>CM066167.1:50628298-53028298 GCA_033629205.1 Lithocarpus polystachyus
AAACTCCTACCCCCAGCACATAGCCAACATGAGTTCCACTTAAGGAGGAGCCAGGATTTTATACACCAGCTCAATATGAATTGTGAAAAAAAAGAAATAAATAATTGCTACAGACAAGCCACAGAACAATATTCAGGAAAAGGAAATTAGCAGGGGCAATCATAAACCAGGACAGAATATTGACAAGAATGCCTAGAGATCATATTAGAATTAAATAGTTTCCCCACAAAGGATTTCCAGCACCGCTTGTTTTCAGATGCCAGCTCATGATGAGACTAAAAAAAAAAAGCGTATCAAAATAAATTACTAGTTGAAATATCACAGCTATTTAGGAAATAAAAGATTATTATGATAATCACTAGTAGGTTTAATATATTTCCAGGAAAGATATTTGCAGCATCAGAAATTTAAATAAAAAATTTTGTTTAATCTGCATACTTTATACAAGCATAGCCCAATTGCCGGAACCGGTGAAACAAATGAGAGGTTGGAGGACATCTTGGATAATCTCTAGAACGCAAGAATTCATCTTTCAAAACAGATAAAGCTGTAGAAAAACGGAGAGCCTTGATAGCATAGACACCCCGCAACACCTAATTTCAAAATTACAACATGTTCAGAAAAAAAGATAAGACTGGTAATAAAACATGCAAAACAACGTGTTATCTATTACTCACCTGAGTGAACTGAGGGCCTGCTTGGGATAATGACACAGCAAGATCTCCACAAACAGGAGAACCTCTAGCAAGAATATCAAGAGACCTTGGAGTTATACGCAAGCTGTCAAACCTTCATTCAGATAACAACTTGAGATGTCAGAACTCATTAAGGCATTAAAATCCAATATTTATACAACATGCAGAAGTAAAATTTTCATAGATGATAAAAAATTACAAGTTCCAGAAAGACCGAACATTTATAGGCTGAGAAAGGGGAAGAAAAACCTTGATGTTATTTGGTACAATATTTCTGACAGGTCAAGCTTCTGCTCAAATCTTTCTTGCATAGTGGCAAATCCAATAAGAAGAGGCTCAAGAAGCCCAACAAGACAGCTCTTGATCTCAAACCCCTTCTTCTGCCTAGGATTTACTTCTGTCGGGTTAGCGAGCAACAATCGATCATTCAAAGCACCAACCAGAGCTGCATAAGAGAAGTTTGTCTTGATAGGTCAGAAGGATAATGGTTTACAGTAGGATTTCAATTGATAACTTTTAAACCATAAAGTACACTAGACTGATGACTGGTCTAACATGTTATTGGAAACAATTCCAGGATAGAGGCATAAAATACATACCAGCATAAGGCATACTGATGGAGAGAATGGTCCTCACTTTTCCATCCCAGCCAAGCACACTAATTGCAGTAGCAGTAGAAAAGAGAAGTGCAGGCCCAACCCATAGAAGGGATCTAAAGTGCACATTAGTTAAGTGTTCAAAGAAGCATTTGAAACCTCAATCATAAAATTTATTTTTATAATATATATATATATATTTTATATTTATATATATATATATATATATATGAATTTCACACCATTTTATTTCAGGATATTGAAGGAAGCCCTTTATCAAATTTTGTGGAGCTGCTTGCCAATATCTCAAGATCAGCCGAAACTATAAGCACCCTTTTTGTAGTTAAAATTCCAGCAACATAGCCTCGAATAATTTCTTGCCAGTGGACCTATTAAAGTAGAAAAATGCAAGATTCAATAAGCATATTTAAGATCTTTGTACACTTAATTGAATGGGATCCACAACAGTGTCATTGTAATGTCAATTGAAAAATATAGGGATGCATGTAATGAAGGCTATATGCAAGATGCATCAGCATCAAATAACAGGATAAATAGAAAATTGATCCATATCAACAGAAATAATGATTATATAACATGTTAGACAGGAGGCATGACAAGCAAAGTCTTGAGTTGTATGTTTTATATTTGTCTGACTGCTTCCAACCCCCCCACCCATTCACACACACAAAGGTGGGACATTATGAGATTACTTGGTACATTATAATTCAGAGGTGATATGCTTTATAGGTTAGGGCAGTAGTGTTAAAAACCCTAGGGCAGTAAAAAAATGTGTTGTATTGACTGTCAGAGAGATCTTGGCATAAAGACCCCAGAATATAAGTTTTGGCAGAACAAGGAACATTTTGCTTATATATGCTGTATTTTATTGAATAATATGTAATACACAGCAAGGTGCAAACGCACACACACGCACACTCTCTCTCTCTCTCTCTCTCTCTCTACAAGCATCACAAATTTGGAAACTTTGTTTGGCTTCAATCTTAGATTGATGCACTAGAATCTCATATCCTAAATTTTGTTATTTTTGTTCTCTCCTGCTTTCCTGTGTATACAGATAGTGTACTTGGGTGACTTTTTTCTTCAGTTTTAATGAAAATATTTACTTATCAAAAAAAGAATGTCATATCCTAATTGTTTTTTTGATAGGTGAAGAGAGAAGGAAATATAAAAATATAATCGCACAAAACGGCTCCATGGACCAATGTTTTATAAGATCCACAGGTTCCTATCAAGATGCAAACACAATGACTCACTCTTGGTCCAATCTTATAGCATAACCGATCACCGCTGTAATAGCTCTTGGCAACGTGGCATCGGACCTTCATATCGTAATTATTAAGAGAGATAGATACTTTTCAAAGAATGTGAAAGTTCAAAGATGAAAACTGGAGTCCCTCTATATAAAGTTAATACATTAAGAAATGCCAACTGACTTAGGACGTTATAAGCCCTTCTTTTTATTGGTAAGTTACACATGCATCGAGTGGGTCTTGACCCCACAATCTCATCCCATACCTTGCTCTTGAACCCACAATCTCAGCAACATGTTACTGACGGCTGGGGTTTGAGATTATGAAATTTATCCTCAATTTAACCCTCATAGAAATCTGTCCATTACCCAGTGGAGGGCATAGAGTGGCGGGATGTCATTTAGTCCCATGATTCTTTGATTTTTTATTATTATTTTAATTCTTGTCATATGTTAACAATTTGCATACTTAACAAAATAAAAAAGTCTTGATCAGAAGTAATGTGTGAAATTCTTTAAGATTTTCATTATGCAACGCATACTTAATTTCAGCTTCAATAGTAAACTAATAATAATGCAACAAACTACGCAAGAGATGAAAGTAATCGAATTCAACCCCCACCCCCCCCCCCCCCCCCCCCACCCCCACAAAAAAAAAAAGACTTGTCACAGCTACGAGCAAGTCAACACCTTGTCTAGAATGTTTGATAATCAGAGGCTGATACTTTTCTTTTTCTTTTTTCTTTTTTCAATTAGTAAGTTATACATGCACCCAACACATCTTGACCCAAAGACCTCACCGACGACCCATTGTGTGTAGAGTATTAAATGCTTGTTGAACTAGAGCTCATTCACCAAATCTTGAAGATTTTCAAAGCCAATATGATATTCACCAACAAATTCCTACATATTAGAAAATTCTAATTCTAGGGCCATTTTAGTAATTCACAGATTTGAGATATTTGCATATAAATTAGTAGCTGTTAGGTTATGAGTCTAGCTTATTTTACCCTTGTTCAGATTAGTTTGAGTCCTCTTAGGAATTTGCTACTAGATAAGCTAGCCATATGGCCTCTCTTTTTTTTTTTTATTAGAAATAAATTTGTATAAATCAAGAAAAAACAAGTCACCCAAGTATATAGGAAATATACTGAGATAAAGAATCAGTTACAAAAATTTAATAAATCAACAATAGAAAATAAAGAAAGGTTTCCTCATGGCTAACAACCAATCCAATAAGGAACTAAAAAAAGGAAAACTTGAGATCAGGCATAGAATTTCGATGTCTTCAAAACTCTTGCTATTCTTTTCCCTCCAAATGCACCACATCAAATAATGCGGAATAATCATCCAAATATGACTATTCCGGTAACAACCAAACCAACCTTGCCAACAAACTAAAAAGCTCAACAACAGATTTTGGCATCACCCAGTGAACTCCAAACAAACCCAAAACCATGGACCATAAGTCTGAAGCAATATAGCAATGTAGGAAAAGGTGATCAATGGATTCACCATTACATTTGCACATATAACACGACTCTATAATCCTTATCTTCCTCAACCTTAAGTTGTCAATTGTCAAAATCTTGCCCAAAGCAGCAGTCCATACAAAAAATGCTACTCTCAACGGCGCCTTTGATCTCCAAATGATTTTCCAAGGTAAAGACTGATCACTGGTGCTTGGAGGGATCACTGGTGCTTGGAGGGGCACCCAGAAGTTAATAAAAAGTACTAACATTGAAGCTCTTTTTATGATCTGGTTTCCAGTGCATCTTATCCTCCCCATTCCCCTTAATTACCATACCATAAATGATATCCATAAAGTTCATCAAAGATTCCAATTCCCAGTCTTGAATGGCCCGTACAAACTGCAGATCCCGTGAAGAACTCCATTAGTGAATTGCATTAAATCCGCCACACCAGCCTCCCTATTATGACAAATCCTAAACAACTCGGGATAACAAACAGCAAGAGAGCTCTCCCCACACCATCGGTCTTGCCAAAATTTCACCCGTGTTCCATCCCCAACTTCATATAGAATGTGGCTTGACACAGAAGGCCAACCTTGTCTAGTAATTCTCCATAGACCAACTCCGTAAGGGTCAAGAACTATGTTAGTACAAACCCCCCTTCCTTCACTACCATACTTCTATCACTCTTCTCCATAAAGCATCCCTCTCAAGGCCATAATGCCACAACCATTTTCCTAACAAGGCTTCATTAAAAAGCCTCAATCTTCTAATACCCAAACCCCTTGAAGAAAGAGGAGTACAAACATCTACCCATTTTATCTATCTAGATAATATTTAGCCTCGTCCCCCATACCACCCCATAAAAATTTCTACTGCAATTTTTCATTACGGTAAGCAACATCAGCAGGAATATGAAATAAATAGAGGAAATAGGTAGGCAAGCTTGATAGAGTACTCTTAAACCACTAGAGAGAACTTAATTTAATAAAAATTCATTTTTTTATGCTTTTTTTAGTAACGAGTCCATTGAAATTCTTCTAGGTGAGACTCTAGAAGGCCTTGGTGAGAATCCAAGGTTTTCCTAATCTTTTTTTTTTTTTTTTTTGATAAGTAAGAAAGATGTATGTTAGAATTATGGTTAAGTGATTAAACTCACCATTTCTTGATAGTTTAAGCTTTTGGGACAATTGGTAATTTAACATAGTATCAGGGCAGGAGATCCTAAGTTCGATCTCTGTCTTCACTCTACCTCCCATTTAAAATGTTAAATTTTCACTTGTTGGACTCCCACTTATTAAGGGGAAGTTTAGGCCCATAAGTGAGGAGGGGTGTTAGAATTATAGTTAAGTGATTAAACTCACCATTTCTTGATAGCTTAAATTTTTGGAACAATCGGTAATTTAATAATGTATATTCAAAAAACTACTTTATGCAAAGAAGCACAAAGCATAAAGATTACCAAAAAGAGAGAGGGAAAAAACAATGAAAAGAAACTAATTACAAAGAAAAAGAGAGCTAAGAAACAAAGGGAGAGATTCACTAGATGTGAGTCCACGAGCCCTAGACCAATAAAAAAGAGAATCAGTAAAAAGAGCAAGCAACTAGTCATCGGATCAATCTAAGTCCTCAAAAGTCCGCCGGATGCATTCCCTCCAAATGCACCACATCAAATACAAACAGAACTAAATTCCAAATGTTAGATGAATGCTTCCCCAACCAATTCCAAATGAGAGAACCCACGAAATCCCAAAAGTTCTAAAGACAAAACTCCATAAATGATGCGCCTTCTCACAATGTAGCAACAAATAATCCACTGTCTCTCCACGACACATGATGCACCAGTCAATGAAATCAAAATCCCTAATCCGCAAATTATCACCTGTGAGAATCCTATCTCAAGCTACTGTCCAAACAACGAAAGAGACACGCCGGGGTGCCTTAACCTTCCAAATATCTTTCCAAGGAAAAACAATGGAAGAAGAACCACGCAACTTATGATAAAACGAACAAATATTGAAATCCCCATTCTTCATCAACTTCCATCTCATATGATCACCATCATTTGTTAAACATAAATTTGCTGCCAAGAAACGAAAGAAATCATCCACCAATATCACCTCCCAATCATTAGGACGCCAAATGAAATGAACATCCCAACTTCTCCTATCCCCTGCTCCTTGCCTTATCAAAGAAGAGTCAACAGAGGCTGCTCTCTCAGTAGCAAAATTGTATAAGACCGGAAAAGCTAAATGGAGAGGAAGGTCCCCACACCACTAATTTGCCCAAAATTTCACTCTATTCCCCACCCCAACCCTAAATTATGTGTTTTTGCTAAAGCATCCCAACCCATTGGATATTTCTCCACAAGCCACACCTGTGGACACCTCTTCCTAACTTGGAAGTCCACCCCCCCCCCCCCCCCCCCAAATCCTTCCCCAAATTTAGCAGCCACAACCCTCCTCCAAAGCCAAGTTTCCTCTAACCCGAAACGCCAAAGCCATTTTCCTTGTAAGGCTTTAATGAAAGTGGTTAGTTTCCTAACTCCTAATCCACCATTGGCAATAGGCATACAAACCTTATCCCATCCCAACAAATGTGTCTTGGACTCGCTCTATAAGAAATCACTTTACAACTTAATTTTGTTAGTCACACGAGTAGGAATGGTGAAAAGAGACAAAAAATAAGTAGGGAGGCTAGATACCGTACTCTTTAGCAGAGTCAGTCTACCAACTTTCGACATATACAGCTTCTTCCACCAAGCTAACTTTTGTTCAATTTTTTCCAATATAGGAAACCAAATAGAGGGGGACTTATGAGACGCTCCCAACGGCATGCCTAGATATGTCATTGACAAAGACCCAACCCAACAACCCAAAATATCTGCCAAAGCATGCATATCATTCACCTCCCCTATAGGAACTATTTCATTCTTAGACACATTGACCTTCAAGCCCGTCATGCCTTGAAAACAAAGTAGTAACAAACAAACATGTAAAAGCTGCTCCACACCTGCATCACAAAAAAGAATAGTATCATTCGCAAACAACAAGTGCGAAACGCATTCCCTTCACCCCTCTTACCATCAACCCTAAAGCCACGAAGTCCATTCTCTTCAGCATCCTGCTAAACACCTCCATCATGACCAAAAATAACATGGGAGACAATGGATCCCCTTGTCTCAAACCCCTTGAACTACCAAAAAAATCAGCTTGGAGACCCATTAACCAACACAAAAAACTGAACTGTGAAAATACACGTACGAACATCTACACCATTTCTCCCTAAAGCCCATTCTCGTCAACAGATTTAAAGGAACCTCCCAATTCACATGATCATAAACTTGTTTTTTGATAAGTAATAAGTTTTATTGATATCAAAAAAGGATCACCCTAGCACACAGGGAGTGTAAAAGGGGTTAACAACTCAAAGACAAATTACAAGAATTAAGGAAATCAAAATAAGAAGGGAATGATTGGTTTTGCAAAGCAAGCAACCAATCCAATAAAGTGTTAAAGAAAAAAGACTTGAGGTCTGGTATGGATCTCTCAATATCCTCAAAGCACCTACTATTTCTCTCCCTCCAAAGACACCACATTAAGCAGCGGGGTACAATTAACCAAATAAAACCATTTCGATGACGACCAAACCTGCCTTGCCAACACTCTAAGAGCCCCAAAACGGATTGCGGCATAATCCAGCTTACTCCAAATAAACCCAAAACCATAGCCCACAGATCCATAGCAACCGGACAATGAAGGATGAGGTGGTCAATTCATTCACCATTACACTTGCACATGTAACACCAATCTAATATCCAAACCTTCCTTTTTCGTAAATTGTCAATTGTCAAGCATTTCCCTAAAGTAGCAGTCCAAACAAAGAAAGCTACTTGAGAAGGGATCTTTTGTTTCCAAATACTTTTCTAAGGAAAACATAAGTCACCCCCGGAATCATACTCTTAACCCGACTATCAACACACTCGTTAGCAATAAGAACTGAATCAAGAATTTGTCTGCCTCCCACAAAACTATTCTGAGATTCAGATATCAAATTATCCAACACCACTTTCAAACGATTTGCCAAAACCTTAGCCAAAATGTTACCCCACTAAGCTAATAGGTTTGAAGTCTCAAATTTTGGAGGCATCATTCTTCATAGGGATCAAGGCTAGAAAAGTAGCATTGAAAGATTTTTCAAACTTACAATGCTGATAGAATTCTTCAAAAACCGCTAAGACATCTCCTTCCACAACTTTTTTTTTTTTTTGAGAAGTACATCTCCATCCACAACTTTCTAGCAATGATGGAAAAAAGCTATAGAGAAACCATCCAAACCTGGAGCTTTATCCCTTCTAGTTCTTGGATAGCTAATAAAATCTCCTCCTTCTCATACCTCCTTTCCAACCAACCCCTTTCCATCCCCCCAATTTGATCAAACTCTAAACCTTCCACAAAAGGCCTCCACTCCTATGTCTCCTGATACAAACTTCTGTAAAATTGAACAACCTGAGTAGCCACTTTTGCTCCCTCCTCATAAATCACCCCATCCACTTCCAAAAAACTTAGATGGTTATACCTTCTACGGAAATTAGCCACCTTATGGAAGAACTTAGAATTATTATCACTCTCCTAAATACACAACATCCTCGATTTCTGTCTTCATGAGATCTCCTCTAGAGAAATAAGACGCTCAGCTTGAGACCTCACTGCATTTCTCTCAAGGATTTTCGCCAAAGAGAGTCCAAGATCCCCCTCCTTAGCATCAAGTACATCTAAAGCCCCCAGTAATTCCTTCTTATAACGACCAACATTGCCAAACTCTCTACAATTCCACTTAATAATGTCTTCTTTCAAAGCCTTCAACTTTTTAGCAAAAACATAACTAGGTGTACCAGAGAAAGAATGGAGATTCCACCATGAGTAAACTCTATCAACAAACCCATCTGTATTCAGCCACATCTTCCCCCTTGCCATACCCCCTGCCTCCAAAAGAATTGGTAAATGGTCTGAAACAGATCACGGTAAAATCCATTGGATCACGTCTGGAAAGTGTTCCTCCCAATTATGTGACGTCAGGGCTCTATCTATCCTAGACATGGAAGGTTGGTTAGTGCCACTAGACCAATTATATCTCCCTCTCCCCAAAGGCAAATCAATCAAATTCAAATCCTTAATAATCTCAGAAAATTTTTCCATAGCCAGAGTAAGACGAGAGCCACCCCTCCTTTCACTCAAAAAACAAACAATGTTGAAGTCCCCAATACAAAACCAAGGAATATCCCAGTACTGCTGAATACCAACCAACTCATCCCACATTTGTCCCCTTACACTGTTATTATTTGGGCCATAAACCCCTGTGGACGCTCAAATAAAACCATCCCCCACACCTTGCCATTTGACCGATACTGAGAAAGAACCCACCAAAACTTCCAACTTTTCGAAAACCCTCCTATCCCACAAAATCAATACTTCGGCCGTCTGATCAGCATCCAAAGCCACCCAATCCACATACGGATAGCTCCATAAACTACTAACCATCTATCTATCATGCTAGCAAGCTTTGTTTCTTGAAAACATACTACATCACACTTCCACTCACGTAACAAAACTCTCACCACTAGACGTTTCTGAGAGTCATTCAAACCTCTAACATTCCAAGAAATCATTTTCAACTTCATTAAAACTGTAACAACCCACTACTGTTTCTACTACACAACCAAACTACCTCCCATCATAATTAACCGAGGAAATTAAATTCCCCAACTCTCTCTGCCTTTTACCTATAGAAGTAGCTAGTTTTCAATTAACAGTTGCTTTCTTTTGCCTCAGTTTGTCAACCTCCATCTCCCTTTCTAACCGTTGAAGATAAGCAATACACAATCTCTCATGGCGACTTACAAAGAGCCCAACCAATTTACTAAACCCTGGGATACTTTGCTTCACCCAATTAGAAATTTCCAATGTATTGCCAAGACCCAATTCCTCTGTATCATTGTGCATATCAGCCGACAAAGCCAACCTGGAGGAACAATAGTGAGTAGAGGGGTAAAATCTGAAAAGTTCTCCTCACCCGAACCTAGTTCTGAGAAAGCCACCTCCTCCTTCGTCGAAACACGCATCCCAAACAAGCCACTCTCTATCGTCAATGGAATCAACGGTATATTGGGCTGATCAAACTCAAAAACATCTATTGGCTTTGTAATCTCATCATTCATCCCCTAAATAAGACTCATGCACCTCTTGCTTCCATCTTCATCCCCACCCTTAACACCCAAATCAACAAAACCAGACTGGGATAGTCTCTGAAGAATATCGGCCAAGAAAAGACCTTTTGAGATGTTGTCAGGTGTTCCTGGAGCCACCGCAAGACCACTAGCGTTGAACCCATCGGAAAAGCAATGGTGAAACTCTGACGAAGCCACCTTCTGTTGATCCAGTGCCTCTGCCATGGCTGTCAAGAGAGCCAGTGAAACAGAAGGGCACATCGGTGTTGCTGATGAGTAGGCCAGAGGGATTGCGCTGCTCCTAGAGGAGTTCTCGCCCACTTCATATATGCTTGGGCTCAAGAAGCATGGTTTGGATGGCTGGGTAAAGCCAAAACGGGGTTCTTTTCTCTTTTCCTACTTTTCGTTATTTTTCAGCCTCAACCAGACCTTGTTTAGCAAGCAGCAACATGTAATTTTCAAAAATTCCATCTCACAAAACATTAACATCCAAAAACCCTAAAAATATCGGATTTACAGTTGTCAATACTATTCACAAGTACTGGACAGCACCACTCTCTCTTTTCTTGTGTTATTTCAAATCCAAACCTGCCATAATCCTTAAATTATCCTTCTTAACATAATTCCCACCTACATTTATTTTAGGAAACCCTGGTCTCTAAATCAAAGCTCAACACCCCCCCCCCCCCCCCCGAAAAAAAAAATGTAGTTCATTTTTAAAGCTAGTTGTTTACTAGTTCTTATGTTGTATGATAAGTAGTTCCTTTTACTTGTAACAGAAAGCTAGTTAGTTGATAAGATTGTTAGTGATAAGTGTAATAGCCTAGGCTTTAGTCAATCACATGGCAGCCACATAGTAGGTTCTTGTAACTAACTTAGTAGCTTACTTATGTAATTATAAATAAGCAAGGCTGCCCTCATTGTAACTAGATGAATTTGAGTCCAAGAAATCTCTACCTATGAGGTATGATTCCAAGATCGTGTCTCTTGAAGAGCTAGTTCATTCTTTCTTTTCTTTAAGCAACTTAGTTTTCTAAAACAGCCTTCATTTTCACCAATTTCCTCTGTCAATCCTCCCCCCCCCCCCCCCTACATCATGTATTAAAACTAGTCCACCCTAGTGCTTTTTAGCTCAGCGACAAATACATTATCAGTACCTTGTTATATAGGCTACAAGGACAACCAAGAACGTTGTAGTTCAACTAGCACCTCTTAGTATTTCCAATATAGACATCCAGGTTTAAATCCCCCCTCCCCAAATAATTTAACATAAATACATAAATAGGGCTACCAGGGCTTTTTCTAGCAAAACCAACAACACAACTGTGCCAACTATATTTTTCAAGGCTTCTACTTGAACAATATGCATGCCCTAATGAATCATTCACTATTAAACAAGTCCTAAATTTTAATGAAAATTTTACCTGAAGTACAATCTCATTTACTTTCAACTTAATTGAATTTTTCCCTTCAGTTTTTGTTGATATATACTGGCCATCAGCGGCTGAAAGGCGGTATCCTTGAACTAGTTTGGCCAAGCCAATCAGATTCCCATGAGAAGCAAACATCAAAGTTGACTCTACAATTACAGAAAAATGTGATCAGCATATTACATTATATAGATAGGTATATTAAACATGAAAATCTATTTTCCCAAGCACCTAGTGGAGTAGAAAATATGCGATCAACTTCATTGTCAAACATAAACTGCATTGGACCCCGAATGGAACCAACATTAGTATTGGCAGATTGGTTCTCTTCCATTGCACCATTCTTTTCGTTTGCTTCTTGCGAAACTGATCCTGGCAGAATATATAAAGCCAATCCAGTCTTGTCATCATCAAGTATTGCAAACTGATATTCATTGGGGCCAATAAATGCACCATCTCGACCTAGAAAAGACAGTTTTTGAAAAATTACTTGGTTACATTGCTGAAAAGGCAGATAATTTTAAGAAACATCAGAGGGGGGAAAAAACAGTTCCAAATAAAGACAAACCTTTGACTGTGCTACATTTGCTATTCGCTGTCTGTAAATCAGTATTTTCCCAATAAAGCACAACTTCAGTTGTAGTGCCACTGAACTCATAAACAACAAGAAATAGGCTTTGTTTTTTACTGTAAACCATGTACTTTGGATAGTATTCCACGTTTCCAGGGATCTGGGAAAAAAATAGAAACAACTTAGTGGCATTGTCCACACAACATTGCAGTTACTAATGTAAAACCATGACCTAATGAAAACTTTGTATTAAAAGTACATGTTTTTTAAGATACAGCCATCATAATATTTCACAAAGAATAAACCACTTTCAAAATTACCGATGTGTAGAGTTTCTTGTAGATACTCTCTGCTCCAGAAGATAGATTATATGCTATTAGATTCACGCCATCCAGATAAAAAGCCCGGACAGGATAATGAAGAACGCGGTTCTCTTTATTGAAGAAATTTAGCTCCAAATGAAATGGCTGCCAGTGATGGTGTCATACTCAAGTTATAGCAAAGGCAACATAAATATTATGGTCAAAATCAAATTAAATTATGAACAAAGTTACCTGGCAAACTGGAATGTCCTTTAGATGATGTTTAGAATCCAACATAGTGACGAGTGGCAGCCGAGATATTGGAGCGTTTTTTGCATGACCTTCCATAAAATGCTATAAGAATCATGTAGAACTAATGAGTCAACAATAAAATTAAAAATTGGAAAAATGATGAAGGTTCCCAAAAGCATTTAGGGAAAAAACAGATTCTGATGAACCAAGTTGTTAAACCACAACAATTTTGCCAGATCCAAAATTGTTTACATCTATACTCATTATGACTAGGCATAGTTGACAATATATACTTGAGATAAAAAATTATTTAAAAAGCAAGCAACATACACTGTAAAGAAAAGCCTTCCGAGCAACGTCTGTTATTGTAAGCTGACTATGGCTGCCATAAGGGATACAATTGTTAGAACTTAATATAGGAAAATTGTAAATTTCAAAATTTATATACTGAGAGAGAATCTTCAATGAAGATAAGAGTTTCATTCATATAAAGATTGTCAATGGCTATAAAGGAATTGTTACTTTTTCAATCTTCATGCTATAGACTCACTATTTAATATTTATGGGCAAAAGGCTAACTTAAATAACAACTCCCCCCTTGTAGGAATAAGGTGGAGGATATGATCATTGGTTTCCACAGGGTGTATGTCTAGCTTACCTATAAATAAAATAAAATTTTAAAAATGATATACTATAAATCACATTAAATTCGAGAATGCAACAAATTATAATGAAAATTTTGAGTGTATAAGATTAGACTTGAATGGAGGAAATTAAATTGTAAGAAGTTTAGCAATGAGAAAATATGTTGATTTCAATGAATTAATACATGATATTTAGTCATTTAATTCATGAATAGAACCAGTACATATACACTTTGGGACATCCTTACTAGTAACACAATACATACAACCCCAGACGCAGTGAAAAGTGGGCAAGTCTTAGGTCTTCCCCATAAGTGACATGCTAAATTGGTGCTCTAGTGCAGTGAAAATGCAAGAGTTCCCACACTTTGGTGGATGAGTGCAAGTAAAGATTTTTTTTTTTTTTTTTGATAATTTAATAATTACAATAGGAAAGGGGGAATTAAAACCCTGGATATCTTCCTTGGAAATATCAAGAAGCGCTAACCAGTTGATACAAGGCTCTTGACGAGTGTAAGAAAAGAAGTTAGTCCAAGAAGATAGGATTTGTATATGCACTTGAAATGTAGAGTCTAACAAGAAAATTAATGAAAATAGTAGATACAATAACTAGGGGGAGAATAAAAATAGTTTCTTCAAAAGACTAAGTGGGGTACGTGAGAGATCTAGAGAAATTGAACATACAATATATAAATTATGGTATGTGGGAAAAGATAAAAAAGATATCGGGTAGGGATAATCATAGATAGAAGTCTTAAAAAATACGTTGTTGAGGTTAGGAAGATAGAGGGTAGAATTATGTTAATAAAACTTGTTGTAGGAAAAAATGAAATTAATATAGTTAGTGCGTATGATCCTCACATAGGGCTAGAAGAATCCATTAAGTAAATATTTTGGGAGGACACGGAGAAATTGATTCAAGGGTTACCCAATGTGGAAAAGATTTTTATTGAAGGAGATCTCAATGATCATGTTGGAAAATATATTGTGAGGGTTTTGAAAGAGTACATGGAGGCCAAGGATATGGAGTAATGAATGAATCAAGAGATTCTATACTAGACTTTGCAATAACATATGATTTGATATCAACGAACACTTGGTTTAAAAAAGGGTCTCACACTTAATTATTTTCAAAAGTGGGACAAGCATTAGTCAAATAGAATTCATCCTTACTCAAAAATTTGATAGTAGATGTTGTAAAGATTGTGAGGTTAAACCAATAGAGACTGTAAACACTCAACATAGGTTAATGGTACTAGATATTTGAATTAAAAGATGGAAAAGAAGAGATATTAGATAGAGAAACCCACAAATCAAGTAGTAGGGTTTGAAGGGAAAGAAACAAAATGTGATTAAAGGGTTTGAAAGAAGAGAAACAACATGTGATTAAAGATCGAAAGTGAGTTAGTGTTGCATGTGTCGGCATAGTTGGGAGATGGTGAACCATCTTTTCATCCACTACAATGTTGCTTTTGATTTGTGGAGCCTTGTTTTAGATCCTTTGGGATTTAGTGGGTTCTATTGGAAAACATTATTGATCTTATATTCGATTGGGTTGGTAAGCACTTGTCGGATATTTGGAATATTGTTCCATTATGTCTGATGTGGATTATATTGAGGGAGTGGAATCGGCGCACTTTTGAAGATATGAAAAGCACAAGGAGCCAATTGTTAGCAACATTCACTAATTACTTTGATGAATGCTCCTGCACTTGGGGGTTACAACTAGCCATTCTACTATGTTGTTTCTAGAGTCGTTGCCAATGTATATAAATCTTTGTTGGTGCAACTTGTAAATAGTGGTTTGTTTGAAGAATTAGGATGGAAGAGGTAAAGAATAAATTGAGGAAGATGGAATGGGAAAAGTAGTGGGACTTTATGAAATTCTAATTGTACTTTAGAAGTGTTTGGGTGATGTGTGTATGTTGGTTGACAAACATGTTTTATAAGATCTCAAGTATTAACAAAATGCCTAGTAAGTAGAGGAGAAGCCCTATTTTTTTTTTTTTTATAAGTAGAGGAGAAGCACTATAATTCCTATATACAAATTACTGCGTAATCAAGTTTATGAGTCACATTATAAAATTTTGGGAGAGAGTGATTGAGCGTATGTTAGACACAAAGCAACAATATCTGCAAATCAAATAGGGGGAAATACTATGAAAAATGGATTCGAAATAAAGAAATTCACTTAAAGATAGGGGTGGCCTCTATTGATGAAAAGATGAGGAAGAGTCGCTTGATATGGTTTGGTCATATGTACAAAAGAGCAATTAATGAACCAATAAGGAAGAGTTAGTTGAGTCAAGTCAAGGGAAGGAAAAAAAAAGACATGTAAATTGAAGAACAAAAACTATAACTTTGGATAGAATAGAATGGTGAAAAAGAATACAAGTAGCCGACCTTGATTAGTATGTTGAAAATCCATTGTCAACTTCAAATATTTGGAACTAAAGTTTGGATGTTATTGTTGTATTCCTAGACGTCAAACACCTACTGTTTGGTCATGCCAAAGTTGGGGACTCAGATTTAAAGATCTAGATATGGTTCTAACCTTCAGCATTTTTGAATGAGCTACTACTGCTTTCAGCAAGAATTGATCCCGGAAACATGCATATGACAGGCTAAGCCTCTTGCCATTGCATTAAGCAATAGCACCTTATTTCCAAAAACAACAGTACTAGTGAGTTATGACGCCTTTAACTAACATCATGTCTTTTTTTTTTTTTTTTTGATGAACCACTAACATCATGTCTTGTACGCATATAGACCAGAGTATGTTAAGTATTGCAAACTATAGCACATATCTTCAACAAAATTTGTATTTGTCATAAGCATTGAGTACCGTTTGAAACAACATGTAATGCACTAATCTTTACAGGGGTTTTTGTCCTGAAGCTTGGGGATTATATGTTATGTCCCTTCTTCCTATCAGACCATAATAAATATATCATGTCTCTTCATTTAGCTTCTGCAATCATTATCTACTCATCTAAAGTTGAGTTTTGATTAAGTAAAAGTTTTCACGAGATTTTATATTCTGACACCAGAATTTGTGCCTATCTTGGAATTTGCTATTTATTATGTCCCTTATCATAATATTTCCTCTTCAATATTTCAAAATAAAGGGTTCTTCCACTAACTCAATCTTACACATGCTAGTGAACCCTGGCTCAAATGGCACTTCCACAAACCCAATCTTTTTTTTCTTTTTCTTTTTTTTATAGGTAACGAAAAAAATTGTATTAAGAAAAAACTAGCCAACCCAAGTTCATTGGGGATGTACTGTGGGGGTAAAAATCAAAAACCAAAATTACGATGATCAAGTAAAACGAGAAGGGAAAAACAAGAAAAATGCGATAAAGCCACACTCCAAACAAGGAGAGTATGCAAGAATAGAGACTTAATCTCTAACAAGGACCACCCACATCCCTCAAAGCATCTAGCATTCATTTCTCTCCAAATACACCACATCAAGCAATGCGGCACAAGTCTCCAACAAACAATATTGTGATGTTGCCCGAATTTGTCTTGCCAAGACACAAACAACTCAACTACCCTAAGAGGCACATCCCAATGGAGTCCAAACAAACAAAACACCAAAGACCACAGCTCATAAGCTATTGTGCAATGAAGCAGAAGATGATCCACTAACTCCCCACACCTCTTACACATATAGCACCAATCAAGAACAATAATACTCCTCCTACGAAGGTTATCAGTTGTAAGAATCTTACCTAAAGAGTCTAACCATGAAAAGAAAGCCACCTTGTAGGGACCTTTAATTGCCACACCAACCTCCAAGGAAAGGAGAGAGTAGGAGGGTAGAAAGAAAGACAAAAACTTCTAACCTCAAAACCCCGACTCCTTGCTGGCTTCCAACAAACCTTATCAGGGCCAACCCCCTGTACTTTCGAAGAGTACAATGGCCATAAACTGATCAAAAGAGTCTTCTTCCCAATCCTACGATGCACAACGAAATTGAAAATTCCAATGAATCCTCCCACTAGTCCAACACATAACCTCCCCCATCGAAGAGTCCCTTGCCATAATAAGGCAAAAAAGACCTGGAAAAGCCTCTTTAAGGGCACAATACCCACACCACACATGCTTCCAAACCTCACTCTAGTACCATCACCTACATCATACTGTAAGAGTTTAGAGAAGTTCAACCAGCCACTTCTGATAAACCTCCAGAGGCTAACACCATATGCACTTGTCACTTTTTTTGTGCACCAACCACCCCAATCATTCACATATTTCGCCTCTAAAACCCTCCTCTATAATGCATCTGTCTCTAACCCATACCTCCACAACCACTTGCCCAACAAGACCAAGTTAAAGCTTCTCAATCGTCTTATACCTAGCCCTCCAACCTGCATTGGCTTACAAACCCTAGCCTATTTCACCATGTGTAACTTAGAATCACCACTAATACCACTCCAAAGAAAATCTCTCTGTAATTTCTCCATGCAATTAGCAACCTTCCCAAGTATAGGGAGTATGGAAAAGAAATAAGTAGGTAAGGAGGAAATAATACTTTTAATAAGAGTTACCTTACCCCACTTCCATAAACCCAATCTTATTCACAAATTTCTTAAGTATAACAATAAACATGCATGTAACATATCAATCTAGATTATACGAACTGCATGTCCACAACTTTAGTCCATGTCATAATGTAGCCTGTGTACTAGATGTTAACAAAAGCCATACGTGTATGTGCTCACATATAAAATTTGCCACGAAATTAGAAATACCTTCTTGATAGTATCCAATATTGAGCATCCAAGATCAAGACCAATGATCCCAAATTAAAAATACAAAATGCATTAACATTTTATTATTACATTATCAGAAGTGAGTTCCAAACTACACTTCCCATGGTCATGATTAAATATATTCCTCTAGATTTACTATAATTCTGAACTCACCCTTTAAGATGATGTTCTTGCAGTTGTGCTTGAAGTTGATGTTCAGCTAATATTCCAGATGCACCCAAAGATGAAAGCTTTTCTTTCAAAACAGAAGCTGCAAGGTACCCCTACCATTAGCATATCTGGTCAAATAGAAAGATAGCAATGGAAAAGAACATATTTAAAGATTATATACATAATATTATGAGCTCAATTGGAAGTTGCATCTTTTCTCATAAGAACCAGTGTAGTCAATAGCAAGCTAGGCACTTAGGCAAGGTAAAGCAAATCTAAGGTGCCTCTAAAGACCTGGAATTGCAAAACAGGTCTGCGGCACCTTGCACTGTAAAGCCTAGGCAAACACCTCACACTTTGCCTAAGGCACTTGAGGCGATAGCCTCAACGAAACTTTTAAAAAAGGTTTAAAGAGATACTTCTATTAAGAAGGGCAGTTATGTCATTTTCTTAAAATAAATGGGCTGTGAGCTCTGTCGCAGCAAAAGACAAAATGTATAAACCCTAAATGAGCAAATACCACAGACATAACTTCAGCATCACCAATTACACAACCTATCAATAATAAGTGAGAATTTTTTTCCTCAGTACTTTCAGCAATAGAAATCTAAAGCTAATCATGTTAAAAGCAAATTTTTAGCCGTGAAGCTTGCATAGCACTAGAAAAGAGGGGGGAACAATCAAATGCAATGGATGATAAGAAGTCATGCAGAGTAAATTGTCAGCCCAACTTGAATCTTGAGTTTTCAGGAAGATAACAGGAATTGCAAAACAATTGCACCCTAGGGAAATTTTTGACAATTGATAATTTACATAGAAGGAAAGTTTGGATTTTGGATTCGTGTTATATGGGAAAATGTAATGGGAAAACAGTAGACCATCTTTTAATTCATTGCCCCATTGCTTCTGAGTTGTGTTCTATGGTGTTTAGTTTGTTTGGAGTCTATTGGGTGATGCCAAAGATGGTTGTGGATCTACTAGCGTGTTGGCAAGGGAGATTTAGTCGTCATCGTAATGGCTCTATTTGGATTGCTGCCCTCCATTGTTTGATGTGGTGCATTTGGCAGGAGAGGAATAACTGAAGCTTTGAGGATTTGGATAGAACTTTGTTGGATATCAAATTATTTTTCTTTAAAACCTTGTTGGATTGGATGACAATAGCGCATAGTTATTCTCTATGTTTGATTTGTGATTTGAACGATCTTTGTAATTTGCAAGTTTGATTGTATGGTCCTCAATTGTATACACCCTGAATACTTGGGTGGCTCTATTTTTTTTTATCTCAATAAAATTCATTAATTATAATTTAAAAAAAAAAAATGGAATTGCAAAACAGCAGCATAATGTCTTATGGCATACATGCATAGACATGGAAAGAAATTAAGACCTTCTGAAATTTGGAACAATTTGTATGTCCTTCAACTATTAGGGCTACAGCATTAATGAGAGATACTAAGTGGAAGGGAGAATAACATGTCCAACCAGAAACTTACAAAGTTCTGATTGGCAGTCCGCCAAAACTAGCAACAATTATGACGGCCTTGCAGTTTTAAAATTCTGAAGTTAGCATACGCTCTAATGTCTTGGGTCAAGTTGATTTAGCCCTTTCTTTCAAAAGTCTAATAATTGTTTTGAGCAAAGAAAAATACTTCATAATGAAAAAAGATCCAGGGAAAAAGGGAGTAATGAGGCTTCTGGGTCAGGGCGAGATCAAATATTGCTAGTCTTAAATTTTAAAAAAGCACTGGTTAGTGGCCAAATTTCCTTTTTGTGCTATTTGGGAAGAAGCTACTTGTAATCGATTTCATTCATTGAACCAAAATCACAAAAGCAGCTATTTTTTAGTTTCAAACTACAATTTGGTCGTCTAGTTGTGCATTACTGTTTCCTCAAGTCTGTAAAAAATGTAACACTTACCCTCTAATTTCCATTTCCAAAAGTTCTCTGATTTCTTTTACTGAATAATGAGACGTTGGCATAAATAAATATGTGTATATCAATAAAACAATGTCAGTGAGCAGTTCTTGTTAGAGATTAAGTCTTTTTTCTTGTATTCTCTCCTTGTTTGGAGTGTGGCTTTATTGCATTTTTCTTGTTTTTCTCTTCCCGCTTTTCTTGATCATTGCAATTTTGGTTCTTGATTTTTGCGCCCACAATACATCCCCAATATACTCGGGTTGGCTAGTTTTTTCTTAATAAATTTTTTTTTGTTACCTATCAAAAAAAAAAAAAAAAAAAAGATTAAAGGATTGATATCAATTACACAGCCTAAACTCACAAATCCAACCTCAACTCTAACCTCTTTTTTTATTGGTAAGTTTACAAAGTACAAACACACCTGGTGGGTTTTGAACCCATGACCTCACCCTTGACCCTTTCTTGTGAGAGGAGTTGCCATTTGAGCTAGAGTTTATTGGCTCAGACCCACCTTCATTAATAGCAAAAATTATTTTTCATGGAACTTATTTTACAAACAACCAATTTTCAAACCAAGCCAAATCCCCTCACTATGTTACTCAAAATCCAATTCATACTGACTTTTCCGCATCTAAAGAAATCTTTGCTGCAAGCATTATATATATGCCCCGTAGGCTACAACTGGGCCATCAAATCTTAGAAACCCATTTATCACTCTTGCAATAGATTCTAAGGTAGTTTGGATTGAAAATATTAGATTTAACTTTTGAGATAGATCAAAACTGGTGCAGCAGAAGAATAAAACCACAGAAGCCCATGAGACAGAAATTTGAAATAATAAGCCGCAACAACAAAAGATTTTTTTTTTTTTTTGATAAGTAATAAAGATTCATTGATAAAAAAAGAGGAACACCCAGGCATACAGAAAGTATACAAGGGTGAACAAATCAAAAACAAACAGTACAAGAATCGAGAAAATCCAAAAAAGAAGAAAAAAGATGGTTTCTCCACACAGAGGACCAGTCAAGTAAGGATAGGAAGAATAGAAGCTTGAGATCAGGCATGGAACGCTCATTGTCTTCAAAACACCTACTATTTCTCTCCTTCCAAATACACCACATCAGACAATGAGGAACGACCTTCCAAATATCACCATTACGATGGCGACCAAAACGACCTTGCCAACAAGCAAAAAGCCCAACAACTGACTTAGGCATAACCCAACAAACTCCAAATAAATCAAAAACCATATCCCACAACTCCAAAGCAACCGAGCAATGCAGGAAGAGATGGTCAACACTTTCACTATTACATTTGCACATAATGCAAACCTTTCTTTTCCTTAAATTGCCAATTGTCAGACATTTCCCCAAGGAAGCAGACCAGAAAAAGAAAGCCACTCTAGAGGGAATCTTTTGTTTCCAAATGCTTTTCCAAGGGAAAAACTACTCACTATGGCCAACTAGAAGATGGTAGTAAGCACTAACTGTGAACCCCTTACTCTTACAAGGTAGCCAACATCTTTTATCCTCCCCGATCTCCCTTACAGGAGTGCAATAAATGGAGTTGATGAAGGACCTGAAAGCTTCCAATTCACGATTATGCACCTCCCTACAAAACTGAATCTCTCAATGGAGGACTCCTTTATCCATAGCCTTAACTGAGATTCTGGCCCACCTTAAACTAAAATCAAATCACTCTTCATTGGTGCACTTGTTGGCAACTAACTTACCCTTCCCTTGCCCTAATACACAGGCTTCCATTCTCAAAACAAAGATACCCAAGACTAAGAAGAAAAAAAATTTAGATCTTGGGAACAAAATTCAAGGTAGTTAAGGCAATCAATTTTTTTAAATATATAATTAACAAAAGTAATTATCATATTGGAAGACACTGCCTATTTTATCATATTAAGAAGGTTCGAACCATGAATGCCTCTGTTGGAAACACCAAGCAATGTCATTGAGCTACAATGCTCTTAGCTTGACGAAGGATAAGTACGACAGAACTATAACTAGTGTGAGAACAAGTGGAGGCATCGTAAGCGAGTTTCCTATCACTATGGGTTTGCATTAAGAATCAGCATTAAGTCCATATCTTTTTTTTTGATAAGTAAGAAGTTTATTGATATAAAAAGGGAACATCCTTGTACACAGGGAGTGAACAAGGGTTAAACATATCTCTTTGCATTGGTTATGGATAAGTTCACTAGATTGATTCAATACAAGAAGAAGTCACTTGGTGTATGTTTTTGAACTAGAAGTTATAAAAAATGGCTTATCAATTAGGGGAGTAGTAGAGAATATGACTTCAATATAGAATAGTATAGAGGAAAATAATGCATGTGGTCAACCATAACTAATCCGTTATGGATCCATAGCTGATCCCAAAATTTTCGAATTAAGGCTTGTCGTTGTTGTTGTTGTTGTTGTTGTTGTTGTTGTTGTGTATACATTTACTAGATGAAACTAAACTTAAAATTAATGTCAAGTTCAAAATTTGGACAAATACTTAGAATTTAAGGGGTCAGCCAACCCAAAAATTTTAGGACAGGCTTGGTTCTTGTACTTTAGAATCTTAAGGCTTTCAGCTAAGTAGGATGTAAGTTTACTAAAGTAGAAACAAAGATGAAGGATTGTAAGACTTGATGGTCAAGAGATACAAAAAAAGTGAGTACTTTCAATATCTTGGACCAATAATTCATATGGAGAGACTAGATTTGTCCATGGGTGGTGTCGGTTCGGTTTTGGACCCAACTCGGACTCGACCCACCGACATCAGTTGGAAGGCGAAGGGACTAGAAACCGACTGCTGACAACAATCGGTCAAGTCAATTTTGAGTTCGGATAGTGATCGGTCGGTGGTGAAAGTCGCCGAAATCTACAAAAATTCGCCAGAATATGCAAAAAGTCACCGGATTCTGCAAAAAAAAAAAAAAAAAAGCTGAAATTTGCTGGGATTTGGCCAGATTTGGCTAAATCTCACCAGATCTGGTTGAGATCTTGCCGGATTTGGCAGGATCTCCCCATAAAAGAGCTTGATCTTGCCGGATTTTGGCCAGTTTTCTTATATAGCATTGGTCTGGTTGGGAAGCTCGAGTTTTAGAGAAGGAAACCCACCACTCGACCTGTCAACTTCGATTCTTAGAGGCGGATACCCGCCACCGATCGACTGGAGCTTCAATTTGGGCTGGAATCATGTCGGCATCGGTCAGTTTGGTTGGGTTTTCAAGCTCCAGTTGGGTCTGGACACCCCTAGGAGAGACTAAAGAGGATGTGAATCAAAGAATAAAAGTAAGGTAGATGAAGTGATGAAGCACATTAAAAGTATTATATGATCATAGAATACCTATTAACTATTCTATTAAGTTAATAGGGGAAATTTTATAACATTGCCATAAGACTAGTTATGCTCTATGGAACTAAATGTTTGGCTATTAAGAAGCAAAAAAAGTCATACTAAATGCACAAAACTCTCACTTTTGTAGGGTTTGGGAGAGGTTATGGTAGGCAGTCTAACCCCTAATTTTTTGGAGAGGCTGATTCCCAGACTCTAACCGGTAACTTATACCTTCTGTTGGGTAGGCTTGACCTCTGGCTATTAAGAAGCAACATGTTCATAATAAAATGAGTGTAACTGAAATGAGAATGTTAAGATGGATAGGTGGAAATACAATGAATTTATTCAAAAAGAAAAAAAAAATTTGTTTATAGATAAAGGTGGCCCCAATTGATAAAGAGATATAGGACAGTTGTTTGAGATGGTCTGGACGGCAATTCATGCATCAGTGAGGAAGAATAAATTGATTCAAGTAGAGGGAATAAAAGAAGGGTAGAGAAAGACCTAAAGTAACATTTGAAGTAGTGAAAAATGACATGTCGATTTAGGAGGTGACAGAGAGGATGATTTTTTATAGAATAGAGCGGCAGTAAAGAATGCATGTGGCTGACCTTGATCCCGATTAGTCTGTGGAGGATCCATAACTGACCCTACGTTTACTGGACTAGTGCTTGGTTGTTATTGTTGTAGTGAAATAAAATTAAAATTCAATTATGAACAACAAAAGGAAAGGCATTAACAAGAAATTGTGAAAATATTTCACACAGCACATAAAATCACAAGTCAAACGAACAATTTTACATAGACAACATTACTAATGAAATTTACTTTTTCCTGCAAAAATATTGGGAAAAATATATACACAATGTCCAAACAGATATCCAGATTCAAATAAACAATCACCTGAAGATCCCCGTGCACCTTGCAAAACTGCAAAGAGTTGTTTCCTTCCTTCCCTTGTATATGCAGCCCTATTTTTCAAATTGTCTCCACCAGTCATATTCTGTAAAAATAGAGTTAAAAAATATGTTATATAACATTTACAATTCAAATATTAACTAACACGACAGATTGAATGATTTAAATGTTTGCACTTAACTGAAAACAGAATTGCAGCTAAATTAAGTTTTGAGTGAACTTCCAAAGCTTTGATGTGTGGTAAGGGATAAACTGCTTCTCCACCCTGCTGAGAAAGGATGCGAGGAATATCAATTGATTCAATTGCTGCAAAACAGAGTGTGAGAATATCAGTCGGTGGAATATACTTATGTTTTATGACAAGAGGCAACATAAGGTTTTTTTTTTTTTTATAAGTAAAAAAAATTTATTAATGCGCATAGGAGTTACAATATCAATCAGATCTAAGAGAGAATTAAAAGAAAATGAGCCCAAAGCTACACAGTCCTATCAAACAAAGATTAAAAGAAAAACAACTTAAGATTGAGAGTAGTCCTTTCACATCCCTCAAAATTTCTAGCATTTCATTCCTAGCCATTAACCAATGGTATACTTGAATTGTCACTGGATAAAAGTTATCAATGCCAAGAGCCTTGTGATTCAATGGCACTACCTAATCTCTCCCAAAGATATAAAACCAAAGTTCGAGTCCACCAATACACACTTCTTGTAAGCAATACATACATATTTGGTAAGGTTCGAGTTACATTTGGTGTAATTCTATGATGTTACACCAGTCCATGACCTATTTAATGAAAGAGTATTTTGACTAATCAATTGACGGATTACATTATTTTCATACATACTCTATGCTTGTAAAATATCAAGATAATGAGAGATCACTAACCTAAGAAACATGGACACAAACACAACACAACATGGGACACAACATCATTGAAATTATTGAAAAATCACGGCATGACATAGCAGGGACACGGCAATTACTTAATTAATTAAAAAATATTTTTTGGTATATTTAGATAAAATATTTAAAAACATATCTAAAATGATTTTTTTAAAAAACAAAATAGATAGTAAAAAAGTGCAATAATACCCATAATAAAATTAAACAAAACAATGCTACTAACTGACTGCAGCTAACTAATATTTTAACTAGGGTTTTCCTAACGTATACCCTTCGGGCATATGTTAGTAAACCATTTTAGGAAAATTTGTATAGGAAAATGAAAAAGTGATTAAATTTGACACCTTTTTCAATTTCACATAAAAGTTTCCCTAAAATTGATGCTTAACGTATGTCCTAAGGGCATACATTAACTGGACTCTTTTAACTATAATCTTAGAAAATAGTTTTTAACAATAAGCATACTATTTTTTTTAGTAAGTAATAATCTTAAGATTCACCATATAGCGTATACACTAGCAATTTTAAAACAGAAGATAAAAAACAAATGAATTTAACCCAACCTAACTAATCGCACCTGCATCAGCTTTATTAATAACTATATTGAAGAATCCCAACCAAAAGGTCCAAAAAGATCAAAACAGCAAAACTGACAGATGACTTCCTGAACCAAAAAAAAAAAAAAACTTCTGAGATCTTCTAAAACAGGGGTGGGCAAGAGAGAGAGAGAAAGATAACCAACAAGGTGTGATGGGCTATTAATGGATTGCCAAATTTCCAATCTAACAGTTGAGTCGTTGAGAACGGCTGGGGGGTTCACAGGGTGCCGCAAGGTATAGCTAGAGAGAGAGAGAGAGAGGCTGTTAAAGAGAGTTATTTTTGAAACTGATTGACGATAGTGAGCTAGCCAGGTAAGCATATTAGATTTTTTTTTTCTTTTACCTTAAAAAAATGGTCAACTTGTCGCAATCCTGGCCGTGTTGTGTTCCATTGAAAGAAAAAATTTGTTGGACACCCCATGCAATTCATTTCGCCATGTCCATGCTTCATACTATCTCATCATAAAATGTTTAAAATTCAAGGTTTTCTTTGAACTTTAAAATTATATACAAAAATGAGTTTGTGGATGAAATAGTAAATAACTTTTTTTTTTGGTAGGTTTGAATGAAATAGTAAATAAAATCAGACTAACACAAAATTTGGTGATATTATTAAAATTAAGGAAAATATATAATTCAACTGAGGGAGGGATTTTCAAAATATATATATAATTATCAACATTGACAACATATATGTTGATAATCTTATTAGTACCACAAGTGCAATCACTAGCACTGCATGTACGGAGAAAAAAGACTACCAAATCTCAGGCCTAGAATTTTCAACAGTCGAGTAATAATGACTTGGATGGGAGCATATGACAACAATGCAATAGCATAAGGAATCAAAATGACGTCCAGTCAGCATGCAGCAGCGACTGATTTGTTTTGCTAAAAAAAAATGTAAGAAAAACAATGAGTGAAAACCAGCATGCTTCATTGTATCAGATATTATCCTTTGCGTAGTAAAACCAGAAAGAGTTGGAATATTAAGCTAACCAGCAGGCTCAAAAAAATTTGCTTGCATTGGAGGTCTATTAGGATTAAGCATGACACGTGTTTTCCACACTTGAAGCGCTCCATCCTTGGAAAGAGTGACAAGTAACCGCAATATTGGGAGCCAAGCAACTGATGTTATTGGTTGGGAACCCACTTGTGTACTGAAATTGCAGTTAAAACTTAATTGTTAGATTCCAAGTAAAAAAAAAAGGGATAAGATAATATAGGAAATCATAATTATAACTTCAACAAAATTCAAAACCTTATACATGCACGCATATGCATTGATGCGTGTCTATGTGTGTGGGTAAAGCACTAGGCCGAAGAAATCTAACTTGTTAGGAAGTTATGCCCAATTATCATTTAAACAATTTCCATTAAACATACCCAGATCCATCTATCATTGTACTCATTCACAAATCTGAAGATTAAAATATAAGTAGCATGCATACACAGCCCTAACAATTACCACAGCCTGGACCAAAAAAGCCTCTTTTGGCTGTCCTGGGACCTATAGCCATTTTTTAGACATTCCAAAGCCCCTATGATGATCATCTAATTGATTATCACAAAGACATCACAGTCCTTTTAGAACCACATATTTCAGGGACTACAATGTAATGCCGTTAGCAGCCAGCTGAATAAGGTAAGGTTGCTTGAAAGCTAGTTTTCTAATGAATTTGCTAAAACTTTTACGTTAATAATACATAAAAATATATAAAATCAAGTTAAGAAATAAATTAGAAAGGTAAAATGATTCAACTTGTTCTATAAATACAACTCTTATAGCATACATTTTCTTTCTTTTCCTTTCTTTTTTTTGGTTATTAATAAGTTTAACTCTATAGCAAAAAGTTACCACTTGTTCAATAAAATGAACTCTAAAAGTAATGTAATGAATGCATTCACCCCAATAGAATTAATCAGATGTGGCAGGCAATATACCAGCTTGTCCATTTGTTAGATACAACTTTTTTTGTTGTTTTCCTTTATCTCCAACAAGAGAGAGAGAGAGAACAATTCAAGACTAGATTAATTAAGATGCTACCCTCAAGGAAAACACCAAAACCATAAACAAACTCACATTCCAATCATACTAGGTCTCTCAGTAGACACATCCCATGCCAGAAGCGTACCCCGTCGATCACCAACAAAAATCCATTCCAATGTTGGATGAAATGCGAATGCACCAGCACCAATGAGCTTTATAGTGTTGTCAACTGCAACAACAGTAAAAGCACAATAAAGATATATGCCCTTTAAATGAAGATATATAAACATCCTCTACAGGAAAGAATCAGTAAAGCTTCTATCTCTCACGTTGTAGAGTGTAATGAACAGCATAACTATGAATGTTGTAGGCTCGGATCAAACCATCAGCATAAGCCACATACTGGAGAGGAAAAGAAAAAAGAAGCTTATAATAACACTGAACAAAAAGGTCAAGTGGACTGGACATATTATCTAGCAAGTATACAAGTTCATTAACCAACAAAGAAATAGAACTATCAACCACAAGAAAATATATGCTACCAGGACAGGGAGGCGAGGATGGCAAGCAAGATTGACAACGGGTTTCTTCAAGTCTGTCTTAATTTTTGTAGGAGCCCTTCCTCCTTCAACAGTTCCAACAACTTCATGCATGCAAAACAATTCAAGGATTAAACATTAGTATCCAAATCGTCATAATCAAACATGTAACAATGCCAGATGATGAAAAAAAAAATCCAAAGTGCACCAAAAACAAATGATAATTGATGTATTTATGATAAAAACAAAACAACCAACCTACCTGTTACACTCATCCTACGGTGAAAACCGAAAAACACAACAGGTTGTAGAGGTGTCAAAGCAAGATGGACTTCTGTATCAGGAGAAATTTGTTCTGACTTCTTTTCAGGTGAATGCAACACACAAGTTTGCTCAGCATCAAAATCACAAGACCTTATTGTACAATCCTAAAAAAATAGGGAAACGAATCAGATGTTACATAAGCAAAAAAAAAAAAAAAAAAAACCTTAGAAATATTCAAAAAAAACTTCAACTGCAACCCTGGAACATCAATTAGAAATATTCAAAATAAACGAAGTTCTGTAATAAAACTCCATACCAAATAAAGGGTAAACAGGAAATAATGCAGCAACAAAAAAGGGAAAATCAGACAAAATGCAAACATTTATCCCTATTGATGTAAAAATCAAGAGCACATAAAAACAATGTCACAACCACTAACCTCTATGAGAACTACAGTATCAAATTAGAAGAAAACGCGTCAATTGCCTAAAACTTTATATCTTTGAAGTTGGTCCAGATAAGGTTTGTTGGAAGCCTGCAAGGAATAGAGGTTTTGAGGTTAGAGGATATTATTGCTCCTTTTATCCTCCTACTGCTATTTCTTTCCCATGGAGAATGATATGGCAAGCGAAAGTTCCTCCACGGGTGGCTTTCTTTTCTTGGTCTGCTTCCTTAGGTAAGATCTTAACAACAGACAACCTTCGTAAAAGACGTGTGATAGTGCTTGACTGGTGCTATATGTGTAAGGGATGTGGGGAGTCAGTGGATCATCTTCTACTTCATTGCCCCTTAGCTTGGGAGTTGTGGTCTTTGGTTTTCTGCCTGTTTGGTGTTCAATGGGTTATGCCTCACTCTGTTCTTGAGTTATTTGAGGCATGGCAAGGAAAGTTTGCGCGACATCGTCACTTTGATATTTGGAGATTAGTGCCGCATTGCTTGATTTGGTGCATTTGGCGTGAAAGGAATGCTAGAAGCTTTGAGGGTTGTGAACGTTCTTTGCTAGAGATTAAGTCTCTTTTCTTGCACACTCTCTATGATTGGAGTGTGGTTTTTTTTCATTTTTCTTGTCCTTTTCCTATTTTTCTTGATCGTTGTACTCTTGTTTCTTGATTTGTGCCCACATAGTACATCCCCAATGTACTCGGTTTGGCACTTTTTCTATTATTAATAATATTCTTACATTGCTTATCAAAAAAAAAAGTATGATTTCTTTAAAGTAAATCCGTCCCCAAGTCTCATTTCCCACAAACAAATACGTACAAGGAATGGAAAGCAGATATTACCAGGATATTTTTTGGCACAACCAAATTTGTTTGTAGTATTCTGCTGTTTCTAAAGATCTGAAACGTTTCCCATAAAATATGCCAACTCTTCCAAAATGGCATGATTAATTCCAGCCCATAGTTTGTTCTTTTATTTTTATTTTTTTGAATAGAAGATTTTTTTTAATAAGTAAGAATGTTATATATATGAAGGGCTACTCTATGCATGAAAAGCATAGGGAAAACCCTGAGAATACACAAAAAGAAAACAAAGAGAAAACAAAGGAACCAGAAAGCAAACAAAGAAACTACATAAGAAAAAGAGAACAAAGAAAAGAAGGGAGAGAGTCACTAGTCAAGAGTCCCCAAGCCAGAGACCAATCAAAGAGAGTCCCACAGAAAGAAGCAAGGATCTGATCCCCAGAACAATCCAAATCCTCAAAAGTCCGCCAATTTCGCTCCTTCCAAATACACCATAAGATGCACAACGGAACTAAGTTCCAAATTTGGGACGAGTGCTTTCCCAACCAATTCCACCAACCAAAAAACAAGTCTGGGATCGATCTAGGAGCTACCCAAGTCACACCAAAAGTTATCAAGGCAAAGCTCCACAACCGATGTGCCGTCTCACAATGAAGAGTAGGTGGTCTACCGTCTCTCCACTCCGATGGCACATAATGCACCAATCTACAAAGACCAGTCTCCTTAGCCTCAAGTTATAACCCGTAAGGATCTTATTCCAAACTACGCACCAAATGAAAAAAGAAAACCATCTAGGAGCCTTAACTCTCCATATACCTTTCCAAGGAAAGACAATTGAGGGAGGATCCCGCAATTTGTTATAAAACGACCGGGTGTCAAACTCCCCATTAGGTTTCAACTTCCATCTCATCCAGTCTCCAACATCCAGAGGAGGGGTAATGGCTCCCAAAGTGCTAAGGAAGTGCAGCCCTTCATCCAACTCCCACTCATTAAGATCACGAATGAGACGAACATCCCAAAGTTTCTAATTGCAGTAAAGTTGGCAAGTAAAGCTGGAATTCTTTTCCTCTATAAAACGTTATCGGAATAGATGTTAGTAGTAGGAAATCATTCTCTTTTCTCAGTTTATGCTTTGATGCATGCTTGTAATTTGTGTACTTGATTGTATTGGTCACCAGTTGTATACATCTTGAATAATTGGATGACTTTTTTTTTCTTAGTGGAATAAAATTTAAATTGCTTATCCTGCCCGCCGGGGGGGGGCGGCGCAGGGGGTGTTGGGGTTGGGGTGGTGTGGGAAGGGAAAGGAGAGAGGAGGAGATGGAATTCTTTTCTTCTGTCTTTCCTTCTTTGTTTTTCAGTAGAGTAAATATTTGGGGACTGAACAGAACACATTGCAAGTATATAACATGCATAAACACAAGCTTTGTCATATATTTCCATGCATTGCCCTAAGGAGTAGGAAGATGTAATTTCCAATTCCAAGAAAATGAGTTTAGACCCAGAGGCTTCCAAAAGCACATCTTTGCATATCTCCAGATGCATAATATCAAAATCAAAGTAGATTAACCACTGTAACTACTATAACTAAAAACAGGAACATAAATTAGTGGAAAATTCATATATGCCAAGAAAACAGCTAACCCAACACAGTTGTAGTGCTTCCGTTAAAACAATAATCATTATAAAATTTTAACCATCAGACACATGAAGTCTTGAATACAAATTAGCAGTTCAAGTGTTCAAGATATAAAATAAAATAAAAACCCCACATATGGAAATGTTTGAGTATTCAACACAATTCAAACATCCTAAACAGGAGGCTATATTGGAGACAAACCTCAAGGATGGCAATCACAGCATGCCCACTTGTAGGACTATAAGACATGCGGACAACAGGTGCACCAATGTCAATAGAAGAGATCTTGCTTCCTGTTAATGCATCAAATTCTGCATGTAGATATTTGACATCATCATAAAGAAACTCATGATAGCCCTCAAATGGCAGAGAAATCACCATAAATAGAAGGATTAACTTTTTCTTTAAATGAATTTATAAATGAGGTGCTCAACATATGAATGTTTCAAATTAAACAAATGCAATAGCGCTTTTTATCCTTTTCCAACATTTTCTCACATATGGCCACGAAGAGATCCTTTAATATCAGTGCAGCTGTAGTTTTTTATAAAAGAAAAAAATGAGTATTTTATAGATAAGAGACTACTTCATGTACATGCTTGAACACAAAGAAGTCTAAAGAATTACAACAGATTATGTATAGACTATAGACAGAGAATCTTCCATTGTTGCCATCCATATTCCATACAAAGAAGGAGACCCTCCCCCCACCCCCGCGGGGGTGCCTTAACATGCCAAATACTCTTCCAAGGGACCGTAGTACCATGACCACTTAATGCATCATTTTTTTTAATAAGTAAGAAAGATGTATATTATAAAAGCTACTTCATGCAAAAGGAGCACTAAGCAGTCCAAAAGTAAAAGGAGAATAAAGAACAAAGAAAAAAACAAATACAAAGGCAAAGAGAACTAAGGAATAAAGGGTGGGAATCACTAGATGTGAGTCCCCAAACCCGAAACTAGTCAAAAAGAGAACCATGAAAAGAAGCAAGCAACTGATCTCCTAAACTCTCCATGTCCTCAAACGTCTGTCGATTACAATCCCTCCATATACACCACATTAAGCACAATGGAACCAAATTCCAAATGTTTAACGAGTGCTTCCCCAACCAATTCCACCATTTGAAGAGAAAATCTAGTACCATTCATGGGTGATGGTAAGACCCATGAAATCCCATATGATCTAAAAACAAAGTTCCACAACCAATAAGCCTTCTCACAATGAAGCATCAAACGATCAACAGTCTCCCCACAACAACGACACATGACACACCAATCAACAAAAGCAAAACCCTTATTTCAAATTATCAATCGTGAGAATCTTATCCCAAGCTGCAGTCCAAACAAAAAAAGAAACTCGCTAAGGGGCCTTAACTTTTCAAATACCTTTCCAAGAAAAGACGATGGAAAGGGAACCTTGCAACTCATTATAAAATGAACAAATGTCAAAATCCCCATTCTTCTTCAGCTTCCATCTCATGCGGTCCCCATTTCCCATATGCAGGATGCTGGATTCCAAAACATGAAGGAAATTCACCATTAAATCCAACTCCCGATCATTCAAATCCTCTCTATTGATGGCGATCTCATACCAGGAAAGCCAATTGAAGAGGTTGATCCCCACACCACCAATCTTGCCAAAATTTCACTCCATTCCCTACCCCAATCTCAAACTGAGTATTTTCACTAACAGCCTCCCAACCCATACGGATGCCACTTCATAAACCACACCCACACACATCTCTACCCAACTTAGAAGTCCATCCCCCCCTCCCCACACTCCTCAGTCTTCCCCAAACTTCATAGCTACCACCCTCCCTCCAAAGATGTGTCTCCTCAACCCAAAAACGCCATAGCCATTTTCCTAAAAGGGCTTTATTGGAGTTAGTCAGTTTCCTTGTACCTAAACCATGATGGCCATAGGCGCACACACTTGATCCCATCTTACTAAATGTGACTTGGAATCACCCCCATACCAACCTAAAATGCATCATAAAAGGAAAAGACCAAACATCAAAAGCCCCATTCTTTCGAAATTTCCATTTCAATCTATCACTACCCTCACAAAAGGGCATATTAGAATAAAGAAGATTAAAGAAAGAGGCAACCACCTCTATCTCCCAATCATAAGTTTTTTTTTTTTTTTTTTTTTTTTTTTTGATGAGTAAAGGAAATTTTATTCAAGAACTTAATAATGAGTCACCCGAGTATACAGGAAATATACAACCGGGGACCAACATAATCAAATACATAAATTATTTCCTATGATAGACATCCAGTCCGATAGAGTTTTAAAGAAGAAAAGTTTTAAATCAGCTATAGCACTTTTAGAATCTTCAAAACATCGGTTGTTTCTCTCTCGCCAAAAGAACCACATCAAACAACGAGGGACAGCCATCCAAATAACGCCAATACAATGATGACCAAAATTTCCTTGCCAACAAGCAAGGAGCTCAACTACAGTCTTTGGCATTGCCTAGTGGATACCAAACAAGGTGAACACCATAGACCACAACTCATAAACAATAGAACAATGTAGCAAAAGATGGTCTACCGTTTCTCCATTACTTTTGCACATATATCACCAATCTAGAATCAACACCTTCTTCTTACGTAAATTATCAAAAGTCAAGATCGTTCCTAAAGCTACAGTCCAAACAAAAAATGCAACTCTGGAAGGAACCTTTTACTTCCAAGTACTTCTCCAAGGGAAGGATTGAGTACAATCACCCAACAAAGCCTAATAGTAACTGCTTACCTCAAAACCCTTGCTCTTAGTAGGTGTCCAACACATCTTATCCTTACCAATACGTCTTAATGAGACTCCATATATAACATTTCAAAAAACAGACAAAGAATCTGATTCCCTATCATGAATTTCTTGCAGGAATTCTAAGTCCCAAAAAAGAATCCCGTTAGGAAACTGCATGAGATCAGCCACATAAGCCTCCTTATCATTACTGATTCTGAATAAATCTAGAAAACACATACGCAAAGGATTATCCCCACACCAGACATCATGCCAAAATTTCACTCTAGTCCCATCTCAAGTCTGAAACTAAATGTAGCGAGAAAAAGTAGACCAACCACTACTGATAGTTTTCCATAAAGGCATAAACTCACCCCATAGGAGCCTGAAACAGAATTAGAGCACCAATCTCCCTCCTTAGCTCCATATTTAGCCCTTAAAACCCTTCTCCATAGCGCTCCTCTCTCATACCCAAATCTCCACAATCATTTTCCCAATAATGCTTCATTAAAGTATCTCAAATTTCTAATTCCTAGACCGCCAGACTAGATAGGAGAGCATACCTTGGACCAATTCACCAAGTGACGTTTAGAAACATCACCCAGACCACCCCAAAGAAAATTTCGTTGAAGTAGTTCTATGCGATATGCTATATCTGCTGGAATTGAAAAAAGGGAAAGGAGATAAGTAGGTAAATTGGATAAAGTACTTTTTATGAGAGTAAGTCCCCCCCCCCCCTTTGGATAGATACAATCTTTTCCATCCTGCTAACCTCCTTTCCACCTTCTCGATGATGGGATTCCAAACTGCTCTATCTTTCCATTTTGCACCCAATGGAAGGCCTAAATATTTCATAGGAAGTGAGCCCTGCTTACAACCCAACGCATCTACTAACATCTCAAAATTTGGAACCACTCCCACAGAAACTAGTTCAGACTTATCCAAATTAATTTTCAATCCCGATACAATCTCAAATCATGACAAAATCAAGCGTAAAAACAGCATCTGGTTGATATTAGCATCGCACATAACCAACATATCGTCTGCAAAGAGAAGATGAGATACCTGTAAGTGATCACCTGTGGAGATACCCACACTAAATCCAGACAATCAACCTTTTGTCACCGCCTTATCCATCATTTTGCTAACTGCCTCCATAACAACAACAAATATTAATGAAGACAAAGGATCACCTTGTCGTAAGCCTCTATAATTCTCAAAGAAACCACATGGAGCTCCATTAATCAGAACTAAGAATTTGACCATGGATATACAGCAAAAAATCCATTTTCTCCATTTTTTTGGGAACCCAAGCCGCTCAAGCATGTACATTAGGAAACCCCAGTTCACATGATCATAAGTCTTGTTCAAAAATCTGTACAACAGCTTCGTGGACCAACTTCCCCACTCCCCTCCGCATTTCACAGTTATAACACACCTCCATAATCAAGTTTCCTCTGTCCCAAACTGCCAGTCATTTAACCAAAAGAGCCTGATTAAATTTTACAAGCTTTCTTACACCCGGTACACCATTAGCAATTGGAATGCAACTGTAGTTACAAATGGTTCTGCATTCTTTAAGGTGTCTTTACCATAAACCAATGAGAAACACAAGGTCATCTTTGAACAAGATTCAAAAATGAGAAACATTTGGGTGTCTTCATAAAACAATGAGAAACAAAAGGTCCTCTTTGAAAAAGAGCCAAAAATCATCAAGCTTAAGATTAAGTAATCCCATCGATATGCTAATGCAAGTTCCATCGGAGCAAAATGGTCGAAGTTCTCAAAAAATGTTTTTTTTTTTATTTTTTTTTTATAACTTGCAATTTACTAAATTTGGAAAAGCATATACAGACATTTAAAAAAATTAAGAAATGGAAGCTATAAGATTAACGATACAAGTGCAAAGAATCTAAAAACTCCATCAAAGAAAAGGTTGGGATAGTAAAAAAGTGCAAGCTTAAAGGAAAAGAAACTTGAGATTCAGTAGAGACATCTCCTTCCCCTCAAATATCTGTTGATTTCTTTCTCTCCAAATGCACCATAGAATACAGGATGCCCCTGCCCCCCATACAGTTCCATTACTACGACGCCTCATCATTCCACTCCAAGACTCCATCATAGACTTGACAGAATTAGGCATGACCCAAGAAATCCCGATGGCGCCAAAAAAAAAAAAAAAAAAAAAAACCCACAAATCATAGGCAATTGAACAGTGCAACAACAGATGACTTACCGTTTCACCAGATGATTTACACATGCAACACCAATCCGCCATTACAATACCCCTTTTAAGGAGGTTATTTTCCATTAGATTTTTTTTCCCAGTGTTGCCTCCTAGACAAAGAAGGATATTCTAGGTTGGGAAATACCTCTCTAGAGACACTTCCAAGGAAAAATAAAAATATGACCTGCTCTAGTATTGATCACTGTTTAATAACTCTTGTGATTTGAAACCCTTTTTAGGGGGAAGGGAGCTAAACCAGCTTATCACCACCAGATGAACCAACCAACCTATGCAGCATACAGATCATCCAAAAACTGAGCCATAGACTCCAACACCCAATCTTGAACATTTTGAATGAAAATAGGTCTCCAGTGAGCCTTGCCATGTACTCATCCCATAGAGACTCGAGCATCTTTGTCTCTAGCAAATCTAAACAGCTGAAGGGAACCATCACCATCCCAATAATTCTTCCAAAACAACACTTGGGAACCATCCCCTACCTCATATCGGATGTGTGAAGCAAACTGATCCCATCCCTTTCTCAAAGTATGTAGCATTATGTAAAAAAGATGTGACACTTTCAACCCATCACAAGTTCTAGTAACTCTTGAGAAAGTAGTAGAAACTATAAAGTAATCAAAACACTAAGTTCTAAAAGTAAAAACCAGCATTCTCCAAATAACATAAATTTTGACAATACAGAAAACAAAGATCAAACAATCCAAGCAATATAGAGTCTGATCAAATTCCATAGCAAGCGCACTTTGTAGTTTGTACAGCTAAATTCAACTTAAGTTGTTTAGTTTTTAAAAGAAAGAAAGAAAGAAAGAAAGAGAAGGAGATGTGAAAGTGAGTTCGAATCTGACCAATGAGGAAGTTTCCGATGGCGACGGCGACGAGTGCCTGATGCGGATGAAACGCCGCCGCGTGAGGCTGCAAGGGCTTAAGGCCCCGTCCTACGTGGCGTAGATCCAGATGCTGCACCGTTGTCCACTCCATTTTTGAATCCTCCAATTCGGTTTCACTTTTACCTACCACTGCGACGTTAACTTCCCAATCAGTAAAAACCCTACACATTCATATACACATAAATCTATGTATATATATATAATAATAATAATAATAATAATAATAATAATAATCCATGGAATTAATTAAGAAACGGATGCATCGAGGAAAAGAGTGAGGGATGCGATCTTTGTTTGGAATTAACGAGTTTAAGGAAATTGTGGTTCTTACCTGTTGAGAGAGCTACGTACAATGGTAGCTCATTTAAAGAAGATTGGCTTTGATCGTGATTCGTGAAGAGAGCGAGATCGAGAGAAATGAAGAGCAAGAAAGAAACTTTGAAAGAGGGAAAGAGAAGGTGCAGAGTGATGAACAACAAAGAGGTTGAGACTTGAGCGTGCTGGGCTGGACTTTTTTTAAGGCCCGTTTTTTGGGGTTTGGTGAGTCCGGCCTGGGCTCTTATTTTAAAGAACTTGGCACGTAGGCCTAGAAATATTTTGGGTTTCTAACCTGTAAACTTTTTTTTTTTTTTTTTTTTTGGAGGGAAAAAAAAAAAACCTGTAAAGTGTACACTTGTTTAAAAGTTTATAAAGATAAATACTACAAGAATAAAAACAAACCTTTGTTTCAAAATTTTGGACTCAACATGGAATCTTATCACATTAATCAAAATGAATTACTAATTTTAACGGTATGATTATAAGTCTTTCTTTACCTCTCTTGGTTCCTCAACTTGAATCAAATCATATACGTTAAAGTAACAATAAATGCAATTAATTTTCAAAAAATTGCTACAATTTTTTTTTTATGAGAGAAAAATATTTATTAACAAAGAAGAGCAAAAAAATACAACTAGCTTCATCCCACACAACAGAGGCCAAAACAAGGGGGATAGCAGCCAATATCAACAGAGCCAAAAAAATTACATGACAAAGACCACTTTGCTAAAGAATGGGCTGCCATATTGGCTAATCTAGGGACCCAAGTGACAAAAACATTAGAAAAAGCGAATAGCAGGATCTGCATCTCCATAACTTTGGACCTAATTCTCCAATGGGAAGTTTGACTTGGATTAATAAGAGCATCACTACAAATCTTAGAGTCAGTCTCAATATAAATACCCTTAGCTTCCAACTTGGCTGCCAACAACAAAGCCCATTTAACTGCTTCAGCTTCAACTTCAGCTTGGAGAGAGAAGGTGATACTCACCTTTTGTGAGCAAGCAAAGACCAACCTCCCTCTCCAATCTCTCGCCACTGCAGCAACAGTAGAAAATTTCAGATCAATTGCAGCATCCACATTAATTTTAATTGAGAATCGCCTAAAGGGTGACCATGCATGAAGTAACTCCGTTGATCTCACAGAAACCATCTCAGCAGGTCTGGAATTTTTGAACTCGGCAAGGAGCCTCCCAATTCTAGAAGATAAGTCATCAATGCTTAGGGGGAGATTTTCAAAATGAACTTGATTCCTCAACTTCCAAATTCCATCATAAAGAGTAGCTCCAAACAACAAAAATTCATTTCTCTGATCAAGGCTCAAACTACCCAAGAAAGGGCGGGAGGGGGGGGGGGGGGGGGAGGGGGAAAGAAATTGAATGAGCTCTAAGGCTGAAGAAAACCCAAAAGCATCTGACCTCACTCCCCACTGACTATTGAACCAAAGAGCCTTTGCCACCGAGCATAGAGCAAGAAGATGGATTGAGGACTCGACTTCTACCTTACAAAAGGGACATAGCTCATCTCCAATATCAAAAAATCTGGCTAAATTGGCCTTAGTAGGCAAGCATTCAACTTTAATTCTCCATATTAGCATTTTAAGCCTTTCATGAAGATTGGATTTCCAAATTTGATTCTAGAGTGGCTCAGGTGTCTAACTAGATGAGGAACCCTACAAATCCAATAAGCAGATTTAACAGTCAAATCTCCAAAGCTTGTGGGGGTCCATGTCCACCCATCCTCACCAACACAAGAAGATAATGGAATATTTGAAATTAATTCAATTTCTGAATCCTCAAACCATTGCTTTAGCTTGTGAATATCCCAGGCATTATGATCAGAATTAAAAGCTAAGAAACTATTAGTATCTCATCCGGGTTAACCCCAACTTTGGGCTTATGAATAAATCCTAAAGATCTGGAATCCAAGGGTCATCTCAAATTCTTATGGTATTGCCATCACCAACAATCATACAAGCTACATTACAGAAAATGTGCTTTCCTCCTTCTAAACAATTCCAGATTGAAGAAGAGTTACCTTGAGAGAGATGGGACAGCCAATTGTGTCTGATTTTGTATTTAGCTCTAAGAACATTAACACATAGACAATTCTTTCCGGACTGTGATGCCCCAATTTGATTGATTGATTGTGTGATGTGTGTGGGTGTGTGATGAGTCCCACATCGGGTATTTACTGGGTAGATCTGGGTTTTATTAACAACTACAAGGAGTCTCAATTGCGACCAGTCCTTTTGAGGTATAGTGCAGATGTGGCTAGCGCTTTTCCTTGGGTCGTTACACAGACAAAATCCACAAGGCAAGTTTTGATAGAAGGGCTTGGTTGAACTCCCATGACTTCCTAAAGCCCAAATCACCTTCCTTTAAAGGACTATAGAGAGAAGACCAAGAAATAGGAGTCCAATAATGTCTAGACTCCGTTTTAGGATTCCACAAAACCTTCGCACCGAATCTAGTTGGTCATACAAATTCTTAGGGAATTCTAAGGCAGCCATGGTGTATGTTGAAATAAACTGTGCTACTGATTTAATTAGAGTTGCTCTTTGTGCCTAAGATAAATTTTTACTTTTCCAGCCATTAAGTTTGCTCTCTAACCTGTCTTTCACCAACTTGAGGTCTTAAGATCTGCTCTTAGATAAAAACAAGGGGACACCAAGATAGGTGGTGCACTGAGGGAAAGAATTGAGACCCCACCAACATTTTATTTGGTTAAGAAACTTAGAGCTAACACCTTTAGAAGGGAAGACACCAGATTTCTCCACACTAATTAATTGACCAGAACAAGAACAGTATTTTTCAAGGCACATTTTGAGAGAGGCAAGCTCAGAAATCTTAGCTTTGCAGAAAAGGATAACATCTTCCGCATAACATAGTTTTGATATAGCAGGAGCAGTGCATGCCACTTTCACTAGAGGTATGTTTTTCCGATCCACCTCTCTTTTGATCAACCTCATAAGAACCTCACTGCCTAGAAATAATAGGTATGGAGAGAGAGGATTCCCCTGTCTGAGGCCATGACTAGGAACAAAGCTTGGACAAATTCCCCCATTTAGCAGCAAGGAATATTGAACAGTGAAGATGCATTGAAATATTAAATTAGAGAATTTTTCGCTAAAACCAAAAGCTTTAAGTACCCTCATAAAAAAGCTCCATTCCATTCTGTCATAGGCCTTTTGAAATCTAGTTTTATCCCCAAGAAATTCTTCTTCTCCATATGCTTGAAACTATGGACTATCTCTTGAGCAAGGACCACGTTCTATGTGATCCATCTATTAGGGACAAAGGCAACTTGAGCTGGATCCACTAATTTGTTCAAAAGAGGCCTAAGCCTACTCAATATGATAAAACAAGCTTAGAATATGCTTCAATGCAAGCTTTGCCCATTACATCTTTCTTTTTTCTTTTTCTTTTTCTTTTTTTAACAAGAATGCTTACTAATGTGCATTGATAATAGCTTAAATTTTGCATATTTATGTCATTGTTAGAAAGCATTATCATACTTATTTTGAGTTAATTCATGAATTTTATATTTGGTTTTGGAATAATGTTGAATAATTAATTTTGTGTTTAATTGAATTTTATTGCATGAATTTGTCTTTTGTAGGAAAATGGAATTAAATAAGTTGATTTGTGCAAAGAAGAAAGCTAGTGGACTTTATTTTTACAAAGGCTATGATAAAGTTAAAGAAGGTCAACCCAATTAAATTTAAATCCAATTGGAGCAAGGAATCAAAGGAAATTTTAAGTCCAATTCTAATTAGGATTCCAACATACACATTAGTTAGTATTTTTGATATAACTTTCGGCTCAGATGTCCAATCGCAATGATTCAAGTTGGGATGGAAGTTAACTTAAAGGGATATAACTTTGTAGTTTACCAAAAGTTTGAATTCTTAAGTTAAATGGGACAAAATCGTCAGTTAAGTGAAGCCTATAAATCTGAGATTTTCTCCAAACGGAAATTAAACTTGTAATAGGATTCATTGACCTATTTAAAGGCTCTTTAGGTAAAATTCAAAAGAGGCTAGTGCTAGGGCTGGGATGCAAAACAAAAAATTGGAGCAAGAGGCAGTGCCGCATGTGGCTTATCTATAACTTTTCTCCATGACAGCATTGTGACAATTTCTTTTTCTATTTTATTTATCTAGTTTAATGTTTAGTATTTTATTATTGTGTTTTATTTCAATTATTATGAATAGCTAAATTTATAATTGAGGTTGAGCATGAAATCTTGTTAAGGATTATTAGTATTGTTTATGTGATTTGATTTTTCCCACAACAGGTGTTTTTTAATGATTTAAATTGTTCTTGCTTTATATCAATTGATGAAGATGAGATTCTAGATATGAGTTCAATCATGTTTTTATCATGATTTAGGATTTATCTTAATTAATTGAATGCTTGGTTTATTATTTCTTGATTATAAAATTAGATATCTCTTGTGATTTGTTTGTCAACGGATACAATTGATGATTTGATTTTATACTTAAGAAGCGAAGTAGAATATGCTTTTGATTTTTAAAGTAATGATTTTAATGAGAATATTTTCCGGATAACAAAATTGATTTCTAGATTATCATGTAGTTGTTGGAAAAAATTAATGATCGTAAATGTATGCTGATATGAATTAACAAGGCGATTCCAAAATCTTAATTCCTTTCTCTAGATTGTTTACATTTCTTTACTGTTTTATATTATATCTTTGCTTAGTTTAATTATTTGCTTAGTATATTTAATTTCAAACAGCCATTTTTTATTAAACTAAATTAGGATTAATTTGGTTAAGATTTGATTAATTTTCCTACGTTCATTTAAGTCCTTGTGAATTTGACCTTGTTCTCGTCAAACTATACTTCGGTACGATTTGTACACTTGCGAGTACTTTAAAATTTCACAACATTTACAACTTTTTGAACATTTGATTATTCCCTCATGTTTGTATAGTCTCCTCCCCCATCCATAGTAGTTGACAAGAGTATTAAGCTAGCGACAGAATTAACAAGGAAAGCATCAATCTTCTTCATGAGACTGGTTCATCTAGATTAACACTAACAAGCCTTTTATAAGTTGTTTGTAACTTAGCCTGATTTTAATTCTTTTGTATATTCCCCCACCCCAACTATTGGGTTATCAAGAAAATAAAAACATTGTCCCTAGAAGTGGACATAAAAATAGGGGTGGTAATTCATGTTGGCATGTTGTGCTTATATTCATGTCAAGGTCTAGATAATAGATTATATGGGTCAACACCCCTAACATGATATTTATATAAAGTAGGACCCACATAACACTCAATTTAACTCATTTAATAAATTGGTTATATTGGGTTGAAAAACTTTTATTTTTATTTTTTAAGAACCAGTAACTTAACTTTCATTAATCACAACAAAAATAAACATTACACGGACTCATTGTGAATGATTCAAGCAATGAAGCAAGTCCAATAGGCTTGTTACCAAGTGAAGCATTAAAGTGGTTGGATTTATGTGTGAATTCCCAATGTAGAATCATGCCCCTAGTCCATGTGTTTATTGTGCCAACCATACCTTACATGGGTGGGTAGCAATCACACATAATTGATTATTGGGTTGACAACTTGACAATAACACAATTCATTTCAATCCATTTAATAAATATAACCAAAAAAATTTGACACAATTAACATATTTTTATATTTTATATGCACATCATAAATATTATATCAAAGTCAAAGTGCAGTCACAATCCAAATTAGTTTCTAATTGTTGTCTAATTTTGCAACATGTATCCAATTTAATTTTTTTTAATTTTTGGTGTTAAGTAGCCCATTCATAATACTCAGTACAAAAGTTAGGATGATCTGCTCGCTCACCTATGTAACATCATCTCATCATCACTATTGTTGAATATTTTGTGCGAAAGCATAAGTTACATCCTAGTAAATTATAATAATTATAACCAAATAAATTTCTTACAAATTGCGTTTTATAATAATAACAATTAAATTACTAATAGCATGCAATCTAAAAGTTCTTATTTCAGCACAATTATATTCCTCCCAAATTTGTGAATATGCAATAAAATAAAAAAGAGATTTTTTTTTTTGTTCACTGTAAAAAGTAAGGGTCATTAGGGTTTGATAGATGAATTTACCAATATAATTATTAAAATAATTAATTTTATTACTCAAATCTATACTTCAAAATTTGATTTGTTTTAGATAAAACGGACATATTATATATATGGTTTAAAGTTAAAAGAGGTTCATTTTAAAATTGGTCAATCCATCTTAACACAAGTAATGAATATTGCCATTTCGAGTTAATCACAAGTAAATAGGTCAACATGCAATTGACTAATTTATTAATCACTAGTTATAAGCCTGTGCGTAGCACGGTTTTATGAAAAAACTTATAAAATAAATGTATAAATAATTATATATTTTAATAGATTTAATAAAGATAAAAGAAAAAATTATCAAGTGTAAATAATTATCTCACTAAAATAAGGGGTAAGATTTCTTCCTAAAACTAAATTAAATTGATAATTCTAAATTGAATTTTAAATTGATAATTATTTAAAAAAAAACGTACTAAACAATTGATAATTCTAAAATTAATATAATCTTGATAATATTATAAATTAAAATTAAAATTGATAATTCAATAATACACATGTAGAACATCTTGATAATTTGATGTAACATAAAAATCAAATAAGAAAATTGTTAAAATTAATCTATTAATCACTAGTTATAAGCCTGTGCGTAGCACGGTTTTATGAAAAAACTTATAAAATAAATGTATAAATAATTATATATTTTAATAGATTTAATAAAGATAAAAGAAAAAATTATCAAGTGTAAATAATTATCTCATTAAAATAAGGGGTAAGATTTCTTCCTAAAACTAAATTAAATTGATAATTCTAAATTGAATTTTAAATTGATAATTATTTAAAAAAAACGTACTAAACAATTGATAATTCTAAAATTAATATAATCTTGATAATATTATAAATTAAAATTAAAATTGATAATTCAATAATATACATGTAGAACATCTTGATAATTTGATGTAACATAAAAATCAAATAAGAAAATTGTTAAAATTAATCTATTAATTCTAACCATATTTAATTATTAATTCTAAGACCCTAACACTGAGCATATAAATTAGATCAAAGCTAAGAAAATTAGTTCAAACAAAAGGCAACCAATACACAAAACCTAATCAATTTAATAAAAAAAAATTCAAAAGCAAAAAAGGAGCCTTTAAAAACTTAACAATGTTTTCGAATGTTTTGAATTCATTAATTAAAATCATATGAAGACAAAAAACCAATAATAACACTAAAGAAAATAAACAAAATAATAATAATAATAATAATAATAATAATAATAATAATAATAATAATAATAATAATAAAAAAGAAAGAATGCATACTTGCATTGTCATGAAATTTAGGCATGTACATATTGAAATAAGCTTCACTCCAAAAAGGATATATAGGGTTATATATATTGGTAGAGTTCTATTTGAAATATAATTCATTTAAATCTTATTGAAATTAAAAATATCTAATCAATGTGTTTGTTTTTATCCCATAAAAATTGGAATTAAAAAAAAGGTCATATGAATAGAATGAAAAAAAAAATGAGTTGATTCAACATAACGTAACATATAAAAAATTAAAAATTAAAAAAAAAAGAGAGAAAAAGAACGTAATTGATAGCTATAAGGAATTTTGATATATATATATATATATATATATATTTTAAATGTCATCAACATAGAAATTTTCAAATTAATGGAGATATATACTGTTTTTTGAAATAGATAGAAATTATCAAATTATTGGAGATATACATTGTTTCTTGGGATAGATTTATATTAATCACCTCTTGAAGAATTTGAATTGTGTTTATCCCTTAATAACCAAGTTTTGTAGCTTGATATTCTGATAAAATAATATTAAACTTTTGAAAATTTAGATGATAAATATTATCTAAATTAAATTTTTGTATGTTAAATATTATCCCCTAATTTAAGAATATATCCTAACAAATAAAAAAATAATGTTAATTAGATGATAAATATTATCTAAATTAAATTTTTGTATGTTAAGAGTACGTTTGGTAGACTGTAATAGACACTGTAAAGTAATAGTTATTCCTATGGTTTAACTTTACAGTTGTTTGGTTATGTTTTTATTACTTGTAATAATCATTCCATATGAATCTCTATTCCTTAAAATGAGGAATAGACATTCCTTATTAAAAGTACTGAATCCCTATTCCCTTGCTAAACATAATACGCTCTGCTTAAGTAAAATTCCCAAACCCCCCCCCCCCCCCCGCTTCCCGTGTTTCTCCAAAATTTCTTTCTCCTTGCTCTGTTAACAAAAATCCCAGAAACCCCCACTATCTGCATCTTCTCCAAAATTTCATCTCCTTCCTAAATTTTCCATCTCCCTCCTCTCTAAAATTTTATTTTCCCGCTACTAGAGATCTATTTATATGGGTATTGTCTTTCTTTCACCCTCAGTTGCTGCTCCCTCTTCTCAAGGAAATTTTTTTCTCCTTCTTCCCTTAGGTCTGCGATTTCAACAGGTATTGCACCCTCTCTCTCTTCTTTTCTCTATTGTTTTTTGCTACTAAAGATCTATTTGTCTGGATATTTCTTTTTACTCACCCTCAGTTGCTGCTCTCTTCTCAGGATTTTTTTTCTGCCCATAGATCTGCAATTTCTACAGGTACTGCCCTCTGTTTCTGTTATCCATATCAGATTTTTTTTTTTTTACTTTATATCAAATTTGCCATAATTGATATTTGTATAGTTGTGAGGTTTTATGAAACTGAGATTAGAAACAACAACTGTGATCAGCTAGCCAATCTAAAGCGTATCAATAATATATATATATATATATATTTTAACAAAAGATTTTTATTTCAATTGTGCATTTTGGCATTATATTCAGGAGTGTATATATATATATATATATATTAACGTGTTTGATATATTTTTATTTCAATTGTTGATTTTGGCATTACATTTAGGAGTATATATATATATATATATATATATATATTAACGTGATTGATATATACTATATGTAATCTGTGGGGATGACTTTAAATAATCAAAATTCAGAATTTCAAATTCAATTAATTAATATTAGGAGGCAGAGAATTGAAGTTAGCTATTGAAGTGTGGGTCTGTGTCAAAGATATCTATTAAGTGTGAAAGTTATCTATTGAAGTGTGGGTTTGTGTCAAATTTATCTATTGAAGTGTGAACATTAGTCTCAAGGAATTTGGTGGTGGGTTACCCATGCACTTGGTATTGTGGTTATTCATATTTAATATATTATTTTAATTATCATCTTGTTCAATTATTTAAATTGTGTAAAAATTTTATTAATAGTATTGTGAATTTGTTCAATGCTATTATTTGCAGTTATGGCTCGTTTGAATTTAGCCACACGGAATAGGATAAAGAAAAGGAAGTTGGTTTTGGTTGTGATGTTTTGGTTGGATATGTTGCACATTGTTAGTATGTTTTTTCAATTATTATGCTTTATAGTAGAGTACCGTGTTCGAAAAAGATCATTGAAAGCAACATATGGTCATGATTTTCATTCAAGGAGAGCGGAAATTCACCGTTTATGCTATGAGAGTGATGAAACTTGCATTAACCAACTTAGGATGAATAGAAATGCATTTACCAAGTTATGTGGTATGCTTGAAAGAATAGGTGGCTTAAAAGATACAAAACACATGTTAGTAGATGAACAAGTTGCCATGTTCCTACATACACTAGCTCATCATGCAAAAAATCGAGTCATAAAACACCATTTTAGGCGCTCAGGAGAGACAGTGAGTAGATATTTCAATGATGTGTTACATGCTATCATACGTTTACAAGGAGAGCTATTTAAGAAACCAGAGCCAGTTCCAGAAAATTCTTTAGATGAGAGATGGAAATGGTTTAAGGTATCCAACAGCGTGAATTTTCTTTTCAAGTTATGAAGTAGAAATATTGAATAAATTGTTGATTGCATTTTTTTTTTTTTTTTGTGTAACTACAGAATTGTTTAGGTGCATTAGATGGAACATATATTAGGGTGAGAGTGCCTTTAGAAAACAAACCTAGGTACCGGAATCGTAAGGGGGAGATTGCCACAAATGTACTAGGAGTTTGCTCACAAGACATGCAATTTATTTATGTTTTGTCTGGTTGGGAAGGCTCTGCTGCTGATGGTAGAGTGCTTCAAAATGCAATAAGTAGGAGGAATGGATTGAGAGTTCCCCATGGTAAGAGAAATAGGTTGCCTACTAATTATATTATTATTTTTTAAATTTTTATACACCCATTATACTAAAGACATTATAATATATAGGTTATTACTATCTTGTTGATGCTGGCTATACAAATGGTGAGGGATTTCTTGCTCCATATCGAGGACAACGATATCACTTAAATGATTGGAGAGATGGACAACAACCAAGAACCCCAAAAGAGTTCTTTAATATGAAACATTCTTCAGCTAGGAATGTCATAGAGAGATGTTTTGGATTGCTTAAAATACGATGGGCTATTCTTAGGAGTCCTTCATTCTTCCCAATCAAGACACAAAATCGCATTATTATGGCGTGTTGCCTTCTCCATAACTTCATAAGGAGAGTGATGCCTGTAGACCCAGTAGAAGAGGAATTGGACAATGATGAGCAGTTGGCAGAAGGAATTAATGGTGACCCAATAACACATATTGAGACTTCAAATGAATGGAGTGCATGGAGAACCAATTTGGCAAATGAAATATTTAATTCGTGGAGAAATAGGAGAGAAATATAGTTTAATAACATAATACTTTGATTTGTGACTTTTTCATGTATTGTTTCCTTGAGTTAATAAATTTTTTTATTGCATTGGTGTTAAATTGTTTATTATGTGTGTCTAAACTTTTGCATATTATTTTATTATCTTGCCATTTTATTGTTAGTATTTGGAGAGATATGGAAACAACTGTACTTGATTCTCAAGATCCGTCTAAACGAAAGTGGACTCCTGCTGAAGATATAAAACTAGTGGAGGCTTTGGTAGAATATCACCATGAAAAAGAAGGTAGCCCTGAAAATAAGTTTAAACCCGGATATTTGAAAATCTTGGAAGGAAAGATTTCTACCAAATTACCTAACGCTGGCTTAAGAGCAAAACCACATATTTAGTCAAGATTGAGGACTTTGAAAAGAGAATTTCAAGTTATCCATGACATGTTGACTGGGCCTAACACAAGTGGGTTTGGATGGGACACTATGAGAAAGTGTGTTACTGCTAAAAATGATGTATGGGATGCATATGTTCAGGTAAAAGTTCACCAGTTTATAGATCCATGTATTTTATCTCTTTTGGTTTAACATAATTTATTTAATTTTATCTTGCCATTTTCATATTTTTGTCAATTGTTTTGTAGAGTCATAAGGGGGCAGCTGCTTGTAGAAACAAATCATTTCCACACTATGAAGACCTTTACATTGTGTATGCAAAAGACCATGCTACTGGTAAAGATGCTCAAGCACCTGTAGATGTTGTTGAAGAACTAGAAGCAGAGAAAAATGATGACAACTTAGATGATATTCCTGAAGACGTGGACTGCACACAAATTCCCACCCCTGGCAGTAATGGGGAAGAACAGAATGCTCGAAAAAAGAAAAGGAGAATTCAAAGTGGTGAAGATAATATGGTAGAAGCAATGAAAGAAGTTACAATCATTCTTGCTGCACAATTAAAGGATGCATTAGATAACCTTAGCAAGGTAGTCATTGGAGTAGTAGCAGCTGAAAGTAGGTCCAAAATCAATGATGAATTACTAAAACTACCTGGCCTTACAACTAAGGAGCGTCACAAGGCAACTAAATTGATTGCTTGTCAACATGAACTAATAGATGTTTTCTTGAGCATGCTGGATGTTGAGAAGGAAGAATGGGTGAAAGGCCTTATTAATGGTGACTTTTGAGTGGCTTACAAAGGTTGGAAAATTCAATTTGCATTTATGTTTCTTTTTTATCCCACTTGAACAAGGGGCTCCTAAGAATTTTGGATGATTGTGGTTTTTTTTTTTAGGTAAATGGGATGTTATGTTATTGAAATTTTATATAATTTGGGAATTTTAAGACTTTTCAATTGTTATTCAACTTTTAGTTTCATCTTTCCTGTTCTTTGATTTCATTCATGTGCTACTTGTAATTTTGTTGTTGATGCTCTAGCTAAAAAAGCTAGGAACAAGGTGGGGTGTCAAGTCTGGTTTGAGGTCATGCCTGAAGGCACTGCACTATAGTTGGCTTTGATGTTCATTTGGTGTTATTCAATTAATTCCCAGGCTCATAGTTGGTGCCTAAATGTTTAAATGCTTTTGATCCAGGATACTAGTTATGTGTACCTAAGGCACTACCGTAGCAGTGCCAACTCTCTTGTTAACTATATATATATATATATATATATATATATTTATATGAAAATGATGAGACCCAGATACAAGTTCTAAAGTTGGTTTTGAAAGCAACAAATGATACCTTTAACACTGGGGCAGGGTCTAAGATTTAGTCTTTTTTTTCTAAGCTCCTAATAGAAACAAAGAACGTACAACAATTAATGGTAGTATTTAGAGTTGAAAGAATAATGAAATAGTGATACTGTTTGTTGGGCAAATTTTACAGGTGTGAGACTACATTGAGAAGAAGACATGTTGAGAAGCAAAAAAAAGATAGTTATTTTTAATGCAATGAAATGAAAGTAATCCAAAAAAAAAAAAAGATTGGGTTTATTAAACCAAAAAAAAAAAAAGATTTTCATTAGAGGTCTCTATTCAAGATTGGGTTTATTAAAGTAATCCTTATAAAAAATGTATTTATTATAATAAGGGCATTTTAGACAATTTGATTTAAAAAGTTTTCATTACATCGTTTTAAGATGTTGTACCAAACATGTGGAATACAGATTCTGGGTTCTATTACTATAGGGTTACCAAACAACTGAATAGGAATAATTATTACATTACAGCATCTTGCATTCCTTGTAATACCTATTCCTATTCCTATGTAATCATCATTACGGTCTACCAAACATGCCCTAAATATTATCCCCTAATTTAAGAAATATATCCTAACAAAATAAAAAAAATAATGTTAATCTAATTTTATTTAATGATAAAAATGAATTAGAGTCCGAGTAGTATACTATTCCTTTTTAGTTCTTTAAATATCTAAAAATTTAATAAAATTTCTGCAATTTGATGAAGCCACGTGATGCAACCACGGCGTCTAAGCCTAACTTTTATTATAATATAATACTAATCGCTAACCCGTGCGATGCACGAGATAATTAACAAATGTTAAATAATTGCAGGCATTTATTACCTTTATTTTTTTTTTTTGGGTGGTATTTACTCTATCTGTATTTTGCATTGAAGTCTCAAGCATGTTGCCACAATCCATAAATAAATAAATAAAAATTATTAATCCTGTAAAATTTCAATGAAGTTCATATATTTCCTTGCAAAAAAATGCATAGCATATCTAACTTCATAGGATCTATACATTGCTATACATTGCTTCATAGGTTTTTTTTCATTAGCTTTAATCACTTGGTGAAGATCAGACGCCATTAGCTTAAAGACAACGTAAACGCATGTCTTTGAACTCCCTCTTTGATGGTGGCAACATGATGCACTTAATTTTAGCAATATCAGGATGCCGTAAAAGCTTGAGCAACTTGACTTTACGCAGGATCCGTATGGACTCAGATATTGTTACAGAATTCTCAAAAAGAGAGAAATAGAAAACTGCGTGATTTAAATGTAAAAGAAGGGTTTAATATATATACTACAAGAAAAACGAGCTATTGCGGCAGGCCTATTGCGGCGGGTGCGAAAACTGTCGCTATATGCCGCCTATTGCGGCGGGTTTTTGGACCGCCACTGTACATGAGATCTATTGTGGCGTTCTATATGCCCGCCGCAATAGTTCTAGTATTTTGCGGCGTACTACAGCGGCGGGCCAATGACCCGCCGCAATAGACCTGTTTTAGCGGCGTTAAGCTTAGCTATAGCGGCGTGTCTATGACCCGCCGCAATATGTACTCCTTTTTGCGGCGGGTTGGACCGCCGCAATAGACCTTTAAATTTTTCAGCTAAAAACTTCCCTCTATTTTTTTCGCCTTCCCACTTAAAGATCAAATAGTAAATTACACCCGATTAGCATAAAAATTGGCATGCATGTTAAGAACATATAGAACATGTAATCCAACGGTTGGATTTTCAAAATATGAATTCAATAATAAGTTATTGGTTGGTGTAACATTTTTTAGAATTATATCAAGTGTAACATGAACCTAACCCTATATTTCTTAATTCGTTGTGAATTTTGACAAATCTACCGTTAGATTACATTATCTTCATATATTTTTCATGCTTACAAAATTTCAAGGTGATCAAAGATTAATAGACAAGTCATCAATCAATCATTTAAATTCAAGTTTTTGTAGTTTAAAATAACGCATAAAAGATGAGTTTAAAGATCAAATGGTAAATTACATCCGATTGGCATGAAAATTGGCATGCATGTTAAGAACATATAGAAAATGTGATCCAACGGTTGGATTTTGAAAATATAAATTCAACAATAAGTTATTGGTTAATGTAACATTTTTTAGAGTTACATCAAGTATAACTTGAACCCAACCCTATATTTCTTAATTCAATGTGAATTTTGACAAATCTACCGTTAGATTACGTTATCTTCATATATTTTTCATGTTTACAAAATTTCAAGTTGATCAAAGATTAATAGTCATGTCATCAATCAATTGTTTAAATTCAAGTTTTTATAATTTAAAATAACGCATAAAGGATGAGTTTAAAGATCAAACGGTAAATTACATCCGATTGGCATGAAAATTGGAATGCATGCTAAGAACATATAGAAAATGTGATCCAACAGTTGGATTTTCAAAATATGAATTCAACAATAAGTTATTGGTTGGTGTAACATTTTTTAGAGTTACATCAAGTGTAACTTGAATCCAACCCTATATTTCTTAATTCAATGTGAATTTTGACAATTCTACCGTTAGATTACGTTATCTTCATATATTTTTCATGCTTACAAAATTTCAAGGTGATCAAAGATTAATAGCCATGTCATTAATCAATTGTTTAAATTCAAGTTTTTGTAATTTAAAATAACTCATAAAAGATGAGTTTTAAGATCAAATAGTAAATTACATCCGATTGGCATGAAAATTTTCATGCATGTTAAAAGCATATAGAAACTGTGATCCAACGGTTGGATTTTCAAAATATGTATGCAACAATAAGTTATTGGTTGGTGTAACATTTTTTAGAGTTACATCAAGTGTAACTTGAACCCAATCCTATATTTTTTAATTCAATGTGAATTTTGACAAATCTACTGTTAGATTACATTATCTTTATATATTTTTCATGCTTACAAAATTTTAAGGTGATCAAAGATTAATAGTCATGTCATCAATCAATTGTTTAAATTCAAGTTTTTGTAATTTAAAATGACGTATAAAATGTGAGTCTAAAGATCAAATGGTAAATTACATCCGATTAACATGAAAATTGGTATGCGTGTTAAGAACATATAGAAAATGTGATCCAACGGTTGGATTTTCAAAATATGAATTCAAAAATAAGTTATTGGTTGATGTAACATTTTTTAGAGTTACATCAAGTGTAACTTGAACCCAATCCTATATTTCTTAATTCAATGTGAATTTTGACAAATCTACCATTAGATTACGTTATCTTCATATATTTTTCATGCTTACAAAATTTCAAACCGATCAAAGATTAATAGCCATGTCATCAAACAATTGTTTAAATTCAAGTTTTTATAATTTAAAATGACGTATAAAAGGTGAGTATAAAGATCAAATGGTAAATTACATTCAATTGGCATGAAAATTGGTATGCGTGTTAAGAACATATAGAAAATGTGATCCAACGGTTGGATTTTCAAAATATGAATTCAACAATAAGTTATTGGTTGATATAACATTTTTAGAGTTACATTAAGTGTAACTTGAACCCAATCCTATATTTTTTAATTCAATGTGAATTTTGACAAATCTACTTTTAGATTACATTATCTTCATATATTTTTCATGCTTACAAAATTTCAAGGTGATCAAAGATTAATATCCATGTCATCAATCAATTGTTTAAATTCAAGTTTTTGTAATTTAAAATGACGTATAAAATGTGAGTTTAAAGATCAAATGGTAAATTACATCCGATTAACATGAAAATTTGTATGCATGTTAAGAACATATAGAAAATGTGATCCAACGGTTGGATTTTCAAAATATGAATTCAAAAATAAGTTATTGGTTGATGTAACATTTTTTAGAGTCACATCAAGTGTAACTTGAACCCAATCCTATATTTCTTAATTCAATGTGAATTTTGACAAATCTACCGTTAGATTATGTTATCTTCATATATTTTTCATGCTTACAAAATTTCAAGCTGATCAAAGATTAATAGCCATGTCATCAATCAATTGTTTAAATTCAAGTTTTTGTAATTTAAAATGACGTATAAAAGGTGAGTATAAAGATCAAATGGTAAATTACATTCAATTGGCATGAAAATTGGTATGCGTGTTAAGAACATATAGAAAATGTGATCCAACGGTTGGATTTTCAAAATATGAATTCAACAATAAGTTATTGGTTGATGTAACATTTTTTAGAGTTACATTAAGTGTAACTTGAACCCAATTCTATATTTCTTAATTTGATATGAATTTTAACAAATCTACCGTTAGATTACATTATCTTCATATATTTTACATGCTTACAAAATTTCAAAGTGGTCAAACTTGATATATTTTTCATTCTTCATATATTTAGCATCATTTTAATTTTTTAAATTAAATAGTGTGAGAGTTTTAATAAGAGTCTCTCTCTCTTTTTTCCTTAATCTTAAGGGATTTTTTTTTTTTACTACGTGAGTCTTTCTTCTTCTTCTTCTTCTTCTTCTTTTTTTAAAGCCTAAAGTGAGTCCTTAAAAAAAAAAAAAATCTAACATGTGGTCATTTTAAAAACTAAATAGTGAGAGAGTCCTAAAGAAGTCTCTCTCTCTCTCTCTCTTTTCCTTCATCTTAAAATTTTTATTTTATTATTTTTTTTTACTTGAGTCTTTCTTTTTTCTTTTTCTTTGTATTGAGACCTAAAGCGAGTCATTTTATATATATATATATATATATATATATATATAAAATCTAATGTGAGGTCTAATTAAAAAAAATTATAATTATTTTTTTAATCCTAATTTTAAAGTAAGTCAAAAATTTCAGTTTTATATTATATAAAGATAATAATAATGAACAATTAAAACGTGTGTTGCCTTAGTGGTTAACACGCGTTCCAAGCGTATTTTTCAAGGCCCCATCCATGGTTCTAACCTCCATGGCAAGCCCTTTTTTTTTTTGTCCTTTTCTTTTTTAAAGTCACTATTATCAAAACTACGTCGTTTTGCTTCTCTTTATAACTAAACCTAGAAAACCCTACACATCTCTTTCTCATTCAGCCGCCCTCCTCATTCCCCATCTCTTCACTCATCTCTCTCTCTCTCTAAGCTTTCAGCCTCTCCTCTCTCAAACTGACCTCCATGGCCGGCCGACCCTTCAAGCTCCTCTCCGATCATCAACCACCACCACTTCATGGTGGTTCATCCCTCAAATACCTCAAACCCAAACCCGATCTAAGCCTACCCTTCAAGCTCTTTCTTAGGGGTTTGAATTCTTCTACTTTTTCTCTCGGTTCCTTTTTTGTCTCCTCTTTGCTTTCTCGCGAGCTTTCTTTCCGTGATTTCGGATCTAGATTTTTTTGGTTTTTTCTCCTTAGTCTGAAAGGAAATGTACTTTCGATGAGTGTGGAGAACGGAGAAATTTCGGCAAAAGAGGTCCAAGATTACTAGCATTGCTGATCGGAGCTCTGCCGATAGGCTTTTCTGCTCGGAACGAGCTCACCGGGAAGGTCAGATTGTCTTTTTTTTTTTTTTTTTTTTACTTTCACTTCTTATGTTTTTTTATTAACTCTGTTTGGTTAACGAGAAATCCAAAAAACAAATTTGGAAAATGAAAAATTTTATATTCATTTTCATGTTTGAAAGCAGAGCCGTACATTTAAATTAGGCTCACATGATTAAAAAATGTATGATTTTTTTAAAAAAAATTTTAATTTATTTTTATCAATGTGTTATTATTTTGTATTTTTTGCATTTTCTTAGCTACCAGTTGGAGCCTGTCTTGCCGTTTGGTCGCTGAGAAAACTCAAGAAAATTAAGGAAAAAAGAAGAAGGAAATCCAAAATTCTTCTTGTTTTATATATTCCTTTAGCTTTCCGAAAATGCGATAATTAAAATTAAATAAAACAGTTGAAAATGGTAAAGACGTGAAATTTTAATTTCTGAGTAAATTTTTTTCTTAAAAAAATATATATATCCTCTCTCATTTTCTTTTTGATTTGATAGTACCATTTGTGCAACGTAGAGATCATGAGCTAGGTGTTTTTTTGGTCTTGGCTATGCTCGTGCTTTTGATAAAGCAATTTTCCGAGTAGCAAGTGTGACTTTTTCTGTAGTGGAATCGGCATGATTTTGTTTTTGCTTACATAATGAAAATTCTAGAGATATGATGAGATATCATTGCATCGCCAGCTTGACTAATGAGTGCTCTTCAAAAGCATTCTCTTTCATTTAATTATTATTATTATTATTATTTTTTATCTATGTTTTAAAAGTTGTGAATAAGATCCTTCCCCACTTTTACTACTCTTGGATGGTCTTGCTAATATTATATGGATTCATTTTCAGGAAGCAGGCAAGTTCTGAAGCAGAGAAACTTTCCAAAACTGGCTTCCGATTCTAGCTCTTGCAGTAGTGGTTTTCCTGACGAAGATTCGGTGCGCACCTTTTCTTGTTTGTATTCATTGTGCTTTATGAGTTGAGTTTTTTTGGTCATATTAGTAGAGAAACAAACTTATCAAAGATATTAAAAAAAAGTGGAGAAGCAAGCTTGCTGAGTTAATCATTAGGAAAAGACAAAAGTCTCCCAAGCCTTCGAAATGAAACAAGTAATTTAGTATCAAATGATATGACATCAGCCGTATCAAAATCCAACAATTGAAAAACATGTATGCAAAATAACCACATCCGCATTTCACTATTACTCTCAAGGGTGTTAGTGGGTAGTTATTTTTTACGCATGTGTCTGTCATTTAATTCGATTTTTATACTGTTGATGTGGTATCATTTGATACCAAATACTTTCCCCTCGAAAAGGGGTATGGGGTAGTAACGTACCAAGTATGCTGGCTTTCTTTGTATCGACAGCAGCCTACTTACCTTAAATAACCTTATTAAAAGGAATGTGATGGTTGTTAATAGATGTATAATGTAGTAATTCAAACCCCTAAATGTAGATAAATTAGAATTAAGGATAAATGTATATTATATGATTCCCAATGTTCTGGACATTCATTTCAATTGTTGTTATAATCTCAACCAATAAAACTAGCTATATTTCAATGGATGGTTAGGATTTTTGTGTGTTACATAACCCCCAAATGTATGAGATACTATAGAAGGACCTGAGGTGTTTGTTTTAGTTAGAGAGAGTTCAACTAGATTTTTTTTCTTCTTATAAATAGAAAAGAGTTTTCTTAAGTGCACGTGTCTTAAAAATTGATACAATGATTTCAAAATAGTTGATTTCCTTCAAAACCATTTGTATGCTTAAATATTGATACAGTGTCTTAAATTTTTTAGTAATAAATTATTGGGCATGCTTAAATAACCGTTTGTATGCAATAGTCTTTTTGTAAAATAAAACATATGGTTATCATTTATCAATGAAAAAGAAGTGTTGACTTTGGTGGCTGTGATTGTGAATTATGTGAAGGCTATATTGTAAATTGTAGGGAGAATGGGGGTTCTCTACATGCTAAAATCAAGAGGGTATTGGATTTTGAGAAAAACTTGTTTGTGTTTTTCTGTAACTTTTTGCTCAAATTTCTAGTTGACTTGAAACCAAAGTCATTTGAAATAAAATTCAGTTCTCTACAATTGTCTGAAGAAATTCAGAAGACCAAAATTTGACATTTACTAGGACAAAAATGTGTTTTAAAATATCCTGCTAAAATTTCAACCTTTTTTTGAGAATTTTGAGGGGTGCTGAAACTTAGTGCCAATCGGCACTTTAAGGTTCAGCCCAGGTACCAATTGGTACTAAAGAGCTTTGCCCACATTTGTAATTTTTTGATTTTAAGGCTCTAATGGCCAACTCTATTCGTGAGATTCTAACTCTTTTTTGGGGTTTTTCCAATAAATGGATTTGATGTGTTTCGATATTAGAGGAGCCAATTTTATTACAAGAAAATTTCAAATTTAAATGTTGTCTTAGGCTGGTCCAAATTTATTACAAACCATATATGATTTTGTCCAATGAAAAAATTGTTCGATTGTGCGAATACATCACAACCGTTGACATTTGCTTTACTACTTTTGATCTAGTGGTCTGATTGATGCCTCGCTGTAATTGTTAGGATGTTAAGATTTGTTTTATCTCACAAATTTTTTAGAGCCCTTAGGTGTAAATTTACCATTTTTCCTTTAATGTTGGCTAAATGTTAAGATTTGTTTTATCTCACTAATTGTTGCTTTCTACATTTGACATGACCCTGTGTTTGTGGTAAGAGGGGGGGAAGGGGGGGGGGGGGGGATGATAATAACCTCCACTTTTGAGAGACATCAGACATGAAAGAAGAAAAAATATAAATATTTTCCTTTTTTTTTTCGTTTAAAATATACTCTGGAGGCTGGAGCATTTCCCTTGTGATTCTTTTACCTACAATGTATAGTATGAAGCAAAGTTTACGAGTTCTTTATTACACTTTACTTTTCTTAATCCGTCTATGGGATAACACAACTTTTTGCCATTAATATTTAGATTGTGACATACTTAATTTAAAGGTGTGCGCTAGGGAGCTTGGTACGGTTTGGTTGGGGTTCAAGGGTTCTTTTGGGCTGAGCTGAACCTTAATGAGGTAATAATCAGATCCTAGGATTTCTTATTAAAAATAATAAAATCAGATTGTATGATCAAAAAATAAAAGCCTTTACAAACAACCTCTATGATACATGATAGAAGGAAAAGTGTATACTTATCAAAAAGAAATTTACTAGTGAAACAATGGCGAGGGCAGTGAGGGAATTTAAAGAGAGAGGGGCTTCACATTTAAGGGCGAGTAAGAGAGCAAAAGAAAGAGATAATAGATACATAAAAGTAAAACAAGTCCTTAGCAAACAGCCCTTAAGACACAATAGAAGTATATATAAAAAAGGTGAATAAAACGAAATTTAGCGTTGAGGGGATGATGGGAGAGAGAGAGAGATGTTAGAGCTAGAAAGAAATAAAATGAGGGTTGTGGGGGAGGGGGGATTTAGATTAGGATAAAAAGTTTGTGGTAATTTTATAGTGACCTTTTTGTGTAGCTTGTGTCCAATACATTGCAGTTTTTTGTGTGCAACTCTGATAAATTAGTAAAATACTGTAAATATTGTTTGCATTTTGGCTTTAGCTAAAAGTGGCTTTAGATACGTAAAGCATATTGTATATAAACATGTAATTTTGTTGAATGTAGATAGAGTCAGAGAAGAATAAGGAGCGTTGTTCTAAACAGGATGACGTACATACTACTGGTTCTTGTAGCTTTGCGGTACACACTGCAAAAAAGGTAATAAGTATTATGGCTATTTTTTAAATGATTTTAACTTCTTCTAAAGTTTATGTCGAACCAATATTCATCACTACATAAATTTGCTGTTCATAATGTAGGCAAAAACGGATGGATGTCCTGTAGAGCGTTCAGTATTATATCCAATAGATCTATAGTTAACCCTGTAGTGGCCGCAAAAATTGTGAGTAATTTGATTAAATGATTTTTGAATGAATGAATGATTTTCCCCCATTTTATTTTTGGTCCTTTTGTTGTGTTGCTCTGTCAAATCAAAGTTCTTTGCTGCTGGGTAGGCTTTAAGACTGTAATTTGATTAATTCTGCAAAATATGTTTTGTTATGTATGATTCACATATGTTGAAAGATTTCCAAACTATTTAGAAGCCAAGCATTTTGCCATGTGCCCCATTATTGCATGTTAAATATAAGCAATTAAGTCTCTGGATTCCCAGTCTCACCAAATTTATATCATTTATCTTTTTGGAAATCCTCTAAATATGAGCACACGAATTTGCCTCTAGTAGTGTGATTACTCTGCTATATTATAAATTTATAACAGCTGCACGTTTGCCAAATTCCAGCAACTAACAAACTAGTATTTTGTGTTAATTGAAAAGGTAAATGGGTACGTAGCCTAGATAAGGCAAGGTAGCTTAAAAAGATCCATGTCAGTAGCAGACTCCAATTAGTTAGGATTGTATCTTTTTTTATTTTTATGTTATTTTTATTATTGAGTTAAAACCAAAACAAAAAGCGGCTAAGTAACATTGCTTTAGAAGGGTTAGCCATTACAGACTTACAGCTTGGAATGTTTGAAAAACTTATATTGCTTCTTGTCATTTTATTCCATATATAAATTTTTATTGAGTAATCATAGTTTGTATGTAGGACGTTCCTTCGGCTCAACAATCTCCAGCTCTCCAAAAATCATCAGCCGCATCCTATCAACCAAGCAGCTTATAAGTTTTATCTCGGTGTTCGAAGACTTTTTTGTGTACAAAGTACTACGAAAGAACAACCGTATTTTTTGCAAGTGTTGTAGGATATTTTTAAATATTTCGGAACTTTGATTATTGTATTAGCTTAATTTGAGTAGTTGTATAATCAAAGGACCACATCTTTTTTTGTTAATCTTATGATGGTAGTTATAAACAACATTATGTATTTCATTATATATCTATGTTAATATTATGGTAGTTTGGAGACATTTTTAGTGTTGTTAATTAATTACATATGTGGTATTGTGTTAGTAAAGCTAAAATTATTACAGTTTTTAAGCAGGTCTGAAAATATTTGATGCAAATAGTGATTTTAAAGCCTACTGGAAGAGGGGGAAAAAAAAAAAAAAGAACCTATAGCGGCGGTTAAAAAGCGCCGCTATAGGTTCACATCTTATGATTTAAATAAAACCTATAGCGGCGGGTATTACCCGCCGCTATAGGTTCTAACATATAGCGGCGGGTCTATATGCCGCTAAAGGTACATACCTATAGCGGCGCTTCAACCCGCCGCTAAAAGTACGACCTTTAGCGGCAGGTCAACCCGCCGCTATATGTTTGAACCTATAGTGGCGGGTGGTAAGCGCCGCTAAAAGTACAATTTGCCCGTTTTAGTTGATTACCTATAGCGGCGCCCTATGCCCGCCGCTAAAAGTAGACACCAATATGCCCGCCGCTAAAAGTCATTTGTTTTTGAATTTGAACGTTGTATAGCGGCGGTTTTATGCCCGCCGCAATAAGCCGAAACCGCCGCTAAAAGGTGTATCTATAGCGGCGCATTTTTTGACCGCCGCAATAGACCTATTGTGGCACCGCAACGGTGGCAGGATTGACCGCCGCAATAGCACCCGCCGCTAAAAGGTCAAATGTACCTTTAGCAGCGGTTTTGGGGCTTTAGCGGCGGTTTTTGGCCCGCCGCAATAGGTCGTTTTTTTTGTAGTATATATATATATATATATATATATATAGATAATGATTTTATATTATATATTTGTTGAAATTTTTGTTATAGAATTTTAGTTGAAGTAGAATTTTCAAGCTCTTGAAACATATATCTAATAGAGTTTTACTTAAACTAAACTATTGTAACATTGATAAGATAATTACACGTTGAAGAGAAATAATAAATATATAAGATATAAAACCTAAAATAAAAAGAAAAAAAAATAGTGGTGACATGGAAATTTTTATATTATATATTTGTTGAAATTTTTGTTATAGAATTTTAGTTGAAGTAGAATTTTCAAGCTCTTAAAACATATATCTAATAGAGTTTTACTTATACTAAACTATTGTAACATTGATAAGATAATTACACATTAAAGAGAAATAATAAATATATAAGATATAAAACCTAAAATAAAAAGAAAAAAAAATAGTGGTGACATGGAAAATTGTAGGAGCTTCTTAAACTAAATTATTGTAACATTGATAAGATAATTACACGTTGAAGAGAAATAATAAATATATAAGATATAAAACCTAAAATAAAATGAAAAAAATAGTGGTGACATGGAAATTTTTATATTATATATTTGTTGAAATTTTTGTTATAGAATTTTAGTTAAAGTAGAATTTTCAAGCTCTTGAAACATATATCTAACATAGTTTTACTTAAACTAAACTATTGTAACATTGATAAGATAATTACACGTTGAAGAGAAATAATAAATATATAAGATATAAAACCTAAAATAAGAAGAAAAAAAATAGTGGTGACGTGGAAAATTGTGGGAGTTTCAGAGGCGTCAATTATATATATATATATATATATAGATAATATAATATAATATGATATGATATAATATGATGTGATATCGAAGTGAATTGACTCGTTTTGACACTGTTAGGTTCTAAGGAATTAGGAACTAATGTATTAGAACTTCATTTTGTAATGCTGGCAAACCATGATCAAAACGTTTTTAGTCTTGTCTAGACTTGCTTCAAGTATGAAGTTTTTATGTAAAGTTGGAATCGAGTTATTGCAGAAGTTACTGTGCATTTTTGCCTGGCTCAATCGATCGAGAATTAGACTTGATCGATCGAAAGTTGTGCAAATTGTTTTTTCTGCAGAATTTCCAACTCAGCCCAAGCTCGTTTGACGTGTAGGGTTTTATGTTTTGCCCAAAGTATAAAAGGGAAAACCCTAGCCACGTTTTTAGAGTTCTGAATGCTGTGTTTGTAAATCTTATTGTGAGATCTAGAGGTGTTTACCTTCACATACACTTAGGATTTCCAAACTCAAGATTGATGTCAAAAGCTTGGTGATCGTTCAGTTGCAAAATCAAGAATTTCAAGATATACAAGCAGGTGTGCTTGTGCTTTGCTGAGAATTCAAGGAAAGAAGTAGTCCGTGGACTCGGAGCTGTCACGTGGTCGTGGTAGTAAGTTTCCTACTCGAGGTAGCAATAGGATGTTAGTGGTCTAAGTCGCTATTGTGTAAACTTCAATTCTTTCATAGTGAATTCGGTTTTACCTTGAGGATAGCTAGGTTAAATCCTTCCCAGGTTTTTTACCGGTTTGGTTTTCTTGGGTTATCATATCGTGTGTTCTTTATTTTCCGCACTTTGCATGATATGATATGTTTGTGTTAACCTAGAATTGCTTAATTTACCTAAGTTAATCACTTGGCTAAATATGTAGGTTAATCTGATTTGGTTTAAGGGGTCTAAACTTCTTACAAGTGGTATCAGAGCGAGTAGCTCTTTTGTTCTAGATCTTTTGATCTAAGAGTTGATCCTTGATCCCTGTTATCATGGATAATTTTAAGTGCCTTACTGTTTTTGATTGTGATAATTTGAATAAGAAGAACACTGTTGTTTCTGTTGATCTTTTTGATATCTGTGAAACTCTTCGTAAGGAATTATTGAAAACTATGAGAATTGCTAAGAAATTCAAGAGAGAATTGCTAAGAAATTCAAGAGAGAATTGCTAAGAAATTCAAGGAAGAGTTAAAATTGGCTAATCTTGAAAAAGAGGAATTGGTTGTTAGATTAGATGAATCTAATAAAAAGAATGAATTTTTGAGAAATCAAATTTCCTCTTAAGATGAGAAGATGAAAAGCTTGAAACAAGAGTTAGCTGAATCTAAAGCTAAAATTGAAAATTTGACTAGTACCAAGCCTGCTGTTGATAATAGAAGTGTTTCTGTTTCTCTTGAGCCTAAAACTGAGAAAATTTATATCCCTCCTTTTAAGAGGAATAAAAAAGAAAAGGCTTATTTTGCTAGAATAGACAAAGGTAAAAATTCTGATGCAGATGTTGAAGTTTCTACACTAAGTCTACACCTACTGTTAGAGAGCATACTGTCACAACCCAAATCCATAGAACATGAATTTAGATGCATGACTAACCTGCTGAACTTATAAAACTCCATAAACATAATTAATCCAAAATAACTTAAAACTCCTAAGAAACAATACTCTTAAAAAAAACCTCTTACAAAAGTCTAAACTCCACAAATTGGAAATAATCTCCACTATAGAAAACATGAATTACAAAATAAAGGTAGCTAAAATTCTATAAGTCTTCAGGTGACACTGAAATCGCCTACAACTTCCACACTCTACCTTGCACCTTGCACCTTACAAGCGATCCCAGGTTCTATATTCCCAACTACACTTTAATCTGAAAATATTAGTTGATGGGGTGAGCCACATATCTAGTAAGTAATTATACAAAATATACAACGGAATAGAGTCAAGCAAAGTACGAGTTTGATTTTAAAATTTCAAACATAGTTTTCCAAACATATATAGAACCACTTAATACATACATAATCAAATCTTAAAGTCATTCAAAAACACATAGATAATTGATCAGAGCACAGTGTCACATATACACATCACATATTCTCACATACAATCTTGTGAGTGGATACCAACATCTAACCCCTGCTGGTGAGGGATCAACACATATCCTCACATACAATCCTGTGAGCAGATTTATACATATATCTGATATATCTGATTAATTCTAAAAACACTTATTTTGAGTCACATATCACAAAAGCAAAGTTTATACAAAATATAATAATTTACTTGATATTAACAATTATTCCAAATACAAAAGCATATCAAAGATCACAATATCGAATAGAACATAAATTAAAGGATGCTTGACTCTCTTAGGGAATGAATAAGAACTGAAGAGTTTATATAAATATTTTTACAATTCCTGAGTAAGTTTGAAAAACCCAATTTGCTAAAAGAAGCGTCTTAAACACCCTGTGAAAAAAAATAAGAATATGACTTTGAAATCTCTTGGTTTTAAACAAACTTAAAGAACAAGAGCATTTTTAGAAAACTAATCTTGAAACTCAATTCCTTTTTGAAAATAATTTTGTTTAGACATCATCTTTTAAATAAGATTTAGATGTTCAAAACTTTATTTGAAATTCAAAGTTTTTCTTTAAAACATCATTTAAAAGACAAAATTTCTCTTTCAATGGTATAAAATATGCTTTTGATAAACTTTAGAAAACGTAAGCTTTAAAAATACAACTTTTGAAAACCTTTAACTTCTAAGAACCTAAAGAATAAAACTTGTGCATATTATGCATAATTACTTACTGCACTTGAATCAATCTGAAAGTCCAGCTGAAACACCCTCCAAATAGTCTCAAATACTCTTAAATAGGACCTATAATCAATCATGGAAATATACATAATATCCTCTATAAAATGTAAAACTTATAGAACTTATACAAACTGATTCACTAAGATTATACTTTGTTGAACAAATTAATATCACTAATGCAATGAATCTCTACCCAAAATGTTTCCTTGAATTTATCAAACCTTAGGGGAAGTAACTAATATATTGTAAACTTAGGATTTGATATAAGCCCCAATAGAAAGTAATCCCTTAAACATTATTTAAACTTTATAATTTTGACTTTGTTCTAGAATACAATCTGTAGGTATCCTAGGGTTTAATATATATATATATATATATATATATTTTTTTTTTATACATACAAAACCAAAAGGAGACACAAGCCCAAAAATCATGGGTTCTAATCTAGGATTGTTATATATATATATATATATATATATATATATTCCCTATACAAGCCAAATCCACGGATTGCTTGAAATTCCGTGGCTCCATCTAGGATAATTTATATATAAATAAATAAATAAATAAAAAAAAAAAAAATATATATATATATAGCCGAATGAAACTAACAATCATGAACACCTTAGTGCATATCGTAACATTTTGTGCTCAAGAATGTAGCACATGCACAAAAAAATAAAATAAAATAAGGTGTAGCCTCGGTTTAAATGCTAAAATTGGTATGTACATTATTGGACTATAACAACTTCACATTTAGATAAAACTGGTGTGTACATTATCCTGGCTATTTTAATAAGTTTCAAATCAAATAAAATTGATATGTACATTATGAGGCAAATAAAAAAACTTACATGATTGCAAACTTTTATTCTAGGAGATGTGAGAGTTATATGATGTAACTTTTTAGGTGATAGTCTCTCTCAATTGTATGTGATGAATTGTGTAGAAATTGTGACTAATTTCTATTCACATATCACCTCACATGTTTCTCAAGCTTTTACTAGTTGTACACATTACACAAGTTACTCTTTGCTAAACTTTGTATATGTTATTGTGGGTGATTTTGTTGTGGCCATCCAAGATTATATGTTCCTTGATTTTGATACAAAATGTGTTTAATGTTTGAGTTTTGGTCAAATTGGTTGAAAAACTTGTTTTTAAGAGATCTGGGGTGAATTCATGTGTTTTTGAAAAAATTTTAATCTCATACTCATGCATTTCACTCATGAAATACTATGCTTTGAGGAGTTTCTGCATAAAATTGCTCTGTTTTTTAAAAATTTAATTTTTTCAGATTTTCGATCGATCGAATCTATCTCTCGACCAATTGAAATTGCAATTAAAATTTTTGGTTTGAATCTGCCTGGCTCGATTGGTATTCGATCGATGCTCGACCGATCGAAACTGAAAAATTTTCAGTTTCTAAGTTTTTGACCAAATATTTTTCATGCATCATTTATGGTTAGGATTCACATGAGTTACATTGTTTTTTTGTATCCATCTTGCAGTTTTGCAGTCATATTTTTCATTATTTTTACACATAACATGCATACACTTTGCTAAATTAGGTACTCAACTTGATTTTAAAATTGATTGATTAATTTTTTAAGTCCTTTGTACATTTTAGTATATGCTACTTTTTATGTGTGAACTACAGAAAATATTTTTCTTAGGAGATATGATGGATAATCAATGTGCAAATATTTTCTCTACTCATGCAACTGTTTATGGGTTACATAGTGTCAAGTTTGCATTTATTGAAAGAAAGAATACTTTTTTTTATGTGTATCCTCAACTTAGTTTTTTAAGTTAGGTTTGTGTATTTTTACTTTTCCCCACCTCCTAAATTTTTCCTCAAAACTGTTTTTCCAAAACTTGTTTTGTTTTTCCTATTTTTATAGGGGGAGAAGCTTGTTTTTAACCTTTGTTGTTCATAGAGGGCGTTGTCTCTATTTTCTATAGAGTTAAATTATTTTTTGTTCCCTTAATTCTCTATTTCCTCTTGTTCTCTATTGAATTGTTACTCCTTGTTTGAGTTATCTTTCTCAATATGTGACAAAAAGGGAGAGTTTTAGATGATATGTGGGAATTTGTGTGGAAAATACAAGAATGTTTTGTTTAGGGGGAGTTGAAATTATTTTTGATATATCTAACTTAGGGGGAGAGTTAGTGTGCATATTTGTTGTTTTACTGTTTTTCCTTTCCACACATGCGTTTATGTGTTTGTTAAGTGTTACAGGAATATGCAGGTTGATTCAGTCGTGTTGCTGTCTACACTTGCAACTGATAGATAGTAATTAGGTTGAGTTTGATTAATTGGGCTATTGTTTTGTAATGGGCTGTTTATTTTTGTAAACTTTGAGCATTTTGTTAAGTTTGTGTTTTGTCATGAATTGCCAAAGAGGGAGTTTGTTAGGTTCTAAGGAATTAGGAACTAATGTATTAGAACTTCATTTTGTAATGTTAGTAAATCATGATCAAAACGTTTTTAGTTTTGTCTAGACTTGCTCAAAGTATGAGATTTTTATGTAAAGTTGGAATCGAGTTATTGCAGAAGTTACTGTGCATTTCTACCTGGCTCGATCGATCGAGAATTAGATTCAATCGATCGAAAGTCGAGCAGATTGTTTTTTCTGCAGAATTTCCAACTCAGCCCAAGCTCGTTTGACGTGTAGGGTTTTATGTTTTGCCCTAAGTATAAAAGGGAAAACCCTAATCACGTTTTTAAAGTTCTGAATGCTGTGTTTGTGAATTTTATTATGAGATTTAGAGGTGTTTACCTTCACATACACTTAGAGTTTCCAAACTCAAGATTGATGTCAAGAGTTTGGTGATCGTTCAGTTGCAGAATCAAGAATTTCAAGATATACAAACATGTGTGCTTGTGCTTTGCTGAGAATTCAAGGAAAGAAGTAGTCCGTGGACTCGGAGTTGTCACGTGGTCATGGTAATAAGTTTCCTACTCGAGGTAGCAATAGGATGTTAGTGGTCTAAGTCGCTATTGTGTAAACTTCAATTCTTTCATAGTAAATTCGGTTTTACCTTGAGGATAGTTAGGTTAAATCCTCCTCAGGTTTTTTACCGGTTTGGTTTTCCTAGGTTATCATATCGTGTGTTCTTTATTTTCCACACTTTGCATGATATGATATATTTGTGTTAACCTAAAATTGCTTAATTTATCTAAGTTAATCACTTGGCTAAATATCTAGGTTAATTTGATTTGGTTTAAGGGGTTTAAACTTCTTACAGACACAAATTGATTTATACCGAACATTAACCTATAAATATAATATTGCATTATCCAACCTTATCAAAATTATCACTCTTCAAAAAAACAAAAAAGAAAAAGACTACAGTAGTCACGTTCTAATCAGTAACCACCGTGTTGGCTAATGGCCTGCTGGTCTTTCAATCGCTACCCTTGTTATCGTTTTCTAACGATGGCAACACTCCTATAATTTTACAAGAAGCTAGCAATAGCAGGCACCGGCTTCATCACTATCTCTGTCATTGGATGACAAATGAAATGAAGCTACAGATACGCCATACTCATACACGTGAGCTCATTAAAGGCCGTAGCCTCTTTTAATTTGTTTTGGCAAGCATCGAAATTTAGCAGCAAAGTTCTTCAGTAGGGGCCATAGGCACCAAACAACTTGAACAAGAGCTATTAAAGCTCTACTTGTTTTTATCTAATTCCTTCCATCACTTGGGATTTCTTATTTGATACTGAGGAATGTGACATCTTTAAAAGGGAATAATATTGATAGAACTCAATGAAAATGACTATATAAATGAATAGAACTCAATGAAAATGACAATAATAAAAATGAACTTTCCTTTTCCCATTCATAAATTTGTAATTTACTCTATAGAATTAAATGGACTGTGAAAATGACTCACCAAATAAATCGGGATTCTCTTGAGCACTTTTTTGAATACATGAATTTTCATGGAGTCTTTACTTCTATATTAAGCAAAGGGGAGCATTGAAATCTTTAGAAAATGTGATCGGAAAGGGAAGCATAGGGCCATAAAGGCAGCAAAGTCGAGCCATATTTTATCTATAGAAAAATTCCTTGATACGAGCTCTGAGTGCCTCCTAAGAAATAAAGCTGAAATAATCGTGTATGGTATGGCCATGGGTAACTTTCTTGAAAGAGGAATCACTCTAATGATTATTCCAACCGAGCAAGGTAACGGGCAGGTTGAAGTTCACCAAATCCGAACTCACAATAATTTAAATAAACTACTATTTAGGCTTCAGATCAATCATTGGGGTTGATAGAAGATATCTGAAGGTTAATGAAAAGAATTTTAGAAATGAATGGCATAGTAATAAAGTTTAGAAAAGATCATACCTTTGTTTGCAGCTTAGAGGCGGTATTTTTTTTTTTTGAGAAAAACTTAGAGGCGGTATTTAATTTCTATTCAATTTATCGAATAAGGTTTTTCTCTTCATTAACTAGTTCTCCGTATCTCACTGCACTTTAAAATGAAAATAATTGAAATAATTATTGTATTGAACGAGAGAATCATTTTCCTCTTATACCCCCCAAAACTTTGTACGTGAGGAAATTAATGCCAATTCAGCTATAAAAACCCTTGACTGTTCTGCAACCAAATTAATAACAAATACGTTGTGTTTCTTTTATAGATCTAATACAATACAAGTCAACTTAAATGATCACATTATATAGGTTTTTTTTTTAATAAAGAAAAAAACACTATATAGGTTTTTTGAATAAAAAGATGCTACTAATCTAGCAAAAATGATTTATTTTTTATGTCAACTTTTTATTGACATAAAAATTGTAGTTATCATTGTAAGGTAGAAATTTATCAACCATTTTGTTAGCTTTATTCCGTGCTAATTTGCTTGTATTTCAGCTCTTAGAAACCCTGTATTTAGGTGGGAATCATGTAAGGGTAGTGTGTGAGAGAATGTGAAGAAATACTCAAGTCTGTGCAGCAGAACAGGGACTCACGACTGGATCTCACTAATGTCTCGCGACTGGCAAACCGCCAGATGTTGCACACGAGTGAAGCGTGCAGAGAAGAACTCGTGACTGGATCTCGCAGGTAGCTCGCGACTGGCAAGCCGCTAGAAGCTGAACCGTCGTGCCAGCTGTCGCACTACAGGACAAAAATTCCAGTCTGGCCGTTCAGTTAGTTCGCGGCTTGAACTCACGACTCAGTCAAGCCGCCAGCTAGCTCTGTTTTGGAAAAACTGACTCTTCGCATTCCTTTCTCACCCCAATATAAATACCCCTTATACCCACGAAATGTAAAGAGCTTACAGAGAGAATTTTGAGAGAGAAACCCTAGAGAAAAACAAAATTGACTCATCCACAATCTTTACCTTATGACTCTTCAAATTCCTCTACTCTCACCCTCTCTATTGTTAGATCCTTGAGAGGTTCATTACCAAAATCCTTTTCTCACCTCACCCAAATCTGTGAGAAGGTTGTTTGGTGCTTTGGGAAGCAGTTAGGAAGGGATCAATTAATATTGGTTGATGTTATGGACTATAGCGGAATCTGGGAAGCTAAAGAAGAAATAGGTTCGGCGTAACCTTGTTGGAGCAAGAAGCTTGGAGGGCTTAGGTACACTGGGTAGATTAGGCTTGGAAGGTCTATTGCTGTCCTTGTATCTCAACTACATTCTTTAGTGGATTATTTGACCGCTTGGAGGGTGGCGGAGAGGTTTTACGCCGAGGGCTTCGGTTTCCTCTTCGATAACACATCGTTGTGTTGTCCTTGTGTTTGCATCTCTCTTCCCTTAATTTTTGTCATTTAATTTCTGCTATGGATGTGATTTTATTTGGTTTAGATTGTTTATCAATTTTGTTTTAAGCTTTTGTTCATTTTTCACATGTACATCGTTTGATATAAAGCTTGAATTGGTAACTTGTAATTTGGGGGTCTAAACGTTCGTAGTGTTTTATACGCTATTTAAACTTTCAATCATAATTTACCTCATCAATATGTGGAAATTATTTTGTTAATGCTAAATGGAAAAAAAACAAAACTTATGTCAAATTTTATTTTTAATTGACACTTTTCTTGTAGCATATGTAAAGGCTCATTGACACTTTTTCAAGGCATTGTATGTCTTTGGGAGAGGAATCAATTTGGGTCCCACTAGGATGCGAACATATGTCAAACATTTGTCACTCGTTGACATCTCAGGTCTATTACAAAGGGATTTGGCTTATTTCTAGTACTTTTTTAACTGGAGGTGTCCTTTTGTTTTAAATACACAATAGCAAGTGGTAGTTAGTTTCAATCGACATCTTTTATTTAGTTAGTGAATGATGTGGCAATTTCTCATTAAAATAAAAGGAGATTCCAGTTAAAAAAGTACTGGAAGTAAGCCAAATTCATTACAAAGGAGTACAAAACCCAATCCCTGCCCTTAGATTTATTTTCATATAAAAATTAATCAAAGTTATTATTTAAAACACAAATGTACGGTTTTGTACCTTTAAAAAGATAATACTTTCAAGAATTGTGTATTCTATATTTCCATCATATCTAAATCAGTAGGTTTTGGATATTCGAAGACTAGGGCTGTTTGGTTTTTTAAAAACCATCACACATTACTCTTCACTCAATTTTCATCACTTATCACTCATCTCTCTATAATTCATCACTTATCACTGAAAATACCACAGCTTCTTAAGGTGGCATGTTTGGCGGGGATATTTGTAGACTAGCTATATAAGGGTCCATAATGTAGTAAGTTAACATGCATTTGAAATGTATAAAGAAACTAGCATCTCGAGTTTTAGAAACTCGAGATCTATATTAAAACTAGAGTCTTGTAGACTCGCTTTGTGAGTCTTTGTGCTGGATGAGTTGGATAGAAAATGCCACATAGATTTCAAGTCTTTAAGACTCGAGTTCTAAAAAGTAAAACCGAGTCTCTAAGACTCAATTTTGGAACTTGAACAACGACAGAACTAAAGAAGAACCAACGATCTGACGTCGAAGAACAGACCTGAAGAAGAACCAACAATCTGACGACGAAGAACCAACGATTTGACAACGAAGAATTGAGGAACGATCTGACGACGAAGAATAGCGACAAAGAACAGAGGAAGAACATATCTGAGTGGGCGATTGGACGATTTGAACGATCTGACGATGAAGAGATGCGCTTGTCTCCGCTGATGGGTTTGCCGATAGGTTTTTTGATGTTTGCACTTGTCTCAGGTTAGGGTTTGTATGTTTGGGTGTGAGAGTGTTCTGGAGTCTAGACGTTGAAGCGGTGAAACCCATCGGCAAATCGAGTTTTAGAAACTTGATTTCAAATACACAAAACAGAGAACTACAAACCCAGAAAAAGAAGAAAGCCCAAAAGAAGGAAAGAAGGAAACCCAATAGAAAAAAAAAACTCGTTCCTTAGTTCTTCTTCTTCTTCTTCTTCTTCTTTGTAGAAACTATAAACCCAGAAAAAGAAGAAAACCCAGAAGAAGGAAAGAAGGAAACCCAGCAGAAAAAAACTCGTTCCTCAGTTCTTCTTCTTCTTCTTCTCCATGGATCTCTTCGTCTTCGTGTACGGTAAGTACCCACTAGAACTCGAGTATTAAAGACTCGAGTTTCACCTGGAATTTTTATCCACATCACTGAGTCAGAAGTCTGGAACTCGAGTTTTTAAAACTCGATTTGCTATTGAACTCGAGTTTTAAAAACTCGAGATGCTAGTTTTCTACTTTTTTTTGCACCTTGTCAAATAACAAAATTCTTCTAATAATAAAGTTAAATAGAAAAAAAACTCCATGTTTGGCACTTGTTTCCAATTTTGATAATTTAAAAAATTTTACTTTTTGTGGGACCCACGGATTGACTTGGTGCAGCTTTTACTTCTTATTTCTTTTCTTTTCTTTTTTTTCCTTCAACCCCCAATACCCAAACTCACCAAAGCTAGTGAAAGGAATGGAGAAAAAAAGAAAAAGAAACCAAACCTAGAAACCCAATGTGAAAAGAAAAGAAAAGAAGAAAAAAAGAAGAAGAAGAAGAAGAGAAGAATAGAGAAACCAAGCCCAAACCCAGCATAAAAGAAAAAAAAGAAAAAAATCAAACCCAGAAACCCAATGTGAAAAGGAAAGAAAAGAAGAAGAACAAGAAGAAGAAGAAGAAGAAGAAGACCAGACCCAGCGTGAAAGGAAAAAAAATAAAAAATAAAAGAAGAAGAAGAAGAAGACCAAACCTAGCGTGAAAAAAAAAAAAAAAAAAGACCAGACCGGATTTGACTACTCTCTGATTGTGGGTCCCTCAAATATGTGTGTATTTACCAAAATGCCATCATAACTCTGTTTCCATAACTCAAAAACACCTAAAAGTTGTTTTCAATTTTCATAACTCATCACTCAAAAATCAGAGAATTGAGTAATGAAAACAAAAACTGAAAATGAATACAAACAAATCAAACAACCATAAGACCCACCAATTTTGAGTTATGGACAATAGAGAACACTAATGGGTCATTCTTGACTCGACAAATGGCTTGAAGTTAAATTTATGATAATTGGCTGGTTTATCATCCATGTTCGTCAGAAAAATCAAGTAATTCAAGCTATTTTTATATAGAATATGGGCTATTGGAAAGATTTCGGTCAAAATCAATTAAAGATAGAAGAATCCAGATATTATTTATACAAATGGGCCATTCATGGCTCGACAAATCAAAGCTTCTTTCAAGTTCTAAAAGGTTGGGATGGGACTTTTTCACCTGGTCCCCAGGTTAATGATTGAATCTTGGTATCTTCTTTTGCTTTTATCACTCCTTCGAAATATCAGAGTCTAGCTAGCTGTAGTCCTTATCTAGCAAGACTAGCATTGGCTCGAGAGTATCTCTTTTTTGAGAAGTAATTGAGTATGGAAATATTTGGTTTGAGATCCATTTAGGGATGGATATGTCTAACAAAATTATAAATTTACAATGAGCAAAACCTAAGAAGCAAATAAGATAGCAGATAACCTATCATTAATATACAGTTTTTTTTTTTTTTTTTTTTTTTGGTGGAGAAACATTAATATACAGGTAAATATGGTCTACTTAGATGTTTTCTTCAGTATCTATGAATAATTTTATGATAAACAACTAAAAGGATTTATTGAAAAAGAAAGGAGCAATACATCGATAAGGAGTATGCTTAAAAGTTACTATAGTTATTGAGTGGAGTTTCAATATACTCAAAGGAAAATTGTAATATATCATTATAGATGTAAGTATGAAAATTGATCTTTGAAATTTCTTTTTTTCTTTTTTTTGTTGAAAAAGTAGCATATAAACTTTTATTCCTAATTTGCTAATAATATGATCTTATTGCAAGTACTATATATATATATATATATATATATATCTTATTCATGAGGTCTCACGTGTTTTTTTCCAAGTCAATTGAGCGGGATGGTGTTGGGTTATGAATGTCTTGTCTCCACGTGTTCCCTCTTTAGGATGGGAAAAAGATGTAGGGCAAGGGCAAGATAAGTTAGGTTGGGACTTGGGGGTTGACGTAATAAGGGCATTTTATTATCTCCAAGAAGGTGGTTTCAACACTAATGAGATGTAGATGACAGTATGAAGACAATGTTGAGAAAAAAAAATTTAGAGAGATCATTGCTAGAGTTTTGGTGACGATAATAGAATATGTATATTATAAACTAGTCGCTTGCACGGGAAAGTTCAGGAAATTTATTTTAATATATTATATGTTTTTTTTCTTTATTAAGCACTAATAAATAAAATTTGTATATTTGAACAAATAAATCAAGGTTTATAGTAACAATTTCCACATTAAAATTGCAATAATATAACATCAAAAACTTACATACAAATAAATACAAAAATAATTTGTTTATGCTTATATGCTTCCACTTCTCATGGTTGGAAATCTTCATTACTTTATATAATTGTATCTATGTATGATGTAATCTCATTTTTAACATCAAGGCAAAGTTAAATCATGGTCCCAAAGAGCAACATAAAGTTGTTTTTAGGCCCCTGGCAGTGTTCTTTCTTTTCCATGGTACCCTAGATCTCTCAAAAGTGCAGCTTATATGCCTTGAAAAAGAAAATAACTTATTAACTTCCTCGACAATAACAAAGACCATCACATGAAAATGTCCACTTAACAGAATAAGAATCATATTATTTAGTTTCACTAATCCAATATTGAATTTAGTAACTCACATTAAAGATAACACTAAAGACTTCAAATTACATACAGTCCATCATTTCCATCATGAAAATCAAAAGATATGAGCATGTGGTTTGAAAATCATCATCTAAAGCATTGCCATGCCAAAAAAGAAAACAAATATATCAAGCATTGAGCACACACTTAACATGGAATGTAAAAACCTGGTCCTCTTTTAACTTGATAAGTGCAGCTCTTTTATATAACTTCAATATTAAAATCTGCAAAATAGGAATTTAATATTTAAAAAAAAAATTATATCCCTAAACTTATTATTTAATGGGCAAAGAGAAAGCAAAGAGTTAAAAAAATGCTTTCACATCTATCTTAGATGTGAAACTTTTCTACTATCCACACAAAGTCAATCACGAAGCTATCATGCATGAAAATGTTTGTGGAGTGGTCTCACACCATTGGCATAAATGATATGCATTTCTAAGTGTTTTGATTATTCAACCTTCCATCAAACCCCATTTGTTCTATAGATCATCATGCACACTACTTTAAAGTAGCATCATGTCAACAATAACAATATTAAAAGTGTTAAGTGATATGATTATGAATCTTTAGTACTCTTCTCAGAAACTACCAATATGCATGAGCATTCATTCATTTGATAAATAATTTAATATGCATATGAGTAATCAAGTCTGTATGTGGAAACTTAATATGACATTTTTAATTTGGTACGTGCAAGCATGTAAATATGACATTTCAAGTTTAATTTGCATATGAGTAATCAAGTCAGTAGCGTGTGATTGCAGAATCCTTAAAAGTGATGTGCACAACTTTTCTTTTTCTTTTTTCTTTTCCAGCTAAATGTGCATTACCATTCTAGAATTTTTGCAAAGTATATTAGAAAATACTATAAAACTGGAGGAAAAAAAAAAAAACCAAATAGAAATTGAAAGAAGTTGGAAACACACACCTAAAAGGAACCATCAATTCGATAAAGCACTCATTATATATTTATAAATTCATGATAAACTATCTATTAATTGTACATATCAGAATTTTCCAACCAACCCAAACAATATCCACTTAAAGCTTTTTTCTTCTTCTGGTAGCAAATCTAAGTCATGGATGTTTATGGGGATAGAACAATATACTAACACTTTAAAAAGGCTTAGACAAAGATACTTACCCAAGAGAATGAACTTTTGATAGAATCATTGATTTGAAACTTCTACTTTCAAGAATCCCTTCAACAAAAAGAAGAGTTTTGACTAAGGACAAAGATCCACTTCGCATTTTTAGGTCCTCCTGCTGTGTGAAGGAATTCACCAGTATGGTTGAAGATAAGTTTCCCATCTTGAATCACAAAGCCTTCCTTTCTGCCTGCAATGCATGATGATTGAACTTCAAATTAAGTATGGTGTTTGTTCCATGATGCATGATTGCTTTTTATCAAAATACAAACTCTACTTCCTAGCTAGGGAGCATAAAGCAGGGACATGAGACTCACCGGACCAAGATATCTGATGCATTGCAGCTGAAGCTTCAATCTAGAACATCTCTCACGATTGACCTTTTTTCCTTCTCCTACGTCGAGCCTGTTATTTTTCGAAGTTCAGATGTTAAGCAAATTAAAAGTCAAAATTGCTATAATTCTATCAAATTTATCATTGCTCCCCATATGCAGAATCCCACTAAGACCTAGCATCAAACATCACACAGGCACTATTGTAGAGACTCTTTTTATCATTTTGTCGAATAAAGCAAAAACTGATATTTAAATTGCCACAATTAAAAGCACAACCACCATTCAAAATTTGAGAGATACGTAGGATAATTAATCGATATAGATAATTAAACTGTCTATGTACTAATATATCTTATAGGCATTCTATCAAACACCTATTAGGAATCTCAAACAACTATAGTAACCAACCCCAACCTTCAAAACAAAAATAACAACTTCTATAGAATAGAAAGTGAAATAGAGATGACATTTGAGTTGATCAAATAGATGTCAAGAAGTATTTGGATGTGTAGAGTGATAAGAGAACTAATTCTCACATTTGTGGCTTTTGCAAGGTTTTTTTATTTTTGATGGTAATGTAGGAAGGGGATAAGTGGAGTGGCCTGAAGATTTGGAATTGCTACTGTGAAGTAACATAAAAAAAGCCATGCCATGCTTTTCAACAGCTAAGATTTAGTGTTTTTGCCTTAACCCACCCAGTTGGGCTAGTGAGGCCTTAGCATGTCAAGTCCTTGGTCCTGTGTTCAGGTCATCACTTACCTGATATGGCGGGTAAAAAAAAGATTCTGTTTACCTAAATGTTTGATAGTCGGAGAGGGCTTGGTGGGTGAGGTTAGGGTGGTGTAGATTGCAGGTCGGTGCAACAAAAAAGAGTGTCTGTTCAACACAATGTTTAGAGCAAACAGGTGAAAATCTATACCATCGGATCCCCAGATTTCTCATTTTTCCTCAATTTCTGCCCTCACTTAAATATCCCTTTTACAATCCTCTAAAAGCCAAATCTACCAAAATTCAAATCCACAGCTCCCTCCACTAATTCAGGAGTAAATAACCTATACACTTGCATTGCAGGCATAACCTAACCTCACATACTAATTAAATCAATTACTTATTACTTCACAACTCATAGACAGTTTATTGAAGCATTTCATCAAACACATAATTTGCATTCCACAAAAGAAAATAGAAATAGAAAATAAAGACAAACCCAAAACAAATATTTTAGCCATATAGCAATATGCAACAATACCCACAAAAAGAAATTTTGATTTTTGGGGTTATACCATCCTCCTTTCCTCTCATCCTAATAATTCCAATTCTCCAACACTACCAACCATGAACGGTTAAATATATTAAAAAAAAAATCTCAAGAAAATTCCAAAACCTGCTTCAGAGGCTGCGTTAGAGTTTTTAGATTGCACATAGCTTCCTTGACGACACCAACGGCATTTGAGTTTTGGGTTTTTAGGTTTTGATTTTGGGGAAGGAGAGGGTTTTGATTTTCAAGGAAGAAGATGGTTGAATGAAAGAATCTGAAAAGAGAGTGGAGGGAATCGGGTATTTTGGGAGAAAAAAAGAGTACTAGATTTAGAATATATATATATATATATATATATTACCGGAAGCGGTTTAGGTGGCCTAATGTTGGTGAGCGACTGGCTTGCCGGTGGATGATAGTCTGACACTCCGATGATTCTCTCTCAATCTCCTTTTTTTTTTTTTTTTTTTTTGTCTCAATTCTGAGGAAGAAGATGTCTGTTGGTTTGTGGGTATGGTGGGTATTGATTGAGGAATCTGTGGGTATGGTGGGTATGGTGTCTTGGTTTGCCGTGGGTCTGATCGAGGAGGAGCTGGTAGATGCTCTGTGAAAGAGTTTTGGAGAAAGAAAGGTTAGAGCATCGTGGAAGAGAAGGCAGAGCATTGGGTTTTAGAAAAGTTTAATTATGTTTTTTTTTTTTTTAATATTGGGTTTTAGAAAAGTTTTATAATGTTTTTTTTTTTAATATTGTGCTGACGTGGAAAATTGTGGAGCTAGCAGAGGCTTTGGTTTTATATATATATATATATATATATAATATATATAAAAGAAAGACTATATATAATTGGTCAAATTTAGGTATAGTAGTACCTTAAGTGCAATACGTTAAGTGTTACAATTTTTTTTTAAGAAACAAGTTTTACAATTAAATTCAAATTATTGGTTATTTTTAATTCAATTCTTCTTGGAAAAGATAATACTATTTATATTTTTTTAGTTAATGCAATCAAGTGTTTGATTTTAATTAGAAAACCTAATATAATGCACCTTGCTATACAATTTGTACTTAACTTTTACCCTTAAAAAAATACATATACATACTCATAATGGGACGAGATGAGATGGGTTATGCAAATTTGAAAAACCTATCCATTCTCCCTTCCCTTTTTGAGAGGGAGTGGGGGCTCCTCTCCTTCCACGTAACCAAATTTAAGAATAATATTTGCCTCATTTGGAATACAAACAAAGGCAAAAAGTTGAGGTGCACTTCAAAATCAAAACCCTCATTTGAAAATTCTCCCTCATATTAATGGTTGGCAAGTTACCTTGTCCTAAGCTTCAAGGTCACGGCAGAAAATAATTAGATGGGTCAAACTCCAATAGTCTAGCCCAAGGTTTTAAAAACTAGTACAGTGAAAGAATCGAAAAAGGAACTAATTATCGATTTTCTGGTCAGATCGGGGTCTGATCGATGGTCGAACCAGTGACGTTATAAATAATTTAATTATTATTTATTTAAATTATATAAATAATTAATAATTTTTTAATATACTAAAACTAACAAACCAATAGTAATAAATATGTTTCCTTAAAAAAAATACAATATATAACATCTTTTTAAAGAATTTAACATAATAATATTACAAAACAATCATCCTTAATATAATAAACTTAAATATTATGTTTTTAGGTTAGTTTTTACTTTTTAGGTTCCTGTCTAAATTGATAACTATTGAAGATGAAGTGACGTGAGAAGGGAACCTTTCCTATTGCCTAAGCTAAGTCCAATCTGTTTTTCCTTTTTCCTTTTCCCTTTTTTTTTCCTCCTTTCTTCTCCACCGTTTGATTGATTGATTTATCTCTTCCACTGTTTTTTTTTTTTTTTTGAGTAAATCTTCCACTTTTTTAATTCTATATCTTTATCTGTTACTTTCTATTTTTTTTTAACTAGTATCTTAAAATTTTCTCATCCACCCATTTAAAGCTCTGACTTTCCCAATGCCTCTTTTTTACTTTTCCAATGCCTACACATTTCTTTAGGTCATCCACCCATTTAAAATTTTTACCTTCCCAATGCCTCTTTTTTACTTTCCCAATGCCTACACATTTCTTCAGGTGTTCCCCTTCTCTCTTTCTTCTTCACAAATCTGAAATATCCTCACAAAACTCTTTCTCAGTCTCATTCTCAGTCTCACTCACGGAAACAGTCATAGTTAATTTTTTTTTTTGGTCAAAAAATCTTGAAGAGCATTAAGTCGTCACCATGCAGTCGCTACTCCTTTCGTTCTTTCTTTTTTTTTTCAAAAAAATCTCACAAAAGGCAGAAGCACTCTGTGCTAAAAAGCATTTATCGTTGAAATTGACCAGAACGTTCCAAAGCGACGTAGTTTTAGGCAGGGAAAAAGTCAAAAAATGGTGTAGTTTTAAGTTTTCAACCCAACTGGTCAAAACTGATTTGACCACGCCGGTTCCCAATTTTCAGGTTGAACCGATCGATTTTTGAATTTTTTTTTATTTTTGCCCATAACCGGACCAGATTGAAGGTCGGTTCTTGGTTGGACCGGCCGGACCGATCTGGTTTTTAAAACATAGGTCTAGCCACCATACAATCTGGTCCATCTTATCTTAGAAAAAAAAAAAATAAAAAAGAAAAAATAAAAAGTTGCTTTAGAAAGTTCATCTAACAGACTTTTTTTTTTCCCTCCTTTGCTCTCCTCTGGAAAGCCCACGATGGTGAAACCCTAGCCTTGCATAGGCCGCCTCTTTCCCCTGCATTGGTGGAATCCCTGTTTTCTCGCTTTCTTCGCCTTTTGCCTTCCTCCACCTCCTACCCCTTCCTCAACCTCGCCACACCCTAGTGTGCCCGCCTCTCCCTCCACACAAAGGAATGCCAAACTATTCCTTTAACATTTGATATCGAAAACAACAGTAGGGTGCTTGTGGCGAAGCTCTTCACCAAGCGCTGCGTTAACGTAGAATCATTGTCGCGAACACTTAAAAGCATGTGGAGATTCGCCCAAGACTTTGAAGTACGTGACCTTACTTCAAACACCGTTCTGCTACTGTTCACCCATGAAGCCGATGCGCAAAAAATTCTCTCACAAGGGCCTTGGACTTTTGACAAATACTTGATAGGCCTCTACCAATTGAGCACCTCTGAATCGGTGGATGACGTAAAGTTTGTTACCAGTCCCTTTTGGATTCAAATCCATAACCTCCCTTTCAGCCGTATGAATAAAGCCAATGCCATGGCTATTGGGACACTATTGGCCGAGCTGAACAAGTTGACGCTTCGCCATTTGGGGAGTGCCAAGGACACTGCATTCCAGTTCGAATTAGTATTGCTATTGATCAACCCTCTGCAGAGGGCGGTATGTAGACTTGGATGGCTCGGACCCCCACTGGATTTCCTTCCAATATGAATGCCTACTTATCTTCTGCTACTGGTGCGGTCACTTAAATCATGACGAAAGGGATTGCAAGCTCTGGATAGACAGTGGTGAGTCTCTGTAGAAGAATAAACAGCAATATGGCCCATGGTTGCGAGCTTCTTTAGCCAATGTACAACAACCACAAGTGGTTCATACCAAATCCCCCCAAACCGCAGCCCCACCTCAGCTTCACTGACCCACACTTTCACCATCTATGCACCCATCACCTCCGACGACAAACATGCCACACCCATTGTCGAACCCACCATCTACCTCTCAAACTGCTGAAACCATGACCCACACCAAGAATTCTAAGACCGCTCCAACGCATAAGGAAATTTTATCGGACCCCAATCTGTATGACACGTACATCATAGACCTTGACCATGATCTAAACCACTCTCCAAATTCAAACACACCAACTCCACTCCCACAGCTGGCCCACACTCCAATAACAGACTTCCTTTTGCACCATACAGTCAATAGTCTCGTCAAATGAACACAATGACACTCTGACCACCACCCATCCCAATATTCCCTACCCCACACACACTCCTGACCCTCCCAAAGTCCCAGAAACCACTACCACCCCCATGTACCACACTAAAATCGAAAAAAATGAAACTTTGCATGGCACTTTACATACTGAAACTTTGCATGGCCCTGTGCATGGCACTCTACATACAGAAACTTTGCATGGCACTTGGCGTCGACTAGGGCCACCCCATGACACAATGAACACTACTACCTTTAGGAAATAGTACTGAGGCCTAAATGGAAGCAATATTCATTACCCTCACTTGATGACCCACCCATTGATAAGAAGCAGAAGCACTTGGATATGGAGGCAAAACGTTGGGTAAGCTCATGGTAGAAAATTTGGGATTGGTGGTGCCTACTCGGCAACACCGTCAGGCACAATAAGTATCTTGAGCTGGAACTGCCAGGGGCTTGGGAACCTCCGGACAGTTAATGCCCTAAAGAAGGCATGGAATAGAAAAGCTCCCATATGTGTCTTTTTAATGGAGACCAAACTCACGACTAAGCAGTTGAATAACTTGAAACAGAATTGGGACTACAACCAAGGCATTGTGATTTCTAGTGTTGGTCTGAGTGGTGGACTTGCACTCTTATGGAAATCGAATACCCAGGTACATGTTTAGAATTTTTCTCGTTGGTTTATTAATGCTTATATTATTTGTGCAAACACAAGTCTGAAATGGAGGCTCACTGGTTTCTACTGCCAGCCCGACACCAACAAACACGAGGAAACATGGACCTTACTTGAATCGCTTAGGCACTTCAACACCCTGTCGTGGCTCTGCGTCGGTGACTTTAACGAGATCATCACTTAAAGTAAGAAGGTCAGAGGCAGCCAACGACCAACAAGAAAAATGGACCACTTTTGCATTGCCATCTCCTACTGTGGCATCCTGGACTTAGGATAACGGGGCTCCCTTTTCACATGGTCGCACAACCACCCCATTGGCGGCCCTACTCACATCCGTCTTGACCATGCTCTTGCACCTACTGCTTGGAAAACAAAGTTCCCTGGAGCCTCTGTACAACATCTCCCAATGTTCACCTCTGATCATTCTATGATTGCCGTCCACTTGCCCACCCTGAAACCATGGCACAAACGCCATCGACCACCTTTCTGCTTTGAAGCGATGAGGCTTCATGACCCACGATGTGTTGAAGTTGTTGAAGAAGCTTGGATGGAAGGTTTGTACCAATTACAAATTGTCCTGACAGTTGTAGAGCTCGTCTATCTACATGGAATTAACTTGAATTTGGGCACGTGAAATGGTAGATTGAAAGGTTGGGAAACTTACTGTAACATTTGGAACAACACCCACAACGTAACTTTGAATAGATTCAAGAAGCACGCAAGTCCTTAAATTATTGGCTTGATGCAGAGAGCACTATGTGGCACCAAAGATCCAGACACTTATGGATAACTGATGGGGACCGAAACACATCTTTCTTTCACCAAAAGGCCTCAAACCAAAAAGACCAGAACTCCATCAAAGGGTTAATTGATGAACAGGGCGTTTGGCAGGAGGATGATCACATCATGGAGCGGATTATTGTTGATTATTTCTCTACCATCTTTCAGACCGCTAGCCCTACTGACACCTCTGCTATTACTGAAGCAATACGACCTATTGTTACCACCTCCATGAATGAATATCTCTGTGCCCGTTTGTTTCAACTTTTCCAGCCCAAAAAGCCCGTTTTGAAAAAAGTAAATGTCCAAAGCCCGTTTGGTTAGTATAAAACGCAACTTTTTGGAAAACATTGCATTTTGGGTTTGTGAAGAGAATGCGCAAGCCATAAAAGGAGCTCAGAGGTCCATTTTGAGCAAAGTCTGTGCGTGTTGTCATATATCCGTAGGACGATCTTGAGCAATTACCAAATTACCCTTCATATTTTACTGAAAATCTAACTTTACCCTTTGATCTTGGGTAAACCATCTTTCTCTCAAACATCTTTAAACTCAAGCATAATCAAAATACAAACTCAAAAACATAATCTTAAAATTAATCAAACCACAACAATAAAAGCAAAAAAATTCTTGCTCTCATAAAATTGATATAGTTTAAACAACAAATCTAAAATCAAAACAACAACAACAGTAGATCAAGAACAGAAAAAAAAATTAGAACAACAATAAATGATCAAGAAAAAAAAATAGAAGCCGATCTGACAAATCTAAAATCAGAAACAACAACTAATCAAGAACAAGGAAAAAAAATAGAAGCCGATATGACCTCTGGTTGCAAGCACTCTGCAGTGAGGAGGAGGAGCAGCGGTGGCGGGGTGGTGGAGCAAAGGCAATTTCTCCTTTCTCTCCATGCGTGTCTGTGTGTGTTTGAAGATAATGACACCAAAAGGCAAGCAAGATTATGTGAGACGTATCATAGAGAGAGCTAGAGAATTTATGGAATCAAGTAGAAAAAGAGAGAAAAAAAAAGAGAGTAGAAAATGAGAGAGCTGGAGAAAGAAAGAGAGAGGGAGGTTCTGGAATCAAGTGGAAAGTAAAGAAAAAAAAAGAAGGAGAGGATGGAATCCTATGGGTATACGTGTGTGGTGGACAAAATGCAAGAGAAAAAAGAAAAGAAAAAAAAGGGAAATGTATGGATGAAAGAAAGGCAAAGAAAAAGAAATCACAATTTAAAAATACTACCACAATATTTTCACAATAAATTTTAAGTAATTAGCTAATATTAGTAAGTAAAAATATAATTTCAATGGTGGGTTCAAATTAGAATTAATAACAACTTTCCATATAAGATTTTGTTATGATTCTTATGAAAGTATTGCAAAAAATATTGTGGATGTAACACTTTTTGTTGAAAAATATATTTGTTGAGAATGAATAGAAAAAGAATAAATAAAGATAAAAAAAAGAATAAATTTGATTAAAAAATAAAGATTAAAAAAGTGGGTAGGCAAAAGGTAAATGTCACTGTTGATTGTCCAAACAGTACAAAAATTTTCCTAACCTGCTAGAGATGCTCTTATATATACATTGTCCTTTTTGGTAATTTACAGCTCAAACCGCTAATTTTATAAGTTCTAACCAAACACTCAGCTTTTTTAAAAATCACTTTTTAACAGCTTTTACCAGACACTTAGCTTTTTGAAAAAACATTTTTTCGTACTGCACTTTTTGAAAACTCCACTTTTTCAAAAAGCCCAACTTCAAAAAGCTGAACTAAACTCACCCTCTGTCAACCTTTCCAAGCGGTGGAAGTTCAAAAAACACTCAAAAAGATGCATCCTAAAAAATCACCGGGCCCAGATGGTATGCCCCCTCTATTCTATCAACACTTTTGGTCATTATCTGGTGAGAGTGTTACTGAATCTGTACTTGATTTCTTGAATTGTGGTGTCCTTCCCCCCAAATTTAATGAAACTCATATTGTGTTGATCCTTCAAGTGAAAAATCCTACAATGGTATCTCAATATAGGCCTATTAGTTTAAACAATGTCATTTCTAGGCTGACATCAAAAGTTCTTGCTAATAGACTGAAACGTTTCCTCCTTGATATCATAAGTGAAAACCAAAGTGCTTTTATGTCTACTCGCCTTATTACTAATAATGTGTTAGTTGCTTTTGAAACTATGCATTACCTAAATCATAAAAGAAATGGACGACAAGGAGAGATGGCTCTTAAACTTGATATGAGTAAAGCTTTTAATAGGGTGAAATGGAGATGTATACAGGATATCATGTTGAAGATTGGTTTCTCTGAAAGATGGGTGAATTTTATGATGCTATGTGTTACTTCTGTTACATATTCCATCCGCTTTAATGGCAAACCCCGAGGCCCATATCCCCCTTTCTTTTCTTGTTTTGTGCACAGGGTTATCAGCTCTTCTCAATCAAGCCATAAGGAATAGGGAAATTAAAGGTGTAGCCACTTGTCCATGAGGCCCAAAAATTTCACATCTTTTCTTTGCAGATGATAGTATCATCTTCTGTCAAGCCACCAGCGAATAGTGTACTCGCCTGGAGCATATTTTGGATGAACATGCATCTAGGCAAAAGCTCAATAAAGAAAAAAACCTCCTTATTCTTCAATCACAATACATCACAAGATATTTAGGACAATATACAACAACGTTTCGGGGTAGAAGTTATCAAGCAGCATGAAACCTATCTCGGCCTACCTTCCCTGGTAGGTAGGTCCAAGAAAAACACTTTTCGTGCATTGAAGGAACGTTTGGATAACAAGCTCTCAGGGTGGAAAGAGAAGTTGCTCTCACAGGCAGGGAAGGAGGTCCTAATAAAAGTAATGGCCCAAGCAGTGCCCACTTAAACAATGAGCGTTTTCAAGCTCCCAGACACTCTTTGTGATGACTTGACGAGCATGGTCCGTAAGTTTTGGTGGGGACAATCTAATGGCCAAAACAAGATGGCATGACTGAGTTGGGAAAAGATGTGTGCTCCTAAGAAAGATGGAGGACTAGGCTTTTGGGACCTAAAATCCTTTAACCTAGCGCTTCTATCAAAGCAAGGCTGGTGCCTACAAACCAACACATGCTTACTGGTATATTACGTTCTCAAAGCTCGTTATTTTCCTAACTGTGACTTTCTCCATGCAGAGCTTGGGCGCCACCCCTCCTTTACATGGCGTAGTATCATGGCAGCCCAACATATTGTGCAAGTTGGTCACCGCTAGCAAATGGGCAATGGTGCCTCCATCAGTGTCAGGCAGGATTGATGGATCTTGAGACCATCATCTTTCACCACAATATCCCAGCCGAATACACTCCACATGCACTCCATGGTTGCTGATCTGCTTGATGAGGTCACGGGTGAGTGGAAGGCTGACTTGGTCAAGCTGATTTTCCTACCAGACAAAGCTCAAACAATCCTCAACATCCCATGAAGCAATAGACGAGCCAATGACCGCATAATCTGGGCCTACACACCCAAGGGTATCTTCACGGTGAGCAGTGCCTATAAGGTGGCCTTGGTAACTTCTTCATCTGCATCCACGGTGGGGGAATCAGATACCATAGCGAAAGCAACTTTCAGACGCACTCTTTGGAGCCTCGACATTCCAAACAAGATAAAGACATTTGCTTTGGAGCATGCCATAACATCCTCCCAACCAAAGTGAACCTACACCATTGGGGAGACCTGTGAAGCTTGTGGCATGGCAGACGAAACAAGTGGTCACCTGTTTTGGGAGTGTACAAAGTCCCGTGAGGTCTGGACAGCAACAGGGATACCTTTTGACACTCACGGTGTCTACTACATGGACTTTGTTGATTTTATTTGGTACCTAATGCTTATGCAGCATGTAGGACGTGATTTGCTGGAGCTCATCTTAAGCGTGGCGTGGTGCATATGGTATAATCGTAGCAAAACAAGGCTTGGGTCCACCAGATAGACCAACCAAGAGGTTATTCACAAGGCACGGTCATTACTTGAAGAATTTCAGTTGGCTCATCTCACACAGCCTCGCCTAAAGGAACATGCTGATGCTCGATGGGTCCCTCCATCACACCCCTGGTACAAAGTCAACTCCAATGCCGTAGTATTTTCGAACCTTAAAACTGTCGGAATTGGCGTCATAATCCGTGATCACGAGGGGTCCGTGATAGCAGCACTTAGCAAGCACCTACCTCTGCCGCTAGGTCCCTTAGAAGTTGAGGCGAAAGCCATGGATGAGGCGGTCCTATTCGCATGGGATGTTGGCATCAGGGAAGCCGTCTTTGAGACGGACTTAAGCGTGGTTTCAGATGCTCTTGCTAGCTCCACCACCCCCCCTCCCCCCAGTCTCCATGGTGGATATCATTGCTGGCACCCTTTATCGGTTGCAGGACTTTAAACATACTCAGCTCCAACACGTGAGGCGGCAAGCAAATAAACCGGCACACGCCTTGGCTCAACATGCTAAAGGCATCACTGATTTTGTGACATGGATAGAGGAAAGTCCGCCTTTTATTGAATCCTTTGTGTTTCAGGACGCTATGAATTTCTCCTCTTCTCATTACTAATAAAGCTTTCGTATTTCCCATAAAAAAAAAAAGTTGCTTTAGAGAACGTGGTATTGAACTGAGTTGGACTTTGGAAGCTTATATCAATAAAAATTATAATCAAATTGCAACATCATGTAGCTAATTAGGCTATTGATTGGAACCTTATGTCAATGAAATTTTACAATTAAATTGCATCATGTAGCCTATTAGGCTCTTAGAGCAACCACATCAGTCATTCCATAATAGAAAAAGAGGTTAGTTTTACACATTTTACCCAAAAAAACACCCACATCAGTGCTTGCATAACTTTGTATATATCCAAAAGTGCTACAGTAACCGTGCATATATGTATAGTTATTGTAGTTTTACATTTAATATTTTAGTATTTTTTCTATTTTAGTATTTTTTTCCTCTCTCCTTTTCTCTGATCAGATTAGAATGGGTTTTACTTCCAACCCTCTCAGCTCTCTCTTTCTCTCATCTCATAATCTTCCTCTAGCCGAAGCTTTTGCCAAAGCCTTTGTTTCTTGAAGACCTAGTTTCTCGAAACCTTTGTTTCTCAAATCAAAACGGGGTTTCCTTTGTTTCTTGCTGAAGCCTCTCTGATCTCTCGCCGCCAAACCAATGGGTTTTGATCCTTTTTTATTCTTTGTTTGATCAGTGGGTTTTAAGATTTCATATGTATTTGGGTTGAATAGGGTTTCGGGTATTTGGGTTGAATGAGATTCCATATGTATTTGGGTTGATTTGGCCAGTTTAAGATTTCTTTGGGTTTGGGTTTTTGGAGGCTGGTTGCTTGATGATGGTGGTTGGGTGGGTTGATGATGGAGGCTGGTTGCTTGATGACGGTGGCTGGGTGGGTTGATGATGGTGGTTGATCTCATTGATGGTGGCTGAGTGGGTTAATGGCGGGTGTGGATTGGTCGTTGATGGTGGTTGGGTGTTGATGATTTTGGGTTGTTTTGGGTTTGTGAGAGAGCGAGGCAGTGAGTGAGAGGGTTCTAGAAAGGAGTGTGAAGGAAATAATAAAAAAAAAATGTAAAAGAATAAATATTTTATTGAATAAATGTTTAGAATAGATAAACTGATGTAGATGTTTTGTAAAAGTGGGTGTGTAAAATATAAAAAGTATGTTTTTTTTTTATACAAAAAAGACAGAAATTTTACACTCGCTAATGCAATTGCTCTTAGACCTTAGTGAAGCCCAGGGATGGAACTATATGATTAGACTAAGGAAGCCATGGCCTTTAATATATTTTTTAATAATTTATATAAATACATCAAATTTTAAAGTTTATGTCTAAGAAATTATACTTGACCCTCCCACGAAATAAGAATTTATTCAAAAAACCAAATAAATAAATTGGTCACTATACTCGTTCTTATGATTGGTGGTCCTTCCAAAACAAAAATCCACTTTTACATAACAAATCCCTAATGTATTAGTATTAGTACCATAATTAATTTGTTTGACTTAAAAAATAAAAATAAGACGATTATGTGTTTGGGGTTTTTCTTTGTTAAGTCATATGACTATGTGTATGACATTTTCGTTGTTTGGCGATAAAATTTAAAAGTTTGGGTCTTTGAGATTTAGGTGCTATCATGCTACTGTTAGGATCTACCCAAACAATTCGTTAAAGTATTGTACTGTTAGGATCTACCTATTTGTTGAAGTGTTTTTTTTAGTTTGCACATTAATTAGAAGGTGAACAGTTTGGGTCTAGTGTCCAGTTGTGAGAGACAGTGCTCTGGCCCTTTTTTGGTGTTAGGCCAAACCCACATGAATGGGTGAAGTCATGTTATTGCCTCTTAAAATGAAGGTTTGACTGATTATATTTTCCCCTTTAGATTAAGGGTTTTACAAAGGAGTCGCCACTTGCTTAATTATTGGAATAAATAAAAAAACCAAAATTGAAAAATTCTTCATTTTATTGATTTGCAAATGTATTTACATTGATCATAAGAAATTACATGACTTTGGTCCTATACAATTTAAGATAAAGTACATGGCTTTATTTCCTAGTTACAATCTAGAAATTGAAAATTACATGGATAAGCATTGATTTATCAACCCTTGATCTAAGTTTGGAGGCTATGTTACAAGATAGGAAGGAGTTAGACACCCAACTTGCCTGGTGAAACCAGTCTTCTAGACTATGGTAGCTAACATTCATATCATCCAATATGTTTTCAATCAATTTGCATGTTGAATTTAATGTGCATGCGTGTGATAAACCCTAATTCAATTTATTAAGTATTGCATTTGGATTGAAAAATAAATTCTAGTGAATGTGTGTGGATGGTGATATCCTAGATTCAAGGATTTGAGAGAATCATGAAACAAACATGTTTTTTCATATTTTTTATGTGGATTTAAGATCAAAACTAATGTTATGCATGAACATGTGATGAACAACCAAGAACATATGAATAACGCATATGAACATTTAAGAACATTCAAATATATTCAAGAAATTTAAATAAACACTAGTATGCTTTAATCTTAATCTCATCATAATAATATAAAAAAACAAGTTAGGGAAATAGATTATACCTGTATGAAAGATCCACACGGTAGAGGAGGACACTTTTGGTGGAGGTCCTAAGGGTGGAGTAGAAAAGAAGAACTAGGAGAGGGAAAATGAGTTTTACTCAATACCTTGAGTCTCAGGAAGACCAAGATATGACAACACTACTTTACTTCCCTAGAACTTAAGACTTAAGAGAGGAGAAGAGAGGGGTTTTTTTTCTTTTTTTTTTTTTTGTTGTCTTGGAATGGAGGAGATGAGGGATTTATATAGTAGTGGTGGAGAAAATATGAATGGAATGTCATTTAATGAAGGTTGACAAATGATCAAAAGGAATGATGCACCTAGATCCTATTTCAGACTTTGGGGAAAGCTGGTACATGTAGAGATTGGTGGGAGTGATGAGCAAGCAAAATTCAGTTTTTCCCGTAACTATTGTAACAGTCTGCATAGCCAAATTCAAAAAATCATATCTTACTCAATTTTGATTGGAATTGTCTTGTTCTTGTGCTCAAATTGAACCCCGTATGTTTAGTTTTTGGAAAAATTAACCTCACTCACAGATTCAAAATATTTTGAGAGATATCAACGAAATGGTGAGCAAAGGTCATTTGTTGGAAAATAATTTTAGCACAATTAATATTAATAGCTCCCAAATTAGTTTCCAAATAACGTCAATAGGCTCCAATCACTTCAATTCCAGACTTAATTAGTTTCAAATTTACCCTAATTAAAAAGATAATTACACAAATTACTTATTGAATAATCAATGTTTGACTATCTAATTAATTAAGTATGTACAACCTAACTATAAGATGTAGTCTTAACCAATCAAATTATGACACGTCATTAATCTCAAATTGATTGTAATTATAACTAATTGGAATCAATTTTTCATAATCACATATATTCGAACTCAATTAGTGATAGTACATCTTAGCCATTAAAACTTGATTTGATGATAAATTTCAATCTGATGGTCCGATTAGGGCTTATGAACAGTCGATTTGATCATTACAACATCAAGATCATTTTGATGAAATGAAATTGAGAATCTAATGGCCACAATTAAGATGTCTATTTTCAAGGTAAAATTACTTTTTTACCCTCAATGTGAGGTTAAATGCAGGTTGCAAAATGGGATGTCAATAGCAATAGTACTGGACCCGTTGAAATGGTGACAAATCTCCATTTTTAGACATGTGTCACCATCCAATCGGGTCTAGTGCACTGGAAACACTGGACTTAATCGGAACCCAATTAGAAGAATATTGGACATTTTATAAGAAAGTCTAATATAATATAATTTGATATATATATATATATATATATATATATGTATATATATTTTCAAGATATAAACAGAATATAAATATATATTATATATAATCTGATTATATTGTTAGATTATGATAAAGTCGACTATAATACTTGATTATTTTCAATTATGAATATTGTTAGGTCACTACAAAATAGAAGACGATTCTAAGTTTCTAACAAATATCTATTTGATTTTACACATTGATTGAAACCAAAATTATTACAAAATTTCATACAAAATCAATTATATATATATAACATTGAATTCTATTTTAATAAATGATTAAATAGAAATGTATAAAGAAATAGTAATTATATATATATTTATATATATATATATATATATTGGTTAACAGGATGGATATTATATTAAACAATTAGCAACAACCATTACAAACTAACCACAAAGGCCAAAGTATTGGCAACACGCCTATAATAGTACAACCCGTTTTTATCAGAGTCAATCAAAAACAGCAAAATTTTCCATCATGAAACTGCCCCTTTTGGCCAAGAAGTCAGTGCATTGATTCGCCTCTCTATACACATGCCCCACCCGGACCTACAGTAGTCTTGCTATGAGGGACCTGCAATTATTTAACAAAGGAGAGTAACTCCAGTTAGGACATTCAGCACCATTGAGCAACTCGACAATTATCTTAGCATCAAGTTCCACCTCTAGCTGGTTTATGCCCAATTGAATGGCCAAGATCAGACCATCTTGCAATGCCCACCATTCAAGCAACATACTAGTGGTATATCCAATTGATCTTGAGTACCCCTTGACCCAAACACCATGACAGTCCTTAATAACTCTTCCACCGCCTGCCCTGCGGATTTCCAGTAGAAGCACCATCAGTATTTAATTTGTGCCAACCAATTGATGGCTTATTCCATCTGACTGGAATGGAAGTTTTGGAGGAAACTTGGTTGATCTTACTCACACAGAATTGAAATTCCTTAGCTTGACCAAGGCAAAATTTATCTAGCTTAGAATTTGGTATACCATTTTCAAACACCACATTATGTAGCTTAGAATGGAAGTTTTGGAGGAAACTTGGTTGATCTTACTCACACAGAATTGAAATTCCTTAGCTTGACCAAGGCAGAATTTATCTAGCTTAGAATTTGGTATACCATTTTCAAACACCACATTATTCCCTTTTTTTTTTCACAAACACCAAACCGCATATAAAAACACCGTGCACCAAGGAATATGCTTGTTGTGCCTAGTAGTACTCAAACTATTAATTCTAAGCCAATTAACAAAGTTCTCATTAAAAGGAGTTTATATGAGGTGGAGGAACTCCCAACTTACACCACAAATCATGCACAAATTCACAATCTCGCAGCAGATGTACAATAGTTTCCTTTTGCCGTTTGCACATTGGACAAACCTTATCACAATTAATACCCCTAGCCGCTAGTACACTCTTCACAGGTATGCTGCCATGTGCACATAGCCAGAAAAAACTTATTATCTTTGGTAGAGTATCTAATTACCAAATCCACTACTCTTTAAAATGATTTTTTGTTGAAACAAGCTGGTTGGCTAATTGATAGGCTGAATTAGTGGAGAATTCACCATCTTTGGAATACTTCCACATGATAGGATCATTTCTACTTTCTAAGAATTGAAGTGGGATAGCTTTAACTTTATTCTTGATTGAGTCTGGTAGTTCAAAAGACGGAATTTCCCATCTCCATTCATGATCACGGCACAAGGCAATCACTGTCATCTCAACATCCTCTTGCCTTAAAGGTCCTTTAATCATGCCTCGAAGAGACTCACCATTAATCTAGTTGTCCAACCAAACTCTAACTCCATGACCATTTCCAATAACCCAACAAATATCTTTCTTGAAAATAGGAAACCCCAGGTTAATGGCTTTCCAATTAGGAGAAGAAGGGAGTTTTTCCAAATCCCTCGATCTTACTCTTGAAGTGGAACAGTACTTTTTGATCAACACCTTGGCCCACAAAGCATCTTGTTCATGGTATATTCTCCAATTTAATTTAGAAAGCAGCGCTATATTTTTCGCCTTAGCCGCTTGTATTCCTAAGCCCCTTCTTCCTTGGACTTTATAATTTTGCTCCAACCCACCATGTGCATCCTCCTTTTCTCACTTGTGGAGCCCCATAAAAAAACCCGGTTAATTTTATCCAATTTATCACAAACATGGACAGGTAGAGCCACCCCTTGCATCACATAATTAGGGATGGCGGACATCACGGACTTGATTAAAACCGTTCGTCCAGCAAAGGATAAATACTTTGCTTTCCACCCTGCTAGTTTACTCATGACCTTTTCCACTATGAACTTATATGGATTTCTAGTAGCCCCTCTGTGCCTTAACGGAAACCCAAGGTACTTTCCAATATCACGCGTTTCCCGACTGCCCAATTTGTCACAAACTTCCTCCTTTAAACTTTCACTGACATTTGGGGAAAAATATATGCAAGACTTTTCCAAGCTGATTTTTTGGCATGATTCAACACAAAATTTCCTAAGCACTTCCAATATTGCTTCACAGGCAGCAGGTTCAACCTTTCCAAACAATATGATATCGTCCGCAAAAAGAAGGTAGGAAAAGCCTACAGTATCGTTGGAGGCCTTCAAAGGGGTCCAAACTCCATCTACACACTTTTGCTTAATAAGGTGACCCAAATACTCCATCCGTAATATAAAAATGTACGGGGATAAGGAGTCTCCCTGTCTAATACCTCTTGATGGCTCAAAGGATTGTAAAGCACCTCCATTGACCAAAATGGATATGCTTGTAGTCGCGATACAGCTCATTATAATCTTAGTGAGTTTTGGAGGGAAATGGAAGGCTTGTAAAACTCTATGCACAAAACTCCATTCTAGCCTATCATAGGCTTTTTCTAAATCCAACTTGATAGCCGTGAAACCTACTCTTCCCTTCTTTTTTTTGTCCAAGGTATGGAAGAGTTCTTGGGCGATGATAACATTATCGGTTCCTCTCTGGCCTGGCACAAAAGCAGTCTGCACAGGGGATATCAAGCTGCTGAGATGGGGATATCAAGCTTTTGTTAATATTAAATATATGCTCATTTAGATTTTTATGTATTAATTTTAGTATATTTCTTATCTTTGAATGGCCATTTTTTATTAAAAGAAATGTGGAGTCTTGGAATTCTTTTCACCTCAAAGTTTCCTATCAAAACATTGTCCACCAAATATTCCCTGTCTAGCAGAAAACCTAACCTTTGGATAGGAAATCTATGTACACAGATGACCCATCAAATGACTGTTAATCCATGGGGAAGCTGTGTAAGGGCTGTAGTGTGTTTTTGGCAAAAATTAAAAAGCCAGCTTATTTTATTATTCAGCTTATTTTTGCTATTATTTATGAGTCTTACTGCACTTTTTGGTACTATTTATGGGTCCGATTGTACTATTTCAGCTAACTTTTACTTTTATCTACAGTACTTTCAACAAAAAAATTTTAGTTTCAGCAAAATAAGCAGATCCCAAATAGATGTTCAGATCCCTTGAACAAGACCCCAACAATAATTCTGCATTTAAATTTTTACATCAAGCCTACATGAATTAATTAGTAAAGACAGTCAATGAAACATAGAAAGTTTGAAACCCAAAGACCATTATTAGTGCCAAAAATATTATCTATACCTAAATAGGTTTTTGTGAAAGGACTGCATCTTGTTTGTAGTTCAGCAGTTTTTTTTTTTTTTTTTTTTTTTTTTTAAGGAAAAGTTCAGAAGTTAATGACACACATTCTTTGTCTTTCACCAGCATCTCTGTTGCGAATATACTGTAACATCTGTAACTTAGAAGATGCCTGCATGTTAGCCTTGTTACTGATAAGATGTTATAACACATCTGCAAGGATTTCTCGGTGTGGCTTCATGACTGCTATCAAATATTATTCTACCAGCAACGATTAAGATGGAGAATCCATCAACAGCCATTTCCTAAATTTACTGTTTTTACAAGGGAAATGATGGCATGCATGCTATTCTATTTAATACTTGTTAAAATATTAAAAAAAATTAAGAAGAAATAAAATAACATACATGGTATTCCATTTTAATAGACTACATTCACAACTTAAAACCCTAACCAGTTACATTTTTACTATTATGTTTTATCCCTTACAAGAAAACATAATTGAACAAATATGATAATCCTTTATTTTATAATTCGATAGTTACACAATAAGAGGGAAAGTCGAAATCTAAATATCTTATTTAGAAACAACAAAAAAGTACCGATCTGTTAAACTACAAAGCCCTTAGCACAAATATGATTACTTTAACACCATTATTTCACACAGAAACACCTATGATATATATTATATTAAATCATGGTTTAGAGTATTTACAGTTTTCTTATAGTTTTTTTAATATTCCCTCAATTTATTGTGAAAAATTGAAGACAAGTTGCTCTTGGAAGGAAACTTTCCTTCCAAAAGCAGCTTGTAGGAAAGTATAACTAGGCAGAATACACGAATTGGATGCAGAATGGAATGTGGATGACAAAAGCGTGAGAGATAAATTAGGAATGGCGAAATGAATGTGATAATTAAATGCAATAAATTTGGTCCCACACGACTCACGAGCAGCACTTGCTGACGGGTAGTGGGGTAATCTTTTGAGAAATAATAATAAGATTATAGTTTATGATATATATATATATATATATATATATATATCTGCATATATAGGTTCATGTTAACCTTAGTAGTGTCGTAGTTCTTTTAATTTTGAGATCCCAGTTGGTTGTTTGTTATTCTATATGATTTTTAGGACTTGAATTGTTGTAATGCTATGGTACTTAATTTCTAGCTTTAGCATTGTGCAAAGACTTAAGGTATTTAGCACAAAAAGTGCCATGAGTCTCTTCTTTAATTTTTATTTGTTTAGTGTCATAATTATGTGAATGGTGAAAAGCTAAAAACCTTAGACAAGACAAAACGCAAGTGTTGGTTGTGTCAGTACTGTAGCACATTCTTCTAAGACCACATTTTCCTTTGTTCAACCAAACGAAGGAAAAAGAGGTTCCCACATCCTTTTCTGTCCTTGGTCTTTTTGTTCCCTCTCATTTCCACTAAAACAAACGTATTGTTAATTAATGGATCAATACATGTATGTAGGAGTGCGCGCGCAAGTAGCTGAAAATGGTGCATGTGGACGGTTATGGCGATGAGTTTCCCAACATTGAATAGATTGTCTATCAACAGACAATGAAACCATGTGATTTGTTACCCAATAGAGCGGTTAGAAGGAACGGGTCTGGACAAAGCACAATGATGAAATCACCAAGAAGAAGTTAAGTACGAATAAAAAGTTTCTAATTCTACAGCCCTAACTCCGATGTCAATTTTTTTTTTTTTAAATAGCAAGAGAAAGTAAAGAAAAGATGTTTAAAATTTTAGAGATACCAAAAAAAAAAAAAAAAAAACAACAACAACAACAACATAGAGCGTTAAGGTTATTAGGTTAATTTAGTGACTTACATTTACAGTATAGAGCTCTAAGTAATTATATTTTTATTATTCAATTATGTATCTTAATAATATTACAAATAAAGATAACAATTTTGCTCCACCCTGGTTTGTACTATGCAGATTATCCAAATCCCACAAAAGTGGTGGGGCAAGGAGGATGGATTTAGGCCTGCCCACCTCGCTTTAATACACACACACACACACACACACACACACACACACACACATATACCCTTTATTTTATTTATATTTCAAAAATAGCCATAGGATCCTTACTCACTTAAGTTATCAAGTATTAACATATTTGGATATTAAGACTCTTTTTATCGTTTTGTTAAATACTTTGGTTCATATTGTTGAGTTACTTAGTAAAAATTAGTTTGATTTGGTGTGATCAATTTAGTTGCAATTATAAGCATAGTTTTATATTATTGTAATAGGTGTGGGGTGGGGTGGGGTGTGAGACAAGGAAGGTTAACACAGGGTGGGGTCTCGTGGGGCTCCGTGAGGCCAAAACTTCCCCTGACATGTGGGGAAGGGTTGCGTAAGGACTGAGCATCCATGATCAATCACCACTCCGCCCACCACCCCTAATTACAAATATGGTAAAACAAATATGAAAACCTTAAACTACTGTAGCACATTCTTCTAAGACCACACCATTTACTATAACTTGATGACATGCGTGATTGTGATTGATGAACTGTTACTTTCACATAGACCTACCTCTTTTTATTCACTACTCATAGTCTGTTATGTTAGGGTTGTATTAATAGTTGTGACACAAAAGTTGAGTACAAAGACTTTCTCAACTATAAAAACAAAGATTGCTATAGCAAATTAATTAATATATGAGAGAGCAATTCACTTGAAAGTTATTATATTCAATGGGAGTAATTATTCAATTCCTTTAGAGTAAAGTGACATAATTCTATCTCCTTTCATATGATAGAAAAAAATGCCCTTATACCCCCTAAACTTTGAGATAATTGCACTTACACCCCCTTGAACTTTTATTTTAGTCAATTTAGTATATAAACTTTGATTATGTAGCAAATAGACCCCTTAAATTTTTCTTTTGCAAATTTAGTACATAAACTTTCATATTGTAGTAGAAAGACTCCCCTAACTTTTTGTGTGTGTGGCCAATTTAACCTATTTTTTGCACCAAATCATTAAAAAAAAGTGTAAATTGAAGGGGTCTTACTGCAACAACATAAAATTTAAGGGATTTTTTCTTATATTATCAAAGTTTATGTACTAAATTGGCTAAAATAAAAGTTCAAGAAATGTAAATACAACTACTTCAAAGTTCAAGGAGTGCCAGGACATTTTACCCCATATAATAGTATGTTCCACTAATTAAATTTAAAGGACGATTTACTATTCATTTAAGAGGCTATACTCCAAGAGTACTTACACAATATTGGGGCCACATGGAAATCACATCAATCCCTTAAAATTACTTCCATTGCATTTTCCATAGTTCAACCAAATGAAGGAAAACATGATTTCCACGTCCTTTTTCTTCCTTAGTCTTTCTCTTCCCTTCTATTTCCACTAAAACAAATTTAGTGTAATGTAATGGATACATGTGCATGGAAAATTATTGTGTATTCCAAGAGTATATTCTCTTCCTTTCACAGAGGGGTGAGTCTCACCGACCACGAGGCCCACCCCTCTGTGAGAGTGATGGAGTATATTCCCGGAATATACAATAATTAAGTCATATGCAAAAGATTGCACGAGTAGTTGAAAATGGTGCACCTGGATGTTTACGGGGATGAGTTTCCCAACATTAAATAGATTTTCTATCAATAAATGAAACCAGGTGGTTTGTTACCCAAAAGAGTGGTTAGGAGCGGATCTGGAAATGAAACAGTAATGAAATCACCATAAAGAAGTTTGAGAAAGGAAAATAAAAAATTATAATTCTAAAGCCCTAACTCTAATATCATGTTAAAAAATAAAAACATTAAAAAAAGTAAAAGATATTTTTTTTTAAATCCATAGAGTTAATGTTATAGTAAGTTACATTTATATATAGTATAAAGTCTTCTACAATTATACTTTTATTATTCAATTTTGTATCTTAAATATATTACAAATATGGCAAGTCAAATATGAAAACCCTAAACTACCATATATAGCATATTGCAAAACCAAGGGGGAGCTATATTACTTATTCTAAGACCACATCATTTGTTGCAACTTGATAACATGTGCGATTGTGATAAGTGAATCATTGCTTTCACATGAATTGATATTTTTTTCTCACTACACGCAGTTACATAAATCAAAATCGTAGCAATAATTGTGACACAAAAGTTATGTCAATAACTTTTCTCAACTACAAAAGTAAAGATTGCTATAGCAAAAAGCAATTTATTAATAAATGAGAGAACAATTCACTTGAAAATTATTCTATTCAACTGTAATAATTGTTCACTACTTTGAGAATACAATGATGTAGTAGTCCATTATTTCATATACTATTGTTTTACTTTTTGATGAATTATACTATTGTTTTACTAATTAAATTTAGCGCAAGATCTATTATTCACGTGAGAGGTTGTACTTTCAAAATACTTTACTAGCAGAGGTAAACAGAAAACTTAAGAAGCTAGTCCCACGACGTTGTTAGAGTTCACAGTTTACACATCTGGGACCAAATCCTGGTCTGAAAATTTTTAAATCTGAATTGGGAGTTCTACTTTTTTTAGTTGCTATTCTATTCTATTCTATCATTAGAAGAAATTGACGTGTAATATTGGAGAGAATTGATTACATTATTTTTCACGCTCTGCCTAGCTAGCTAATTATGAAAGAGATCGAGTTGGGTTATAAAAGAGGGAGGCAACAAAGCACAAAGCGAAATGCTTCTCACAAAGAGGCAACGACTCAGACAGCGACGGTGCAGATTATACTGTCTAATTTTATCTTCCTCCTTCTCCTCCTCCTCCTCCTCCTCTTTTTATCTCTCTACTGAATTCTACTACACCTACCTAATACCACTCTTTCACTCTCTTTTTCTTTCCTTCTCTCTCTCTTGCTTATTCCTTTCTATATATATCTCCTGGCCCTAATTAACTAAGCCCTTATAAGCTAATTAGTTAGCTGATAAAAAAAACCCAAGATGCGTAGCATGGCTAGCTCCACCTCCAACAAAGGCATCGCCGCCATTGTCGGCGTCGGACCCAAGCTCGGCCGCTCCATCGCTCGCAAGTTTGCCCACGAAGGCTACACCGTCGCCATCCTAGCTCGTGACTTAGGTATACACTGCTATCCCTTTTCTCTACTCTTACAGTCTTACACATAATTAAAAGGATATAGATAATAAGATTAGTATGACCAAGATGAAACGCACAAAGAGGGAGATGACCCAAAATGTTTAATATTATTATTATTATTCCAAAGACTTCTCTTTTTAAGGTTTTCCCTTTTTCTTTGTGGCATATACTATGATATTATCTATATGTATGAGTTTGTAGGGAGATTGTCTCGGTTTGCGGATGAGATAGCGAGGGAAGAGAAAGCGCAAGTATTTGCAATAAGAATCGACTGCTCGGAGTCAAGGAGTGTAAGGGAGGCATTCGAAGGTGTTTTATCGCTGGGATTTGTGGAGGTTTTGGTGTACAATGCTTACTCTAATACTAATACGAATTGGCAACCCACCAACTTCTCTGACATTCGAATTGAATCCTTTCAGAAGTCCCTCGCTGTCTCTTCCGTTGGTGCCTTCCACTGCGCCCAACAGGTATCATCGTACACTCTAATCATCTTCAATTCCCATGTTATTATATTGACTTTTAACCTTAATTTTCGTTTCATTCATTTGTGTTGTCGGAAACCAAACACTTTTTAACTGATTCTTTCCTTACTTTTGCTGTGTTCATTATAATTTTCTGGGTTTAAATTGATTGGATTTGTAAATTTTGATTTGTTTTTTTTTGGGTAACCATAAAATTGGAATTAGGTTCTTCCGAGCATGGTTGAAAGAGGAAGGGGGACAATTCTCTTCACGGGCTGTTCAGCTTCTCTCAATGGCATTCCCGGTTTCCCTGAGCTATGTAATTCTTCTTTTTTCTTTTTTCTTTTTCTTTTGGGGTTTCTGAACCAGTCAACTACTGCTTGTCAAGTAGCAAATTACAATATCCAAAAGCGATCCATTAGAAGATTCACCTTTTGTAGTTTGGCTAATGTTTAAAGTATCCCTATACACAAGTCGTATACACTCCTTCCTTTTTAATTTTTTTTTTCCCCGAAAGGAATAGTGATACTTTAATATATATATATTTTTTAATGTTGTTCTCTTGTGTACGGAATGAGACAGGTTGTGGAAAATTCGCGTTAAGAGCACTCTCACAGTGTCTGGCGAGGGAGTTCCAACCTTTGGGTGTACACGTCGCTCACGTTATCATTGACGGTCTTGTTGGCCCACCTAGGTTCTCTTCCATCTCTATTAACCAAGTCTATATTATATACTTTGTTCCTTTTCCTTGATAGAAGAATCTAGTATTGATTCATGTATGCCGACCTATATACTACTAGCTATTACCATACACATTTATATATGTATATATATATATATATATATATAAAATAAATTTCCTCTCTTTGTATTTGCAATAGATTCCAGGCATCAACGTCTCAGAGAACGCTGGTTGGGGAACAACAGAGCGGAGGAGGGGACGGGTCAATGGACCCAGACGGGTTGGCTCAAACCTACTGGCACTTGCATGTTCAGGACCGAACGGCTTGGACCCAAGAGATTGATCTCAGTCCTTGCAATACTAGATGTTTCTAGTTTTCTTAAATATGGAAATTATGGGGTTTCAATGAATTACCGAATATATTTAGTTTATTTCTTTTTGCTACTACTACACTGTTACTGTTTGATTCCTCGAGCCAATTAAGTGCTAGCTAGCTAGACCCCACATCCTTCAAGACAACTTGGAGGGACTCACGGATCAACACCCAACTCGTATCACTATATATGTGTCCCACATTACTCTTTCGGGGGGATCAGGTTAAACCAAGTTTGGACCAAGCTAGCATATTATTGTTATTATTATATTTTGTACAATTGGAGGTAGATGTTTGTAATTTTTGAATTCATGTTTGATTTGGGTGTGTGTATATAGATTGTTATTATTATTATTATTATGTGAGTAAAGATTTGATTTTGTGATGATTAAAAATGTAATTATATGATTAGTATTTGATAAAAGGAATAAATTTTCCGATGATTAATCTGTCGGTTCTAAATGATGTTTTATGGTGGGATTAGACTTCGAAAAAGATTTTTAAAAAAAATGAAAAGCAATGAGAAGACTTTTGTATGGTAGGGACCCACATAGGGGAAGCTGAAGGATGGATAGAATTGTAGGCTGGGACAGTGTTGCATGGACAATAGAATGACTTCGTGTTCTAATTAAGGACACACATAGTTCTCTGTACTAAAACTTCAACTTTTTCCCAAATTTTTCTTGTACATGAAATTAGTAAAATTATTATTATTAGGAAGGATTTATTAACGTGTGTCCTTAGGGCATACATTAGTGAACTATTTTAAAAAAAATTTTATGAAAAAACAAAAAAATAATTAATTGTTTTGACAATTTTTTTAATTCTCTGTAAATTTTTTTTTTAAATAGATTGTTAATGTATGTCCTAAAGACACATTAACCAAATCCTTATTAATATTATCATCACTACATATAAAGAAAAAAGTATCTTTCCAAAAATCGAGGAGAAGATAAAAGCACGAGAGAATAAAAAAAGAATAATGCTAAAGACAAATAAAATAATATAATTTATATCACAATTTATTTATATAAAAAATTGTAAAAAGTAAAAATGTGATGGCAGGACCATATAAAAATTTACTTTCACCGTTCATAACTTACCAAGTAAACCAGGTGCGGTATAAATGATACCATTTTATGTCTTCCTAACCTTAGTCGACAAATAAAAAAAGGTAGGCGCTCAGTCAAAAGGCCCCTTACATGTTGGTCCAGATAGTTCAAAAAAGAGCCGTCATTTGGTGGTGGGCCTATAAAGTTTTGCCACATAAATTTGGATGACGTAATCACCGATCCCCACCTCCACACGTCTACACAAAATTCACAATATTTCTAAATTGGGCCTAAACAAAATTTTATGTTGGTGATGACTGATGAGTTCATATGTAAAGCAATAAGTAATGTTAAAAATGTCGTAAAATTATTATGGTTTTGTGTGTGTTCGTATTTTTAACTTTTTTGTTTTTGTTTGAGAAGAGTGTGTATTTTTAACGTAATTGACAAGTTCACTCTCCTTATCATATCATGTCAGACTGAAATATACACAAGTCCCATCTCAAAAGTTTAATAATGGATCCTGATATTAAATTCTTTATAATGATGGGTTTGAGAATTTAATTAGAAACATTTGAAGCGGCCCAGTGAGCAAGTTGGTCCAAACAGGAACCGCAAGAGCCAACACAAGAAACAAATGTTATAGGGGATTGAGCTCCAAACAAGTAGAATCTTCAGCAATAAGAAGAGACATTTGGTGGATTCTTTTACAGTTGGGAGAGAACTTTTTTTTTGGGATCACAAGGCCGAACCAAGGTTTAAAAAAAAAGGCATGCAATTCCTCTCATCCAACTATCACCACAAATGAAACGCTGACCAGCACAAGCGTCTGCACGTTTGGTCATCACTGTAGTTGGCACAGTCATATTCACACCATCAGCATTGGTCGACAACGAATCACCAAACCCAATACGACTCTCGCAACTTACACCACTGCGCCATTTACCACCACACACTCCTTTCTCTGTCTTTGCTGTCAACGCTGTCCCACATTCTCTTTTCGGGGTTCTTTTCTTTGGGTAAGGTTATCGAGTATCTGGAGGCAATAGCTAAAGGTTGGATGTTTTACCGTAATTGATCAATTTTTTGGCTGCAGTCACACGAGTTAAAAAGAGTAAATACCTTCTCTTTTTTTTTTTGCTTCCAAATGGAGTGGGATCCAATAGATTCTTTCTGGATGCGCAATAACATTTGATAACAAAGAGTCCTTTTCTTTTCACTTGTTTGTTTTGTTTTTGTTTTTTATTTTTGGACTTTTCCAAATCATTACAAAACAATCTCTAAGACACTTCGTGAGTGTTAAAAAAATTTGGACCTCAAATTGATTTGGAGCTAGCTTTTTCAACTTACTATGTAATGATTTATAAGACTATTCATATGTGCTCTTTTAAATAAGTTATATGACTAGTAAAAAAAAAAAAAATCATATAACTAAAACTATACAAGAAAAAATTTAGCTTAAAATATGTTTGAAGTTATCTTGCTTTCCACCTACTATGTGTCAATTAAAATACCATCAATGTGTTATGTGATTGGTTTAATTTGAACACCTAAGTAGTCTTATAATTTGCCATGTAATAGGTTGGAAAAGATAAATTCAACCATTTTTGAAGCCAAACTTTGATCTATATGAATATGAATAGTCTTTTCAATCACCACGAAGGTTGGAGAAATATAGCTTCAAACCGAATTGGAGCTAAACTTTTTCTTTATTTAAATAAGTCATATAACTTATAAAAAAAGTCTTGTGACTAAAATTACACATGGATGATTTTTCAATCACTACATAGCAGATTGGAGGAAGATAACTCTAAACCAGAGCAATTATTTGTCAATTTTAGAATGAAATGTACTTTCTCATACTGTTAACAGTCTACGGAATATCACCTCATTTAAAATCTCATCCCAATGCATCTTAATTTAAATGACATGGCATTATATTTACCTTTAAATTCATTAAATACAAAGTCTTCATTAGGAAATGGACATTCTCCCTTAGTTCAAAACAAATGAAGACAATCATAATCCTCTATTCAAACTTAGAACTGCCATAAAATGGGGAAAGATTTTTAATAGGGGGCATAAACAATATGTATATATCATGCCCTCCGCCGATTCCTCGTCCATAATTTTGCAATTTGTTAAATTATATTCTAAATATGTGTATTTTTTTTTTTGAAATAATAATAATAATAATAATATACCATTTATTATAACATCAAGATGTTGTACTTCTTGGTCAATTTTATTCTAAAGGATAATTTGAGACCAATATATTTATATTGGTTTTCATTTCTGAAGACAAATGCCAAGATATTGCGAGAAATCTTGGTGTCTAAGTAATACTTAAAACAATGAGAGGTCGTGGGTTTTAAAGTCAGGTAGTGCATAAGTTATCAGGGACAAAATATTTAAAAACAATGAGATTTCACAAATCAATACCACTGCTAAAAAATAAAGAAAAAAGGGAGATGCATCAGAAGAGTGAAGTGAAGGTTCTACTATTAACCTCATCCTAAACAAAGGGATCTTCCTATCATGAAGTAAACAAACACGACTATACAGGCAGTTGCCCCAAAAATTAAAGATGCATTGCATGTTTATGGAAGAGATGGTGGTATAGCTAATGCTTGTGTCAGCCATCTCAGGGTTCACAATCCATACTCTGGTTTCAAGGCTGCTTTCTAACATGCTTTCATCCCAGAAAACTAACAACTAGTTGATTTAATTTTACAATAACTACAGGCAACCTCCTACAAGTATTGCATCTGGGACATGTCGACAAGCATAGTAGAATACCTGGATTCCTTGTCAATACAGTAATAAAACAAAAGTAACAGAAAGTTTTCACATGTTCTGTGTGTTTGGGGTGGAGCCGTATGGCCATTTGATATTGAACAAGAAAATGGAATTGGCATAACAGCAGGTAGCCACAAATATAAAATCAAATCTACCGTGAACTATTGCAACAACAATTTTTAACATATGCTCCCCACACATATCCCCAGTATACTAAGGAAAACTCAATTCATAGATTTTTACCATATATCCACTCTAGCCTGAATAGCGCATTATTAAAAGAATAATGCAACTATAATTTCATATTAGTAGCATGGTAACCAACATCATCACCAAAGGGAACTAGATTTACTTACTGAAAAATTGCAGGCCCAGGAATTCTTCCATCAAATCAGGGGACACAATAGGGCAGACAGCATCTCATCTCTGTCACCCAAATGTAGAGAAGCTCAAAATCCATACTTCCTCTGTCCATAGGTCTCTGTACCTGATGGAAATGGATGCAACAGCCTGTCAACAAACAGGGACTCTGGCATGTGATTAAAATTTCTAAGTTCAAAGTTGTAGGTGGGATTTGAGTAGGCATTAAATTTATAATTGCTATGCTCAAACCACTGATGGTGCGACCCAGGCAAAAAAGATGCACTAGCAGAGTTCCTAAAAGGCTGCCTCATCATGGTCAAAGTGGATGGCATATCATAACTAGACAGTAGATTGCCACTTTGAAATTGGTAAGAATTTTGTGGAGGACCAACATATGATTGACAAGCAGGAACTCTATCATTATTAGTAGGGTGAGCAAATTTCTGGTGCCTCTTAGAATATTTTGGGGCTCCTGAGATTGCATTTCCTTTGATATTGGCAGGTCTCAGTAGGGGGGCCTCTTGATGTTGATGATGTTTTTTAAATTTTCCATGTCTATCAAAATGCTTCTTCTTTTCTGGCGCAGTGGTCTTTCTTGATTGAGATGATCTTGTATGATGGAATTGTTTTTGACGTTTTGAACCTAATTATCATCAGAAAAATATGTGAATAAGAATCTCTAATATTCTAAAAGTAGAAAACTCAAGAAATTCTACCTCCCTTAATACCGTCACCCCATACCTCCATTAGAAGACAATGTCTTCTTCCTTCTCTTCATTTCTCTCACAAGTCTTGCTGCTGTACCCCGTTTGTGTTTCTCAGCCAGCACTTTTATTCTTTCTGATTCATTACTCCAATGCTAAAAAGGTGGACAAGAAAACATTCAAGTAAGCCAACCTCTGGAAAAGTCTTTACCTGATAATACTGTCATTCCATTATATAACAAGTTACCCGTCTGAAAGTTCTCATCTTATAGAGGTTACGGCCCTTAACAAGCAAAGGAAAAAGCGGAGGCAATCTGTTAATACCCTTGCTCCAGAGAACCTCAACCTTGCAAATCAGAAGCATTGATTGGATACATAAATGACAAAATGGGTAAACTACAGTGTCAATGAATAAAAAAAAGTGTAGTAATAGAAGCAGATATTCAATTATCAACAAATCACTCAGATCATTAAACTGATTATTTCCAGTAATGCATTTAACTTAGGTATCCATAATTAGCATAAATCATCAAGGTGATAATTGCCCTACCGTAAATGTATGTTGTTGTTTGGATGCACCATAGCTTTCCTTGACAACCCTTCCAGCAATGATTCTCTTCCCTAGAAGCCTACCATGCCTTGTCACCTTATTAAACCTGTTTGAAAATAATTCCTTAATTTACAAAGAAAAATAAAAATTTAGGACCTAGATGAAACATCAAAGAGATAAGAGACAATAAAGAGGAAGAGCCAGGGTGACTGTATACTTCTCATAAACTTTCTGTGTGAACAGAACAACATCTCCCTTACAGACATCACCTGCAATATATTAAAAGGTCATTGATTATCTCCAAATTGCCACAAAGTTCACAAAATAAAGGAACAGACACAATATTTACCTGTACAATTGATGACAAAAGTTGATCTGGGATAAAAGGCCTCACCACTTCCATTTTTTATCCTGAGATGTAAAAAAAAACATATTACAGAAAATTACTAATTGAGTAATAAAACAACTCTAGAATGAAAGCATCTGACCCCCACCAAAATTTTTTTCCTCTCAAATACATAACAAGTGACACAGACTCACCTAAATTTCCACATTTTGTCTGACATGATCTTATTGAGATAGATAATCTACTGATTTTGACTTGACAACTATCCTAACTTTTTGTTGTCGGTGATTTTCTTATGAAAGAGACATATTACTTATTAGTCAATTAGTCATGGGTCAATAGAACAAATTGGACTCAGACAATAAGGTATCTTTCAGGATTCTGAGTTGGACCTGGTTCATACCTTTTAAGCACAAAAAGTAGTTGACAAAAGGGGAGTTGGGATTTCATTAGAGAAGTCCAGATATCACAGTGTGATTGTTGGTGCTTATTAGAAGCAAACACAGGGTACATTCCTGTGGCATCAATAAAATTTCAAACTTCTTTTTGGAGATTGTCATGGTCCTCATGGATACAAACAAAGCCCCAAAACCGCTATTAGGTTCCAAATTCTACATATTCTTCTTATCCCTTCATGGATTATCATCCTACTCTATTGGACATTTGCACATATTGGGGAAGATGGCATTGGCACACCAATGATGATTTTTTTTTTTTTTGATAAGTAGGGCACCAAAGATGCTTCCTCAGATTATATAATATATATTGACCTTGCATTTAAACCATGAAGCACAAACCATTTAGTTGTAAAAGCTCATGCCTAAAGGCATTGGTTTAGGAAATATTTTTAGTAGCTTTTAATGGAAAAGAAAAAAGCGACTAATTTTTTTGATAGCTTTTTATATTTCCTATAAAAATGGTATCAAAACTTTCTTAAATGGTCTATTAACAAATGCCCTAACAAATGCACCCGTTAACAGAACCCTTTCATCATTCCCAAATAATCAAAGAATGGCTGTGAAGTCCCCTTGTAAGTACCAGTTAAGTAGTGAGCCCAACATCCTTTAAATATCTCAGTTTTTGGCCAATTTCCAGGAGTAATCAAATTCAAAATCATAAATGTTTGTGGAAATTACTGCCTCTAAATTTAACCTCATTTACAATTATACAGAAAACGATGTAAAGGATAGCAATAACATGTCTTCTTTTATCACCACAAACAAGTGGCATTACAAACTGTGGCTACGAAAAAAATTCATGAGTATGCATATATATTCTGGTAGCATAACAGCACTTACCTCCAGTGCTCATTAATTCTTTGTATACAAACCGCCTTGGTCCCTGCTAGCCGGAGGTCATGCTTCCGCAAATAAGCTTTGCATTCTTTCAGATTTAAGGAGTCTAAACCACTCCCTTCTGCAGAACACAAGACTGTCAAGACCTCATGATGTCCCACGATTACAACATAATGAGAAACACAAGAGCAGGTTTTCAAAAGCTCCACTCGCAAATGACCCATCAGAAGAGAAATTCACACTCACTACCATATTGAAAGAATCAATGCCTCAACTCCTAAATCAGTGTCGACAAATTTCAATATTTTTATAGAGAGATGCTACCTCTTTCAATCACGACCAATATACTCGTAACTAAAAATCAACATTTTCTTAACAATACATTTACCTCTACTGAAACAATGAAGATCACTTACAGTTACAGACACATAAATCACTTGAAGCATACATTTTTTTTTTTCACTAAATTTATGAATGTGTTAGCAGCTGTGTTCACTGAGAAAGCCTCAAACACATAGAAGGCAGCCAGTAAAACGATATATATAGCTATTGAAGTCTAAGAAAGGCATGCGATTCGTTGAGTTGAATCTTATGATTTATCATTTAAGCTTGAGCTATTAAAATTCCTGATAGTCAATTTGGGTAGCTTGGGTTGAAAAACAAAATTGCTATTCGTTTGCTAATTCTCACGTAATTGCAATTCTATGTCTGAAATCAAAGGAATAAATATAAAGAGGGAATCAAACATTCAATACGAAACAAAAATTTCCAATAAAAATTGATCAATTAAGAATGAAGGAACCGTAAAAAACAAACAGACCTTTCAGACGGCAAATGACTTTGTTGCAGAGAGATTCATCGTCATCGTCACCATCACTGTCATCTTCATCCTCGTCATCGTCTTCATCATCATCCTCTTCGTCGCTATCAACATCATCATCATCATCTTCTTCTTCATTGTCGCTGTCTTCTACTTCTTCATCTTCTTCTTCTTCTTCCGAAGAAGAAAGGCATATGAGAATGCGTTTACCCTTCCTCTCGGTCATGTCATCACAAGGAACGGAAAAAACAAAAAATCACAAAAACAGAAACTGAGGCAAAATTTAATTTACAGCCATCTCTTTATAGTTTATACAATGGAAAAGTAGAGTTTCTAGGTCCGGCGAAGAGGCTAGCAACGCCGGCTATATGGTGGGTATGCTACATAGCCAAGAGGCATTTTGCAAAAATTATATTTTAAATCTTAAAGTTTTGAATATCATTTAAACCTTCAATTTCGATTTAAAATTTTTTTTTTAGAATGAATTTTTTTAAATAATTATACTTTCAAAATGCTTTATTTTTTGTATTTGTGTTTAAACAACGTTTTCAGTTTTTTTTTTTTTTTTTTTTTTTTTTTTTTTGAAAATACATATAGGTAAAAAAGTGTATAGAAATAAGTGTAATATTGTTTAAAAACTGAAAATATGTGTTTGAAGTCGCATACCAAACGGGACCTAATGATTTTCAAAATATTTCATTGAGCAAAATTTAGGTACAGTATTTTAAGTATAGTACCTTAGGTTTCTTACTTAAATTTTTGACATCTATCTAATTTAACAACCAAGCAAACGGCGTTAAAACTAAAATTTCTTTTTCTTTTTTTCCTTCTTCATTCTTTTTCCTGTAAACGGCTTATCTTCCCGATCTAAAACCTTTCTCTTCCAAACCACACATGACCCTTCTCTTCCAAACCCAAAACCCAAAAAAAGAAAAAAAAAAAAAAAGAATATCTTATCTCTCTCTCTCTCTCTCTCTCTCTCTCTCTCTCTCTCTCTCTCTCTCTCTCTCTCTCTCTCTCGGTGTGTGTATGTATGTGTATCTATTTCCTTTCTTCTTTTCTGATCTATGATTCTTTCTCTCTCTAGACAAATCAATGAAAGAGGTTGTGACGATGGCCTTGTTGATGTTAAGAGTGTGGAAGTTTTGGGTATAGCTAAAAAGTGTTCATTTTTTGGTTTGAAACCCAATAGGTCTAGCTTTTATTTTTTGATCTTTCCTGTTTGGTTACTAAGAAAATGAGGGAGAATGGTCCGTTTTTTGGTTTGAAACCCAATAGATTTGACTTTTATTTTTTGATCTTTGCTGTTTGATTACAAAGAAAATGAGGGAGAAGGGTCCATTTTTTGGTTTGAAACCTAGTAGATTTGGCTTTTATTTTTTGATTTTTTGATCTTTCCTGTTTGGTTCTACATTTTTTGATTTGATTTTATCTTGCAGTTGCAATATAAGAAAAAAAGGAAGAAGGAAAAAAAATTTAGTTTTAACGTCGTTTGTTTGGGTTGTTAAATTGGACAGATGTCAAAATTTTAAGTAGGGAACCTAAGGTACCGTACCTAAGAAATTATACCTAAGTTTTGTCTTATTTCATTTAAACCAATTTATACGGTATTTATTATTATTAAACTATAGTGTGAGCGTCCTATACAGCTACACCGCATTGTGGGACTTTTCAAATGGCCACTTTGGGTCTTGCCATGTGAATGTCTACAGCCCAGTGCAAGCCCATCCCAAGAATGGCCTAAGACTAGAGTGCATCACTAACTCGAGGGTTGAGAGTTGAGACAAAGAATAGCTTCACCAAAAAAAAAAAAGAAAAGACAAAGAATAGGAGTTCGCCACTTAGACTAGGTTCAAACTATGCAGAGGTCTAGCATATTATATTAAAATTTGGGTATTACATATTAGGGTACCCAATTGGGAAGATGTTAAGTACCTAAGTTTGACGGATTGAATGGATTGGGTTTATTAAACCAAAAAAAAAAAAAAAAAGGATTGACTTTTACTCTATACCTCCAAGCCATATTTTAGTAAGAGCTCCCTATGCAGAATCTATCATAAACATGCAAAATAAAGATCCAAACAATATACACAGGCATAATTTGTTCCATACATGAAGTGAGGTATCATATCTCTAGGGGTTGGCGTAATCACATGTTTCTAACATTCATTGAAATGAAATAACATCCATTTGTTCATTGAACAAGGGAAAGAGAAAAGAAAAGAAGAATTTATAGGGTTTTTGGAAGTTGTTGTGTATGATGATACGCATGACCAAGGATGTGTACATAGGTTAGGTGCTGCATATGTACCCTAAAGGCAGAAATTCTAATGTAAATAACATTCCTATCCTATGCTTGATTCTAACTACAAATAATTAAAGACGTAAATGCACTTTTAGTCTCTATATTTAAAGGCAGAATTTATAGGGTTTTTGTCTCTCGCGAAGCCACCATCATCAAACATTTCCCAAAACACATCTCTGCCCTTTGAAGCCAAATGCCCAAACTTTTCTCCGTCCTAAAGCCAAATATCCACTTTTCTTGTAATTGCAGAGAAAAGTAAAAGTTAAGGTTGGGAGACCTTTGGCTTTGTGGAAGGTATTAACTCTCTCTTTATCTATGTCCTTATTTATAGCTTTACATTATGCTTGTTGGTTGGAACTGGTAGTAGGGGCCACAATGTTTTTGTATGTTTAGACTTTTGACCGTTTGTTAGTCCCTGTCTACATGTGTTTGTTTATGGTTTCCAATGTGGTCCATGTGTTCCCTATGTGCACCTGTTGAAGAGAATTAAATAAGCGTAACACTATTGTATAAGTGTTTTTTTGTGTAATTCAAGTGTTTATATGCATGTGTCTGTTTTAGTGTGACAGAACTATCAAAGTTAGTGCTATGTTGTTACTTAAAAAATTGTTGTGCTGTTAAATAAGTACTGTCTCTTTAGTGTGACAGAACTATAGGGTTTTTGTCTCTCGTGAAGCCACCATCATCAAACATTTCCCAAAACACATCTCTGCCCTTTGAAGCCAAATGCCCAAACTTTTCTCCGTCCTAAAGCCAAATATCCACTTTTCTTGTAATTGCAGAGAAAAGTAAAAGTTAAGGTTGGGAGACCTTTGGCTTTGTGGAAGGTATTAACTCTCACTTTATCTATGTCCTTATTTATAGCTTTACATTATGCTTGTTGGTTGGAACTGGTAGTAGGGGCCACAATGTTTTTGTATGTTTAGACTTTTGACCGTTTGTTAGTCCCTGTTTGCATGTGTTTGTTTATGGTTTCCAATGTGGTCCATGTGTTCCCTATGTGCACCTGTTGAAGAGAATTAAATAAGCCTAACACTATTGTATAAGTGTTTTTTTGTGTAATTCAAGTGTTTATATGCATGTGTCTGTTTTAGTGTGACAGAACTATCAAAGTTAGTGCTATGTTGTTACTTAAAAAATTGTTGTGCTGTTGAATAAGTACTGTTTTGATAAAAACGTGTTGTTTTAGGTTATAACTAGCATTCTCTAAATGGGTTTGGTGGTATGTTGCATGCAGAATGGATTATTTTATTAAGTGTTACTTTTTTAAACAATTGTTGTTTTGTTCTGTAACTAGCATTGTTTAATTGGGTTTGGTGCTATGTTGCATGAAGAATGGATGAGCTATTCAGTATATCTGTGCATCATGGTGGCCATTTTACTAAGAATCCTAGAAAATATGTAGGAGGTACAGTAGATGTAGTTGATAATTGTGACCCTGAAAGGTGGTCCAAGGTTGAGCTAGAGGGTATATGTAAAGACTTTGGGTACACCTCTGTTGGTAGGCTGTGGTATAAAATGCCTGGTATGGACCAAGAAAGGGAAAATTTCCATTTGGTTGTTAATGATGATGATGCCATGTTCATGACAGATTTAGTGAAGGGTCATGAAGAGATTCATGCGTATGTAGAGCACCCAGTAGATGACCCTATACTAGTTGATGAAGGAGATGATATTGGTTAGGATATGCAACCATTGGCAGTGAAACAAGACCTTGTAGGTGATTATGATGGTGATGATAGTGAACATGATAGTGATGACCATGATGGGAGTGATGATATGTATGCTAATGTTCAAACTTTTAGCAAAGAGGATGAGTCAACTGAGGTGGATATTCCCATTAAGGTTGCTGCTTCCCATGTGGGTTCAAGGAGAGTAGGTAAAGGACCTACCATTGAGCACCCACCTGAGGTCTTTATTCTAAGTGATGGCAGTGATAGTGATAGGAGTAATTGATTGAGTTAGAGACTTAGTGCTATTGGTGGAGAGGTTAGTCTAGAAGTTAGTTAGGGTGACAGCTGTATACAGTAGTTTGGATGGCAGTTATGATGGAGCTAATGATTGTAACTAACTGAATTGTATATAGAGAGCAGATGTGAGAATTAGAGGGTAGTCGGAAATAATACAAGCACATTCTTTGTTTCTTTTCTCTAATCTCTCTAATCCTTCTATTCCTTATTCCCATTCCTTTGGAGGTTGGTTCCCTCGAAGAACCCTTGAATACAACCATCATCTTAAAGCTGTTCCTATCAAATTTGGTATCAGAGCCTACACTATCTTCATGGCAGAAACACAATCCTTGGCTGCTCTCAATGAGAAATACAACAATCTTTCATTCACCTCTGACCAGCATGAACAAGAAATAAGGGGCATTCATCAGAAACTAGATGCCATGACTTCGGTGTTACAAACATTGACAGAAACTATGCAAGGACTCACCGATGGTGGAAATCAATGGCAACAAAGGACTTCACCCTCATCTTCTACTACTACAGCAACACAATTGGACTCACTTGCAGCAGTTCCGAAGACAGTGAGATTGGAGTTTCCAAGATTTAGAGGAGAGAATCCCTCTGGTTGGGTCTATAAGGCTCACCAGTTCTTCCAATTGTACAACACACCCATCAATCAGGGGATCCTTTTAGCTTCTTACCACATGGAAGATGAAGCTTTGATCTGGTTTCAAGATGTTGAGGAAACAGGGCAATTCACAAGTTGGGAAGCCTTTGTGAGAGCATTGCATACCAGATTTGGAACTTCAACCTATAATGATCCAATGGAAACTCTAACAAAGCTAAGACAGGTAAGTTCTGTGTCTTCTTACAAAGCTCAGTTTGAAGCTTTGTCTAATAGGATTAAAGAATTGTCTGAAAAACACAAACTTAGCTACTTCTTGAGTGGTTTGAGGGATCAAATCCATTTGCCTATCAAGATGTTTAATCCACAAAACCTTAATTCTACCTTTGGTCTTGCTAAGATACAAGAAGAGTACCTCCTTAGTAATAAGAAAACTACTAAACCATGGATGGATATGTATAAACCTTCAATTCTTGGCCCACCACCAGCAATCAAGAATGATAGGAATGATGTCAAAACTACTAAGTTCCCTATTTAGAGACTACGTGCTGCACAGATTGAAGAAAGGAGGAAAAAAGGGATATGTTTTCACTGTGAGGAGAAGTGGAATGCAGGTCACCAATGTAAGGTTCCAAAGATCTTTCTTATGGAGGGATTGCAAGAGTTCAATTCTTGAGTTCAGTTGCAAGAAGTGGTGTCTGAAGATGTAGGTGGGCTAGAACAAGATGTGGTAGAGGGTGTTGTAGAGTTGAGAGGCAATACCGTTGAGGGAACTGCTGAATTAAAGGGCAGTGTTGCTGAGATTACTCTTTATGCCTTACTTGGTAGTCCTTCTTCAGGTACCATGAGAGTTTTGGCAAGGATCAGACAATAAGAAATGGTCATTTTGATTGATAATGGGAGCACACACAATTTTTTGGATGAGACTATGTGGTTGGCATTGAATTTACCCTTATCATCAGAAGAAACATTTGAAGTTCAGATTGCTAATGGTGCCTTACTTAGAACTATAGGGGTTAGCTATGGGGTTCCACTTAAGGTTTAAGGGCATACTTTTAAGGTGGATTTGAATATACTGCCCCTTGGTGGTTGTGCAGTGGTTTTGGGAAAACAATGGCTGTATTCTTTGGGGCTGATTCAGTGGGACTTCAAACACCTCACTATGCAATTCTGGCATGAAGGAACTTCTGTCCTGCTTAAGGGCTTACAACCCTCAAAGCCCTCCCTTCAAGAGGGTGAAAGGTTTTTAACAGCTGTGGTCAAGAAGAGGTTGTTGCTGCAGATTGTATCCACACCATCAATAGCCTCAACAATGCAACCTCATCCCGCTTTAGCTCAGCTTCTACATGGATTCAGCAAAGTTTTTGAGGTACCTTCTGGACTTCCACCACTCAAGAATCATGAACATCAAATTATCTTGAAGGAAGGGAGCCAACCAATCTGTGAAAGACCCTACAAGTACCCTTTCTATCAAAATTCTAAATTTGAGAAGATTGTGAAGGAGTTACTTGAGGCAAGTTTTATTAGAGCCATTTAAAGTCCTTTCTCTTCACTTGTGTTGTTGGTTAGAAAGGCATATGGTAGTTGGTGTATGTGCATTGATTATAGGTCACTTAATAAAGCCACTATCAAGGATAAGTATCCTATACCTGTAGTTGATGAATTACTTGATGAATTGTGTGGGGCAACAATATTTTCTAAACTGGATCTTAGGTCTGGTTACCATCAAATCAGAATGAAAGAAAGTGACCTTCCAAAAACTGCATTTAGGACTCATGAGGGCCACTATGAGTTCCTAGTCATGCCATTTGGCCTAACAAATGCACCGTCCACTTTCCAATCTTTAATGAATGATATCTTTAAACCTTTCTTAAGGAAGTTTTTTTTTGTGTTCTTTGATGATATTTTAGTATTTAGCAAGACATTGGATGATCATATTTCTCATTTAAAGTTGGTTTTGGAGGTGCTGCTAAAGAACCAATTATTTGCAAAAATGAGTAAATGTGTTTTTAGGTGTCATGAGGTGGAGTATTTAGGCCATTTGATCTCAGGTCAGGGGGTTAAAACTGAGCCTAAGAAGACTGAGGCTATGCAGAATTGGCCTACTCCTACTTCAATTAAGGCTTTAAGAGGGTTTCTTGGCCTAACTGGTTATTACAGGAAGTTTATCAAGAATTATGGGGTCATTGCTGCACCATTGACTTCTTTACTTAAGAAGGACTCCTACCATTGGTCCTCTGATGCGGATTTGGCCTTTAATGCACTCAAACATGCTGTTTCTAACCCCCCAGTCCTAGCTCTACCAAATTTTTTGAAGCCCTTTGTGATTAAATGTGATGCTTCTATATATGGTTTGGGGGCTGTCCTAATGCAGGATAATAGACCCTTAGCTTTCCATAGTGAAGCTCTTAAAGGAAGATGTTTGCATCAATCTACTTATAAGAAGGAGCTCCTAGCATTGGAGAAGGCAGTTAAAAAATGGAGATCGTATTTGGTTGGAAATCCTTTTTTCATCAGAATTGATCAGCAAAGTCTCAAATTCATTCTTGAACAAAGGATTGGCACTCCCATACAGCAGAAATGGATCACAAAGCTGCTAGGTTATTCATTTGTGGTGGAGTACAAAAGGGGAAGAGAAAATAAGGTTGCTGATGCTCTTTCTAGAGTGGAACCATCTACTGATTGTCTTGATTAGACTGCATCACTCTATCTCATTTCCTTTCCTTGCCCTTTATGGTTGGATTTGCTTAAGGATAGTTACAATTCTGATGATACTTATCAAGAGTTGCTCTCCAAACTTGCTAATCCCACAATCACTTCAGTTGGATATTCCCTTTAGAATGGTTTACTTCTTTACAAGGATAAGATCTTTCTCAGCCCTTCTTCTCCTTTGAAACCTTTGGTTCTATAACACATGCATAATATCCCAATTGGTGGTCATTCTGGTTATCTAAAGACCCTTCATAGGGTTAAGCAAGATTTTTATTAGCAAGGCATGAAATCTGATATTAAGTACCACATTAAGTGTTGTGAGGTTTGTCAAAGAACCAAGAGTGACACTTCCAAACCTACTGGCCTATTGCAGCCTCTTCCAATACCTGATAGACCTTGGTTAGATATTAGCATGGATATTATTGAGGGGCTGCCTAAATTACATGGTTATGATGTTATTTTGGTGGTAGTGGACAGGCTTACCAAGTTTGTGCATTTCTTTTCTCTTCATCATCCATTCATTGCTGCTAAAGTGGTTGCTGTCTTCATGTAGGGAGTTTTCAGGTTACATGGCATGCCTAAGTCAATTGTTAGTGATAGGAGGGCTGTCTTTACTGCTACTTTTTGGAGAGAGTTGTTTAAGTTGCAGGGCACAGAGCTGGCTATGTCTTCAGCTTACCATCCCCAAACTAATGGGCAGACTGAAGTTGTTAATAGGAGCTTGGAGCAGTAACTGAGGTCATTTGTGAGTGACAAACCACACACTTGGACTGATTGGTTGCATTTGGCAGAGTTTTGGTTCAATATAAATTACCATATCTCTACCAAAATGACTCCCTTTAAGGCCTTGTATGGTTACTCTCCACCTAGGCCTTTGGATTATGTTCCAGGTATCACTCAAGTGGAGGCAGTGGACAGCTTCTTGCGCTCTAGGCATGAGCTTATTCCTCTTTTGAAACAGAACTTGATTTCAGCTCAAGCTAGGATGAAGCTCTTAGCTGATCAACACAAGCCAGATAAGTCCTTCAATGTTGGTGATTGGGTTTACCTCAAGCTTCAACCTTATAGACAACACTCTTTAAGGATGAAGGGTTTCAATAAGCTTTCTCCACGATTTTTTGGTCCATTTCAAATTGTTCAGCGTATTGGTGGGGTAGCTTACAAGTTGGCTTTGCTTGTGGACTGTCCAATTCACCCTATTTTCCATATCTCTTGTCTGAGACAGAAGTTAGGGGATCAGATTACTCCCCTTCCTACCCTTCCCTTACTAGATTTTGAAGGTTCACTTCAACCAGAACCTATTGCCATTTTGCAGCAAAGGTCTAGGCAGTTGAGGAATCGTACAATTACTAAAGTCTTGGTTCAGTGGCAAGGGAAATTTATAGAAAATGCATCTTGGGAGACCCTTTATAAACTTCAACATCAATTCCCTCACCTTGTGGGCAAGGTTCTTTGAGAGAGGGAGAGTGTTTAGGCTGTCTGGAACCTTGAGGACAAGGTTTTTTTTTTTTAAGGGGGATGGATTGATAGGAGTAATTGATTGAGTTAGAGACTTAGTGCTATTGGTGGAGAGGTTAGTCTAGAAGTTAGTTAGGGTGACAGTTGTATACAGTAGTTTGGATGGCAGTTACGATGGAGCTAATGATTGTAACTAACTGAATTGTATATAGAGAGCAAATGTGAGAATTGGAGGGCAGTCAGAAATAATACAAGCACATTCTTTGTTTCTTTTCTCTAATCTCTCTAATCCTTCTATTCCTTATTCCCATTCCTTTGGAGATTGGTTCCTTCGAAGAACCCTTGAATACAACCATCATCTTAAAGCTGTTCCTATCAGATAGTGAGGGAGGTAGTGGTGGGGGAAGTGGGCTAGATGATGAGGTAGAGTTAAACCATGGTGTTAGGGACTTTGTTGAAGACAGTAGTGACAGTTGGGATGTTAAGGATGATAATGATGATGATATTGTTGAATCAGGCCAAATAGGTGTTGGTGTAATGAACCCTGATTATGAGAGTGAGGAATTGCATAGTCTGGTGGAATCATCATTTGATGATGAGCTTGGGTATGACAGTGATGATATTTATGAGGATGATAGAAATACACATTTGAGAAATGGTAGGGGATAGAAAAATGAGGAGGTGAAGAAGTTCCATGTGTTTAAGCTAGTGGCTAAGGCAGAGCATATTGTTTTTGAAAAGGATATGCTGTTTACAACACCTAAGCAGTTCAAGGAAGGTATAACAAAATATGTAGTTCATGGTGGATAGGGGATCAAATTTGTTAAAGATGACCTACAAAGGGTAAGAGCTGTCTGCCAGGAAAACTGCAAGTTTGTTGCCTATCTAACAAAAGTGCCAAGGGAGAGGAGCTACCAACTAAGGACATTGACTTTGGAACATACATGCTCTAGAAGTTTTAAGAACCCTAGGTGTACTTCATTATACATTGGGAAGAAGTTGATGAAGAAAGTGAAAAGAAAGCCTAACATCAAGCTAAGAGACATCCAAGAAGCTGTCCATGAGGAGTATACCATAAACATAAATGCAGGAAAAACAAGCAGGGCTAGGGATAAAGCTAAAGAATATGTGGATGGGGCTTATACACAACAGTACAACCAGCTGTGGGAGTACTATGAGGAATTAAGGAGGTCTAGTCCTGGCAATAAAATACTTATAAAGGTACATACCTTCAATGATGGTGATTTAGCAGCTGAGATGAACCTGGTGTGTGGGGTGCCTTATTTTAAGAGGCTATACATATGTTTGGAAGGATGCAAGAAGAGGTTTCTGGCTGGATGCAGGCCATTCATTGGTTTGGATACCTACCACTTGAAAAACATGTCAGAGGGGCAATTAATTATTGTAGTATGCAGAGATCCTAATGAAGAGTATTTCCCACTTGCCTATGCAGTGGTAGAGGTTGAAACCAAGGACTCTTGGACTTGGTTCATCAACCTATTAACTTGTAGACATAGGTCCGAATAAGAGATGTGTGTTTATGTCAGACCAGCAGAAGGTGTGTAGTTAATTCTCCATTTGGTTATTTGAATCTGTATTTAGTCATTGTACTGATTGTCTACTAACTTCACATACTTGCCTATGATACTGTTTGTGACAGGGGTTGGGGCAAACATTCATTGACAACTGGCCACAGTATGAACATAGGATTTGCTATAGGCACCTCTATAACAATTTCAGGAAGAACTATCTTGATGTTTTGATCAAAGAAATGTTTTGGATGCTCACTCAACAACAAAATGGGCAAGACACATGTTTAGTGAGGATGGCTTGACTGACACCATACTCAACAATATGTGTGAGAGCTTCAACAGTAGGATTCTTAAATTCAGATCTAAACCCATAATTAGCATGGTATGAGTCTTTATGATCACCTTCATTTAATTATAGTGATTGTTTGGTACCGTTTTTGGCAGTTATTGTTAATATCTAATTTTTTATTGTACTTGTATGTGATTGTAGCTTGAGTGTATCAGGCTATATCTGATGACTAGGTTCCAAGAGAACAGAGAGAAGGGTGTGAGGCTAGAGTCAGATATTTGTGCTAAGGTGATGAAGAGGTTGTATAAGGAAAAGCTGGCAGCCAATAGGTGGTTAGCTTGCTGGGTTGGGCAGACACAGTTTGAAGTGAAAAATGGTCTGCAAAGTTTCACTGTTGACTTGGCCATAACACACTGCAGTTCTAGGAAGTGGGATATAAGTGGCATACCTTGTGCTCATGCAATCAGCTGCATATTTTTCAACAAACAATATGCTGAGCAGTATGTTCACCCATGTTACCATGTCTCTGCATACAAGCCATGCTATGAACCAATCATATCACCAATCAATGGACAGAATATGCGGAGACCTAGTGGTGTGACCCTAGTTTAGCCTCTCATCAAAAGAAGACCACCTGGCAGACCTAAGTAAAAGAAAGCAAAGGAACTTAATGAGCCAACAAGTAGGAGAGCTGGCATCTCTAAGCAATGCAAGGCTTGTGGTAAGTTAGGGCATAATAGGAGAAGTTGCAAGGGTGAGATTGGAGGGAACTCCTCATTGTTAGGCACCACAAACAGAACCAGTACATCTAATAAAGTAATATATGGACATGTGTGTGAAATAGTTGCTTTTCAATATTCAATATTAATGTGTGTGAATTTCTTGTTTATAGACCATTAGAATCAGGGTAGCCCCAGCCATACTAGGTGCACCATACCAGTCCAGCATGCCCAGCTTCAGGCCAGGTGCACCACCTCAGGCCAAGACAAGCTCAGCCACTCAATTTGCACCATCTCTGATAAGAATAATTCTAGGATGATGAACTTGTTTACGTAAGATATGGCTGACAGCCTCAATAAAGTTGTCGGCATTTCCTGAGTACTCAAAGGTGTTGACAACGCCACCAAGGCTGACATCGTCACCCTAAGATCCCGACACTTGCATGGGACGACTTGAGAAGCTGACGAGAGGGAAGCTGACGGGACTGGTAGGACCTTGCTTGGCCTTTACACATGAGTATGAAAGGAAACATCTTGAGCGCCACGATCATCACTAATTAAGGGGGTTCCAATAAGGAAAGAATCATGCAAGAAGCGCATTAAAGAAGATCTTCCCTACAAAGAAAGACCCTCTCTGCCAAGGAATGAATGTCAACTCCACACTGCTATAAAAACTTCAAAGCCCTCACAAACTAAGGTATGCATAATTTTTCCCAGCTCTGGCACTCTAGAGTTATGAAAAGTTTTCTAACTTGATCGTCGGAGGGTATTTGGCCGGTACCACACTGGCACTCTTTTTAGGTTTTTTTTTTCTTTGTATTGTGAAGGTGTTGCCTCAAGCACGTGAGGACCGTGTGACTAACTGACTATTTTTCGGCATCATCAGTTGGCATCGTCTATAGGAAGGAACGAGAGATTAGATTACTAGTGCTTCCCAGACAAAAAGTTGCATAGTACTTACTCGTTTAATGGAAACCAACAATATCGAAGAACCACGTACCGCTGCCCTCGAAAGACAAGTGCAAACACTGGCTGCGATGGTAGAACAACTTACCAAGCAGAACCATGACTTGGAGGAGCAGCTGCAACAAAGGGATACTAGGCCTAATAGTCATGAAGAGGAGTGAGAGGGCAACAATGCCGAAAGAAGGAACCACGAAGGACCGGAAGGTAGCAATGCCCTAAGTAGACAGGAACGATAAGACATAAGCCGCCCATCTATTGCAGAGACAGCACCTTCACACATAGTCACGAAGATGCAAATGATGAAAGAGAGGATGGATTTCATGATGAATGCCCTCAGAGGATGGGTATCGAGTGACCTTGACGAATTGGTCCACAGGACGGACTTGCCCTTTACTGCATCTATCACTTCATTCCCCCTACCACCAAAGTTTCGTATGCCACAAGTAGAAGCCTACGGTGGATCAAAGGACCCTTTGGACCACCTGGAGTCATTTAAAACTCTCATGCACATATAGGGTGTGGCGGACGAGATCATGGGCCGAGCATTCCCAACTACGCTAAAGGGTTCTGCAAGGGTATGGTTCAGCCGGCTAACGCCTAACTCCATCAGTACTTTCAAGGAGTTGAGCACACAGTTTGCCTCGTACTTTATTGGGGGGCACAAGTATAAGAGGTCCACCGTGAGCATCAGTCAACGGGAGAACGAGATGCTAAGGTCTTACATAACTTGCTTTAATAAGGAGGCGCTCTCAATTGATGAAGCCGACAACAATATTCTTGTGGTCGCACTCACCAACGGGTTACGGAAGAGTAAGTTTTTGTTTTCTTTATATAAGAACAACCCAAAAACCATATCAGATGTGCTTTATAGGGCTACTAAGTACATGAATGCGGAAGTTGCACTGCTGGCTCGAGAAGAGAAGCCGAAGAAGACAGGAGGACGTACAACAGGATAGGGGATGGAAGATGGCTAGAACCGGAGAACGGCGAGAGGACAGACGCTCCAAGCCCCCCACGGGGAGATTTACAAGCTTCACCCCGTAGACTGCCCCGATCGACCAAGTCTTGATGCAAATCAAAGACGAAAGGGAGATCCCAATAAGAGATCCAGAGATAAATACTGCCGCTTCCACCGTGATCATGGTCATTACATATCTGACTACTACGATTTGAAGTAACAAATAAAGTCTCTTATCAGACAAAGAAAGTTGCAGAGATTCGTTAGTAAGGAGAGGACGGGCCAACCCCAAGAGCAACCTGCCTAGAGAGAAAATGAGAGTCCTAGACCCCCGCTAAGGGACATAAGAATGATTATAAGAGGAACCACAACATCCCATTCATCCAAGAAGGTGTGCAAAACCTACCTTCGCATGGTTCAGAACGTCCAGCTAACGGGATTCGTCTCGAAGATGGCACGGATTGACAACCTTATGATAGGATTCACAGAAGAAGATGTGCGACGTCTTCACGACCAGCACGATGACGCGCTTGAAGTAAGCATACGGGTTGGGGACTATAATACTCACCGGGTCCTTGTAGACAACAAAAGCTCTGCTGATATCCTTTATTACTCGGCGTTCCAGCAGATGAGGATTGAAAGAGAATGACTGGTCCCGACTAATGCACCCCTCGTTGGATTTGGAGGAACAAGAGTATATCCATTAGAGGCGGTCACTTTGCTAGTAACAGTTGGAGATTACTCTCAGCAGATTACTAAAAGTGTCACCTTCCTAGTTTTCGACTGTTCATCTGGTTTCAATGCCATCCTAGGAAGTCCTACTCTCAACTCTTGGAAGGCAGTAACTTCAACTTACCATCTGATGATCAAGTTCCCAATTGAGTACGATGTCGGAGAAGTACAAGGAGATCAGGTGGCGACGCGCAAATGCTATATTGCCATGCTGGAAATGGATGATCATTTATAGACCATGTGCATAGAAGAATAGCGGACGGTGGCGAAACTAGTGGAAGGGTTGGAAGAAGTGATATTGGAAGATGCTAGGCTCGAACAGACAACCAGGATCAAAACTTTGGCTAGCCTGCTAGTCCGCAAAGCACTCACAACATTTATAAGAAAGAACCAGGACGTCTTCGCCTGGAGCTATGAAGACATGACTGGAATTAACCCTTTAATTATGGTACACAGGTTGAATGTATCGCCTACTTTTCCACCGGTCCATCAGAAGAAGCAAGTGTTCGCCCAAGAACGTAACCAAGCTATAGCGGAAGAAGTCCGCAAGTTGCAAGAGGCAGGCTTCATTAGGGAAGTCTACTACCTCGATTGGCTCGCGAATGTGGTGATGGTTAAGAAAGCCAATGGGAAATAGAGAATGTGCGTGACTTTACAGACTTGAATAAAGCATGCCTTAAGGATAGCTACCCCCTTCCAAGGGTTAACATCCTAGTAGACTCTACGGCTCAACATCAATTACTAATCTTCAGGGATGCCTTTTCAGGTTATAACCAAATCAAGATGGATGAAGCAGATCAGGAGAAGACTTTATTCGTTATAAGCTAAGGCCTCTTATGCTATAAAGTGATGCCATTTAGCCTCAGAAACGCGGGCGCAACATATCAGAGGCTTGTGAACAAGATGTTCGCATATCAGATTGGAAGAAATGTCCAGATCTACATGGACGACATGCTGGTAAAAAGCCGAAGGAAGGACGATCAGTTGGAGGATCTCAGGGAAACCTTCGACACCCTCCGATCTTACAACATGAAGCTCAACCCAGGAAAGTGTGCATTTGGGGTAATGGCAGGAAAGTTCATAGGGTTCAAGGTGTCTCAGAGAGGCATCCAAGCCAACCCGGACAAGATCCTGGCCATAATAGAAATGGCACCCCCAAAGAGCGTGAAAAAAGTCCAAAGCCTCAACAGCAAGGTAGTCGCGTTGAATAGGTTCATGTCAAGGGCAACAGATAAGTGTTTGTCTTTCTTTTAAACGCTGAAGAAATCTTTTGAGTGGATGGCCAAGTGTCAGCAGGCGTTTGAGGATCTGAAAGCCTACCTCTCTTCCCTACTGTTGCTAAGTCCCTTAAAACCAGGGAAAGAATTGTTCCTCTACTTGGCTGTGTCCCTAGCCACCATCAGTGCGGCCTTGATCAGAGAAGAAGGCAAGGTGCAAAAACCCGTGTACTACGCAAGCCGAGCACTTCGTGGTGCAAAGAAGAGGTACCCACCAATGAAGAAGCTCGCCTTCGCCTTGGTTATGGTAGCTCGCAAGCTTAAGACGTACTTCTAGGCACACACGGTAGTCGTTCTGACTAACAAGCCCCTACGACAAGTTATGAGCAGCCCTGAAGCCGCCGGGCGAATGGCACTATGGGCAGTAGAGTTAAGCTAATTTGACATCTAGTACCGCCCTTGCACTGCCATTAAGGGGCAAGTGGTCACCAACTTCATTGTAGAGTTCACTAACATGGAAGGCCAGGGGGCAGAAAAGTGTCCTCAATGGAATGTACACACGGACATGCCGTCCAACAAACAGGCTGGCAGAGTGGCTATTGTACTTTTTTCTCCAGAAGGGGATAAGATTGAATTCATGGTTCGACTCAAATTCCCTACAACTAATAATGAAGCAGAATACGAAGCTCTAGTAGCGGGACTAGACCTCGCCAAAGCAACAAGCGCCGCAAGTGTGGTTATTCATTGTGACTTCCAGGTCATCGTGAACCAAGTAAACAGCGATTACGAATGTAAGGGTGAGAGGATGAAGAAGCACCTGGATTAAGTGAAGAAAAGGGTAGACTACCTAGTAGCCAAGGTTGTTCAAATCCCAAGAGGAGAAAACAAGCAAGTCAACCGTCTTGCCAAGGCTGCGTTAGTAGAACACATGATCATCCCCGCTAAGGTACTCTCATTTGTTCATCTTTCACCATTAATAGATGATGTCGACATGCAGGAAATAGGATCTAGAAGCAGTTGGACCACCATTAGTCTCCTACTTGAAAGATGGCACATTACCAGACACTAAGGAAGTTGCAAGAAAGTTGAAGGTCCAAGCAGCATGGTTCGTCCTAATAAAGGACGTCCTGTACAAGAGAGGCTTCTCCCGCCCATTCCTAAGGTGCTTAAGCCCCGAAAAAGTGGAGTATGTCATGAGAGAGGTCCATGAAGGGGTTTACGGGAACCACTCAGGGTAGCGGTCGCTAGTACATAAATTGACCCGAGCAGGATACTACTGGCCCACTATGCAGAAAGATACTCAAGCTTATGTCAAGACCTACGACAAGTGTCAAAGGTTTAGCAACGTTATCAGACAACCGACCAAAGAGCTCACCCCAATGATGGCCCTATGGCCTTTCACTCAATGGAGTTTAGACATCAAGGGCCCATTCCCGATAGCAATGCAATAGCTGAAGTTCCTTATAGTCACCATAGACTATTTCACCAAATAGATAGAAGTTGAAGCCTTAGCCATTATCACAGAGAAGAATGTAAAAAGCTTCATATGGAGGAACATCATTTGCAGGAATAGGATCCCTAGAGTCTTGGTTTCATATAACGAGAAATAGTTCGACAACGACTCCTTCAGGGACTTTTGCGCTTAGTTGGGAATCAAGAACCACTACTCCTCCCCTGCCCACCCTTAGGCCAATGGACAAGTAGAAGTCACGAACCGATCCTTGCTTAAAATCATCAAGACTCGACTCGAGGAAGCAAAAGGTAAATGACCAGAAGAGTTGCCAAGCATGCTATGGGCATACAGGACAATAGCCAAAACACCCACAGGTTAGACGCCGTATCGACTAGCGTATGAAAGCAAGCCAGTTATCCCAGCAGAGTTCGGACTCACGAGCTACAGGGTGGACAATCATGATGAAAGGAGGAATGACAAGGCTATGCGTTTGCAGCTTGATCTAGTAGATGAGGTCAAGGTGACAGCTGAGCAAAGGCTCGCGCAGTATTAGGACCTCATGGCCAAGCACTACAACTTCATAGTCAAACACAGAGACTTCAAGGTTGGAGACCTAGTCCTGAGAAAGGTGATTGGCGCCACCAGAGATCCCACCTATGGAAAGCTCGGCCCTAACTGGGAGAGACCCTACAAAATTACTTCATGGCTGAGGAAAGGCACCTACCACCTAGAAACGCTAGACGAACAGAAGTAGCACCATCCGTGGAACACCGAGCATCTCAGGAAATACTACTAGTTGATGACAACAGAAATAGCAACAATCCTCATTTTCTAGTTTATTTCTTTAGTTAATTTTTGCTACAATACTTTCTAAGCTCAAAGGGCAAGTCTTTTTCTTTAAAAGAATAATTTTTCTACTTATGCATACATTTATCATAATAAAAGGAGTTTATTCAGATATAGCTTGTGTATTTCTCTTTCTACTTTCATTACTTAGTCCACAAGTGGACGAGTTTAATACAAAGTCCATAAGACGAGTTCAACATAAAGTCCACAAGTGGACCAGTATAGAGCGAGTTCGTTATGTAAGTCCGCAAAGTGGACAAATTTATTACCAAGTCCAAAAGTGGACAAGTCCACAAAATGGACAAATTGGAGTTATTAGTCCACAAATTGGATGGATCCATTACCAAATCCACAAGTGGACGGATTTATTACCAAGTCCACAAAATGGACGAACTGAGATTACTTAAGTCCACAAGGTTGACGAATTTATTACCAAGTCCACAAAATGGACGAATTGAAATTACTTAAGTCTACAAGGTGGACGAATTTACTACCAAGTCCACAAGTGGGCAAATCCACAAAGTGGACGAGTTCGTTATCTAAGTCCACAAGCAGACAGGTTTGAGACCAAGTTGACAAGATCACAAAGTGGACGAATTGAAGTTATCCAAGTCCTTAAGTGGACGAGTTTAACTATTTAAACCCATAGGTGAACAGATTTATTAAAGGAAGCGCCATCTAAAAGAGGACGAGTCCATCTAAGTAGACGGGTTCGTCCCAGTTTACCAAATCCTTTAAAGGACGAATATAATCATAACACGTAAGGATGGGTGGACATGCACATCAACAAAATATGATCTACAAAAAGCAACGGGCATAATAATCAGAGTATACCATAAACAAAGTTAAGTGTTTACAAACAAAAGCCCAAAACACTAAGGGGCGTAAAGTATCGTCTGAAAATTGGATAAAATAAGCAGAATTATCATTACAAATAAAAGAAAAAACTAGGCTAAGGGGTCCCTGACATCCTGATCTGGAGGGTTCCCGTCATCTTGAGGAGGGGGATCTTGGGCGTCACCTAGAGTACCCTAAATGGATGGAATCAACAGGGTGAGGGGCTTCTCCACAACAGGCTGAGCAAGGACAACATCATTCTTTGGATCCTGCTCTGACTGGGTGGAGTCATTAGTTTCCTCAAGAATGGTGTCGCCTACTGGAGTCGACTTAACCTGCTTTAGGCAATCCTAAAACCCGTCACCATAGTAGACGGCGCAAGAGTCTATAAAAGATTGTAAAGCCTTAAACTTTGCCACGACATCAGCCATGGCTGTCTCGACCTAACCAAGAAGAGTCGTTAGCTCCTTCTCAATCGCCTCCTTGGCTTGTTGCTCCTTCTTCCTCTTATCGCCCTCCTCCTTCACCTCCTTATTAAGGGTATGCAGGGCTTTCTTGTACTGATCTTGCTCGTCAGTCAGGGTCCTGTTTCGTTTACGGGCAATCACCCCCTCTTGGGCGACGCTCCATCTTGCAGCGCCTTCATACGGACCAGCGCCTGCAAACAAAACAACCGTCAGCTATTGAGCAGCTAAAAAAAAAAAAAAAGTGTACCCAAGCAAGGTCAAAAAGGCCTGACGCCCCCAGCTCCTCCATCAACTGCTTAGCGTAAGGCTCCATATTCCCATCCTTAATGATTGACTCAATCACCTCGACGACATAATCCTTGTGAGTAAGCAGACGGCAGACGTCCGCTCTGGTGACGGGACTTTCCCCGTCATCAACCCCTTGCCTATTCCATGTTTGGGCTTAGTAGGAGATGACTTCTTCTACTTGTCACCCACCTAGATGACCGGTCCTTTCTTAAGTGGACGGTCACCTTCCCTTCACCCTTCCTCTTGGACGGCACCTTAGTGACGTCCTTGAGGGTTGACAAGGACGCCCCCTCCTTTTCCTTCTTCTTGCTGGCAGTAGCTGCTCGCACCAAGGCTCTTTGCCTGGTTGCCTCCATTCTGCAAAGGAAAAGCGACAAACTCAGGTAAGTTGACGCAAGAAAAGACGATAAAAAAAGGCTAAGGTGTACAAACTTACGCCGACGGGAATAAGCGTTGAGTCGACGAGCTACTAGCCTCAGCTCAGGACCTCCACAATAAGCGTGCAAGGTGTCAAGGGTGATTAGATCCCTACACCTCCATTCGTCAAAAGGGATATCCAGAACCCGACGGATGAAGGCTTCCTGCTCGTTTGTTATGAGTGGGCGAACGCTAGCTGAAAAATGAGGAAAGCAGACGACATTAAAACTTGGAGGTAGATAAATAAGGAAAAACCAAACGTGAAGACAGTACTAAACTTGAATCCTTGACGGTACCCCAAGTGTTGTCAAAACCATGAGGTATCGTCACCCACTCCACTTGACGACACACCCAGTCCATCCCTTGAACAAAAAAATATCTGCCTTTCCAATTCCTGTTGGAGTCAGGCATGTCTGACACAAGCCTAAGTTCCTTCTTCCTCGCCGAAAAGTGATATATCCCCTGGGACGAGATGATGTGCTGAGGCTTATAGCACCAGAAGAACTCGTCTAGTGAAAGCTAATGGTTCCCAACTACTAAGACGACCCCATAGGATCTCTGCCCCAATGAATATCCTTCATGTGTTGGGGGCAATTTGGTTGACGAATAGTCTTAAAAAGTTGGCCAACTGATGGTGTAGTGACGTTAGTGGCAACCTCAGCCCTGCCACAAACATGGCATCATACATGCCGACGTCCGCGATCTTCCCCGAGTAGCATTTTTCAAACTTTTCGGGCAGACGAATTGGGATATTGTCGGGAATTTGATAACAATCCTGTAAATCCTTAAAAACCTTGGCCGTCATCATCGGCATGAAGTCATTGATGGTCCATATTTTGGGGAGAATAAATGGACGAGTGTGACCATCCTCGTCACTTCCCGAACTTCCTTTTTCAGAGACTCCACCATCCTTCTCTCCTCCCTTGTCACCTTCATCCTTACCCACATTTATCTCCTCTTCCTCACCACCACAACTTTCCACTTCCTCGTCAGGAGAATGGGCTGACGTTTCCTTCTCTGACGACCAGGAAAGGCCCTCCTCGGGCTCATAACCTGTTTAGAAGACCTCGTCGTAACCCGCTCCCTCACGGACTGACGACTGCTCACTCGTCGCTTCTTTAGACATTTATTTCCCTACAAGCGACAGTATTTTAAGAACCTAAGTTGACGGTCTCTCTAAAAAAGTTAAACAATCAACTAGAAAAACAAAGATCAAAGACTAAGTAAAAGAAAAGGTGACTTGCCAAGTTAGTAGGCAGCTCTTTGAGAAGTGACGACGGTCTCAGGAAAGGACGACGACAAAGGCAACAAGGCAAGATGACGTGAGCAAAGTTCTTGAAGTGACGAGCTTTCTCTAAAGATCAACAATAATGAAATGGGGGAAAATAAGGAAGGAAGGGAGACATATATAGGATGAAAAATGCATGGAAGACGAAGTGACACCCTCATCTAGAAACGAGGCGAACTAGCTTGTGCCACTTGTTCATGCATTTAATAATGGCTGCTCGAGAAATCATCATAAATGCACCTTTCTCTTTTTCCTGAATAAACAAAAATAATAATAAAAAGCCACAGATCACTCCATAACCTGTCAGCTAGAGTCGACAGAGCTATGAAGTAGGGGGCAGCTGATAAGAATAATTCTAGGATGATGAACTCGTCTACATAAGATATGGCCGATAGCCTCAATAAAGTCGTCAGCATTACCTAAGTACTCAAAGGCGTCGACAACGCCGCCAAGGCCGATGTTGTCACCCTAAGATCCCAACACCTGCATGGGATGACTTGGGAAGCTGACGAGACTGGTAGGGCCTTGCTTGGCCTCCACGCATGAGTATGTAAGAAAACATCTTGAGCGCCACAATCATCACTAATTAAGGGGGTTCCTATAAGGAAAGAATCCCGCATGATGAGCATTAAATAAGATCTTTCCTACAAGGAAAGACCCTCTCCACCAAGGAAAGAATGTCAACTCCACATTACTATAAAAACCAAATCCCTCACAAACCAAGGTACGCATAATTTTTCCTAGCTCTGGCACTCTAAAGATGTGAAAAGTTTTCTAACTTGACCATCAGAGGGTATTTGGCCGGTACCACACCGGTACTCTCTTTAGGTTTTTTTTTTTTTTTCCCTATATTGTGTAGGTGTTGCCTCGAGCACGTGAGGACTGTGTGACTAACTGATAATTTTCTGGCATCATCAATCTCAAACCAAGACAAGCTCATCCGATCCATTTCAGGCCAGTAGAAACACATTCATCCACTCTTATATACAGCAGCATAGCTCCATTCCAGCTGCACCACACCAGTCAAGCAGCGCCACACAGAATCTAGGTGCACATCAGAACTCTAGTAGCAGTAACCCAAATCCAAGGCAGAAAAAGACAAGGGTGGTCACATCAGAGACTCTAAAGGCTTCTAAGAATGCATCCAGATACATGGAAGCAATTAGACATGGTGGGAGTCAATCACTTGTGCATGGTCCAAGGAAATGAAGAGAGCATAAGTTCATTTTTCTTGTTGTTTTGTTTTGTGTATTTATGGTGATAGGGTTAACTATGGAACATTGCCCTTTGTTTTGTAGAAAGTGATGGTCACGGTGATAGGGTTAACGTTAACTATGGAACAATGCCCTTTTTTATGTCGAAAGTGATGGTTAAAACATGTTTGGAATTGTATTATGAATGTCCATTTTTGCTTCCTATTTCTTTACAACTATACAAATGTGAATATATGTATAGTCTTTGACTTTATTGCTTTAGATCTTTGATCATTGGGCTTCTCTTAAAATTTGATCTTTTTTATGTTTTTGGGGTAATGATTTTCGTTTATTTCTTTTCAGTTTTTTTCATAGATTACACACTTTGTTCACTGTTGGAATTTTGAGAATTGTATTGGATTGGTTATTGAGAATTGTATTAGTTTCTATTCAATTGGGATTCTTTGAGCAAATGCATTTATTTTGTTACGAAATTCTCTGACATTTCTAATTTTTAGGTATGATATGCTTAAGATTTATGTTTGAATTAAGGATTCATAATTTCCTTACATGCTTGATTCTGATTCTTACATTACTCTCAAGCTTATCTCACAATAGGTTTTAGGGTAGTGACTATCCACCCAAAACTATTAGGTCATGTTTCAGAATTCGTTTCCTTAAATTTTTTAATGTGGTTCTTGCATTCAAATGTAGCTGGCTCTTAAGCTTATCTAATCTTAGATTTTAGGGTAGTTGTGCATTCAAACTATGATAATTGTATTGGATTGGTTATTGAGAATTGTATTGGATTCTATTCAATTGGGATTGTTTGAAAATTTATGATAAGTGTTACCTTTGATTATATGTTATTTTCTATTTTTTTTTCTTAACAGAGTATACTTGCATTTTTGTGGACGTTTTTGCCTCTTTAGCTGAGGAGTTTATTGGGTTCTTATTTTGCCAAATCTTGATTGCTTAGATTGCATAACACATCACAGATTCAAGGAACAAGGGTATTCATTTCATTCTAGGAATGGTACAAAAAAAAACCAGCAGGTGTTTCCACGCTAACTACCTACCCAAATAATTTACACACTGCCAGCCCTATGCTAACCAAACATACACTTCCACCACCCACCTAACCAAAAATAAATACTTCCACACTTCTCACTTGTTGCCTAACCAAACCTCCACCACCTGTCTAACCATACATAAAATTACAGAGACAAATCCCACATATCACCAATAAGAATGCCAAAGCCACAGTGTAAAACTTCTCTCTCTTGTAGCATCTTGCAACCTCGGCCTCTAGTTTGATAATCCGTTGCCTTTGCTTTGGAATGAGCACCTTACCACGTTCACATATCTCATCATCAGGCCATTGGAAGAATTTACACTTCCGCCCAACCTGAAATTCAAACCAAGCACTTAATAATGCAACACAAGAAAATTGAGTAACAGAAATTCAACAGCAATTCATCTCAGCAATTTACACTCTTATCTTAGCTTCTTTTCTTTAAGAGCAGTTCCTTCTTTTCTTTAACAACAGTTCAACGAAGAATCAAATAAAGTAATAGTAATTCAAAAATAAAAAAGACCAAACCCAACATAGAGAAGCAACTCCTTAACTTACTCTAAACATTAAAATCACACAACCCACAACAAATAAATATCACAGATACCCAAAAACTTCCACCACCAAAGAAGAATTTAAACAAAAAAAATCTGAACCCCAGTAAAACAAAATACTGGGTGTGATTATAATTTTCCTTTTGTAAAAGGGTCAGCTTCTTTTCTTTAACAGCGATTCAACGAAGAATCAAATAAAGTAACAACAATTCCAAAATAAAAAGACCAAACCAAACACAGAGAAGCAACTTCTTAACTTTCTCTAAACATTAAAATCACACAACCCACAACAAATAAACATCATAGATACCCAAAAACTTCCACCACCAAAGAAGAATTTAAACAAAAAAAACCTGAACCCCAGTAAAACAAAATATTGGGTGTGATTATAATTTTCCTTTCGTAAAAGGGTCAGCTTCTTTTCTTTAACAGCAATTCAACGAAGAATCAAATAAAGTAACAGCAATTCAAAAATAAAAATACCAAACCCAACACAGAGAAGCAACTTTTTAACTTACTCTAAACATTAAAATCACACAACCCACAACAAATAAACATCACAGATACCCAAATATCATAAAAAGAAATTTTGGGTGTGATTATAAAACAAAATTCCCAGGATTTGACAAAAAAATTGAAATACCTAGAAGTTTGGACAACCATAAAACCTTCTGCCAGGGTTGTCTGCTATCCACGAAATGACTAACTAACACTAGTTTTTCAGCACAGTAACACCTCAATGGAGCTCTCCTCCTCAAGCTTGAATTGGTTGAAGAGCTTGCTTCCATCTGATCAGGGACTTTGAAATGGTTGAAGATGTTGAGAGATGGTTGATCAAGGACTTTGAAATGGTTGAAGATGTTGAGAGATGGTTGATGATGATGGTGGCTTCAAGTGATAGAGATGGTTTGAGAGAGAGGAGAGGCTGTTGGTTCGAGAGAAAACGAAAGCTGAAATTCTAGGTATTCAAGTCTAATTTGGGGATTTTCAATGTCTGGTTGGTTGGTGAGTGCCTCACGTACCTCACGTGACTAGGTTTGGGGCGGGAAAGTCACGTGTCAAAGTGGGTCATGCCACATGTAAAAAATATCATTATTTTAATTCTCCGTTAGCCACTTCAGCTTTCCCCGTTAGTTGGGTGACGGAAAGGATTTAAATGTCACGCGTTAATTGGTTTAGGGACTAAAAGTAGTAAAAATAAAATATAGGGACCAAAATGGAAAAACGTCAAAATATAGGGACTAAAAGTAATTTACGCCATAATTAAAAGATAGAAACACTAATACATAAGAAGGAAAAAAATAAATAAAAGAAAACTTATCTTTAACAAAGACAATAGTCTTGAAGCTTGTTATGATTCAGACAAAGGGAGGAGATAAGCATGCATCAGATAAGAAGTGAGCTGATATGGAGTTGATGGCTATCTAATTGTTATTTCAATTGTTATTTCAAGTTGTTGATTAAGATGAGTTGTTGATTAGGACAACTTGTTGGTTAGGATTGTTTTTTGTTGATTAGGATGAGTTGTTGGTTAGCATTAGTTCGTGATTTGAATTTACTGCAGAATTATCAAGATGTAATTTGAATTTCCTAGTTGAGCACTCTGCTTGAGACTATTTAAGAGCAAAAGCAATTAATAAATAGGCAAGCAAAAGTTTAATCCAAAATTCTCTTCTCTCACCCCCATTCAGGAGATGACTTATCATTTCATTTCCAGTTCATAGCAAAGCTTAACCAATCCCCTCGATCTTTTGGTAGAATAATTCTATCAAAAAAGAGCACAACTACGTAAGAAAACTTTTGGGCTTAAACATCAACAACCACAAATAGGGTTTTTAAGCAAAACAAAATTTAAGAACCAAGACAATGCTTGGAAAGAATCTCTCTCTCTCTCTCTCTCTCTCTCTTGCCATGTCAGTGTCTACAGCCCAGTGTGAGCCCATCGTAGGTATGGCCTAAGACTAGAGTGCATCATCACTAACTTGAGGGTTGAGAGTTGAAACAAAGAATAGCTTCACCCAAAAAAAAAAAAAAAGGACAGAGAATAGGAGTTCGCCACTTGAACTAGGTTCAAAAATTGCTTTTGACCCCTATTCAGAGGTCTAGCATATTATATTATAATTCGAGTATTACATATTAGGGTATCCAATTGGGAAAATGTTAAATACCTAAGTTTGACTGATTGAATGGATTGGCTTTATTCAGCAAAAAAAGAAGAATGGATTGGCTTTCACTCTATACCTCCAAGCCATATTTTAGTAAGAGCTCCCTAAGTAGAATCTATCACAAAACATGCAAAATAAAGATCCAAACAATGTGCACAGGCATAATTTGTTCCATACATGAAGTGAGGTATCATATCTCTAGGGGTTGGCATAATCACATGTTTCTAACATTCATTGAAATGAAAAAACATCCACATATTCATTGAACAAGGGAAAGAGAAAAGAAAAGAAGAATTTATGGGGTTTTTGGAAGTTGTTGCGTATGATGATATGCATGACCAAGGATGTGTACATAGGTTAGGTGCTGCATATGTACCCTAAAGGCAGAAACTTTAATGTAAACTACATTCCTATCCTATGCATGATTCTAACTACAAATAATTAAAAGATAGAAACTTAAAAACATAAGAAGAAAAAAAAAAGAAATAAAAGAAAACTTATCTTTAACAAAGACAATAGTCTTGAAGCTTGTTATGATATTGACAAAGGGAGGAGATAAGCATGCATCAGATAAGGAATGAGCTGATATGGAGTTGATGGCTATCTAATTGTTATTTGAAGTTGTTGATTAGGATGAGTTGTTGATTAGGATAAGTTGTTGGTTAGGATTGTTATTTATTGATTAGGATGAGTTGTTGGTTAGGATTAGTTCGTGATTTGAATTTACTGCAGAACTATCAAGATGTAATTTGAATTTCCTAGTTGAGCACTTTGCTTGAGACTATTTAAGAGTAGAAGCAATTAATAAATAGGCAAGCAAAAGTTTAATCCAACATTCTCTTCTCTCACCCCATTCAGGAGATTATTTATGATTTCATTTCCAGTTCATAGCAAAGCTTAACCAATCCCCTCGATCTTTTGGTAGAAAAATTCTATCAAAAAAGAGCACAACCACGTAAGAAAACTTTTGGGCTTAAACATCAACAACCACAAATAGGGTTTTTAAGCAAAACAAAATTTAAGAACAAAGATAATGCTTGGAAAGAAGCTCTCTCTCTCTCTCTCTCTCTCTCTCTCTCTCTCTCTCTCTCTCATGCTTGATTGTTCTCTTTTATAGTGTTTTCGTCAGAGTGATCATTGATAATTTGTTATAGGCTGAAATGCCATTTTTATAGTTGAAAATTGGGGTGTAAAACCTAGTTTTTCAGATCATTTCTTTTGAAAATTTCTTCCATAAATGGCTTCTCCAATTGTTGGTTGCATTCACATGAACCAACTCTACGTATGCATGGTCAAGCATGAGTAAGCGAGAATGAATGCTGCATATGCAAAGGAGGAGTTTTTGAAAATGGTTTTGACATTTTGGTGTTCTTCCCGGCCAAATTTGCCTAATTGTTGTTATTAGAGATCGTGGGCTTAAGTTGTAAGGAATGCAAAATGAGGTGTCTATAGTTGTTTTTCTTTTGAACATGCTTCATGAAACAAGTAGAGTCAAAAGCCTAAATAGATTATCCATTTTGTTTTGACTTAAAATTTAGGCTCACCCACGCACATTAGTCAAACAATGAATTGATACATAGGGCAAGACGATATGACGGGTTAGATCGCTTACCACGAGGAGGACCAACCTTCTTCTTGGTGTAGATGGAGTCATAATATTTGGTTGAGTGCCACGATTTGATTCTTGAGTTGAGGTGAAGGTTCCTTTTTCTCAAACTTTGGTTTTGTGAGTTGAATCATGTTTCAAGTCAAGTCAAGGATTCCATGTCTCGAATTTTAGAAATGATCCTCATCTCGAGTGGAGAAGGGGTGTCCTCTTCTCGGACTTGGTAGGTTTCTTGTTTTGAACTTATGTGATATCGTCATCTTAAACAACGAAGATTACGTGTCTCAAATCTTTAGGAATGTTCTTGTCTTAGACGAAGGATTTTCACATTTCAAACTTGTGAGTTGCTCTTGAATAAAGAAGGTTTTGTGTCTCGAGATTGTGTAATATCCTTATCTTGAAAAACGAAGGTATGAAAGGTCAAAATGGAAATTTTATCGAGATGATGTGAGAGTGATACATATGAATCACAACTTTCCCCTTTAATAATTTATGAAAAATTTGTAAATTTTGTATTTGTACCATTATTCATAAAATAAACTGCTTGTATTATTGTATCTATCGTGAGGAATAATGCTGTTAAAAGCTTTCTCGCAAATATTTTTCTTTTAACAATGTTAAAATCGGGAAAAATTCATTGAATAGGCTCAAAACTCAGGCGCTACGATAGATAATTACGGTAACATCTGATCAGTTATAAGTTAGTTCAATGAAGTTCCACCTTCAAAAAATTTCCCAGGTGTCAGAACCTGCATCAAACTGAAGCAGAAAATCAATGCTCCGGAGAGTCCTGTCCAAGCCAAATGCTCACATAAGCTCTCAACAGAAAAACGAAGGATTCAATTAGGTGACCATATCATATAATACAAGAGTGCATATCCTCATTTGGGTTTGGAGAGAATGAGTGAAAATGCGCAGTAACTTTTGATTAGAAAGAATGAAACACAGTATGATCTAACACAACTCTGGACCTGTCAGACCAGTCCAATATGTCAGAAGATTAAGTATAATTGTCAAACAAGTAACAAACATTTGAGAAATACTCTCACCCGCAACTAAACACACTTAACTACAGCTTTACATAAGAAAAACAAAATGCATGTGCTTCATTGCTTTAAGGAGCACGAGGGTCAACTCCAATCCTGAGTGCATGCACTATGCAAGCATGGTCTGTCGAGATAAAAATAGTCCCAAACGCACTGGGCGCTGACCATAATTGCAATGGCAACTATCCCTGAATATTAAAGGTCTGGAGAGTGCCTTAATCATCAGTTACCAGCTCATTTTCTGGTCAAGTCAGTATGCAACAATCAATGCTTCTTGGATATCCAGCTTGGCCTTCAACAATTTTATTGAGCTTTTGTAAGTGAGCGGCTAGATACACCATGCAACAATTTAACAAACCCAAGGAAGCTCAGCTTTCCATCAGTATGCCTAATCCAATCGTGAAGAACAGCATGAACAGGGACAGAAGGACCGAGGCCTAGTTCCTGAAAAAGTGTGCATGAAATTCATTGATCAATCTGTATTATGTTTGTTGAGAAATTGAAATCATGCTTTGCTGTTTTTGCAGCCAAGTTCAACAACTAAACTGTAAGAGTGAATACAGAAGAGTGGTCTTTTGGATCTTTCAGTTTTTTATGAATAAACCAGAAGAATATTTATGGGTTTACATATCAACCTAATAGAAAGGGCAGACAGAAAACTGATTGAACTGAATAAGCATAAAATACATCATTCACATCAAAGCAATCTGAGAAACCATGTTATCTCGGGCAATCAGATTAATTTAATTTTAAAAAGTTAGTTATCATATTCAAAGATGACTGCTAAAATATTTTGAGGTATTAATCTAAACTTGGTCTCATATATATAATTCATGAACAATTAAATTACAAACCAAAAGAGTTTAGGCAACTTATGCTTTGTAATTCAGCAAATTACTAGGCTACCAAGTTATTTTTCACTTTTAAGCTGGGACTCTAAACAATGTTGCCATTAGTATATTTAGACAGTTAAAATTATACTACAGCTTGAGAGAGAAAATGTGGCAAGTGGATAGCAGGATCAAAATCAGGAGCAATAAATAATGCCAAAGGCATGATACAGAGACTAGTTGGGACCAAGCACTCACTGCCACAATCAATGATCATTTGTTGCCTTTAATACACAAATATGCATAGTTCAGATTCAGTTGCATGCAATCACTCTGCCCAACTTTCCAAATTGCAGAATTATTCCCATAACAGCCAAAAGAAATCTGATTTATGAAAAATTGAAAAGTCACTACCTAATTATCTGCTTTCTGCTTATAACAAATGAATGTCCAACTAAAACACCTCAAAATGCATCTTTTTGTTGTTGTTGCCGGTGTGAGTGTAATTTATTCGAATTATTAATATAAGTATATTCAAATATGGGTATGCATTTTGTAAAACCAAACCTACCGAAGCCAATTCATCAATGACAATAGCTCTGTTTCCATCCTTCTCAAAAAGTTCAAAGGCACCGCGAGCATGTTGCTCCCACCGATCAAGAGCCTCAAGCTGATGCACACTTAGTGCAGCAGCACAAAACTCCTCAAAGTCCATCCTTCTGTATTGCAATGCATTAAACTGCAACCGAAAAGAGGCAGTGAATTTTTTAAGATGGGGAAAAAACACACCAAATCAATTACAGTTGTCAAAGCACATACTGAAGCAAGAAAATCAGGGATGCGCGACTCCTTCATAGCATCCGTTGCATGTTTCATCAAGGCCTGACAAGAGCATGACAGTTAGAGCATAACTAAAACATCAAGTTTAAAAAGAAAAACATATGGAAAGAAACCAACCACTTTTATATTCTCTAAGCTTATGGTGCCATTCTTGTTTGGTTCCAAAAGTAGAAATTGCTCCTTTAAATAAAATAGCTCATCTACAGTCAACGTTTTGGATAGAGCCTGCCACAACAATGAAAAAAAAAAGCTGTTAGACACTTGCAAATTTTATTTTCCACATGCAGATAAATAATACAACAGACTAGACCTGAATGATTAAGTCATGAACAACTAATGCTACTAATTGCATGAACTAAATGTCAACAAACAAGGACACAATAGAATTCAAGCAAATATGAAGAGAACTTTCATAATGATTTCAAAAGAAATCTATTACTTCAGACTCACATAGACATTAACAGAGAAAATATAGATAAATTATCTCCATTTACATCAAATACACACCTTTAATGCAGCTTTTCGTAGAAATGATGATCGCATGTAATTCTTCATGAGTTTGAATATTAGTAAATCCAGAGGCACTTTTACATCATTATAGTTTTTAATCCAAGGATGACCTGCAAGGGAAATGTCTCAGTCACACTATAGGAATATACAAGGAAAAACTAAAAATTTTTGACAGTGGATGAGGCACTCACTTAAAGCTTGAGCAGCAGTCATTCTCTTCCGTGGGTCTTTATTCAATAGGCGCTTCACAAAATCTTTAGCTTCAGCAGACAAAGAAGGCCAAGGTGGTTCGTCAAAACTTGGATCAGCTTTTAACACAGTCCGAAAGATCCCAGACTCAGTTCTGGCCCAAAATGGACGGCTACCACACAATAAGATATAAGCAATTACGCCTATACTCCAAACGTCTGCCTCTGTACTGTAAGATCTATGTAGAACTTCTGGTGCTACATAGTATGCACTTCCAACTATGTCATTAAGCTTTTGATCTGCAAAGAAATTGAAACATTAGAAACCATTATCCCATTCAACGAGCTACAACCAACAAATTGTGCAGCTTAGTTGAAAGCAATGAGGACGAACCTGGTTTTACAAAATCTGACAAGCCAAAATCTATGGCCTTCAATTGTGAGTTTTCATCCTTTGACTTAAACAGGAAATTCTGACGAAGCAATTAACTACACTCAGATAAGTGTGAATAAATGAAAGAGAATGCAAACTGCAACAAACTCATGCAGGAGGAAAATATAAAACCTTCTTTTACAAACATTGCTGAAAAAGTGATTTAGGGTAAACCTTTTTTACCTCAGGTAAGTGAGTCTTTGCTCACTGGGCTTCCATAATTTTTACAATTTTTTTTATTGGCAAACAACACAAAGACCCAATGGGCCTTGAACCCATGACCTCATCATCTAGAACATAGAGTGGAATGAGATGCCAGTTGAGCTAGAGCTCATAATTTTAGGGTCAATTAGCATTTTGGTCCTTAATGTTTGCCTAATGTGTCAAAATGGTGCCTACCATTTCTAATGTGTTAGTTTAATCCCTAACCTTTTGGTATTGTGTCAACATAGTCCCTACCGTTAAGTGGTGAATAGAAAATGTAGACGTGGCTAACAATGATAACAAAAAATTATTTTTATGCCACCTGACTGCCACATGGAATGAAGTCATAAAAACAATTAATAATAACAAATTGGGATTGAGATCCCTAACTTTCAAAAAAGAAACCGACACAATAGAAACCTATCATTCACAATTTGGCTCCCATGCTCTCAAAGAATCTATGCTCCATGGAGTAGATAATTATTGCTAGAGAACAAAATAATTATTAAAAAAAAATTACAAAGAAAATTACAATAAACCCATGTTGCTGTAAAACCAATACGTAGTGAGTGATAGGTAAACCATCCAATCCCTCCTATGAGAATTCTAGAAATTTCCAAACATGTTTCAAATCTCCACCTTATTTCTCTCTCTGAAACTTGAAATGACCCCAGAGTGCATTCCTTATCCTGGACCTCGATTAAATTTGACACCGTTTAAAGAATCAAGACGATTATGATTAAATCCTCTCAATTTATATGCACCAACGCCAAGGCCACCATTCACTCCAACACCAACACCTCCTCTATTTTCCAATGCCCTTTAATGTACAGCACGCTGTTGCCACCTCAGTACCCCACTCTCTACGTGGCCTCACTCCTCCCTCTGTTGTCTATGCTGCTGTTACTACTCCCTCCCTCTGTACCACCAGGTCCCATCTACATGGGTTTTGGTTAATTGGTTTAGTTTTGGTTTTCCTGTGTCTCTAAGTCTGATTTATTTATTTATTTATTTATTAATTCAGGCCATTTGGCAGTCCACGTTGAAGCCTAGGTGGCAAAAAAATAATTTTTTATTATCACCGTTGGCCACATCACCATTTTCCATCCACCACTTAATAATTGGGACTATTTTGTCACAATACCAAAATTTATACAACTTGAAAATGATGATTCAAAGAAAGATGGACATGGGATATTAAGGATTTACAAGGAAACACTTGCATGAAAGCAGTCATCCCTATCTAAAAGATATATGATGGTAAATTGCACAGATGACATATAAAAAGGTGTTTCAAATTTCTTAACAGAATTCAAGTTCTATTCTATTTAATAGAATACTGACACACAATTGATGGGAAAAGATGTACATCTGGTGCAGTCTTAAAAATAAGACAAATCATGTAAAAGTCTCTCTAAAAGGGTGGGACAAAAAACATAGTTGTTAAGTAGAGAGACCCAACCAGATGCTCAATTCTATGCTATATTGGTTCAAACAGACAGCTTGGTCCTTTTGTGATGCTCGTTGAAATTTTTTTGAAGGTTTAGTACGAAGGACATTCCAATTACTAGGTGCACTACAGCAGAAATCAATCTAATTCCATAAAGGTTATGAAATTATGAGAATATACTCTACCTCAGGTTTAAGGTCACGGTGCACCACACCCTGGAGATGGCAAAATGCAACAACATTTAATATTTGTATCATGACAACCTTAGCATCATCTTCCGTGTACTTCCCACCCCTGAAGAAGAGAAAGATCATATATGTATAAGCTATGAGTTACTGATCAATTTTCTCTTTAACAAATTTCATATATATATATATATATATATATATCCTACTTTGCCCATCAACTTTAATAGGCTCAAAGAGTACTGCATTGGATCTTGCAATTTAAAAAAGAAATACCTTGATAGTATTCTATCTAAAAGCTCCCCTCCTTCGCATAACCTGCAAGATGCAGGACAATTTACCAGTGCTCGTTAAATTAAAATTCCATACAAGAAAATAATGATAAGTACTCTTGCTAATAACCAGTCCCCAACAAAGAGAAAGATGAACTCAAAAGATATTTCCAAGTAGTTATAAAAATATTAACAGAAGTATCTAATTCAAAGCAAAGGTTGCAGTCAGATCTTACTCCATTACTATATACACGTTATCATGGTCTTCATATGCATCATAGAACTGTATTAGATTGTTATGCCCAGTCAATGCTCTCAACATTTTAACCTCCCTTCTCACGTCCTCAATGGCAATGGCAGTGGTCATCTAACAACAACAATAAAATAACAATAAGCAAAAAAGACAGTAGCAAAATCCAAAAGACGTCACCTCAGGGTGTTACACCATAAGATAAAACTTGCTCCATTTTCACAAAGATAGAAATAGCAAGATTTAATGCAATAGAACTATAAAAGTAATGCTGGAGCAACAAACAACACACAACAAATTCGTCAAAACAATAAAATAAAAGAAGATGCATCACTGACTAAAAGCTGGTTTAACACTAAGTGTTAAAAACAAAAACTAAGTTTAAAAACAAAAGAGTAGAACAAATGATAACTTGTCTTATATAGCATTAGGATGACAGACACCACACAATGTTTATCTCCAACATTGAAAAGCTGTACTAGTGAAACCTTGTAGCATAAGTTATTAACTTTTCACATCTATTTCCATAACATTCGACGATACCCCACAAGGCTTTTATTCATGCCATTCTCCCAATACAGATAAATTCTTTTCAAATATCTCAAAAATTTCTTGATATTTACACAAGTTAAAGAAACAGGAGATTCTTCCAGAATTTACTACCTATTTGTAAATATAAAAAACTTCTAACTTAAAACCAAAATTAGTCTTAGACCAATAAAAAATAAATAAATCAAGTGTAAGAGTAAACCCTTTTCAAATTTATTCCTTCCAAAGCCTAATATTTGGTAGCCAATCCAAACAATTTGGTAACCATCAAATCTAATCTCACTTCATTGTAGGACCACTAGCAAAAGTTGGTTTTATTTAAAGAAAATGTCAATTCCAATCATATCACAATCCCCTTTCAGGGATCAAAGACCTCTACATCTACATATTTGTCCAAGAGACATATAAGTCATCGACGACCAAGACCTTTCTTCTAGTAAACCAAATCGATCCTTATATCACAGCGAATATAAAATGAATTACAATTTACGACTCAATAATCATAATTACACTAATGATAATGGTAATAATCTGCCTGTAGATCCAATTTCTACAAGTGTCAAAAGCCACTAAAATTCACTACTGTTCATACAAAGTGTAACAAAGCACATTATGGAAATCGAACTATTAGAGCACAATTAGGCAAGAAATTGAAGGAAGAACCTTGGCTTTGGGAATGACTTTTACGGCGACCTGTTGGCCTTTGAGCTCGCCTTTCTTGAACTTAGCTGAACAAGTGTACCCAAAATGCCCTCGGCCGACCTCATCTCCGAGCTCGTACTTGTTCCCGAAGTGCTTGGAGAACCCGAAGCTCTTGTCGAGCCCGGACACGCGCTCCGACTCGCTCCTTTCCGGTATCGAGGCCTCGTTCGGCTTCACCGAGCCTTGCCGCCTCGCCAGCACAGATCGAATGTGCTTCGCCGGAGACGGCGGAGGAAACGGTCTCCTGAAGAACCGATTCGGCGTCGACTTCGTGCTCGGAGATCTCGCCGGAGACTTCTTCGAGAACAGGGAATGCGCCGGACTCGGACTGTAGAACGGGAACAACGGAGATTTCTTGCCGTTCTGCGCTTCGCTAGCGTTTCGGTTTTCGTCGCCATTGTCGGAGCTCGGAATCTGCGGCGGTTGTTTGGTTTCCGCGACAGAGGTATCCTTATCCGGAATAGAATTACCTTTAGCGAGCTGATGATCACGTCGTGGAGATGATAAGCCAGGATTTGTAGAGGGCTTGGAGCTACAGAGACCCATCTTTCTCTGATAACACAACCTTCACCAAACAGAGAACTCAAAATATTTCAATTTTCATGTAGTGAAGTGGTAATTCCTGTGCTCCTAATTATGGATAGATAAACCCTGATTTGAAAATTGAAATTCGCTTTTTGAGTGGAAGAATTTACAAAAATAAAATGAGTGTTTGTGTTATAACTTATAAGACACAGACTAGTCTTGGAGTGGTGGTGATGGAAGACAAAAAGAGAGGGATCCATATAAGAGAATGGGATAAAAAGGAAACGACGATTATTATTATTATTATTATTATTTTTCTTCTTTGTTTATTCAATAAGTTAAATACTAATTAAATAATTAAATGTTTTAATTAGTGGAATAGTGATTGACAATGATGATTAATGACAATGGTAATACACATGCATTGATAATAGTAAAATTTGTTAGGTGTCAATGGATGGAGCTATGGGTACAAGGTACTTGGAGTTGTTGGTGTTGTGGTTGTGTTGTGGGGACTAGGTGAATGTACGTACGTACCAGTGGTCCAGAATTTTTATGGGCATGGTATAAAGCTGAATCAGGTCCACGTGGCGTGCTCAAGAGTTGGTTTGTGTGTTGTGTGTATTAACCGAATGAATTAATAGTATTATTAGGTGTGGTTTTGTGGGTTCGGTTCCTTATTATTAGGTGAAAGAATGAAACAGAGACGAAGCTTCCTTTGCCTTTTGTTTTTGTTCACAGAAATGTGATGTACACGGCACTGTCACAATAAATAGTTACGTAATAAGAGTTGTTATTGAAAAGCAAAAGCGATATTTAAGCAATGCCGTTATACTCTCAAATTAGAGTTAATAACAACTTACTACTAAAAATATATTAGGAATATGTTACCAAAGTATTGCAATGGACGTTTTCATTTCGTTAACTTTGTCTAGGCAAGAGAGAGAAAGGTGCAAGCAACGCGTCTCCGATTCTCCAAATTTCAAACTCAACGCCGTTTATTCTGGCTGGCTTGCTTCCTGAACAAGCTATCTTGGCAGAGTCCCAGTCACAGCTTCCTCATATAGGGCTTCTAAAAAGTTTTAAAAAATAAAAATACATAAAATAATATAAACTCAGGTGATCATGGACTTAATCTTAAATTAGAATATTTTAAGTGGGAGAAATACAAATAAAGTAGAAACGGTTGGTCAATTTTGTTCTGTGATATTCGGTTGTTATCAAGTCAATTTCTTTTTGTGTTTTTTTCACATGTTTGTAATTCATTTAACTATATATGACTATTTTTTAGCCACTTTTGGTGAAAGTCTCGAAGGCACTTAAGAGCATTCGCATTAGCATTAATTTGTGCAATTTTTTTTTTGTTTATTTTAGTATAAGAATTTATTTTATCTATTTTACAGATTCACTTTTCGGAACATCCACATTAAATTATCTATTTTTATTACTATCATTCACTCTCTTCTTCATTCTCGAGATATGTAAGGAAAAAAAAATAAACAATTAAAAGTAAAATGAATAGTGTTAGTGTAAAGTTACATGGTTACTATAGCAAACTTGTAAATTTATACAATTATATATAGACTGGTGTGTGTCATTTTTAAACAAAACTATATAAATTCTACACATTTTTCTATTATACACAGGCTAGTGTAAATGCTCTAATAATGTCTCGGTTTAGTTGGAGGACTTATGCCTTAAGCTGATGTAATCTTTTGAATTACCTTAATGAAAATGTTTGGCTCTAAACATATTTGGAGTCTTGGTTCCAACCACCAATAGAAAGATGATATATGTTCCGTCGTCAAGCGCATTACACATGACTCATGGCTTGGCTAGTTGAGACTTTTCTTCTAAAACCAGTCTAAATAGAGGACACTCCTCTCATTTTTAAAGGAACTTTTCAAGACGCCAAAATTTTGGAGAAATTTTGTCTTAAAAACACCTGAAGAACATTCAACGAAATTCATTTGAATTTTTCTTCCAAGACTTGAAGTTATATAAGAATCAAGTTCAAAAGCCTCCATAAACTTCAAAAAGTCTAAATCATTGAAGTTCAACGGATCAAGCCTCTAAAGCCCTGAAAAATTTCAACCCAAAATCCTTCAAATTCAAAGAATCTTCAAAGAACTTGAATAACAACAAATCTCTAACAAGCTCAAAGCAAGAGATTCCATTGTGAAGACCGTTCAATCCATCTTCCAACCAAAGTGAAGGAGATTTCATGTTCGAGTTAAGATTACAAAGAATATAGAATCAAAGAATTACTCTTTTGTAAAAGGGTCAAAAATAGAGAATTGTATTCACTATTTGATTAATACATAATTATATTTGTAAAAAACTTTCAATTTTTGATTTTCAAACTTGAGAAATTTTGTGTTTATAGTTATATTCCTATTGATGGTTAAAGCCCAATGTTCTAAACATGTTTAGAGTCAAACTTTGTCAATTTTTATTATATAATATATACTAGCAATTACAGCTTATTGATTCACTAGGTAAAAGAAAGCTTACGAAAATTTTTAGGTATGCAGTTGTATTGTTATTTGTTATAGTATTCATTTTTACTTCTCTTATTTTATTCATAACTTTGATTTTAATACATTTTTAAAATTATTTACACTGTTGAGCTCAAAACAAAGATGGTTCGTAGCGTAGCTCATGAATTTAGGGGCAAATACCACCAAAAGGTGTGACTTGATGATAGAATTATAGGAATTCTTATATTGCTTCATTTGATGAGCAGTTCGAATGATAACTTTATCAAAGTTCTTGTGGTACATGTGGTATTATTTATTGTTGTCACGTAGCATAAGGTTGGTGAATCTACATTAGAAACCCCATTTTTTCATTCTAAAAAAAAAAAAGTAAAAACCTTGGGTGCAAATGTGCAATTATTGATTTGAAGGGAGGGTCCAAAATTTTTGTATCACTCTTAGGAGGCTAACCTTTTCTTTTCTTTTATTTTTTTTATTTATCACAGTGATGTACATTGCTTCTAGCCATCATACTAGCATCTTAATTCTTAACTCGATCACTTAAGATCCAAGTAAACATTTGTGTTTTGTGATTCTTATACAGTTCTTCTCTATTTTCAATCTGAAGCGATCTCACTATTAAAAGGGAATCAAATCTCAACGACTCTTGGTACGTACAGCTAATGCGAGAAGGAAAAATAAAATAAAATCGAATCACCATCCTAGTGTCCTACACCTCACCTCAGCTACAAGTTTATGCATGCATGGGTGGTCCTTCAACTTGAATGTGCTTCAACTTAATATTTAGAAATAATAAGGGTACGTTTGGTATACTGAATGGGGATTACGGCAGGAATTGTAATCTTTATTACTAGGAATAAAATGTGTTGTAATGTAATAACTAAACATATTCATTAGTTTGGTTGTGAGTTATAACATTAGAATGAAATTTAACATTTATTTTAGGAAACATCTTAATCATACAATTATATTTCCTAAAAAATTGTTATTTTTAAATTTGAGAGAGATATGTGTTATTTTTTATAATTTTTTATTTTAATAATTGTTAGATGTATATGGAAAATTTGTTTACTTGGAAATATATTAAGTTTTGAAATTATTGTACTTACTAAAGAATAGCTAATACAACCTTTTAAAGAAGAATAGTTATTTCTCATTTTGAAGAATAGTTATTCATAAAGAATAATTATTCCTTATAATAAAAACATAACTAAACTAAAGAATAACTAAACCATAGGAATAACTATTACATTATAGCGTCTATTACAGTCTACCAAACATGCCCTAAGTATATAGTATGAGGAATAATATACCACCAAAATGTAAACATGCAACAAGATCGATGACTTGACAATTTAGAACCCATCTTCATTTTTGTTTCAAATATTACGAAAGAGAAACGTTACTTGTATTCTTGTTTCTTAGTCAATACGAAATCACTGAGCCATAGATTTGAATCATTGCAATCCACCAATGACCAGCAAAAATTAAAATAAACAATAAATAGATCAGTGTTCAACGCACAATTTGGACGGACGGTACAAAAGTTAAGAAAAGTCAAACAACATATACATCACATTTTTAATTTAACATGTTAAGAATATAATATATATATTCAAGAAAGATATAGGAGTATTATTTTATTAGCTGCATGATAATTACAATTTTTTAATGAAAATTATAAGTTTAAAAAACATGTAAGCATCATTCTCAAAAAGAAAAAAAAAAAAAAAAAACATAAAACATGTAAGCGTTGTAGCAAACAAGCCAATCTGAACAGGCTATTAAAAGTCCATTATTGTTTATTTAATTATATTTCAGAGCCTTGTAAGTTATAAGTTTAAGTTTAGTTCATCTTCTTATTGAACAAGTTTAAACTTATTCATGAACTACTTGAGTTATTATTTATATTAGATAGAACGGTTTTCGTTTATTAATTAAACTATAAAAATTAGATCTACTAATCTTGTATTTTTTTTTTTTATGGGATACCAATCTTGTATTGTTAATAATATATATAATTTGACTATTTATGTTCTCAATAAATTTTAAATAAACAATTTGAAATCCTATCGATTTATTTATAAATTTATATATTGGGTCATGTAAATGAGTGTCTTTAGGACAATTGTTAATATTAGGAAAGTTTTGACACAAATTTCATTGGAAATATAAAAAACTGTCAAAAAAATTAATTGCTTTATCATCTTTCCATAAAATATTCATAAAAGTAGTTTCTAAACTAATTAATACCCTTAGGGTATCCATTAACATTTCTCTTATATATAATTTAAGCAGAAATTACACTATATCACCCTAAACCATACCATCATTTACACTTTGCATCTTAAATTTTTCAAATACACCTTTTGCACCTGAAACTATGATCCTTATTACACTTTGCGCCCCGACATCAAGTTTTTCATTAACTTGGATGGAAAAATATGAAACCATATAAAAAGTCCTAATTTTTGCCCCTCTTTTCAATTCTTTAAAAAACAAAAGATAAATTACATTTTGCACGCTAAACTTTAAATTTCCATCCAAGTTAAAAGAAAACTTAGTGTCGAGATGCAAAGTGTAATACGGGACATAATTTATGGTGTAAAACGTGCATTCAAAAAGTTTAGGGGCAAAGTGTAATATGAGGTATATTTTAGAGTGATAAAATGTAATTTTCCTATAATATAATCTCAAATTTATATAAGTATATTTTTATATACATATATGCATATATAATAATATGTATACTTAAATCAAACCTCAATTTTTTTTTTTTTTTTTTGATAATCACTTAAATCAAACCTCATACCCATGAGATTGTTCACCAGTACATATCAAATTTGAACTTGCTCAAAACTAAAATTTAAGTTCGACATTTGTTTGTTTGCTAAATAAACAAATTTGAAAAGTTTTTTCAGAGACTAGTCCAAGGATTATTCATAAACAGCTTGGTTTATTTGCCTTTCATGTAAGTGGCCACATACGTGGAGAAATATTTTTTTTCCTCCCTTTTGCTTACAACAAGTTGGGGAGGATAATTCAAACGCAAGATTTTTTTTCATGGAGAAGATTAAATGGTATCATTAAATTATAAAACACTTTTAACTTAGTAGAAATAGAATTTATGGACACAATCTATAAATTGGAAGGAAGTATTTATAAACTATTCAAACATAAAAGAAAGAAAGAAATAAGAAGCAAGAAATCCATGTGATATGTGACCTTTCTAACTTTCTTGATTTCTTCTTGACCGCTATCGGATTAGACCGCGTAATTAAACTGGCAAAAGCTAAACAGTGCTAGGATTTTGGCTCACAAACCCATACCATTAGCTGTTATCCATGTGATATGTGACCTTTCTAACTTCTTGATTTCTTCTTGACCGCTATCGGATTAGACCCCGTAAACTGGCAAAGGCTAAACGGTGCTAGGATTTTGGTTCACAAACCCTAATAGATTCCATTAGCTGTTATTTTTTCGATGAAAAAGGAAAATTTATTTAACTAGCTCGAATTAGAATGCATATATGATATAACAGAAATTAAAAACATTAAGCAAACATCGATCTCCAGCTTTCAAACTCAAGCCATAGGCTGTGTTAATGGTTATGTGAAGTACTATAGATATTCATCCCCAGATCATAAGGCTGCAGCAAGTTATGTTTTCAACCATTAGGGGTTTGTGCATGTTGATAGTGCAAGTTTTATTTGCAACCATTAGCTATAGCCTATATATAGGTGTTTGTGCATAGTTCAAATTCATTTTCACAATCTTTTTAGAATAGTTTTTGTCTGTTTGTGATGCTCTTGCAACAGTGTTGAGGTTTCGTTTACTTTTACTTTTTCTTTTGCAAGGCTAGGCCAAAGTACTAGAACAATATGAACTCATTCATGACGCACAATGAACTATATCAAATGGCATGTTTCAAGCTGATTTGCATCATGCATGTCGCCTCATGTAGTTTTTTATTGTCAGCAAAAATTAAATAAGCTGTACAAAGTGGCAAACACATTTATTCCTAGCTCTTTCATTACCATGCATATATTGTGCCACTTCAAGATCAAACAAAAGAAAGCAAAAAAGCCCGTGGGAAACATCTTGCTGATTTGGTCCTCCCACTGAGCCCAGGACTATCCTTCAAAAAAATAATATATTAGTTCAAAAGTTTCGCATCAAACTGTTTGTAACATTCATTGCATATCTTGTTGCCCACTCAACAATTTTGTCCTTTACCAATTCTTCCATTGCTAGCTACTAACTATTTACTAATAATATTCAAAAAAAAAAAAAAAAGGCTTGCAACTAATGGATACTTTAAACATTGTTTCACATATAGTTTGGGACAGGAGTGTTTACTTTATGTGTTCAAAGTCAAACTACCTTGAAGATAACAAGGTACTTCACGTAGATCATTGTTTCACGGGTGCTCATGTCATTAAGATTCTAATCCATTCACAAGCAACACATGCATGGATCATGCATGTTATCTACTCTGCTAGGCCAAACCATTCAAGGCCAAACCTAACTCGGGCTCACTCAGAATAAGTTAGCTAGTAAGACTTCTTATATATATATAAACTTAACCAGCACCATACGCATGTCTTTCAGACTTCTTCTTTATAGGTGTATCCGTGTATATATTATTCACATCAGTCATATAATCAAACTAATTCATCACTATTAATTTACTAATAAAAATTATCCTATCATCCTTAAAAATTATTGCTAAACTCCTCTAAAATTTGTTATTGCTTTAGAATCTGTTTATATATATTATGCTTAATTATTGTCTCTAAATATGTTTGGACTTTGGAATTCAAAACCCCGGGTTGTGCTTGGTACACAAGAAAAGCATAGGCTTTTTTTTTTTTTTTTTTTGGGCCCTTACATATTTTTATCCACTTTGAACGGTTGATTTGGACATTCATGACTTCTCAAAAAAAGGAAAAAGAAAAAAAGAAAAGCTTTGGATATTCATGCATTGCCGTCCTTTTTTATTTTAATATTAGATGCTGACATTTTATCTTTGCCACACTTGAGCTATGGTTTTGACTTATGTATTATAATGATGACAATAATGATGCACTGATGTGCTAGCTGCTTGTTAGTTTGTCATGCCCAAACAAGGGAAAGGTTCGGTCTTGAGTAAGCCCTTGAAAAAGTTTTTCCACATTCTCTGCATCTCTCACTCCTTTCTAAAAGGAGGAGAATAATATTCTTTTTTTTTTTTTTTTTTGACTGAGAGAATAATATTCTTTTGAAATGGGCTTAAGATATATTAATTTAATGTGAGTCTCATTCATTCATTTCTTTCTTAAATTAAATTAAATTACTTAATAAAACATACGGAAGAAAAAGGACAAATCTCTCTCTCTCCCTTTTTCATTTAGAAAAAAATATAAATTACACCCTTTCATTTGGTTAATTGTCATTTTTTGTCTTTTAAATTTCATCTTTGTTAGTTTCGCCTATACAGTTTTAGTTTTTTTTTCCCCATCCAAAAAATTTTACTTTCATTTTTAATGAATAAAAAACTTATTTAAAAAAGGAAATTTCTTATTTCTTCAGAGAGAGAGAGAGAGAGAGACTTTGTGTTTGTGATTGGGTGGTAATTTTTTGACGTTGTGGCAACGAATGGAGGTTTAGATGGAGGTTGTGGGGGTCGAAGACTCGAAGGTGGCAAAATTGTCTTGGTTTTGGGAGTTTGATGGTAGAGTGTGGTGGGGGTATGGCTCACATTGCTTTGGAGGAAGAGTTTCGTTGGTGTTTTCAGGTTGATGAGGGTTTTAAGTATTGGATTTGGTTGTTAGGTGACCTTTTGAATCATAGATTTATCATTTAAGAGGGTTTCAAATGGGTCTTTGTTTAGATTTTAAATGGTGGGGGGTTGTGTTGATGCTGTGTTGGGTTTGATTTTACATGTGCAGTGAGTATATTTATTTGATTTTATTTGGTAGAGTTTGATTTTGTCAAACTCTGTGTTGGCAAATATTACGCGGGTTTGATTCTTAGCTTCGGTCATAGATATGGTGTTTTATATTTTATTTATTTTTGGCTTGAAAAGATTATTGTATCCATCCCAAAGAAGAAGTAAATCTTGTTAGTATTGCCAATGAATATTTCATTGTGCATCACTCAATCCACCAAATGTACCATCTTTAAAGCCTGACGAATAACATCCATTTGACCAAAGAAACGATGGATCCATTGAACAAAAACAATTAAGGAGGTGCATACTAATTCTCAAATAAAAGTAATGTGTTAGATTATGGACACAATAGTACAAAAGAGCCATTGTGAAATCGATTTTTTCAGTTCAACTTCTCTGGCCGACTGAACATGACCAAGTTCTATATTGCTTAATTTGTTTATTTACTGTTTTTTCGGATTACCAATTCATCATGGAACATCAAGTTTGACCACCTAAAAATGACCATCAAAGACATAATCAAAATGTCCGCATAATTATATCTTCTCCAAGTCAAAAGGGGCCCTTGAGCTAAAGTCAAAAAGGTCTCTCTCCGAGAAAAGTTGGAAGAAAAACTGGCGCAGCTTCAACATCAACAGCACCAACTAGAGGAAAAGTTGTCCACATCTCGATAATTGCCTCTGCACCATATAACAAAAATAATCAGACCCCCACATGACACGCGTGCTTACCTTGAATTGAGAATAAATTTGAGTGCGCCCATAGCAACATAGCAAATAGCAACACGTACGGTCTCTGGCCAATAATGAACATAGTTATGAAAAACATTTTTCATTTTTTATTTTTATGATTTAATAATTGAATCCAAATCTTCTGTCTTACTTTTTCTGTCTTATTCTATACTACATCAATAAAAACTTGTCACGTGTTCACCTAATTAATTAAAACTATAATTAATGACTAATTAATACTACTATTATTAAATAATAATAGTATTTAATTAATTAATTAGGTGAACATGTAATAGTACTATTATTAATTAATTAATTAATAGTACTATTATTAATACTAATAGTAGTATTTAATTACTTAATTAGGTGAACACGTAATTACTTAATTAATTAATAGTACTATTATTAATAACAGTAGTATTAATAAGTCAATAATTATAGTATTTTATTAATTAGGTGAACACGTGACAAATTTTATTGGTAGAGTATAGAGTGGAGTAGGAAAAATAGGATAGAAGATTTGAACTCTTAATAATTGGGGGAGATAGGGACTTGTATCTAGGGGTTGGTTTGGTTAGAGGTGGAATAAGGAGGATAGAAAGTGTGTGTTTATATGAGCGCTTGAAAAACTATGTTTAAAATGAGTGTTTGTAAAAAAAATTATGAAGAATTATGGTTGTAAAACAGAGTTTTGAGTTTTAAGAAACGATCTTTTAAATTCCTAAAACACCTAACTAAATGGACCCAAAAAGAAAGGAGAGAAAATTAAAAATGAGTGTGTTTGGGTGGAAGGGGAGTGGGGGGTGAAAATGGTGCGCCCCAATAGTTTTCTTTTTGGACCCACCAAAATTCAATTCCCCCAAAATAGAGAGAAAAGGGGGGTTGATGAAATTACCAAACAGTAGAATGTACTAATTGAGTTATAAGACTCTTAACAAAAAACTTAAATTTTTATAGCTCAACAAAAATGAAAAATTCTTTTTTGTGTGGACCCACCATTACATTTTTATCACTCACAACTTGCCATGTGAGCAAGTTATGGTACAAGTTGTGTTATTTTATGTAACATTAGCATTACTCATGTGTGTGTGTGTGTGTGTGTGTGTGTGTGTGTGTGTGTGTGTGTGTCACGCATACCTTATTTCTTGGTTTCTTTTCTTTCTAGTGTTTTAGGAGCTTATTAGCTCTTGGTTTGACTAATCTTTGGGTGGATCAAGTAAGGATCACAACTTGTTAAGATGGTAAGTCGCGATTTATGTAACATTAATTTCATATGGATCCTACCACTAGTACTTTTTTTAAAGTGCATCAATCACAACATGTCATTTTAGCAAGTCTTTGAAGATTTGTTTCTAGAGAGTACCAAAAGCGAGCATGACATCATTATGGACATAAAAAATGTTGCAAAAGAGTTGTGTCACTAGATTTATTAAAAATGCATAGAATAAAAGGAGTTAATTGAGTTATAAGATTCTTGATGAAAAAGTTACATTTTTATAGCGAAAATGAAAATTTATTTTCTATGTGGACCCACCATTACACCATTACCACTCACAACTCGCCATGTGGGCGAGTTGTGGTACAAGTTGTACCATTTTATGTGGCACACATACGCATACCTTATTTCTTGGTTTCTTTTCTTTCTAAAGTGTTTTAGGACCTTATTAGCTTGTGGTTTGACTAATCTTTGGATGGATCAAGTATGGATCACAACTTGCTAAGATGGCAAGTCGTGATTTACACAACATTAATTTCACATGGATTTGTCACTAGCACTCTTTTTAAGGTGCATCAATCACAACATGTCAATTTAGCAAATCTTTGAAAAATGAAGCAAAGGAGTTTGTCACTAGATTTATTAAAAATGCATAGAATAGAAGGAGCTAAATTGTTTTTTATTTTATTTGTGTGTGTGTGTGTATAATATTTGCACTACCTATTCATCATAGAACATCAAATTTGATCACCTAAAATGATCCTCGAAGACATAACTAAAAATGTTTGCATAATTATATCTTCCCTCTAGTTTTATTTATTTATATTTAAATTGCATATTTCAATTCTACTAGTGGAAAGTGATTCTAAGCAACATTGGAAATTGGCCAAACAGTTTGAAGAAAGAAAAGAAGAAAAAGAAAAGGAATTTGCAAGCTTGGTAAGGGGAAATTTGTTTTCGCAATTGTGATTATGACTGTCCACTCAACTCTTTATTTGGTAAATCCCGAAAATTGTGAACAATACAAGGCTCCATAGTGTGTTGTGAAACTGATCCAAATAATTCTATTGGAGATGCTCTAAGTATGATTTAATTGATCAAATACTACCAAGAGGGGAAAGCTGCATAAGCTTTCCTTAAAGACAATGCCTCCAAAAGAATTTTCAACATTGGACAAGAGGGCTTCCGATTTGAGAAATAATTTCAACATATGAAGATTCCGATTTGATGCTCGGGTTGTTTTAACAGTTTACTTTGATGCCATGTGAAGTTAAATATCTTATGAATGGACCTTTCCCAATTCAAGCCATGTGGCGTTGGTGATCAATCAATGTCTCATGACTTCAACCTAGATAAATTTTACATTTGGCCAAAGAGATCCTTCCCTATCAATCCATTCAATTGTTCTTACATTCAACAAGCAAAAAGTTATTTAGGAATTCGCATATCTACTGAATAGATTTTTTTTACAATAACAATTAGATCATTGTAACAAATTCACACCACAGAACCAAATTTAATATATTGAGACATAAAATTTAATTGAAAATTTCCATTGCAGGTAAATATACCATCATCATAGCATTAAGTAGCAGTTTGGGTACATCTTAACAACCGTAATGATAAAGACGTACATATAAAAATAATTCCAGGGCTGATTGGTGAAACAATCACTGTTATTTGAGCCTCAATAATGCCTAGTATTTCTACTTCCATTAGAAATTCAGCATGCTACTGCTTGGAGCTTCATGTTTTTAATTTTGATGTTAGCTATGTTTGAAAGAAATGACTGCAAAATGCTAGCACAGCATGCATGAACTAACCAGAAGTTCTGTCCCCACCAAAAACCGACTCCAGAACCCCTGTTCGGTTGAGATGACTAACATCACCCCATGATTTAATGGTCCACTCATCCCCATCTGACAAGTGAAATATGTTGATGGATGTATTCAGTACCTTCCCTCCAGCTCGTCCATTTGGACAAGCTTGCTTGTAAAATGTTCTGATAACACCCCCATGAGTGACCACAACCACTCGCTCTCCTGCAATAGGCAAATGCAGCTTTCAACCGGTCATTCTCCAAGTGCAATGTCTTATAATAGTTAAAATATTTAATAGGTCTCGCACCAACAATATTGAAACTTTAATGTTGTCCCCCAACCAAACTCAGGGTGGTTGGGAATCCAAGTCAAGCCTCAGCTATCATACCCCCATAGAGGTAGAACTTATGAGTACTGCAATTTACTGAAGTACTAATACAAACCATAAAACAAAATGGCTAGCACACATACATTTCATGAATTGTAACACTTGGTAAAATTTCTGCACTCCCAAATTGAAAAGGTTTTTGAAGTACGTAAAATTTACTTTTTAAAATGTTCCAGATGGAAAAGTTATAAAAGAGAAGCCAAATGACGCCATACCTTTATGCTTTCTACCAATTCTCTCCAATGAAGATGTGCAACGTTCATAAAGTTGATCAAGACTTTCTCCACCACCCTGCATGTAATGAAAGAGATTGATCCAACAATTTTTCTGCTTATTTCCAAACTAAAATTTCATGCACATTCAATATTATAGTACTTGTTGTTCTAATCATATTTTTCGAACTATTTTGCTTTTTTTTTTTTTATATAAAAATAAGCACATAGCGTTATCAATCATATGGAACGGGTTTAACTCATCTCAATTAGTTGGTTTTACAGTAGTCCTATAGAGTTTTCCTTTCTTTTTAGTAGATATTCTATGGTCACATAATATTACAGATACGCTTTTCGCCACTTCATCTACCTACTCATATTCTATGAGCCAGGTCTTCCTCAATTACCCATCCTAGGATACCAAAAGCAATCATTCTTTGCTATTTCTCAACCATCAAGTTTTACTATCTCTCCCTCCTTATTTCTATTTTTCACTTAACTTGCAATTCATTTTTTTTTTTTTTTGATAAGTCACTAAACTTGCAGTTCATATACTCCATTTTAGCTCTGCTTAACTTAAAACCTCTAGATACTAAAGTATCCCCCTTCAAACTTCCAGCTTATTTATTTATTTACTTTTATAAGTGAGTTCTCATCCAAGGGGAGGGATAAAGAGGAACTAGTGACCTCCACTCCATCAGGCGTAGTCCCCATAATCAATCTAGTAAGCTCACCCCTAAAAAAGAGTTATCAAATATCCAGCTTGAGATCTACCAGCACCTACTGAACCAACATTACTTGGCCATACATTTATAGAACAAACTTCAATGCTTCACAGGCCATAAGATTGTCCAATAGGATATTGCAACTCTAAAGTAAAGAGTTCTTACCGGGATTTCTTGATCCGTGCTGTGGGATAAAAAAGCCTGGTAAGCCTTAGTACTAACTTTGGCTGCTTCACGCAGTACAAGGCCTTGAAGATCCCCCAAATGTCTTTCCCGTAAGTCAGGTTCTTTACTTACCTGAAATTAAAATCCAACTACAATAATGCTCCAGATTCCAAATTACAGATGAGAAACAGATTAATTTTGGCTTCATAATATACTGGAACCCAATATTGTCAAAGACTTTTATTCGTCTCAAGATGCATCATTTATGGTATCTTAAGAATTTCCAAACATGTCCCAAGTATCATCCCAATTACCTAATAGGTTTCAACAATTATAAAGCGTGCGCGCGCAGCGGGGGGGGGGGGGGGGGGGGAGGAAGAGAGAGAGGTGTAATACCATAAAAATAATATTGTATGGATAATCATTATGAGTTCAAAGGACCAAATGTTTCCCTTGTAATGAGGAATGAGTATTAACATATAGCAATAACAAAGCCTTTTTTTTTTCTTTTTTCTTTTTGGAGCAAGAGAAAGAGGGGAGGGGGGGGGGGGGGGGGGAGAGGAGGGCAGTGGATTCCATTGGAGACTGCTTGCATTATAGGATACATAACTTTTTCATGCCTTAACTCTATAGAGATGAGATTTGAACCTAGGTCATGCTTCTAATAAAAGAGACTTTATTGGCCAAGCTAGTTGGCACCTTTAGCAACACAAAATTGATTGTTCAAGCTTAAAAAGATTAGTTTTCCATTTCACATAACGCTCTTATGACAACTTAACCACCATTTTATCTTCAATTTGGTACATTTAGTGCTCAAGGCCAAAGGTCAGATAATGGAGTCAAGGTTAAGATGAAAAAAATCTTAAGAGATTCATATGGTCAATGCCAAATAGTTTATGAAAGTTTCTCATGCGGGTTAATAATCCAAACCCAGGACTCCATGTGTGAATAGTTCTGCTTAAGTTGATCACCAAAACACAGTCAATTAATTTCATGCTGATTTCATTGCCAAAATAAAATTAATTACATCAAAGAAAAAAATGACTTCGTAAGTAATATACATGCAATTATTATTGCAATGCAAATCAGTACCATCATCTCTATTTTAGCATTTAGATGAAATCCAACTTCAAAAATGTTGCTTCTGGATTCATACCTCTAGTCCACCACAGCTGGTTGCAATTATCTGTGCAGTTTCAAAAGCTCGTTTCAAGTCAGAAGAGTATACAGCAGAGATGTTAGGTTCCTTGGATAGCCTATCTGCCACCTTACAAGAAAAGAAGAATAAGTAAAGAGGTTAAGGCAAATGACATATTTCATTGAGTTTTCACAGCCAAAGTGAAGCATGTAATACACAAGTCATAACTTACTGCAGCTGCTTGTTGCCTCCCAGCTTCATTTAGTTCGACATCCAGATGTCCCTGTTTAAAGATGAATTAATTTATAAAACTAAAATCATTGACACTTCAAGGCAAAAATCAGAGCCACAAAAAAGGTATGAGCTTGGCTTTTTAAATAAAGAGAAATCTCAAGCAAACTTTTTATTGTACTGACCTAAAGTTGAGATTGAGTAGATAGCCTTTTAAAGGGTAAAAATCAAGCTAATCCAAGTAGAAGGTTGATCTAGAAGGGTTCAATTTTTTTTTTCCCAGAAGATTATAAGCTACTTACTAAATTTTTTTTTTTTAAAAATGTAATCAATTCAATAAAAAGGAAAAAGCACAATATAGGGGCACAACACTAGTACGCGGGAAGTATATAAGAGAAACATCCAAAAAGAAAAATCTCATAAGCTCCTCAATGAGGATGAGCTTGGTAGCCTAGTTCATTTTACTGCCCAAGTGCATGAAAATGCCACATCTAATAACTACCCATATAAGCACATGTCCCAAAGTCTTCATACAAAGATAATAGTTGTTGTAAGGTCACCTTAAACATACTGGGCTATTAGCAAAAAATGGACTTGCATATCAATTCTCTCTATGCTGAATTTTACAGTAAAGGTTATTAGTAACATTATTTCAATGCTAATATAAGCAAACTTCAAAAGCATAAGCATCCCCTACGTGTAAAAAACAAGGAGAATCAAATGCAAGGTGCTCACTATAACACAAATAAACATGCATTCGATTATATGACTATATATCATCACAAAAAACCCCATAAAAAAGGTTGACGTTAGAGAAAAAAGGCAGTACCTGAATTCTTCCATCAAGATTCCACTCCGTTTCACCGTGACGCACCACAATTATCTCAGCGTAATTTGGATTTACCAAGCTGTGTTGTTAAAAGTTCGAACCCCAAAAATAAAAGTTTCCATTTTTAGACTATAAATAAATAGTTAAAAAGAAATGAGAAATGGGGATCGAACCTAGAATCGGAGTTGGACTCGGAGTGGGAATCGGCCATGTATGATTTGAGTAGGTGAGTTGCGTGGGCGTGGCGAGTGAAGGCTAAGCGTTGTGCTGCGTTGGTTTTAGCTGCAGTAAACGTGAAGCGCGAAGGAGGACGAAGATGATTAACTGGTTGTGAGGGATTGCGCGAACACAAAGATGCTGGATTTATAGAGAGCCAGGTGCGCGGTGTGCTCATAATCTTTCACCAATTGGAATTTGGAACCAGATTCTATTCTACTACGACTGCGTCTTCCAAATTGGCACAAGTGGGGCTGAAAATGGGCTGTGGCCTTTTAATTCTTTGTCCAATGTATAGGGCCTACTTAGGAAGTCTAAAGGTACATTTGCATCCGTTTCATTTTGTTAAAATTAAAAATTTTTTATTAAACGTATCTATATATATAATAATAATAAAGCAGAGAGAAAATTTAATTAAATTTTAAATTAGAATTCAATTAGTGTCTAATTTTATGCCACGTATCTCATCTAATCTAAAATTTAGAATTTTGTGCCAAGTGAATTAATTTAAGTAAAAATTGAATTTCAATTCGAGTTTAATTTTGTGCCACGTTCCCATCTAATCTAAATCTTTAAATTTTTGTGCCAAATTAGTTAATTTAATGTAGAAAACGAGGAGTTCAATATAATAAACCATAAAAAAACATAATCATATAACTAAAATAATTCAAATTTATAAGTCATATATATATTAATAGCTAAAGTGGAGAGAAAATTTAATTAAATTCTAAATTGGAGTATAATTTTGTGTCACATGTCGTTTAATTTTTAAATTTTTTTGTCAAGTGAATTATTAGGTGCAAAAATTAAAAGGTCTAAATTCAATTAGATTTTAGATTGAATTTTAATTGGAGTTCAATTTTGCGTCATGTATCTCATCTAATTTGTAAATTTTTGTGACAAGTTAATTATTGGAGGCAAAAATCGAAGAGTCTAGATCTAATTAAATTTCAAATCATATATAGATATATAATATGTAATTGTGATTATTTTTAAATGGACCCGTGCATATGCACGGGATTACACACTAGTTGTAAATAAAGGTAAAAATTAACTAAAATAATATAGTAAAATTCTTGAATAGTACTAAAAAGTATAGTAAAACTCATAAATAATATAAATAAATTAAATAGTAAAATAAGTTGACAAAAATAATTTTTACCGAATGTAGGACTCATTTTTTTTAATGACAAAAGAGATTACAAAGGAGAGCTGCGAGCTTGAGCCCTGATAACAGAAACAAAATAGAGAGGGCCACAGCCTTGATCACGATTACCAAATACAATGTTTTCAGGCAACACTTGGCCAGAGCATTTGCTGCACAATACGCTTCTCTAGCAATCCAGCGAATAGAGATAATAGGATTTGAACCTTAAGGACTCCATTAGACTTTATAGGCCCTATGATTTAAAGTTTAAACCATAAATATCTTGGAAACATGAGGTGACTTGATGATGATTTTGAGAGTTCTATGATTTAGAACTCATGGATGAGCCAACTCTCATTTAAAAAAGAAAAGAATGGGTATTTGGGTGGATGCTACTTAGTGGGCCTACAACATTGGGCCACTGATTAAAAGTTATGCATCATGGCTTTCAGGTTGTACCATTATCCCCCCCCCCCCCCCCCCCCCCCCCCCCCCAAAAAAGAAAAAAAAAACTCTAGTTGCTAAAGAGATTTTACACTTGAACTAATTAGGTAGAAATGTTTGAAATAATGTTTTATATGACAGCATATATTATTCTCAAAAAAAAAAAATATATATATATATATATATATGACAAACATATGTGTTCATGGTTTCAAGGTGTCTCATAGACGAAAAAGAAAATAGTCTAGTTAAAGACTGGAACGCTACTTTCTCATATATTAAAAAATAAAAACACATACGCAACATGTTTAAACATTTTCAATTAATGACTTAATTATAAATGAGTCTATACTGTGTAGTTTAAATTGATTTTTTTTTTAACATATGGTTTATTTTAATAATTTTGATAAACGTGGAGTTCAATTTAAGACCACTTTTACATTCTGAAGTCTAACATATAATTAACCCTTACTTCTATTTCATTTTACAGTCGAATGCCGTGAAGGTTTCCTAGCTCCACCTCTGCCCCACTTCATTTTTTGTATTTGTCCTACAAGGCCCAATCTAGAAGTTGGTTCTCTTTAATTAAGGTTTGGATTGAGGGGCACTGTATAAGTACTGGTCTAGCCACACAATTAGTCCAGCCAAAATATGCCTAACAAGCCCAATTTTTTTTGTTTGTTTGTTTGTGGGAGAAGGACTATTATCCTATCATGATGCTATACCAAAAACATATGGCACAAATTTTTTTCACAAATACTAAGGCGAAATATTATGATTGATATATAACAAAAATATTATCAATAATACAAAATTCATGTTAAAATAATATTGCTAAAATTACAACTCTACAATCTTGGTTAATTGTAAAAACAAGTTTAATTTGTTCTTGAACTTGCACACAAAAGTTACCGTAGCTTTCTTGGGAGGGCTGCCATTTTCATGTCTTACTGATTATACAGTCATTTTCATTCAATCAGATTTATAAATTATTGCTTTAAGTGCTTTCATTGAAGCTAAAATAGGCAGCCCTTATGGAATGTGCCCCATTACAATACCATAATCTAAGACCTAACGAAGTCACAATAAAAAAAATTATGGTCAAGAAAGAGTTAGCCAGTTCGGGCAGCTTTCTAGAAGAAGAGGATGCATTCTACCTATTCTCTAACAACCCATACCAAACCAGTTTGCATATTGACCAGAGTATGATGCATCTTGTAGTTATGTTCCTCTTCCTCTGGCATCAACTTGACATGATTATGGAAAAATTGAAATTTTGGAACGTCTTCGTTGACGAGTGTTGAGTTTTGATACATGAAAAACAACCATCATGCTTATAATTTAAAAAGACGTAGTTTGGCTACAATGATTGTAGCCAATAATTACAAATAGTGGCAAAGTCATAATTTTTTTTAAAAGGGAGCCGAGCTTAATATTAAATATTCTTAAGTTAAAAAAAAACTACCGCCCTATTTGTTTAGATAGAAAATCTTATATAAAAATATTTTTTTTTTGTGTTTTCTAATATTTAGTAGCCTCAGAAAAAATGAGTCAAAGAAAAACTATATTTAGTCAACATAAAAAATATGACTTATTTTTAGAAATTGTATCAAGGAATGGATGAAAAATGATCTCAATTGAATTAATTAGAAAGAATGAGTACAGAAGTTTTATATACAGTGACAGAACCAAGCTAACCACCTAACTGCAAAATAGAAGAAAAACTAACTACACATGTGTCCCAACAGTAATAACTAACTTTCTCACGTACTATTACTTAAAGAAGTTAATTCATCTACTAAACTACAAGTCATATGTACAAAGAAATTCACTACAAGCTATTGTTGTTTTTGTGCTTTGTTTTGTTCTAACCACAGAGCTTGTTGCTCTTGTTGCTTACTGCTATGCTCATTGCTGTCTTCTCTCTGATACTCCCTCTCAAGAGCAACTGGTGTATGTATATTTATCATTCCCATCTTGCAAGTAAGGTTAGAAAACTGATTGAAACTCAATGCTTTAGTAAGTACATCAGCTAATTGGCAATGAGTCCTAACATGATTTAGCTTGATAACTTTTTCCAAAACTTTATCCTTGATCGCTTGACAATCAATTTTTATATGCTTTGTTCTCTCATGGAAGACTAGATTAGAGCCAATGTGCAATGCTGCCTAACTGTCACAAAATAGTAGAGCTTCTCTATCATGTTCTACTCCAATATCTTTGAGAAAGTACAAAATCCACACTATCTCACATGTTGGAATTGCCATGGACCTGTATTTATCTTCTGCTGAAGACCTTGACACTGTAGACTACTTCTTTGACTTCCCAGACACCAACGAGTCCCCAATTAAAATGTTGTAACTTGTCACAAACCTTCTAGTGTCAGGACATGAGGCCCAATCAACATCTGCAAACCCTTTCAAGTGCAATTCTGAGTTGGAAGAAAACAGAAGTCCCTTTTCTAGTTCACTGTTTAGGTATTGCAAGATTCTATATGCTACATCTAGATGTGACCTTCTTGGTCTAGACGTGTATTGGCTAAGCATATGAACAACAAAGGTAATATCAAGTCTTGTAATTGTCAAATACAAATGTCTGCCTATCAACCTTCTATAACTACTTGGGTCTTTAAGTTCTTCTCCCTCAAACTTACTTAACCTGAGATTTTGCTCCATTGGTGTTTTAGCAAGCTTACACCCAAGCAAACCAGCAACATTAAGAACTTCAAGTGTGTACTTTCTTTGACAAAAAGCTATGCCTTTGTCTGATCTGGCAACCTCCAAGCCAAGAAAGTACTTCAAATCACCTAAGTCCTTCAACGTGAACTTTTCATCTAACATAACCTTGAACTTGCCTATCTCATCTTTATCATTGCAAGCCACTAAAATATCATCCACATATACTAAAAGAACCATAAAAATATCCCCTTGCTTCCTAGTGAATAAATAATAATCGGCTTTGGATTAATTAAAGCCAAGTTGAATTAGAATGCTGGAAAATTTGGCAAACCATTGCCTAGAAGCTTGCTTAAGGTCATATAATGATTTATTAAACTTACAAACTTCCTCCCCCTGGCTATGAAACTCTTGTGGAAGAGCCCTATACATTTCTTCATCCAAATCACCATGTACAAAGGCATTGTTCACATCCAATTGACTAAGGAATCAACCCTTAACTGAAGCCACAACAAGAAGGACTTTGACAAATACCATCTTTGCCACTAGGAAAAATGTTTCAAAGTAGTCCACTCCTTCTTTTTGTGTAAATCCCTTAGCCACTAACCTTGCCTTGTATCTTTCAATTGAACCATCAGCTTTGTACTTATTGTAAATCCATTTGCATCCTATGGGCTTCTTACCAGTAGGCAGTGGAGTTAGTGTCCATGTATTGTTAGCCTCAAATGCTGCTATCGCAGCAGCCATGACCTTTTGCCATTTGAGATTAGAAACAACTTGATAGTAGAAAGTGGGCTAAAAAATGGATGAAATAGAACAACAAAAGGTTTTGTAAGAGGGAGAGAGGTGTTGATAAGAAACATGAGAAGATAGAGGATGAGAAGTACTTGAATGCGTAGGACTGGCATCAATGATAGATGAGACCTGATTGCAATGATATGCTTGTAAGTAAGATGGTTGTTTGATTGGTCTAGATGACCTTCTAAAAGGGATAGGATCAACAATAGGTTCAAGAGGTTCTTCTGGTACTTCATCAAGAAAATCATCATCAAGTGTATGATGAACTTGAATGATTGAATCTTGAGGAATAGTAGAAGGAGGTTTTGGTAGAATAGTGTCATCAAAGATAGTAGGGATAGTAGGAACAGAAGGTAAAGGCAATGAAAGATGAGGATCAGATTCACATGAGCTTGAAACATAAGGGAAGATTAACTCATGAAAAATGACATCCCTTGAGACAAAAACAGTATGAGACTTAAGATCAAAAAGCTTATATCCTTTTATATTGAAAGGATAACCAATCAAAACACATTTTCTTGCTCTTGGAGAGAACTTCTTACTAGTTTGAGTAATAGTGGAAGCAAAACACAAACAATCAAACACCTTGAGAAGATTATAATCTGGCGGCCTTTTAAAAAGAAGTTAAAAAGGTGTTTTATCATTCAATAAAGGAGAGGGCAATCTATTGATTAGATAGGCTGCAATTAAAACATAGTCACCCCAAAATTGGATCGGAATTTGAGATTGAATTTGCAATGCTCTAGCTATGGAAAGGAGATGTTGATGTTTCCTCTCCACAATAGAATTTTGTTGTGGAGTGTAAACATAGCTATGTTGGTGAATGATACCATGAGAATTAAGAAAATCTAGCATATCAAATTCCTTGACATTATCAGTTCTTATAGCTTTGATTTTTTAGTCCAAATTGTATAGAAACCATAGTATAAAAAGAATGAAACAACTGCCTAATTTCAAACTTTCACCTCATAAAAAACAACCATGTTGCTCTAGTTGCATCATCCACAACAGTTAAAACATATTTGAAGCCAGCTAAAGTAGGAGTTGAATATGGTCACCATACATCCATATGAACCAAATCAAAAGCACAACTATTGATTTTATTATTGAAAGGAAAATGCAATCGTTTAAGTTTTGCTATAAGACAAACTTGACAGTCTTTATTACAAGAAGATTGTAAAAACGGAATAACATGACTCAAAACATTAAGTTTAATGTCAGAAGGGTGACCTAATCTTGCATGCCAAAGGAAAGAAGAGTTACAATGAGGATTTGTAGAAGTTGCTGCAGAGAAAGGATGAAATGCAACACTGATTTTGTGAGCAGCTAAGAAGTCAGCTAGGGAAGAGCCAAGAGTATGCTGAAGGCTTTCACACTGCAACAGGTACAATCCATCAATTGCCTTTCCCACCTTAACATTTTCCAATATAAAAGGTCCTGGACAAAACAATAAGCAGAAAGGAAAACAAGGCAATATGGTTGAGGTTGAGTAATTGTATTAACAGATAAAAGGTTAAAAGGTGAAAGATGGGACATAAAAGACATTTTTGAGAGTGAGAGAAGAAGATAGAACAACAGTTCTAATGTGAGTCACTTGTGTTGATCCCCATTAGGCAATTGAACCAAAAACTGCATAGTAGTAGTAATTGTGGTTAACAAGTCAACATAGCAAACAAAATGGTCAGTAGCACCAGTGTCTAATACCGAAGCATGCCTACCATAAGCCCTTCTATTGACCACTTGTGCAGAAAAAACATTGTGAGAGAAATCAATACCTGTCATTGCAGTGTTGGAAGAAGATGCCACATTGGCCATTGGAACTTCCTTTGCTTGAGATGTTGTTGCAAGGGATGAGTTTGAAGTGCCAATCAAAGCTAATAGTTGTTGATATTGATTAGGATTGAAAGCAGGATGATTGTGCAATGGAGAAGCAAAAGGCAATGACTCTGAAATTTGACCTGAGGACACTTGATGTGCCATTGAGGGTTTGTTCTTAAACTTAAACCCTGATGGAAAGCCATGCAATTTATAGCACTTGTCAATAGTATGACCCAATTTTCCACAATGTGTATACAATGGGCTATCATTCCCTTTATTATTCTAATTGCTTGTTGATTCAGAAGAGAAGTTTTGACCTTTGGCTGCAAGCATAGAAGACTTAACACGAGTACTTGCACCATTGGTAATGGTCCTTTGCATTTCTTCTTAAATTAACAAGGCATACACCTTATTAAGTGAGGGAAGGGAATCCATTAACAACACTTGAGTTCTTACTTAGGAAAACGAGTCATGTACACCCATTAAGAATTTCATTACTGGCTCTATAACTTGCAATTCAGTCAATCTCTTATTAAATTGCAGACACACTTGCCACAAGTACAAGAAGGGAAAGGACTATAACTTTGCAATTGATCCCATAACACTTTAAGCTAAGTAAAGAAATCAGTAATGGAAATTTCACCTTGATGCAATTCTGCTATTTGCTTCTGCAAATTGAAGATTCTAGGGCCATTCTTCTAAGAAAATCTATCTCTCAAGTCTGTCCAGATCTTCAAGGCCATGTCTTCATACACAATGCTAGCCTGAATCTTGGGAGACACTGAGTTTGTCAACCATGTCCCAACCATGTTATGACACCTAATCCAAGATTGAATGGCTAAAGGAGTTGACACTAATGAAGATGAAAGAGTCAAGGTTCCATCAATGAAACCCAATTTGTTCTATCAATGAAACCTAATTTGTTCTTTGTAAGCAAAGCCTTTCCCACAAATTGAGCCCAAGTTGGGTAATTCTCATTCCCAGTTAATGGCTAAGTCACGAGAATAGTGCTGGTGCTTTCTCCATGATGAAAAAACAAGGGGTCATCCATTGGAGATTCTTGTGTTGAACTGGTAGTCTCAACAGTAGTAGCAAGAGGAGATGAGTCAGCAGAAGCCATTGTTGAAAAAGGAAAACTCTTTGAATGAAGAAAGGAAAATTTCAAGAAACGAAGTGTAACTGAAAGAAAAACTTCAAGAAACGAAGTGAAATTGAAGGAAATGTTGAACTGGAAGAACCCTAGATTGAACAAAATTGGGGAAAATCTAGAGATTCAGCTCTGATACCATATCAAGGAATAGATGAAAAATGATCTCAATCGAATTAATTTAGCAAGAATGAGTATAAAAGTTTTATATACAGTGACTGAACCAAGCTAACCACCTAACTGCAAAACAAAAGAGAAAAACTAACTACACACATGTCCCTACAGTAATAACTAACTTTCTCATGTGCTATTACTTAAAGAAATTAATTCATCTACTAAACTACAAGTCACATGTACAAAGAAATTCACTACAAGCCACTATCGTTTTTGTGCTCTGTTTTGTTCTAACCATAGAGCTTACTGCTCTTGTTGCTTACTGCTATGCTCATTGCTGTCTTTTCTCTGATAAATTGTTTTTCACTATTTTTTTTTTTTTTTTGGAAAACAACTCCATCTCACAGTAAGTTAACTAAGGGAAGTTATGAGATTGTTTTTCAATTAATTTAAAGTTGCTACCAAACATAAGAGGCTAAGATAGTTTTATAGAAAATATTTTTAAAAAAAAATAACTCATTTTTTAGAAAATATCGTTGCTGAAAAAACAGAGCGTGCAAATATACAAAACCCTTCTTCTAAACAAGAAAAAAAAAAAGCTATTAAATTATATATTATAATATATTATTTAAAAATTATAATCAATATAGTTTACACATAATTTTGTTTCAAGTTCCAACGCAAGTTAGAAGTCAACCAAAGGTAAAAGTCAAGTAGTGGTGGCTGGCTTGATTTGGATCATGAGCTTGGAGCCAAGCAGACAACGTCATGGCCGGATTCATGGCGATAGATTGGCCGTAAGAGGAGAAAGAATGGGGCAGGTGTACACACAATAACCTTATAGGAATTTGGATTTTTTTGTTTTGTTTTATTTAATTTGTTTGTTTTAAATATTGGTGATTTGAGATTGTTTGAACATTAGCATTAGCATTGGGGGTGTAAAAATCCCCCCAATTGCTAGTTTACCAAACAAGACACTAAAAGAAGGGTTTAGCTAGGTATAAATACCTAAAATTTTTTGCCAACTATGAACAGTAAGGTTGTATATGTACAACCCTACTGTTTATGAGTTGTAAAAATAAAAATACATTTTAATATGGTGAGAGAGAAAGAGAGGAAAAGAGGGAAGAGAGAGAATTGGAGGGTCACGTGCTAAGGAATGGGCTGGGTATTTTTATTTTTGGGCTATTTTAATTTCTGGGTATTATTTTATTTTTATAACAAGTTCAGTTTTTTAAGTTCATCTTAAAAAATTCAATTTTCTTTGGGTTTTCCGAGACAAGTTCAAAAGTTGAGAGCCAATTATAAATGTTTTATGTATAATTTCTACATTGTGAGAGTTCAAATTCTAAAATTTGGGGGGGGGGGGGGGGGGCAGCAAGTATATTGTGATTGAAATTAAGGAAATTAGTTGTTGTAAATGAAAATTTGCAAAAGCTAGGGGGGGGGGGGGGCATGGCTCCCCTGGCCCCCCTAGCTTCACTAGTGGTTACAAGTTTCACTAAAATTATTAACATAACTACTGTAAGGACGCAATTTGACGACCAAGCCCAAAGTAGGAATGGACCTTGGCCCAAAGAGCCCAATACAATGAATTTGTCAAGAGGGTTGGAAAACTAGGCTTTAATGAATTAAACAACAACTAAAGTGGATCAAGATCACTAGGGAACAAAGATAAAATGGCTTCTTATAAAGAAAATCATTCTCAGCTCAATCCGAGGAGTTTAATTCTAGTATACTTCTCTTTATAATTAGGTTACAAGTTTTGTTCTTATTGCTACAGTGTTTTATCTCCAGTTTCCAATCACTTTCTCTTAGGGTATCTCCTCTATTTTATACTATCTTCCCCTTTCATCTCTACCCTCCACGTGCTGATCAGATCGTTAGTGTTCATCCTTGTCCCATCCGCACCTTTTTGAAGTCTTTGAGAAGTAGCTGTAAGGTTGAAAACTACTGTTCATGCATCACTTCCTCATTAATGCGGCTAGAGAGTTAGCTGCAGAGTATTCAATGCGATGGTTGCAGCTTTCCCTTAGATATTTTATATCTCTTTCTCTGACCTGTATTTCCATGAAGTATATCTTTATTAATAAAATCTTCTGGAAGGTCATTCTGGGCAACAGGACATACCATCTAACCTCTGCTTCACTTATCCGAGGAGAGACTTCTCCTCGGCCTACCTTCCTCATCCTTCTAAGTCGTAACTTGAGCTTTGGACCTTACGTCTTCATTACTATTTTTCTGTCCTCAAACCAATAAGCGCCCTCCAACAAGGCCCAAGGCCCACTATGATGTCTTGGGCCTTTTCTCCCTACAACTACAAATTTTGAAAATTTAATATTTTGATTAAATATTCTTTATATTTTTAATACGTATATTATATTTTGTGTCAATTGGATATTATTTATTATTTGATCTATAAACTTATTTTTTATGCATGATTTTAGATTGCAAAAACTTGAGAAATTTACATATTTGATTGATGACAAAGTTATTAATTTTTAATTTTTTGAAAATTTTTCAAGCATAGAAAGAATAAAAAAAATATATAATTTAATGATAAATTTGTCAAAATTTACATTCAATAAAAAAATATTAAATAAATTAGTAACCACTGGTTACAACTAAGGTTGTAACTAAACTATCTACATTTAAAAACATTTTTAATTGGGCATTCTACTCAATGAAAAATTATTGAATACTCCGGGAGCACAATAAATACGTACTCCTCCCTCTCACGAGAAATTATTATTTACACTGGGAGAACTGCTAATGTGATCTTTGACCAATGAAATGATGTCATTTATGCAAATGTATGTGTGAGCTTCCTAATCAGTACAAGAAATAAAAAAATAAAAATTACTAGATGATGTCACATTTGCATAAATAACAGCATTTTATTGATTGTGAGGTCAGGGAAGATCATGTCAGCAGTCCTCCTAATGGACCTAATAATTTCTCTTCTCTCACATAAATTGTGAGTTCTATCATAAATTTAATTAATGAAACTTATAGTTATATGAGAGAAAAAAATACATATTTATGATATTAATAAAAGTAGTCAATAATTACTTTGCTCAATTACGAGAGCAATAAGAGCAATAAACTATCATCTAAAAAAAAAAGACGGACAAAGGTGAATAAGAGCAATAAACTTGATCAACAAAGGTCTGCCGACAAGACGGACAAGGATGTGATAATTAATAAGGTCGTATTCACAAGTGGGTGGGCCATTGAATTGGTTTTTCTCTGTTTTGATTTTATAATGGCCATGTAATACTTTTAAAGTCTTCTTTTGAGTCCACAGAAAATATCCTAGCTTGAAGTTGATCTGGCTATAGATATATTATGTATATGCCTGATACACAACATTAATTTGCTAGAAGACACTTGAATTACAATACCAAGAGCTCTCTTGAATGTATAGAGATGGCGACTGGTTTTGCAAAGGGAAAGATGGTGACTGTGTTGAGCATTGATGGTGGTGGCATTAGAGGCATTATTCCTGGAACCCTCTTGGGCTTTCTTGAATCCAAGCTTCAGGTATACTTCACTAACCATAGCCATGAACCTCTTCTTCTTTGTTATAATTTGTGTGTATATATTATGTTTAGGAATTCGACGGGCCCAATGCAAGAATTGCAGATTATTTCGACGTAGTTGCAGGAACAAGTACAGGTGGGCTAGTAACAGCCATGCTTACAGCTCCAGACAAGGACAAACGGCCCATGTATGCAGCAAAGGACATCATCAACTTCTATTTGGAGAACTGTCCCAAGATTTTTCCCCAGAGCAGGTAAATCTCAATGAAACCACAATACCAAAAAAAAAAGCCTTTAATTTCTTTCAGTTTTTACAATTTTTAAGTGAATTCAAGAAAAGGTATATATTTTCCATTAAAGTTGATTCCATGGAAGCAGGAAGAAAAATTTTGTGAGTTCAGTGACAAGCTTGTTTGGTGCGGTGGTGGGGCCCAAGTATGATGGGAAGTACCTGCGGTCATTGACAAGCGGGCTACTTGGCAACCTAACTGTGAAACAGACTCTAGCAGATGTGATCATTCCAACTTTTGATATCAAACTCCTTCAGCCAGTGATCTTTTCGACCGATGATGTATGAGTATGACAATAATAAGTATACTTGAAAGTGTTGTACATATACTTGTTAGTGGAAGTCGAGTTATACTATATATGCATACAATATCTTTTACAAAATTGTGTAATTCCCTGGTTTTATCACTAACACCATATTTAGTATGCATTAATCAGAACATATAATTTTAACAATAATAAATGTTAAGACTTATTGGTGGGAACAAGTTTTACTCCGGTTATTTTTACTTTTTTATGAAAAACCATACACACGAGAAAAGTAATGGTTTGGCTTCAAATTAGTTTTAAGTTATATTTTTCAACTCTTTAAGTGGCAGTTTATAAGACTATTTATATATATATATATATTATATTATATTTAAATAAGTCATATAATTCATTTAAAAAGTTATATGATTAAAATTAGTAAATAATCTTTAATTGCCATGTCATGGAGCTTGGAGAAAAACTTTTTTCTATTGGTGAAAGTCTCGCATTGAAAAAAAAAAAAAAAAAAAAAAAAAAAAAAGAGATATTGGTATTACATAATTGAACATAAACCTACCTGTTAAAACTTTTAAATAAAGTGGTGTTGGAATTATGGCCAATTGGCCATTACATAGCCTCAACCGTTATAATCATTTGTACAGGCAAAGCTAAATGAATTGAAGAACGCTAGGCTAGCAGATATTTGCATCGGCACCTCTGCAGCACCCACTTTTCTTCCGGCACACTATTTCGAGACAAAAAATGCAGAGGGAAAAACTCGCAGTTTTGATCTAATTGATGGTGGGGTTGCAGCAAATAATCCTGTGAGTACCTAATTTGATAATTTAAGGTGCATTTGGTGACGAAGCTATGGAAATTTGGTTGTTCTATTAGATATTTCTTGATTTATTTTGGATCAAGTTGGAAATTTCTCTTATCCATTTTAAACTAAATCCACAGACGATGATGGCCATAACCCAAATTAGGAAAGAAATATTGATGCAAAGCTTTGAGTTACCTGACATAAAACCAACGGATTACAGCGAGAGAATGCTAGTTCTATCATTGGGCACAGGTGGGGCCAAGCATGAAGAGAAGTATACAGCAGCCAAAGCCTCAAAATGGGGATTGCTTAGTTGGGTTTATGACAATGGTGCAACTCCATTGCTCGACGTTTATGCAGACGCAAGTTCTGATATGGTCGACATTCATGTGTCCACACTCTTCCAAGCCATTGGTTGCAAGAAAAACTACCTCCGTATTCAGGTACGTACCAAATGACCACATTAACTATATCTATTTGTGACATTATGCATGACCATTTGCTATTAACATCTTTTTGGTAAAATATAAACCATAGGATGATACATTAACTGGAGATGCCTCCTCTGTTGATGTTGCTACCACGGAGAATCTGCAAAGGCTTGTGGAGATTGGAAAGGAGCTATTGAAGAAGCCAGTGTCAAGAGTCAATTTGGAAACTGGCAGGTTTGAGAAAATTGAGGGCGAGGGTACTAATGAAGAAGCTCTTACCTACTTTGCCAAACTACTTGCCGAGGAAAGGAAGCTTCGGCAAAACAAATGAGAGTTCTCGAGGAATGTTTTTTTTTTTTTTTTTTTGTATGATAAAATTATTTAAACACTAAGTTTTCAAAATATGAATTTGTATTGGTTGAAATAACACCTTTCATCAAAGGAAAAAGCATTGTAATACTTCACATTTTATGTGGCAAAGTTTCAATCAGATGCAAGGAATAATGTGATGGAATGTAACATGGTTTAGAACTAAGTAGGATGTGAGTAGTTTAGAAGTTAGAACAGAAAAGCTAAGTCACTATGCTTTAGGCATTGAGTCCTATCACACTCATAAATCTATATTATAGAAATGTGTGAGGGTGAGTTCGTTGCCTTCCCTATTGGATTGCCTTTGATTTCATATACCATTCTCCAGCTTGTGTTTCAATGACGGATAAGGCAGTCAAGCTACCTGCCAAAGGCCATGACACTAGCTAACTAGCTGATAGAGATGCCACAGCTACTTCTTTTGGAAGAGCTGCGAAAACGAATACCACTGCATTAGCTGCCTCCCATACAAAACTGGTTACAAAATGCTTAATAGTTAATACTCACAGTTTAGCATTGGTAACCTTTTAGATGGTTGACAATTATCTAAGTCCTATGGGCCAATATTTAAACGATTAGCTAACTAATTAACTAACTAATCAGTTTGTAACTACCTGTAGCCCCTTGTTTAATTACAAGGATATCTCTAACTAACTAACTAACTCATTACAACAGTAACTTCTAAGATGGATAAATCCTTTCGTTTGCCTCCAATCAACTTGAAAACACTTGAGTTCCATTGATAAAATCCTTAAGCATAACATAGGTGGCTGCACCAAGGTTTGGAAACCAATTGGCCTAGCTGCTATACAAGCTTCATGCTGCAATCGTCTTGTACTTATAGCTGCTGCTTACTTACACTGCCTTGTTCCAAGACTATACCGCCCTTGCTAGCAGCTACTTGAATCCATGCTACACATGTTATTAACTAATTAAAGAGGCCGGTGCATCACAATCAAATAAAGCAAGTGGTACTTCAAACTTTTTAGAAATTTTAATAATGGAATTTCGGTCGGAGAAAATTAAAGCCTACTTTTATTTGAAAAGTTCAAAAAAAAAAATTAAATTAATAGAATCTGAAAAAATACAATGATAAAAAGAAGGGATGTAATGCTAATGCATATGTTGAATATCTTGTTGCATAAGTACAATATACCCATAGGCTATAGCCTATATCGCACAACTACATGGGATGTTGCCATGTTGGACACTTAATTTTTTAAGTTGATTGGTGTAGAGATAAGGGCCCAAAATCATATATTGGGCCTTGGCTTTATCCAAGGACATTGACAGGTCCGAAAAGGGATAAATTAGTATGGGGGATTCCAGTATAGAATCTCATGAGATGACTGGAAGGTGGTCCGAGGAGGAACTTCTCCTCGGATATGATGAATATAGGTCAGGTACGTATTCCCACGATGAAGGTAATCCTCATAGAAGCCTCGACCACAAGAACATGCCCCATGAACTTACAAGGAGGAAGGAAATCCAAAAATGTCTAAGAAAATCAATCGCATTAAATGCACTGCAGCTACTTTTCTGGCCGTATTTATGTAGAAAAGACCCCTAAACAGTGTTGCTTTGGCTACCGCAACTCACAACAAACCAAAGAAGGTGTCTGATGTGACGGGCACTCAAGTGAGGGATCAAATGATCAACAAGTGTAAAATCAAGATGGTCTAAAAGGGGCTATATAATGTACAAAAATCCTCCACACTAGGGGGGTGAAAAATAAAGATAAAAGAAAAAAGAAAGAAAGGGTAGAGGACTTGTATCCAATTGTGATCAATTGATATAAAAGAAAATCTCCTCGGATAAGGGATTTCACTCAATTCTATTCTCTTTGTCTTTGTTCTATCATCCCGTAAATCCCTATTAACCGTTGTCCAGTTCATTAGGACCTAATTTTTTTACCCATTCTCTATAAATTTATTGTATTGAGCTCACTGGGCCAGGATTTCATACATGTTGGGCTTGGTCCGCAAAAACGTGTCCATACAATTGACATATGGAGTTTATCTTGAAAAAATATTGAAATATTATTAGGGGCCTTTCGGTGTTTGGGCCTAGATGAGCAAAACATGCAAATCACTTATAAATGAAAATAGCAAATAACTAATCCAAAATTATTGAAACTTCATTAAAAATAAATGGTCCATATGAGCTTCACATTCAAGCTCAAACCAACAACCCAATTTGATCACTTGCTTGTAAAAAACTAATCACTTGCAGATTGATTTGGTTTAGTTATTTTCATAATTTGATAATGCATGCAAAATCGTCATTAAAATCTTCAATTGAGGCGATCTTTGTTGTCCTGAAAATTTGAACGGTTTGCCATGCAATTATTTTAGTGGAAAAAAAAAAGTTTTAAGCCTTTTTTATTTTTGTGAGAGAGAAAACTGTTTTAACTCTTATGCCTTAACTAAGGAGAGAGACCATTTTATATATATATATATATATATATATTTTTTTTTTTTTAAATTCCTATATGCTTATAAGATCTACTTTGATTGTCAGTCGATAATGGTTGTGTTGAGAATTTCAAACCCCACTGTTACAAATTAACCAATTTTATGCGAATCCAATTACTTAGCAAATTATGCTTTCACATTCAGTATATTGTTAATCACAACGCAAAAAATATCATCAAAATAAATAATGATAGGGGTAAAACTCCCACCAGGCGACGGGAGCTTGCCTGCCTAGACGGCCCGACCTCTGATGACGGATATATATGACGGACGCCGTATGTTAACGACCTGACTCCTAGGGGTCGACGGAGAGAAGGTCGACGGACGTTGTCATCAGGCACTGAAGCCCATCTTATCACGTACGCTTCCCTGGGAAATGGAATCTTGTCGCATACGCTACTACTTGGCCTGATATCTTGCGTAGCACGATTCCTTCCCCCAAAAGGGATGTCTTGCCCAACACACTTGGCGACCCAAGGAGTATCTTACGCCACACGCTACCCAGGGCCAATTCTGGTACAGTGATACCTTCTCCAGTACGCCTCGGCCAAAGACCTCTACTACGACTATAAATACTACCACACCCTCCAAAATCGAGGTACGCATACTAAGATCCGACTCTGGCACTCTGGAGTTGTGAACAATACTAACTTAACCATCGGAGGGTCGTTGGCCGGTACCACGCCGGTACTTCCCTTTGAGGTTCTTCTTTCCCGTGCAGGTTAGTCCGAAGTACGCACAGGCCCTGCAGCTCACTGGTTTGATTCTTGACATCATCAGTTGGTGCCGTCTGTGGGAAGCGCGAGTGCGTAGATTCCGTCACGTGCTTCCCGGACAAAGAGTTGCATGGTACTCACGCGTTCAAGGACGACCACCATGAACGACCAAGGCAACAAACAACGCACCACGACCCTCGAGAGACAGGTCCAGACACTGGTGGCCGCGGTAGAACGCCTCACAAAACGCAACAATGACTTGGAAGAACAGCTACTACGGAGGAATGCGACGGGTGACAACCAGGGAGAAAATCAGGAGGAGAGCAGTGCCGACGAGAGGAACCACGAAGGCCCTGAGGGAAGCCATGCTTTGAGCCGACCTGAAGGACAGGAGACAAACCGTCCGTCGGCAGACGGGCATGCCCAGTCCAACATGGCCGCGGAAATGCGGATGATGAAAGAACGCATGGACTTCATGATGAACGCCCTCAAAGGACGAGTATCCAGCGACCTCGATGACCTCGTCCATCGCACAGACTCCCCATTTACAACACCTGTCATACTGTTCCCTACACCGCCGAAATTTCGCATGCCCCAGGTGGAGAGCTACGACGGAACCAAGGATCCGCTGGACCACTTGGAGTCCTTCAAGACGTTGATGCATCTTCACGGTGCACCGGACGAGATCATGTGTCGAGCCTTCCCGGCAACGCTAAAAGGCTCTGCAAGGACCTGGTTCGGCAGATTGGCGCCCGGTTATATCGGCACCTTCAAGGAGCTGAGCGCTCAGTTTGCCTCGCAATTCATCGGCGGACACCGGCACAAAAGATCCACCGCTTGCCTAATGAACATTAAGCAACGGGAGGATGAGACTCTGAGATCCTATATAGCCCGTTTTAACAGAGAAGCGTTGTCGATTGACGAAGCAGACGACAGGATACAAGTGGCCGCATTCACAAACGGGCTGCAGAAGGGTTAATTCTTGTTCTCTTTATACAAAAATGACCCAAAGACGATGTCGGATGTGTTTTACAGGGCAACAAAATACATGAATGCGGAAGATGTCCTACTAGCTCGCGAGGAAAAGCCCTCTAGGAAGAGGGAGAGGCAGGAAGACACCCGACAAGATAAGGGGCGGAAGGCGCCTCGAACAGGAGAAGTCCGAGACAATAGACGCCCAAAGCCCCCCGCCGGGAAATTCACAAGCTACACCCCATTGACGGCTCCAGTCGATCAGGTCCTGATGCAGATCAAGGACGACGGATCCTTGACGTTCCCGGGAAAGTTGAAATCGAACCCGGACAGACGGCCCAAGGACAAATATTGCCGCTTCCATCGAGACCACGGGCACGATACCGCCGACTGCTACGATTTGAAGTAGCAGATTGAAGCCCTGATTAGACAAGGGAAGCTGCAGAGGTTTGTCAGCAGAGAAAAGGCAGAAACACCTCGACAGGAACAGGTCCCCCACCGGGACAATGAACGCCCCAGACCGCCTATAGGGGACATAAGGATGATTGTGGGTGGTACATCGGCCGCCGGTTCAACAAAGAAGGCTCTGAAATCCCACCTCAGGGCAGTTCAGAATGTTCAGGCTGCGAGCTCCGTCCAGAAGAAGCCGCGAATCAACAGCCCCACTATGGAATTCACAGAAGAGGATGCCCGGCACCTCCATCATCTGCACGACGATGCCCTTGTCGTTAACATCCGAATAGGAGATTACAACACATACCGGGTCCTAATCGACAACGGAAGCTCCGCGGATATCCTCTACTATTCCGCATTCCAGCAGATGCGGATCGACAAAGAACGCCTGGTCCCTACCAAGGCACCGCTCACAGGTTTCGGGGGGACAACAGTATACCCCCTTGGCTCGATCACATTGCCCGTCACCGTCGGGGAGTACCCTCGGCAGATCACTAGGGACGTCACCTTCCTAGTCGTTGATTGCTCCTCAACATACAATGCAATCATAGGACGGCCTACCCTCAACACCTGGAAGGCTGCAACCTCGACCTATGCCTTAAAGGTCAAGTTCCCCACAGAGCACGGGGTAGGAGAGCTATGGGGAGACCAAGTGGCCGCAAGAGAATGCTACTTCGCAATGGTGGGAATGAACAGCCAACTACAGACAATGAACATAGAGCAAAGAACGGGGGCAGAACCTGTGGAGGAGCTCGAAGAAGTAATCCTCGATGAATCCAAGCCTGACAGAACTACTAGGATCGGAGCCCTCAACAGCCCGGCGACTCGCCAGGCGCTCGTAACTTTCCTCAAGGAAAACCAAGATGTATTCGCCTGGAACCATGAAGACATGCCGGGAATCGACCCTTCAGTCATGGTACATAGGCTAAACGTAGCAACCTCCTTCCGGCCCGTCAGACAGAAGAAGCAAGTGTTTGCTCCGAAGAGAGACCGCGCAGTGGCAGAGGAGGTTGGCAAGTTATGGGAAGCCGAATTCATCCGGGAAGTATACTACCCCGACTGGTTGGCCAATGTGGTAATGGTCAAGAAGGCCAGCGGAAAGTGGCGGATGTGTGTGGACTTCACAGACCTGAATAAGGCATGCCTGAAAGACAGCTACCCCCTTCCTTGAGTCGACACCCTGGTAGACTCTATGGCCTGGCACTAGCTGCTGAGCTTCATGGATGCCTTCTCAGGGTATAACCAGATCCGGATGGACGAGGCAGATCAGGAAAAAACCTCGTTTGTCACCAGCCAAGGACTCTTCTGCTACAAGGTGATGCCGTTCGGATTGAAGAATGCAGGTGCCACTTACCAGAGGCTCATGAACAAAATGTTTGCCAACCAGATAGGGCAGAATGTTCAAGTGTACGTCGACGACATGCTGGTAAAAAGCCAGAAGGAGAAGGATCATCTAAGCGATCTCGAGGAAACGTTCGGAACCCTACGTTCCTACAAGATGAAGCTCAATCCGTCGAAATGTGCATTCGGCGTGACGGCAGGCAAATTCCTCGGCTACATGGTCTCTCAGAGGGGCATCGAGGCCAACCCAGACAAGATCAGGGCGATAATGGAGATGGCACCCCCGAAGAATGTAAAAGAAGTTCAAAGTTTGAACGGGAAAGTGGCAGCCCTGAACAGATTCGTATCAAGGGCGACGGACAAATGCCTTCCCTTCTTCCGCACATTGAAGAAAACGTTCAAGTGGACAGACGAATGTCAGAAGGCGTTCGAAGAACTAAAGGCTTATCTCTCTTCCCCTCCACTGCTGAGTCCTTCACAACCAGGGGAAGATCTCTACCTCTACCTAGCCGTCTCCCCAGCGGCTGTCAGCGCGGCCTTGATCAGAGAAGAGGACGGGGTCCAGAAACCTGTGTACTACGCTAGCCGGGCATTCCAAGGAGCAGAAGGAAGATACCCGCCCATGGAGAAACTCGCATTCGCCCTAGTCACTGCGGCTCGAAAGCTCAAACCCTACTTCCAGGCTCACACAATAGTCGTCCTAACCGACAAGCCCTTACGACGAGCAATGCACAACCTAGAGGCCGATGGTCGCTTAGCCCTATGGGCGATTGAGTTGACTGAGTTTGATATTCGGTACAGCCCGCGCACCGCTATTAAAGGACAGGCAGTGGCCGATTTTATTGCCGAGTTCACCAGCAGGGAAGACGAGGGGGTAGATGCAAGCCCCCCATGGGGTGTATATACGGACGGGTCGTCAACAAGACAAGCCGGCGGTGTTGGTGTCGTGCTCCACTCCCCCGAGGGAGATCAAATTGAATGTATGATCCGGCTGGACTTTGCCATCACCAACAATGAGGCTGAATACGAAGCCTTGATAGCTGGGTTGGACCTCGTCAAGGCAGCAGGTGCAGCCCAGGTGATTGTCTCCTGCGACTCTCAGGTCGTCGTCAACCAAGTCAATGGAGAATACGAATGCAGGGGTGACAGAATGAAGAAATACCTCCATTATGCAAAAAGAAGGGTAGACGAACTCAAGGCAAAGATAGTCCAAGTCCCCAGAGATAAAGATGAGCAAGCCGACCGCCTCACCAAAGCTGCTTCGTTGGAGCAGGGGGGCAGCACTGACGGTGTGCTTTATTTTGTGTAGGTTTCTCCACTGATAGACTCTGTCGAAATGCAGGAAATAAGCTCTGAGAGCAACTGGACCGCACCACTGGTCTCTTACCTGAAAGATGGCGTCCTGCCCGACGGAAGAGAAGCCGCCAGAAGATTGAAAGTCCAAGCATCAAGGTTCCTACTGATAGAGGAAGTTCTATACAAAAGGGGCTTCTCTCGCCCATACCTAAGGTGCCTGGGTCCTGAGGAAGCGAACTATGTCATGCGGGAGGTTCACGAAGGAATATGCGGAAACCATTCAGGTTCAAGATCGCTGGCTCACAAGCTAATTCGGGCCGGGTATTACTGGCCCACGATGCAAAAAGACGCCCAAGCCTACGTCAAAGCCTGTGACAAGTGCCAGAAATTCTCCAACGTCGTCAGGTAGCCGCCCATGGAGCTTACACCCATGACGGCCCCATGGCCGTTCGCTCAATGGGGACTTGACATCATGGGCCCATTCCCAACGGCCATACTACAGCTGAAGTTCCTGGTAGTAGGCATAGACTACTTCACGAAGTGGGTAGAAGCTGAAGCTCTGGCCACCATTACGGAGAAGAATGTGCGAAGCTTCGTCTGGAAATCTATTATATGCAGGTTTGGGATCCCTAGGGTCCTAGTGTCTGATAACGGTAAGCAATTCGACAACGGCCCATTCCGAGAGTTCTGCTCGCAGCTGGGGATAAAGAATCAATACTCCTCCCCAGCCCACCCCCAGGCCAACGGTCAGGTAGAAGTGACGAACCGATCCTTGCTGAAGATTATCAAGACCCGGCTCGAGGGGGCAAAGGGATATGGCCCGAAGAACTGCCGAGCGTATTATGGGCGTACAGGACGACAGTAAGGACCCCCACAGGGGAAACACCGTTCAGGCTAACCTACGGCAGCGAGGCAGTCATCCCAGCCGAAGTAGGACTCACAAGCTATAGGGTAAACACCCACGATGAAGGCAGGAACAACGAGGCCTTGCGCCTACAGCTTGACCTGATCGATGAAGACAAAGCAGCAGCAGAGCAAAGGCTAGCCCGGTATCAAGATCGCATGGCTAAACACTACAACTCCCGAGTCAGACACATGGAATTCCAGGTCGGAGACCTTGTTCTAAGGAAGGTCATGGGCGCCACCAGAGACCCCGCCCAAGGAAAGCTCGGCCCCAACTGGGAAGGGCCCTACCGGATCACAGCATGGCAAAGAAAGGGCACCTACCATTTGGAAACACTGGAAGGGCAGAAGCTGCACCATCCGTGGAATGCCGAGCACCTACGAAAGTACTACCAGTAAGATTGAATGGCAACCCCCTACTTGTAACTAGTCTGTAATTACTGAATTCCTAGAGCTCAAAGGACATGTTTTCCCTTTCTTAAAAAATTATGCAAGGCACACAGAGGTTTCTTCAAAGTCTCTTTTACTTAATATTAAGTGTTGAACATCAGAACTTCCACAGTACCAAGGTCGACGGAAAATGACTGACGACCCCAAACCGACGGTATAAAAAAAAAAGGGAGATTGCCTTAGCATAAAATCCGTTGAAGCGTAATGCTGACGGTGTCAAGGCTGACGGCTTGAAACCTAGAATCTATGAGGCATAAAAGCGTCAAGCGCCCAAGCTAATGGCTTAAAAGCCACAAGTCTTCCTAAATGGAAAGATCAAAAACCAAGTCTAAAAGACTACGGCCTACCCGAGACGACGGCATAAAAGCGTCAAGCGCCCAAGCTGACGGCTTAAAAGCCACAAGTCTTCCTAAATGGAAAGATCAAAAGCCAAGTCTAAAAGGCTACGGCCTACCCGAGACGATGGCATAAAAGCGTCAAGCGCCCAAGCTGACGGCTCAAAGCCAACTACATCATCCTACCAGAATAAAAGCCAAAAGCCAAGTCCAATGGACGACAGCATAAATGGCGACGGCTCAAAGCCACCTACATTACCCTACAAGGATAAAAGCCAAAAGCCAAGTCCAATGGACGACGGCATAAATGGCGACGGCTCAAAGCCACCTACATTACCCTACAAGGATAAAAGCCAAAAGCCCAAGTCTGAAAGACAACGGCATAAATGGCGATGGCTCAAAGCCGACTACATTATCCTACAAGGATAAAGGCCAAAATCCTAAGTCTAATAAACGACGGAATCTAAGGTGATGGCCCGAAGCCGACCATATCGTACTCGGTTATATACAATGATTAAAAAACCTATAATGTTGACGGGTCCACAAAGCTCTTTGTATGAAGGAATCTGGCATTAAGTTTGATAGAAGTTGACGGTTATTAAGTTGACGGTTGTTAAGTTGACGGTTTCACGAAGCATAAGCAACATATAAAAGGAACCATGCAAGCAAGCAATATACACAATGAACAAAACTTGAAATAGCATATAGATTAACACAAATGTTTCTAAAGGCAACATTGTTCTACAAAGATCAGCAAAAAATTGTCTCCACAAAAAATTATTACAAGTCTAGTAAACGGGGGAATCAACTACGTTTACTTCATCTTCAGCTTGAACTTTGGCCTGAACGGCTGTCGCGGCCTCGTCATCAATGGTCCCGTCGCCTTTATCATTTTGGCCTTCGTCAAGGAGGTGACCCGTGCTCTCTGAGGCAGCCTGGAGGACGGATGTCTGTGCCTGGGCCTCATCTATGGACACTCGAGAGAGATCCAGCTCAGGATAAGTGGCTTTCACCTGACGGACGACTTCATCAAACCCGTCCGCAAATGTGCCGCCCAGCTCCGTCAGGTAGGCATCAGAGTCTTGGTATTCTCTGACTGCGTCATCCCTGGCCTGACGGAGCTGATCCTTCATGGACAGGATCTCCTGCTCTTTGTCAGCAAGGACCTTCTGCAGTGTCTCCGTCTGCTTCTGATATTCGGACCTCTCCTCCTTGAGAACGGAGAGCTTCTTCTCGATCCTCACCCTCCAGGCTTTGTATTGCTCAAGCTCGTCCTCTGTCTCGGCTGCCTTGGCCCGCAGACGGTCCAGGGTCGTCTCCTCACGAATGCAGCGATCCATGAGCCCCTTCATCATGACGACGGCCTGAGACGGGACGGTGTTAGATTCAAGCGACGGTAAAAAATTGATTTGAAAGGAATTACACGAGAAGTGTGTTTACCTGGGCCAGGTTGAACAGGCCCGTCTCCCCCATCGCTTCCGTCGCGTGGTTTCCAAGGTCCTCATAGTCTTCTGCCATCAGGATCGAGGACAGCTTATCCAGAGCATACTTGGAGTCCTCACGCAGAAGGACGGGTGGCTTCTTCGAATCAGAGGTTGGGCCAGCCGTCATAAGGCCCTTCCCCCTGCCGTGTTTGACGGGGACCTTCTTCCCCTCCGCCTCCAGGCCAACGACGGTCTCGGGGGTTATCTTGGCCTTCTTGGGTAGACGGTCAACCTCCTAGTCAGGCTTCCTTTTAGCGACGGGCACCTTAGGCGCGCCCGCCCCAGCCGTTTGTCCTTCTTTCTTCTTCGCAGCTGCTTACTGCTTGATGAGGGCCCTCCTCCTCGCTTCGTCCATTTCTGCGAAACAAGACGGTATACAAGTTAAAGGAGGGATGAGAGAAAAATGGCCAAGTATAAGATGAACGGACGTACGTTTTCTGACTTGCTTCTCGTACTTCTCGGCCTCTGTGGACGGTTCGAGTCCGTCGCAATGCCAGCAGATGGTCTTCAAGCTCACCAAACTGGCCTAAGACCTCTCCTTCAAGTCAGATTTTTGGAAAATTGTCTCCAAGAAGCTCCAGTCCTCTATTGACACTTGTGGACGGTCTTGAACTGAAGAAAAGAGACGGTTAGAAGTTGACGGTGCAGAAACAAAAGAAAGAAAAGGCAAATGGACGAATACCAGACAGGGGTAAAACACCCCATGTAGTATCGACGGGCATGAACTCGGTCTCGCCAGGATGACCCATCCACTCATCCCCGTCCATAAAAAAGTACCTAGACTTCCAGTCCCTATTGGAATCTGGAGTATCGCACACCAACCTTAGTAGTGGACTCCTCGCCACAAAACTATACATCCCCCTAGATTTTTGTATCTCCACCGGACGGTAGCAGTGGAAGAATTCCTTCACCGTCAACCTCTTTTTCCCTTTTGACATAGACCCGTACAACACCTCCACCCCAATAAAAACCCTCCAGGCATTTGGGGAAACTTGGCTGACGGATAGTCCTAGGTAATGAAGGAGGTGACGGTGTAGTTGGGTCAGTGGAAACCTCGGCCCTGCCTTAAGCATTTGCTCGTAGACCCCGACACCCCTGACACCACGATAATAACACTTCTCTCCTGGGTGGGGTAGACGGAGGGGTATATTGGCAGGTATTTGGTATTTGCTCCTAAGTGTTTTAAAGTGGGACTCTTTAATTGTGGAGAAAAAGTCGTTCACCGTCCACAGAGAAAGCATGACGAACTTCCTCATCCCATCACTACCCACGACGGACTGGACTTGAGGTTCATCTCCCTCAAAACCGTCACTAAGGTTGCTCTCTGCACTATCACTACTCGAAGAGGAAGAGGTTGCAGACGAGCTCTCTTCACTCGGAGAAGTTGTAGCGGCTGGATCCTTCGGACTCGACGGATTGACTTCATCGTAGCCCGCTCCGTCGCGGACAAACGATTGGTTACTGGACGCGCTAGACATGTCACCTACATGTGACGGAAAACCCTAAGTTCAACTGCCCTAAAGACACTGACGGTGGAAAAAATGAACAAGCAGTAAAAAGTACTTACCAACTGTTTGCGCTGATGAAAGGTATGATCGACGGTTGCGAGAATGTGACGGTCTCACGGGCTGACGGATCAGGTGCTTTTCTGCTAGGTGAACGGATGCGCTCTGATTGTTTGTTTTCAGTAAAAAGTGAAAAATAAGAGAAAAGAAGGGAGGCTTTTATACGGGAGGTATTGCGGGAGACGAAGGGACGCCTCGTTCCGAGCACACGGTCCACAGGTTGACGACACGTGTCCTGCATTTATTACCCGACATTAATTACTGATGACAGCCTGTCTACCCGACCCTTGTTATGGATTGAAACTGTCACCCCATTAGTCCGTCCTCTGAAGGTTCCCGGACTGATGGGCTGAGGGGGCAACTGATAAGGGTAAAACTCCCACCAGGCGACGGGAGCTTGCCTGCCCAGACGGCCCGACCTCTGATGACGGATATATATGACAGACGCCGTATGTTAACGACCTGACTCCTAGGGGTCGACGGAGAGAAGGTCGACGGACGTTGTCATCAGGCACTGAAGCCCATCTTATCACGTACGCTTCCCTGGGAAATGGAATCTTGTCGCATACGCTACTACTTGGCCTGATATCTTGCGTAGCATGATTCCCTCCCCCAAAAGGGATGTCTTGCCCAACACACTTGGCGACCCAAGGAGTATCTTACGCCACACGCTACCCAGGGCCAATTCCGGTACAGTGATACCTTCTCCAGTACGCCTCGGCCAAAGACCTCTACTACGACTATAAATACCACCACGCCCTCCAAAATTGAGGTACGCATACTAAGATCCGACTCTGGCACTCTGGAGTTGTGAACAATACTAACTTAACCATCGGAGGGTCGTTGGCCGATACCATGCCGGTACTTCCCTTTGAGGTTCTTCTTTCCCGTGCAGGTTAGTTCGAAGTACGCGCAGGCCCTGCAGCTCACTGGTTTGATTCTTGACATCATCAAATAAAATGTGAAAAATAAAAGAGACAACAGTATATTTAATTACGAAGTGAAAATATCCTAGCTAACAAGACAAACGCTTTGAGAGTTTACCACCAACCTTATTTAGGAAACATATTCACTAATAAAATTGAAGTTTTATACAAAATAATTAACCCTAATTCTAAACCTACTTCCAGCAAATATTTATTAATATGACCATATGTAGCTCCAATCCTGTTGGACTCTACTATAGCGAAAACAATCAATCAATCACAGCTTTCATTATGAAGCTGATGTTATGAAATTAGGAACCCTAGAAAGAGAGAAAATAAAATTAGGGAATGGAGAAGATACCTATGAGAGAGCACTAAACAAAGAGTAACACTGAGAGAGAGAAAGAGAGAGAGCTTACCAATTTGTGAGAGGCTGAGACTCAGAGGCGTGAGAGAGAGAGAGAGAGAGAAAGTGATAGGATATTTAGGTTTTGTTACACAAAAAAAAAATAATGAAAAAAATTGGGTAGTAAAAAATTTTCAGAATGCGCCCAAAAATTGGCACACCCTGTGCTAGTATTTGTACCAAATAGGTGACAAAAAATTATTTCGTCACCAACGATATTTAAATATTAATATTGGATGATGAGATTAGAATTTCGTCATTTCCGGTAAGTATTTGATGACACAAATATTTCATCTCCCTAAATCTTTTTTTTTTATGACTCTATTATGTAAATCTCTTTAACTTAATTAGGGGGATTGTATTGTCAATTAAATCTCAATTGATCTCCCCATTGAGATTCGTCACCATAAAGCAATGGTGGGAGATTTCATCCTCAAACCAATTTAAAAGCTGTTGCTTTTTGCGTAGCGGCTCTCGTTGGCCTTTTACATGTATTGCTCTCTTTGGTAAAATATAACTAGGAAATATAGTTTTGTACTCATGCTCTCTTTGATCTTATCTTGAATTAAAAGCCTGTAATTTATTTTATTTGAGCATTCCATGTACTTTGGATCATTCATCACTTAATTTAATTTTGTTAGGTTTTCTTAATTATATATATATATATATATATATATAATAATAGGTAAAGCAGAGAGAAAATCTAATTAAATTTTCAATTGGAATTCAATTAGTGTCTAATTTTACGCCACGTGTCTCATCTAATCTAAATTTTAGAATTTTGTGCCAAGTGAGTTAATTTAGGTAAAAATTGAATTTCAATTAAAGTTTAATTTTGCGTCACATGTCCCATCTAATCTAAATTTTTAAATTTTTATGCCAAATTAGTTAATTTTATGTAAAAAACGAGGAGTCCAATATAATAAACTATAAAAAAACATAATCATAATCATAATTATAATATGTAATTGTAATTATTTTTAAATGTACCCGTGCATATGCACGGGATTACACACTAATTTGTAATAATTTATTAATTTTAGTGACATCTCTATTATTGTAAGTACTTTTAAATTAAGGGAAAACCTTGAAATTCGTAATTGGTGAACTGATTCTCTTTATCTATTAATGAAGAGATTTTTTTTTTTTGATAAACATATCAATCATGAACCTAACTATCAAACGCTTAAAGTAACCTATCAAAGACGCAAACGACAAGTCTTTTTTGTTGCTGTTGGCTGCCAAATTTGAAACTGCTAGAAGTAACTCTGTCCAGTACTAAACAGCCTAAATAAAGCCTTTCAAAAAATATATATAAAGAAATACGAACTTCTACAAATATATAAAGAAGGATCAAGATGCCATACCATTATCAAGTCATCAAGACCTGGTACTTTATTAATAATTATACAATTAAGTTATAAGTACTACAGTCCTTAAACGGATATGGTTGAAGATTTAAAGCTAATAAAATAGACAGATCTTTATGGCATGTGCTCGATATGATTATGATATCATAATCTAAGACCTAACTATAGATAAGGTCTTTTCTTATTCTTAATGCTCTAGAGGAAGCATATTTAACCTAATTAATATTCTTCAACAAATGGCACCTAAGCAGCTTTGCAATTTGCATGGTAATATTTTTTTTTTTTTTGAAGACATAGTAACTTTTTTTTTTTTTTTTGATTAACAGCTTTGGATAGTGACAAACTAAACATTGTATGAACCTTTATGGTTTATCGAGTTTCACGTGGCATGGGAGACTGGAATCTTCGCTGAAGATTTGATGCATGAGATAGCAAATTGAAACAGTGAATTAAGGTGGTCCTAACTTTAAATTCTAATTAATTAAACCACGCTCCTCACGCTGAGCAAAAATTAATAATACAGTTCCATAATACGACAAAGATATAATTAAACTAATTAAAAAAAGTCGCATGTTTACAGTATTCACATGCGTGGGCCATAAATTAATGCTGTCAACTCTTCCATAAATTCTTGTCATGTATATCAAAAGTTGAAGTACGTTGGTTTATGCTTGATTATACACACCAAATAGTAATTTGCTAGCCTAGTGAACACTGCAATATCAAGAAGCTCATTTGATTCAAAATGTGTCCTGCTTTTGCAAAGGCAAAGATGGTGACTGTGTTGGCCCTTGACGGAGGTGGCATTAGAGGGATAATTCCCAGTGTCATCCTTGGATTTCTTGAATCTAAACTTCAGGTACGTATTTTACCATCCACGGCCACCTCCTCTTTGTTTTGTTTTGTTTTGTAAATATAAGGATAATTATTGACTATTGTTCTATATTCTCATGTGTCAAATGTTTCACAAAATGTCCACATTTTTCCACCAAATATCCACATTTTATACGTATATGAAGTATTGTGAACATAATATGAAAGAGTGTAAATACTGTTAGAGTGGAATAATCAAAGCTCTAAATATTTTATTTTAGAGAGTTTCAAAGTTTCTGATAATAGCTCTTTATCATCAAACTAAGATATCAATCGGTTTTCAGTGTTAACGGGGATTGAATCACAAATCTCTTATTCAACTATCAGAAACTTTACCTGTTAAGTTAACTGAAACCTACAAAACTCTAAATATAAGTCCATTTGTGTAACGACCCAAGGAAAAGTGCTAGCCACATCTACGCTATACCTCAAAAGGACTAGTCACAATTGAAGCTCCTTGTAGTTGTTAATAAAGCCCAGATCTACCCAGTAAATACCCGATATGGGACTCATCACACACCCACACACATCACACAATCAATCAATCAAATTGGGGCATCACAATCTCCCCCACTTAAATCCCTAACGTCTTCGTTAGGGCCCACTTTGTGGGGTAGTGTCTCCGAGCCCACACGGGGTTACCGGGTCGGCTCTGATACCATATGTAACGACCCAAGGAAAAGTGGTAGCCACATCTGCGCTATACCTCAAAAGGACTAGTCACAATTGAAGCTCCTTGTAGTTGTTAATAAAGCCCAGATTTACCCAGTAAATATCCGATGTGGGACTCATCACACACCCACACACATCACACAATCAATCAATCAAATTGGGACATCACAATTTGTCTATGGTTTTTGTAGGAATTGGACGGACCCAATGCTAGAATTGCAGATTATTTTGACATAATTGCAGGAACAAGTACAGGTGGGCTAGTCACAACCATGCTTACAGCCCCCAATCAGGACAACAGGCCCCTGTATGCTGCAAAGGACATCACCAACTTCTACTTAGAGGAATCTCCCAAGATTTTTCCCCAAAGCAGGTAAATTTAAATGAAACCATATCAAGTTGAAATGCCTTCATTTAACTTCAGAAATTATCAGAAAATCATCCTCCATTTCAATTGGATGAAATAATTTATATTAAATATTATCAATTTAAAAGTGAATTTAATACTACGTGCATTATTAAATAGTGTAACACTCAAATGAAGAAAATAAAATTCAAACCTTGAAATGAACCGTTTAAGTTTTACCTATTTTTAGAGAACTTAACAAATGGTAAATAAGTGCCATTTTTGCTACTAAAGATGATTCTATGGAAGCAGGCACACCAAATTTGTGAGTGCAATGACAAGCTTGTTCGGTTCCGTGATGGGGCCCAAGTACGACGGGAAGTATTTGCACTCAAGGATAAACAATCTACTTGGTGACCTAACACTGAAACAGACCCTAACACATGTGATCATACCAACCTTTGATATCAAGCTCCTTCAACCAGTGATCTTTATGACCAACGATGTATGAGTAATGACAATAACAAGTAGACTGAAAATTTCAGTGATTTTTTGGAATATCTGTGGCAATTACATGGTCTCAACTGGTCTAATTTTTTGTGCAGGGAAAGAGGAATGAATTGAAAAACGCTAGGCTTGCAGATATTTGCCTCGGTACCTCTGCAGCACCCACTTATCTTCCAGCACACTACTTTGAGACAACAGATTCAAAAGGGAACACTAGAAGTTATGATCTCATTGATGGCGGAGTTGCTGCTAATAATCCTGTGAGTACCAAATTTGATATTTAAGGCACATTTGGCGTTGAAGCTTTGGAGATATATTCTTTGTATCATTTTCTTGATATATATTTTGGACCATATTTATGTTAGCAAGTTCTCTAATTTATTTTTGACTACATCCACAGACAATGTTAGCCATAAGCCAGATTAGGAAAGAACTACTGATGGCAGAAATAGAGTTTGGTAGTTCTAGTGAAAACAAGAAAATGCTAGTTCTGTCATTGGGCACAGGTGGGGCAAAGTATGCACAGAGGTATACAGCACCCGCAGCCTCAAAGTGGGGTGTGCTTAATTGGCTATATACCAATGGTGGAACTCCATTGCTCGACTCATATGACCACGCCAGTGCTGATGTGGTTGACTTTCATGTGTCCACCCTCTTCCAAGCCCTTCGTTGCAAGGACAATTACCTTCGTATTCAGGTATCAAATGACCTATTTATATCATCTATTTGTGACATAATTTAAGACCATATGCTATTGACATTTTCTTGGTAACATATGAACCACAGGATGACTCATTAACCGGAGATGCCTCGTCAGTTGATGTTGCCACCTCGGAGAACTTGCAAAGCCTTGTGGAGATTGGGAAGGAGCTATTGAAGAAGCCAGTGTCAAGAGTCAATTTGGATACTGGCAAGTTTGAGGAAATTGAGGGCGAGGGTACTAATGAAGAAGTTCTTGCCAACTTTGCCAAATTGCTTGTGGAGGAAAGGAAGTTCCGGCTAAACCAATGAAAATTGTTAAGGAATGCTCCTTCTATCTCAAATTGTTGGTGTTGTGTAAAATATTTAACCTTTAAAGGAATCATCATTTGATGTATTTAATTTTAAATAAAAAGATACATGTTTCCAAAAATACCCTTTTTTTATTTAAACCCTAGTGGAAGATGAATATTCATTTTCAATAAAGTTAAAGGGTAAGTAATTAATATTTTTTTTCATTAACTTCTCAAAGAGGACCATGTTTTGGGACATCCCAAAATAAAGTAAAGAACTAATAATATGAGACAAATGGAGCATTCTTTTAGCATGAGAACTTTGTGAAGAGTCATGCATTCATAGGCGATATGAATTTATGTACTAATTATGTGTCTCCACTTAATCTTAAATTTTTGGATTGGATGCTTTGATATATTATTAAAATCTGGATTTTTTGTATATTAATCTATCTTCTTGCCAAGTCTGTTTAAATACTCGACGGTTGAACGTGCATGAGAGAAAGATTTGAGAAGAAATTGATCAATTTCATCATTTAAATGAAATATTACAAATTTAAAAGTGTATCTTAAGTTATCTTATTTAAAATTTAAAATTTCGTGGCATCATGTACGTTGTTAAATAAAAACAATATAATCTTTGTAGGGGTGAAAGGCCCAATATCAGGTGTAGGGGTGAAAGGCTCAATATCAGGTAATGGGCCACGGCCTATCCGAGGAGACCTGTACATCCGAGGACGACAAATCTTGAGGAGTGTGCCCAGCCTAATTCGATTCTAAAGTGTAGGTTATGCGGAAGAAAGACTTGTCCGAGGAGATTTGCCTGTTCGGATTGTCAAAAGGTTGTCACAGATGGGTGCTCCAACATCAATCCTAGCTTTCCCGGATAATCCCCTGATTTAGATGGACAAAAAGAACAGGTGGCAAAGATCAGATATTAGGCAAAAGGCTGCTGCCACCGCATTTATGATCCTGCAGCTAACATCATGGGCGTATTAATAGGAAAAGACACCTGAACAGTAACCTTCATCCTTTACACCTGCCAAATGAAGACTCCAGATAGGGGCTGATGGGACAAGTATCAAAGAAAATCCACCTAACTGGCACAGAAGAAAAGAGGGGCGTATAAAGAGGGCAAGGGAGAAAAAGAACGGGGGGGAGATAACCATCAAAGGAAGAGAGAGAGAAAGAGAAGGAGAGAAGTGTTCATTGTATTAATCTAAACATACTCCTCGGACTGTGCCGAGAAGAACCTTGTACCTACCTTGCATTTCATCAACGTTAATCTAATCATAATTATACTTGGGCCATCAACCCACACATCTTCAATCAAGTATTCTCTAACCCACTCTCTTTACAAATTTATTTCAAGGATACTGTACACAGCCTGGGCCTCAATCTGTTCTGTTCGTAGGCCCAACCCATAGATTTGTGTCCTTACAATTGGCGCCGTCTGTGGGGAGAGTACTATTGTATCTGTAAGTTGAGGCTTGAACGGTGGTTAGATCAGGTTCTAACAGAATTGAGTCAAATGGCTCCCAGCATATTGATTACTTCGTGCATCTTGAGCGTGAAAGAGACCGCGAAGGGAGTGTACACACAAATCGTACCAGAAGGAGCCAACGTCGAGATGACAGTGACGAGTCTCATGAGGACATGCAACGCAAGATTGATCGTCTCAAGAAGAAGTTGCACCGTGCACGAAGGAGACGCAGTCCATCTAGCAGTCTATCTAGCAGTCTATCCATCACAGAGGACTCTTCTGACGATGAGGACGATGCTAGTTATAGACATTGCTCCAGGACACCCCCAAGTGAGTCTTTCTCCCGTGAGGAAGAGCATCACCATGACCGCAGGAGCAGAAACACGTCCTCAAGGGGCACTGGGAGCGATGCGATGAATAAGGCACTCAATCAAATTTCCAAGTCGCCCTTCACACACAGAATTAAAGGAGGAAGCCTTCCTCGGCGTTTTACTCAACCCACCTTCACTGCATACAATGGACGGACTGACCCCGTGAAGCATGTGAGCCATTTCAATCAGAAAATGACTGTCCACTCTCGGAATGAGACTTTCATGTGCAAGGTGTTTCCCTCCAGTCTAGGGCCCGTAGCCATGAGGTGGTTTGATGGCCTCGCGGCAAATTCTATCGGATCCTTTCGGGCGCTCACTAGGGCCTTCTGCTCTCGGTTTGTGACGAACACCAGGGTCCCTCAGCCATTAGACTCCTTGCTGTCCATGTCCATGCGGGAGGGGGAGACGCTGAAAACATACTCGGACAGGTACTGGGAGATGTTTAACGAAATCGAAGGGAGTTTCGATGACGTGGCAGTAAGAACATTCAAGGTCAGTTTACCCGCTGAGCACGACCTGAGAAAATCATTAATGAAGAAGCCCGTGAGAAGCGTGCGCCGACTAATGGATCGCATCGACGAGTATAAGCGCATCGAGGAAGACCAGCTGATCAGAAAGAAAAAGGCTAAGGTTATCCCTCAGGAGAGGAGGGAGTTCAGGTTGGACCGGTACAGTAATAGCAGACCGCGAAGAGACTATAATGCGCAGTCCGGGTCTGTTGCATCACAGGCAGTCCATGCCGTATTCTGAGAGCCAATCTACCAGATTCTGGAGAAAATTCAGAACGAGCCATACTTCAAGTGGCCAAACAAGATGGGGGGAGACCCCATGAAGCGCAACCAGAGCCTTCATTGCCAGTATCATCAGGAGCGAGGGCACACCACCGAGGATTGCAGGACTTTGAAGAGCCATTTGGAACAACTCGCGAGGGAAGGAAAGCTACAGCAGTTCATTTATCGACCAAGCAACCAAGAAGACCATATCAGGCTAGGGGCTTCAGAGACCGCCTCATCAAGGCCCCTTTTGGGCACGATTAACGTTATCTTCATGGCCCCCGGGAGAACTGGATCCTACCCTTCCAGAGTAATGTCCATTTCTAGGACATCCGCGAAGGACGCCAACCAAGAGACGAAGCGGGCAAGGATGGAGGCCCGACCAGTCTTAAGCTTCTCGGATGAAGATAAATTGGGGACAATACAGCCCCATGACGACACTCTGGTCATCACCTTTAGAATAGGAGGGTACGATGTGAAGAGAGTGATGGTTGATCAAGGGAGTGGGGCTGAGATCATGTATCCGGACCTATACAAAGGACTGGGCTTACAGCCTGAAGACCTTACAGCGTATGATTCACTCTTAGTCAGTTTTGATGGAAAGACCGTCATCCCTAAGGGTCAGATAAGGCTACCCGTACAGGCAGGGTCTGAAGTGGTCGAGGTGGACTTCATCGTGGTGGATGCATACTCTCCCTACACGGCCATCGTAGCCAGGCCTTGGCTCCATGCTTTGGGGGTCGTTTCTTCGACCTTGCACCTAAAGGTTAAATTTCCGTCGGGAGGACGAGTGGAAGAGATTGTAGGAAGCCAGCCTATGGCAAGACAATGCCTCATAGCTGCCATTACACATCGGCCTGTTGCCGAACCAACAACCACCTCAGTCGGATACTCGTAGCAGTCAAAGTTCCCGATTCTCCCCAAAGCCATAGAACCGGACGAGGAGCAATGTGAAAGACTAGAGAAAGTTGTCATTGGAGAGGACCCAGATAAATTTTTCCAGATAGGGGCTTAGTTACCTCCTTGGAAAAAGGAAGAACTGCTGACATTCCTTAAGAGAAACGTTGACGTGTTTGCCTAGAACTCTTACGAGGCCCTAGGAGTGGATCCCGGGTTCATCTGTCATCACCTTAATGTGAGTCCAGCTGCCCTCCCCAAAAAGCAGCCACCTCGGCGCTCTTCCAGGGAACACTCTGACGCTTTCAGAGATGAAGTAAATAAACTCAAGCAGGCAGGGGCTGTCAAGGAGGTCTTCTACCCAGAATGGCTGGCTAACACAGTGGTGGTGAAGAAGAAGAACGGGAAATGGCGTGTATGCGTGGACTTCAAGGACTTAAATAGAGCCTGCCCAAAAGACCCCTTCCCCATGCCATAGATCGATCAACTGGTAGATGCAACCGTAGGGCATCCACGAATGAGTTTCTTGGATGCCTTCCAAGGGTACCACCAGATTCCCTTAGCCCTGGACGATCAAGAGAAAACAGCCTTCGTAACTCCCATTGGGAACTATCATTATAAGGTGATGCCATTTGGTCTAAAGAATGTAGGCTCCACTTATCAGAGAATGATGACAAAAATGTTTGAACCACAGCTTGTGAAATGCATTGAGATTTATATTGATGACATGGTGGTCAAAAGCAAGCTAGAGTCCGACCACGTTAGAGACCTCGTAAACATCTTTGAAATCTTAAGGAAACACAAATTACGACTCAATGCTTCGAAGTGCTCTTTCGGCGTTGGATCAGGAAAGTTTTTGGGCTATATGGTCACCTATCGCGGAATTGAGATCAACCCCGACCAAATTAGGGCGATCAACAGTCTGCAACCTCCTCGGAACCCAAAAGAAGTCCAAAAGTTGACCAGGATGACTGCCGCTCTCAACCGATTCATCTCCAAGTCTGCAGAGAGATGTCGGCCTTTCTTTCAACTGCTGAACAAATAGAAGGGATTTGAGTGGAATGAAGAGTGTGTTCTTGCTTTCCAGCAACTAAAGGAATACCTATCTCGGCCCCCCATCATGTCTAATCCTGCGACGGATGAGGTCTTGTTCGCCTACATTGCTGTAGCCACCCATGCTGTGAGTCTGGTACTTATACGAGTCGACAATGGCATCCAGAAACCTGTGTACTACGTGAGTAAATCCCTCCATGAGGCCGAGGTCCGTTATCTGCCACTTGAGAAGGCCATCTTTGCAGTAGTTCATGCTACACTCAAACTCCCTCACTACTTCCAATCACATACGGTTGTGGTCCTTACCCAACTCCCGCTCAGATCATTGCTTCGGAGTGCAGACTATACGAGGAGGATTGCCAAATGGGGTACCATCCTAGGAGCCTTTGACATAAAGTACATGCCTCGTACCTCGATCAAGGGGCAGATACTGGCCGATCTTGTGGCCGAGTTCGCTGAGCCTGTGTTGGAAGAGATTGCCGAGGCAATACACATGGAAGAAAATTCAGTTGGCCTCGTGTCTGTGCAAAAGTCTGCACCCTGGAAATTATACGTGGACGGTGCAGCCAATCAGAGAGGCTCAGGAGTGGGGCTAGTTTTAATATCCCCTGAGAATGTTGTCATCGAAAAATCCCTCAGACTGAACTTCTCGGCTACTAATAATGAGGCTGAATACGAAGCGTTGCTGGTCAAAATGGCCATGGTCAAAAGGATGGGTGGGAGCACGACAAAAGTGTTCTCGGACTCAGTGCTGGTTGTCGGCCAGGTCAGGGGAGAATTAGATGCACGTGACGAAAGAATGCAAAAGTATCAAAAGCAAGTCAAGCAACTGCAATCATGGTTCAAGTCATTTAACATACAACATATTCTCCGGACGGGGAACACACACGCGGACTCTTTGGCCACTCTTGCAACCTCCTTGGCCCAAGGGCTACCTCGGCTTATCCTGGTGGAAGATGTAAAAAGGTATGCCGAGGAAAAGGAAGGGCCCAACATCTATCAAGTTCGAGTAGGGCCAAGCTGGATAGACCCTATGGTGACCTACCTCAGGGACGATGTCTTACCAACGGACAAGGCTGAAGCCGACAAGGTGCAAAGAAAAGCTCCTCAATTCTGGCGACCCGGAAACAGTAAGCTATACAAACGCTCTTTCTCTGGACCCTACTTATTGTGCGTGCATCCTGAAGCCACAGAGCTACTCCTCGAAGAGCTGCATGAAGGGATTTGTGGTAGCCACACAGGAAGAAGATCCCTAGCACACAGAGCCTTAACTCAGGGATACTGGTGGCCAAACATGCAAAGGGAATCACAGGAATATGTAAAGAAGTGTGACCAATGCCAAAAGTTCGCACCAAATATAAATCAGCTAGGAGGAGTTCTGAACCCTCTGTCAAGTCCATAGCCTTTCGCTTAGTGGGGCCTAGACATTGTATGCCCTTTTCCTAAAGCAGCCGGAAGTAAGAAGTACTTAGTCGTCGCAACAGATTATTTCACCAAATGGGTTGAAACCGAGCCATTGGCAAACATCAGGGATGTAGATGTCCAGAAGTTCGTATGGAAGAATATTGTAATCCTGTTTGGAATACCGCATACTCTCATCTCGGACAATGGTCTTCAATTTGACAATAAAGCGTTCAGAAGATTTTGCTGTGGACTAGGCATTACGAACAGGTATTCCACTCCTGCGTACCTTCAAGGAAATGGCCAGGCTGAAGCAGTTAACAAAGTCATAGTAAGCGGTCTTAAGAAAAGGTTGGATGATGCCAAAGGAAAATGTGTGGAAGAACTACCGCATGTCCTCTAGACCTACATGACAACTCCTCGAAGATCTACAGGAGAAACCCCCTTCGCAATGACGTACAGTGCTGAGGCTGTTATCCCCATAGAAACTGGGTTCCCCACACTCAGAACCAGTTCATTTACCTCGGCCGACAACGGCAAACTACTTAAGGACAATCTGGACCTAATTGCCGAGCGGAGAGAAAACGCTGCGGTTCAGCTAGCCTACTATTAGCATAAACTCAAGCAGAGTTATGATGCCAACGTCAAGCTAAGACCACTTGCACCAGGGGACTTGGTTTTACGGAAAGTCGTAGGCACAGCAAAAAACCCAGCCTGGGAAAAATTAGGACCTAACTAGGAAGGCCCATATCGCATCCTATCAATGGCCGGAATAGGTGCCTTCTACTTGGAAGACCTAGATGAGAGAGCTGTACTACACCCCTAGAATATAAATAATCTAAAAAGATACTATTATTAATAAAATTTTTCATTCTCTCATTAAAGTCTGTTATACTAATTAATACTCCTAAGTGTTAAACAGAACATTGGTCAGGGCTGGTCCCTCGGACCACCTACCTTGGGTAAATTAATACTCCTAAGTGTTAAACAGAACCTTGATCAGGCCTGGTCCCTCGGACCACCTACCTTGGGTAAATTAACACCCCTAAGTGTTAAACAGAACCTTGGTCAAAGCTGGTCCCTCGGACCACCTATCTTGGGTAAATTAACACCCCTAAGTGTTAAACAGAACCTTGGTCAGGCCTGGTCCCTCGGACCACCTACCTTGGGTAAATTAACACTCCTAAGTGTTAAACAGAACCATGGTCAGACCTGGTCCCTAGGACCACCTACCTTGGGTAAATTAACACCCCTAAGTGTTAAACAGAACATTGGTCAGGCTTGGTCCATCGGACCACCTACCTTGGGTAAATTAACATTCCTAAGTGCTCAACAGAACCTTGGCCATGTCTAGCCCCTCGGGCCACATGCCTTGGGTAAATTAGCAATTTTTCTTCACTTTTCTAAATGCTGTACAGAATCTCAGGCGTGCCTGACCCCTCGGATCATACGCTCAAAGTCATATCACCATAACACACGTATCACTTAGAACTATGCAGGAGTTTAATCTTTCATATTCACCCAGACTGCATACTCTAAGCTATTGTTCTTATTAAATTTTAACGAGTCAACAATAAATCAGTTGATTGTGCTTGCTTGAATTCATATTCATTCGCTGAGATAGAACTAAATTAATTAAAGGTCTTTGATGTGAACATTAAGGCTTTGTATTGCTATTTTAGTCTGTGAACTTATACTTTTCACAAGCAAATAAACAGAATTGGGAACAGTTAAAAGTAAATGAAATGTTTTCATTAAATTAAAAATTAGAGTACACTATCCCAGCATACAAAATGGGCGTTACATCAATAAAAAGAAAAGAATGGAAGAAGGCAGCAAACAATAACAACTACAGCAATCCTAATCCTAAGCCTATATATCCTAAGAAAGAAGGCCGTTTGCTCCGCTCGGCTCAACTACAGATGATCCAGCCTTGACCTCCGAAGGGGCTGCGTCCTTGGCCTGGTCAGCATCTGCATCGGCAGAAGAAACGTCCGGAGCCACTTGTTCAGTTGGGGCAACTTGTTCCCCCTCAGCCTCCTCGGCGGCTTCATGAAGAACAAGCACCAAGCTTGGTTGCTCCGGAACTTAAGAAAATAAGGGGGCGGGGTCAGCCGGGGTCAAACTGATGTGGGGATGGTAATATATCCTCCCCGGCTGCCTTAGGTCCGAGTCAGCTGGGACTCCTGCCAAGTTCAGGGCTTCCTCCCATGTGAACTTGCAGTAGTCCCTGCATACCTCAGAGACCTCTTCCGCCAGCCTTATTTCTGTCTCTTCGATGCTGCGGATATACTCGACCTCCTTCTCGGCCTCAGCAGCCCCAAGGGCCTCCCGAGCCTCTTGTTCCGCTCCCTTGGCCTTCTCCAGACTGTTCTTGAGCTCTAGGACCAGCTGCCTTTAGGTTGCCAGCTCTATTTTTGTAGTATATAATTTTTTCCGCTGGTCCTCGGCCTGATCCTAGGCGCTCTTAAGAGTTAAGACCAACCTCGGCGCTTCGCCTCTCCCTCTCCCCCGCAGTTAACTTCTTGGCTAACTCCTGTTTTTCTTTTTTCAGAGCCTCCATGTCTCTCTCCACTTCAAGGCGAGACTGGGTCTCAGTCCTAGCCAAGCTTCGGGCGTCCCTGACCCAGTCCTCGGCCATGTAGACTTGTTGTGTGAGCTGCACAGAAAGAGAGACAAAATCGTATCGTTAACAGTATAAAGGAAATACACAGTACACACCTAACCTAATCTGCTATGCAGTGAGGTGATCAGAAACTTACCATGGCCAGGTCTCTCTTCATTGACATGAACAGGTCAGCTTGCCTCCACGACCTCACGGTGTCTATGTCTTTGGGCAAAAGGAGAGGGCGCTCCAAGGCCTCGGCAATGTAGCCCGAGCGCCCCCTCTGGAATTCCCTAATAGAGGTCGTGGAGGGAATGGGCGGGCCGTCCAAGTCTAGCCTCGGGGCCTAGGCTGGTGGTTGCTGGCTGTCTGTGGCATGGATGTCTCCCCTCCGCTCGGATGAGGAGGACCTCCTGTTGTCTCTCCCCCATTTTTGCTGCTTTGCCCCTTTTAGTTATGGAGGGGGCAATTCACCCTCCTCGACATCCAACTCTACTACCTTCCTCTTCCTCTTGAGATCGGGTATGGGGAAAAGCCCAAGCCCAGTCGTAGGAGGAGGAGGAGGTGGGGATAGGTGAGCAGGTTCTTTTCCTTTGGGCACCTCCTTGGAGGGAGCACCCTTATTCCTTCTGGCAATAAGGTCCTTCAACTCCGCCCTTGGCTTCAAAGGCATATCATCCTTTTCTTCTTCAGAACTTTCGGGCTCTGGGGTATCCTGAAGCTCGCCCTGTACCTCCTCCTCTTCACCGTCAAAGCGGAATCCGTCTATCTTTTCCTCCAAGGATTGCAAGGATGAAGTGGACTCTTCCCTCTGAACAGCAGGTTGAGGGGCAGCCTGCCGGATTGGCCACTCAACAGGTGGAAGGTCTCTCTTGGCCAAAAAGCCTGGTAGCAAAACGTCAATCCTGTTGATTCTCTTATCGCCCGCTCGGATAGAGTTGCCAACGTCCAAAAAGCTATCCGTCAAAGGGGTGAAGTCCAATATGAGGTGGACAGCACGTAGTTGGCCGTCCGAGTGCACACACACCTCGGACCTTAGGAGCTTGTTAAGTCCCGGCACGTTCACGAGGCTGAGGCAGGGAGCGACGAACTTCCTATCTGCAATCACAACCACCGAACATGGAGTTAGCTACATCATTTCAAAATCAGGCGATAGAACAACACAGAAAAGTGAAGCCTAGAACCTAGATTCAAGGATAACTCAATCTAGTCATAAAGCAGCCCACCTGGCTTCCCCTCCTTAGTCGGGCAATGGTGACCGTCATGCCATGCCCCGGAGACGATGACGTAGTCGTCCTTCATGCCCTTGTTGGACTTCGGAAGGCACGACACCATCTTAACGATGGGAGACCGAGATTTCAGGTAATATCCCCCATCGGCCTGAGAGTGACACTCATACATATGTACGACGTCGTGCCAGGTAGGCTGCAAATCCATCATCTGGTTAAGGGCATCGACGCAGCCTAAGACCCTAAACATGTTGGCAGTGCACTGGTGCGGACACAACCTATGGTTTCTAAGATAATCCCTAGTTACAGTACCCATGGGAAGGGTCATCCCTCCCTCCAAAAAAGCGATTACAGGGATGACCACTTCACCGGTTCGCCTGTCGGTCAGAATATTCTCCGGTGGACAATAACGAAGACCAACCCCCTAAGGGATATGGTACTTCGCCTTGAAAAGCTCTATGGTTATAGGGGTATCAACGAGACTCTTAAATCTACCCATTTGACTGTGTAAAAAAAAACGCTAAGGAGGTTCCCTGAAGCAAAAAATGAAAGGGAGAAAAGGCCGAGGTGGAATGAACAAGGGAACCAAATACTTACGAGAGGGGTTGATGTTTCTGGTTCAAAAATCTCTTAGACACCTAGTGATATTTGTAAAAATGTCCTCGGAATGCCTAGAATAAAGAAACGTGTGTTAGCAGGGATGCTTTAGAATACTGGAATACTTGGATAATTGCGAAATGAGGAAAACTACTTTCTCACGACCTTTTATATATATAGTAGGTGAAAATGAGTGGGATTTATCCCGCTCAAAATTTCATGAAGAAATTTCAGCCGCACGATTTGCACCTCGCCGTTGATTAAGGAGACAAAACGCCACCCAGAGCAATAAATGACACGTTACAACTTCCGAAGCGTCTTTGGAAATTGAAAGTCTCTCGAAACAGGGCCTCCATGTGGATTAGTTAAGGGGTTTGAGGGATTTCACCCCTGAGGAAGTCAAAATCCCGTCCTTCTCCTCGGATAAGAGGGAAGGTCAGAATTTTGAGGGGCTATTGTAGGGGTGAAAGGCCCAATATCAGGTGTAGGGGTGAAAGGCCCAATATCAGGTAATGGGCCACAGTCTGTCCGAGGAGACTTGTACATCTGAGGACGACAAATCTTGAGGAGTGTGCCCAGCCTAATTCGATTCTAAAGTGTAGGTCACGCGGAAGAAAGACTTATCGGAGGAGATTTGCATGTTCGGATTGTCAAAAGGTTGTCACAGATGGGTGCTCCAACATCAATCCTAGCTTTCCCGAAGAATCCCCTGATATATATAGACAAAAAGTACAGGTGGCAAAGATCAGATATTAGGCAAAAGGCTGTTGCCACCGCATTTATGATCCTACAGCTAACATCATGGCCGCATTAATGGGAAAAGACACCTGAACAGTGACCTTCATCTTTTACACCTGCCAAATGAAAACTCTAGATAGGGGCTGATGGGACAAGTATCAAAGAAAATCCACCTAACTGGCACAGAAGAAAAGATGGGTGTATAAAGAGGGCAAGGGAGAAAGAGAACGGGGGGGAGATAACCATCAGAGGAAGAGAGAGAGAAAGAGAAGGAGAGAAGTGTTCATTGTATTAATCTAAACATACTCCTTGGACTGTGCCGAGAAGAACCTTGTACCTACCTTACATTTCATCAACGTTAATCTGATCATAATTATACTTGAGCCATCAACCCCCACATCTTCAATCAATTATTCTCTAGCCCACTCTCTTTACAAATTTATTTCAAGGATACTGTACACAGCCTGGGCCTCAATCTGTTCTGTTCGTAGGCCCAACCCGTAGATTTGTGTCCTTACAATCTTAAATAGAGAAGATCTTATTGCCATATGTTATGCCATGGACTTTGATATGGGACAATGTTCTAGATGAATCTCCACCCCTAATAATTTAGGGTTTGGAGTATGATGTTTTAACAAAATTATCTCTCAGATGGACTTGCAATTGGGACTTTGATAATAATAGGGGGAAATCGAGAGATATATGTACCGGTCATGGTTTTTTTTTTTTTTTTTTAAAGCTTATTAAATGCTTTTGTGCTTCTTAAATCATGGAGGGACTTCCCATTGCCATTTAATTACTTAAAAAATATTTTATGATTACTAGCAAATTCATGTTCCTATCTCAAGCATTTAAAAATCCTCTTCACTTTAAATGTATTCATGTCGTAGTTCAAAATTAAATATTATAAACTTAAAGTTGTATCCAATATCATGTTATTTAAAATTTAAATAACGTGGTACAAACGTGGTGCTTTGTACTCAATTAAAAACTTAAATAACGTGATACTTTGTACCCAATTAAATCCATAAAGATACTTATCAATAATAAAAAACCATAATAGTATAATTTAACCTTAAAATAAACCCATTCCATTTCAAGCAAAATGGAGAGATCCCATTATTCAACAGAATGGTGAGAGTATAATAAAACTACAAGAAGATTTCATCACTAACAACCAAGTTGCAAAACTCTAGCAAGAAATTGTAGAAGCCATCTAAAAACCTACAGCACACACAATACCATTGTTAAAAAAACAAATTACTTAAGCTCTTTTTGTGTTGAAGTAAAACATTTTGAGAGCCTTAAAAATAATTTACCATATTTTTGTTGCATTGAGAACAGGGGTGACTTGATGCATTTAGCGGCCTTAGGCAAAAATTGACTTGAGACTTTTCATATATTTAAATATGACTTTTTTTATAAAAAAAAACTAATATTACTTAAATTCTATTATCTTGTTTTAGATGCAAAATTATTAATTAACCATGTAGAATCTTTTTTTCTTTAGAAAATTTATAGAGACAAAAAATGTGATATTAGTAGTAGGCCTAGATGAAAACTAGTAAAAGTTTGTCAGCTTAACTGTTATGAAAATTTTGTGAAATTCTTTGTGTATTGCTTTTTTTTTTTGTTTTTTGTGAAATTTGCTATATTCACAACAAATCCTAAATTTTAAGTTGTTACTGGTTCTAATTTAAACACACCACTGAAATTACTTTTTTCCCCACCAATAATAGTCAGTAACAACCTGCTACTTAGGATTTGTTGTGAAAAATGTTGTGGATGTAACAATTTTCTCTCTTTTAGTCTTTTTTCTTGTTTTTTATTTGATAACAAAATGTTATATTATTTATTAGCTAATATTTTTGGGCTTAATGAATAAGTTTATAATATAAAAAATTATTTTACTAGCCAAAATTTGGGGGCCTTTTCCTATTTGGGGGCTTTAGGTGACCGCCTCACTTGCTTTTATACTAAAGCCAACCCTGATTGAGAATATCTACTTTTAAAACTCACAAAGAATTGTTCAGTAGGCAATATAATTGTGGTTGTGGTGGCGATGTTGGGGCCAAGAGGAGTTATGGGTAGGGGAAGTGGTGGTGACAATGTTGGAGAAATAAGGGGGGAGGTAGTGTAGCAGTAGCTTATTATTTTAAGTTATTTTATTTCAGTTTGTAGGTATGTGTTTTTTTTTTTTGGTGGTTCATTCTGACTAGTGTTGTTCTGATTTTTGTAGAGTATCAGTTTGATGTTTTTATGAGCAATGCTGTTGTTTGTTGTACTTGGTTTGTATAAGCTAGCATTTTCTAATGAAAATGGCTACCTCTTATGCAAAGGCAAAGATGGTGAAAGGGCCGGCTCTATAATATAGACAAATGAGGCAGTCGCTTAAGGTTCCAAATAGAAAAAGACTTTAAATTTTAACCATTTATTTAACTGTAATAGTATTAAGTAAGCCCAAATATGAGCCAATAAATAAAATAATATTTTTATTAAATGAAAAAAATAAATAAATAAGTTATATTCACAATATTTTTCACAATAAATTCTAAGTAATAGGTTGTTTCTGACTGTTATTGGTGAGTAAAAAATTAATTTTAGTAATGAGTTCAAATTCACAACATTATCATCTTACATTCCTATGAATCTTAAGAGATTTCCAATGAAACCAAACATAAGAATAACTACATTCTTAAGAATCTGAATGCTAGGAGTAATGTAGATTCCCCCATACCAAACGCCAGAAGAAGAGCAATACATAACATTTTTCACAACAGTAAAATTGACAAACTTTTACTAGTCCTCATCTAAGCCCACTATTAACATCACATTTTTACTTATCACTATTAAGTTGCTATTTTAACAGGTGTTAAAAGTTTTGTCAAATTTTTTATGCATATAGACTTCCTAAAAAAAAAAATCTACGTAATTCATGTTAATTAGTAATTTTTCATTTAAAGCAAAAGAATAGAGTTTAAGTAGTATTTAAATTAGTTTTTTTTTTTTAAATCATACTTAAATATACAAAAGGTTTCTGTTAAGTTTTCGCCTTAATTTCCCAAATGCATCAAGTCACCCTTGGATGGTGACTGTGTTGAGCATTGATGGAGGTGGCCTCAGGGGAATAATTCCCGGCACTCTCCTCCGTTTACTTGCATAAAAGCTTTAGGTACTTTACCTATTAGAGCCCGATATGTCAAAAGTTAAAGTAGTAGTTAGGAAATGATAAATTTAATTAATTAGCCATGATTCTAAAACAATCATTGTTATGTTTATTAAATTATTAATTACTTTTTAAGGAAAAAAATATTATTGATTATCTATTAATTAATTCAAATTTGTAGGGAATTATAATATTTATAGGCATTAGTTGAGTTATTTGAGTTGTATATGGATTGCAATGTTAACGGAGCAATGCTACAACCATAAAATTTTTACAATATGTTTACAAACTGTTGAAGTGATAAATTCCACTACAACAAACTTGGCCTATGGTGATGAAATTTAGTGAGAAAAAAAATTTTCATCACCAAATAGCAACATTCAGTGATGAAATAAAAAATTCGTCACCAAATATTAAAAAAATACATAAAAATGGTGATGAAATCATATTTTCGTCGTTGAAAATATTACAATTGGTGACGAAACTTCCTTTCGTCATTGTAGGCCATGGAGAAAACTAGCACCAATGAAAAAACTAGCTAGCACCAATGAAAAAACTTCCTTTCATTACTGGTTTTCATTTGGGCTTACTATTAATATCATTTTTTTTATGTACCAATAGCTGCTCACTAAATCAATAATTTGTAGTTTTAGCATTTCTTTATTAACGTTTGTGGTGTACTAGTTTCTAGGAATATAGTTACCGAGGCCATAAATTGACAAAATTTGCTACAAATTAGTCATTACTACAACTTTCACTAAAAAAATTAACATGATTATATATTTTGAAAATCTAATAATTAGATTGCAAGTTTTTTATATTCTTAATATATATATATATATATATCAAATTTCATGTCAATAGGATGTTATTTACTATTTAATCAATAAACTTATATTTTATACATAAAATTAGACTACGAAAACTTGAAATTTAAATGATGAATTTGTTAAAATTCATAATTAATAAAAATATATTGAGTAGAGTTGTAGTCATTGACTACAACTAAGTTTGTAGCCAAACTTTATCTTGCATAAATTTAGGACAAGAAGTGGGACAATATTCTACATTGCATTATGTATACATAAATTCTAGAGAAATAGTATCTGAAAAAAAAAATCTAGAGAATTATCAATAAAATATCATTATTAAACAACCTACCCCCACCCCCCACCAAACACACACTACACACACTCACAACAACAACAACACCAACAACAAAAAATTGGTAAATGTGTTTTGTTTGACTCTAGTTTATTCGACAAGCTTTTTAGCTTTTATATACAAATTTTTTTTTTTTTAAATGAACCATAGGATGACACATTAACTGGAGATGCCTCGACAGTTGATATTGCTACAAAGGAGAATCTGCAGAGGCTTGTGGGGATTGGGAAGGAGCTGTTGAAGAAGCCAGTGTCAAGAGTGAATTTGGACACTGGTAGGTATGAGGAAATTGGGAGTGAGTGTACTAATGAAGAAGTTCTTTCCTACTTCGCCAAACTGCTTGTGGAGGAAAGGAAGCTCCGGCAAGACAATTGAAAGTCCCCAAGGAATATAATTTTGGTGTGATGAATTATTAAACAACCTACCCCCACCCCCCACCAAACACACACACACACACACACAACAACAACAACACCAACAACAAAAAATTGGTAAATGTGTTTTGTTTGACTCTAGCTTATTCGACAAGCTTTTTAGCTTTTATATACAAATTTTTTTTTTTTTAATCTCACTTTCTCAAAGTATTAGTATATGGGAAATGCTAACGAGTGCCCTTAGGGCACTCGTTAAGAATGCATTTAAAGAAAGTTTTTATTTCACTTTTATAGGAAATGTAAAAAGCTGTTAAAATATTAATTACTTTTTTTTTCATTTTCCATACAAACTTTCTTTAAATGGATTCTTAATGAGTGCTCTAAGGGCACTCGTTAGCATTTCTCTTAGCATATTTTAGTAGATTTTTAGTGAAAAACAGTTAACCGAAAGCTAAGAGGCCGTTTGAATTTCTAGTTTCCATAACTCATAACTCTATTTTCATAACTCATAACTCAAAAATAGTGGGACCCATAACTGAGTATTCGTTTGGGAACACCATAACTCTGTTTTCATAACTCTGTTTCCATCACTCAATTCTCTGATTTTTGAGTTATAAGTTATGAAAAATGAAAACACATTTTAGAGCCTGTTTGGTTTTTTTTTTTTCATCACTCATCACTCCTCACTCAATTTTCATCACTCATTACTCATCACTCCTCACTCATCACTCATCACTTAAATTACCCAAAATTTTCCAATCCCACCCAAACACACTTCAATCACTCACTCATCACTCAGTGTTACTGTTTCCAAAAAAAAAAAAAAAAAAGCAAAGTCAAAGATTGCGGCTCATTTCCGCAACAAAGACGTTCCAAAGCAAAAAAATAATAATAACAAATAAAATGAAGTCAAATATTGCGGCCAAAGTAAAAAAGATGGTAGGTATAATTACAAAAATGCCATTGAAAACTGAGTTATGGAAATTGAAAACACCTAAAATGTGTTTTCAGTTTCCATAACTCATCACTCAAAAATCAGAGAATTGAGTGATAGAAACAGAGTTATGAAAACAGAGTTATGGTGCTCCCAAACGGACTTTGAGTTATCGGTCCCACCATTTTTGAGTTATGAGTTATGAAAACTAGAAATCCAAACGGCCCCTTAGTTGTTTTCAGTTTCCATAACTCTATTTTCAATGGCATTTTTGTAATTATACCTACCATCTTTTTTACTTTGGCCGCAATATTTGACTTCATTTTATTTTTTATTATTATTTTTTTTTGCTTTGGAACGTCTTTGTTGCGGAAATGAGCCGCAAACTTTGACTTTGCTTTATTTTTATTTTTTTTATTTTGGAAACAGTAACCTGAGTGATGAGTGAGTGATTGAAGTGTGTTTGGGTGGGTTTGAAAAAATTGGGGTATTTTAAGTGATGAGTGACGAGTGAGGAATGATGAGTAATGAGTGATGAAAATTAAGTGAGCAGTGATGAGTGATGAAAAAAAAAAAAACCAAACAGGCTCTAAATAAGTTGATATCATATCCAGAATCTTGGACAAGCCAACTCATACATGACCGGTGACTTAAATAAGTCAACTTAAAAGCATGCGTAATAATAACAATTTAATTTTCAAACCATAAGCATTTATTACAAGGGTCATGTTAGCATATGTTTATAAGATAATTGTCATTAAATTATTTTAGGAAAGTTTTGGTACTACTTTGATGAGAATTATTAAAAGTTATAAAAAAAATTAATTACTTTTTTTTTTATAAATTTTTAAAAAAAAAAATGGTTCCTAAACTATTAACTTTTCCCATAATATAAAGGAAAGACTTGACCAACTGTATTTTAACAAGACCCATTAGCAAGATTTAGGGTCTATTTAAATAAAATTTATTTTACTGAAAATTGAAAATATTGTAGTAAAATAATTTTTAAATGTATGAATAGTATCGTGAAATTTATTTTTAATGAAAAAATTGTTAAAAAATGAAATTTATGGGTTTAGTGGGCTGAAAAGCAAATATTATTGTTACTGTTTAGGTTACGAAAAGTAGCCGCCGTAACAGTAGTTTCTGCCCCAAAAGGCAGACAACGCGTGAAAAATTACTGTTTAGTGTACGAAAAGCAGACAACGCGCGAAAAAAAAAAAATGAAAGTAGGCAAAACGCACGTGGATCTAAACACACAATTAGGAATTGAAAAAAAAGGGTGACGATATGTAAAAGTAAGAGGATGACGATATGTAAAATTCTGAACCATGCCACTCACAGAGAGAATAAAATGATATAGTATGCTTTATGTTTTACATACTTACTTCAAGCATTAACTCTGCTGTTTTATGCAAAAATTAATTCCACTATCAAGCTAATAGTAATTTTGCAAGAGCCTAGAGGAAACTTCAACATCAAGAAGCTAGCTCTTTCCAATCAAAATGGCTTCCTCTTCTGCAAAGGCAAATATGGTTAGGACTGTGTTGAGCATTGACGGAGGTGGCATTAGAGGGATAATTCCCTGCACTCTCCTCGGTTTTCTTGAATCAAAGCTTCAGGTACTTTACCTATAAGAGCCTGATAAATTAATAAATATGTCAAAAGTTTAAATTATTAAGAAATGATAAATTTAATTAATTAACCATAATTCCAACACAATCACTGTTATGTATATTAATTACTTCGAGTTTGTAGGGAATTATCAAGTTTATAGGCATCAGTTGAGTTATTTGAGTTGTATTTGGATTGCATTTTTTAAGAGTACCGTTAATTAGAATGGCCATAAGATCTTACGGTGCAATATTATGTGTTTATAAATTCTAGAGGATTATCAATAAAATATCATTAGATATTATTTTACATGTAGAAGGCTGGACTCACTTGAAAAGTGTATTTTATTGAATTTGTATACATTTTTTTTTTCGAGGAAACATTTTTTTTTTTTTTGAATTTGTATACATTAGTTCCCTGTTGAGTGTCGAAGCAATAACAACCATTTTTTTTTTTTTAATGTTCTAAAGGTTAATTTTTCTCTCAAAATATTTTGTATATATCAGCCACCCCTTCTTCCTTATCATATTGCTTCATAAGTTTTGTGTGTCCTATGGTCTGTGTAGGAATTGGACGGACCCAAAGCAAGAATTGCAGATTATTTCGACATAATAGCAGGAACAAGTACAGGTGGTCTAGTCACCACCATGCTTACAGCTCCCAATAAGGAACACCGTCCCATGTATGCTGCAAAGGACCTCATCAATTTCTATTTAGAGCACTCTCCCAAGATTTTTCCCCAGAACAGGTAAATTTTCAATGGAACCACAACCAAAAAAGCCTTTTTGGTTTCTTTTTTGATTCAACCAGAACATGTATATAAGTTTTACCAGTTTTAAGAGGAACTCAACAAATAGTGGGTACCATTTTTTTTTTCTTTCTTTCTATTAAAGATGATTCTGTGGAACCAGAATCACAAATCTTTTGGGTTCAAAGACAAGCATGTGGTGCACTATGAGGAGACCAAAATATGACGGGAAGTACCTGCGGTCATTGACAAACGAGCTACTTGGCAACCTAACTCTGAAAGAGACCCTAACAGATGTGATTATACCAAGCTTTGATATCAAGCTCCTTCAGCCAGTGATCTTTTCAACCAATGATGTATGAGCTAGTACGAGTATTGCATTAATAAGTAGGAATATTTATTAAATTTTTGGTATTGTGACCATTACATATTGTTCCAACTGATCTATGTTTTTGTACAGGCAAAGAAGAATGAATTGAAGAACGCTAGGCTAGCAGATATTTGCATTGGTACCTCTGCAGCACTCATTTTGCTTCCAGCACATTACTTTGAGGTAAAAGATGCAGAGGGATGCGCTCGCAGTTTTGATCTCATTGATGGTGGAGTTGCTGCAAATAATCCGGTGAGCTGATTTGAGAATTTAAGGCATCATTTTGTATTGAAGCTTTGGAAATTTGGTTATTTTGTGTAACTTTAATTTCTTGATTTATTTTGGAGCACCCTGGCAAGTTCTCTTATTTAATTTATGCTAAATATACAGACGATGATGGCCATAAGCCAGATTTGGAAAGAAATATTGAGGCATAACATTGAGTTAAATGACATCAAACCAATGGAGTACAGCAAGAGAATGCTAGTTCTGTCACTGGGAACAGGTGCAGCGAAGCATGAAGAAAAGTATGCAGCTGCCACAGCCTCAGAATGGGGTTGGTTTAGATGGATGTTTGACAATGGTGCAAATCCATTGCGCGACGTGTATGCTGATGCAAGTTCTGATATGGTCGACTTTCATGTGTCCACCTTCTTCCAAGCCCTTGGTTCCAAGAAGAACTACCTTCGTATTCAGGTATAAAATGATCACAATGATCACAATTATTCATTTTTTATAATAAAAAAAAGGATTTGAAACCTTGGTAACTGTTGTTTATTATAAGGCCAAAACTGTTTATCTTTAGTATAAGCAGGGTTTGAACATGAGTTTTTTATTCCACAATGACAGACTTATACAATTGACTTAATTGGAACCTACTGTTGATCACATTTATTAAATCCATTTGTGAACATAATCTATATGTAAATTATTAACAATTTCTTGGTTAAATATGAACCATAGGATGACACATTAACAGGAGATGCCTCATCAGTTGATATTGCCACCCTGGAGAATCTGCAAAAGCTTGTGGAGATTGGGGAGGCGCTATTGAAGAAATCAGTGTCAAGTGTGAATTTGGATACTGGCAAGTTTGAGGAAATTGGGGGCAAGGGTTCTAATGAAGAAGGTCTTACCTATTTCGCCAAATTGCTTGTTGAAGAACACAAGACCCGACAAAAAAAATGAAAGCTCTCGAAGTCTCTCCTTTTGATCTAAAATATTTGGATTGGATGCTTTGATAAGAGAATTAGAACTTTATTTGTGTGTTAGAGCTTGAACAAGCTAGAGAGGGGATGTTCAAGAGTCTCACATTTATTAGGCGTTGGCATTGGTTTGATTATATGGTACTAGTCTACCTCCTAAGTATTTCAGTTATGGCTTGGATGCTTTGGTAAGATTATTATTACTGGTATTCATAATGTCTTGTCCTATTTATTTCTGAAATAAGAGAGGGAAATTTTGCAATCTTGGTTTTTATTTATCCTTTAAAAAAAATCAATTATCATTTTATAATTTTTGAGACATTTTTTGGTACAAATTTGGAGGCCTTTTATTCATGTAAATTTAAATTTTTTGGGTAGGGGGCCTTAGTCCTAGACTTAAGTGGCCTAGACCTAGAGTTAACTCTATTTAAGCTTGTATTGATAACGGGTGCTTTACAGCACTTGTTAATAATTCATTTAAAAAATATTTTTATGAGAAATAAAAAAAAAGTAATTAATATTTTGACAATTTTTTTTATTTTTCGTAAAAGTAGTATCAAAATTTTTCTAAAATAGATTATTAACAAGTGCTGTACAGCTCTCGTTAACATTTTCCTTTGCTTTGCTCTTTTAATAGCCAGTTTAAAAAAGCTCACAAGTCATGAAGTCCTAAAAACAAAAAGCTCGTAAGGGGAAGTAACGCTAAAAAGCTCATAAGCCGTAAAAACAAAGTCTTGAATTTGTTTTTTTTAATAGAAGAAGTCATGAAGCTTATAGAAACTTTGAAGTTTAAGGACAAGCCGGTCAAAATTGAAAATTAGCATTATTTTTAAACAATATAGTTAGTAAATGCTGTTTTTAAATTATATTTTTTACTAATATTTCGAGTTTAAAAAACTTGATTTAGAGCCTAAAAATTAAGTTTTAAAAACTTGATTTTTATGGTATGTCTTAACTCTCGTTAACATTTTCCTTTGCTTTGCTCTTTTAATAGCCAGTTTAAAAAGCTCACAAGTCATGAAGTCCTAAAAACAAAAAGCTCGTAAGGGGAAATAACGCTAAAAAGCTCATAAGCCGTAAAAACAAAGTCTTGAATTTGTTTTTTTTAATAGAAGAAGTCATGAAGCTTATAGAAACTTTGAAGTTTAAAGATAAGCAGGCCAAAATTGAAAATTAGCATTGTTTTTAAACAATATAGTTAGCAAACACTGTTTTCAAACTATATTTTTTACTAATATTCCGAGTTTAAAAAACTTGATTTAGAGCCTAAAAATCAAGTTTTAAAAACTCAATTTTTATGGTATGTCTTAACTCTCGTTAACATTTTCCTTTGCTTTGCTCTTTTAATAGCCAGTTTAAAAAGCTCACAAGCCATGAAGTCCTAAAAACAAAAAGCTCGTAAGGGGAAATAACGCTAAAAAGCTCATAAGCCGTAAAAAACGAAGTCTTGAATTTGTTTTTTTTAATAGAAGAAGTCATGAAGCTTATAGAAACTTTGAAGTTTAAAGACAAGCCGGCCAAAATTGAAAATTAGCATTGTTTTTAAACAATATAGTTAGTAAATACTGTTTTCAAATTATATTTTTTTACTAATATTTCAACTTTAAAAAACTTGATTTAGAGCCTAAAAATCAAGTTTTAAAAACTCGATTTGTATGGTATGTCTTAACTCTGATGTGACTTTATTTTGACGTGACATCTACTTAAATCGAGTTTTAGAAACTCAATTTATATGTGTAAAACATTCGCATTGCAAAGAAAACGTGAACAAGGAAAAAAAAAAAATCTTTGACGCTGAAAAAAAGCATCTCTTACACTGAACAGTATCATCTTATCAGACGGCAAGCTACAGTAGATAGGGAAAAAAATTAGAGTTTATGCTATTGATACGTTAGAGCACCCGTAGTAGCTGTGCTAAATGTCAAATATTTGATATATTTGACATACTAAACACAAAAAATAGTGATTTATCAAATGTTGCAAATGCTAAAAATTATGCAATATACTACGGTACCATTACAAATATATGACGGTACTGTAGCATATTGCATAATATTTTTATTACTTTTTTTTCCGTTCAACCGTAGCCTACAGTACAATCCACTTTGTTATTACTGTAGCATGGGGTTCAACCGTAGCCTACAGTACAATCCACTTTGTTATTACCGTAGCATGGGATTTACTGTAGCTGTTGCATAATAGTGATTTAAGTGGCTTTCACGTTTACGTTCAGCTTTTTTTTTTTTTTTTTTGAAGATTGTGGCCGCAACCATTTTTCTGAATGTTGTTGTAGTAGTTGTTGTTGCAGGTGATGGTAATGGTGATGATGACGATGATGATGGTAGAGAAATTTAATATATTATTTTAATGTGTAGTAAATATTATTTTAATATATAAAATTAAATGATAAAACATCTGATAAATAAGACATTATAAAATGATGTGGTAAAATAATAAAGTAAAATTTAATGCGACAAAATGACATTTTTTTTTTACAACAGCTGCTACGTATGCTCTTAGACGAGTAAGTAGGAAAAAAAAATTCAAAGTACATAATTTAATTTTCCTGAGTTTGCAAAGTCACGGGTTGAAGTAAAAGAACAAAAAAAGAGGGGAAAATCAACCAAAGAGAAAGCTTGGAATGGTAAAAAACATATTTATGAGCTTGGAACGAAGATAAGGAGAAAAACGAGAGAAGATAAAAAAAAAAAAAAAATTTTGAAATCATACTTGAGAGATAGAACACCCAACACATATTAACAAACAGGAAGTGAAACTCATCGGCAAAAAAGAAGAAAAACTCGTCGGCGATGGTCATGGATGGTAGGGAAGAGTCAAGCTACGGTTTGAATTTTATGGAGCAATTATGAGATTTTTTTTTTTTTTTTTTTTGTTGAGGAGAGAAATTATGAGATTGGGAATATGAATATGGAGCCATTAAAATATTATTGTTTTCATTTGGTTATTAAGATAAAATTGCATTGAGCCCAGCAACTACAATTGGACAAAGCTATTAATGCTCACGTGAATAGCTATTGCCTAACATTGGTTCAAAGTTCAAAGTGACGTGAATAGCTACTGCCTACTAACATTGATTCAAACAATTTTTTATTGTTAATTTTGTAGTGAAAAGTTATTGACGTTGAGTATGTGTTTAGATACTATTTATTTTATTTAAAATTGAAGATTGAAAATTGAAAATTAAAAAAATATATATATATATATTTTTTACTATTGTTACAGTAAATGTCACTGTTCATTGGCCTAAAATTACTGTTTATAACTAATAAACAGTAACATATACAAGGCTTAAAATAAAAAAAAACGTAAAAAACGTGAGAACACGGCAAACGTGCCGCGTACCCAAACAGAGCTTGAATATTTACTGAATTTTAAAGAGAAATTATGAGATTTTTTTTTTTTGTTTTGAAGAGAGAAATTATGAGATTGAGAATATGAATATGGAGCCATTAAAATATTATTGTTTTCATTTGGTTATTAGGATAAAATTGCATTGAGCCCAGCAACTACAATAGGACAAAGCTATTAATACTCACGTGAATAGCTATTGCCTAACATTGGTTCAAAGTTCAAAATGACGTGAATAGCTACTGCCTACAAACATTGATTCAAATAATTTTTTATTGTTAATTTTGTTGTGAAAAGCTCTTGAGATTGAATATCTACTGGCATAACAAAACTTTTTTATAGTCAATTTTGGATTCACATCCCGTGCAATACCTAGGGTATTGCACGGGGTGCAATAGCTGTAATATCAGCCATGGATTAAATCCAATGTTCAAAATATTAACACGTTATCTGTCCAAGCTGGCAATCCGCGTGCCCATCCATTTCTCTTCTCTTCTCTTCTCAGTTTACCCAAATGATTTCAGAAAAACTCTCTCTCGTCTCTTATTTTTCTCTCACTCTCTCACTTCCACCAGGGGTTTTTCTCTCTCTACCTCCCTCTCCCTGATGCTCCTCTCAACCCCAACTGTGCCTCCAGCACAGCCATTGCTCCTCCTCGCCAGTTTTGACAAGAGCGGGCTTGGTCTGTCAGATTACCCTGAAACCCACAAATCTCTTTGCCCACTACCGCCCAAACTACTCTCTGAAACCCACACTATACTCAGAAATCTTCTAAAAGCAGTAGACGGTGTCAATCAACTGCTTGTTGTTTCTCTCCGTTGAAGTCCGACTGTTCTTGGAGTGGTTCTTGAGCACGCTACTCCGGCTATTCCAGCCAACTATTTTCCTAAGGTAGTTATTCTGAAACTCATTGTCAAAGAATCTATTTAGCGGCTTTGTGCGTGTGTTTTTGGTAATGGGAAATGTAATGGTTGCAGAATTATGCTTATTATTAGTTCTAAGTTTGGAATTTTATGAGTTTTAATTAAAATTCAGTTTTTATATTGCCTGCATTTTTTGTCTATTGTATCAAAATGCTTAAATCCTTGTAATTTGTATTCAAAGGGATATTATTAGGTTCCTAATGATGAAAGTTAAAACCTTTGAACAAAAATCCAGTTAAATCCTTGTAATTTGTTTCACACTCTCTCTTTGAACAAAAACCCAGTTGGAGTGTTGTAGTTTCAAACCGCCAGATCTGTCTCTTCAGTGCTAGGTACGTGTAGTTCTTGTTTTCTCTCTGCTTTTCACTCCAATTGGTGTTCTGGGTTTTGCTAAAGATAAGATTTTTTTTTTTTATCAGTTTTTATTTGGGCTTTTCTAGTTGGGTTTTTTAAACTAGGAAAGTTATGAATTTTCTCTGTTAAGTGCTTCACATTTGGTTCTGGGTGCTTTTGAGAAAGACTTTTAGCTGGTATAACTTTGGATATGAGCATGGGGTGCAATAGCTTTATTATCAGCCATGGGTTTTGATATGAGCATGTGTTTTATTGTGTAAATACTAAATGCATGTCATTGTGTGCGTGAGTGATCGAGTGTGAGTGAAATTTGTATTTATGCTTAAATAAGTGTAAACACATGGAGTAGACTGCCGGCATTAAAATCTGGGTATGTAAAGGGTTAGTTCTATGTAATAACCTTGTTGTTGTTTTTTTTCCTTTGCTCTGATCTTTTGTTATTATCTTGCTTCTTTGTTGTTGCTGTTGTTGTCTCATTTGAGCCTTTTGTTTTTGGTACCTCTTGAGCAATTTTAGGAGGTTTGTCCTCTTTGACATCAGCTAGAAATTCTGTTGCTTGGTCACGAGGTATTCTAAAAAATATTTTTCTTTTTTGTCCTTCTAATTTTACTTTAGTACATGTTCTTATTCCTTAAATTTGGATTGATTATCCAGCTGTGCATTATTCTAGTAGGATAATATATTTGGCATGTTGTTGTTCATTTTATACATACAAACTATGGCTCTTGAAAGGTGAACTTGTGAGGAAACTTTTTGTTGTCTTGAATTGTCACTAGTCATACCTTACAAGTTTTGCCCAAATGTTAAAGCAATAAATTACAGATTTTTTTATGTTTGTTAGTGCATGTCCAAAATATTTTGCGTTTTTGATTCAAAATAATCTTCCAAAATTTGGTGATTCTATTTTTCTTCTAATAAAACATCGAGTATTTCTAGATGAACTTTGATTCTACTTGGACATTTATATTTTATTCAGATATGGTTCTGATTAGTGCATTAAAGCAAGAATTGCAACTAATTTGTTATGCATAGTTGATCATCTGAATAGCCTAGTTCGTTTTATGTTTTCATTTACTGAGGCTGAATGTTATATGGAGTAATGACCATATGTCCCTTGTTTTCTTGTTAATAGGAAAAAAATTTGGCCTTTACTGGCCAAAGTTTAATGTATCTTTTGAGAAAAGCTTTTGAAACATTCCATGATCAATTGAAGCACCATGTATCTTGAAGTCAACCTAGGCTAATGCAGCAATGGAGTGCAAAAATGCAGCAATGGAGTGCTTGATTTTTTTCCAGCTTTTTGGTTAGATGGTGGAGAAACTGTCAAAAAGGGAGCTAGAACAATGGGCCACTACGTCTAATCTGGAATGCAAGGATAAATCTTGACATAAAAACTGCTAAGAATATGAAGTTTTGGTACTCTGCCAGGAAAATAGTAGCTCTATCAAAGATGGCTTTCGGTTGTAACTGAATTTTTTCAAAGTTGAACCTGTTACAAGCATTCCATGATGTATTGAAGCCATATCTTGTTGTCAATAGGCTAATTTTTAGTATCATTGAAACATTGAATGTATTTTATAATTTTGACTCTTAAGGTAGTTTCATTGTTCATTTTTAAAAACTTTTACAAGGATTTAGTGTACAAACTAAGAAGAATGTAATAAATTTAGTTTTTATATATTAGTTTTACTACTAAAATGTAATTGATTGCGTGCCTTTATATTTCTAATTTCTTGTAATGTTTCAAATTGAATAATTTTGATGTTGCCTATACAGTCATGAATTGATGCTAGAGTTTTTTCCAATAATGAACAAAACTTTATTGAAATGTATACTTCGATTACAAGGCTATTAGAACAAGAGCCCTAATTAAATACACAGTCATGGGCAATGATTTATTTCCCTCAATAGGAACCTAAAACTTGCATTCACAAATTCTTCAAGGATGCAAGTTGAAGCCTAAGTGTAATGAAAAAGATAATACCCAAGCAAAATCTTCCATTCAAAACAATTTTTGAATCATACAAGTGGCTGCTAAAGGTAAATGTTGAAGTTTATGTATCCAAAAGAAAAATATATTTCTACAATACTTCTTAATGGTAGAACTTATGTGAGAACAATAAAATACAACCCAATCATAACCCAAGACGTAATCAAAGCAAGCCTGAACTTGTGCACTTTCTCATCAACAGTTCAGGCTGCAACTCTATACTTCTCAGCTCTACGCTTCGCTATCCGTTCCCGCTCTAATGCTTCTGTTTCCATTCGTCGTGCATTGTCCCTCTCAATCTTGGCAGCTTCAGCCTTGGCTGCCAGTCTCGTAAACCTTTCCCACACAATATTGATGAACTTGATGTGCTCAACTCGCAGTTCTTTGTAGCACCTTTCTTCAAGATACTTCGCTATCGGTTTAAAAAAAAAGTACCAAAATATTCAGCACTGGCTCACTAATTTCAATGAAAGTCACTTTTACTGGGAGACACACAAGTAGAACAACAAATTTAGAGACCATACCTTAGGGATCCGAACTGGGTTTTTTGCAGCATATTCACATAACAATTTTTCTTTCATTTGGAGGGCCATCCTGCCATATATTTTGATCATTTTTCTAGTTATTGATAAGTGGAAATAGTAAAATAGACTAAATTTCCAGGCAAAAGATCTATTAAGAAACACTTCGAGTAGCTAAGTACCAAACTCATAATACTTAAACTCAAGTTATTGTCCTAGTCATGGGAATATAATGGCACTACAACTAACTTTTGTTAAGAGCATAAGCCACAGCGACACTTGTACTACATAATCTAATAGTCACATTGACAACCCACTAGTAAGATTTAATCTTAATCAAGGCTTAGCTACCTTGGATGTCTGTAAGCGCAACCACAGCAAACACATAGCACCTTATAGGCTTATATTACACTATCAGAAATTAAACCATAAGAATACTAAAAAATTAACACATTTAAGCAACAGATCAGAAAATGATACTCACAAGAGACTTAGGAAAGATCTCTGCAAGCAGTTTTTTGTATCGCTTAACGGGTTGTTGAGTTCTTGATCTCAAAGCAGGACAACAAACACACATGCTCTCACATGCTAGGAAAATTTTTCTAGAGATTAACCCCATTTTCCTGCAATTTTTTTTAAGACAAACAAAAACATAAGGAAAAACATAGTCAAAAACCCCAAGCAAAATAGATAAAAATGTTACCAAAACAAGGCACAGCAAAGATTAACCTACTAGTCCAGCAGAAAAGCTTAGTGGAACACAAAACAAAGATAAATTAGCACATTCCCAGAAACTGCAAGTTTTCTTTTTTATTAACAAAAAAGAGAAAAAGGAAACAAGCCAACAAGAAAAGCAAAAAACAAATGAAGTTCGCAGCCATGGGGGCTGTAAAGGACAAACATTGAGCTACACATTTCCAGAGATATAAATTGTAAACCCCCAAAAAAGGCCAAAACAAGAATGAAGAAAAGAGAGGTAAAATTACCAACACAAAATAAATGAATTAACCAAAACATCTGAAGCTACACAAGAACATGAGAACAAACATGAATCATACATATTCCAAAGTTATACCAGCTAAAAGTCTTTCTCAAAAGCACCCAGAACCAAATGTGAAGCACTTAACAGAGAAAATTCATAACTTTCCTAGTTTAAAAAACCCAACTAGAAAAGCCCAAATAAAAACTGATAAAAAAAAAATCTTATCTTCAGCAAAACCCAGAACACCAATTGGAGTGAAAAGCATAGAGAAAACAAGAACTACACGTACCTAGCACTGAAGAGACAGATCTGGCGGTTTGAAACTACAACACTCCAACTGGGTTTTTGTTCAAAGAGAGAGTGTGAAACAAATTACAAGAATTAACTGGATTTTTGTTCAAAGGTTTTAACTTTCATCATTAGGAACCTAATAATATCCCTTTGAATACAAATTACAAGGATTTAAGCATTTTGACACATTAAACAAAAAATGCAGGCAATATAAAAACTGAATTTTAATTAAAACTCATAAAATTCCAAACTTAGAACTAATAATAAGCATAATTCTGCAACCATTACATTTCCCATTACCAAAAACACACGCACAAAGCCGCTAAATAGATTCTTTGACAATGAGTTTCAGAATAACTACCTTAGGAAAATAGTTGGCTGGAATAGCCGCAGTAGCGTGCTCAAGAACCACTCCAAGAACAGTCAGACTTCAACGGAGACAAACAACAAGCAGTTGATTGACACCGTCTACTGCTTTTAGAAGATTTCAGAGTACAGTGTGGGTTTCAGAGAGTAGTTTGGGCGGTAGTGGGCAAAGAGATTTGTGGGTTTCAGGGTAATCCGACAGACCAAGCCCGCTCTTGTCAAAACTGGCGAGGCGGAGCAATGGCTGTGCTGGAGGCACAGCTGGGGTTGAGAGGAGCATCAGTGAGAGGGAGGTAGAGAGAGAAAAACCCCTGGTGGAAGCGAGAGAGTGAGAGAAAAATAAGAGACGAGAGAGAGTTTTTCTGAAATCATTTGAGTAAACTGAGAAGAGAAGAGAAGAGAAGAGAAATGGATGGGCACGCGGATTGCCAGCTTGGACAGATAACGTGTCAATATTTTGAACATTGGATTTAATCCATGGCTGACATTACAGCTATTGCACCCCGTGCAATACCCTAGGTATTGCACGGGATTTAGGGTATTGCACGGGATGTGAATCCGTCAATTTTTATAGTTAAGTCGTGGTGAACAGCACTGCCCACTGACATGACAAAACACAGAAGTCTATTTCATCAGGGAGCGGTTGTTTTGGTCAGGCTGGTTGCTACGATTTTCTAATTTTTTTTCCATCTACTGTAGCTTTGCTGTATGCTAGGATGGTACTGTTCAGTATCAGAGTTGCTTTCTGTATCATGGTCCTTGTATAAATCGAGTCTCTAAAACTTAATTTTTAGGTGAATATTACTTTAAAAAAACGCCACGTCAGATCATAAAAATCAAGTTTTAGAATTTTTAAGCCTTAAATCGAGTCTTTTAAACTCGAAATACTAGTAAAAAAATATAGTTTGAAAACAGTACTTAGTAATTATATTGTTTAAAAAATATTGCTAATTTTCAATTTTGGCCAAAACCGGTACATTACCCTATAAATTAATAAACCTTAGAACATCAATTCAAAAAAATAAAAATAAAAGATCAAAAATATCGATTCCAAAAATTAGATAAATAATCAAGAGTCTTATAATTTAACTAGTTAACAATTTTTATTATTTTCAACCGATTCATAGTTCATATCCTTCCTCTCTAGTTATATCTCTTTGTGCAAATACAACTCAAATTTGATACTCTTTTTTTTTTTTTTTGGTAAAGGACAGAATAAAGTTCCAAGCTATATCAATGGCCAAACTTATCACTTTTAACAGTTGCCGGCCCTTTTTCAGGAGCTAACAGTAGTAAAAATAACGGACAAAGAAAAAAGAATAAAATTTTTTAAGGATATAAAAAGAGAACAGGTTTCGATATGAATCTTATGATTTCCAAGCCATTTAAGTCCGTGGGAGTTGCTTTAGTCGAATGACTCGAATCTAAAGGTAAAATCTATATCTAGCGTTCAGGTTGCTTTTGTAGCACTGCCGATTAAGCAATTAGAGCATGTTTCACGTTCTACTACTCTGCGTGTAGGCTCGACCATGACAGGGAAGATTCGAAGCTCTATGTAGTCAACTTCACACGTGAAGTAGCAACCATGGAAGTCTATTAAGTTGTTAACATCTATCTTCCCATTGGCACCAATCAACCGTCAAGAGCCATGGAATTCCGCTGCTGTCATCAAGTCTTTGTGAAGTATTTCTCTTGTGATAAATATTCGAAGTTAAATTAAAGTTGTTCCATGCATGAATGATAGGTGATATTCTTAACTATAGTAGGCAACATTATTAAAAGTGATATTCTTGATCATTTTGTTAAAAGACACTTCAATAGCAAACTCCCTTTTGAATGAAAATAGTTTCCCACAATGAAGGACCCATGCTTTGATTTGAGAGACACATAAGCATTCATGTTCATTTGAATATATATATATATATATATATATATATATTTATAGCATTTGAGACCAATTTGAAAAATTAAAAACTATTTATTTGAGAACTAAGTCATGTGTGTTTGTTTCTATAAAAAAAAAAATCATATTTTAATGTAAGAAAATCTACAGAAGGATAAATATTCATTATATTGTGATTATCTACTAAGGTATCTATCACATAAATTATTTATTTTCTATTCTTTTAAAGTCAAAATTCAAGTTATGAATGAAATTTTTTTACTAATTAAGAAATATACTACAATCTATGTAAATTTATACTTATATATATATATATATATAAATTTGTTATATAACTATTTCCGTACTCAATTGTTTAAACACATTTTTATGGAGGATAAATGACTACAAAAATAAAAATTTTAAAATTGAGACTCTAATATCTTTTTTTTTTTTAATTCATTTTTTAAAGGTAACAGTAGTATTATAATTAAGTTCTAAACCATAATTTACATTGATAAAATATGTTTCTTTTTTATTTCTTTTTAATAAAATTTAACACAGCAAAAAGAATAGCTTATTAACTATAACGACAAGAAAATTTCACAAAAGAAAAAACAAAAGTCCAATTATATTATAAGTCAAGTACGGAGGGGGTTGTAAACTAGAAACAACTAATAAGTATAAGTTACGGCTCATCCCAAAAAATAAAAATAAAAGTACACGTTAAGAAACTCCCCCCCCCCCCCCCCCCCCCCCAACAACACAAAAGTGGCTCATTAATGTGAGAACATCTCCATGAACATGTACATTACCATATTTTTCTTAGTATGATTAGGGAATTCACAAATACAACAAACTTATTGTATTATCCATTCTCTCTTGGTTATCAAATGATGTGACACGTCAACTTTCCAACTAATAAATATGCTAGATATGTTCTATTATACAAAATCTACTCAACGCTGTAGTTGTCAGGATCATTTAAAAAATCATTTTGATTTCTCTTTGCTCTTAATACGTGAATACCGCTTATTTTGTTGAAAACTGAAAAAAATAAATAAAAATTTTTTTTTTATTACTATTCATTACTATGCTGCACTGTTCATTGGCCTATTTTCATTGTTCATGGCCAATGACCAGTGCCATAAGCACTAAGCTAAAAAAAAAAAAAAAAAAAAAAAAAAAAAAAAAAGCTGAAACGCAAGAAACGCTCTAAACGTGCTGTAATCCAAACAAACGCTTAAGTGCCAAACTACATTTCCCTTTCTATGTACTTTAATAATATGAGTGAAATTTGTGTCCAGTGCCATTTTGCACTAGGCAAGATACAATTCGAACATATATCTAGTTTTGGATACATGTCTGCATCGCAACATGTTCAATGTAAAAAAGCATTAGATACAAGCCAAATTCAATAACACATGCATAGATCACAAGAAAGCTATATAGACTTCAAAAAGAAATAAAATATAAATTGTCCTAAAATTATGATTTTTTTAAATCTTATTCTAAAATAATCTAAATATATGTATAAAGCTCCCTCTCACATACTTGAATTTCAGCCCTTACCCTCCAGCCCACAAGTACTTGTATTTATGAAATGATTATTGTGCCAAGTGTGTTAATAAGGTTATCAATACCATGTCTTGAAAATATGTGATGCATTAATGGGAGGTACCATGTCAGTTGATATTAATTCCCCCAAAAATTTGCAGAGGCTTGTAAAAATTGGGAGGGAGTATTGAAGAAGCCAATGTCAAAAGTGCATTTAGGTACTGGTAGATTTAAGGAAATTGAGGGCGAAGGTGTTAATGAAGAAGCTCTTGCCTGCTTCGCCAAACAAATTGTGGAATAAAAGGAAGCTCCGGAAAGAACAATGAAACTAACTCCAGGAATATAAATTAATCTGATCAATTATACACTTCTAGAGCTTTCTGATCATATTTCGTCCTATTCTAAAGACCAAGGAGTCACAAGCTCTTAGCATCAAATTAAGTTTCCTGAATCCAACCATTTGCCAACCAAACAAAGCAAGGAATTTTCTAGTTGAACTTGCAAACCAAATTACGTGGGTGTTCCGTCACAGCTTCCATCACAGTCCCCAAGGAAGCGACCATATGATAGGGATGCAAGACATAACAGCCGGCAAACTTTACTAGCTGCCAAGTGCCAACACAAGCTGCACAGCTTGCAATTGCATGCAAAACCAACAGACGTGTATGTGGACATCTCATGTAGAGACTCGTTAAAAACAAAGCCATTCTAGGAAACTCAATGAACTCATCCAACCACGCAAAAAAAATTTTAAAACGAAAGCTGGATTGGAAATCTCATCCAAATAAAATGTTACACATTAAAATACAAGAAAGTTAAACATATAAATATATGGTAAAGAAAACCCTCCCGCTCCCAAATGTTTCCCATTTATGCAAAAGAGCAAATGGAGTCATATGGTGAAGAAAAAATAGAGAATCAATCACACAAACCAAGAGACCCACGAGAAAGCTCTGGCAGCACATTAGAGGCTAAGATGGCTGGACTAGGACAAAGGAAGAACTGAAAAGAGCCAAGGACAACGCCATGCAGTCATGGCTAGACTCCAAGCCTCTCATTGATGAGCTTGAAAGACTGAAATCCAACCTTGAAAGTGCCAAAAATCAATCTACAACGTCAAATATTGTTATCTCAGAGCTTGAGTCACAACCAGGGAGCACCAACACATCCATTAGAACCAAAAAGGAAGAAGAGCACGAGGCAGCAAAGACGATCAATGAAATAAGCCAGGCTTTGGATCGAACACGTGAAAAGATTAAAAGACTCAAGTTGGATATGGAAGAAGAGCCACAAGCAAGGTTAAAGCTGAAACAAGTCCTGAACGTAAAGAAGCAAACTCTTCAGACATTGCAACTCCTGCTTCAAGCTACACAATTAGAGTCAGAAGCATTGGGAGCATCTGCAGCTGAAGCACTTCACCATATTGAATGTTCAGAAAAGGATGATACCATTGTCCATCTCAGTCATGAAGAATACTATGCCTTAAAAAGAAGAGCTGAAGAAGAAACAACACTTGCAGATTAGCGTGTTTCTGTGTCCATGGAACAGAAGCTTGCTGCTGAGGCAAGCCAGAACTTAGCTTTAACAAGAATGAAAGATTTCAACTCACACAGCAAATTGCAGAGAAGGGGACTCAACGAGGAAAAGAAAATAAGGGATGGATTCACAAAGAGGAAGGCAGAAGAACAAGTTCCAAGTATCAAAGTGGGAGCTTCAGTCAACAACAGACGGAATACTTCCCCTAAAGCTCGAGCCAAACTAACCAAATCTGATCAGGGGAAACCACCACAACAGTTCAGAAGATCAAGAAGTAAAAATAGATTTTACAACAGAAAGTCAATTAAGAAGAAGAAATTATCAATTTTGCATAAAATAAAAGGCTTTGTACGAAAAATAACAAGATTTTTTGGATGATTCAGATGAATATTGTATGTAGCATTATGGTTCAAGCAGGCAATAATGTGCTATAAGTCTAGTTTGACAAAATCACAAAAATTGGTTCAAGCTAGAGTTTTCTAATTTGTCTCCTCAGAAGATCGGGCAACCCATTCTTGTCCTCCAACAAAGCCTGAAATAGACCAAAGCATCAAGGGTAAGCAAAAAGATTGAATGCAAACAATTTCTAGAAGGCAGATTTCCTATTCTGACAAATTGGCTGAATCTGATTATTCAAACCATCAAAAGATTCAAAACCAGTGTACTGTCACAGAAGTTTTCTAGTCCAACGAAAACGAAAAAGAAAGGAAATTCTTGACAGATACAAAGACCTGTCATTTCATGAATAATCAATAATTTGTTTTTGAATCTCACAATATGGCCATATAATCATATGATAATAATCACATAAGGAGCAGAAAATTTATACCTGATGTTTCCTAAAGCCAATCAATATCTGCAAACAAAAAAGCCTGAACTAGCTGACTATATAACCTAACAAATGCCCATCAATTCAAAGCCAAACCTTCCAGACAAAAGGGAGACTGTACATCAGAAAAAACAAATGGGAAGTTACTCTCAAAATTAAAAAATGAAGAGCAATTTTCACCAAAATGTGTTTAGCATACCAGATAGTGGCCAGAACTCTATTGGAACATTCTAGAGTAAGCTTTCTTTTCCTGATCACGTCTATCAGCAATCTGTAACCATTATGAGCTTTCAAAACTATGTCCAATTGGAAATTTGTAAAGAAAGAAAACACAATGAACCATTACTAAAGTCACATCTAAACAATATAAAATGTGTTCATTTACCTTCTTCCGTGCGGCAGCAAGCTCTTTCTTTATTCCTCCTGAAAAATGGAAAATAAGCTGTACAGTCAAGAATTTACCCCAATACTGAAAAACTTTTCTTGCTCCAAGTCAAACTTAAAACCTTAAAGCATAACAATTTGTTCGTTTGCAAGAGACAATTTGTTCAACACGAAGAGAAGAAATTAGTCTTCATGTCACATTCCAGCAATTCTAATTAGAAGACTGCTCATATGAAAGGAATGTCAACCATTAAAGTAACTAACCATCATTTGGCTCCAATTCTGATGCCTTCTTGAAGCTTTCAACTGCAGAGTCTATGTCATTTAATGCCATATATGCCTGAAATTGGGAAGACCATAATACAAATATTAGAAATTACCAGTAAACACACAAAAAGGACCACAATGGTGCAGACAATATGTTATGACAAGTATGAGCAAGATTTTGCAGGTAATTGGTAACACAACCTATTTATGATTTGTCAACCACTTATTCTAAGTCATTTTAAGTGGAAGGAGTTGTCTTTGAAATTGGCTATGATATAACTGTATAAAAAAATCCAAAAGTTCAAAAATTTCCATCAAGAAAAGAAAAAACAATCATGAAACCAGTATCATCCCATCATGTACAAAACCAGCAAGCAATATAAGGTCTATAGTCTATAGTTCAATTATACTTTTTTTTTTTTGGTGATAATTTGATAATTACAACGGGAGAGGAGGGATTTGAACCCTAAAACTCCATTGGAAACACTAGGAAGTGCCAATTGAGCTATAAGGCTCTTGGCTATAGTTCAATTATTCATATCAGACTCTTGTATTTAAAACTCAAGCTTATATTCTTGGTGAAAATAAAACAGTTGACAATGAAACTGACATTTGACAAAAAATCCAATTCCTTAATATCTTGAAACCAACATAATGATACAAGGCCTTCATGGTATAAGCAATAAGATTCCAAAAGGCTTGTAACTCAATTGGCACTTCCTGGTATTTCAAATGAAGTGGTCCAGGGTTCAAATCTCCACCCTCAACTATTGTTGTCTAGTGATTCTGTCCAGTTGGGATACTTGGCTTATATCCTAGCGACCAAAGTTAAATCCCTGCAATGGATTTAATACTTTCCTTTTTATCTATCTATCAAAAAAATAGAAAAAAAGAACCAGCGGTTAACATGAAACCAAGGTTGCTATATTCATAACCAAAGCATTTATGTATACCCTAAATGTTCTTAATATGTGTGTATATATATATAAATATAATTCAAAGGTTATTTGAATAAATGCCCTTTTAACTCCACATTTTAGTTGCCATCATCATGCCTTGACCCCAATTGTATAAAGATGTACTATTACAATTAAATGTCAGCTAAATATCTAAATTTAAGAATGCCCACTGTACTTAAACTTCTTCCAATTCGGATTGCACATGCAATATGAGTCATTAAATTAATAAATATTATTCTCACTAAAAGTTACTGTACTCTATTACATCAAAAGGGGGGCAGGGGATAATTATCAATATCAGATGATATATAAGAAGAGAGAGAGAGAGAGAGACAGAGAGAGAGAGAGACAGAGAGAGAGAGAGAGACAGAGGATAAACTAGAAGCAGACACTGACCTGGCCTTGGCGAAACAAAGCTTTCACATTATCTTCCCCATCACGCATTGCAAAGTCTGTGTCCAATAATGCTCCTTTAAGATCTCCTAATTTCAGTTTACAGGCCTAAAAGAAAAATGGCAAACATCAATCAATAATGTAAAGGCAAAAGGAACCTTAGTAATGTAACGAAATTGTAATCCCATAACAAAAATATGAAATCTACAAGGAAAACCAATATAATGAGATATCACCCCATATGTGTGTGTATGCACGGTGTATGTGAATATGCAAGGCAATTGATCTGGAGATTACAGCATCTAGTAGAACTGTAGATGGTTAAGATATTAGCCCCTTCACAAAATAGAAAGAGAAAGTAACTAATCATCACTCCAAAGGTGAGAAGATAGCAAAATTTGGTTGGAACAATTGTGACAACATGTTGCATGCATTCAGACAATAATCAACTGTCTGGTTGTCAACAAAAACAAAAAAGCTTTGACCAAAGCACCATGTAAAAGTAAAATAACAATCTTGATCATTAATAACAACCGTGTCTATTAAGCGGTAGTACTAACACGAAAAATAAGATAAAAATTGCGATTCATAACCAAGTCAAATGATAGGATCAAACTAAACTAGGGGGGTTGATCAAAGAAATTGCAAAAGATGATAATCAATAGATATTTGGGCTTTCATTAGAGCCTCAAACTCAATAAAAGGATGCAAAATCAAAAATTTTCATTGACAGATGTCCTTCTAAACAGAAAATTCAATCATCAAGCAGGTAATTTATAAAATGTCACTATTATATCTTCAATACTAGTGCTCAAGTTCACCAAAAAAAAATTATCACGTAGATAAGTCCATCTTGTCTTAATACAATTTCTGAAATTTTTTAATCAAATAATAAATGATGCTTGATCTTGCCAAGAGCCTTGTAGCTCAATGGCATTGCTTGGTCTCCTTCATGAGGAGAACCAGGATTTAAATCCCCCCTCCCCAACTTGTTGTAAAGATTGAATTTTCAAAAAAAAAAAAAAAATGCCTAATATTTCTAGATTATGACTAAAGGATGCACTATAATCAAGTGGCAAATAAGTAAACTTACAGAACTATTTGTAAATATCTGAGACTTTGTCTTCCGCAAGGAGGAACTCTTCCCTGTGAAGTCACAAAGGTAAACTCATCAGCTGGACAAAGCAAGCAATGCAGCAACTTCAATAACACATTGTTAAAAGATGTGATCACAAGGAAAAATAGAAGTTCACCTTCATCAATGTCATCCTTTTCCCAACATACATCCAAGTAGCGCAAAGCTTTACGATACTTTCTAAGAGCTGTTTTATGGTCTTGCTTCTGCATGTGAAGAGGTCAGGGAACATCATGTTAACAGAAGAAAAATAACCACTTTTTGAACAAAAGGAAGCCAGAGTTGTATTTTCTGTGATATTTAAATGTATGCACAGATCATTTAAATGGCAAGCATATGTACCACATATTTTACAATTTTCCTTTTCGACCAAACAAAGTGAATATAAATGTCAAGCAGAAACACAATTCGACATCATCTACCTTGTAATACTCATTTCCAAAACTCTTGATGTCCTCTACAGCTTTCATCCACCAAGAAATTTCATCTGGTTTGGTGTCAAGGTCAGCTGGCCAATCCGGATAAGAATCACCGTCTTTAAAGAAGTTAGATATTCCATCATCTGCGCCCTCAGGAATCTCTCCACAATCCACAATTACAACATCTTGAGAAGGAATATCACCCTCTTCAGTAGAAACATGCTCAGCCGAACGAACCACTCCCATTCCTTTGATTACCCTCCCAAATACAACATGTTTTCCATCTAGATGAGACGTGCGAGTTGTAGTAATAAAGAACTGGGATCCATTGGTGTTAGGTCCCGAGTTAGCCATAGATAGCATGCCTTTTCTCTCATGTTTCAACTCAAAGTTTTCATCTTCAAATTTCACGCCATAAATCGATTCTCCTCCAGTACCATCCCCAGCGGATATGTCTCCACCTTGGATCATAAACCCTTTGATGATGCGATGAAAACTACCCCCCTGCATTGAAGATTTTGCTATATAATTAACAAAAATGACTAAGAATTGCAAAAGACTCAATAGGTAACCATATGAACTACAAAAGTAGAGTACTTTGCAACATATCAAAATGAGTTTATTGGCATCTTAAGTGTTACAAGCAGAGTTTATGCCAGTTTTAAATACACTTTTGAGTGTTACAACTGACATATGCATAAACCCAAACTCATACTCAAATCACCACCCCCTGTACTCCAAAAAATAAAATCATGCACAAATAGTTAATCTTTCAACTCCATCTATGTCTATGCTTAGCGTCATACACTTCGTTCGCAGAGGTTGGAGGCGTAAAATTTAGTCACTCTATTATGAATGGTCAATCCATGGAGGATTCATATCCGACCCCCAAAAATATTGTCAATAGTTAATCCTTCAAAGAAATTTTTTTCAAAATAATAACAATAAATACTGATTACAAATGAAACCACATAAAAATGCATTTGTTCCTTAAAAGTGGTAGATTTCTCGCATTATTGTCAGTTATTTTTCATATATAAAATACCAAAGATAATGATGTTTAAAAAAATAATAATAAATAGTAAATAAATCGGTATTGAAATTGAAAATTTTGGTAACACAAAAACGCATGGTCTTCACCTACGATACACCGACACGGACATGGGTATTCGGTAAAACAACCAATTTTTGAAAAATTATAACATGACAAGGCAGATAGAACACCGTTACGAACCCATATGAAAGTGTCCATGCATCCATTCACATCACAAACACAAACAATGCGTTGTTGTTTAAACTGTGGAGTAACGGAGCAAAGAAACAAAGCCAAAGGTTTAAAAAGAAGAAAAAGAGGGAGGTGAGGTTCGACCTTGTAGTGGAGAGGAACACCGGTGTGAGGGCCAATGCCTTTTTCGCCGGTACAGAGAGCCCTGAAATTCTCGGCGGTTTTGGGAACCACATCCTTGTACAGCTCTATCACTATCCTTCCTTCTACCTCTCCTCCTATGCTTATGTCTAGGTAGCACCGAGGGTTCGCCATTTCTCTCTGTCTCTGTCTCTCTCTCTAAAACCCTAAGTCCCGCTCTCTTTTTAATTTTTGAACTCTTCGTGTCGATAATCGCGCGTGCCGCCACACAAAGTCACAAAAACTCTAGTCTCTAGTCTCTACCACCACCGCTCACTCTATAATAATACTAATAAATAAGGACCGTACCGTAGTAGAGTCTCAAAGTCTCAACTACTCTTAGGGGCTATTATTTGCTAAGATACGCGGCGGTGCGCATCGGGACCCTTTTCTGCTTTCTTTATAATTCTTTAGCTACCCTGATCTGACGTGCCTAAGTTGTTCGTGTTGTTTGTGTGATCAACCACTAGTAGCCGAGTGATTGTCATATGTCATCCTAAATTGAAACCGGCTCCAGCGGATAGTGTCTCACTCTGATTATGTCTAGGTGGAAATCTCAACTCAAATCTCTCTACCCATTCTTTTTTCATAAAAAAAAGGTACAACAAAATCTTACCAGTTGTTGCCATCTCTTGGGTCAGTTTTGGTATCGGGCTGGATTGTTCCATCCTGCCGTACTGAGCCCAAGTGTATTCTGGATTAGAGAGTCGGGACCGGCCCAGTTGCTCTTCACCCTAGCCCGGCTTGTGCGCAAGTTATGCCTTAGCCCAGCACGATCACGTTATGGAGTTGCGGCAGGCAGATCTTTTACAAAAAAACTACCGCGGACAAGTATTCCACCAACACTTATAAAAAGCCTGTTTGCTGAATTTTGAATAAACAAATACTTGGATGAAACATAAAAAATGATAAAGATGAACTCAAAGAAGATAATCTCAAGGAAGGGAGAAATAAAACACTTCGGTTAGTCAATCAGGCTTTCTGCCTGCGGTAATATGTTAGGAGGAAATAAATCAAAAAGGAGACAACACTCCCTCAATGCGACTAATTTCCCTGAGGGGGAATTAGTGACTTTGAAGGAATGGCCCTAGATGACCTTTGTTCTAAATATGGGAATATGGTTTCTCAAGAGGGAGAGAGGGGTCAATGATCCACTCTGGTGCATGCCCATTTTTCCATTCTTACCCTCTGTTTTTTCCTTTTCTTTGTTTGCTCTGTTTTTTTTTATTGCTTACTCTGTTTTTTCTTTCCTATCCTTCCTTCCTTGTTTTTCCGTCCCCCTCTCTTGTGCACCGAGAGCACCTTATATAGTGTTTTGTGATGCATGGTGTTTACCCTTTTATCCCTGTAACCGTCTTTGTCCGATGTGCGTACCATCCGACCATTGCTGGTCAGTCAGGTACCCAGCCAGCGCCACATTCCTGCGCTGGCCGCGGCGCACTTACGCCTCCAGACAAACACAAGGACAATTTTGTTGGTTAGCTCGCCGTGTCTTTCTTTCTTACCGCGGCAAAGCACTCATTCTCTCTCATGACATGCACCAGGAGGTCCCAACTCAGTTTTGCCATTTTCGGGTGCTATGTCATCCCAGCAGGACACTCACCCGAAAGTAGCCTGAGTGAAAACCTCGAAATAGACCATCTCCCCTCTCCCCTCCGCCAGACCACACCCTCCTTACCTTTGACCCATGGCCCACCTTCACCCATATTGGCTGGGTACAGGCTGGCGAGTCTGGGCCTTGCGCGTGGCCATGTCTGTCCAAAAATCCCTTCGTCAGTTAGTCGCCTGCCACGGCTTGGGTGTTTACTTTCCCGCCTCTGCGCATACCATCGATTCTTTATTCGTGGCCTTGGGCTCATCTGTTTGCCTTCTGCTGTGCTGAGATGGTTACACCCTTTTGGGTTTACTGTTTTCTTTCCCAAGGGCTTAGTTAGCCCATTGGGCTTTTGTTGCTTCTCAAGCCTGCGGGCTCCCGCGGGCCGTTTATCTTTCTTTGGGGCATCCTTGGCCCCTTGCAATCCCATGGGCCCTTATTACCTTGTTGGGCTTCCGCGGCCCAACCATTCTTTGTTTTCTCTAGAGCCGTTTGTGGCCCTGTATTCTTGCTTTGCTTTGGGGCTTGCCGCAATGGTCAAGGCCCATACTTACTTTCTCGCATTCATGGCCCATGGTTCTTATCTTTCCGGGCCTTCTCAGGCCCTTTTACCTCTTCAAGACCCGTTTGCTTGCTTTATGGGCCTATTCCTGCTGCTCAGATTTAATTGGGCTTGTTCCTTAATTGTGGGCTCTCCCCTTTTTTCCGGGTTTTATAAAAATGAGCCTCAACACCAGTCAAAATAAAATAAAATAAAAAATAGATTATACTAGACCTCCTGTAACTCAAAAAAGTAGTGTTTTACTCCATCGGTCTTAAAAATGCCGAGTCACCAATTAAAAATGGGTAATTTATATATAAAAAAATAAATATGAGTAATTCAAAATTTAGTTATTGGTTAAAACTCATTAATCATATTCATTACAATATTAATTTATAAGTTTGACGTAATAAAATTTGTAGTCCCTTTAGTATTTTTCAACTCAAAATAAGAGTGTTGTAAAAGTATTGTGATATTTTGTTGGGTCTTTAGACTTTCTATATTCTCTAATTGAACCCTAATTTGGATTTAAAATATCTTCCAATTTTAAATTTACATCAATTTTGTACCAAGCACATTTCTAATTGAACCATAATTTTGTGTTTAACAAATTGTCTTTATATATAAATTCATAAATCTAAACTCAAAAAAATATAAAGGGGTTCAATTAGAATTTATTATATTTTTATGCAATATTGACAAAACTTATGTACAATTCCAAATGCGTCGTACCTTATGTTATCAAATTGAATTCAGTCACTTCATTATATTATCCAATAAAGCAAAAATAGTATTATCTTTTTCGAGGATAATTAAATTCAACCATGTTGTTCATTGATCAATATAAGTATATAACCATGTGATTGAATTTAAATGGGAAACTTAAGTTGCAACATCCTAAGGAGTTGTATTTAAGTTTTATAGTATTATAATAGTGTACAACTTGTTAGCTATAAATTTAAAATTAAAACAACAATTACCTCACATTATTTAGCGAGCAAATCTATCTATCTCTCTCTCTCTCTCTCTCTCTCTCTCTATATATATATATATATATATCTATATATATATATATAATAATAGGTGAAGCAGAGAGAAACTCAAATAGAATTCCAAATTAGAGTTTCAATTTTATGTTATGTGTCTAGATTTGAATTCTCAATTTGTGCCACTTGTCCTAACCAAAACTAAAAAAAAAAAAATCTAATTAGATTATAAATTGGACTCCAATTTTGTTTCATGTATCTTATCTAAATTTTTTAATTTTTGTGCTCAAATAAATGATGCATTAACATTTAATGCGAAAGCCAAGAAAACCATAATGATAATGCTCATTGGCCTAAGCAAGAATATCTCACCTGCACACTTTTATGGGTGAATATCTCACCTGTCTACTACCAGAACCAAGGAGTCTAACAAGAAAGACTATAAAAGTAAAACATCATCTCCTCCTAATGTCATATCGTCATCTCATGTCTCCTCCTTCTCTCTCAACATCTACTAACTAGATCTACACACTACTCTCTCCTCCTCTACCAACTAGGTCTACACACTACTCTCTCTTCCTTTTAGATTTCTAAGAGTAAGGCCAGGTTCAAACACAATGTTCAATCCTATTCTTCCTTACTTCACACTCTCATACATTATCGCTTCATTGGCGCCTCTAAGAAGATTCCAAGCTCAATGTAGAAATTAAATCTACTAAAATGAACATCTTTATTATCACAATTGTTAATATTTTCGTGTGTAAGCATGGACTACATGCTAGTATATAATAATAGGTAAAACTGAGAGAAAATCCTATTAGATTTCAAATTAGAATTCAATTAGAGTCTAATTTTGCGTCATGTGTCCCATTTAATCTAAGTTTTTAAATTTTTGTGCCAAGTGAGTTAATTCAATATAAAAATTAAATTTCAATTAGAGATTAATTTTGCGACATGTGTCCCATCTAATCTAAATTTTTTAATTTTTGTACCAAATGAGTTAATTTAATGTAAAAAACGAGGAGTCCAATATAAATAAACCATAAAAACATAATTTCTGAATGATTTTATATTTATGAGTCTTTTTCTTTGTAAAACTAAAAATAATTCAAGTTTATAAGTCATCTATATATATATATATATATATATATATTAATAAGTAAAATATTTTAAATTGAAATTCAAACGCGACGTGGGTTCCCTAAAAAATGCGAAACCCAAACACATACTATATATATATATAGAGAGAGAGAGAGAGAGAGAGAGAGAGAGAGTATATATATATATATATATATATATAGAGAGAGAGAGAGAGAGAGAGAGAGAGAGAGAGAGAGAGAGTAACTTATCATCTCAATAATATAAAAATTATATCAGTTGTAATTTGTCATCTAACTTGTCATCTCATTAATTATTTAAAAAAAAAACCTTGTCATCTCAATAGTCTCATTATCTTTAAGCACTTTTGAAAAAAATGCATGAAAGTTTGTTTCGATATAGACGTTGTCCTTGGAGGGAAGGGAGGCCAAAGACACAAGATATTTTTTTCAAAAGCGAACAAATTGACTTGTTGGCGCTTTGAGCCAATGTGACTAGCTTTGATACCACTAGCTTGCTACCAACTATGGAGCTGTCAATCATGACTGGCTAGCTTTTCAACCTTACATGATATTTCCTTAAAATAATGCTCATTTAGCCCTTTTATTTTTGTCGTAGAGGAAGATCCACTTTCATCTAAATCCTTCAATTTCCCCTAATTTATAATTAAATTTATGGTACGTTGCATATACTTGATTATGTATTGTTTACATGAGTTTTTTTTTATTATTTAAATGCCACGTCTCATATGCGTCGCATCCAGTTTCGAAACACCACCCCCCTCCCTCCCTTTTTTTTTTTCTCTGAAAATTTGCTTGCCTTTCTCCCCTTCTATTTAAATCCTTCAATTCCCTCTAATTTATAATTAAATTTATGGTACGTTGCATATACTGGATTATGTATTGTTTACATGAGTTTTTTTTTTTTTTTTTAATTTAAATGCCACGTCTCATATGCGTCGTGTTTCGAAACACCACCCCGCTCCATCCCTTTTTTTTTTTTTTTCTCTGAAAATTTGCTTGTCTTTCTCCTAATTAAAATCTGATATGAATTAAGCGTAACCAACTGACGCTATTAGTACAACCAGAGTTATTCCTTTCAACATTTATCAAAGGTAGCTTACAGACCAGCATTTTCTACGTACTAGTTACAGCTTGTCAACGCTTTTGAAGACCATCTATATCACATACATAGGTTTTTAGTTCACCACCCTACAGTTCTTCCTAATCTCTCCACTTTGTCCAGTAAGTACACCTATGTTGGCCATCTTCACCATTGATGCTCCGAAATCCCGGGAGAAATAATATGGGAACTTGCTGTAGTAAGCGACCAGTGAAGCAGTTTTGTTGTTCCCCATAAGAGCTTGATCTGACTGAAGTAGCCCTGAGTTGTTCACAAGGTTTGTGTAATAGCTATTATCAAATTTGTCCGAAGTGACTGGATCCAAGGGAGCTAATTTTCTGTCAGAATCAGCTTGGTTTGGGCATATGCTCTGCAAATTTTGTAGGAGGGATACATCAAGTGTTGGATCAGGTTTACCAGACTTAGCAAAGTCGAAAAGCCTTGGCTTGAATGTAAAGCATTGAGCAAAGCCAATAGTGTGCGCACCTGTAATATTAATGAGCATATGAATTAATGAAAAATATTTGACTAGAATAGTGGTTACTACATCTTACATAGTTACATTCCAAAAGCAGGAAATTTTCTTAATGTAAAAGCATGCAAGCTTATTTTTTAGTGAAGCAGAAAAATGGCAAGGTGACTGTTATATATGTATGAAGTCTATGTTGCACACCTGATAGCAACACTAAATCCTTTATATCAAGACCCTTTGAAGTAAATTTTGCAGTGATATTTTCTAATGGCTCAAAAGGGCTTGGCAACTGCTCATTAGCTGCACTCTGACTCGCTGTTGTGCCATCTCGGCGACCCAAGGGTACAGCCCAAAAAAAATATTGACCTCCAGCCTGAGAAAAAACATAATAAAGGACTAAAATAAATACACAGACACAAAAAGAAGAAGAGGAGATTCATGTAGGATCATAAATGGATGTTAGAGGTTTTGAATGGAGATTCTTAATAATTTCAACGAAGTATATAGGACTTTCTTACAAGATAAACAGCTTCTCTTGCTACAAGAGTCAGTATATCAGCACAAGAAACTGTGGATGGGCAAGCTTTCTCCAAAGTAGCCTTGATTGTATCGACAACCTCAAAGCCTCTGGCTGAATCTTTGTTAGGCGATGCATTTTTTTCCCCCGTAAATGTGGGGGTATCATCAAGTAACAATGATCCATCACATCCCTTTGACCAAATATGAGAAAACAATCTTGCAGTTAGTTTCTAAAAAATGGAGTCAAAACAATTCATATTGCTAACCGGTAGTATAACAAGCAGCATTAATTAGGACCAATTTAGTAATTTCCGTTTTGTACTTTTTTTTTGGTACGTCTTAATAAGTTTGTCATAGGACAACTAAAATGAACACATGACATTATATATCTATGATAAGGGTCCAGATATGAAGGGAGTATGAGTTGAAATTCCAACTGTGAGATGATCATTATAAAGTTCCAATAATCTCTAGTAGTCAACAAAATTATTCTTATATCTTTCACTCCTACCAAGTACAAACCATTTCAGTTTGTGACTTATAGTGACTACTTTAATGGGGATAGCACAGCAGTGAGGGTGTTTTAAAAAATTAAACAACTAAACAAAGCAGGACAATATATAGGTTTACATTAACAAAACAATCGTGGAAGTGAAGCCGCAAGAGAGAGGCTGCGATCCTAGTATCATTTGCAATGGCTGACCAGACAGTTTTTCGAACAATATATGTCAGATTGGGACAAGTGGAATCATAGAATTTATAATCAAGTTGGCAGGATACTGGAGGACTTAGGATCAGAAGGCAAAACAAGGCCACCAAGAAAAGTTTGTGGGGATTTTGATCCATATCTTAAAAGTGAACAAAGTATGTAAATGCTCACTAATGCTGTGTGACAATAAGTTGGAAGTACAAGCAATTTATAAACAGGCAATCAAAGGACAACGCCTGCTAATTATCAATTAACTTTCGTGAAGAGTGGCAGATCCACTAGGATTGTCCCTATCAGTTAATTAAAGTTTGGTACAATTCCACATTTCTGTTAATGGGGGAGGAACTCAGCTAACCCCACTTCCTTGAAATTAGAACTACGAAAGTGGCAGGATGATGTATTTCACTGGTACTAAAAGACCACTATTAGATGATTATCAACACTCGAAAGTTGACTAAAGTGTCTCCATGCGAAGAAATTTGCACTCATTGCATGTTCTCTCTCTTCTGAGATCTCATTTTCGATTTTGGTGTAAATAATTGGATGGATAATTGGATGGTTCTTATGGTCTCGTGATATCTATAAGATTATGAGTTTAAAACCTTTAGCCAACATCTTAGAATCACCCTCGTAAGATTTCTCACTGTAATACATTTCAAATCAATCATCAATCAAAATGAAATCAATGTTTGTTAAATGTTGAAAATAATCTATGATTAATTTTGTATAAAATTTATCAATCTTTTCAATGTAAAAGAAAATAAAGTATTCATTAAAAAATTATCTTTCATTTTGTAGTGACAGGATTTTTTTTTTAGGGAGGTCAATAATGGCGAAGCCATGAATTTATTGGCAGGGGAGGCGTGAGTAAAAAATAAAATAATTTTTTTTTTGTTTTTTTTTCCTGTATATATAACTTTCACGTTATATACAACACAACTATATTGTACAATAATCTTAAAAAAATATTAACATTCGAAAGATCATTAAGACAACAATCATTGGATGCGTAAACGAATAGAATTAAATAACTAATTATGTAGTTTTATCAAATTAATAATAACTTATTATATAATTTATATTTATAAGTTATATCAATTGAATAAAAAATATTAAATAAATAAGAATAGTAACGCACTTAAGAGTAGGGCTGGGGCCTGGGAGTAAGTGTGAAACCAAGAAAAATAATACTCCAGTAATAAAATTTATTTTTGAAGTGTATGGTTTTTTAAATATGCATGCTGTCACTCTTTTAGAATTGGAGTAAACGGTAAAAGATTTTGTGGACTTGGAAATGTGTAGAGCACTTATCAAAATACTTGATTGGACATAGAAAAAAACTAAGAAAACATAAATACAAATCAAACATAGAGAAAAACTAAGGATCATGTTCAAACTTATTTCAATTGGGTTTAACAAAAAATTTAAAGTTAGGGTGTTCAGATTTTTATAGTAGGGGTAAAAAAAAATTATATATAATTTTTTTTTAGGACCAGGTCAGGGGGTTCATTTGAACCCCCTGGGTTGGTCTTGGAGCCGCCCCAATTTGTAGTTGGTTTTCCTATAATCTACAAGTCAAATAAATACTACATTTAATATCTCATGATATGCCTAATATTCTTATTAACTTGAAAATTAATAGGTGCTTTCAAGTAATAAATAAATTAAAAAATTTATGCAACCACACAAATGAAGTTTGAAACTATTATGCCTCTGTCTCAGCCACGCAACATTATGTTATTTACTATGTCCAATATATTTTTTACATATTGCCAAGTACAATAAAACATAAACAAAATAAACAAACAAATCATTGAGGTGAAACTAAATAGCAGCATGGTAGTACCTAGATCCTAAAGTCACAAACATCAGCTCTGTTTGGTGGGAAGGAAGGAAAAGTTGAGGATAAAATATATTGTATTTTCAAGTGGTGGAGAAGATGAAAAAGAGCAAAAATAAAAATTAAATTACTATTATACCATTTTTATTAAAAGTAAAATATTGAAAAAGTTATAATAAGTTTGCAATTTTTCTTTTAAGTGCGTGTTTGAGACTAGCTTATAAGTCAATTGTTTGTTTTTTAGCTTTTATAGACAGCTTTTTAAAATCTTTTTTTTTTCTTCACTTTTTCAAAGTACAAATATACTTTAACAAATTTTCAAAAAAAAAAAAAGAAAGTGTTATTTTCTTTCCTCTTTTCTTCCCAATTTGAAAGAGAAAAAAAAATGGTGGTCTAGATAGAAGACTCCATTCATTCTCATTTTCTCTCCTCTCTTTTCACTCTAACCAAACATATGGAAATCACATTTTCCTCTCACTTTTCCTTCCCTCATTTTCTATAATATTCCTTTTACACACCAACCAAACATAACATTAACTTTGGTCCCAAACAGCCATCAATCAAAGTGCAAAATACACCGTAGTCATTTATTTATTTATTTTGAAAAAGAGTCAAACATATCACATTTGAATTTTATATTTAAAAAAAATATATATCTAATAAGGGATTCATTTACATACAGGGGGAGAAGCCACTAGCAACAAGAATGGGTTAAGTAACCATTTTATTTTTTAAGTTACTTTGGCCAACTTTCAATTTTGGAGGCCAATTACACCCAAAAAAAATTCTTTTCTTTTTTTAATCCATAATTTTAAAACTATATATATAATTTAAAGTGTTTTAAAATTTGGTATCTTCATGGTTCCGTCCCAGCAGATAGAGATAAGTAGGCCAAAGTTAGGGCACAATTTTGGTCAAAATTTATGTTCATAGACCGAAAGTGCTACTTATATATATTTTGTGCTAAGTGGAGTATATATATGCAATGTAATGGGGACAGGTGCTGAAATGGATCTATCGAAGACTAAAAGTAAGCATGAATAGCCAAAATGAGTTGAAGGTGGGGTTAGGTGGCTAAGTTGGGAGACCAAGACTTATTTCACTCCAAGGATATGAAACAAGTTGGATCTTTGGTATTTCTAACACAACAATGCAATTATTATTATGCACCAATCCAGATTGGAGCTGATAAGAAAGATGATTGTTTTTCAGCAAAAAAAAAAGAAAAAAGAAAGATGATTGTTTTATCTAATTAATGCAGGACCGCCTGTGATGGCTATTGATAGCATTTTGTCTTAGCTTGGATCATAATTTAAATTTTAACATTCCACTATTGTTTCATTTACACGTTTTAGTGATGTCCAATCAATCAATTTTTGGTATGGATTTTTGAAACATATAAAAAGAATGAAGTTTTTAATTTTGTTTGTGAATAGATTATGACATATCCTTTTCAGCTTTGTAGAAATGTAGGAGATTTTATTTTTATTTTTATTTTTTATCATTGAGTTGCCCTTATAATGAAATGAGAATTATATTATAGCCCGTGTTTTTGTAATTCAATTGGTTTACAATTGAAAGATAGTTGAGATTTTACGATGACAACAATGTCACATACTCAGAGAAATATCGCCATAATAGGCGGTTTAAAAAGTTTAGATTTTTTTTGGGCCACAACTAAAATTTTTTTTTATTCATTCTTTTGTCCAACAAAAATATCATAAATGTTCTAATTTTCAATTCTAGTTGGTACAAGGCGATTTAACTGAGTGATTTTCTCAAGCAGTTTCTTCATTTGAATTTTTTAATATTGGTCCAATACCAAATCCAATCATTGCACGCCATATCAATTGTCTGAGCTTTCCAGGCAATTTCTTGGATTTTACTTAATTGATGCAGCGCATTATTATTATTATTATTATTTTATTTTATTTTTTTTTCAGGTCATCTGCATGTATGCATCTATTCATTGATTTTTTTTTTTTTTTTTGAAAGATTGACCAAGTTAGTTAAATTGCAACTAAAGGTCTCATGTAGAGCCCAATGTCATCATGTTATTTTGTGCATTCAGCATATACATTATCTTTCTCACAATATAGCATTCGGCATATGTATCATCTTTCTCACATCATATGTATACATAATTGTGAGATTCAAATGTTATAAGAGAAATGATAAAGAGTGTAACTTTTGTATCTCAGGTATATATTATCTTCTCACATAATATATATATAGGATTAGCATATTTCGAGAGAAATTATGTATATATCGAATACATGCATGACGAAATTATTGTTTTTTTTTTTTTATGGAAAAGAAGACTTTATTGAACTGAGAAACCAAAAAACAATCAAAGGCTAGCTTCCTTCCTAATTACAGAAGCAAAACAAAGAGGACAGCTATCCCAATCAAAAGAACCAAAAAAAATTACAAGCTAGAGACCAATTAGTTAGGGAGTGAGTTGCCATATTAGCTAGCCTAGGAACCCAAAAGATAGACACATTATAATAAGTTACAAGAAAAGACTGCATGTCTGCTAAGATTGAAGCAATTCTCCAAGGCGGAGGCAAAATCAGCTCATGAATGGCATCATGACAAATCTTAGAATCTGTCTCAATAATAACATTCTCAGCCTCCAACTTTGTAGCCAAAGAGAGAGCTCATCTCACAACTTCAGCCTCTGCTTGGAGAGGGAAGGTGGTTTTCGCTTTTTGAGAGCAAGCAAAAACCAAATCCCCTCTGCAGTCTCTAACCATCAAGGCCAAGGATGAATAATTTGGACCAATAGCTGTATGACGAAATTATTGTTATTCCGACAACATTAAGCAAGAATTATGTTTAGAAAGAATTAATGAAAGATTTGTAATAAGTGGTTTGGCAGTCCCTTTCTTTTCAAAAAAAAAAAAAAAAAAATAATAATAATAAAATTGTGAAGACCGTTAATGAAGACTAGAGATATCCTATATGGGCATGCAATTTTCAGGGTATACTATAGTTCCTTCCAAGTTTTAAGGGTCCGTTTGGTTGGAGGAGTGAAAAAGTAAGAAGATAAAAAATAGTGGGAGAGTGGAAATGTGAGGGGGATAGAAAAGATTTTAATTTCCCTCATTTTTGTTTGGTTGAGAGTGCAAAAGTAAAAGGATGGAAAAAATATGTTTATAAAAATTTACTCATATACCCTTATTAAAAAGTGATGCCCTATTAAAAAGAAAAAAAAGTGTCAACAAAAGCAATCACCCAAATTTATTAGGAAATAAAAATCATATTTAGAAAAAAAAAATCACGTCTAAAGGAAAAACAAAAACAAAAAATCACAAAAAAAAAGCAACGGATTGGACATGTCCACGTGTTGCACATGGACATTTTTGTCATTTACCTATTAGATTCCTCTCACTTAGTTTTCCATCCACCTTATTTCACCTCTAAACAAACACACTCTAACATGAGAATTCTTGCATTTATTTTAGTGTGTTTGCTTTCTTTGACTCCTTTTTTTTAAGCCTAAACAGTAATTTCCCTATGAAATCATTGAAATGTGTGACTGCAAGTTTATCTAGCCCCTCTTGTAAATGTGGTTTTCAAATGTGTGCCCTCAGTTGTGGCCATCGTTAATCCATATAAGCACAAATGCATAGGACACCGGAACCCAACCCAGATGGCGTTTCTTTCTATCTTCTACTTCCTCCTCCCCCCCTTCCTATACTGTTTTTTAATTTTCTAATTTTTGTGTACTAGGAATAAGCTTCAACAATGCCCCCAATAATTCTACTTTCTTTTTTATTGCCTTACTTATTGGGGGCCTATGACTAGAATTGAAGTTTCAGACCATAAAATTTGACAAAATCCCATGAAGTCTTAAGTGGAATTGGGCATTGGAGTTTCCTTACATGCTTCAAGGGGAAAGTTACAGGTTCATTTTGGTTCCCAGTTTCCCTCATATGGTATCTAGTGTGCCTACCGCTGCAAATTTTATTTTATGTCACCGGGATATATCTCTCTCATACGAGTGGCCCATTCTCATGTGAGAGAAATGTGATATATGCCAATTATACCTAATACCTTCTCTAACTGCCGATACATAAAAGAATTAATGGTTTTCCCCTCACCGCTGCGAAATTTAACCTGCCGTCTGAATCTTCTAATTCAACCATTTTATTGCAATATTGCACATATGAGAAAACCTTGGGATTTTGGACCCAGATATGGTGTGTCCAATTCAACAAACACACTCATGATGATTGCCCGAGCTTCTAAACATTGGCTCACCACACACACCACCCCACCCCCACATGGGATTAAACAGATTGTGTGTGTACCCAAAGTCAATGTGTGACAATTGTGAAGGCATAAAGTGCATGATATTGCCTTTTCTTCTTATTTTTTCAGTTAGGTGCGTGAAACAACACTAATAAAATAAAATAAAATAAAACAAACAAGTGTGTAACAATATACTGGAGAGGAGGTAAGGTTCATTTCTTACCCACCAATTATCAAATTAGGCCAGAAATCTTGATGCATACTGAGAATGCACTAAAAGAAATCGAATTTAATAGGTACAACTCTTCCTTAACAAATTACTATGATTCTCCAATAGGACACAAGAAGCTGTTTTTTTACTATGATTCTACACCCTTGATGTAATAATCACTAAATAAGGCCATTTTTTTTTTCTCTCTTTTGGCCAGGACAAAATACTACTGAGTCAGTCAACTCAATTGTGATACTCTCTAACAGAGGTTACAGAACAAGAAATCGAAGAAGCTCTCTGTGCAGTCATAACAGCAAGAACAACTGCAACCCAAACAAAATTAAAAGACTTTAAGAAAATAATATTACAAAGTACATAAATCAATTTTTTTTTCTTCTTCTAAGAATTTAAGTTTCAAGCCCCAAAAAAAAAAAAAAAAAAAATATTACCACTCATCCACGACCTTGTCTTGTTCATCCTGTCCTGCCTGGAAGTCCTTGCTTGAAGTCTCAATGGCTTGTGGTGGAGGAGGTTCCATCTCTCTCTCTCTCTCTCTCTCTCTCTCTCTCTGAGACTGTGACTTGCTCTAGGTTTGTCTGGACAGGCTCCGAAAGATGAATGGAGAAAGAGATAATGTGGGTAATCAAATCACGTGGGAGCACTTGGGTCGGCTATTAAAGATAGGTTGAAGCCAAAAAGATTTCACCTTTTCAATTTTCCAAAGAAATTATTCTTTCTTCATTTTTGATTAATTTAATTATAGACAAAGAATCGTGTATCAGGAATTTGATTTGACTATAAATGTTGATGCCACTCACAATTCACGATGACTACATAAGACAAACGTAAAAGGAGAGTGGCAGAAATTACGTACTAAGGTGGTCCCATTTATATTGTAGCCGTTGGATAGCTATTTAACACTAACTCTGAAGGACATCTTACGCTTACAGATGAACAACAAATAAGGAACAAAAGGACTCCATACTTGTTAATTCCTATCCCATATTCCCATTCAATCTTTTTCATTTTTTTGGGGCTAAATCCTATCCCATTCAATCCGGATGAACGAAATACACGCAAGCAAATCAATTACCTAATTTATTGTTTTATTTCATAAATTTTTTTGATGTGTTTCAATTTATTGTAGTTATCTCGGGTTGCTTTGCCTGCTGCGAATTTTTAAAAAACATAGTAATTTACTAAATTGCAAATTACCCCATCTATAATATGTGGTCATTTTGATTTTTTCCGTAATGTATAAAAATTAGGATTTCTAGCCTTAACGTTGTGTAGTTTTTGATATAAATTCTTCCGCTAATTCCAATTTATGAGGTGACATTTATGTGTGTTAGTTTGTCCAATAAATTCATAAAATGTTATTTTAATTATGTCACATCAATTAAATAAATTGTTTTCCCTTAATTTTTTTCCATACATTTCAAATTTGGGGCCTATTTTCTATTTAAGACTCCCAAACAATCCATTTTTTTCTTCTAATATATGGTATATTTTTGTGAATAAATTTTTTTGTTCATATATTTAGTTAAAATTACGAGAAATATTAAAGATTTTCTATATAAGGTAAACAACATAAATGTTTTCTATCTCATTTTCAAGGTTATAAACGAATATAGAAAAAAAAAAGACAATTTTCTAAAAAACATTTTTTTTTTCCAAAAAGAATAAAGTGGAAAGATGAGTAGTGTAAATCTAGTCTAGCATAGAGATAACAAATGTTACTGCTCCACCCCAAATAATCTTGCCTTTACTCGCTTTGGTTTTCCATAATCTAAAAGGTTAAGCAGGAACGGAGTTTACCTTATCTTGTCTCATCTCACCCTATTTTGAGTGTGTTTTAATTTTACATATAAAATTTAAATTATTCATGTATAGTTAAAGCTTTTTTATATACATCCCTAAAACTATCTAGCAAAACACTCATTCCTCTCCCAATATTCTCATCATAGTATATTTTCCTTCTTTCTCATCTCTCTCACTCTCATTAGCATTAATGTCATGCTAGTAAGGATGGTAAAGTGTCTTTGTCTTGACTTACATATCCTACTTCCGTCAAGTAAGAATTTTCCTTACCTTGAAGTTAAGGGAAAAGACACCCATAATTGCGCTCCACCTTACCTTGTTTTCATCCTTAGCATAGGCCGATGGAAGTGAAAGCTGAATTAACATTCCATTTTTTGGGCATACCATGGTCAAGAGAAAACAAGCTAAAAAGGGATGGAAAATGTTTTTTGCCACTCTTATATATCTTCACTATCTCAATTCTTTTATGTTGCCAATACCACCACCACCACCATTCTATTGTTACCACCACCCTTACCATTGTGATTACCACCATCATTACACCATGTTAGAATCCAAGCTCTCACACAATCTTCATCAATGGAGGAAAGTAGTCAAACCACGAGAGAGAGAGAGAGAGAGAGAGAGAGAGAGAGAGAGAGAGAGAGAGAGAGAGAGAGATGAGAGAATTGTATATACTTATATTATAAATATCTGATAATCTGCCCTTTATATAGTAGGATCAGAGGAGAGAAAACTAACTACTGTAACTAACTTCCAATACAGAGTTGACAAGTATCAAACAAAAAACTAATCAAATGCTATATACAAACTACATGTAGCTTAAGTATTCCTAATCTAAACTGCTTTGTAAACTACTTGTAGCTTAGACAGTTATGTACACAGTTTAATACTCCCCCTCAAGATGAACTGTATATATTTAGTAAGTTCATCTTGGAAAGAAGATGAAAGAACTGCCTTTGTTTGAGGGCTTTAGTAAAGTAATCAATTATTTGATGCTGTGTTGGAATGTGGAAAGTCTTGATAATACCAACTTGAATCTTCTCTCTAATAAAGTGACAGTCTACTTCCACATGCTTTGTTCTTTCATGGTACACAGGATTGGCAGCAATATACAGAGCAGCTTTGCTATCACAATACAGGTAAGCAACTTGTGTATAATGTACCCCAAAGGTTTTGAACAAGGCAATTAACCACACAATCTCACTAGTTACTATGGCCATAGCCTTGTACTCAGACTCAGTTGAGGATCTTGAGACAACTTGTTGTTTTTTGCATTTCCAAGAAATTAGAGAATCTCCTAGAAACACACAAAAACCTGAAACAGATCTTCTTGTATCAATGCAAGTTGCCCAGTCAGCATCACAATAGGCCTTCAGTTGTAGACTTGAATCTACAGAAAGAAACAGACCCTGCCTTGGTGTTTTCTTCAAATACTTAATGATTCTATAGGCTGCTTGTAAGTGAGGAACTCTAGGAGAACTAAGGAATTGGCTCAATTTATGTACTGAAAAACATATATCAAGCCTGGTCAAGGTTAAGTAAAGAAGTTTACCAATTAGTCTTCTACACTGTGACATATCTGAAACTGGTTCACCAATAGAGTTGCTAAATTTTGCATATGGTTCCATAGGTGTGCTTGCAGGTTTACTAGCCAACAAACCTATATCAGCAAGAAGATCCAAGGTATACTTTCTCTAACATAAAGAGATACCTTTTGTAGTTCTAGCCACCTCAAGTCCAAGAAAATACTTCAATGTACCAAGATCCTTAAGCTTGAACTTACTATCCAAAAACTGTTTGAAAGAATTCACTGCATCCACATCATTGCTTGCAATTAAGATGTCATCAACATATCCCAAAATGATAATAATAGAACATCCTTTAACTCTGGTGAAGACTGAATAGTCAGATTTGGATTGTACAAACCCATGATCAACAATTGTGGTAGACAATTTAGCAAACCATTGTCTGCTAGCTTGTTTAAGTCCATACAATGACTTGAGCAATCTACAAACCTCCCCCTTGCTGCCAAACCTAGGTGGTGGATGCAAGTAGACTTCCTCATGAAGATCACCATGGAGAAAAGCATTATTGACATCAAGTTGTGTCAAATGCCATCCAGAAACTGCAGCAAGAGCAAGTAAGGTCCTGACAGTGACAAACTTAACCATAGGAGAAAAGGTCTCAAAGAAATCAATTCCCTCAATTTGGGTAAACTCTTTAGCCACCAAACGAGCCTTATACCTCTCCACAGAGCCATCAGCCTTCAATTTCACTTTGTAAACCCATTTACACCCTATAGGAACCTTGCCAGGAGGAAGTGGACATATAACCCAAGTGTTGTTAGCCTTAAGAGCATCAATCTCAGCTTGCATGGCCTCTTGCCATCTAGGATCCAAGATGGCTTCAGCATAAGAATCAGGCTCCTTAGAAACAGAAAGGGAAATGGAAAAAGCCCTATGACAGGTAGAAAGTCTATCATAAGATAAAGTAGAGGTAATGGGGTAGAGAATACCTAAATTAGTGGAAGCATTGGAATCAAGAGATTGAGTAATGGAAGCTGAAGCCAACACATGTGCAGAAGCAAGGTTACAATGATAATCAAGAAGATAAGAGGGTGCTTTGTGAGATTTAGAAGATTTTCTGTGAGGTTGAGGTGATGATAGAGAAACAGAAGTGGGAATCACAGGTAAATCAGGAGCAGAATGAGGCTGCTCTAAGGCTGAAGGAAGAGGCATAAGATCTGGAAATTCATCAGGAGGAGATGCAATATCTGTGGTAAAGGTAGGAGTGAATTCTGCAGAAACAGGAAGATTAGAAAGGTCTGCAGAAACAAGTTGAGGTTGAGGTGAGGAACTAGAATCAGGCAGAACAGATTGAGGTGGAAACACTGAATCAGAAGATGAGAAAGAAGGAATATGAGTGGATTTGGTAGTCCAATGTTTAAAAGGAAAACAAGACTCTTTGAAGACAACATCCCTGGAGACAAAACATGTCCTAGAAGCTAAATCATAAAGCTTGTAACCTTTGGTACAAATGGATAACCAAGAAAAATACAAGCCTTAGCCTTGGGATCAAATTTGGACCTGTCTCTAGCCAAGGTAGAAGCATAACAAAGGCAGTCAAAAGACCTAAGATGAACATAGGAAGGAGGTTTTCCTAATAACATTTGGAAAGGAGTGAGATCATGCAAAAGAGGACTAGGAATTCTATTAATCAGGTAAGTTGCAGTAAGAACACAATCACCCCAAAACTTCAAAGGAAGGTTAGCTTGAAATCTCAAAGCCCTAGCAACAGCAAGAAGATGCTGATGCTTCCTTTCAACCACTGAGTTTTGTTGTGGTGTTTCCACACAACTAAGCTGATGAATAATTCCTTTGGAAGCATAAAAGGAGGTTAAAGCAAATTCAGGTCCATTATCAGATCTAAGGATCTTAATAGGAACTTGAAATTGTGTAAAAATCATATTATAAAAGGATTGAATTAAGCATGAAGTCTCAGACTTGTGTTTCATTAGGTAGACCCAAGTACATCTATTATGATCATCAACTAAAGTAAGGAAATACTTAGATCCATTCAATGAAGGAGTGGAATAAGGCCCCTAAATGTCAGCATGAATCAGATTAAAACAAGAAGTAGAAGAAGAAACAGATGTAGGAAAAGGCAACCTTTTTTGCTTGGCTAGAGGACAAACAGAACAATCAAATGTTTTATTAATATTGCAAGTAATGACAGTTGGTACAAGTGATTGCAGCAAGGCTAATTTTTGTGGGGAAAGGTGACCTAAACTACAATGCCATAGGCTAGTCTTGTCGACATCAGATGTACAAGAATTGAAACAGAAAGAAGAAAACCTAGACAGTTTAGCAAGTACATCAGAAACAGATGCAGGGAGTGAAGTAGCAGATTGGCTTTGCAATGTGTAGAGTCCACCTTGCTTCTTACCCAACCCAATCATCTTCCAAAGCTGTAAGTCCTGAATGAGACAAAATTGTGAAAGGAAGATGCAACAACAAGAAGAGGATTGAGTCAGTTTACTAATGGAGATTAAATTGAAAAAGAAGCTAGGAATGCAAAGCACATTCTCTAACAGCAAAGTAGAAGAAACTTGGATAGTCCCAATATGTGAAACCTTAGCCATATCACCATTAGGCAACCTAACAGAAATTTGAACTATGGAGGTTATAGAAGTAAAAAAATCTATGGAATGAATCATATGGTCTGTAGCACCACTATCCAAAATCCAATCACTAGAACTAATATGAGTTGTGACTGCACTAGAAGAAAAAACAGAATAGTCTAAAGAAGGAGCTGACCAAATACCTGAAACCTCATGTCCCTGAAGACCAATGGTAGACTGAGTGATGATATTGGCAACTTGGTGTGTGTCAGAACCTCCTTCTGGTGGTGCTTGTGTACCAAAGTGACTATAGGAATTCAACAAGCTAAGCAATTGTTGATACTCTGAACGGGTCAAGTTCACACTTTTATCAAGAGAAGCATCAGCTGCTACAACATTATTAGCAAAAGGAGCAACTTGTGAACCCTTGTTCTTGAACTTATAACCGGGGGGGGGGGGGGGGGGTACCCGTGAAGCTTGTAACACTTATCAGCAACATGGCCCAAAACACCACAATGAGTACATTGTGGTCTGCCAGACTTAGCTTTGTTGAATGTCTTGCTAGAACCATTAGTCTTGACTACTAGAGCAGAAGACTTAATGGTATTCTTCTTTCCAACCTTTCTTTGCTTCTCATCTTGAAGCAAGAGAGAGAATACCTTGCCCAAAGAAGGAATGAGATCCATCACTGAAATCTGCCCTCTAACTGTGGTATAAGTTTCATTGAGGCCCATCAAAAAAAACATAACACAATCTTCTGCCTGATGTCCACAAGAACAGGTTCTATAATTTGAAAGTTCTTGCCACAGTGACTTAAACTTGGTGTAATAGCTACTAATGCTTAAATCCTCTTGTGCTAAAGAGCAAATTTCTTACCTTAACTCAAAAATGCGTGGTCCATTGACTTGAGAGAATCTGTGTTGTAAGTCCAACCAAACGTCCCTAGCTGTCTTGAAATAAACCACATTAGGTTGAAGATCCCTTGAGACAGAATTGAACAACCAGGCTAGAACAGTGCTAGTGCATTTGCACCAAGCAGTGTAGAGAGGATGATCCACAAATTGAGGTTTCAACAAAGACCCATCAATGAAACCTATTTTAGACTTAGCATCTAAAGCTATGAGAACAGCCCTACTCCAGGTGCTATAGTTCTCTTCAGTGAGATGTTGCACAACTAGTGACACATTAGGATTGTCATTGTTAGACAAGAAATATGGGCTAGAAGAGTTCTCCCATGGCTGAATGGTTGGAATAGAGGTACTTGAAGTACTATCACTCATCTTCAAATCAGAGATCAAGAACTGTTGAACTTTAAACCAGAATTCAACAAAAAAACAACAACAAATGCTTCAAGATTCTTAGAATGAGAATTGAACCGGAATCCAAGAATTGTATCTAAATCTCTGAAGAATTGAAGATTTAGATGATGAATTCAATCACAGAAACCCTAAGGTTCTATTACAAGAATTGAGAGTTGAATTTTAATGATCAAATCAAGATCCAAGTGAAATTCAATTATTGAAACCCTAAGTTCTGAATTTAATTTGCTAAGAATTGCAAAGAAAATCAAAACAGAGGAGAAAGAAAAAAATTGTGCGTGAATCAAGAGAAAAAATGCGAAGAAAATTTCTACTTGATCTGAAACAATGCACAACGAAGACAAAGAATTGAACTAGCAATTACAGAGTGTACCAAGAACGAAGACTATGAACAAGTTCAAGCTCTGATACCATGTTAGAATCCAAGCTCTCACACAATCTTCATCAATGTAGGAAAGTAGTCAAACCATGAGAGAGAGAGAGAGAGAGAGAGAGAGAGATGAGAGAATTGTATATACTTATATTATAAATATCTAATACTCTGCCCTTTATATAGTAGGATCAGAGGAAAGAAAACTAACTACTGTAACTAACTTCCAAAACAGAGTTGACAAGTATCAAACAAAAAACTAATCAAATGCTATATACAAACTACATGTAGCTTAAGTATTCTTAATTTAAACTACTTTGTAAACTACTAGTAGCTTAGACAGTTATGTACACAGTTTAATACACCACATTGATAGCTAGCCGCCACTGATACCACCATCTCCATCTCCTCCACACCGCCTACACATATAAAATATTAATAATTTTTCTTATGAGTCATACCACATAAAAATTAAGTTTCAGATCATCCTTAAATTAAAAACCAAATAATCACATGAAACACTGCACAAGTATTTTTTTAAAACGGAACGTAAGCTCTTGCTCTTGAAACCCATGAAGTCGTCATGCCATTTGTCAGCATGCAGCATAAGAAACGTATTGGTGGCAGACTTACGTAATTTCATCTTTTTGTTAAGGTATAGGACCCTAGGAGTCTCTAAGGGTGCGTTCGTTTGGAAAGAAAACAGGGAGGATGGAAAATAGAGGATGGAAAACAAGGAGGAAAATGTTGTTTTCCACTGTTCGTTTGGGGAAGGAAAATAGGGAGGATGGAAAACTCGAGAGAAAGTTTTCTCTCCGGGCCCACATTTTTTTTCTTTCCAAATCGAAAGGAAAACCCTGGAGAGAAAAGTGTTATAATAGTACCTTTACAAAAATACCCTCTTCTTACCTATTTTTTTTCAACTTTTTATTTTTATTTTTTACGTTAGCTGAACATTGCCTTCTCTTTTTTTTTTTCTTTTTTTTTTTTCAACGTTCAGTTAGCTGAATGTCTTTTTTTTTTTTTCAACGTTCAGGTACTGAACGTTGTCTTCTTTCTTTCTTTCTTTCTTTTTTTTTAACGTTAACTGGATGTTGTCTTTTCTTTTCTTTTTTTCCATCCTTACCTGATCATTGTCTTTTTTTTTTTTTAAACGTGACTAGATCTAATTTTTACATTATAATAATAAAAATAATAATATAAATTTATATATATATAATGTGATAAATTTTAAATTATTTAATGATTACAAATACATCTATTTCTTACATATTATGTAACAAGGGTATAATAGTTAATTTATATAAATTACATTTTTCATCCTTCCCTTTTTCTCTCTAATCGAACACAAGAGTTTTCCACTCTCCCACTTTTCCACTCCTCCAACCGAACACACAAGAGAGAAAACTAAATATTTTACATCCTCCCACTTTTCCATCCTCCCATAATTTTCCATCATCCTACTTTTCCACTCCTCCAACCGAACGGACCCTAAATATCGGCTTATCCTTACGTTTGCTGATGGCTAATTTTTTTTTTTTTTTTTTTATGATGGCTAATTTGGCTTTTTCCGGGAGAGGAAAACCATAAAAGATAACCAAACTTACCATATTATAAAGTCATCTACTTTATAATATTTTCTCAGTTTGGTTATCTACTTTCTTCAGCATGGTCATAAATGTTACCTGTATTTTAAAACAAATATAATAAATGGTAAAACAGCGACACAGTTGATCGCATAGCGCAGTGGATTAGCGCGTCTGACTTCGGATCAGAAGGTCGTGGTTCGATTCCCACTGTGGTCGACTTATACTTGAATTAAAAATTAATATGCAGAGTAAAATTAGTTTTTTTTTTTTTTAATAAAACATCAGAACACTTTTTTGACGCATTGATTGTTGGGAAATTAAACTTTTTTTTTTACTCTGTTTTTTTGGGGTTTGAGAATTAGATAAGTGAAACAGGAGAATTAGATAAGTGAAAAAAAATCAATTTTTTCTTGATAAAACTTATGAATTTAAGCCTCCGTTTCGATGCCAATGAAAGAACTTATCAATTATTTCTTGAGAAAACTTTTTATTTTATTATTTAGTTTATTTTTGCTATTATTCATGAGTCTCACTGCACTTTTTGGTATTATAAGGACACAAGTTCGGTATTCCAACCCAACAGTGGATGGATTAGCCCAAAAGACCCAAAAACAATGAGTTTGTAGAGAGTAGGTAAAGAAAACTGGGTTAACTTAGATTAAATAGTCATTCAAGTGGGCTTGGATCGCAATAGGAAAGTAAAAGAAGAGTTTAACTTCAAGAAGTAGTTCTCGGCATATGTCCAACGAGATCAGTTTGATATATATATATATATATATATATATTTGTTCTAAATTTGGATACAAGTTTAGTTCTTTTTGTCTACAGTGTTTCTTTTTTCCTTTTTTTTTTTTTTTTTTTTTCAGTCCCCATCTCCATTAGATCTTCATTCCTTTTATACTCCTTCTTCTTCTCTTAGCCCTCCATGTGTACATTGGACGACTCTTGTTGATACTTATCCTATCTTAACTTTTCTAGAAGTCCTCTGGTAGTAGTTGGAAGGCTAGAAATCACTGTTCAGATGTCTTCTCCATATAAATGCGGCTAGAGGATTAGCTGCAGAGCATTTAATGTGGGAGTGGCAGCCTTCTTCCTTGATATTTTTGGGATCTCTTCTTGGCACACGTTTTTGTAATACTTATCCAGTCTGATAGAATCCTCTGGGATGACGGCAAACCCTAAGACTCACCCTGGCTTCAGTGACCTGAGGTGACATTTATCCTCGGCACAACTTCTAGGGTTACTAAGTCCTCACTCAACCCCTTTACTTTTCACCTCAGACTTTTTAGGTTAAGCTGGATCGTCCTCAGACTAATGTTGGTCCTCGGCTTGGGCTCTAGGCCCAACATACACAGAGATAAAGTCTTCTTGGCCCATCGGATTAAGGCTTTAGGCTCAATGTGTACAGGGACAGCGAATCATTGGCCCATTGACCCTATAGGTACTATTCATAGGCCCCACTGTACTATTTCAGTTAACTTTTACCTTTATCTACAATACTTTCAGTAATAAGTTTTTAATTTCAGCAAAATAAGCGGTATCCAAACATACCCTAAATGTAGTTTATTCACGTCAAAATGCACTCTTAAATACACAAAATCTAGAACATAGATTATTTTAAGGACAAGACTTAAGTACAGTATTTAGATTCTGTTCCTTAAGTTTCTCTCTTAAAATTCTATCATGTGGATTTTTTCTCATAGGATGAAAGTGTATTTTTTAGCTAAGTAGTCACATAATTGAATCTTAATAAGAGAGGAATTTAAAGAACAGCACCTAAGATACCGTACCTAAGTTTTGTCCTTATTTTAATGGGATGGATTGTAAAATAAAGAATGAGATGTGGGTATATTATTAAGTGAGAATGTAAAATGGATAAAATTGTACTTTAAGCACAAAATGCATATTCTTTGCTTGAAGAGAATACTCTTAAAATTTAAACACAATGTATCGACACTTTAACTGTTAGGAAATTAACCTCTCTCTTATTGGGACTCAAAATTCGACACACTTACATCAACAGGAGAGTTAGATAAGTGTAAAATTAAAAACAAAGTTTTGATTCTATTTTTATATTGGTTATATTGTCCATTTTGGTTAGTAATAGGCGTAAATGTACTTTTAGTCTCTATATTTTGCATCTTTTCCATTTTGGTCCCTATATCTTTTAGTCCCTAAATCAATTAACGCGTTCTATTTTGGTCTTTACCGTTACTCACTTAACAGAAATTGCTGATGTGGCAAATAGAGTCTACTGTTGGCACATTAAATGCTGACGTGGCCAATAAAATAATATTAAAAAATGTCACGTTAACATAAAATAATAATTAAAAAAAGACACATTACCATCCACATCAACCTTTGATTTTTAAAAATTAATTTATTAGTTTTAACAAAATGAAAAATGAAAAAAAAAAAAATAGAACCCAAAATACACATGAATTAAGATCTAGTTTCATCTTAAACACGGACAAGAAAGAACACAAACCCAGAAAAAATAAATTTACTAACAAGAAAATGATACTAACATAAACTTTTCTTGCATTTTCTTTTACTTAGAACCAAACACAAATTACCAGCAAAAACATCCAACCAAACACCACCAAAACCAGCAAAAACATCCCCAATAACTCCACTGAAAAAAGGAAAAAAAAAAATTCTAGATCCTTAAGATTTCCCCTCTCACGTCTCTACCTCTCCATAGAAAAACACTTAAATTTCTAGCCAAAAATACTCATGAAAAAATTATATAAAAGCCACAAAAAAAAACCCATTGAAAAAAATAGAGAAAAATCCTTGATGAATCTCCAAAAATATCTCTGTAAACTCATCAAATAACCCAAAAAATGAAACCCAAAACCTCAACAAAATATTCCCAAAATTTTGCTACAAATCCAGCAATAGCAGAACAGAAAGCACAACCTAAATGAACAAGGGGTTGCTCACCATGGTCGATCTTCCATCACAAGGTCCGATCTACCACCGCCACCACAAGGTCTGAAGACATTGCTGGGAAGAGCGAAAGGGCTGGGTTTATTGCCGATCTTAGCCCCTCTCTCTTTAAACCCAAATCCAAACCACCGCCGACCTCAACCCCTCTCTCTCTACCCAAATCCAAACCACCACATCTCAGCCTCTCTTTCTCTAAATCAAAGCCATATCCCAAAAACTACAACCTGAACTTAAAGAGAAAAAGAAATGAAATGAGAGAAAGCACAGAGGAAGAGAGCGGAGTTTGAGTGTTTGACCTGAGAGAGAGAGAGAGATAGGAAAATGAAAATGAGTTTGAGTTTTGTGTTTATTGATGATGTTGTGTTTGGTTGACAAGAAAATTTAAGAAAAATTGAGATAGTTACTACAAGTTTTTTTTTCTTAATCTTTAAAATTGAAAAGAAAAAAAGGTTCTTCGTTTTTTTTAAATTTAAATTAGAATCACAAAATTAAAATTTATTTGTTTTTAAAATTTTAAATTAAAATGTTGAAGTGGCATATTTTAAATACTAAATAATTTTTTAATATTATTTTATTAGCCACGTCAGAATTTAATGTGCCAACAATGGACTCCGTTTGCCACATCAACAATTTCTGTTAAGTGAGTAACGGTAAGGACCAAAATGGAATGTGTTAATTGATTTAGGGACTAAAAGTGGTGAAATGAAAATGTAGGGACCAAAATGAAAAAGATGCAAAATGTTGGGACTAAAAGTGCATTTAGGCCTTAGTAATATGGCTATTAAATGCCCCTCATGTTTAACCATTTCATAAAACACTAGTTCTAAAATTTAGTGCAATGCAATAATTTCATTGTTATAACTCATAAGTCGAAAAATATATTATCGAGCGTTAGATTATTAATGAAAATGGACAACATAGTCAATATATGAAAATAAACTCTAACATGAAGGGTCAAATTATAAAGGACTAGACCCCAAGGGCTAGACAATACATTGAGTTAGCCATAACAATTGGGCAACCTCCAAAATGCCAAAAACTAAACTTCCCACATGATTTAAAAAACGATTTTGACCTGCTAAGTTTTATGGACAAAAAACAATGCTAAACTAACTTCTTTAATGAGGGAACAATGACTTTTGGTCCAACAATTAATCCTACTGATAAGGATAATTTTGCAACTAATCCGTGACGAAGTAAAAGGCGACGGTCGTAAAAAAGGTCGTCAGCTTCACGTGAGAGACAACCTTGTTGTAAAGTCCACGGCTCCACCCCATACCTGACGGCTGCATCTTGGGCATGGCAAGCTGAAGGGGATAAGCTGAAGACCTCAGCAAGCTGACGGCAGCAAGCTGAAGGTAGTAAGCTGAAGGCAGCAAGCTGAAGGCAAAAAGCTGAAGGCAACAAGTTGAAGGCAGTAAGCTGAAGGCAGCAAGCTGAAGGCAGTAAGCTAATGGCAGTAAGCTGAAGACAGCAAGCTGAAGGTAGTAAGCTGAAGACCTCAGCAAGCTGAAGGGGATAAGCTGAAGGCAGCAAGCTGAAGGCAGTTAGCTGAAGAGGATAAGCTGAAGGCAGTAAGCTGAAGACCTCAGCAAGCTGAAGGCAGTAAGCTGAAGGGGAAATACTGACGGACCACGAAAGCTGACGGGTCCACGCAAGCCGACGACCCTCCGTACTTGTGAGACGAGACTGACAACGCCGACGGGATAAGTAAGTGACGGGATAAAGCTGAAGGCACAAACGTGACTTGGCCTACATGCTTCCATTAAGAAGGAGTCTTGTCGCGTATGCTTGAACCTGAACAGATATCTTGTCTAGCACGCTCACTCACAAAGCTTACGCTCCACGCAATCAAAAAGTGGTTCTGGTAAGGAAGTATCTTTCCAAGCACGCCACGGACATCAACTCCATACTACTATAAATACCCCCAAGCCCTCACAAGAAAAGAGGTATGCAAAAACTTTCCCAACTCTTGTACTCTAGGGTTGCGAGCGTTCACTAACTTAACCTTCGGAGGGTCCTTGGTCGATACCACACCGGTACTCCTCTTAAGGTCTTCAACTTTTGTGTTGTGCAGGTTTTCCATCGGGAGTACGTGAGGACCGTGCGACTTACTGACGATTTTTGGCATCATCAGTTGGCGCCATCTGTGGGAAATGTTTAAGCAACTTGTAAGGCCGTGCTATTGCTTCCCGGACAAAGAGTTGCATGGTACTCACTCACTCGATGATGACCGCCAACAACATTCAAGGAGACAAACCATGCGCTACAGCTCTTGAGAGACAAGTCCAAACTCTGGCCGCCGTTGTGGAACGCCTCACCAAATAGAACTAGGATTTGGAAGAACAACTGCGCCAAAGGAACACGGGTGCTAACACCCAAGAGAACGACCAAGTACATGAATGCGGAAGATGGCAAGAACTAGAGAGCGGTGGAGGACCAACGCTCCAAACCTCCCACAGGGAAGTCCACAAGCTTCACCTCGCTAACTACCTCAATCAACCGAGTGCTGATGCAAATTAAGGATGAAGGAGCCCTGACCTTTCCTGGCAAGCTGAAGGGAGATCCTAACAATAGGTCAAAGGACAAATATTGCCGCTTCCACCATGATCACGGCCATGACACAGCTGACTACTACTACTTGAAGCAACAAATAGAAGCTCTTATTGGGCAAGGAAGGTTGCAGAAGTTCGTCAGCAAGGAAAAAATGGAACTACCACAGGAGCAGGCTCCCCGACGGGAGAACAAGCACCCCAGATCACCCATGGGAGATATAAGAATGATTGTAGGAGGCACCACGACTGCTGGGTCGTCAAAAAGGCCCGTAGGACTTACCTCAGGATAGTTCAGAATATCCAGCTGACGGGTCCTGAACCCGAGATGGCGCAGATCGGCAACCCCTTCTTCAGATTCTCGAAGGAAAATGCACGACGTCTTCACCACCTACATGACGATGCACTCGTCGTTAGCATACAAGCAGGAGACTATAACTTACACCAGGTTCTGGTTGACAACAACAGCTCAGCTGATATCCTCTATTACCCCACATTCCAGCGGATGGGGATCGGTAGGGAGCGAATAATTCCAACTAATGCTTTGCTTGTTGGCTTTGGAAGGACGAGGGTAATCCCCCTTGGTGTCGTCGCTTTGGCTGTAGCCGTAGGCGACTATTCCCAGCAGATCACTAAGAATGTAACATTCCTCGTGGTTAATTGCTCTTCCGCTTACAACGCTATCACAGGACGGCCTACCCTCAATTCGTGGAAGGCTATAACCTTGACTTATCATTCGATGATCAAATTCCCTACTGACTATGGAGTAGGGGAATTACAAGGAGATTAGGTGGCTGCACGCAAGTGTTACGTAGCTATTATGGAAATGAATGACCACCTCCAAGCCATGAGCATAGAAGAACAACGGACAATGATGAAGCCCGTTGAAAGACTTGAAGATATACTTCTTGATGATTCCTGACCAAAATGAACAACCAAGATTGGCACCCTTGTAGACCCGACGGTTCGCTGAGTGCTCGCAATTTTCCTCAAAGAAAACCGAGACGTATTCGCTTAGAGCCATGAAGACGTACCAGGAATCGACCCGTCAGTCATGATTCATAAATTGAATGTCACCTTCCTTTCCACCCGTCCATCAGAAGAAACAGGTGTCCGCCCAAGATGGCTTCGAATCATCAAGACTCGGCTCGAGGGGGCAAAGGGTGTATGGCCAGAGGAGTTGCCCAGTGTACTATGGGCGAACAGGACGACGGCTAGAATCCCCACAGGAGAAACTCTATTTCGACTCGCATACGAAAGTGAAGCGATCATCCCAGGCAACATAGAATTGTTCCTCTATTTGGCTCTCCCCGGCCGCCATCAGTGCGGCCTTGGTTAGAGAAGACGACAAGGTACAAAGGCCCGTATACTACGCCGGCCGAGTGCTTCATGGTACAGAAGAAAGGTACCCTCCAATGGAAAAGCTCGCCTTTGCTCTAGTCACAGCCACCCGTAAGCTCAAGCCATGCTTCCAAGCCTATACGGTGATCGTCCTAACTGACAAGCCCTTATGGCGAGCGACGAGCAATCCTAAAGCTGCCAGACGTATGGCGCTGTAGAGTTGAGCGAATTCGACATGTAATATCGCCCACGTGCTGCCATTAAGGGACAGGTGGTCGCCGACTTCATTGTGGAGTTCAATGACGCGGAAGGCCAGGGGGCAGAATGTCCCCAATGGAATGTATACACGAACGGATCGTCCAACAGACAAGCTGGTGGAGCAGGGGTCGTACTTCAATCTTTAGAAGGTGACGAGATTGAGGGCAGGATTCGTCTCGACTTCCCTACAACTAACAACGAAGCGGAGTGTGAAGCCCTAATAGCGGGACTAGATCTCACCAAAGCAATAGGGGTCGCGAATATAGTTATCCATTGCGACTCCCAAGTCATCGCAAACCAAGTGAACGTTGATTATGAATGTAAAGGCGAAAAGATGAAGAAATACTTGCAGCAAGCAAAGAGAAGGGTAAACAAGCTGCAGGCCAAAATTGTTCAAATTTCAAGAGGAGAGAACGAGCAAGCCGACCGTCTTGCCAAGGCCGCATCAGCAGAATACATGATCGCCCTCGACAAGGTACTCTCTTTTATTCAGCTTTTCACCACTGATAGGTGTCGTCGATGTACAGGAGATAGGTTCCGAAAGTAATTGGACCACCCCCTTAATTTCTTACTTAAAAAAAACGGCATGCCGCCTGACGGGAAGGAAGCTGCAAGAAAGCTGAAGGTTTAGTCGACGCGATTCGTCTTGATAAAGGGCGTCTTGTATAAGAGGGGTTTCACCTTACCGTACCTGAGATGTTTAGGCCTTGAAGAAACGGATTATGTCATGAGAGAAATACACGAGGGGATCTGTGGTGACCACTCAGGGTCGCGGTCATTGGTGCATAAATTGATTCAGGCTGGATATTACTGGCTGACCATGCAGAAGGACGCCCACACTTATGTTGAAGCCTGTGACAAATGTCAAAGGTTCAGCAATATCATCAAACAACCAATGGAAGAGTTGACCCCAATAACAACTCCATGGCCGTTCGCTCAATGGGGACTAGACATCACAGGCCCATTCCCGATAACACTAAGGCAGCTGAAGTTCCTAATAGTCAGCATAGACTACTTCACCAAATGGGTGGAAGCTGAAGCCCTGGCCACCATCACTGAGAAGAACGTATGAAGCTTTGTTTGGAAGAGCTGAAGTTCATTCTTTTTGGAACAAATTTTCTACTCACATATGCATCCGTCATAATGAGAGGAATTTATTCAAAAATGGCTGACACATGACGGAACTACTACGTCCATAAAGTGGACGGATCAACTACTACGTCCATAAAGTGGACGGGTCTACTACTACGTCCATACAATGGACGACTTCATCCCAAGAGGATGAAAAATATTATCAAGTCCATAAAGTGGACGGGTCTACTACTACGTCCATAAAATGGACGACTTCATCCCAAGAGGGAAATATTATCAAGTCCACAAAGTGGACGGGCTTACTACTACGTCCATAAAGCGGACGGATCTACTACTACGTCCATAAAGCGGACGGATCTACTACTACGCCCATAAAATGGACGACTTCATCCTAAAAGGATGAAATATTATCAAGTCCATAAAGTGGACAGGTCTACTACTACGTCCATAAAACGGACGACTTCATCCTAAGAGGGAGAAAATTTATCAAGTCCACAAAGTGGACGGGTCTACTGCTACGTCCATGAAGTGGACGACTTCATCCCAAGAGGGTGAAAATTTATCAAGTCCATAAAGTGGACGGGTCTACTACTACGTCTATAAAATGGACGACTTCATCCCAAGAGGGAGAAAATTTATCAAGTCCACAAAGTGGACGGGTCTACTGCTACGCCCATGAAGTGGGCGACTTCATCCCAAGAGGGTGAAAATTTATCAAGTCCACAAAGTGGACGGGTCTACTGCTACGTCCATGAAGTGGACGACTTCATCCCAAGAGGGTGAAAATTTACCAAGTCCATAAAGTGGACGGGTCTACTGCTACGTCCATAAAGTGGACGACTTCATCCCAAGAGGAAATATTATCAAGTCCACAAAGTGGATGGGTCTACTGCGACGTCCATAAAGTGGAAGACTTCATCCCAAGAGGATGAAGTATAATCAAGCCCACAAAATGGACGAGTTCATCCCCACAGAGATGGGTTAATGTTACTGCTAAGTTCATGAAATGGACGAGTTTACTAAGCAGACGAGTTCAGGCCATGAGGATGCCTCAAGGCTGTAAAGTCCATGGGAGGACGAGTTTACCATGGACAAGATCGTCCTAGTTTGCCAAATACAAACATCTCCGTGCATACAAACGTGAAAAAGGCACGGAAGACGAAGCGACACGCTCGTCCAGAAGCGGAACCAATCAACTCGCACCACGTGCTCAAGCATTTAATAAAGGCAGTTCGAGGCATCACACATAAATGACCTTTCTATGACGTTAACTCCATATACCTAGTTAGCTAAAGCTGACGAGGCTATGGATTTAGGGGGCAGTTGATAAGGATAATTTTGCAACTAACCCGTGACGAAGTAAAAGGCGACGGTTGTAAATAAAGTCGTCAGCTTCACATGAGAGACAACCTTGTTGTAAAGTCCACGGCTCCACCCTATACCTGACAGCTGCATCTTGGGCATGGCAAGCTGAAGGGGATAAGCTGAAGACCTCAGCAAGCTGACGGCAGCAAGCTGAAGGCAGTAAGCTGACGGCAGCAAGCTGAAGGCAGCAAGCTGACGGCAGCAAACTGAAGGCAGCAAGCTGACGACAGTAAGCTGAAGGCAGTAAGCTGAAGGCAAGCAAGCTGAAGGCAGTAAGCTGACGGCAGTAAGCTGAAGGCAGCAAGCTGAAGGCAGTAAGCTGAAGAGGATAAGCTGAAGACCTCAGCAAGCTGAAGGGGATAAGCTAAAGGCAGCAAGCTGAAGACCTCAACAGCTTGCTGAAGGCAGCAAGCTGAAGGCTAGGGCTGTCCAGAGACCCGGCCAACCCGACCCACCCGCCGCCGCCGACCTGACCCGACCCGCCGCCGACCGAACCGACTTCTCCGGCGGTCGGCAACGGGTTTATTCTTCCAAAATCCGAGTTTTCCGGGTCGGGTGTCGGTTTTCCTTCCTCCAAAATCCGATCAACCCGATCCGACCATCCCATAAAATGTCCGGCGAAAAAGTGTAGGTCCGGCGAGATTTTCGAATTTTTTCGGGAAGATTTGGGCTAGATCCGGCGAGATTTCGCTAGATCTAGCCAAGATCTTGCTGAAAATAGCCGAGATCTCGCTGGATCTAGCGAGATCTGGCCGGATTTCTGCCTTTTTTCAAAAAAATTTCGCCGGAGTTCCGCCGTTTTCATCTTTTCTTAGCCGGCTTCTCGCCGTTTTCCAGTTGATCAACTCCGACCGATCCACCCGACAGCTGTGGAAGCTCCGACCCGCCCGATCCGATCAACTACTCCGGTCGGCGGCGGGTTGAAATTTGGACCACCCGATCTGGTCGGGTCGGTTCTGGGTTGGGCACAAACCCGACCCGGACCGACCCGTGGACAGCCCTACTGAAGGCAGTAAGCTGAAGAGGATAAGCTGAAGGCAGTAAGCTGAAGACCTCAGTAAGCTGAAGGCAGTAAGCTGAAGGGGAAATATTGACGAACCACGAAAGCTGACGAGTCCATGCAAGCCGACGACCCTCCGTACTTGTGAGACGAGACGGAAAACGCTGACGGGATAAGTAAGTGACGGGATAAGTAAGTGACGAGATAAAGCTGAAGGCACAAACATGACTTGCCCTACATGCTTCCATTAAGAAGGAGTCTTGTCGTGTACGCTTGAACTTGAACGGATATTTTGTCTAGCACGCTTACTCACAAAGCTTACGCTCCACGCAATCGAAAAGTGGTTCCGGTAAGGAAGTATCTTCCCAAACACGCCACGGACATCAACTCCATACTACTATAAATACCCCCAAGCCCTCACAAGAAAAGAGGTACGCAAAAACTTTCCCAACTCTTGTACTCTAGGGTTGCGAGCGTTCACTAACTTAACCTTCGGAGGGTCCTTCGCCGGTACCACACCGGTACTCCTCTTAAGGTCTTCAACTTTTTTGTTGTGCAGGTTTTCCATTGGGAGCACGTGAGGACCGTGCGACTTACTGATGATTTTTGGCATCATCACCTACCATCCGACATCTTCGTTCAAGAGAAGCTTTATCCCCCCTCCATTGCAAGAAATGTATTTATGTAAAATAGTTGTAATAGATCCACAATGACGGGGAAAATTTCTTACCCCATCCCCGCCCCTTAAAGCCCCACGAAGACCCGCGAAGCCCCTCCCTACACCGTAAAACTTTATTTCTTGTTAATTTTCCCTACAACTATTACCATTTTTTCAAATAAAATGACATGTTTCAATAATAAAAATATACTTGAAATTATAAATAAATTTATCCTATCAAATCAAACTAATTTTTAGCAAAAACTAAATAATATAATCTAAATGTTTAACAAGACAATATCACAACAAAAATCTCATAGTATGACACAATAAAATAATCCAAACTCCCAATACATAACAAAATAAAAATTGCCTAGTTCTTCAAAAAGAATCTCCACTTTCTTCCATCATTGTGACACCACTTTCTTCTTCATCATCGTAACCATCCAGGATATTTTGGAATGTATCTTCAATTCCATCTATGGTAGATGAAGAACCTAAAAAAAAGATAAAATAATTCAATCAAACAATTAAAAATATAATAAAGAATGCAGCAACATAAATCATTGCATGATTAAACTAGTAAATTTAATTACCATTAATTTCAGCCCATAACCAATTTTGAGCACACAGTAATACCTCCACAGTCTTTTGATGAAGTTTACTGCGATGTGGACTTAACAATGACCATTTGTGCTAAATGATTACTCTGAGGCAACAGTTGACACTGGAATGGCAAGGATATCCCTTGCAATACGTTGCAAAGTAGGATACTTTGGCCCATTAGATTTCCACCATGCCAAAATATCAAAATCCATAGTTCTTGGAATTAAATCATCCTCAAGGTAATGGTCCAACTCCAATTTAATATTCCCACCCCTTTTTTTCTGACTAAGATATCTTTCAAAGTCCATTAGGGAGTCATCAACTTGTGGATCCTCTCCCAGACAAGGGCCACGAGTACCTTCCCTACCTATTCTCCCAGAACTGTAGTCACGAATCATTTCATAACAAATATCTCTAACCCTTTGAATTTCATTATCAGCTTCATCACCATAAATTATTGGAAAATAATATTCTAACAATTCAATCTTATATCTTGGGTCTAAAATGGTTGCCACGGCCATAACACCATGAATCACATTCCAATAGCAATCAAATTTTTCCAACATTTTAAATGCCATACTCCTAATCACATCATTTGCGCTTGTAAACCAAGAATTCAAAGCTATTTTTATTTCACACACCTTTGGAAAGAAAAGATTAGCTGTAGGGTATGAGGTACCTGAAAATAGCTCTGTAACCTTGTGAAACACTACCAATCTCTCACATATATTACTTGCCATCTCCCATTCTTCCTCCGTTGGAATGCACTTATAAGATGACTAAAAAATGATCAATCGATAAAAGACATTTTGATACTTTATAGCAATAGAAAGCATGAGATAGGTAGAGTTCCAACGAGTCTTACAACCAAGGGTTAGTTCTTTGGTACATTCAACATGTGCTTGTCGGGCTGTCTCTTCAAACTTCTGCCTTCTCTTTGTTGATGCAGTCCAAAATCCCACACTTTCTCGAACCTTTTCAATGCATGATCCAATTACATTCAAACCATCCTAAACAATCAAATTAAGAACATGTGCTGCACAACGCATATGCAACATTGATCCACACATAATAAGTGCACCACGTTGAAGCTTATCTAAGATAATTTTTATAACTGCATCATTGGTACTGCAATTGTCCATAGTCACAGTAGATAACTTCCTATCAATATTCCACTCCAACAAAGTATCTGGAAGGACACTAGAAAGCACTTCTTTCGCATGTAGAGATGGCACATAAATAAACCTTAAATGAGAAATTTAAATAATTAGAACCAACAATGATATAAGTTCATAAAACATTTGAAAAGAATTTAATTGAAACATAAAAATGAATATATACTTTTAAAAAAGTACCTCATAACTCGGCTTTGTAATCTCCACAAACCATCAATGAAGTGTGTTGTCACAACCATAAACCCTAGCTTTTTGTTTTGTGAAATCCACATATCAGTGGTAATAGAAATTCTACCCTTATTCTTATCAATTTCATGCTTCGATTTCTCCCTTTCTTTCTCATAGATGCTCAAAATGTCCTTCTTGATTGTGTTCCTAGAAACCATCCTGAACAATGGTTGAAGAGAAGTTGAATATTTTCTAAAACCAATGTGGTCAACTATAGAGAGGGGATACTCATGCAAAATGATCATACGAGCAAGTTCATTTCTTGATACATTTTGATCAAAATTATAAGCCTTCACACCTGCCATTGAATCCACATTATTTTGATCCCTCGCCAAAATTTTTTGATTCATATCCCTAATGTCTTGAAACTTTCTCCTTGGACATATTTTCATGTGGTCATGCAAATGTTTAGTACCATAATTGGATCCCCTTACTAGCAATTTCTTACAACAATTGCACTTAGCCTTGTCTTTCTCATCAACTCTCTTTCTCTTAAAATGATTCCAAACAATTGATTTGTACTTCCCTTCTTCTTGAATTATTTCATTGCTAGGCTGGACTGCCTGGACATTGTTTGGCATATTCACCAGAGGTGATGTTGGGGTTGCATTATCTTCATCTACTATCAAAGGAAATTGATTGCTGCCAGATGGATTGGAGCTACCAATGTTTTCATGTGAAGTCATTTTTTTTCCTAATGTTAATTTAGCAACTTAGTAATGGACAAACTATATTTCTCCAACAAAGTTAATATAAAATAATGGGAACGAAAAAAAAATTAAAACAAATCTCCTTGGTAACATCGTTAAACAATTAAACTATATTTAGCAACGTCGTTAAACAATTAAATTAAAAATCATATCACCGGCAACACATACACAAATGGTATTCATATTTCATTGGCATAAAAAACACTAAAACAAATCTCCTTTATAGTAAGTAGTGTGCATTATTTAATTCCTCCCATTTTGTGACTATTTCATTGAGAATGGGACAAAGTCTTAAACCTGTACCTTATATTTTTTTAATAAAAATACAGAAAACAAAATTAAATTGTATATAATTTTTGTGTGGAGAGAACGGTGCTGCCATCATATGTATATAATTTTTGAATCGTGTCATCAAAAATTGTATATAATTTTTGTATAAAAAAATTAAATACAGAAAACCTGTACCTAATACATGATTGATGCCATCATATTGGAAATCAAAGACTAAGACTAGACCTCCAGAAACCATTTACCCCAAAAAAAGACAAAAGAAAACACAAAGACTAAGAGGCCCCTGCACTCCAAAGAAAAGAAGTCAAAGATACCATTATTCAAACTACGTTTTTCAAACTACAAATAATGGGTAGTGAGTCTTTTCTTATTCAAACTACGTTCACAGCCAAAGACAATAGTAGATCTTCGCACTTCTTTTCTTTGAATAATGGGTAGTGAGTCTCAGACAAAGACCCACTACCCATTATTCAAACTACAAAATAAAGAGGCCCACTGGCCACTACCCCGTTATACAAATCTATAACAAAACAAACCACAGTAATCTTCATCCAGTAACAGCAATGCCCCTTCTACTATTGTCTTTGGCTGTGAACGTGACTGTGACGGCAAACCCTTATATTTTATAACAGCCAAATGCCCACACAAAATAACAAAAACAATGACGCAGACGTAAATATTTAGAGCCTTAGACCGGTACCTTATTTAAAAAAAAATTATATTATGTTCATCAGTTCATGATGAAAAGTAAGTTGAGAAAGATGTATGAATCATGATTGAAATCAGTACTTCAATAGTATATCAATTTGTTTCTAATAAAGATAAAAAAAAATGTTAAAATTGGTATCTTATTTTCTACTTTGCTAGAGAGAAAAAAGAGGTAGACCCACGTTAGGTAGAATAAAATAAAATGATGATATTTTTGTTTAAATAGTAGGGTTTTAGTGTATGAAAAAATTACATTTTAACCCTTATTAATGCGGGGCGGGGCGGGGATGGGGTAGGACGGGGCGGGGTGGGTCTAAAAAGTGTAAACCCATCCCCGCCCCGCCCTGTGGTGCAGGTCTAAAATCTTGCCCCATCCCTGCCCCACTACCTTTGCGGGGTGGGGAAAACTTGCACGGGGCGAAGCGGGGAGGGGCGGGTCAAGCGGGGTGGGGCGGGGCAAAATTACCATCCCTACTTGAAGGAATGCACTGAAGATAAAACAGGGCAAAATGACACAGCTAAGACTAAAAGGAAGAAAGTAAAGCTGAAAGCTAAAACAATGTCATTGCACTTAAGTTTTAAGACTCATCTGTTAGCACGTGTAGTTAATGGCATGTATGAACTAATCTAAGTGGTTAACAGCTGTCATTCTCTTGTTAATTAGGTGGTTAGAGTTTTGGTAGTTAGTTAATCTTTCTTTCCCTCTCTTTTACTGCTTTGTGTATATAAGGGAAAGACACAATGTAAATTAACAATTGCTTCTCATTTTTTTTCCTATTTTCAATTCAGAGAAATTGGTTTTCTTCCAATATTTTCTAGAACACTTTCTTAACATGGTATCAGAGCTTCGATAGCTTATCCATGGCTTTCGCTACCAACACAACTTCAAAATCAGATCCAATTCCCACCAATTCTTCTAATACTACAAATCAAAGACCTTCCAATCAAGCACTTCCAATGGAGGATGCAAATACCAATCCATCAAGACCTTACTTCATTCCACCTACAGATGTTGTCCTTGTTTCTCAACCACTAATTGGTCCTGAAAACTATCTCAGTTGGCCAAGGGTTGTACTTATGTCAGTGGAAGGAACAAGTTTGGCTTCCTTGATGGTTTGATTTCCATGCCTGATCTCTCTCATCCTCTATACAATGCTTGGCACAGAGCAAACACCACCATTCTTTCATGGTTGGTGAATTCCTTGAGCAAAGATCTTGCTACTAGTGTGATGTATATTCACACTACGAAGGATTTGTGGATTGACATGCGTGATAGGTTTTCACAGCCTAATGTTCCAAGATTCTTTGAGGTTCAGAAAGAAATTTCAAAGCTTTCACAATGTTCACTCACTGTAAGTTCTTACTTTATCAAATTCAAGATTTTGTGTGATGAACTTGTGCACTATCAGTCTTTTTTGCTTGCACTTGTACCTGTACTTGTGGTTCTCAACGAAATCAATTGAATGCTTAGCAAAAAGATCAAGTTTTTCGTTTTCTCATGGGACTCAATGACAGTTATTCCATTGTCACTAGTCAAATTTTGATTACTGAGCCTTTACCTGCACTCAATAAGGCCTATTCTTTGATTTTGCAAGAAGAAAAACCTAGGTGGATTTGTCAAGCTGATTTGGTCATTGAACCAATAGCTTTATATGCTAACAATTCCAATCCTAAAGGATTTCAAGGTCATCAACGTTGGAATCAAGGGGGAACTTATGGAGGTCGAGGTGCAAAAGGTGGTAATTCTAAGAAGGAAAGGCCTGTCTGTACATACTGTGGAATTGTGGGTCATGTAATTGATAAATGCTACAAATTGCATGGTTATCCTCCAAGATATAAGCACAAAGGGAAGGCTTCTGCCCATCAGGTGTCTAGCAATGGAAATCTTGGCACTTTCTTTTCCAATAATGGTAATTTTGGGAATTTTGCTTCTCCACCCATGCTGGGGTTTACTAACCATGCCTCACTTTGCCAATTTTTCAGGTAATTCTTTTTGGTTGCCTCCTAACCTTTCTCATTCCATTTTTTTTGCCCATATCATAGATAGACAAGCCTATAAGTCTAATGATTGGATTATTGACACTGGTGCAGCAGACCATATGGTCCACCATTAATACCTTTGTATATTTACCCAATGGAGAGAAGGCTTTGGTTACTCATATAGGAATAGTTCATATCTCAGACAACCTTATACTTTATGGAGTTTTATGTGTTCCATCCTTTACATTTAATCTGATATCTGTCAGCCAGCTCACTAAATCCCTTTTTTGTTGGCTTGTGTTCCTTGGATCCCTTTGCTTTATCCAAGACCTAGCCAATTGGAACATGATTGGATTGGGTAAAGCATCAAAAGGCCTATATCTACTCCAACACAGAGTTCCACCTCCATCTGTGCTTGCTGCTACTTCCATGGTTCCTGTCTCCATTCCTTCTATCAGATTCACTAGTGTCAATGTTGATTTGTGGCATTTTCGTTTAGGGCATCCTTCTTATGCCAAGTCGTCTTTGCTTAATAATCTTGTATTTGTTTTACCAGCTAATAAAACTGTATGTTATGACATTTGTCATTTTTCTAAACAAAAAAGACTATCCTTTCCTACTAGTCAACATGTATCTTATTGTGTGTTTGATCTGGTTCATTGTGATCTTTGGGGGCCTTTTTCAGTTCCCACTATTGAGGGTTACAAATTCTTTCTTACCATTGTGGATGACTATTCTAGGTGTACTTGGGTTTATTTGCTTAAATCTAAGTCAGAAACACCAGCTCTTATTCAACAGTTTTCTATCATGGTTGAAACTCAATTCAATGCCAAACTTAAGTGTATTAGGAGTGACAATGGCACGAAATTTATCATGAAGGATTTTTTCAAATCAAAAGGCATCTTGCATCAATTATCTTGTGTTGATACTCCTCAACAAAATGCAATTGTTGAGAGAAAGCATTAACACATTTTAAATGTTGCAAGAGCATTAAGGTTCTATTCTTCTTTACCTTTAAAACTGTGGGGTGACTGTATTCTCATTGCAGTATATCTTATCAATAGGTTACCCTCCAAGAATTTAAACAACAAAACTCCTTATGAAATGCTTTTCAAACAACCTCCTTCATATGGTCATATTAGAATTTTTGGCTGTTTGTGCTTTATTTCTACTCTTAGTCACAATAGACATAAATTTGCACGAAGAGCTCGAAAATGTGTTTTCCTAGGATATCCACATGGTATTAAAGGATACAAAGTTCTAGATTTGGAGTCAAATTCTATTCATGTCTCTAGGGATGTAGTTTTCTATGAAACTATTTTTGCATTTGCTTCTACCTCATCTCCTTCCCACTTCTCATCTAATTCTTCCATTGATTCCTGATTTCTCCTTTTCAGATTCCTCTTTCAACAACCTCTTGTTTTTCCTTCTGCTGATTTTGCAGACATTGTTTCTGTAGATTAGATTCCTACTTCTTCACTTCAATCTGATTTGCCACATCCTACTCCTAATCTTATTTCTGAGACTGTCATTGTTTCTGTATCAGTTCCTAGGCCAAATTCTCCATTACACCTCAGAAAATCAACTAGACCACATAAGCCTTCTTCCTACCTACAGGATTATTCTTGTAAATCTGCCACTTCAAAACCCTTATCTGGTTAGCCTTATGATATCTTTTCTTGCCTTACTTATTCTAATCTTAGTTAGAACTATAGGCAATTTGTCCTTGAACTCCCAAACATATGGACTTTAACCCCTCTTCCTCCAGGTAAAGCTTCTATTGGCTGTAAGTGGCTTTATAGAACCAAATATAGGTCTAATGGCTCCATTGAAAGACACAAGGCTCGTTTAGTAGCTAAGGGTTATACTTAGAGAGAGAGCCTTGATTACACTGACACTTTCTTTCCTGTAGCTAAGTTAGTTTCTGTCAGAATGGTCTTGTCTATGGCTGCTGTGAAAGGGTGGTTCTTCATCAATTGGATATCAATAATGCTTTTCTACATGGTGATTTGGATGAGGAGGTTTATATGAGTCTTGTTGAAACTAAAAAAATGTGTCATTAAAAATAAGGCGCCACGTTATGACTTATGGACCAAACGTAGTGGTCTAAAAAAAGAGTTGATATAATTAATTATATATATATATATATATATATATATATATAAAAAAGAAGAAGTCCACGTGAGGTGAAGACTCACTAGTTTATTATGCTAGGATTCTTTTAGCTATAATGCTAGGATTCTATTAGCTATAAGAAAAGACTTGAGGGAGAAAAATAAGGGAAGGTGGGCATGGCATTAAGGAAGTCTGCCATTGTCCTTAATAAAATAAAATAAAAAAAAGTCTACATGAGGCTAAAAAAAGCCACCGAACCTGCCATTACCTACAAGGAAGGAGTAGGAAGAGAAAAATAAGGAGATATGGGAAAGCTAGTCTGCCATCATCCAAAAAAGAAGGGAGATAAGGGCTGAAAAAGAGGCCACGGCAGAACAAAAATTGAGAAGAGATCACGTGAGCTAGTACCTATGAAAAGATAATTCCAGAAACAATACAAACCAAAAGGCTGAAAAGTGGGGGAAGACATGATCACGTAAAAAATGATAATGGTCCATGAAAATTGCCCATTAACCGGTCAGTTGAACAACAAAAAAAAAGAGGGTGGGAACAGTTTCTAAAATTTCTCTATAAATATAAAGCCTTCAGATAAAAAAAAAAAAGGGGAAAGAGGGAAGCAGAGGAGAGGAAGAAAAAAGAAAAGAAAAGAAAAGGCAGACACACATATAGAGAGAGCAAGCACACACGGCAAAGAGATAAAGAGAAAAAAAAAGAGAGAGGGAAGCACCAGACAGCACCAAGCAGGGAAGAAATACGCAGCATAGGTATATGGGATTTCAGCAGTCCATTTCTTCTCTAAATATCTCTCTCTCTCTCTCTCTCTCTCTCTCAAATATGAATTTTTGTTTGGTAAAACAAATAGGGTTGGGTTTCATGAGGAGGTCCTAACTCCATACATGAAGCTTTATACAAGAGTCCCTGACTCTTAAATCCTATTTGAAAATTACGAAATAAAAATTCTCTCATCTTGGCACTATCAAAATCTCTCTCTCACCCTTCTTCAAGGTTGAATTTTTGTTTGGTAAAACAAATAGGGTTGGGTTTCATGAGGAGTTCCTAACTCCATACATGAAGCTTTTTACAAGAGTCCCTGACTCTTAAATCCTATTTGAAAATTACCAAATAAAAATTCTCTTAAGTTGTGGTGTAACGCTTTTTTGAAGTCCTTGACTCTACCTCATCAATGGAGTCCTTGACTCTACCAAATTAATTGGAGTCCTTGACTCTACCTACCCCATTTAAGGAGTCCTTGACTCTACCAAATTAATTGGAGTCCTTGACTCTACCCCATTTATTGGAGTCCTTGACTCTACCTCATCAATGGAGTCCTTGACTCTACCCCATTTATTGGAGTCCTTGACTCTACCTCATCAATGGAGTCCTTGACTCTATCAAATTAATTGTGACTAATTCTTTGGGATTATTAATTCTTTAAAGTTAATAATTTTTAAAATAAATTGACCATAAAATTGATTTGGGGAAAATTTTAATTCCAAATATGTTCACAATGATTCCCTTAATTAAATTTGGGAATTTCAATCAAGATATTATTAAAACTCCGACAAATAAGCAAATGAAAGAAAAAGAAATTTGCTTGATTGTCATAAAAGCATGGTCCATGAGACTAAAATTGATACTCAAAGACCCATATTTAAAGACCCATTAAAATTGGACAAAACCATATTTGGGACTTTAAATCTAAGATCTCAAAAACTAAGAACTACGAAATGGCTTGATCCCCACCAAGGGTACGTAGGCAACCTAAACAAATTATTAGGTGCAGCCACAAATAAACAAAAACACATATCCCCTTAAATATGAAAAATAAATAAACTTATGTATAAAGACGACATGGTTGGAATCAAAGGGTCTTCCCTTGAAACAAGGGATTGTAATTAAGAGATATATTATCTTGAATGGGCATCACTCACATCAATAAAACCCATACGCCAAAAAGCTTATGGGTGAAATTATGTTCGACGAATTTGACTAATTTACCAACTCTTGTTAAACATAATTTGACAATGTTTGTTAAACATAAGTTGACAATAATTGTTAAACATAATTTGACAATGTTTGTTAAACATAAGTTGACAACGTTTGTTAAACATAATCTAACAATCATTGTTAAACATTGGTTAACAATTTTCGTCAACAAGTCTTCCACCTGGTTTTCATAGCAAGGGGGAGTGTGTTTCTCATTCTACTTCTCCTCATTCTGCTCCTTTGGTTTGTTAGCTAAACAAGAGCCTTTATGGTTTAAAGCAAGCTTTAAGGCAATGGTTTGCTACATTTTCTTATACATTGTTGAATTTTGGTTTTGTCCAATCCAAGGCTGACTATTCTCTTTTTACCTACACTAAAGTGTTGGGAAATTTAGACCCCGGTTAATAGAATTAACAAGTTTTAAATCCAAGTTGTTAATTAGATTTATTATGAATAAACCTTGTTAAAACAAACTAACATTAATATCATGTCATAAATAATTGTAGCGGAAAAGTAAATAAGATAAGATATGATGACCTAGGAAAACTAATGAAACAAACTAATTTTACAGTAAAAAACATGCAGGAAAACCTTCCTGAAAAGTAATTCACTATAGTAAAGAGAAGTTTTAGATCTAATACAAAACCTTTGTCCCTAGACTCTACAGTCCCCAGTCAGAACACCAATGGAACAAAACTTGCATTTATCAAAGGATGATGGTAAACTTCTTTCAGATGCTAGTTAGTATAGGAAACTAATTGGAAGTTAAAGCCTTTTGTGATGTGGATTGGGCAAGTTGCCTAGATACCAGAAGATCTATCACAGGCTATAGTGTGTTTTTGGGTGATTCTCTAATCTCTTGGAGGTCTAAAAAGCAAAGCACAGTTTCTAGGTTTTCAACAGAGGCAGAATATAGGGCAATGGCCATCACAACATGTGAAATTGTTTGGGTTCTTCAGTTGTTAAGAGACTTGAGAGTTGATCATCCAAGTAGTGCTTAATTGTTTTGTGATAATTAGGCTGCATTACATATTGTAGCAAACCTAGTCTTCCACGAAAGGACAAAACATATAGAGGTTGATTGTCATTTGGTGAGAGACAAGATGACAGAAGGGGTGATCAAAACGTTCTATGTTTTAAGCCATTTTCAAACAGCAGATATTTTTACGAAGGCATTAGGACTTCCAGCTTTTAGCGGGTTAATTACGATTGGGGTTAATAGATATTTACTCACTAAAGCTTCAGACTACTGATAGTCAAGTCACTGAACTTATGGTTCTTGACTTGAGAGGGAGTGTTGAGACATCTGCTAAGAGAGAAGAAGAGGCAATCAAGAAGAAAGAAGACTTGAAGGAATGCACTAAGGATAAAATAGGGCAAAACGACATAGTTGAGACTAAAACGAAAAAAGTAAAGTTGAAAGCTAAAACGATGTTGTAGAACTTAAGTTTTAAGACTCATTTGTTAGCACATGTAGTTAATGGCACGTATGAACTAATCTAAATGGTTTACAATTGTCATTCTCTTGTTAATTAGGTAGTTAGAGTTTTGGTAGTTAGTTAATCTTTCTTTCCCTCTCTTTTACTACTTCGTGTATATAAGGGAAACGCATAGTGTAAATTAACAATTGCTTCTCATTTTTTTTCCTATTTTCAATCCAGAGAAATTGGTTTTCTTCCAATATTTTCTAGAACACTTTCTTAACATCTATAAATTCATTTATTGACTCCAATTGTACATGGAGGTAAAAAGTATTAGCATCAGAAAGTATGGTTAAGTAACTGTGATATCTGAAGCTCTAAATGAGTAGTATGCAAAACTACTTCTAAATTCCCAAGCAGAATAAACTTCCAGAATGAGAAGCTTTTCTAACTTCAGAGCTTTCAATGATAAAAAAAACGACACAATAAATCTACTATCACAACACCTTTTGGCTATAAGTCACATACTATAGCATCTATGAAGTCTATAATCTAATTTCAACAGTTGCATATCAACACAACCCATGACAAAAAGCCAACAGTTTTTCCCTTTCTCCAGAAGGGCTGGGATGATCACGATTATTTTTAGAATGTTATTTTATTTTTTTTGAAAAGTTCAGAATGTTCTTTTGGTCTATGTGGTTTATCTTGACGATGTAAGACAACTATAATAAAAACAATAATTTAGCAACAATAATTGGCATGACATTTATATTTATCGTCAAGTTCTTCCCATTAAATGCTCAGTTGCCATCCAGCTGCTTCGAGTTCTTCACGAAGGGATGTTCTAGTAAGCTTGCAGCAGATGGCCTATCTGTAGGATTTATTTTAAGACAGAGACTCAAAAATTCCTTGCCCACAGGTGACAATGTTTCAGGTATAGTAGGGGTCATCCCTTTACCTAACCTGTAAATGACTGCTACCTGCATCATATATGATAAAAAGAAGGCGAAAACATTATTTTGGTCCCTACATTTTGGTGTAGCAGTCAATTTGGTCTCCACATTTTGGTAGTAGTCAATTTGGTCCCTGTTATTTTCAACCTGCAATCAATTTGGTCCCTACCTACCTTTAACTCACTAACAGAAAATGTATACGTGGCAAACGATTTACATTGTTGGCGCACACGGGGCTAAAATAATAATATAAAATCAAATAATTAAATATTAAAAAAACCACATAAGCATTTTAATAAAAAAGAAAATTCCACATCAAAACAAAAAAATTTTGATAAAATTAATTGAAAGAAAAAAAAATAAAGAAAATAATTTTTTGAATAAAAAAATCCATAATTTCTTCCATTTTCATTTATATTCTTCTTGTACTTTCTTACCTCCCAAACAAAAAGCAGTTTGAAAATCCCAACATACTTGTAAAGACGCAATTTGAGTTCCTAGCTCACAGGAGTGATGGACTTAAGCCCAAAAAACCCAAAACAGTGAATTTGTAGAGAGTGGGTTAGAAAACTGAGCTCTAATGAGTTAGATAACAAATAGAATGGATCCAGATAACCAAAATAATTAGGATAGAATGGATTTATCCAAAGAAAAACGTCATCGGCTTAATCCGAGAAGACTAGTTCTTATATACTGATTCATAAGTTGATTACAATTTAGTTCTAGGTTGCAACAGTGTTTCTTTCTCTGTTTTTCGATCTCCTTCTCTCAAGGTGTCTTCCTTATTTTATACTACCTTTCTCTTCCTTTTCTACCCTCCATGTGTAAATCAGTTTGTTGGCCATGATCTTTGTCCCATCCGCCCCTTCAAGAAGTCTTTGGGTTGTAGCTGTAAGGCTGAAAGTTATTGTTCAGACATCACCTCCTCATTAATGCGGTCAAAGAGTTAGCTGCAAAGCATTCAATGCGGAGGTAGCAGCTTTCCTTTACATATTTCTCCGCTCCCATCTGTCCTGTATATTCATAGTATATATCCTTATCACATTTTCCCAAATGATAGGATATATGTTTTGATCTTTATCTCACTCATCCGAGGGAACATCCTTCTTCAGACCACCTCCCTTAGCCTTTACAGTCGTAATTTGTTCGTTAATCCCACAAGCTCATGCCTTCAATACTTTTAATCCATTCTCGGGCCATTTGAGCATCCTTGGATAAAACCCAAGGCCCAGTGTACATATTTGGGCCCTTTGTCCCTAAAATAATGAAACCCTTTACCAAATTAAACACACAAATAGAACTCAGCAAACTCCAATCATGAACAAACACTAAAAAGATCTCAACCTACCTAAACTATATCAATCCTTTCACCTCTCTAACAAATTCCACTTCTCTAGTACGTACAGGATATTATTATCCTTACCTACTAGCAAGTGAATGAGGACAAAAGAAACACAAAAATAAGCAATGGATAAGTGTAGATTTGATTAAGGAAATCTTGAACTCTGTGGACAAATTTGGAATAATTTTTGATGATTTTATTCAAGAGTGCTCTACTGGTTTTTATACCAAAATTTACAACGCAGTCTTCAAAAGAATAAGGACTGAGTGTAGAAAAGAGACGAAGAGACAGATAGACAAAGAGAGCGAGTTTGTGAGAGAAAGGTCTGAGTGGGTTTGCTGGGAAATATATGAAAAGAGAAAAAATAGAAAAGAAAATTTGTGTAGATAATTGTGTGATTAGTGTTTGGTTTCAAATTGCTGTGTTTGCTGGGTATTGTGTTTGGTAATTGAGAAAATGCAAGAATACAAAAGTAAATAAAAGAAATTGAAGATCTTTTTTTAATTCACTTTCTTTATTTGTTTTCTTTCAATTAATTTTTTTAGAATTTTTTTAGCTGACGTGGATTTTTATTTATTTTTTATTAAAATACTTACCTGACTTTTTTTATGTTTGATTGTTTGATTTTATATTATTTTTTTAGCCATGTGTGCACCAACAATGCAAACCGTTTGTCACGTATGCATTTTCCGTTAGTGAGTTAATGGTAGGGACCAAATTAATTGCAAGTTGAAAATAACAGAGACTAAATTGACTGCTACAGAAATATAGGGACCAAATTGACTGATACACCAAAATGTATGGACCAAAGTGGTGTTTTCGCCTAAAAAGAAATGTTATCTAATAACCACAATCCAGTATCTCCTACAAGCACACACCAGACAACTACATTGCAATGCCACCAGATACAACATAACATATGCCATACATGCTTCTCCCTCCATAGTGTAACCCACATTTTTTAATATGTAATTATCAATACCATTTCTAAGATGAACTCCCAATTCAATGCACATGCCAGCCATAATCATCTCATAATTGCAAAACATATAAATAACCACACTTACTGTGCTTCATCCACATCTGATACGCATTAAGTATGAATTATAAGTGTTATTGATTTACTTGAATTACAGTCACTTAAGCCTGATTTTTAGAGAAAAGACACAAATCTAAATATTGAAAAGAGATCAAGTATCAATCTAATAGGACTGGAATTAAATAAATAATTTCCTAAGTCACTGATTGTAACAGAAAGATTGCGGTAAGATCCACACACACAAATTCAGTGCACCTCACTTAAATTTATTACACACTTGAATTGTACTTAAGAAAAAATTGGACTACAAGTTTCATTACGTACATGCTGCTATTAATTTCACTTTACCACAACAAAACTAGCCACTAGTTGGTGACCAACAAGCACACTGCCAATACAACAAAATAATTTGCAGGGGGCAAAGCCAAAGTGGGATTGCTTTAAGAGGAACATAGAAGGAAGGTATTAATTATAAACATCAGGGAAAGGAGAAGGAAAAACTTGCACATCATATATATTCATCAAAAAAATTGTTTTTTTTGGGGGAAAAAACTACATTTCTAGGAAAAAATTTTAAGAGGAAAAAAAAAATCCACTAACAACCCCATGATATACCAATTTAGGAACACAAGAATACGAGAATTATGTAGTACAAATCCTAGGTTACGATGAACCATAAGGAAATCTTTAAGGGCAACATCTTTATTATATAAGAGAGCAGTACAAATCTTTTTTTTTTTTTCAAACTGAAAGTACAAATCTTAAGTTATGATGAATCATAACATGGATGTATATAAGAGATTAAACCTTAAACTAGCCATATATTAATTATGGTTAATAGACTTGAAGTACAAGTAAGAGATTTGGTTTGCCTACAAGATTAGATTGGGCTTGGATTTGGGCCAGCGCCTACAACAATCGGCTAATATATATCTCTAAAATGATTCATCTCAAAATAGCCCATTGTTGAAAATCCCGGTTCTTGATATTTATAACCATAAAAAAATAGGTGGTTTGGAGATTACCATGATGATCTCAAATAATAAGCCTCAGAAAATAAGGGAACAAGAACCTGAGCTTGAACTGTTGGCTGGTTGGCTGGCTGAGGTGCTTTGAACCGATCGTTATGGGGTTGGTGGGTTGGCACAGCTAAAGTTCAAAGATTCCTATAGGGCTTTGCTGGTTAGGTTGCAGGTTCAAACAAAACTTTTGTGGGTTTTTTTTTTTTTTTGGTTTAACTTAGTCAGGTTATGTTTTTAATGGGCTGTGTTGGGGTTTTATTAGAGTCGGGCAAAAGGTTCCTGAGCTTTTTATATGGGTTAGGTTGTTACGGTTTGTATGATTTTAATATGAATCGGGTTGGGTAAAAGTTAGGGTTGTGGAGCTTCAATCGACATTCAGTGACCTCTTGGGTGGCGGCAACTCTCTGAAGGGGTAAAGGACTTTACGACGATGGCCCTTTTTTATGGTTTTTATTTTAGGCAATGGTGGCGAGGTAGTTAGACACTTTGGTTTTGGTTTTGATAGATGGTTTTCTGATGGGTGGGTTTTTGTTTGGCATGGGTTACCGTGATTTGATGTGATGAGTAACACAGCAACGGATTTTTATTTTGTTTGGGATTTTCGGCTGATGGGCTATGGTGGCTTGGTTGTGCAATGGTGGGATATTGGGTTTAACTCGGGTTTTTGTTTTTTGTGTGCGTGTGTTTCAGACTATTATGGTGGAGGGATCTATGGGTCATAGTGGTGCTGGGTGTTAAAGGATGAAGCTTAAGGCTCTGCTTGGGAGGAGGGAATGGAATGGAATAGAATGGAATGAAAAGAATATTTTTAGAATATTCTTCCCTCCTTCTTGTTTGGGAGTTTTAACGGAGGAATGGAAAGCCCATTCCCTTGTTTGGGAGTTTAAGTGGGAGGGAATGGAATGGGTAGGAGGGAACACCCATTCCTTTCTATTCCCTCAAAACTTCAAATTTTCATTCCCCCCAAAATTGGGAGGAATAGGAGGGAATGAAATTAAATTTAATGATTTTTTTACTAAAACTCCCAAAATACCCCTATATATTCAACCCTTTATTTTAAAATAAGGGTCTAATAGTAATATTGTCATAAAATGATTCCATTCCATTCCCTCCATGTGACTCCCAAATGAGATTATTTACATTCCATTCCTTTCCATTCCTTAATTTTAAAACATCCAATCAAGGTTACTTAATTCCATTCCATTCCATTCTTTTCCATTCCATTCCCTTACTTAAATACATTTCATTCCATTCCATTCCTTTCTATTCCCTTATAATAATTTCATTCCATTCCATTCCTTTCCCTTGTGAACTCCCATGCGGGGCCTAAGGCTCCGCTTGGGAGGAAGGAATAGAATGGAATGGAATGGAATAAAAGAATATTTTTAGAATATTCTTCCCTCTCCCTTGTTTGGGAGTTTTAATGGAGGGAATGGAAAGTTCATTCCCTTACTTGGGAGTTTAAGTGGGAGGGAATGGAATGAGTAGGAGGGAACACTCATTCCTTTCTATTCCCTTAAAACCTCAAATTTTCATTCCTCCCGAAATTGGGAGGAATGGGAGGGAATGAAATTAGATTTAATAATTTTTTTACTAAAATTTCCAAAATACCCCTATATATTCAACCTTTTATTTTAAAATAAGGATCTAATAGTAATATTGTCATAAAATGATTTCATTCCATTCTCTCCGTGTGACTCCCAAACGAGATTACTTACATTCCATTCATTTTCATTCCTTTCCATTCCTTAATTTTAAAACATCCAAGCAAGGTTACTTAATTTCATTCCATTCCATTCTTTTCCATTCCTTTCCCTTACTTAAATCCATTCCATTCCATTCTATTCCATTCCATTCCCTTATAATTATTTCATTTTATTCCATTCCCTTCCCTTATGAACTCTCAAGCGGAGCCTAAGGCTACAGAGCAGCTTGCAGTTGCAGCAGATAGAAAGAAAGAAACAGAGATGCTACAAGTCATATTGTATAAGTAGTTCTAGAGCTACAAGTTGTTGAATATTGATGTAATTAGTTAGCTAGTAGTGGACACGTGTTAGCTTTGTATTGGTAGATTGATTAGTTGGTTAGTTTGTTAATAGCTTGTTAAGTTTTCCGGCCTATTCTTACTATATATAACAAACAGAGGTAAGCTTATATTTGTAATACATAGAATCATTCACATACAATTCTCTCTTTCTCTGGTTTCCTTGAGTTCCACCATTGTTGAAGGTGTATGTGCTTGAATTCTAACATGGTATCAAAGCTGAACTAGTTGAGAGCTTCAATCTGGTACTCTTTGCAACCCTCTGAATTCACTAGTTCGATCTTTTACTTGTCTTCTTTTACTTTCAGTGCTTTAGTTTTTCCTTTCAAATCAAGTAGAAAATTTTTTCTCGATTTTTTCTTGATTCTTGATTATTGCACTATTTTTCTTTTCCTTTTTTCTCTTGAATTCCTTGTGCAATTTTTGGCAATTGAGTTCAAAACTAGGGGTTTGTCAAATTGAATTCGTTCTTTTCGGATCTTGTCTTATGCTAAAATCTTAGGGTTTTGCAATTGAATTTCATTTGGATCTTGGTTTGATTAGTGGAATTCATTATTGGTTCTTGTGGTAAAGTATTGGGATTACTGCAATTGCTTGTTCCCTTGTTGATCTGGTTCAGAGTTTGTGAATCTTGATTGTAGTATAATCAATCTTGATTGGTTAGCCAAAATCTGAGTTTGTAGATATGGGTGTTAGTACATAAAGCACCTCTGTTTTAACCACTCCAACTATTCAACCATGGGAAAATTCTACCAACCTTTATTTCTTGTCTAATAGTGATAATCCAGGTGTTTCCCTTGTTGTTCAACACCTCATTGAAGAGAAATTCTGATTAGAGCTATTCTGATTACTTTGGATGCTTAAACCAAACTAGGTTTCATTGATGGTTCTATACCAAAGCCTCAGTCCATTGATCACCCTTGTTATGTTGCTTGGTGCAAGTGTAATAGTACTGTCCATGCTTGGTTGTTTAATTTTATTTCAAAGGATTTGCAGCCTAGTGTGGTTTATTTCAAGACAACAAGGGAGGTCTGGCTTGATTTGCAACATAGGTTTTCACAAGGGAATGGTCCTCGTATCTTTGAGTTAAAGAAGGAGGTTTGTTCATTGGCTTAAGAAGATTTGACTATCAATGGTTACTATACCAAGTTTAAGAGATTGTGACAAGAACTATCTGAATACAAGACTTGTTCTTCTGGTCATCAAGCAGAAGAATGTGTCATGTCTTTCTTAATGGGTCTCAATGATAGCTATGCATCAGTGAGAGGACAAATTCTACTAATGGATCCCATTTCTTCTTTGAGGAGAAAGTCTTCTCTCTTTTGCTCCAAGATGAAAAACAAAGGAAATTAGGAAAAAGACTAAACACTGAATCCTCAGCTTTGGCAGTAAAAAACAATGCTTCTTCCACTAAAGGATTCAATGAGGGTAAGTCAGGCAGACCTCAATGTACACATTGTGGGATTTTAGGCCATGTGGTTGACAAATGTTACAAATTTCAAGTTTACCCGCCTGGCTATAAGTTTAAGAACAAGGGTCAACAAGGTGGAAGTACCTTTGCCAACACTATTGCTGTTACTGATAATTCAGAGGAGAATGTGAGCCTTACTCGAGCAGAATATCAATAACTCCTCAGTTTGTTGAATTCTTAAGCTCATTTTGTTAAGCAAACACCACAGGAGTCCACTTCTGATTCTCATCAGGCTGCTACCATCATTACTCAGTCATCACTAGGTCTTCAAGGGCATAAGATGTCAGGTACATGGTCTTCCCCTCAATTTCCAAAATTACCTTTTCATTCTTTGGAATATTTAGTGTTTTCTTCTCATGCTAATACTTACATATCACATCCAATGACTGGATTTTAGACAGTGGAACCATTGATCATATGGTTCACTCACTTCAATTTTTCACATCTATCACATCTATTGTTCAAATCTCAATTAGATTACCTAATGGAGATGTTGCCAAAGTCACTCACATTGGCACTGTTCAATTGTCCTCTACTCTAATCTTAGAGAATGTGCTTTGTATTCCTACATTTTCTTTTAATCTTGTCTCCATTAGTAAACTAACCCAATCTCCTTTTTGTTGTTGCATTTTCCTTTCATATTATTGCTTTATTCAGGACTTGCATCCTTGGAAGATGATTGGATTAGGTAAAAAGCAAGGAGGCCTCTACACTCTACTTCCTACATTTTCTGCCACTCTTCCACACTCTGTCATAGACATCATTTCCAAGTTATCTTCTCTTAGTTTAGGTGGTTCTGTAAAAACTTGTAATGTTGCATCTGTCACAAATGATTCAAGCCTTTGGCATTGTAGGTTAGGACATCCTTCTGCACAAAGACTGGCTTTGTTGCATTCTATTATACCTGATGTAATTTCTTGCAGCAATAAAAATACTTTTGATTGCACTATATGTCCTCTTGCCAAACAGAAGAGATTACCTTTTCTCTCTTCCACTCACACCACTTCCTTTTGTTTTGATTTAGTGAATGTTGATATCTGGGGTCCTTACACTACTCCTTTAAATAGCTCAAAGTACTTTCTTACCATTGTGGATGACTATAGTAGGTGCACCTAGGTTTTTTTGTTATCACAAAAGTTTAATGCATCTTCTTTAATTCAATCTTTTTACAATATGGTGTTTACTTAGTTTTATTCTACCATTAAAGCAATCAGATCTGATAATGGTCCTGAGTTTGCTTTACAATCTTTTTATAGTTCTAAGGGGATTATTCACCAACTGTCTTATGCAGAAACCCCTCAACAAAACTCTACTGTTGAAAGGAAACACCAAAACCTTCTTAATGTGGCTAGGGCTTTAAGATTTCAAGCTAATTTGCCTTTAAAATTTTGGGTTGACTGTGTTCTTACTGCCACTTATCTCATTAATAGAATTCCAAGTCCCTTGTTAGAAAAGGTTACACCTTATGAGAAATTGTTAGGCCATCCACCTACTTATAATCACCCAAGGGTGTTTGGTTGTCTTTGTTATGCTTCCACTTTGAGTAGAAACAGATTTAAATTTGATCCTAGAGCAAGGGTTTGCATCTTTCTTGGTTATCCACATGGTATTAAAGGTTACAAGTTGTATTATTTGGCCACCATAACTTGTTTCTTTTCTAGAGATGTCATTTTCAAAGAAACTGTTTTTCCTTTCAAATCTTGGTTTTCAAACACTATTCCACCTTCTTCACTGGTTATTGATTCCATGTTTCCTTCTAATCCTTGTGATTCTGTTTAGTCTTCTCCACTTCATTCTATTCCAACTCCTTTACTTGCTGTTTTTGCTGAGTTTTCTCCAACCTTTAACATTTGTGATACTGCTGTACCACATGATGAATTTCTTGATCTTGTTCCTTTTAATCCTTCCCTTCCTGATGCTTCACTGCCATCTGTTTCTCCACTTGTACCTCCTTTTGTTGAGAATGTTATACCCTTTAGACATTCCTCTAGGGTCCTGCCTTCTACCTATCTTAAGGATTACCACTGCAACCTTGTCTCTACTTCAGTCTTAGCCTCAGCTTCACTCCTTTCTTCATTTGACTCCAATGCTTCAAGTTCAGGTATCTTGTATCCTTTATCCTCTACTCTCTCTTATAACAAACTATCCACACCACATAAGGCTTTTTCTATTGCTTTGACCATTCATAAAGAACCTGAGTCTTATGCTCAAGCCCTTTTGGATCCTAGATGGCAAGCTGCTATGCAAGCTGAGATAGAAGCTTTGCAAGCCAATAATACTTGGGTGATGACTTCCTTGCCACATGGTAAGGTTCCAATTGGTTGTAAATGGGTCTATAAAATTAAGCTTATGGCGGATGGGTCTGTTGAGAGCTATAAAGCCAGGTTAGTGGCTAAAGGGTACACATAGACTGAAGGCATTGATTTTTATGAAACATTCTCTCCTGTTGTGAAGTTCGTTACTGTCAGAACTTTGCTTACTTTAGCTGCTATTCAAGGTTGACATCTATCTCAATTAGATGTCAACAATGCTTTCTTACATGGAGATTTACTTGAGGAGGTTTACATGGTTCCACCTCCTGGTTTTAGCAGCAAGGGGTAGGTATGTAAGCTCACAAAATCTCAGTATGGTCTTAAACAAGCTAGTAGACAGTGGTTTGCTAAGCTTTCTTCCACCATCATCAACCATGGCTTTGTTCAGTCCAAATCTAACTATTCAGTGTTTACCAGAATTCAAAAGGGCTCTATCATCATCCTCTTGGTCTATGTTGATGATATTTTGATAGTTAGTAATGATGTGGATGCTGTCAATGTCTTCAAACAATTTCTAGATAACAAGTTTAAACTTAAAGACTTAGGTACTCTCAAGTATTTCTTAGGTCTTGAAGTTGCCAGAACAACTAAGGGTCTGTCCTTATGTCAGAGAAAATTTACTCTTAAGCTCTTGTCAGATATAGGTTTATTAGCTTGCAAGCCTTCAAATGTTCCTATGGTCAATCTCCAAATTGGGCAGTGGAGTTGGAGGTGATGCTCTTGATTTTTCATTGTATAGAAGATTAATTGGGAAATTACTATATCTGTCTTTGACAAGACCAGACATCATCTATCCAGTTCACAAGTTGAGTCAATTCATGAGTGCTCCCAAGCTGCCACATCCATAAGCTGCTTACAAGATTCTTAAATACTTGAAAAAGACACCAGGACAAGGTCTCTTTCTATCTGCAGATTCAAAATTGCAATTGAAATGTTACTGTGATGCTGATTGGGCAGCATGTGTGGATACCAGAAGGTCTATCTCTGGCTTTTGTATCTTTTTAGATGAGTTCTTGATATCCTGGAAGTGTAAAAAGCAGCAAGTGGTTTCCAGTTCTTCAGCTGAATCTGAGTACAGGGCTATGGCTACTATCACTAGTGAGAAAGTCTGGTTAATTGCATTGCTTGATACTTGTGGTGTTCACCACAAGCAACCGCTGCTCTTTACTGTGATAGCAAAGCAGCTTTTTATATTGCTACCAATCTAGTATACCACGAGAGGACCAAACACATTGAAGTTTATTGTCACTTCATTAGGTAGAAGATCCAAGATGGAGTGATCAAGACCTTTCATGTTCCTACACAACATCAATTGGTAGACCCATTCACAAAGCCTTTAGCTCAAAGACAGTTCTTGCATCTCTCTAAGATGAACTTAATTAACATACACAATTCATCTTGAGGGAAGTGTTAATGGATGAAGCTCAAGGCTACAGAGCAGCTTGCAATTGCAGCAGATAGAAAGGAAGAAGCAGCGATTCTACAAGTCGTATTGTATAAGTAGTTCTAGAGCTACAAGCCATTTAATATTGATGTAATTAGTTAGCTAGTAGTGGACAAGTGTTAGTTCTGTATTGGTAGATTGATTAGTTAGATAGTTTGTTAAGTTTTCCCACCTATTCTTACTGTATATAAGAAATAAAGGTCCTATATTTATAATACACAGAATCATTCACATACAATTCTCTCTTTCTCTGGTTTCCTCGAGTTCCACCATTGTTGAAGGTATATGTGCTTAAATTCTAACATTGGGATTTTGTGGAATTTCAGTGTGGCACTTGGGCTTGAAAGTGTGAAATATGATATGCCGGCGAGGTTTATTTTTTTGGATTTGGTTGGTTTGTTTGTACTCTGATACCAAGTTGTTGTAGGACAATATCAATAGTAAAATTAAAGTATATCCCTAAGACTTAACACTTAGGATTTGCTTAAAATTAGCATTAAGTTTGAAAACTTGGAAATCAACACCCAAGAATTTGGACAAATCTCCAACCTAAAATTTTATTCCTCAAAAAGTCTACTTAGAAAACACCACCGGAGCCTTCCAGCCTCTAAGACGAAAAGATAATGTTCATAAAACTCTCAACTGGTAATAATCTAAAACACCAATCCTAATATGAACTCTAAAGAAAATGAAAGTCTAAACTAATCCAATTACTACAAATGAAATCCAATCTCCCACGAGATAAAGATAATCTAAAATAATCAATTCCCAAATAATTGTGTTAAGCTCCCGCATCACAAATGTAGCTTGATCTTAGCCTTTTTCAGTTGTCAGTAACTTAGATTAGATGGGATGGACATGAACCAAAACAGCTAATGCAAAGCAACAATCCAACCATATAAACCTTCAAGATCTGAATATGATGAGGTCTTATTGCAATATTTTTTTTAATTAAAATTTAATGAGATATATGCAAAGAAACATCAATTATTGTAATATAATACTGCAGGGTAAAAGTTTCCCGGCCGATTAACAAAGCACATAAAGGAACATTAGGTGCCTACCGGTTCAAGATCACCCCAAGGAAGTCTTCCAGTTAACATTTCAAGAACAGTACAACCTACACTCCAAATATCTACAGCAAGAACAGCATTAGGGCTGGAAGGCTCCAAACCATGCACGAGCTGCAGAAAAGACAATGAATTTAGTAGGGGAAGATACAGGCCTATGAAAAATTGATGTAGCAGCAAGAAAATACCTCTGGAGCCGTCCAGTGTGCAGTTCCAATAAAATAAAGCTCAGCTGGGTCTGCGTGTAGAGCAAGCTGTGCAATAATAAGTCCCAAATTTCTTAAGCCTAATATTAGACACATCATCTAGAATTCCAGAAAGCAAATTATAATGGAAAGTTGGCAACAACAATTCTTTCATTTTATTTTATTAATAAGTTGGCAACAACAATAAAAGAGAACATGAATGGCTTTAATAATGAACATGATTTACATCAACTTATCAAATTAGGTATGTAGTCACCCATATTTCTTTGAATTATTCTCAGCTAGGGGGAGTTTGCTATTAAATGCTTGAAGTATGGAATGAATAAAACACAGAGAGAAAAGAAATATTACTGATTGTAATATTTTACAAGAGAATTCTTTATACCAAGGATTACACTGCGCTATATATTTTGCATTCTTATTGTTAGAGACATATTTTATGTAATTAGCTAATTCTTTGACAAAATGTACTTTACTTATAATTGAGTAGATTTAGGTTGGGTTTAAGACTTCAAGAAACATGTTGTTCAAGTCATGTGTTAAAGCCATGAAGATCTAACCAAGAATTAAGTGAAGAAGAGCTGTTCATTAAAGCTCCACAAATACCTCGACAGAAACAGTATCTATTGAGATTTAAGAACAAAGCTTGACAGAAGCTCGACAAAAGCTGAATCTGTCGAGATCTACGAAAATTAGAATTTACAGATCTGATTTTTGGGTCATGCTGAAATATTTGTATAGGGTTTTTTTTTTCTTATAATCCTAGGCATATATAAGAATTATTTTAAAGGCTGTCACACATCTTTTGAGTGACTGAATGCAAACAGTGACCTAGTTCATCATTCTCTCTGAAGAAGCTACTGTGTTTTTGCGTCATAGAGTTTTGTAACCAAAGTTGCACCATAGGGTTTTGTAACTAAGGAGCTTCTGGATCTTCATTGTTGATGAACTGAAGAACTTTGCAGCCAACATTTTCTTCAAGTTGTTGGTGTTAGTCACATACTTGGATTTGTGCATCATTGGTTAGTCATGTACTGGAATTCGTGCATTGAATGGAGAGATTGCTGCTACAATATAAGTCCAATTGGATATTGGGGTAAGGGTTCAACTGTACGTTGGTATTTCGGATAGGCCAAAGGATTTGGTAAGATTCCTTATACTTGTAACTGCTTGTGATTGATAATAGTGGATTCTCGAGAGTGGTGACTTTAAATTCACTCGGTGAGGTTTTGCCTCAGTAGTTTTCCCAATTTGTAAGCAAATCACCTGTGTCAAATTTAATTTTCGTTGCCTTTAGTTATTTGGTGATTTGTTCGTACTACCACGCTTTTGCATGTAATTTGACTAATTAATTAACTTGGGTAATTAATTAATTTGCAAGAGATCAATTCATTTTAGCCCAACACTTATAACATGGGCCATGCTGTTGTCACATTTATAGACTTGATCACAATTAAACATTTGAGCATAAAAATAGGGATGAAAAATTTTGCCTAACCCATAGATACCCAGTCCGACCTGACCCTAATGGGCCGCATTTTACCCGGTCCGATTAAAAATAGGGTCGGGTTTGGGTTTCTAAAAAAAATCCCAAAGCGGGTTCCTGTTGGGTCCGAATTTTTACAAAAACCCGGCCCGAACCTGGACTCGGCCCAACCTGGTCATATATATATATATATATGTATAATTACTAAAATATCCTCTTATATATATATATATATATATTGTTATAACCCTAAAACACCTAACCTCACACACAATCTCTTCAGAGTGTTCAGCCACCTCTCAATGCTTTCATCTCTTTCTCCTCTGGCTCACTCTCCTCTCCCACTCTCACTCACTCTCCTTTCATGTCTCATTGCTCACACCGTCAGTTGCCCTTCTCAATGCTTTTCAAAGTGCCACTACCTCTCATCGCCGCCCTAGCTCTCACTGCTGTCCTAAGCTGTCACCGCCTATTCCTCTTCATCTTTCAGCTCTCTCATTCACACAGCCATAAGCCCACAAGCCCACAAGCAGTCAAGCACAGGCACAGCTCTGTTTCGTTGGTTCGTCCTTGCCGTCGCTGATTTCACTCCACCTCATTCTCCATTTTTTTCTGGGTTCAATTCGTCTCAATGAGTTTGTGTTTGTGTTTGTGATTTTGAAAGGGAAAAATCATAGATCTAAAATTTGTGTTTGGTTTGTGATTTTGAAAGGGAAAATTATAGATCTGACATTTGTGTTTGAGATTTATGTGTTTATGTTTGTGATCGAGTTAGGATTTGTGTCTGTATTTGTGATTTTGGGCCAAAAAATCATAGATCAAAATTTGTGTTTCTGATTTTGGGCTTGGCTGGGCATGAGGGGATGGGGCACGACGGGGCGGGTTTGGGTTGAGAAAAAAAATCCGTTTAATAAATGGGCCGGGTTTGGGTTTTCGGGATAGACCCGTGGGTCAGGTCGGGGTATGAAAAAAACCCAGCCCGAACTCAACCCGTTGCCATTCTTACATAAAAATCAAAGTTTTGAATTTTGTTATGGATTGACAATTGGAACGAAATATTGGTACTGGCGTGTTTCGGTGCACCATTTCAAGATTAGGCACCGGATATATATACACACACATGTACATAATTTATATATTTACAACTTCATATTTCATTATATCTAATTAACCAAAAAAAAATTTAAAATATGATATGGGAATAAAATGAGTCAAATGATGACTTTTGGGCTTCAACGTACTAGAATAACCGGAATTCGTTCAGTACACCGGAATAGTCCAACACAACCCGAAATTTAGACTAAAACGGAACAAGGGGTTATGTGCACCAAATTAAGGACTGGAATGGAACGGAATTTAAAACATTAATACAAATGTCAATTTATCTTCTTTAAAAATAAATTTGTCCACAAATAGTGAGAACCTTCTTTAATGAGGAAAAAAAAAAAGTAGGTGAAGTCAAAAGATATTTTCTTACCAAAAGTTCAAGATGATGAGGTAATGTTAAGGTGAATCTAAGTAAAGGAAGAAGAAGAAAATGAAAACATACCATCTACTAAATGTATAAGGAAGAACAACTACATCAAAAGAGAAATCATTATGCAAGATAAAAATCTAAGCACAAGATGATACAGTATTAAAGAAGAAGAAAACGAACTCACACATTTAGCCGTCCCAAAATCAGCAAGCCTGACAACTCCAGATGAATCAATGAGCAAATTAGCCCCTTTGATGTCCCTACCGACACATGAAAAATAAATAAATCCAAACGTCATGTTAAGCAAATTATCCCCAAGACCACTTCCATGCTGAAGAGATGCATAGAAATTTTACGTACTTATAATAAGTGTTAAATTCTAATTTGCAACACTAAGTAGATTGTTTCAACAAATCAAACCAAACGTGAATTGCACCTGTGAACTATATTTTTGCTATGCAAGTAATCCAACCCAGAGAGAATATGGGTAGTAAACCGGCAAATATCAGATTCTGGTATGGCTCCATTATCCTCAATAAATTTTCTGATTGAACCTCCAGGAACATACTCCAGATATATACGAAACCAGCTATCAACCTGCATGCATAATATTAATTTCATACATTGCTGCAAGGATACTGCAGTAAACAATGTTGAGAATGTCTAAACATGCAAACTGGGAGAATACTCACTATTTCGCTGCCATAATATTGCACAATATTTGGATGCTTCAGCTCGCTGAGAAGTTTGATTTCCTGAAACCAATAAGGAGTAATAGAGGCATGAGGCAAGAAATCCAAATAAATAATTATAAAGACAATTTACAAACAGAAAGAACCATGAGAATTATAACGACAATTTACCAAAACAATAATAATAATAGTGATAAATATTTATTTATTTATGTAAATCCTATAGCTCAACATTTAAGAACACATGTCATACATACTCCTGACACACAGAACAAAGATTAAACCAAACTACATTAAAAAAATCACTGGCCAAACATCAACCAACAAAGATACTTTTACCTTCTAATGAATTACATAAGTTAGAATCATTCTGGATAATTACTTTCAAGAGATAAAAGTTTCCCTTACCATAATGCCACTCTAGAGGTGATGCAGGAGGCAATGGGAAGACAGTTTTGTTTTATTTTATTTATTTTTAAGTGTTAGGGGCAACTTTGTAATTTTAAAAATTCTGGATTTGGGCTGTGCTAACAGTCCGTTAAGTCCTCTTTTGGGTTTTATTTAAGTTTGGTATTTAAGTTTGGTTATTTAGTTGGGCTTGATAGTAAAAGCCTAAAGAGTTGAAGTTCATGTCTTTTTAGGGTTTTAAGAAATCCTATTTTAAGTATTCTATTTAAAGAATTGTAATGCATTCTATTAAAGAAAATTAAATATTTTCAGACTTAAGAGCTATGAAGCTTTTTTATGGTTAGTGTGATGCAAACTTCACCGAGGTGCAGGGACGGACCTAGGAGGGGGCTTCTAAGTCCCAAAAGGGGCTCGGGCCCCCTGGGCCTAGGAAAAATAAAAAATAATATGTATTTTTAAGGCTTGGAGTTGGTCAAACCACATCAAAATATTGTTGTCTTGTTTGGTTTTTTTTTTTTTTTTTTTTGCAATGCCCTTCCACAAGCCCCATATCATAACAAGAACAAACAACTTCTTAGTGAAAATGGACGACCATTGATTTTTGTTATAGCCTTATAGGGAGAGTTCCTAAGGATGGAAAGTTAACAGACACAGACATACACCATTACCAGTAAAATTAAATATATAACTATAAAACAAGAAATAAAATGTGTGGTCCATTAATATGCCTATGCAATAATTTGCCTAAGCATACTTGCGCCTACTAGGTCAACCATAACCAATGTTCACATGTTCAGGTTCCAACTATTCACTGCATGCATGTCTGGCATGGTTTACCCACTGACAGCTTTGTGCTATTGAGGAAGTGGATGTGCTAATGGTTTCCCTATTATAAGCTCCAAGATATGGGATGCAAGCTAAACCTTTCTTTTTCACACATCTATAATGAGCAAAAAAAATCTCCCCAAGATATGTTTGCAAAGAATTCCCTAAGCTATGAACAAAAGTAAACACTTTGCTGCAGCTATTAAACCATGTTGGTAGCAGAAAATTACCATATTTACAAATCAAGACAATGCAGACCATGAACTTTAATCCTTACTATAAGATTTCCTTCAATAAACCAAGACAAAAGCTTGATATGTTTGATAACAATATATATAATTATAGAGTGAAACTAGTAGTGCAAAAATTCTGGAGAATGACCTGCCATAACTGCCTTATAGAGACTGCAGATCTTTCGTCATCAGGAAATATTCTAACTTCCTTTATTGCACATGAAACTCGAGTATTCCTGTAAGAAAAGTGTAACTGTACTAAAGACATTGATGCAGGTGAAGAAACTAGCACAAGAAAACCATCAAACATATATACCATTTGGTGGCCAAGTAAACACTTCCAAATGAACCGCGCCCAATAAGTTTTTCTTTTTGCCATTGGCTATCTATACCTAATGACACCAATATTTCAGCAATAGGTTGGGGAGTGGGAGCAAACGGTGAAGGTGTGGCTGCTCCAGGCCAAATACTTTGCACTGTTGAGGTTTCAAGAGATTAATTAGAATGACAATTTATTTTCATTTTAAATAAAAAGGTATAAGTGGATTTTCCAATCATTCTCCCACGTCTATTGAAGGAATTGAAATCCAACTCAATTGAAACCCCTTAATTATTTTACCAAGAGAAAATTGTTGAGTGTGTTAATTAAGTGCATTAACTATTATCAATCGTAGAAGAGATTTCAATAAAACTTAAATACAAAAATTTAATTAATAATCTTACATCTCAAAAAGCAAGAAAATATTTTTTAAAACAAAGATAAAAAATTAAAATATAGAAAGATAAATAAATATTATTTATTTTATATTTAAATATAAAGAATCATCTCACTTAGAACGTATTGGACCCCTGGCAACGGTTTACTTTTATTATGAAAAGGATCCACTAGCACATTAAATTACTTATATGCAAACAATACTGCCTAAAAAAACTCGCCAATTATGAAGTAAAATTATTCACACACAAAAGAAGAAAGAGATGGAAGTACCTTTCAATTTGAAATCAGGACAAAGCATTTGCACCATCTCCCACATTTGCGACCCTATAGTCGGCACTACTTGCAAATCAACCAGACTGCAGAACCTGACGATACTGTTGTCCAACTTTTCAAGTCTGCGACGGTATAAGAATTTGAGATAGAATTTCCACCACCGGATTTTCAAGAAATTGCGAACCAGGTTCTCACCCATTTTCATTTGTTCGATCAAGCCCCATGTTTCTTCCCCTTCTGGGCAATCAAATTGTTTTGCATATATCATTATAGGCGCCGAACGATCTAACGTGAATTTGAGGCGTGTAAGAATGGGTTCGAAGTTCTTGGCTTTGTATAACACATCCCTAACTGTGTCATGTAAATCCGCAAAGCTCGCTACAAGTGCTGCCCCAAGAGCAGCCCCTCCAACCACTGCTGCTGCCATAAATTGTTCTGTATCCAATATATTTGGAAATTCAATTAAGAAACAAAACTACTTTACCCAACTATGCCAAAATTTTTTGGATTTTTCTTCTTTTTCCTTTTTAAGATGAATTTGATTTTTATTCAAAGAAATGACAACGTGCAAGTGCAACACGGTAAAAGTAAACTAGCAGTGATATGAACTCCTATAAACATCGAATTCTTCTTATAGCATTTAAATCAAGTCCTATAGTCAAATCTGATCAAAAGTCCCACTTTTCAATTTTTGCTAATTTACAACAACTACCTCAACAAATGGGGGCTCTAAGAGAGAAACCACTCGGCTGATGTGAATCAGATCAAACTTGACGGAATCGAAGTTCTTGGAAACCTCCGCCGTGTTGATCTGAGAGAGAGAGTCACAGACGGAGGGAGAGATTGAGATTTGGAAATAAACAAATTATCTCTATTTGATTTTGATGTAATGAAGATTACAATGTTTACTGAACGACTTCACCATTGAAATACTCAAAGAGCTACTTAGTCAACACGCTAAAGCCTGAACGTTTGGAAAGCGTATCTCCCATGGCGTTTAAAAGTTAGGTCTCGCATCAATTATGCACTTGTCAACTAACTTCAATGCAGATTATATATTTTGTTTAGCGCACGCTTGATGTGATGATCACTTCACAAGTATAAGTGCTTGTGAAATGTGGAGGGTAAAGGCTGGAGTTCAAGTCTCTAGAAGGGAGTTTTATATACATATACACGTAGATTAACCTAAAGTAGAAGTTTTATCTTGTATCAAAAAAAAATTTTGCTGGGTCTCACACTGCATTATTCATATTTAAAAATTATTTTGCTACAGTATTTTTAGCAATAAGTTTTCAATTTTCAGCAAATAACCGGTATCCAAACAGACCCTAGTGACCGTTTGGAAAGAGTTTCCCTCAGCACCTCTGCGTTTGGAGTTTAAAAGGTAGGTCCCACAGCAACTGTGCACTTGTCCGCCAACTCCACTTTAAATGCAGATTATATATTTTGCTGGGTCCCACACTACACTATTCATATATAAAAATTATTTTGCTACAATGTTTTTAGCAATAAGTTTTTGTTTTTAGCAAATAAGACAGACCCGGTCCTTCTAGTTCAATCCTTTTGTACAAGCTTCTCTTAAAAAATAATGGGGGCGGTTTAGGAGACCCATTAAAATAGTGATATGTGTTACTATTTAATTGAACTACCATCCAATGATCCAATGTACTAGAAGTACTAGACTTGGACCCAAAAACAAGAGTAACCACATCAACTTTTGCAAACTTTCCTTTTATTTCGCACCAAAAAAACTATTTTTTTTTATTTTACACACTCATTTTACAAAACATCCACATCAGTTTATTTATTTCACATATCTATTCAATAAAATATTTATTCTTTTATAACTTTTATTATTTCCTCACTTACTACCCTTTTCTCTTACAAACCCAACACTACCAAAAAATACTAAAATATTAAATGTACGAGCTACAGTAACCATGTATATATGCATGGTTAGTATAGTACTTGTGCATTTATGCACAATTTTACACTCACCGATATGATTTTTTTTTTTTTTTTTTTTGTGCTCAAAATGTGTAAAATATACTACTTTTTGTATTTTTGCATGAGATGATGTAGTTGCTCTAAGATAAAGCAACCAATTGGGCAAAAGTATGGTTTTCAAAGTTGGGTGACCTAATAATTTCTTTCCGGTTTTACGCTCCTTTTTTTTTTTTTTAAATGTATTTGAATCTTTCAAATTAGGAGTTCTTTAGGGCAAACTATTGCTTATTTATTGGTAAGCATATTACTATATTGGCTATTTTCTCTTCCATACAAAAACAAAAAAAGAAATGAAAAGAAAAAACGTTTAAACATATTAGGAGGTGTGAAGTTATTTGAAATAATGAAGAAAGATTAAAAAATATTCGATAGTATTTTTACCAAATTAAGGAGTGATTTAGTATACAAAATTCCAAAATAAGTGTTGAAAAATAAGAGTGAAAAAAAAAAAACATTTTCAACGTGGAATTAAAGTAAAGAATGAGTGACAACTTCACAGTTCTTTGAATCTAGTGTCTCTCTAAGATTTTTTTTCCTATTATTAAAAAAATTTAAATTATATAGAATATAATAATAAGAAAACATGAAAATATTAACGTAAAATAAAATGCAAATATAAAAAGTTTTACAATTTGCTTCTACTAGCAAAATTAAAAGGTAAAAAGGGATTGGTGAGATATAAAGTGAGAATTAAAAATACTGAAATGAAATTAATAAAGTGAGAAAGAGTCTGAAATAATAATAAACAAAACGAAAGTAGAGAGAGAAGAAGGGGGGGGGGGGCGGACAGGGAAAGAGTAATGAGTGATACATGCTGAGACTAAGAGCTGAGCCGTTAAGAAGAACAATATTGTTACAGCTGCAAAACCGAAGAGAGCAAAGTTGTCGACGCCACCAATGAAAACTCATGGCCACAATATCTCTTTTGGTACCTTTTTTTAGCAAAAAGGAAATTAAAAATTATTTTTTATAGAATGGGTTAAACAATTTATGAATCTCAATTATTAGGGGGTTCTTATTTTTTGTTTTTTAATGACATTTTTGTTGAATATTTTGTTTATTTGTTGTTATTTAGCCTGATTTAGTTATTGTTTAGGTTATGTTTGCTATTTTTTGGCCCAATTTTTATTGTTATTATTTGGGCTTTTACTTTATTGTTTAAGGGGTTAAGGATTATGTTTGGTAGGCAAGGTTATTTACTTATTTTTGTGTAATGCTAGGGAGACAACAAAATGTCACTAAAATTTTACAACATATCTAAATTAGCATATCAAAAAATTAAATTAGAGACCATAGTGAGCTCATGTGTGAGTTGGCATACTAATTTAGAAATATAAAATTATTGGAAAGAGAGAGAGATGATAGTCAAAATAGGTTGATTATAAAATAATTATTTCTATAATTTTTTTTTTTGCAAACATAATTTTTTGTTGGCAAGTCACCCTAACTTCTATCTATTTGTATAGCCACCCCTGTTAGAATCCGTCACTTTGTAGCACAAGCATAGTAAGTTTTCTTAACTCTCTAAATTTGTATGATGGTGTTTCTTATTTGTAAAATAATATATTTTGTGACTTTTTTTTTTTTTTTTGGATTTGTGTGTATTCTTGAGAGATATATATATATATATATATATATATATATTAAACGATGAAATAAACACAAACATTATATATTATTAAAAACAATGTGAATAACTAAAATTATAGATTATTAAAAAAATCATCATTATTGTTATGGGTTCTGTTAACAGATATCTTTTGGATATTTGTTAATGAACTATTTTAAGAAATTTTGATAGCTTTTGGCGTCTTAGCAGCCATCGGTGTACTTCTGGGTTCAATCCCCGCATCTTCACCTTACAAAAAATGAGGGCTAGACCAAATTATTGAATGAGAAAGGACAGTCGAGCAAAGCCTCCAAAAAGCCAAAAACCAAATTCCTATAGTTAAGCTGGAACTGTTTCTGATCTTCTTAGGTACATCGACCTTTACTTATAATGTTGTAACAACAAGGGCGTTAAGGTTGTTTCATGGACTAGAATCAGAACGCTAATGAGGCATACCCCATTGAAATGCTCAGCTAAAAAGGAAGAAAAGACCCATTCAATGAGAATTATAAAGGACTAGATCCCAAGGGCCTTTTATATAACAAATTAAAGGTACCTACAGGGTTCGATGATCCCTGGCATCTTCATATAGCAAATATGATAAAGGGCCAGACCAAATTATTGAGTCAGCAACGACAATTGAACAGCCTCCAAAATGTGGAAAACCAACTCACTTTCCCCCATGATTTAAAAAACGATTTTGACCAAGTAACTATTCTGGACCCAAAAAAAAAAAAAAAAAATGCTGAACTAACTTCTCTAATGAGGGAACAATGACTTTTGCTCCAACAATTAATCCTACCATCCGATATCTTCATTCAAGAGAAACTTTATCCCCTCCACTGGAAGAAATGTATTTACGTAAAACAGTCACATCAGACCATAGTTAAAATGAGACTATAAGACAGATCAATAATTTCAACATCTAATATATATAGTAATATCTACAAATAATTTATTGACTCCAATTATAAAAGTATTATTACCATCCAAAAGTATGGTTAAGTAACCGTGATATCTGAAGCTCTAAATGAGTAGCATGCAAAAACTGCTTCTAAATTCCCAGGCAGAATAAACTTCCAGAAGGAAGAAGCTTTTATAACTTTGAGAACTGTTGATGAAAAAAAGAGGCAAAGAACCTATTATCACAACAACCTATGGCTGCAAGTCATCTACTGTAGCATCTGTGAAGTCTATAATACAATTTGCACAGCTGCATATCAGCAGAACCCATGAGAAAAAGCCAGTAGCAGTTTTTCCCTTTCTGCAGAAGGGCTGGGATGATCAGTTTATTTTCAGAAGCAACAATAAGTTGCATGACATTTATATTTTCCATCAAGTTCTTCCAGTTAAATGCTCAGTCGCAAGATGGTCCATCCAGCTGCCCCGAGTTCTTCACGAAGGGATGTTCTAGTAACATTGCAGCAGACGGCCTCTCCTCAGGAAGTCTCTAAAAGCAGCACCGCAAAAAGTCCTTGCCCTCAGATGACAATGTTTGAGGTATGGGACGGGTGTTATGCAATACCTTGAAAATGGCTGCATCCTGCATCAAATATGACCAATGCAACTTAAACAAGACTGGGAAGATCTAAACACAAATGATATAATTAATGCAACTCCAACTACAATATACCATCCACTATGCTAAATCCAGAGGCAGCAGACAAAAGCTACAGCTGAATGCAGAAAGTAAAAGTTGCCAATATTACCAGATTCTACAGAACTAGGTAACAATATGATATAAAAGAAATGTTATCCGATTACCACACTTCAGTATCTCCTACAAGCAGACACACCAGACAAATACATTGTAATGTCACCAGATACAACATAACATATGCCACACATGCTTCTCCCTCCATAATGGAACCCACATGAGAATTAAAGGTGGGAAAGTAAACTCTGAAATTGATTGATATTCTGCTACAAGCAGGCGAAATTAATTGAGTCTTTTTCTAATTGTCATTGACCATTTCTAAGATGAACTCCCAACTCAGTAAACACACTAGCCATAATCATCTCATAATTTGCAAAACGGATAAATAATCGCACTCACTGTGTTTCATCCACATCTGATAGCATGGACGCATTACGTATGAAGTATAAGTTTTATTGATTTACTTGAATTACAGTGTCACTTAACTTGATTTATACAGAAAAGACACAAATCTAAATATCGAAAAGAGATCAAGTATCAAATCAAAGAATTAAATATATAATTTTCTAAGTCACTGATTGTAACAGAAAGACTGTAAGATCCACACATATAAACTCAGCGCACCTCACTTAAATTGATTGCAACACTTGAATTGTTATTAACAACAAATTGGACTACAAGTTTCATTACATACATGCTGCTATTAGCTTCACATTACCACAACAAAACCAGCCACTATTTGGTGACCAACAAGCACACTGCCAATACAACAGAATAATTTGCCAATTACTGAAAATCCATGGGTTTTGATCTTTATGACCATAAAAAATAGGTGGTCGGGAGATTACTATGATGCTCTAAAATAATGTCTGAAAAAATAAGGGAACAAGAACCAGAACTTGAAAATGTTGGCTGGCTGGCTGATGTGCTCTGAAGTCTAAACCAATCATTATGGGTTTGGTGGGTTGGCACAGCTGGAAGTTCAAAGATTCTTATTGGGCTTTGCGGGTTGGGGTGTGGGCTTCCAATAATTTGTTTTGTGGGTTTGTTTTAGGTTTGACTTAGTTGGGTTAAGTTTTTAATGGGCTGTGTTGGGGTTTTATTGGGGTTGGGTAAAAGGTTCTTCGGCTTCTTATATGGGTCAGGTTGTGACGGTTTGTAAGATTTTAATATCATAGAATCAGGTTGGGTGAAAGTTAGGTTATTTTTCCAATGGATCAGCGTTTGGTGACCTCTTGAGTGGTGGGACTCTTTGATGGGGCAGAGGACTTTGACGATGGCCCTTTTTTTATGGTTATTTTTTGGCAATGGTGGCAGGGTAGCTGGGCACTGTGGATGGGTTTACACAGAAGGTTTTCTGATGGGAGGGTTTGCTGTTTGACTTAGGTTATGTGGCTGATGGGTTACAGTGATTTGATGGGATGAGAAACACAGCAAAGGATTTTTATTTAGTTTAGATTTTCCAGTGGATGGACTATGCTGGTTTGGTTGTGCAGTGGTTGGGATTTTGGGTTTGACTCGGGTGTCTAGTGTGAAAGACAACAGTGGTGAAGTTTTAATTTTTTATTTTTAAATCTAGTTGACCATCGGTGATGCTCAAATGGATTGGAATTTGCTCTCATACCATGTTGCAGGACAATATCAATAGAAAAATAAAAGAACAAAAATTCTGGTTGTGCTCCCACGTCACAATGTAGCTTGATCTTAGCCTTATTCAGTTGTCAGAAACTTATATGGGATAGACATGAACCACGACAGCTAATGCAAAGCAACAATCCAACCATATAAACCTTCAAGATCTGAATATGATGAGGTCTTATCGCACGATTTTTTTTAATCAAAATTTAATAAGACATATGCAAAGAAACATCAACTTATTGTAATTCTGCAAGTTGAAAGTTTCCTAATTAACAAAGAATATAAAGGAAAATTAGATGCTCACCTTTTCATACTCACCCCAGGGAGCTTTTCCAGTGAACATTTCTATAATAGTACAACCCAAACTCCAAATATCTACAGCAAGAGCAACATCAGAGCTGGAATCTCTCCGCAACACAGCTTGCATGAGCTGCAGAAAGACAATGATCTCAGTAGGGGAAGATAAAGACCTATGACAAATTGATGTAGCAGCAAGAAAATACCTCTGGAACCATCCAGCATGGACTTCCCTTTAAAGATCAGCTGCTTGTTCAGTAAGCTGTGCAACAATAAGTCCCAAATTACTTAAGCCCAATATTAGAAACATCAACTAGAACCCCAGAAGGCAAATTAAAATATCAAGTTGGCAGCAACAATTCTATTTTATTTTATTTTATTGGTAAGTTGGCAGCAACAATAAAAGAGACAAAGAATAGTTTTAATGATGAACATGATGATACACCAACTTATAGAATTGGGTATCACCACTAAACAAAGGTAATCACCCATATTTCTCTGAATTATCCTCAGCACATTACTGTGGCCAGGGGGAGATTAGATACTGGCAATAACAACAAAATCCTAACAAAGGATTCACAAGTTTAAAAGCAGGCACCTCAACATCCACCTACATGCTCGACGTATGGAATTGAATAGAACACAGTGAGAAATGCAATAATACTAATTGCAATATTTTACAAGAGCATTCTTCATACAAAGGATTACACTACACTGATTCTGCTTTTTCGTAACAGGGGCAATGCTGTTGTCACAACCATAGACTCGATCACAATTGAGCATTTGAGCATACAAACGTCAATTTATCTTCTTTTTTAAAAGAAAATTATCCACAAGTATTAATAATCTTGTTTAATGAGAAAATAAGGAACAAGTAGGTGAAGTAAAGATATTTTTTCACCAAAAGTTCAAGAAGACAACGGACTGTTAAGGAGAGTCTATATACCGGAAGAAGAAGAAGAAGACGGAAGAAATACCATCTACTACATGCCAAAAGGAAGAACGACTACATCCAAAGAGAACCATTATGCAAGATAAAATCAAGACACAAGATGATACAATAAAGAAGAATAAGAAGAAGACAACGAACTCACATGTTTAGCCATCCCAAAATCAGCAAGCTTGACAACTGAAAGCTCGGATTTGTGTTAAAAACACAAGAGCTGTTTAGACTCCCAAATAAAACATAATGGCTCGATAGATTATACTCTAACTTATACTAAGTGCGGAATAGAGTAAATGTGAGTGAATAAACAAATAAACTACTCTAACCCATAATCAATAAAGTATAGTAGTAAATTGAAAGGTAAAAGAGTAGGGAAGAAGAATGCAAACACAAGATAACACTCCAATGTGTTATTGAAGAGGAAACCGAAGTACTCGGTGTAAAATCTCTTTGCTGCCCTCCAAGCAGTACATCGATCCACTAGAGAATAAGTTGAAATACACGAATAACAAAAGACCCTCTAACCCTAGTTTGCCCTATGTACTTGCCAAGCCTTGTCTTCTCTAGCTCTCTGGATCACGCAATTTAGCCCGATTGCATCCGCCAAACATATGGCTTCTTCCAATGCTTCCCAGCAACTCCAAAACCTTACTTTTCACTCAAATGTGTTATTGAAGAGGAAACCGAAGTACTCGGCGTAAAATCTCTTTGCTGCCCTCCAAGCAGTAAATCGATCCACTAGAGAATAAGTTGAAATACACGAATAACAAAAGACCCTCTAACCTTAGTTTACCCTATGTACTTGCCAAGCCTTGTCTTCTCTAGCTCTCTGGATCACGCAATTCAGCCCGATTGCATCCACCAAACATATGGCTTCTTTCAATGCTTCCCAGCAACTCCAAAACCTTACTTTTCACTCAAGATGGGTGTGGTAAGTGTTTGAGCTATCAACCTCTCGAGGATTTAGAAATGGAGAGGTAAGAGTTGAGGAAAACCACACAGAATTGTGTAGAGATTTGTAAGTATAACAATCTCTCACTCTCAAGGGTTTGTGGCTAGGATTTTCTCTCAAAAGCTCTCCTTTTCATCTGTGAGTAATGTGGGTATATATAATATGGGTACAGAAAGTGTGTATCAGATAGTACAGTCTGGCAAAATAGAATGTTTCGCAAGTGTCTCGCGGGAAGGTCTTACCCGCGAGCTACTCGCAAAACATAGTTGTCTCCATCTGTCCTGACTCTTTGCATTACAGTCATGTGTAGGGCACATACATCATTTCGCGGGATGCTTAGTCGCGAACTACCTGCAAAAACTCTTTTGTCTTCAATTGCTTGAGTTTTCATACTCTTTCTCTATCACACAACCCTTCCGATTAAATCTCACAATAAATATATGGTATAAAAAGATTGAATGAAATTATAATTAAATTTGGCACGGAATTAAAGCCAACATAAAATAGTTGTAAATTACAACTTTACAACAACTCCAGATGAATCAACAAGCAAATTAGCCCCTCTGATGTCCCTATTGAGACAAGAATAGAAAAAATTTCTAAATGTCATATTAAGCAAATTAGCCCCAAGACTACTACCACGCTAAAGTGATGCATAGACATTTGACATGCGTAAGTGTTAAATTATAATTTGTGAGTTGCGATACTAAGTAGATTGTTTTAACAAATCAAATCAAACGTGAATTGTACCTGTGAATTGTCTTTGTGCTATGCAAGTACGCCAACCCGGAGAGAATATGGCGAGTAAAATTGCGAACAACAGACTCTGTTATGGTTCCAAAATGTTCACGAACATATTTATTAATGGAACTAGGATGAACATACTCCAGATATATAAAAAACCGGTCATCGACCTGCATATGCACAACAATATTCATACATTGCATCAAGGAAACTACTATGAAGGATGGCAAATGGGCGAGTTGGGTCATAAATGGGTTGAGTTATAAATGAGTTGGGTGTGTAATTACCCATTTATTCATTTATGACCCGTTTATATATAAATTAATTATCCATTACCCGCCCAACCTATTTAATTAATAACACATCCATTTAACCCAATATAACCCAAATAAATAAATAAATTCAGAAACTTTTCCCAGAAACCCATCTTAGAATAAATCCTTTAGAAACTCATATCCAACATTCTCCACACTTTTATCAAATGCAAAACAATTTGTTCACTTCAAAACCCTTTTTTTTTAATCTTTTAACCAACTTTTATATAGTCAACAAAGAAATATATCAACACCCAAAATCTTTAACGTAGAACATTGAAGAAATCTATTTAGCTGCCCAAAAATACATAGAAGCAGAAATTAAAAAAAAAAAAAGTAAAATTTTGAAAATTAAGTAGCACAGCAACAAGGAATTGAGTAAAAGGGATCGCATATTAAGTAGCACAGCAACAAGGAATTGAGTAAAAGGGATCGCATTATAAGGAATCGGAGTTCACCAGAGGAGCGTAGGTTACAAGGTCTACTCCTTCGATCTCCGCCATGTGGCTCAACAACTTGAGCGCCGGTTACAAGATTTGCTCCTCCGATCTCTGCCATGTGGCTCAACAACTTGAGCGCCGATTACAAGGTTTGCTCCTTCGATCTCCGCCATGTGGCTCAACGACTCGAGCGCCTCGAAACCGCCATGGTCAACTATCCCGTCGAGCTCTCCCAGCTCCCTTCTTTCGATACCATTCACTACAACCCCTCCGATATCGCGTCCTGGGTCGACTCGCTCCTCTTCGAGTTCAACCACACCCCGTCTCTACCGTCTGATCTTCCAGATTGTCCAGACATCATCGTGGGCCCAGGGATCAATCCAACGGTAATAAACGAAGCGAATGCTACATGGACGGACCACGATGCTCCTCTAGTGAACTCTAATTCCATCCCCGTTCTCTCTCTAGAATTTCTTTTGTTTGGTTATTGAGAAAATTTGAGAGAAAGTGTATGAGCTTAAAAATCTTGAGGTTAAAGTACTTGGGAAAATGATTGGCTACTAAAAAAATCTGTGGAAGAGTGAAGCTTACGGCTTAAGCTTAATCTAGAGATTATACTGTTTATTTAAGTGGATTTATCTCATTTTAAATTTTAGATGAGTTTAGTGGATATTAATGGATTTATTCATTTAGATCCATCTAATTAAATAACCAAATAAGTCTTAATCTATTTAACCTAAATATTTAAATGAGTTGGGTTAAGACTTATCCAAATAAAGTGGGTATTGAGTGAGTTCATGGATATAAATAAAAATTGTCACTCCTGACTACTATAAAAAAACGACGAGAAAAACGTGCAACTGGGAGAATACTCACTATTTCGCTACCATAATACTGCACGATATTTGGATGCTTCAGCTGGCTGAGAACTTCGATTTCCTGAAACAAATAATAATTGGAATAATAGAGGCATGAGGCAAGAATACCAAAAAAATAATTATAAAGACAATTTACCAAATACTAATACTAATAATAATATATTTATTTAGGAAAGTTATAAAGCTGAACATTTAACAATATGTCATAATATTATAAATTAGGGCAAAGCTTGACATGTTTGATTTCAATACATAATATAGAGCAAACTAGTAGTGCAATAAATTCTGGAGAATGACCTGCTGTAACTGCTTTATAGACACTGCAGATTTGGGTCATCAGGAAATAAATCAATTTCCTTCATTGCAAATAAAGCTCCAGTTTCTCTGTAAGAAAGGGTAACTGTACTAAGACATTGCCGCAGGTAAACATATTAGCATAAGAATTATATCAAACATATATACTTGTTGGTGGCCAAATAAACACTTCCAAATGAACCGCCCTCCAATAAGTCTTCCTTTATGCCATTGGCATTCATCCATAATGACCTGATTCAGCTATAGGTTGGGGAGCAGGAGCAGATGGTGAAGGCATGGCTGCTCCAGGAGAAAGAGGTAACGGATGGACTTTTACAGGAAAATTACTTTCATTTTGCACTGTTGAGGTTTCAAGGGATTATTTAAATTGATAATTTATGAATTTCAATAAAAAGATATGTGATTTTCATTCTCTCTACCACCTCCAAAATATTGGGCCAATAGAAATCCAATTCAATTGAAACCGTTTAATTGTTTTACCAAAAGGAAAATTGTTATGAGTGTGTTCATTAAGTGCATTCACTATTATTAATTGTAAAAGAGACGTTAATAAAACCCGAATACAAAATTTTAAATAATAATTTTACATCTCAAAAAGCAAAAAAAATGGTTTTTAAACAAATGAGAACAAATTATAAGATAGAAAGTTAAATAAACATTATTTAATCAATATTTAAATATTAAGAAACATCACTTAAAATGTATTGAGCCCCTGGAAACGGTGTACTATTACTATAAAAAGGATCCACTAGCACTTTAAATAACTTCAACTAATATGTAAACAATACTTCCTAAAAAAACTAGCCAATTATAAGTAAAATTACACACACACACACACACACAAGAATAGCGAGATGAAAGTACCTTCAATTTTGTCTCAGGACAAAGCATTTGCACCAATGTAGTCTTCCGCATTTGCAAATCAACTGACCAAACTTTGCAATGTCCTCATCCAACTTGCAAACTTTAATGGCGTAATGGACTTTGAAACAGTACTTCCACCACCGGATTTTCGAGCACTTGCGAAACAGTTTCTCACCCTTTCTCATTTCTTCGATCCAGCCCCATGTTTCCTCTTCTGGGCAATCAAGTTGTTGGCTTAGTAGTTTTATATCTTTGATCATAGGCAATAAACGATCTAGCGTGGATTCGAGGTGTTAAGAATGGGTTTGAACATAGGGCTTTGCTTCCCACATTCTTAACTGTGTCATGTAACACTGCAAAAACCTCTAAAAATGTTGCCTCAAGAGCAGCCCCTCCAACATATGCTGCTGCCATAAATTGTTCTGTATCCAATATATTTGGAAATCCAATTAAGGAACAAACCAATCTACAAAAAGAAATTGAATTTTTTTCGTTTTTCTTTTTAAGATGAATTAGATTTCTATTCAAATAAATGAAAAAGTAAAACTAGCTGTGAAACGAACTCCTATAAACATCGAATTCTTCTAGTCTATTCTGGTATAAATATAAAAATCTCACTTTTTCAGTGGCAGCTTAGGGTTTTTTTTAGGGGGGTCAGCATTAGCGGAACTAGGAATTTATTGTGGATAGGAAAGTAAAAAGTAAATAACTATTTTTTTTTCTTTATATACCACTTCATACAATTTAGGATACAATATAACTATATTTTATAATAGTCTAAAAAATTATTAATAATTTAAAGATCAGCAAGACAACAACTATTGAATATATAAACAAATAAAATTAAATAACTAATCATACATTCTTTTATTTTATTTATTTTATTTTTTTTGAGAAACCAGAGCACAAGCCTGGGACTTTATTGAATAAGCAAACAAAAACTTAATGAACATCAAAGTTTACCACCTCGGCAATGTCTAAAGGCAAAGCTTCCATCCAAATGTGGCAGCCAACAATGGAAGAGGCCTTTTTTGCAAGGACATCTGCAACTATATTACCCGAGCGATTTACATGACTGAAAATAACTGAAGAAAAACTAGGCAGTAGGTGCCGTACATCATCTACTATATTTCCAAAGGAGGACAGTCTTGAAGTCCCCTGGGAAACTGCAGAAATAATAGTGGCCGAGTCACTTTCGAATATTACGCGATAAAGATCAAGCTCAGCAGCAAATTGGACAGCTCTGAGGCAAGCAAGAGCTTCCATATCAGCAACTGTTGATGATAGCATAGCAGGCACGGACAGAGCACCAAGGTTCGCACCTCGCCAATCCCGCACGATGACACCGAGTCCAGCTGAGTTCGTGTGTTTGAAGAGGGCAGCATCGAAGTTCACTTTAACAAATCCTTGTTCTGGAGGGAGCCACTGATGCCGAACAGCACGTCGAAAGAGAGGAGCTTCTGGAATCTGACTATTGATGAAGTCGTGGAGCAGAGCACATGCAACGACGCTGATCTTAGCTATGGTAAAGCTTCACGTCCAAAATGGAGAGCGTTACGTCTATTCCATACGCCTCCATGTAATTGTTGCAAACATCTGCGGTCTGAGTTCGTCACCAACCTGCATAAACTTGTTAAGTAGATCATAGAAATTCAAGGGAGGGGGGATATCATGGACTGAAACCATTGGTGGGCCAGCCACACAGGAGCTACATGGCTGCAGAAGCACAGCGCATGGAGCGCATCTTCCGATCAGATTTACACAGCTCACACACATCCGATTCTACAATATGTCTTCGCTTCAGGTTACATTTTGTGGGTAGAGCATTGTTACACACATGTCCAAACAAAATGTTTTATCTTCTTGGGCACCTGCATCTTCCAAAGGCGTTTCCAAAAGGTACTTTGGTTGGCCTGGTTTGCGCACTTGCACGTTCTATTGAAGCCGAGGCAGCCAGCAACTTATAAGCATTACTAGTGCTGAATTCTCCGGTGGGGTGCACGACTAAGACACACAATCAGGGGGACTTCTACGGCTTAGTGGAATACTTAATATCATTGAAGCTTCATGAGGTATAAAAGCATGGTTTACCTCCCCAGATTTCCACACACTCAAATCAGGATTAATGAGAGAGCTCACCCTTGTTTCTGACATCACTGAGGGGGGGGGGGGGGGGGGGGGGAAGAAGGATTACTTAGTTTCACAGGCAACCACTTGTCTTCTTTATCCAAATGGATTGACCATTCCAATGCACCAAACCATACCCTTTTTATAACATCTCGAGCCCCAAGGATGCTCTTCCATGCATATGAATCGGAGTTGGAGTCCTTGGCATCTAGAATAGAACAATTAGGGAAGAATCGAGCTTTGAAGACTCTAAAGCAAAGGGAATCCAGGTTATGCATCATCCTCCATACTTGTTTAGCAAGGAGGGCTTCATTAAACTTCTTAATTTCTTTGAATCCCATGCCATCCACTTCTTTAGCTTTACACAACCTCTCCCAACTTACCCAATGCACCTTCCTTGAATCATCACTATAGCCCACCAAAATTTTCTAATAAGGACTTCTAGTTCTTTGATCAATCCTTTAGGGAGCTTAAAACAACTCATGGTATAAGTTGGAATGACTTGAATAACAGCTTTTATAAGGACCTCCCTACCTGCAATAGATAGTAGTTTTTCCTTCCACCCCTTGCAGTTTCTTCCACACCTTTCCTTACGATAAATAAAGCTCCTCTTTTTCACCCTCCCCACTAATGCAGGCAAACCCAAATATTTTTCATATTGTCTGATCGCTGGACTCCCAATAGTTGCTGGATGCGAGTTTGGGTTTGGTGAATGGTGTTTGAACTAAAGAAGATATTAGTCTTCTCTCTATTAATTTTTTGACCCGTTCCCCTTTCATAGATAGCCAAAATATCCAAACCCTCTAACATTCAACCTTAGTGGCATGGTAAAGGAGGACACTATCATCTGCAAAGAATAAGTTCGATACTCGAGGACCATATCTACTAATAGAACTCCCTTTATACTGCCTTCCATCTTAGCCTTTTGTAATAAACCTTGTAGACCCATTGCACACAAGAGAAACAGATAAGGTGATAAAGGATCCCCTTGGCGGAGCCCCCTAGATGGTTTGATGCTTCCCACTGGCTGCCCATTTAGGAGGATTGAATAGGACACAGATTGCAAGCATGGCATAATAATTCTCCTCATCTTCTCTTCAAGCCCCAAGTGATGCATTATTGCCTTCAAGAAACCCCACTCCACCCAGTCATAAGCTTTACTCATGTCCAACTTAAGAGCCATAAAACCCATCTTGCCTTGTGTTTTCTCTTCATATAATGGAGGGTCTCAAAAGCCACAGTATGTTATCAGAGATCAATCGGCCCAAAAGAAAGGCATTCTGAGAATCTGGCACAAAATTGGCTAAAAACCTTTTCAACCAGTTAGCCACCACTTTTGCAATAAGTTTATAAATGACATTACATAAGCATATGGGCTTGAAATCAAAAACTTTCTTGGGATTTTTAATTTTTGGTATAAGGGTGATGAAAGTAATATTTATGGATTCTGGGACAATACCTGAGTTCAACGCTCGAAGAACCACAGCAGTCACATCTTCCCCCACAATGTGCCAGAAAGACTTATAGAAAATAGGGGACATACCATCCGAGCTAGGAGCCGTGAGGGGGGGCCATTTGGTTGAGGGCTTCTTTGACCTCACTTGCTTGAAAATCTCCATCTAACTGCTCAATCGAATAAACCGCAGCAGTGCTTAGAATACTACTCAGAATACATTTAATAAAATACAAATGTAGAAGAAAAGTGCAGGAAAAAATAACTTCATTCGGTTCTTAATGCCAAAGTAAGCCAAAGTCTGTGAGAGAAGTTTTTTTTTTTTTTTTTTTTAATGAATAAGTTAAATTTTGAATTTTTTTTATTTCTTATAAAATTAAATATTTTAAGAGTGTTGCTATTGATACAACACTTTCACAACAAAATCTATATGATAGGTAAAAAAAGTTATATCAGTTGCAGGTCTAGATAAAAGCCAGTTACAACTTACCACTTAACTTTATTGTGAAATTATTGTGAAAATAGCACTAAGATGATCATATTTAAGCTAATTCAGTTGGATTTAAAAAAATTAGGATTAGGGTGTTCAAATTTTTAATTTTTATTTTAGAGAGTCAAAACAAAAATAAAAATTAAAAATTTTTATATAAAATTGCTTTGTTGGGGCAAGTCAAGGGGTTCATTTGAACCCCCTGGGCTATGTGTAATGCCGCCCCTGGGCTATGGCTATAGAAAAATAATCTTTTTTGATGTAATGAAGATACACTGTTTACTGAAAGACTTCATTATTGGAAGTTGAAAGTTGAAACACAACACAAGAGCTACTTAAGTCAAGAGTCAAGACTCAGAAGTCTGAACTTTGAACTTTGAACTTTGAATTGAACGAGTGGGATAGTCAAGACTTAGAAGTCATCTATTTTTTCAGTTTGGCCATTAATGTTACCCGGATTCACATCCCGTGCAATACCTCAAATCTTAGCCGTTTGTATAATCCAAGGCCCATTAATTTGACACGTTATAACTCCAGCCTGGCAATCCGTGTCTCCCACTTTTTCTTTTCATTTCAACTACCTGTATTCCTTTTCAGTAAAACTCTTTCTTTCCCACCTCAACTAGGTTTCTCTTTCTCTCCCTAACGCTCCATTCTCTCAACCCGACTGTGCTTTCGCCACTCTCTTAACCTCCACGCTTGCTCTGTGCGTCTCCCTCAAGTCCTCAACTCCTTCATCACTATTACCAGCATACCCAACTTAGACCCATCAGTGAAAACAAAGAAAAAATACCAACTCACCATCTGAAACCAAATCCCCAAACACTCACACGCCTCGTAGCGCACTTTTTAGACCCAGATGAGAGAGAGAGCGACAGCAAGGGTTGGGGTTTGGAGAGAATCGGGTAGTTGATACTTTGTGGTTTGATCTAGGGAGGGAAGTGAGATTGAGAGACAGAGAAAGAGAATTTGGTCTGAAGAAGCCACCATCGGAGGTGGTTTGTGATGAGCCATGGCAGTAGAGAGAGAGAAGAGGCTGACTGGTCTGGTAAGTTTTCCCTTTATCTCTTTTTTTTTTTTATTAATTTGTTTTTTATAAACTTTGTTTGTTTGCTAGGAAAGAAAATAATGGTGTGCCAATTTTTTTGATTGATTTATTTCTACTGAATTTGATTCTATTTTCTCTTATTTTTTATGTTTTTGGTTTTTAGCTTATGAATTGAAATTGTCCTTACATTGTTTGCATTTTTGTCAATTGTTTAAAATGCTTAAATTAATCCTTGTAACTTGTATTCAATGGGCTTATTATGAGTCTCCTAATGAAGAAAGTTTGAACCTTGAGCTATTTGACCAAAACATGAATGTTCAATACACTGAAAGGCTTTCGTAGACAAATTTTGACAGCATATATTTCCATTTGGAGGTAATTACACAATATTGACTTTAAAGACTTCTTGTAGACGTGTTGTTAAACAGATGATTTTATTGTGTTGAATGATCCATATTGAGTGTCACTCCTTAGATATAGAAGAAACTAAATGGGTAGCACAAATGATCAAATCCGTAATTATACAAAATTTACTTTTTGAGATTTTCAATTGTCCTGGCAATCCCAGAAACGCTACAGATGCAGATCAATAACCATGAAGTTTGTTAATTATAATTTCTTTAATGAAATTGGTTCTTTAATCTTAGTCTTGCTGGATTTAATTTGTAGTCACTTTGGTTACATGTTTTTTTTATAACTTGTAGTACTTCCACAACTAAATTGAAAACCATCATAGCTCATTACTATGCTTTGGGTATGGCTGAATATGCTGTCATTGAGTTTCTGTTTGATGGTGAGCTTGTGTGTGTTCCTTGGTGGTAAATATGTATTACTTTTATTTGGATTTGAAACCAATGAATGGTGGTTGGATGGGCGTTTTTAGATTTAGGTTGATTTCAAAATGGGTTTCTATTTATGTGCTTTATTGTGTATAAACATGTCATGGTGCACACGAGTTGTTAAGTGTGGGTGAAATTTGTGTTTCATGAGTGTGCTTATATTAGTTTAAAAAAAATGTAGCAGGTGAGTACAAATCTATAAAGGGTAAAGTAATGTGTATTAATCTTCTTGTTGTTTTTTCCCCTTTGCTTTGATTTTTGTTTTTTGCCTTGCTTCTTTGTTGTTGTTGTTGCCTTTAAGTATTTTGTTACCGCCTTATTGGTACCACTTGAGCAATTTTAGGATTTATTTTTTCTTTGAGATTAACTAGAAATTCCGTTGCTTAGTCATGAGGTATTCTAAAAATCCTTATGACATTTTTCTTTTTTGTCCTAATTTTTTCTAAAGTACGTGTTATTTCCTAAATTTGGATTTGCCATGCACTATGCAGCAATGCATTATTTTGGTAGGACAATATGTTTGGCCTCTTTACAGATGAACTTGTGATGAATTTTTTTGCTGTCTTGAATTGTTACTAATCATACTTTATAAGTTAGCTCAAATTTTAGGTAATAAATTACATATTTTTATATTTTTTTAGTGCATGCCTAAAATATTTTGGGTTTTTGGTTCAAAATCATCTTTCAAAATTTGGTGATTTTTTCTATGGTAATGAATTTATCAATGATTCATATAATTAAAAATAATAATGCTCTTTACAATTGTGTACTTGTGGTAGATATTTGACTAGTAAGTTCAAATATATATATATATATATATATATATATATATAATAATAGGTGAAGCAAAGAGAAACTCAAATAGAATTTCAAATTTAGAGTTTCAATTTTGTGCCATATGTCTAGATTTGGATTCTCAATTTTGTGCCACTTGTCCTAACCAAAACTTAAAAAAAAAAAAAAAAAAAAATTCTAATTACATTATAAATTGGACTTCAATTTTGTGTCATCTATCTTATCTAAATTTTCTATTTTTTTGCCCAAATAAATGATGCATTAACATTTAACACGGAAGCCAAGAAAACCATAATGATAATATTTATTGGCCTAAGCATGAACATCTCACCTGCACACTTTTATAGGTGAACATCTCACCTGCCCACTACCAGAACCAAAGAGTCTAACGAGAAAGCCTATAAAAGTAAAACATCATCTCCTCCTAATGCCATATCGTTATCCCATGTCTCCTCCTTCTCTCTCAACCTCTACCAACTAGATCCACACACTACCCTCTCCTCCTCTTTTCGGATTTCTAAGAGTAAGGCCGAGTTCAAACACAATGTTCAATCACACACTTCCTTGTTTCACATTCTCATACATTACCACTTCATTGGCGCCTCCAAGAAGATTCCAAGCTCAATATGGAAACTGAATCTACCAAGATGAATATCTTATCATCACAATTGTTAATATTTTCGTGTGTAAACACGGACTACATGCTAGTAATACTTTAATGATTGTAACCAAAAAAGAAAAAAAATTTTATGGTTACTGTACTAATTGAAATTAATTTTTCAACAATGCAGGAAGACATAGAAGCCAAGCTTACTTGATTTGTTTTTCAACACTACAGGATGACATAGAAGCGAAGCCTACTCAACCTACCTCAAAGTTGGCTTTGTTCATGAAATTTTTTTTGAGAACTGTTCATGAAATTTTAGATATAAAGAACATGACTCATATCTATTTTGGTTGGGATCATTATCAAGATGTGGCTATTTTGGCTTTCTTGAAACACTGAAATCACATATTCATATTGTGAAACTAATTTAGCTAGGCTATAAAGCCCCCCTTCCCCCCCCCCCCCCCCCCCCTCTTTTTTTAAGGTTTTGTTCATTTGGTTGTGGATAACAATTACAATGAAATTATGTTGCTTACAACAAGTGACAAGTGAATTTGGTGGCGCTACTATTAAAAGAGAAGATTAATGCACAATGAGAACAAAAAATTCTCACATAAGAAAGTACAAGTTCTAATGTCATTGTACATGTGCTAGAATTTTGCATGAATAGATTATCTCCCATGCAATGTCAAGAGATTGAAATACAAGAAGAAAGCATCATTTTGACTTATTATGTACACATTAAAGGCCAAAACTCATAGAGGTGATCTCTATAAACGTAATAATCACAACCTCTTAACTTGTAGAAGTGATCTCTATAAACCAAATCACAACGTCTTTCCATTGGCCATTTTGCCTCGTAGCATCTGCATGCTCCTTGTAAATCTTATTTATAGGGGTTTTAAATGTAAATTTAATTTGCTTGTTTTTGAGACTCAAGCCATGTGTAAAAAGAATGAAGTGCTTAATGCAGATTAAACCATAGGGAAATATCTTGACAAGCTCATTGCAATGAGCATTCTTTTAAAAGTAGATTCAACACAATAAAACCAGTTTCTTTTACACTATAATTATATAGTAGCACAACAAAAGTTAAATTACAAATTTATGATGAACGTAAGGACCACAATAACCATAGAAAAAGTGAATGTAATGGATAATAAATCAGATACATATCTATAGTTATCAAAGTGTCGCACTAATTTCTAACAAGCAAAAAACCAGAATTCAATCCACAATACAACATAACATTGTGACTCTAACAACGTATCATTCCCCAAGAACAATTCTAGTTCAAAAAGTGGCTTCGAGTAAGAGCTTGTAAAAGAAATTGGTTATCCTTCCCCTAAATAAGTTCTCTTCAAGGAGCTTCTAGAATTGAGCAAATATATGTGTGATGAAGCATAAAAGTCCAAGTCTGCATTGTCAGGGTCAAAAAAACATGTTAAAAATGGCAAACTTGATGATTACACTCAAGCTCAACCTGAATTCAAATAATTAACATAATTAACCCTTCAAAAAGATAACATACATTGATACATAACTAAATAAATGCATCAGGACAGTGCATAATCTGATTGCAACACATTCAACAAGAATAACCAACAACAATTAAGCATAATTTAAGATTTAGGGACATTTGGGAAAGTGATGAAGGTTATAGACAAGAAGAAACCATCAACTCTAAAGGTGTAGAAGAAAACTTGACTTCGATTGGCCAATTGAAGGATAAAACCTCTATTGCCAATTTGTTACTAAATCATTGTTAGATATTTAGAATAGAAGAATAATAACACGGGAGAATTTCCACTTATAGTAAAAGTTATACATTGAGTAAGGATTGGTTACAACGGAATCAACATGGTACAAATCAAAGCCTCAAGGACCTTGGAGATCTTGGTATTTTTCAAATAAATAAAAGAAACCTAATATTCTTGCCAAACTGTGTTGGAGAATGGCATAGGACATTGAAGTTCCATGGCTCCAAATGCTAATTAAAAAGTAGCTTACTCAATCTAGAATCAGTGAAAAAGGAAGGATGTATAGTTGCCTGTATGTCTCGTATTTGGACAGCGTGCAAAGATGGAGATATAGTTCTCAATAAATGCTTAAAAAGGTCTATTTCTAATGGAGATTTTGCTTGCCTATGGGTGGTTTCTGGCTGTCACTACTGACAACAGCAAAAGTTCGACTAAGAAAAATTCTTTCAACTAATTTGTTATAAAAAAAGCCCTGTGAGCCATTAATAACAATAGGACATAAATTTTCCTACATTGAAATAAAAACAAATAGATTCTAACTAAATAGAATGCCACTACCCACCAATAGAAATCCCCAAAAATCTAAAGTAGGAAAAAATTACCCATTTTTTGAAGTACAAGAAATTTGTGGAGTTCATATAACTGATATTGCTCAATCACAAGTACATGGTTCAAGTACAGGTGATTTCAATTCCTAAGCTAAAAACCAAAGACATGGTTAAGTAGAGGTGATTTCAATTCATAAGCTAAAAACTAAAAACATAAAAAATAAGAGAAAATAGAGTCAAATTCAACATAAATAAATCAACCAAAAAAATTGGGACACCATTATTTACTTTCCTAGCAACCAAACAGAGTTTATAAAAAACAAATTAATAATAATAAATAAAAAAAAGATAAAGGGAAAACCTACCGGACCAGTCAACCTCTTCCTCTCTCTTTGCTGCCATGGCTCATCACAACCACCTCCGATGGTGGCTTCTTCGGACCAAACTCTCTTTCTCTTTCTCTGTCTCTTAATCTCACTTCCCTCCCTAGATTAAACCACAAAAGTATCAACTACCCAATTCTCTCCAAAACCCAACCCTTGCTCTCACTCTCTCTCTCATCTGGGTCTAAAAAGTACTCTACGAGGCGTGTGAGTGTTTGGGGATTTGGTTTTAGATGGTGAGTTGCTATTTTTTCTTTGTTTTTGCTGATGGGTCTAAGTTAGGTATGCTAGTAGCAGTGATGAAGGGGTTGAGGACTTGAGAGAGACGCATAGAGCAAGCATGGAGGTTGAGAGAGTGGCGGAAGCACAGTCGGGTTAAGAGAATGGAGCATTAGGGAGAGAAAGAGAAACCCAGTTGAGGTGGGAGAGAGAGTTTTACTGAAGAGGAATACAGGTAGCTGAAATGAAAAGAAAAAGTGGGAGACACGGATTGCCAGGCTGGAGTTATAACGTGTCAAATTAATGGGCCTTGGATTATACAGACGGCTGAGATTTGAGGTATTGCACGGGATGTGAATCCAATGTTACCCGTATTTTAAAACAAATAAAATAAATGGTAGACCCGTGACACAGTTGACCGCATAGTGCAGTGGATTAGAAGGTCGTGGGTTTGACTCCCACGTAAAATTGAAAATATTTAATTATTATTTAAACAAAGTTTTTTTGACGCGTTGATTGTTGGGAAATTAACTTCTTTTTCCCTCTCTTTTTTTGGTCTTCGAGGATTGTGGTGTGCTGATGTGGTCGACCCATTTTTTAATTTACAAGAAAAAATAAAATGCAGAGTAAAAATTAAATTTTTTTTTTGATAAAACGTTAGAATTTAAAAGTGGTTTCTTGACGCATTGATTGTTGGGAAATTAAGGCATGTTTGTTAATGTTTTAAACAACATAACACGTATTTTTATAACACTTTTTGCCCATACATATTTTCACAACACGTAAACAATGTTACTAGAACAACATTACTAAATGTTCCCTAACTTTTTTGTTTTTTCTCTCTTTTTTTGGGGTTTGAGATTCCACAAAGTGACTTTGGAGAATTAGATAGTGTAAAATAAAAAATCAAATTTTCTTGATAAAACATATGAATTTAAATGTAGTTTATTGACTCAAAATGCAATGTAGTTTATTAACTCAAAATGCAATCTCAAATACACAAAATCTAGGATATAGATTTTTTTAATGGGATGGATTGTAAAATAAAGAATAGGATGTTGAGTATACTGTTTAAGTGAGAATGTAAAATAAATAAAATTGTAATTTAGGCAGGCAAAATGCATATTCTTTGCTAGAAGAGAATGCTCTTAAAATTTAAATACAGTTTATTGCCGCTTTAACCATTGAGAAATTAACCTCTCTCTTTTTTTGGGACTTAGAACTTGACACGGTTACATCAGCAGGATAATTAGATAAGTGTAAAATTAAAAACAAAATTTTTATTCTATTTTCATATTGGTTATATTGTCCATTTTTGTTAGTAATATGACCATTAAATGCCCTTCATGTTTAACCATTTCATGAAATACTAGCTCTAAAATTTGGTGCAATGCAATAGTTTCATTGTTATAACTTATAATTAGAAAAATATATTATTGAGGGTCTGATTTTTAATGAAAATAGACAACATAGTCAATATATGAAAAATAAACTCTAACACGTAAAATTCTGAAACATGAATGGTCAAAATAAAAACAACTCCAAACTTTAAGGGCCATCAATATACTTTAGTCTAAAACCATTGAATTTCAATGTCTCATGTGATTTCTTAGTTATATGATTATATCAACTTTTACTTATAATGTACATATAAAGGCGTTAATTTGTTTCATGCACTAGAATTAAAAATGCTAATGACACGCGGCTCCATTTAATTGCTCATATTTAAAATAAATATATATATTAGAGAGTTTCAACATATGACATCTACTCTTGATATTTTTCTTTACCAAATACTAATTGGTTTTTGGTAAAAAACGGGGATCGAACCCAAATTTCTTATTTAAAAACAAATTTTTTTACCAATTGAGCTAATTAAAACTCACAATTGCTTGGCTAAAAGGAAAGACCGAAAGAATAGATCCTTGCCATAGAATTAGTACGGGGCTTGATACTAATGGCCTTTTGGCCTATCAGCGCCTCCACAAGTATATATACCTATAGAGTTTAATGATCCCTGCGTCTTCACTCGACCAAAAAGATAAAGGGCTAAACCAAATTATTCAGGACAATTGGACAAAGCATTCAAGAAGTCCAAAACAAACTTCCTAGATTTTAGGTACATCAAACTAGGGCATTCAGACCATTAATATTTCATGCACCTGAATCAGAATGCTAAATCCGCAAGCCTCATTCAAATGCTCAATTAAAAAGATGGAAAAGGCTCATGCTGTGAGAATGATGAGGGGCTAGACGTCGATACGCTTTTGGTGTCTTGGCACCCCGCCGGTATACTTCTGGGTTGGATCCAGCCGGCATCTCACTTAACAAAAATTTGATAAAGGGATAGACCAAATTATTGAATGAGAAAGGATAGCCGGACAGCTTCCAAGTCAAAAACCAAATTTCTATTGTCAAGCTGGAACTGTTACTGATCTTTGGTACGTCGACCTTTACTTGTAATGTTGTTACAAGGGCGTTTGGGTTGTTTAATGCACCAGAATCAGAACGCTAATAAGGCATACCCCATTGAAATGCTCAGCTAAAAAGGAAGAAAAGACACATACTATGAGGATTACAAAGGACTAGACCCCAAGGGCCTTTTATATGGCAAAGGTCTACCTCCGTGGTTCAACAATCCCTAGCAATAAATTGAGTCAGCCACAACAATTGGACAGCCTCCAAAATGCCAAAACCTAACTTCCCGCATGATTTAAAAAACGATTTTGACCTGCTGACTTTTATGGACAAAAAACAATGCTGAACTAACTTCTCTAATGAGGGAACAATGACTTTTGGTCCAACTCCATTGCAAGAAATGTATTTATGTAAAACAGTTGCAAAAGATCCATAGTTAAAATGAGAGGATAAGGTAGATCAATAATTTCAACATCCAATATCTACAAATTCACTTATTGACTCCAATTGTACGTGGAGGTAAAAGTAGTAGCATCAGAAAGTAAGGTTAAGTAACCGTGATATCTGAAGCTCTAAATGAGTACTATGCAAACTGCTTCTAAATTCCCATGCAGAATAAACTTCCAGAATGAAGAAGCTTTAACTTCAGAGCTTTCAATGATAAAAAACGAGGCAACAAACCTACTATCACAACACCCTATGGCTGCAAGTCACATACTATAGTATCTGTGAAGTCTATAATCCAATTTCAACAGCTGCATATCAACACAACCCATGACAAAAGGCTAGCAGCTTTTCCCTTTCTCCAGAAGAGCTGGGATGATCACAATTATTTTCAGAATGTTCTCTTCTTTTTTTTTCCTTTTTTCTTTTTTTGGAAAAGTTCAGAATGTTCTTTTGGTCAATGCAGTTTATCCTGACAATGTAAGACAAACTATAATATAAGCAACAATTTAGCAATAATAAATGGCATGACATTTATATTTATCGTCAAGTTCTTCCCATTAAATGCTCAGTTGCCAACCAGCTGCTCCGAGTTCTTCACAAAGGGATGTTCTAGTAAGCTTGCAGCAGATGGCCTATCTGCAGGATTTATCTTAAGGCAGAGACTCAAAAATTCCTTGCCCACAGGTGACAATGTTTCAGGTATAGGAGGGGTCATCCCTTTACCTAACCTGTAAATGACTGCTACCTGCATCAAATATGATAAAAAGAAATGTTATCTAATTACCACAATCCAGTATCTCCTACAAGCAGACACCAGACAACTACATTGCAATGCCACCAGATACGACATAACATATGCCATACATGATTCTCCCTCCATAATGGAACCCACATTTTTTAATATGTAATTATCAATAACCATTTCTAAGATGAACTCCCAATTCAATGGACATGCATCTCATAATTTGCAAAACATATAAGCAAGGACACTCACTGTGCTTCATCCACATCTGATAGCATGGACGCATTAAGTATGAATTATAAGTTTTACTGATTTACTTGAATTACAGTCACTTAAACCTGATCTATAGAGAAAAGACACAAATCTAAATATTGAAAAGAGATTAAGTATCAATCTAATAGGACTGGAATTAAATAAATAATTTCCTAAGTCACTGATTGTAACAGAAAGATTGCGGTAAAATTAATCCACACACAAAAATTCAGCGCACCTCACTTAAATTTATTACAACACTTGAATTGTACTTTAGATCAAATTGGACTACAAGTTTCATTACGTACATGCTGCTATAAACTTCACTTTACCACAACAAAACTAGCCACTAGTTGGTGACCAACAAGCACACTGCCAATACAACAAAATAATTTGCAGGGGGCAAAGCCAAAGTGGGAACTGCTTCAAGAGGAACGCAGAAGGAAGGTATTAATTATAAACATCAGGGAAAGGAGAAGGAAAAGCTTGCGCATCATATATATTCATCAAAAAAATTGTGTGTTTTTTTGGGGAAAAAACTACATTTCTAGGAAAAACTTTTAAGAGGAAAAAGAAATCCACCAAACAACCCCTTGACATACCATGTTTAGGCGGGCGGCTCTATAGCCAGCCTAGGGAGTTCAAATGAAACCCTTGATTTGGGCAAAAAAAAATTATATATAAAATTTATATATATATATATTTTTGTTTTGTCTTTCTAAAATAAAAATTTTGAATACCCTAAGCTTAAATTGTTTAAATCTATAGCTGAAATAAGCTTGAATATGCTCAACTTAGTTCTACTTTTACAATATTTTCGTTATAATTTTAAAATAAAAGTTAAGTGGCAAGCTGTAATTGATTTTATTTAGACCCAAAATTGACATCACTTTTTTACATACCTTTAACAACTTGTTATCTAGATTTTGTTGTGAAAGTGTTGTGCAGTAACACTACTCTTAAAATTGCTCATTCGTTTTAAAATAAATAAACCTTATCTAACTTTGGCTTACTTTATTACTCTACTGTTGATGACAAAATAAAACTATTTTTCTTTGCACTTTTCTTCTTTATCAGCAGAAAATTACACCACTTTTAGTAAAAATAAATAAATAAATTACACCTCTACAACAAACCTATTTGTATTTACATTTCCTCATTCTCTCTATCTCTCTTTATCCCTTCTATGTTTTCTTTTTGTCTAATTAAGCAGTTTGATAAGTGCTTTGTAGATTTTCAAGTCCAAGAAGTCTTTTAGTGCTTGATTCAATTCCAAGAGAATGACCGTATATATGGTTAAAAAGTCATACACTTTAAAAGCAAAAATTTATATCAATTACCATTTTTTTTCTTAGTTTCGCATTTACTCCCAAACCAAATCTTATGTGCGTTACTATTCTTCTTTATCATTTTTTTTAATTGTTAGTATATATAAATATAATAAATTATTAATAATTTGACAAAAATGTTTAATTAGTTATTTAAATATATTTATTTATGCGTTCAATGGTTGCTGTCTTATTGATCTTTAAATTATTAATAATTTTTTGTATACTAAATTGTATTTAGACTACTATTTTAGATTGTTTTATTTTATATAATATGAGAGTTGTATATACAAAAAAAAAATAATAATAATCATTTTATTTTTTACTCCTCCCACAATAAATTTCTAGCTTCGACACTGTTGACCTCTAAAAAAAAAATCCTGAAACCGCTACTGTGTTTGGGAACACAAGAACACGAGAATTACGTACACGAGAATTACGTAGTACAAATCCTATATTATGATGAACCATAAAAAAATCTTTAAAGACTACATCTTTATTATATAAGAGTGTAGTACAAATCTTAAATTATAATGAACCATAACATGGATGTATATAGGAGGCTAAACTTTAGACTAGCCATATATTAATTAGGGTTAATAGACTTGAAATACAAGTAAGAGACTTGACTTGCACACAAGGTTGGATTGGGTTTGGGCTTGGGCTTGGGCTTGGGCTTGGGCATGGGCCTATGACAATGGCTAATATATATCTCCAAAATGATTCATCTCAAAATAGCCCATTGTTGAAAATCCCTGGTTCTTGATATTTATAACCATAAAAAATAGGTGGTTTGGAGATTACCATGATGCTCTCAAATAATAAGCCTCAAAAAATAAGGGAACAAGAACTTGAGCTTGAATTGTTGGCTGGCTGAGGTGCTCTGAACCAATCATTATGGGGTTGGTGGGTTGGCACAGCTAAAGTTCAAAGATTCTTTTAGGGCTTTGCTGGTTAGGTTGCGGGCATTCAAACAAAACTTGTGTGGGTTATTTTTGGTTTGACTTAGCCAGGTTAAGTTTTTAATGGGCAGTGTTGGGGTTTTGTTGGGGTTTTATTGGGGTTGGGCAAAAGGTTCCTGGGCTTCTTATATGGGTTAGGTGTGACGGTTGTATGATTTGATCATTTGAGGACTTTACGGCGATGGCCCTTCTTTATGGATTTTTTTTTTTTTTTTTTTTTTGGCAATGGTGGCGAGGTAGCTGGACACTCTGGTTTAGGTTTTTATAGATGGTTTTCTGATGGGTGGGTTTGTTGTTTGGCTTGGGTTATGTGGCGGATGGGTTACTGTGATTTGATGGGATGAGTAACACAGCAAAGGATTTTTATTTTGTTTGGGATTTCCAGCTAATGGGCTATGGTGCTTTGGTTGTGCAATGGTGGGCTATTGGGTTTGACTTGGGTTTTTGTTTTTTGTGTGCGCGTGTTTCAGACTATTATGGTGGAGGGATCTATGGGTCACAGTGGTGCTAGGATTTTGTAGAATTTTAGTGTGGCACTTGGGCTTGAAAGTGTGACCTAAGACTTAGCACTTAGGATTTGCTTAAAATCAGCATTAAGCTAGAAAACTTGTAAATCAACACCCAACAATTTAGAAAAATCCCCAATCTAAACTTTTATTCCTAAAAAGTTCTACGTAAAAAACACCACCGGAGCCTTCCAGGTAGGAGTGTTCAAACCCTGATCCGGACCGACAGAGTTAACAGGTGCGACACTGCTCAACAAGGTTGCTGACAGTGATTGGTGGTTGGAGGTGAGTGGGGCTTTCCTGGAGGTACATTATTGTTGTTCATCAAAGCCAACTTGGCATTTGACAAGTGCCCCAAACGTGAATGCCATACATGTGGCTGAACATTATTGACAGAAAACACTGCAGAAAACACTGAAGTTGAAATTGGTTTGCTCTCTTCCAACAAATAAAGACCTTTGAACTCCTTACCTAGACCAATCGTGCTCCAAAGAGCAAGGTCCTAGATAAAGTACAAATTTCCAAAGAAGATAAGGCAACAAAGAATGGATTTAGCCAATTGACTAATAGATATGAGATTGAAGTTAAAGGAAGGAACACAAAGAACATTATAGAGAATAAGTTTTTCTGAGATTTGAATAGTAACAATGTGAGTAACTAAAGCAGTTTCACCATTTGGAAAATTAACATGAGTGTTTAAGGTAGCAATTATAGAAGTGAAGTAAGAGATTGAATGAATCATATGATCTATAACTCTTGTATCTATAACCCAATTTGTTGCTTTAAAGCTTCCCTATTAAAAGTTTTAGCAGAAAAGTCTGGGTGTTCTAAAGTGGATGTGAAAGGTAAATTAGGAAAAGTACCTGACATGGTATTGATGAGATTAGACTGAGATACAAGGTTTGTTTGTGGCTGTGAAGAAGTTACAACCATACCAGAAACCATACCAGTAGCTCCATCAACACCAGAAGTGCTCACATTAGCTACATGATGAGTATCACCATGACTTGTTCCAGTACTTAGAAAGGCTAGTTGCTGTTCACACTGTGTGTTAGAGATAGGACACTGATTGGATGGAATTGAACCACTCTCTGAAACAGTGCTTTGATTGGAAGAAACCTGATTTGCATTAACATTGGGCTTGCTTTTAGGCTTGCAACCAGATGGATAGCCTTGTAGCTTGTAGCATTTATCCACAGTATGCCCAAGCATGTTGCAATGTGAACAAAAAGGCCTCTCTTTCTTGTTGCCTCCTTTATTCCAACTGGAATTTCCAAAATTTCCCTTTGAATTGTCATAGATTGCAACTACATCAGGTTGTGGTGAAAAAGAACCTCCATGACCAGTGCTGCTCTTGTGTGATTCTTCTTGAAGAAGAAGAGAGTAAACCTCACTAATTGGGGGAAAAGGATCAGACATGAGAATTTGACTACAGAGAGTGTCAAAGTTCTCATTCAACACCATCAGAAACCTCATGACATAGGATTTATCATGAGAGGCACTCCAAGCCTTCATGACTCCACAAGAACATTCTAGAAGTGGCTCATAATTGAGCAATTGATCCCAAAGGCGCTTAAACTTGGTGAAATACTCTCTTACAGACATTTGATTCTGAGAGATATGAGAGATTTTCCTCTGGAGATTGTAAATCTTTGGACCATTGCCCTGTGAGAAAAGATTCTTCAATTCCATCCACATAGAGAGTTTCACAATACATGATGATGCTAGAGACATCTATGTGCATTGAATTAATCAACCAAGAGAGAACCATGGTGTTGCAGCTCTGCCAATCCTCATACAAAGGTGAATCAAGATTGAGCATTGGAATTTTCCCATTCACGAAGCCAATTTTCTTCTTGGCAGTGAGAGCCAAAACCATGGCTCTAAACCAAGAATGATAGTTCTTCGTCCCAAGCAGTGGTTGAGCAACCAAGATATTTCTTGGATTTTCACTAGAACTGAGAATGAATGGATTAGGAGGGCTAGAATCACCATTAGAACCCGAGCCTGGATGTGTAGAATGATTGTTGGAAGAATCAAAGGGTTTGCTTGCATCAGTGGACGCCATTGACGAGCTTCAATGCTCTGATACCATGGAAAAACTTCTAGAACTCTCTCTCTAAATAGAACTCATGTTTTATTGAATGAAAATGATTGAATACAAGCAGCTGAGTTAATAGATAATTGCTACTACTATATATACATGATCTAAAGCTGAAGAAAAAACTGAATTAACAACCTTCCTATATTGGCGGGAAAAGTTGTTACAACTACCTATCTAATGCTTAACTACCTAATCCATATGAATAGCTTCTATTAAGTTCAGCAACTTCTTGTTAACCCAAGTAGTCTTAGCTTGTACTGTACAATTGTGCTCTGGACTATCTGCTCTGGTTTCAACACAGATCTTAGATCTTCAGCCCAGTGGATGCCTCCTCAATCTCCGTTCAGTCTCAGATCTCTAACCTTGTTTAGTTTGATTTGTTGTGGGTTTTGATATTTAGATCTTAGGTTTGATTTGTTGTGGATTTTGATATCTGTGGGTTTTGAATCTAGGGAGATTTTGTGGGTTTGTGATTTGCAATGGTTGTTTGAGTCTGAAACTCCCAAACTTCTCTGAGTGACAGTGCTCAATGTCGACTGGCCACCAGGCCTCTACAAAAACCACCACCATATGGTGGATGAACGACCTCCTCTGGTGGAGTTGATTGGCCTGGTCAGGGAGATATCAATTTCTGACAGTTTGGTGATTAAAAAGGCCCAAAAGGCCTACTGATGAACAGCCCTGTTCCAGGACTAAAAGATAATGTCCCTAAAACTCTCAATTGATAATAATCTAAAACACCAATCCCAATCTGAACTCAGAATAAAATGAAAGTCTAAACTAATCCAATTACATAAGAAAACCAATCTCCCATGAGAAAAATATAATCTAAAATAATCAATTCCAAAATAATTGTGTTAATCTCCCGCATCACAAATGTAGCTTGATCTTAGCCTTTTTCAGTTGTCAGTAACTTAGATGGGATAGACATGAACCAAAACAGCTAATGCAAAGCAACAATCCAACCATATAAACCATCAAGAACTGAATAATAATGCAGGTTAAAAGTTTCCCGATTAACAAAACACATAAAGGAACATTAGGTGCCTACGCGTACCGGTTCAAGATCACCCCAGGGAAGTCTTCCAGTTAACATTTCAAGAACAGTACAACCCACACTCCAAATATCTACAGCAAGAACAGCATCAGGACTGGAAGGCTCCAAACCATGCACGAGCTGCAAAAAGACAATGAACTCAGTAGGGGCCTATGACAAATTGATGCAGCAGCAAGAAAATACCTCTGGAGCGGTCCAGTGTGCAGTTCCAATTAAATAAAGCTTAGTTGCGTCTGCATGTAGAGCAAGCTGTGCAACAAGAAGTCCCAAATTTCTTAAGCCCAATATTAGACACATCATCTAGAGTCCCAGAAAGCAAATTATAATGGAAAGTTGGCAACAACAATGCCGTCATTTTATTTTATTGATAAGTTGGCAATAACAATAAAAAGAGAACATGAATGGTTTTAATAATGAACATGATTTACATCAACTTATCAAACTAGGTAGGTAATCACCCATATTTCTCTGAATTTTTCTCAGCCAGGGGGTAATTTGCTATTAAATGCTTGAAGTATGGAATGAATAAAATACAGAGAGAAAAGCAATACTACTGATTGTAATATTTTACAAGAGCATTCTTTATACTAAGGATTACACTGTGCTATTCTGCGTTCTTATAACAGGGGCCATGCTGTTGTCACAACCATAGACTTGATCACAATTGAACATTTGAGCATACAAATCAAGGTTTTGAATTCCGTTCCTAAGACATTTTGGATTGACAATTGGAACAGAATATATTAGTACCGGTGTGTTTTGGTGCATCATTTCCGAATTATGCACCAAATATATATACACACACATGTACATAATTTATGTTTTTATAACTTCATATTTCATTATATCTAATTAACCAAAACAAAGTTTAAAATATAATATTGGAATAAAATGAGTCAAATGATGACTTTTGGGCTTTAAAGTTTAAAATAGACTGGAATTTAGAGACTAGAATAACCGGAATTTGTCTGGTATACCGGAATAGTCCTAAACATCCTGGAATTTAGACCGAAACGGAACAAGGGGTTATGTGCACCAGATTAAGGACCGGAATGGAGTGGAATTTAAAACATTGATACAAATGTCAATTTATCTTCTTTTAAAAAAAATTTGTCCACAAATATTGAGAACCTTCTTTAATGAGGAAAAAAAAAGTAGGTGAAGTCAAAAGATATTTTCTTCCCAAAAGTTCAAGATGATGAGGGACTGTTAAGGTGAATTTAAGTACAGGAAGAAGAAGAAAATGAAAAAAATGCCATCTACTAAATGTATAAGGAAGAACAATTACATCAAAAGAGAAATCATTATGCAATATAAAAATCAAAGCACAAGATGATACAGTAATAAAGAAGAAGAAAACGAACTCACACATTTAGCCGTCCCAAAGTCAGCAAGCCAGACAACTCCAGATGAATCAATGAGCAAATTAGCCCCTTTGATGTCCCTATTGACACATGAAAAATAAATAAATCCAAACGTCTCATGTTAAGCAAATTATCCCCAAGACTACTTCTATGCTGAAGAGATGCATAGAAATTTCACGTCCTTATAGTAAGTGTTAAATTCTAATTTGCAACACTAAGTAGATTGTTTCAACAAATCAAATCAAACGTGAATTGCACCTGTGAACTATATTTTTGCTATGCAAGTAAGCTAACCCAGAGAGAATATGGGTAGTAAACCGGCGAACATCAGATTCTGGTATGGCTCCATTATCCTCAATATATTTTTTGATTGAACCTCCAGGAACATACTCCATATATATACGAAACCAGTTATCAACCTGCATGCATAACATTAATTTCATACATTGCTGCGAGGATACCACACTAAACAATGTTGAGAATGTCTAAACGTGCAAACTGGGAGAATACTCACTATTTCGCTGTCATAATATTGCACAATATTTGGATGCTTCAGCTCGCTGAGAAGTTTGATTTCCTGAAACCAATTAGAAGTAATAGAGGCATGAGGCAAGAAATCCAAATAAATAATTATAAAGACAATTTACAAACAGAAAGAACGATGGGAATTATAACGACAATTTACCAAAACAATAGTAATAATAAATACTTATTTACTTATGTAAATTCTAGCTCAACATCTAAGAACACGTCATACAAAGTCCTGACACACAGAGAACAAAGATCAAACCAAAATACATTAAAAAAACCACTGGCCAGACATCAACCAACTAAGATACTCTTACCTTCTAATGAATCCCATAAGTTAGAATCATTCTGGATAATTACTTTCAAGAGATAAAAGTTTCCCAATGGGAAGCCAGTTTTGTTTTATTTATTTATTTATTTTAAGTGTCAGGGGCAATTTTGTAATTTTAAAATTTTGGATTTGGGCTGTGCTAACAGGCCATTTAGTTCTTTTTTGGGTTTTATTAAAGTTTGGTTATTTAATTGGGTTTAGTAGTAAAAGCCTAAGGAGTCCAAGTTCATGTCTTATTAGAGTTAATTTTAAGAAATTCTATTTTGTGTATTCTATTTAAAGAATTGTAATGCATTATATTAAAGGAGATTAATGGTCCGTTTCGTTGGAGGTTTCTAGTATGTTTAAAATAATTTGAAAACCATGATTTAAAAAGTATTGTGAAAACACGTATTTATAGTATTTATAAAGCAAAAAATGTGTTTGGTATCTGATGTAGAACAGATAGCCCCCCGCCTTCCTGGAGCAGCAAGGGCGCAGGGCTGTGCTAACAGGCCATTTAGTTCTTTTTTGGGTTTTATTAAAGTTTGGTTATTTAATTGGGTTTAGTAGTAAAAGCCTAAGGAGTCCAAGTTCATGTCTTATTAGAGTTAATTTTAAGAAATTCTATTTTGTGTATTCTATTTAAAGAATTGTAATGCATTATATTAAAGGAGATTAATGGTCCGTTTCGTTGGAGGTTTCTAGTATGTTTAAAATAATTTGAAAACCGTGATTTAAAAAGTATTGTGAAAATACGTATTTATAGTATTTATATAGCAAAAAATGTGTTTGGTATCTGATGTAGAACAGATAGCCCCCCGCCTTCCTGGAGCAGCAAGGGCGCAGGAAATCATAACGCAAGATCAAAGGAGGGTGCTAGTAGAGGCCATCGAGGTGACAATGTCGGAATTGCATGAAATTTGGCAAGTTAAAGAGAAACGGCGTTCTGATCCAGATTCATGACCATGATCGTTGCCAAAATTTAGACGAATTCCTTTATTAAGGCCCCGAAAGCAGTGTTTTTGTTATTTATAGTAATATTTGTTTTTCCATAATAACTTTTAGTTTAAAAGTCAGAATAAGGTCCCGTCTGTTTTGGGACGACCCTTAAGGTCATTAGTTTATGATTCTGCATTTAACTCAATTTTGCCATTTTTGGTAAATTTCAATATTTTGTCACCTAATCGTGTAATTAGTGCGAATCAGGGTTTTAGACATTTTTTTTTTCAGTATTTATATGTTTTGTAGTTGTTAGAGGCAAATTAGACTATTATCAATAAATACAGACTTTTGTCAAATTATTTCTCTGGTGGATTTTAATTTCTTCTCCTTGTGAATTTAGAGAAACTCCATGTGGATTCGAGGTTTACTACTAGGAATTATCATCAAGAGAGCATTATGTGTGCTTTCTTTAGGTTTCCGCAGCATCAGTACCATGTTTCAAATAACATGTTTCAATATGTGAAAAAATATAATTGTGTGTTTGGTATGTGTGTGTGTGTTTTTTTTTAAAAGCTAACAAGTGAGCCCCCTAGTTGAAATTGAAGAAAGAAATTTTATGTGTTGTCTAATCAAGTAGGCCCCATGGTTTTCAATATATTTACAAAAGTGTCATTAAGTAACGTTGTTTGAAAACTGAAAATTGATAAAACGAGTTTTCTAAATTCAGTGTTTAAACACCTTAAAATGAGCAACGTAACTCAAACACTCCTAAAAAAACACCCTTACCAAACACGTTTTTTTTTTTTTTTTTTTAAGAACCATAGGGGCTGTTTGGTACTAGTGTTTAAACAACAATAACACTTTTAACATGTATTTCTATATCACTCAAACATGTATTTTCACAACACTAAAAACTATTTCCAACCAAACGAGTTTTTAGATTTAAACACTGAAAACTGTTGTTTAGAATCACACACTAAACAAGCCCTAAATATTTTCAAACTTAAGAGCTATGAAGCTTTTTTGTGGTTAGGGACGGACCTAGGAGGGGGCTCCTGGGTCCCTAAAGGGGCCCAGGCCCTCTGGGCTTATGAAAAAAATTAAAAATAATGGGTATTTTTAAGGCTTGGAGTTGATCAAACCACGTCAAAATATTGTTGTCTTGTTTGGTTTTTTTTATTTTATTGTTTGTGTAATGCCCTTCCACAAGCCAATGTCATCAACTTCTTAGTGAAAATTGGACGGCCATTGATTTTTGTTATAGCCTTATAGGGAAAGTTCCTAAGGATGGAAAGTTAACAAACACACAGACATACACCATTACCAGTAAAATTAAATATATAACTATAAAACCAGAAATAAAATGTGTGGTCCATTAATATGCCTATGCAATAATTAGCCTAAGCATACTTGCGCCTGCTAGGTCAACCATAACCAATGTTCACATGTTCAGGTTCCAACTATTCATTGCGTGCATGTCTGGCATAGTTTACCCACACTGACAGCGTTGTGCTATTGAGGAAATGGATGTGCTAATGGTTTCCCTATTATGAGGACCAAGATATGGGATGCAAGCTAATAATTTTTTTTTTTTTTTTCACACATATATTATGAGCAAAAAATATCTCGCAAAGAATTCCCTAAGATATGAACAAAAGTAAACACTGCAGGTAGCAGCTATTAGCCCATGTTGGTAGCACAAAATTACCATATTTACAAATCAAGACAGTTCAGACCATGAACTTAAATCCTTACTATAAGATTTCCTTCAATAAACCAAGACAAAAGCTTGATGTGTTTGATAACAATATATATAGTTATAGAGTGAAACTGGTAGTGCAATAAATTCTGGAGAGAATGACCTGGCATAACTTCCTTCTACAAGCTGCAGATCTTTTGTCATTGGGAGATATTTCAATTTCCTTTATTGCACATAAAGCTCGAGTTTCCCTGTAAGAAAAGTGTTACTGTACTAAAGACATTGCTGCAGGTAAAGAAACAAGCATAAGAAGGGCATCAAACATATATACCTGTTGGTGGCAATGTAAACCCTTCCAAATGAACCACTCCCAATATATTCTCCTTTTTGCCACATTGGCTACTCATAGGTAATGACACATATTTCAGCGATAGTTTGGGGAGTGGGAGCAGACGGTGAAGGTGTGGCTGCTCCAAGAGGAAGAGGTAATGGATGGAATTCTACACAACTTTCACTTCGCACTGTTGAGGTTATGAGTGTGTTCATTAAATTAATGCATTAACTATTATCAATTGTAAAAGAGATTTTAATAAAACCTAAATGTAAAAATTAAATTAACAATTTATATCTCAAAAGGCAAGAAAATGATTTTTAAACAAAAGGAAAAAAAAATCAAAATATAGAAAGATAACTAAATATTATTTATTTTATATTTAAATATTAAGAAACATATCAATTAAAACGTATTGAGCCCTTGGCAACAGTTTACTTTTACTATGAAAAGGATCCACGGGCACTTTAAGTAACCTTCAATTAATATGCAAACAATACTTCTAAAAAAAACTCGCCAATTATGAAGTAAAATTATTCACACACAAAAGAAGAGAGAGATGGAAGTAACTTAAAAGGGTTAATTAAAACTTACTCACCAATAGTTTAGTCGAAATTTAAGTTGTCTACCTGTAGTTTGAGATTTGCACTTTATCCACCTGATATTAGCTCAGTTAGTGTTCTGTTACCGACCTCAGTTATGTTTCTCTTAAAAATTAAAAAAAAAAAAAACATAAAAGACTAAGAGAAAACAAGATCAAAAAGTGAGGGTTTTATAAAAATTATGAAAAATTATTACGACCACCATAGAAGCTTCTATCAAAACATATCACACACAAGATCATTCAGTTGCTAACCTCTACAAAGATATGAACATGGGATAGAATTACAAAGAGAATGCAGAGCAACATCCAACTTTCTTTCACATCTGATACATCATCCTTGGTTCCAACATTGATTGTTTCTCCTTTGGGTATGGCTGCTGGGTCATCCACAAATTCAAGTGCCTTCCTGCTCATAGAAAAGGATTTGGAAAATCCCATTACATTATTTAATGTTAATGAGAATTTTCTTGATCTCGAATTGGCATTGTTAACAAAGATGAAAGATATAAATGGGTACAAACGAAAGTGCCAAGCGTTTTTATCGAAGATGAAAAATGCCAAAATTGTTTGTCTGGGAAGCTGGCCTGGAGCAATTGAATATCACATTAAAGTGGAGAGCACTGAATTCTTAAATGGATTGACGAGTTTAAAAGATTTAAGGTTTCTTAGCCTTCAAGGGAACTCTCGAATTTCTGAGCTTCTAAATTCCATAGGTAAGCGCGGCAATTTGTTGATCTTGAATCTCGGGGAGTGTCACAATCTGAAGATGCTTCCAAACAAGAGAGCCCAACTCACGAACCGTAGGTATTTGGATCTTTCTGACTGTTATCTACTAGCTCGCATGCCCAAGGGGCAATGGAAGCTCGCAGAACTTCAAGTCCTTAAGGGGTTTGTCATTAGTAATCCGCAAAAGAAAGAGTCGGGTACATGACAAATTTGGGTCAGCACTTTTGTGAAGGCAAACCCAAAAAATTTCCAATTTTTGATGATCCTAAAGAGAAGCTTCAATGGTGGTACGTGACAAATTTGGGTCAGCACTTTTGTGAAGGCAAACCCAAAAAATACCCAATTTTTGATGATTATAGAGAGAAGCTTCAATGGTGGTGGTAATTTTTGTTCTTAATTTTTACAAAATCCTTATTTTGATCTTGTTTTTTTTATTGGTTTATGTTTTTATATATATATATATATATATATGTTTTGAGAGGAGAGAGATATAAAAAAAAAAAAAAAGAATAAAAAATACATATTTAATTCTATTTTTAGTAGAGGTGGATAACGGAATCTTAACTGTACTAATCTTAGATGAATAAAGTGCTAAATTTTAAACTATAAGTAGGTAATTTAAATTTCAGTCAAACCACAAGTGGGTAAGTTGTAATAAGCCCACCTTTTAATTTGAATCAGGACAATTTTCAGCGATCTAGTCTTCTCTATTTGCCAATGCATGCTATGAAACCTTGCAATGTACTTGAACAATTCCCAAGATTGGGTGGGGAACTAGTCTTCAGAACAACAGTTCCATGGCTGGTTTTTCAAGCACTCGCCAACCAACTTCTCACCCTTCATCATTTTGGCCAAAATTAGAAATTAAACTCATTTTTTAAACAATATAATTAATAGGCATGGTTTTAAAACTATATTTTTTATTAATATCTCGAGTTTAAAAAACTCTATTTTGAGCTTATAAATCAAGTCTCGAAAATTCGATTTCAGTGACTCTACAATAAATATGCTGGACTAAAGCAAACCTCAAATGCAAGAAAAGAGAGAAGTTTTAAGCATCTTCAACCCGTGACTCTGCAAACTTAGAAAAAATATATTATGTACTTTGAAATTTTATTCATTTTTCATTCGGTCTCTCTCTCTCTCTCTCCCTCTATCAAAACTCAAAAGTTGTCTCTCTCTCTCCCTCTATAGAAGACTAGAACCTTCTCCTCTCTCTAATCTACTCTCAAACCCGTGCTCCATGTCTCTGATCTGCTCTCAAGCCCATGCTCCATGGCTGACCACCAAGCTCTGTCGGCTTAAAACACTTCTCACCCTCTCCATCGGCCTAAAACACTTTTCACCCCTTTTGGGTATTTTGGAAATTGATTTTCTGGTATTTTAGAAGCTGTTTTTCTATGTTTGTTTTTTTTTTTTTTTTGGGTTTTTTGGAAGCTTATTTTCTGGGTATTTTGGAAACTGATTTTTCTGGATATTTTGGAAGCTGATTTTTTGGGTTTTGGAAGCTATTTTTCTATGTTTGTTTGTTTTTTTTTTTTTTAGGTATTTTGGAAGCTGATTTTTTGGGTTTTGGAAGCTGATTTTTTGGGTATTTTCAGTGAGGTTTTGGGTATTTTTTTGTGCTGATTTTCTAGTTTTGAGGTTGGGTTTCTGTTCAGTGTCGAAGAGTATTTTCCCTATTCACGCTTTCTTTCATTGTAATGTACAAAAGGAAGAGACACAAGTGTCAGATGAGTTTACATCAAACTTGACCTCCATGCCCTAAGAAAACTCCTTACACACAACAATCAGAAAAGTACTAGTAAAGTGTTTTGTTTTGTTTGCCAACACATACAAATCAATTCTTAAAGGGTTGGCTTATAAATCGAGTTTTAGATACTCGATTTTCAGGTGGACGCCACGTGGGAAAAAAACCACATTAAACGTGATCAGACCATGGAAATTGAGTCTTTGAGACTCGATTTATAGGCCTAAATCGAGTCTTCGAAACTCGAGATGTTAGTAAAAAATATAGTTTGAAAATAGTGCCTACTAATTATATTATTTGGCAAACGATGTTAATTACCAATTTTGGCCCATCATTTCCCATATATCCTCTTTTGGGAGATCAAGTTGTCCAGTTAATTCTCTTATTTCGTTGATCGTAGGCAACAAACTATCTAACATGGATTTTAGGGTTTCAAGAAAGGGATCGAACGTAGGAGCCCTACATGCCATTGCATCCACATCCTTAACTAAGTCATATAACAATGCAAAGATTTCTACAAATATCGCCACAAGAACAGCCAATATAATCGTTGCTACTACCATAGATTGTTTTGTATCTAATATATTTAGAAAGAGATTAAATTATGTAAAGACATAGTATAAAACCCATATTTTACCCCTTAAATCCCAATATGCCACATTATCCTATCACATATTTAGTAATAAGCACAACTACACATAATCAATTCTAATACTCAGATATAACTCCAACCAAATTAGGGGTTTATTAAAATGTTATTAAGTGCAAGACGATGTATTAAATTCTAAGCAACACATTGATGTGACAATTTATTATTGGATGGTGTAAAACATAGATTTTACATCTCATCCTTACAGAATTCGGACTCATTTGAAAATCCAGTTAAGAAACAAAACCACTCAACCAAACTATGCCATATATATAAATATATATATATATATATATTCTCTTTTTAAGATGAATTAGATTTTTATTCAAATAATGAAAAGGTGCAACACGGTAAAAGTAAACTAGCAGTGAAATGAACTCCTATAAACGTGGAAATGTGGAATTCTTCTCATAGCATTTATATCAACTCTTATAGTGTATGTTTGGATACCACTTATTTTATTGAAAATTGAAAAAAAAAAAAAAATTACTGTTGCTACCGTGTTTGTTACAGTTCATTGGCCTAAAATCAGTGTTCATAGCCAATAAACAGTGACAAACACACTGGGTTAAAAAAAATTTCCGCAAATGCAAAAAAAATTTCCGCTTGTCTGGTAAAAAAAAAAATCCCACTTTTTCTATTTTTGCTAATCTACAATTTAGTAATTTACAACGACTACCTCGACAACCTATCACTATTCCATTTAATTATTAATTATTCTGTCTCCAGATCAGAAAAATTCACAAATTCAAAATTTCACACACAAGATTGCACATACCCTCATCACCAATCGGAGCTGAAACTTGTCGGAATCTTGATGCTGAAGTTCAAACCCAGAGAGACCCAGATTTATTTCTAAAATCTTGAGGCTGAAACTTTTACTGATGAATTGAAATTCTTAGAACATTTTTAGACCCAAATCGGAGCTCTAAGAGGGAAACCACTCGGCTGATGTAAACCAGACCAAACTTGACGGAATCGAAGTTCTTGGAGACCTCTGCCGTGTTAATCTGCGAGAGAGAGAAACAGACGGAGGTAGAGAGTGAGATTTGGAAATAAACAAATTATCTCTATTTGATTTTGATGTAATGAAGATACACTGTTTACCGAACGACTTCACCATTGAAATACTCAAGAGAGCTACTTAGTCAACACTCTAATGTCTGAACGTGAAGCTTTGAACGCTTGAATTACAACCACACGTAGTCAACCAACCTAATACTTTCTTTTCTTTTCTTTTTCTTTTTTTTTTCTTTTTTCTTCATTCTATATTTCCCGACCATGTCTTTTTATTTTATTTTATTTTTTAGAGTAATCTCCTCCACTCTTCTCCTCTGTTTTTATTCACCTCCACAAGTTTTCATCACCAATTTTCTAGAATCTTCATTTCTTCTCCTTGTCCTACCTTTCTCTTTCTTTCCTCTTCAATTTTTCTCCTGCCTTATTTTTCTTCTTTCCTTTATAGATCTAACAGATCTTCATCCCTGTCCCTCTCTCACTCTCTCATCGTCCTCTGTTCTGCTTCAGATATATAAAGACATAAATCAAAAAAAAAAAAAAAAAAAGGAAGAAGAAGAAGAAGAAGAAGAAGAAGAAGAAGAAAGGAAACGAACACAGCAGCATCATAGAGGAAATCCCTTAATTTGTTGAAGGATTGTAACGAGATAAAAGGAAAGGAGCCAAAGGAGCAACAACACAGAGGAGCTCGTACAGCAGCATGTGAGATTGAATTCACTGCGTCAAGAGCGAACTTAATTATTATTACTACTTATTCAATAATTTAAAAATTATACAAATTCTAATATTGTTATCTAAAATAAAATAATACAAAGATAAATAAAATAAATACAAAAGTTTTATTTCTACATGATATCAACATCTCAAAATATAAAACAAAATTACAAATGACTTATTAGATAATTTATTTGACAAAGAATTAAAACATATAAGAAATTTACAATTTTGAAAATGAATTTTATAATCTATTATCAATTGTGATTAGCACTCTATTTCAATTTAAGATTATACATTTAAAATTTAATTGTTTACTTATTTATACATGATTTTTTTTATGAACATCATATCATTGTTAAGTAATACAAACTCTAAGAAATATCATAATTTATTTTGAAAAGTATTTATTTTGGACATAAATTGTTAAAAAATAGGTTTAAGCATTCATAATGTATGCTAATTTGATACTTTGACTTCACTATTTTCATACTTATGAATATTTTTCACACATGTTTACAATTTTAAATCTATATTTTTAACTCTACTATAACCTGATTATTTTAGCATGTACTTTACTATGTAATATCTAAAAATCTTTACTCATTACAGAATGTTCAATCATTCATCTTTTAATTCACTTGCACGCAGTTATGTAAATATCTCAATTGTTTCTTTAAAACTCACAACAAACAATTAAATTAATTTTATTTTAATTTTATTATTTTTTTACCCAAAAAAAAGTTTTAAAAAATTGTTCCGGTTGCGGGTTGGGTCGGGTTAACCCACAAAAAACATAGGTTAGGTCACGAGTCAACCCTTTTTGCTTTAGGTCAAAAAATTGGGTTTGAATCAAGTATTTTTTGAGTCGGGTCAGAAAAATCTAACCCGTTTTCCATGTCTAGGCCGTTTAAGGAAAAGCATGAATTTTACAATGGTAATATTTATGTTTTGATAAAGAGCACTTGTTGCGTTTTGCAATCAACTCAAAACTATGAATGCAAAAACTCTGGAAAACACGGTTCGGGAAGATAGTGCACTTAATTATTTTTTATTTTTTATTTTTTACCAAACATGCGTTTTCACATTTTGAGTTGGCTAACGCACGTTTTAGGCTCAAAATGCTAAACCAAACAGACACTTAATTTAAGAAGGAAAAAGCGTAGAACTCAACATTTTTTACAATTTATTGCCACAACTGTGAGGTGGCAAACTGTGATTGATTAAAAAAAATAGTGGGTTAATGTGTAAGTAATAATTAACCATTTACAGTCTGTCACATCAGAGTTATGGTAAAAAAGTTATGGAATAAGTTGTGATCCTAAAACTACTCTTTAAGAAAATGTTAGGATCACAAAAAATTATACAATTTTTGCCATAACTCGCTAATTGGAGAGCTGTGATTGGTGAAAGTGTAGCCTCACTGGACTTACCACCTTTTTTCCACTACTTACAACTTACCATGTGGCAAGTTATAGAAAAAAAATTGTGTAATTTTTTATGGTCCTACCCTTTTTTTATAAACAAAACTTTGTTGATAGAATTGATGAAGTGATGATTACTAAAAAAGAGTTAAAATTAAGAAATTTTTTACTTTGGATGGTAAATACCTTCCAACCAGTTCATGTACACCCCCATTAATTTTGTGCTCCATGATGATGAAAAATTAAATAATTTTTTTGAGTAAACAATAATACTTATTAGAATACACACAAAAATAGTAATATTAGTGTTTTAAACTGAGTTTATAATACATTACATAACCAGAGTACAATTACAAAAAGGCATAACCTTTGTAGTTGTAGATTGGGATTATAAACAGTAAACACTAAACACACACTACCAGTTAAATAATTAATTGCTATTGACAAGAAGTCATTAAAAATAATAACAATTAACTATGATTAATAAAAATAATATCCAAGACCAAAAAGTTATTATTATTATTAGAAGGTGAAAACATATGAATGAAAGAAATACATACATTGTCCTTTTTAGTAATTTATGATTCAAGCTGCCACTTTATATATATATATATATTAGTCAAACACTCAGCTTTTTCAAAAAATAAATACATATTTTATGATTTTTACCAAACATTTGTTACCAAACATTCTCTCTCTCTCTCTCTCTCTCTCTCTCTCTCTCTCTCTCTATATATATATATATATAACCAATCTCATACAACACCTTTTAAAACTACCACTTTTTCAAAAAGCAACATTTGAAAAAAGAATTCAGTCCTTCTATTTCAGCCAAAAAAAAGAATTTAGCCCTTCAATAGAAGCTTCTCTTGAATAATAATTATAAGATAAAGCAACCGGATTGGTTAGAAGCACGGTTTTCAAAGTTTGGTGGCCTAATAATTTCTTTCCGGTTTTACCCGTCATTTTTTTTAATGTATTTGAATCTTTCAAATTAGGAGTTTTTTAGGGCAAACTATTGCTTACTTTGGTAAGCATATTAGCTATTTTATCTTCCATACAAAAAAAAAAAAAAAAAAAAAAAGGTTTAAACATATTAGCAGGTGTGAAGTTATTTGAAAGAATGAAGAAAGATCAAAAAACATTTGATATTATTTTTACCGAATTATGGAGTAATTCAGTATACAAAATGCGAAAATAAGTGTTGAAAAATAAGAGTGAAAAAAGCAACGTGTGATTCAACATTTTCAACGTGGAACTAAAGTAAAGAATGAGTGACAAAAACTTCACAGTTCTTAGAATCTAGTGTCTCTCTAAGATTTTTTTTTTCTATTATTAAAAAAAAACTTAAATTATAAAAAATATAATAACAAGAAAATGTGAATATATCAACGTAAAAAAAAAAATTCAATTACAATAAGTTTTACAATTTGCTTCTACTAACAAAATTAAAAGTTAAAAAGGGATTGATGAGATATAAATTGAGAATTAAAAATACTGAAATGAAAATAATAAAAGTGAGAGAGAATCTGAAACAATAATAGACAAAAGAAAAATAGAGAGAGAAGGGGGGGAGGGGGGCAAAGAGCAACGAGTGATACATGCTGAGCGGTCGAGAAGAGAAAAACTATTACAACTGATGATGCCAAAATCGTCAGTAGTTGAAGTCGTCTAGATAGCTCCGATGTAACTTGCAAGAGGGAGGTAACAAATGGGTCACTGGTTTGGTCCCTGCTAACGAACCTCTGATGATAAAGTTAGAATGAGAGAGAGAGAGAGAATTGGGAAATTTTAGCTAGTGAGAATATATTTGTGATCGTACCCCCTACCTTTGGTGGAGTGTGATATATATATAGGTCTTCCTTTTTCTAGCCGTTGGAACCACCATTAATGGTGGTTTAATTTTCTCCCTGGGTAATGCCCTCAGCATTCAATGTGGGGATATGTAATCCCTTGACACTTAATGCATGGATATGGAGGCCTCTAAGCTGTCTCTTTACTTCGTCTGAATTGCAACGGCTCGGCTAATAATGGTGGCATTTATGGCTCATTCCTCGTCCTTAGCTGTGTCTGGACGAATGATGCCTTTGGGCTCATCAATAGCTACAAAACCGAAGAGGTGAAAGTTGTCGATGCCACCGATGAAAACAAACGACTACAGTATCTCATTTGGTACCATTTTTTTTTTAAGGAAAACTGAAATTATAAATTATTTTTTATAGAATGGGTTAAACAATTTATGAATCTCAGTTATTATGGGGTTTTTATATTTGTAATGATATTTTTGTTGAATATTTTGTTCATTTGTTTTTATTAGGCCTGATCTAGTTATTGTTTGGGTTATGTTTGCTATTTTTTGGCCCAATTTTTATTGTTATTATTTAGGATTTTTATTTTTTGTTTAAGGGGTTAAGGATTATGGTTGGTGGGCAAGGTTATTTACCTATTTTTGTGTAATGCTAGGGAGACAACAAAATGTCACTACAATTTTACAACATATCTAAATTAACATATCAAAAAAAATTAAATTAGAGACCGTGGTGGCCTCATGTGTGAGTTGGCATGCTAATTTTAGAATATAAAATTGTTGTGTCCCTAACATTACTCTTATTTTTGTTAAACCCAAATTCTTAAGATTCTCAAGTCATTTCCATATATATAGGATAGTCAAAATAGGTTAATTATAAAATAATTATGTCTAAAAAATATATATATATATATATATATTGCAAATATAATTTTTTGTTGGCAAGTCACCCTGACTTCTATCTATTTGTATAGCCACTCCTGTTAGAATCCTTCACTCTGTATCACAAGCATAGTAAGTTTTCTTAACTCTCTAAATTTTTATGATGGTGTTTCTTAGTTGTAAAATAATATATTCTGTGACATTTTTTTTTTTTTTTGGATTTATGTGTACTCTTGAGATATATATATATATATATATATATATATATATATATTAAATGATGAAATAAACAAAAACATACAAAAACATTATCTATTATCAAAACAATGTAAATAACTAAAATGTTAGATTATTAAAAAAAATCATCATTATTATTATGGATTCTGTTAAAGAATATCCTTAAAATATTTGTTAATGAACAATTTTAAGAAAGTTTTGATAGCTTTTGGTGTCTTAGCACCCATCAGTATACTTCTAGGTTTAATCCCTACATCTTCACTTTACAAAAAATGAGGGCTAGACCAAATTATTGAATGAGGAAGGACAGTCAAACAAAGCCTCCAAGAAGCCAAAAACCAAATTCCTATAGTTAAGCTGGAATTGTTTCTAATCTTCTTAGGCACATCGACCTTTACTTATAATGTTGTAACAACAGGGGCATTAAGGTTGTTTCATGGACCAGAATTAGAACGCTAATGAGGCATACCGCATTGAAATGCTCAGCTAAAAAGGAAGAAAAGACCCATTCAATGAGAATTATAAAGGACTAGATCCCAAGGGCCTTTTATATAGCAAAGGTACCTCTAGGGTTTGATAATCCTTAGTGATAGGGAATATTTTCACCAGTTAGAAAATTCTTTCCAACACCTTAGAGTCTTCGGTCACCAAAAACATCATGAGTTTACCAAAAGAATCTTCAGTCACTAAAAGTATTGTCGGTCACAAAGGGAGCATGACATCACGTGATGCGTTCCGCCTTGATTGTCGTCATTTATCAATGGGTTGTTAGGTAACTAGCGGTCGTTAGATACCTTCCCTAACATGGCTCGACACGCTCCACCCTGACGGTCATCACCTATCAATTGGTCGTCAAGTATCAAGGGGTCGTCAAGTACCTAGCGATCATTAGTTATCTTCCCTGACACTACGCGACACGCTTCGCCCTGATGGTCGTCATGTATCAATTAGTTGTCAAAGACCCAGTAGTTGTCAGGTACCTTCCCTGACACCGCGTGACACGCTCCACCCTGATGGTTGTCACATATCAATGGGTCGTCAGGTACCCAACGATCGTTGAGTACCTTCCTTGACACCGTGCAACACATTCCACCCTAACGGTTGTCTTGTATCAATGGGTCGTCAAGTACCAAGAGGTCATCAAGTACCCAACGGTCCTCAAGTACTTTCCCTGACACTGCGCAACACATTTTGCTTTGACAATCGTCATGTATCAATGAGACATCAGGTACCAAGGGGTTGTTAGGGACCAAGCGATCGTCAAGTACCTTCCCTGACATTACGTGACATGTTCCACCCTGATGGTCGTCATGTATTAATGGGTTATCAGGTACCAAGAGGTGGTCAGGTACCCAACAGTCGTTAGGTACCTTCCCTGACACAACGCGACATGTTTCGCCCTAATGGTCATCATGTATTAATGGGTCATCAGGTACCAAGAGGTCGTCAGGGACCTAGTAGTCGTCAGGTACCTTCCCTAACACCACGTGACACACTCTGTCCTGACAATCATCACGTATCAATGGGTCGTCAAGTACCAAGAGGTCGTCAAGTACCTAACGGTCGTCAAGTACCTAACGGTCATCAAATACCTTCTCTGACACTGCGCAACACGTCTTGCCCTAACGATCGTCATGTATCACTTGGGTCATCAAGTACCAAGGGGTCGCTAGGGACCCAACGGTCGTCAGGTACCTTCCCTGACATCGCACGACACCTTACGCCTTCTTGGTCATCACGTATTAATAAGTCGTCAGGTACCCAGCAGTCGTCAGGTATCTTTCTTAATACCACGCGACAAGCTCTACCCTGACGGTTGTCACATATCAATGAGTCGTCAAGTATCAAGGGGTCATCAGGGACCCAGCGGTTGTTAGGTACCTTCCTTGACACCACCCGACATACTCCACCTTGACGGTCGTTACGTATCAAGGGGTTGTTAGGTACCCTACTCATCGCCCAAAATATGCAGACATTAACTCGTCTAAATCGATGAGACACTTTTGGTAGACAACCCACTATACTCGTCCAACCAACAAACAAACCAACTTGCACACTAATAACGGTATTTTCGTCCAATAAAGTCCTTTGAGCACTTCGACCCATCAAGATGGAATACTCCGCCACTAACCCTTTAAGGTTTATGCCTCTCCTGGTGGGACCTACCAATTACGGACCCATCAAGATGAACTCCTCATTTGACTTCCTTGAAGTCTTTGCAAATTAGTGCTCCACGTATGTGCCCAATGGATGGTTGCATATGTACCTAATGGATGGTCATGTCTTATCATCCGTATTCATACCAACGGATAGATGGTGATACCAATAAACAGATGGTCATACTGACGGTTGAGTAATTGGGTCCCATAAACGTTTATGTATTCTCTACTCATGCGTTCCTATATGGAATAACTTGCACTACACACCCAAAGACCATACTCCACGCTCGTGTCTTCCCTATATTGGAAGAAAAGCTCAAGATCTTAGGGTCTTAACTCCAAATCTTCTCTACAAGGAAAAATCCTACATTAAAGGGATCTTGGTTAGCTCTACACCACCATATAAGCACTAGGCCTCCTTTTCCTTAAAGTACGAAAATTCTCCCTAGCTCTTGCACTCTTGAGTCCTTGGAGATTCTTTTATCACTGACTTAACATTTGGAGGGTCTTTGGCCAATACCCTACCGATGTCCTTTGATTGGTTATTCTCTTTTGTTCTTTAGGTGCACCTATTGGCACGTGTGTGGACGATCAACTCATTAACAATTTTTGAGCATCACTAGTTGGTGTCGTCTATGGGGACCGAGTGATAAGCCATATCATTGCTCCTAAGACAAAGAGTTGCATGGTCCAAATGATCAATGGCTACCATCAACTAAGAGACCGAAAACCTGCCTAAAGCCTTAGAAAGGCAAGTGCAAACCTTCACTGTGGTGATTAAACGACTCACCTAACAAAATCATGAGCTGGAACGAAAGTTGGACCATGGAACGAATAGCATCTGAACCATCAAAATGACGAATAGGGCAGTAGCCAACACAACAACGACCGTCCTTCGATGGACGATCACAAAGAAAAGGACGGCCAAGATGAAAGCATTTGAGTGGACCGACGAATGCCAAAGAGCATTTAAGGAACTGCAGGCGCACCTTGCATCTCCACCATTTCTCAGTCTATCCAAACCCGATGAAGAGCTTTCCCTTTACTTGGCCGTATTTCCCACAGTTGTTAGTTTAGCTCTCATCCAAAAGGAGGATTGCGTGCAATTACCCGTATGCTATACCAGTCGAGCGCTTAGGGGAGTGGAAGAAAGATATCCCTCGATGGAGAAGTTAGCCTTCGCTCTAATCACAGCAGCCCACAAGCTTAGGTCATAATTCGAAGCACACACCATAGTAGTCTAGATGAACAAACCCCTCAGCCTAAGCATTAGCTGACTTTGTCACAGAAATTATGACGAACAAGGCAGAAGGCTAGGGGGCAGCCCTATGGAAGGTTTGAACAAACGGATCATCCAATAGACATGCTGGAGGATCGGAGTAGTCCTACAATCTTTTGAAGGGGATGTCAAAGAATGCACCATCCGACTCTAGTTCCCAATGACCAATAATGAAGCCAAGTACGGAGCTATACTAACGGGACTTGACTTAGCCAAAGTATCTGGGGCCTCATCAATCGTCATCTATAGTGACTCCCAAGTTGTCATCAGGCATATCAATGAAGACTACGAAACCAAGGGAGAGCGAATGAAGAAGTACTTTAGCCTTGTCAAGTGATGGATAGATCAAAATTTTGCAGCAAGATTTGTACAAGTCCCAAGGGGAGAAAAAGAACATGTTGATCAATTGGCCAAGGCCACATATATCAAACATATGACTATCGGTCGTCACTGAGGAATTGGAAATACAAGTGATACCAGCAAGTATTGGTTGGACGATTCTAATCACCTCTTACCTTAAGAATGGGATGCTTCCAAAGGACTACAACGCGTCCTAAAGGTTGAAAGTTTGGGCATCACACTTTGTGTTGATGGGAGAGGTTTCTCCCAAACATACCTAAGGTGTTTGATTCCCGAGGAAGTAGACTACGTTATGAGGGAAGTCCATGAAAGGGTGTGTGGAAACCACTCGAGGGCGCGATCGTTGGTCCACAAGCTCGTACGAGCAGGGTACCATTGGCCTACCATGCAGAAGGATGCCTAATCCTATGTAAAAGCATGCGACAAGTGCCAACACTTCAGCAAGACCTCATAGCTAAACATTACAAAAGGAAGTCAACGGGCACCTAATCCTCATCCCAATGGGATAAATTGACAACCAAGAATGCCCACAGGCACCTAATACTCATCCTTGCGAGATGAATCGACAACCAAGGATACCGACGATCAAGGATGTCAACGACACCTGATTCTCATCCAAAACTAAGTCTACCTATGGGATGGACCGACGATCATGGATGCCTATGGGCATCTGATCCTCATTCAAAACTAAGTCCTACTTATGGAATGGACCGACGACCAAAGAAGCCGATGGGCACTTAATCCTTGTTTTAACGGGATGGATTAACAACCAAGGATGCCCACGGGCATCTAATCCTCATCCTTACGGGATGGATCGGATCGACAACCAAGGATATCGATGATCAAGGATGCCAACGACACTTGATCGTTATCCAAATTTAAGTCCTACCTACTGGATGGACCAATAATCAAGGATGTCAACGGCACCTAATCCTCATCCAAAACTAAGTCCTACCTACAGGATGGACCGATGATCAAGGATGACTATGGGCACCTTACATTTATCCAAAACTAAGTCCTACCTACGGGTGGACAAACGACCAAAGTCACTTACGGGTTGACTGTCCAACGTAAATTCATCCCTAAGAGGGGTGGACGATGACCAAAGTCGCATACAGGTGGAGGAATGACCAAAGTCGCCTACGGGTGGACAATCCAACATAAGGCCTCGCTTGGAAGGAGGGAATGGAATGGAAAGGAATTGAAAAAATAATTTTAGAATATTCTTCCATTCCCTTGTTTGGGAGTTTTAATGGAGGGAATGGAAAGTCCATTCCCTTGTTTGGGAGTTTAAGTAGGAGGGAATGGAATTGGTAGGAAGGAACACTCATTCCTCTCTATTCCCTTAAAATCTCAAATTTTCATTCCTCCTGAAATTGGGAGGAATGAGAGGGAATGAAATTAGATTTATTGATTTTTTTTACTAAAACTCCCAAAATACCCGTATATATTCAACCTTTTATTTTAAAATAGGGGTCTAATAGTAATATTGTCATAAAATGATTTCATTCCATTCCCTCTATGTTACTCTCAAACAAGATTACTTACATTCCATTCATTTTCATTCCTTTCCATTCCTTCATTATAAAACATCTAATTAAGGTTGCTTATTTCCATTCCATTCCATTCCATTCTTTTCCATTATTTTCCCTTACTTAAATACATTCTTTTCCATTTCATTCCTTTCCATTCCCTTATGATCATTCCATTTCATTCCATTCTCTTTTGAACTTCCAAGCAGAGCCTAAAAGTCATCCCCAAACAAGATTACTTACATTCCATTCATTTTCATTCCTTTCCATTCATTCATTATAAAACATCCAATCAAGATTACTTAATTCCATTCCATTCCATTCTTTTCCATTATTTTCCCTTACTTAAATATATTCTTTTCCATTCCATTCCCTTATGATCATTCCATTACATTTCATTCCTTTATGAACTCCCAAGCAGAGCCTGAAAGTCATCCCCAAGAGGGAATAATAACAACCAAAGTCTCCTATGGGTGGACAGACGACTAAAGTGGCCTGCGGGTGGACAGAAATCTAAGGTTGCCCACAGGTGAACAGTCCAAAGTAAAGACATCTCCAAGATGGAAGGAAAATGACCAAAGTCACCTACGGGTGGACAGATGACTAAAGTCGCCTATGGGTGGATAGAAAACTAAGGTCGCCTATGAGTGGACGGTCCAAATTAAAGTCATCTCCAAGATGGAAGGATAACGACCAAAGTCACCTATGGGTGGACGGATGACCAAAGTCGCCTACAGTGGATAGCAAACCAAAGTCGCCTACGGTGGACAGTCTAAAGTAAAGTCATCACCAAGAGCAAATAACAATGACCAAAGTCATCTACGAGTGGACGGAAGAACCAAGCCACCCATAAGTGCCTTGGTCAAAAGTCTAAGTCTTCCTACCTATGGGAGGAAGGACGAACAAAGCCACTCAGGAGTGCCTTAATCAAAAGTCTAACTCTTCCTACCTACTGGTGGACAGACGAACTAAGCCACCCACAAGTGCCTTGGTAAAAAATTTATGTCCTCCTACTGTGAAAGACCGTAAAAAAGTGCCTCTATTCGTAATTGTTCCAGTTTGGGTATCGGCGAATCTCTTCTCTGGCCCGATGCTCTTCCTAGTTTTTTCGGTATGGGTATGAGATTTTTTTTCCAGTATGGGTATACAATTGTTTCCGATATGATTGTTTTTCCGATATAGGCAAGTGATTGTTTCCAATATGGGTATGTGTGTTTTTCCTATGGGTTTGTGATGGGTTGTTCAGGGCTGGCCGCTGGCTTTGGGCTATGGATTTGCAATGGGCCATTGTGGTAATGGACTAGTGGTAGTTGTTTGACCGATTTGGGTTTGGGTTGGGTTGATCTAGAGTAGGGGTTGATCCGGTTTCTATTGTTGTTAAGGATTCTGTTGATGGTGGTTGGGGGTTACGGATCTGGGTGGCAATTGTTCAGAGTTTGGGTCGGAGTTGGGTGGTGTTTGGGTTAGATTTGGGGGGTCTGTGTGTGTTTCAGTGGTTAGCAGTGGCAATTTTTTTTGGAGTAATTTTGGTGGTGACAGAAGAGTGTGGCTGAGTTTTGGTGGATTGTGTTGTGTGGGTTTGCTGGAGAGAGGGACAGAAAGATAGAGAGGAAAGGGAAATGAAAAGGAAAAGAGAGAATTAGAAGTTTTTGTTATTATTTGTTGGTATATTTTATATTATTTTATTGAGTAGTGAGTGAAAACAAAAATTAGGATGTTGGGAGAGTTGTACAATGAGATGGTAAAATAGATATAATAAGTTTTTAGAGAGTAAAATAGAATTTTTTTTGGCATTCCGAATGCTAAGAGCATCTCCATTCCAAATCCTAATCTCATCTTATTTTACCATTCCAAAAAATCATTTTATCAATTATACAATATAATTTTACAATTCTCTAACATCCCAACTTTTATTTCCTAATTCTATTCATTAAAATAATATTTCTACACAATAAAATAATATATCTCACAACTACCATTATTCAATACAACACATTATTTATCCTTTCTTTATTTCTTTCTGTTCTAGAACCACAATCACCACTGCTACACACCACCACTACCACCACCATCGGCAACCATAATCTATCGTCAACACCAACCAAAACAAAAAAAAAAAAAAAAAAAAAAAAAAAAAATCCAGAGAAAAGACCAGATCCACGCCACTGCACCTACTGCCCTCCGACCATCAACACCACCACCACCCTCTCCGCCCATCAAAGCCACAAAAAAAAAAAAAAAAAAAAAAAACCCACAGCAACCCACAGTCAAAAACTAGACCCACCACTGCCGAAGCTTGAAGGTAGCGAATTCGCCGCTGGGAAGCTTGAAGGAAGATGATTTTGTTGACCCATGCTAAGAAGGAAAAATGAAAGAGAGAGAGAGTTGCTGGAAAAGGAAAAAAGCGAACACCCACCACCGCCGATCTCGAAACCCACCATCGATCTAGAGTTGCCAAAGAAGGAAAAACACGGAGACACACCAATCCAGAAACCCAACCCTGATCTAGACACCCACCGCCGATATAGAGACCCACCACCGATCTAGAGACCCAACATCGATCGAGAAGAATTAGAGAGCAAGAAGAAGAGAGAGTGAAGATCGAGAAGAATCAGAGAGCAAGAAGAAGAGAGAGCAGAAAAAAAAGAGAGAGGAGGAAGAGAGAGAAAAGAAAGAGAAAAATGAGAGAGGAGAGAGAAATTTGCAGCTTAAAATGAGAGAGGAGAGAGATATGAGAGCATTAAAAAACTTTTTTTTTTTTAGGATTCAGCTATAGTACCATCTTACATTTGAGATGATACTGTAACTAAATCTCAAATTTTTTTTGGCATTTAGCATATGGCATGCCCGACTGTTGAGCATTATTTGGGCCTTTTATACCAAATGCACTTTGCATTTGGCATATAAAAGGCACATTGGTGATGCTCTGCTCTAAGTATGGAAAGTTAACGCACAGATTCACGGTTTCCAATAAACTTAAATATATCCCTAAAATAAGAAACATAATTTGTGGTCCGTTAATATGCCGTGCAGTAACTAGCCTAAGCATACTTGGACCTGATGGGTCAACCATCACCATTCACCAACGTTCACATGTTCAAGTTCCTACTATCATGCATGTCTGCCATAGTTTACCCACTGACAGCTTTGTGCTATTGAGGAAATGGGTGAGCTACTGCCTACTGGTTGCCCTATTATAAGGAACATGGGATGCAAGCTAAACCTCTTTTCTTCCACACATGTACAATACAATGTGCAAAAAATATCTCACCAATATGTGGTAGCGAAGAATTCCCTAATATACGAACAAACGTAAACACTTTGCAACAGCTATTAACCCTTGTGGGTAGCATAAAGTTAACCATAATTAGAAATCAAGACAATTTTGGCCCTGAACTTTAATCCTTAATATAATATTTCCTTCAATAATCAGGCCAAAAGCTTGATATGTTTGATAACAATATATATAGTTATAGAGCAAAACTAGTTGTGCAATAAATTCTGGAGAATGACCTGCTGTAACTGCTTTTCACACTCTGCAGATTTTGGGTCATTAGGAAATAATTCAATTTCCTTCATTGCACATAAAGCTCTAGTTACCCTGTAAGAAAAGTAGCAGTAGTAAAGACTTTGCTAGGTAAAGAAACTGGCATAAAAAAGGTAGAGGTGCTACGTTCACAACATTTTCATAACAAATTATAGGTAGTTAGTTGTTATTTATTCTAACTTAAACCTACCACTAAAATTACTTTTCTACTCCACCAATAACAACCCGTAACAATCTGCCACATAAAATTTATTGTGAAAATACTATGAACATAGCATTTCTCTAAGAGATACATCAAATATATATACCTGTTGGTGGCAACATAAACACTTCCAAATGAACCGCGCCCTATAAATTTTCCTTTTTGCCATTGACTATTGATCGGTAATGACTCCAATTCAGCTATAGGTTGAGGAGTGGAAGCAGACGGTAAAGGCGTGGCTGCTGCAGGAGGAAGAGGTAATGGATGGACACCAACAGGACAATCACTTTCATTTTTCACTGTTGAGGTTTCAAGGGATAATTTAGAAGGATAATTTATTTATTTTTATTAAAAAGATAGAAGTGGATTTCTCATTCTTTTTCCTACCTCCGTTTGGTTGGAGGAGTGAAAAAGTGAGAGGATAAAAAATGGTGGGAGAGTGGAAAAGTGAAGGGATAGAAAAGATTTTAATTTTTCTCTTTTTTGTTTGGTTGGAAGTAGAAAAGTGGAGTGATGGAAAAAATGTATTTGTATAAATTTACTCATATACCCTTATTAAAAAATGATGTTCTATTAAAAAAAAAAGTGACAAAAAAAGCAATCACCCAAATTTTTTAGGAAATAAAAATCATATCTAGAAAAAAAATTACATCTAAAAAAAACAAAAACAAAAAATCACAAAAGAAAGAAAAAGAAAAAAAAAAGAAAAAAGAAGAGCAAAATATGAAAGGGAAAGGAAAAGATCAAGCATGCAGATGAAGGTTGGACACTACCATTGTTGTTAATTTCCTTCTCTTGGGTTGTGATTATTTTCTTTTGAATTTAAAGCTTTAGATCTTGTCAAAATCGAAGCTTTACATGTGTGGATGGATCTGTGAACATTTGATTTGATATGTAAAACAACGTGGTTGTAGGATAGGTTTTTTTTTTTAAGGCAAAACTAGTACCAGCCGAAATTCCCATTCCACTCGAAATTTTCCGAAATTGACTAGAATAGCCAAAACACCCCGAAATAGGTCATAATTTGACCTGAGGTAGAATGGGTGGTAGTACCATTTTGGATTGCACACCAACACGAGAAATTCCGGCTGTTCCAGCCAGAACAAAATGAAATTAATAACATTGGTTGAATCTTTCAAATACAACCATTGTTGGAATTTTTTAGGGCAAACTATTGTTTTATAGTCATGGTTATTAAATATGGATGTTAACTCCATCAATGAGCTAGGTCATTGGTTCAACGGCCAATAATTATTGGTTAAATTGCATGACCATATTAAATTTTTTTGAAATAAATATATATAGGGTAAATTTCACTAACTACCCCTAAGATTTGGGTTAATGCCAACCAGGTCCAAAACAATTCAAAACTAACCATTTCAGTCCTTAAGTCCAAACATACTATAATGCTGTTAACTCACCTCTCATCCCTTTCTCTAACTCTCTCTCTCTCTCTCTTCTGTTTCTCTGACTTGGATTAAAAATATCTTTATATGAAGAACAAGAACTTTCTTAGTAAACAAACAAGAAAAAAAAATGCTTGAATGAAACTAACAATCAAAACTCACTTTCATTGAATGAGGAGGAAAACACAACAAATTTAAATCAAAACCACAAAACACAATCAAGAACCATGACAAAAAAATCAGCCTCTCAATTCAAAATCCTAATCTAAAACCAAAACCCAATCAATCAAAACATCCTTTTAACTGAAACATCAAATTCACAGACCTCAGCAAGAAAAAACATTTGCACCTCTTTGTGACTTTGTGACCATCCACCACCAACCACCCCTACAGCAAACCCACCACCACCGATCGAAACATAACGACCCCTAACCCACACCACGGCATTGCCACAAACACCACGAGAGAGAAAACCCAAATCCTCTAAAGCCTCTAAACTCAAAATCCTAATCCAAAACCAAAACTCAATAAATCAAAACTTCCTCTTAAGAAAACCCCCAAATTCATAGGCCTCAGCAAGAAAAAAGTTTTGCTCCTCTCTGTGGTTTTGGGACCATCCACCACCAACCACCCCCACAAAAAACCCACAACCGCCGATCGAAACCTAACCATCCCTAACCCACACCACGGCACTGCCACAAACACCAAGAGAGAGAAAATCCAAACCCTCCAATGCTGATCCACACCAAAACCCACGAATCACCACTTACCCACACCACGACGCCCCTGCAAAAATCACAAGAAAGATAAGGGAGAGACTCCAAAGCCGATCCACACCAAAACTCGCAAACCACCATTTACCCACACCATGGCACTGCCGCAAAGACCACTAGAGAGAGAAGAGAGGGACGAGAGAGTAAAAGAGGAGGGGGATTAGAGAGTCAGAGTGAAGATTGAAAATTAAGGAATGAGAGAGAAGAAAGGTAAGAGAGAGAGAGAGAGAGAGAGAGAGAGAGAGAGAGAAACTAAAATAAATAATGGCGTTAAAACAGTTTAAGTTTAAGGATTGAAATTGTTAATTTTTGAATTGTTTTGGATCTAGTTGGCATTAGCTCAAACCTCAGGGGTAGATAGTGAAATTTACCCATATCCACTAATACTAATTATATATAAAAAAGTGAATGCCTCTATGTACAGTAACTTTCGTCTAATCAATTTTTGTCGGCTTGCTGAGGCCTAAACGACACATTCTGCAGACACAACCCTTTCCCTTCAAAACGCAAAAAAAAAAAAAAAAAAAAAAAAAAAAAAAAAAAAAATGTTCTGGAACTCTCTTCGTGTCTCTTCTCTCTTCTCTCTCCTCTCTTTTTATTATTTTTTTGAGCATCTTTTCTCTCTTTCTCTTTTCTCTCTTTGGAACAGTTCCGCTTAGGGCTCAAATCAAACTTCTATAGGAGACAATGAGGGAAGAAAGACTGGCTCATCATTTTCCCGGTAAGTATGTCTTCTTCTTCTTTTATTTCTCCGTTTCTTCAAAAAAAAAAAATTCTTAAGATCTGTGTTTGTATTTGTTTCCTTGTGGGTTACAATCTTTGATTGTTTGCTAATTTGGGTCTTTTAGGTTTATGGTATTGTAGGTATTTTAGGTGTCTTTGGCCTCTTTTTCTTCTTAACTTGTACTTGGGTTTCTAATGTTTTAGGTTAGAAGAGATTGAAAGAGGAATAGAGAAACAGATAATAAAGAAAGGGGGATATCTCTTCTTCTTCTTTTACTTCTCCGTTTCTTCAAAATTTATTTATTTTTTCTTGAGATCTATGTTTGTATTTGTTTCCTTGTGGGTTTCAATCTTTGATTGTTCGCTAATTTGGGTCTTTTAGGTTTATCTATTGATCTTGGGTGCATATTTTTGGTGTCTTTGACTACTTTTTCTCCTTAATTTTACTTGGGTTTCTAATTTTTTAGGTTAGAAGAGGTTGAAAGAGGAATAGAGAAATAGATAATAAAGAAAGGGGGATTTGGTTCTATTTTTGGTAATTTTGGTTAACACAAGACAGGTAACATCCGTCTCTCTCTCTGAAATTTCCAGTTTAATTTGGTTCATTTTTGTTCATTTCGCCTAATCTCATGTCATTCTCTCTATTTTTATGAATATATTATCTCTCTCTCTCTCTCTCTCTCTTTTGGTTTAAATAAATTTTTTGGGTGCTAATTAGTTATATTTGATTTGTAGCAGGGACTGATCTTTTGGATATCATCCTTACATAAGGTATGTTTTTGGTTTTTGGCAAAAGTTGATTTTTTTTTTTTTTTGTGTGTGTGTGTAAATATTTAATACATTGATTCAAGGTATAACATGGGTGACTTGTAATCAAATTAAATAGTGGGTGAAGAATTTTTTTTTTTTTTTTTTTTTGAGTAATGGATCAAGATGAGGTTAAGGTACTGAGTCTGTTTGGTCTGGGATAAGTTAGTATCTTATAAGTTTGGGTAAAAGAGTGGTTTTTTACCTTTCAATTTTTTTTTTTTTTTTTTTTTGTGAAATCAAAAGAATGGGATACTATGTGTGGCTGTGATAAAAATACACATGATATATTATAATACTTCCTCTCAATAAATTACAACTGAAAATTTAAAAGAGAAATGAAATCCAAAAAGAATTTACAATGCATGAGGACTAATATTTAGGTTCATAATCTTAGTTTCAATTTTTCTTTATTAAAATTTGGATTTGAAGTAAGGTTCATATACAGCCACCTCAAGCATTATACGCATGATTGTCAAAATCGCAATCTGGATTGTAGAATCGCATGATTTTATGATCCCATCTCACCAAAACGTTTAGGATCGCACTAAAATCGTAAAAATGGTAAGATCATATGTAAGATTGGGTAGGATCATATGGGATCCTACCGATCCTACCAAAAACATATATTTTTTGTTTTTTTATCGGACATCTGTGTAAGAAGTTATGATAAAAATATTGAAACAGTGCAAGATGTTTCCATATCAAGATTTTTTCAATTTTAGATTGATCAAATTTCTTTCTTCACTTTTTTATTTTCACACGTTTTTTACTTATGTAATACTTCAAAAACCATGCTCCAATTGATCTTTGATAGGCCAAGAATGTGTTGACCCCTTGTGATGAATTAATTGATTAATTACCCAAGTTTATTAATTAATCAAATTAACATGCAAAGTATGTGGTAGCACAAAAAAATCACCAATTAACTAAAGTATGCAGCAGAAAATAAATTGACACGGTGATTTGTTTACGAATGGAGAAAACCTACACAGCAAAAACCCCATCAGGTGATTTTAAGTTCACCACTCCCAAGAATTCACTATTATCACAACAAGCAGTTACAAGTAAAGGAATCCCAGTACCTTATACCAACCTACAGTTGAACCCTTACTCCAATACCCAATTGGACTTGTTCTGTAGTGACAATCTCTCCTTTTATTGCACGGCTCCCAGTATGTGACTAACCAATTGCGCAGATCCCAGTATGCGGCTTAATCACCAACTTAAGAAGGATGTTGGCTACAAAGTTCTTCAGTTCATCCAAACGATAAAGATCATGAAGTTTCTTGGTCATAAAACTCTACGGTGTACAAACACATCAACTTCTTCAAGAGAAAGATGAACTAGGACAAATTCTATCTCTGGTCATAATTTGCATGAACTTGGGCAACTCTATAACCTTAGACGGCCCTTAAAACCATTCGTATATATGTCTAAGGCTGTGAGAAAAGAAAGCACAAACATACACCCACGGATTAAATTGAAATCAGCTCTGAAAAACTGAATTTCATAAACCTCGATAGATAGCCATCTATCGAGCTAGCTGTCGAGCCACAGGCTTCAGCAACTTTTAAACCTCGATAAATGCTAGCTGTCGAGTTTTAAAATCCAACACTTTCTCACTTGATTCTTGGACAGACTTGCATGGCTTTAACACTTGAACTTGAAACTTTGTTTCTTGAAGCATTAAATACATCCTAGATCTACCCAATTACAACTAAACTGCGTTTTGTCAAATGATTAGCCAATTAGAAAAAATGTTGACATATGTTCCTAACATTAAATCACATATGTCCTAACAATCTTGACCCTTGGATTCTCTTGGTAGTGTGTTTGTATGATTAGCTGAATGGTTTTAAACTCCAACAAGAGAAAAATACACAATGAATATAGTTTTAAAATATATTTCAAACTCACATATTTACTTGTGATTAAACATGAAATTGATGTGATATTGCTTACCAAGACTAAGATAATAGTGTAATTTTAAGCAATCAACATCCAACCATATAAACCTTCAAGAATTGAATATGATGAGGTCTTATCTCTCTCTCTCTCTCTCTCTCTCTCTCTCTCTCTCTCTCTCTCTTAAAATCAAAATTCAATGAGATAAATGAAAAGCAACATCAACTTCTATTGTAATATTGTAGGTTTAAAGTTTGATGATCAATAAAGTTTGATGATTAATATTAGGTGCCTACCCCTTCAAAGTCGCTCCATGGAGGTTTTCCATTGAGCATTTTAATAATAGTATAGCCCAAACTCCAAATATCTACAACAAGAGCCAGATCAGAGTTGGAATTCATGGTTTTAAAAACCGGTACGAACAAAGAACCATAAAAGGGACTGATTACTAGTTTTCTAGTTTGACTAGGGTCAAACCGATGGTCGAACCAGTGATGTCATAATAAATAATTTCATAATTAAAAAAATAATAAATAATTTATATAATAATTTATAAGTGCTTGTGGGGGGGTGGGGGGTAAGGATTGGGGTTCAAGTCTCCAGGAAGGAGTTACACATACATATACACTTGGATTAGGTTAGAGTAGAATTCTATCTTATATAAAAAAAAAAATTATATCATAAAAGTTTAATCAGAATCATTAAGGCCTTATTTGGTTGCTAAGTGATAAGTAACTCATCACTTAAATCTCATCACTTATTACTCATCACCCTATCATGCATTTCTCATAACTTAAAAATCCCCAAAACACTTCCACCCTTGTTTGGCAACTAAACCCACTTCTGTTTTTAGCCTAAAAACTCAAAAAAAAAAAAAAAAAAAAAAAAAAAAAAAAAAAACTCACCTTTTTGTGGGACCCACGGGCTGACCACTATGCAGGGCACACAGAACGATTACCTGTGGATTGAACCCTTTTTATTTGCTTTGCACTTTCCTCAATCACGTCTCAACCAAATTTCCCTAACACCTCATTTCCCTTTCACACTTCTGCTCTCAAGTCACAACAATGCCAATAACGGATGGAAGAATTATATCAATTTGTCAGCAACTAAGCATAGTTGTAGCTTCGGGTTGGAATGCAATCCCTTTCACTAAGACATACTTGTACAACACAATTATACAAAAAACTCTCCTTATAACCAAAAAAATTATAAATTAAAAAAAAAATTCTCAAGCTTAGAACATTCCAAATAGCAAGCCAAAAATCAACTTCCATCAACATACATATCCATAGCTAAACGGTGAAATGGGGAAAAAGAACCCCATAATCCCAAAACTCATCTACAAACAAACCTAGTATCCTGCAGCATCAACAACAACACTTAAATTTTCAAAAATATGAAGAAATCCCTAGCAGAGGACAAGCAGTAAATACCAAAGCATTTTTCACTATGAATCCAATACCAAAATACAAATGAAAATGTCTAATCCCCTCCCCCCCTTAAATTTTTTTTTAATTATTTTAAATTCATCCAGAAGCAACCAAAATTTTAAACAACAAACACCCAAACCCAACAACAAGCACCCACATCAAAACCCAATGAAATTAAAAAAAGACAACTTATTAGACCTAAGAAATCCAAAAACCCCATCCTACTGATAACAAAAATCTCCAAGAACACAAAACCGACCAACAAATATTCAAGAAAAAATAACAGGACCCATCAAAGAACTTGATGGAGCGAACTGGAGTGGCAAAGCTAAAGATGTTCAAAGGCCGGCGCTGGAGCTTCAAGGGTTGGGAAGGATGCCAAAGCTTCGTTTGCCATCTAGACATGCCGTGGGTTTGGCACGGTGGAGCTGAGGCTGTTTAGAGGCCGGCGCTAGAGCTTCAAAGGTTGGGAAGACGTCGGAGCTTAGTCTGCCGTAAGGACGCGCCGTGGGTTTGGGAGAGGAGAAGAGAGTTTTTTGGTTGAGAGGTAGTGCTCTGATGAGAGAGTGAAGAGGGTTGAGAGTGATGAGAGAGTAAAGGCATGTAACTGTTGGGAGAGCATGTAGGAATTCACTTCTGATGGGACAAGACTCTGCGATGGGCCCCATAGCTTCACTAGGTATTTACAACTTTGCCATTGAAACTCAGTTTTGGTGTTTTGAAAACAACATTTTGCCTTCACTCAGTTTTCAGATTATTAACTCAAAAAAATGAGAAAAGAGTTAAAGAAATTGAGCCAAACAAAGTTGTGATGCATGGGGCCCACCAGTTTTGAGATAAAAGTTAAGAAAACTGAGATATGAGTGATGAAAAATGGGGTGTCCGAACACCACCTAAATAACTCCCCTACTAGTCCACCTACCCCATTGGCATTAAATTTTCTCTACCTACCCCCCACTTTCTTCTCCTTTTCTCGTGAATCGGTTCATCAATTCAAAATTTACTTGCATTAAATTCTCCACCTACCCCTACTTTCTTCTCCTTTTCCCATTCAGTCAGTACTTGCTTCTACACAAAATTTGAAACTATTTCTTCACTCTTCTTCATTTCTTCTACTCATTTTACACATCTTTCTCTACCTCTCTCTGCCAAGTAAAGTTCAACCTCACTCCACAGCTAGCATGTTCCCAAAATATCATTTCTTTTACAACAGATCAGCGTTGCTTCTTTCCCAAATTTCATTTCTTTTACAAGAACTGAAGATGAGAAAAGATTATGAGCCTGTTTGGATGAGTGGGTTTTTGGATCATATCACTTAGTTTTCACAACTGAGTTCTTAAAACACGTGGATCCTACAAAAAATTTTGTGTTTGGCTTAGTATTCAACACTTGTTTCCATCACTAAAAACTCAAAAATTTGAGTTAGAGTGATGGAAACAGGATATAGCAAATGTATGTTTTCAAAAACTGAGAACTAAGTTATGAGTTTTGAAAACTGAGTTATGAAAACTGAGATATGAAAATTGAGCTATCTTTAAACCAAACGGGCCCGAAGTGTTCTTCAATTCTTATCCTTTGAAGCTAGTTCATCTGCTCAAAATATCGCAAGGCCGAGAGAAAAAGGAGGCTAAGGCAGAGGCGTGTGAGGGAAAAAGGCGACCACCAAATTTCAAAGCCGAACAGAGAAAACGAGAAAGAGTGAGAGAAAAAAAATTCAGAGGAAACGGAGGCTGAGAGTGTGAGAGAGGGTTGTGAGGGAACAAAAAAGAGAGGATATGAGTTCTTAGGGTTAGGTTTCCCCAAAACAACGTAGTTTAAGTTTGTGAAAAATGTCAAAAACGATGTAGTTTTCAGTCTCAACACAACCAGCCAATAACCGATTCAACTGTACTGGTTTCTGGTTTCACGATTAAACCGGCCAATTTTTTACTATTCCTAATTTTTAGTTATTTTCTGGTTTTTAATCATAACCGGACCGGATTAGTGGCCGATTCCCGATTGAACTAGTCCAACCGGCCGGTCCGGTCTGGTTTTTAAAACCATGGTTGGAATCTCTTTGCATCATAGCTTGCATAAGCTGCAGAAAGACAATGATCTCAGCAGGTGAAGATACAGGCCTATGACATATTAATGTAGCAGCAAGAAAATACCTCTGGAGCCATCCAGTATGGACTTCACTTTAAAGAAATATCAGCTGCTTGTCCTGTAAGCTGTGCAACAATAAGTCCCAAATTACTTAAGCCCAATATTAAAAACATCAACTAGAATATCCCAGAAAGCAAATTATAATGGCAAGTTGGTAACAACAATTTATTTTATTGGTAAGTTTTCAAAAACAATAAAAGAGGTCAAGAATGGTTATAATGATGAACAAGATGATACACCAATTTATAAAATTAGGCATCACCAATTCACCACTAACCAGAGGTAATCACCCATATTTCTCTGAATGATCCTCAGTTCATTACTGTGGCCAGGAGGTAATTAGCTAATGGCAATAACAATAATGTCCTACCAAAGGATTCACAAGTCTAAAATCAGGCACCTCAGCATCCACCTAAATGCTTGAATTATGGAATTGAATAAAACACACACAGAAAAGCAATAATACTAAGGATTACGCTACATTGATTCTGCTTTCTTGTAATAAGGGCCATGCTGTTGTCACAACCATAGACTCAATCAAAATTGAACATTTGAGCATACAAATGTCAAGTATTGATAATCTTCGTTAATGTAAAATAAGGAAAAAATAGGTGAAGTCAAAATATAGTTTCTCACCAAAAGTTCAAGAAGATGAGGGACAGTTAAGGTGAGTCTATATACAGGAAGAAGAAGAAGACGACGAAGAAATACCATCTACTAAATGTAAATGGGAGAATGACCACATCAAAAGAGAGCCATTATGCAAGATAAAAATCAAAAAAGCACAAGTTGATACAATAATAAACAAGCAAATTAGCCCCTTTGATGTCCCTATTGACACAAGATGTTAAGAAGCCTAATCAAAAGAGTAGAAGTGAAGCAGTAGTCAAGGAGGAAGGCAAGACTCGTGTAAGGAAGGCTAAAGTGCAAAAGAAGACAATTGATCAAAACGACAAAAGCATTGGTATTTTACAGAGAAAACTACTTGTAGTATTAAAGGGTAAGTAAAGCATGTGAGAGGCACATGAGGGAGTTAGAAGTTGGTTAGTTATTAGTGGACAGGTGGCTAATTATTATTGGAGGAGTGTTTTTAGGAAAATTGTTAAAGGTAGTTAGTTATTTTCCCGCTTTTTTTGCTTTCTGTTTGAGTTGTAATCAATAGTATAAATGTAGAGTAATGCATTGTAATTCATTAAGTTCTTGTAATCACAGAAATTCAGCAATAAGAATTTTCTCTCTTACTCAGAAAATTCTCTCTCTGTTTCTCAAAGTTTCTTGTGTAACAATAAGCAAATTAGCCCCCAGGACTACTACATTCATTCTGTAGAGATGCATAGACAATTTCACATACTTTAGTTTTTTTTTTTTTTTTTTTGATAGGCAACATACTTAAGTGTTTAAATTCTAATTTGCAACACTAAGTAGATTGTTTCAATAAATCATTCAAACGTGAATTGTACCTGTGAATTGTCTTTGTGGCTTAATGAGTTGGTTGAGTTGAAACAAACTTATAAAAATTAAGATCTGTTGATCACCTGGTACAACCATCCTGTGGAGCAGACCTAAAAGACGGTTGATATGATCATCATCCCTGAGGAGCAGACCAAAAAATTGGTAATGATTGATGATTTCAAGTTTGAACCGTCACCACCTTTTTGTCTGCTCCACATGGATTGCGACCTGATAGCAAAGTTCTTTGTCGGTGTCTCTATGGTAACATCACGGCACCAATAATCAAGTAAATTTTACTCTCTTTTTTTAACTCTTTCTTTTTTTGTTCTTCCTCATAACTCACATCAACGATTTGTATAATGCAAAAATGTTGAGGGTTGAGTTTATATGCAACAGGGTCGGGGGGTGGGTGCCACTTTTTTGTGAGTTATCTCATCAAATATATTATGTGTGTAATTCACATTAATAGATCATTGAATTATGATGGTCAAGATCATTGAATTATGATACACCACGTGATAGGAACATGTGTAGTTTCCAAACCACATAGTAAGAATGTAGGCATGACCTAAATTTTATTATTTAAAAAGATCAACTATAATAGATGATTAAAGTAACATAACTCTTATTTACATTTATAAATGATTTGTAATATCTATAAAAAAAAAAAAAAAAAACGGTTGGTAATAAAATTTTATATGGGTAATAATTTTGGAATTCTTAAAACGTTGGTAGTAAAATTAGGCTTAGACCAAATTGAGTTAATAATTTTAATATGTTTGTAATAACCCAAATGGCATAAGAATAATTAGAAATCATATAACGAAGAAAAATAAAGAGAATGTCCACTTGACTTAGGGTTTCTAGTTATTATTATGATTGTGGTCTTTGGCAACATCACGAGGGAGGTTGCAAACAGAGGTTTAATATAAAGTCAAATTATGCCTTTGAATTTGGCATTTCCAATACCGAATCACACAAACATAAATCTCTCCTCTCGCTCTTATTTTAAATTTTTAACATTCGAAAATTTCCTCATTTTCCTTATAACTTCACACCTACCATATAGGGAATAGATAACTTGCCTTATAACAATATTTAGCCAAATGACTCGCCTTTCTAGTCTCGCCTTTCATTTTCTTATATTCAATTAAAATATATAATTGTCCTATCTTAGACCAGTTATGTTGGGGCGATTATAAGGGTATCAAAAAGGAGAATGGAAAATTATTTTGGTTAGGAGAAAAAAGAGAAGAGATTTTAGAGGCCCAAATGTTTTCTATCCGGATTCATCAAAACATGGTCTCTCCAAAATAAAGAGAAAACTAGAAAGAAAAAGAGGCATCAAACTAAATTACCCAATTGTCCTTATCAAGGTTCACTAGGTTCACCAGTCATCATTAAGAAATTAAGGGAAATAATATATAACAATATTAATAATGGAAAAAGAAGTGTAATTGTGACGAGAAGAATGCGTACAAGTGAACCTTTTCCCATGTACATACACACATAAAAATGTACTCACGGTTGTGTTCTACAGTAATTGGAAATTTTTTTATCACACAATTTTTTTAATTCAAATAAAGTTCATCTTTCTCACTACATTTCAACTTAGAGAACAGATCCCATATTTTTAATTAAAAAAAAAGCACTAAATATTAAATCCTTAATAATACCATTCTTTTACTAATATTTTTTTCCCTCAAGCTGTGGATCTTTCACAAATTCAAACTCTAGGTTTTGCTATAAACTCATCATTTTAAATAATTAGAATAATATGTAAAGAAAGTTGAATTCTATGTAATTTTTTAAAAGTAATCAAGGCATAAAGTGCACAATTTATCTGGTTCTAATATATTGCTATATTTCAAACACTTAAACATTAAATTATTTTCTCAATTTATTTTGGGCAATCAATTTAAATTACAATTTCAAACCTGATGTACTTAGATTAATCTCTTAAAATTGTTTGTAATCTTGTCTTTTAATTTGTCTCCTGGACCTTCACCGCTGGTCGTAGTTATTGAAAAGATAGTTTCATGCAGCTGAACCAGAATGCTAAATGAGGCAAACCCCATTGAAATGCTCAACTAAAAAAAAAAGAAAAGGCCCAAGCCATGAGAATGATAAAGGGCAAGACGCCAATTCCATGGGATTACTTTTGGAGTTCGATATCGGCATTTTCAATTAACCAGAAAAGTTAAAAGGTCTTGATTCTAGACCAAATTATTGAATTGAGAAAGCACAGTTGGACAAACTTTTACTGATCTTCTTATAGCCATCGGTACATAGACCTTTACTCATAATGCTTATACTAGGGCGGGCGTTAATGTTGTTTCATGACCCAGAATGCCGCGCCTCCAATACCACTGGTATATACCTTCTGGGATCAGTGATCCCTGGCATCTTCATATAGCAAATAAGATGAAGGGCCAGACCAAATTATTGAGTCAGCAATGACAATTTTACAAAGCCTCCAAGAAGCCATAAACAAACTTTCCATTTTGACATCCTAATTTTTCTGGACAACGAAAAGAAAATCTTTTTTTTTTAATTAAAAAAAATTACTGAAGTAACTTCTCTAATGAGGAAACAATGTCTTTTGATCCAACAATTAATCCTACCATCCGATATCTTCATTTAAGAGAAGCTTTATACCCTCCATCAAAAGAAATGTATTTATTTATGGATAAAACTTAAGTACAGTACCTTAGGTGCTATTCTTTAGGTTCCTCTCTTAAGATTCAGCCATATGGCTACTTAACTAAGAAATACACTTCCATCTCACGAGAAAAAATCCACATGTCAGAATTTTAAAAGATGAACCTAAAGAACAGTACTTAAGTCTTGCTCTTTATTTATTTAGTGGAAAGCTGATAACTATCCTGGTGTTTCCATTTTTTGTTTTTAATATCAAATTCCAAAAGTAACTTAACTGCTATTTGTGTTTTTAACAGAGATATTTAAGGTTCAAATCCCCCTTTCCTGACTATTGAATAATTACAGAAATAATAATTAAGCCATCTATTCACCCAGTATAACTGCAGAAGACCTTGGTCGGTATTGTTGCAAGAAAGTGTACATTTTAAAATTTCAAATTGCATGAAACTAAGATGAACCACTCAACTTATTATAGAATATCGGCCACAATCCCAGAAATCAGTATCAAAACTGAAGCTAATTTATGTAAAACAGTCGCATCAAATCCATAGTTAAGATGAGAGGACTAATATCTACAGATTCATTTGTTCGACTCCAATTGTACATGGAGGTAAAAATATTACCATCAGAAAGTAATGGGTAAAGTAACTTCCGTGATATCTGAATCTCTAAATGAGTGGTATACAAAAACTGCTTCTAAAATTCCCGTGCAGGGTAACCTTCCAGGAGAAAGAAGCTTTTATAAGTTCAAGAGCAGTCAAAGATAAAAACAAGGCAAAAAACCTACTGTCACAACACCCTATGGTTGCAAGTCACCTACTATGGCATCCGTGAAGTCTATAAATACAAATTCTACAGCCGCATATCAGCAGAACTCATGAAAAAATGCCAGAAGCGTTCATCCCTTTCTGTACTTTATCTGAAATTACTACTCTTTTTGGCTCCATGTTTGACATTGCTAGGAGTACTTGCAGAAGGGCTGGGGTAATGTCTGTTGCAACCCGTGTGTGGAGGAGATAAACTAGAATGGGCCTCAAGGGTAGAGCGAGGGGAATAACGGGAGGCCACTGTTAAGTCGGAAGTTTCATGATGAGATTGTTGGCCAGTGTCACTGGAGAAAAAGAATAATGCATGAAACTGGAGTGGTAGTCATGCAAGAGAATGCATTGAAATTCATGGTCCTTTTTTGTTTTCTTGTTTTTTTTATTCCCATTTTCATAAATATTTGTGGTCTAAATATTCATGTTAATGCAGAAAGTAACTCTACCTCTCAGAGGCCAACTTTTCTTTCGCAATAGGTGTGCTTGGGAACCTTGGCAACTGATCACATTTATTTTCAGAACGCTCTCTTGGACTATGTGGTTTTTCCTGTCAATGTAAGACAAACTATAATATAAACAACAACAATTTAGCAACAACAAACGGCATGTCATTTATAGTTACCATTAAGTTCTTCCCGTTAAATGCTGGGTTGCAAGATGGAACATCCAGCTGCTGGGAGTTCTTCAGGAAGCGATGTTCTAGTAACATTGCAGCAGATGACCTCTCTGCAGGATTTCGCTGAAAGCAGCACTGCAAAAAATCCTTGCCCTCAGAAGACAACGTTTCAGGAATGGGAGGGGTATCCCTCATTACCTTGAACATGGCTGCAGCCTGCATCAAATATGATAAATGCAACTTAAACAAGAGTGGGAATATCTAAATGCAAATAAAATGATTAATGCAACTCCAACTACAATATACCATCCAGTATGCTACATCCAGAGACAGCAGACAAAAGCTACAGCTGAGTGCAGAAAGCAAAAGTTGCCAATACTACCAAACTCTACAGAACTAGGTAATAAAATGCAATATTATATGTTATCCGATTGCCACAATTCAGCATCTCTAACAAGCAGACAACTACATTGCTACGCCACAAGATACAACGTAACATATGCCACACATGCTTCTCCCTCCTCCATCATGGAAACCACATGAGAAAGGTGTGAAAGTTAATTCTGAAATTGATTGATATTCTGCCAAAAGCAGGCGAAATTAATCAAGTCTTTTATTTATAATTATTAACTATTTCTAAGATCTCCTAATTCAGTGGACATACCAGCCGTGATCATCTCATAATTTGCAAAACATATAAATAAGCACACTCACTGTGCTTCATCCACATCTGATACTATGGACATTTTGCGTATGAATTATAAGTTATTGATTTACTTGAATTACAATGTCCCTTAAATTAATTTACACAGAAAAGACACAAAACTAAATATTGATAAAAGATCGAATATGAATCTAAATAGGATTGCAATTGAATATATAATTTCCCAAGTCACTGATTGTAACAGAAAGATTGCAATAAGATCCATGCATATAAATTCAGAGCACCTCACTTAAATTGTACTTAACAACAAAATGGACTTCCTAAGTCACCGATTGTGGCAGAAAGATTGTGGTAAGATCTACACACATAAATTCAGAACACCTCAACTAAACTAATTAACACTTAAATTGTACTTAACAACAAATTGGACAACAAGTTTCATTACATACATGCTGCTATTATCTTACTTTACCGCAACAAAACTAGTCACAAGTTAGCAACCAACAAGCACACTGCCAATACAACAAGGTAATTTTGCAGGGGGCAGTGCCAAAGTGGGAACCACTTCAAGAGGAGCCAAAGAAGAAAGGAATTAATTATAAACATCAGGGAAAGGAGAAGGAAGAATTTGCACATCATATATTTTTATTATAAAAACTGCATTTTTATTTTTTGTGGGAACAAACTACAATTCTAGAAAAAACATTTAAGAGGGAAAAAAAAATCCACCAACACCCCCTTAATCTTGTAAGCACACCTCTTCCATCACCTCATTTTGATTAACTCTTTTCGCTAAGTAGCAATTGCAGAAGAGATAATCAATACAAAATATAAAAGTCATACCTACTGCATGAAACTCCCACTTTTGCAGGATTTGGGAGAGGTCATAGTAAGCAGTCTTACTCCCAATTTATTGGAGCTACTGATTCCCAAACTTGAACCCGCAACCTATTGCTTTTGGTGGTAGGCACTTGCCATTGCACCAAGACTTGACCTCTAAACAATACAAAACATATTTCTTATAAATTAGAAGTTTGTGAGGCAGTTGCCTAGAAAAACAGAGGGAATGGATGACGTAATTTATTGATTTCTAAGCGCATCAAACAACAATCCAAAAAGGGATCTAGGGCAAAAAATGATTTTAACACTCTCATTCAGTTAGTGGGAAAGAACATTCATTCATCATAAATGACCTGCTTTAACAATGTAGCTTGATCTTAGCCTTATTCGTTAGTTTGTAACTTAGATGGGATAGACATAAACCACAAAAGCTAATGCAAAGCAACAATCCAACCATATAAACCTTCAAGAAATGAATATGATGAGATCTTATTGCACAATCTCTCCCCATTTTTTCTTTTCTTTTTTTTAAATCAAAATTTAATGAGATAAATGCAAAGCAACATAAACTTCTATTGTAATACTGTAGGTTTAAAGTTTGATGATCAATAAAGCACATAAGGGAACATTAGGTGCCTACCCCTTCAAAGTCGCTCCATGGAGGTTTTCCAGTGAACATTTCAATAATAGTACAGCCCAAACTCCAAATATCTACAGCAAGAGCCAGATCAGAGTTGGAATCTCTCTGCATCACAGCTTGCATGAGCTGCAGAAAGACAATGATCTCAGAAGGGGAAGATACAGGCCTATGACATATTGATGTAGCAGCAAGAAAATACCTCTGGAGCCATCCAGTATGGACTTCCCTTTAAAGAAAGATCAGCTGCTTGTCCAGTAAGCTGTGCAACAATAAGTCCCAAATTACTTAAGCCCAATATTAGAAACATCAACTAGAATATCCCAGAAAGCAAATTATAATGGCAAGTTGGAACAACAATTTATTTTATTGGTAAGTTTTCAAAAACAATAAAAGAGGTCAAGAATGGTTATAATGATGAACATGATGATACACCAATTTATAAAATTAGGTATCACCACTAACCAGAGGTAATCACCCATATTTCTCTGAATGATCCTCAGTTCATTACAGTGGCCAGGAGGTAATTAGCTACTGGCAATAACAACAATATCCTACCAGAGGATTCACAAGTCTAAAAGCAGGTACTTCAGCATCCACCTAAATGCTTGAATTATGGAATAGAATAAAACACAGAGAGAAAAGCAATAATACTAATTGTAATATTTTACAAGAGCATTATTCATACTAAGGATTACGCAACACTGATTCTGTTTTCTTGTAACGGGGCCCATGCTGTTATCACAACCATAGACTCAATCACAATTGAACATTTGAGCATACAAATGTCAATTTATCTTCTTCTTTTTCAAAAGAAAATTATCCACAAGTATTGATAATCTTCATTAATGTAAAATAAGGAACAAGTAGGCGAAGTCAAAATATATTTTCTCACCAAAAGTTCAAGAAGATGAGGGACTTTTAAGGTGAATCTATATACAGGAAGAAGAAGAAGACGAAGAAATACCATCTAATAAATGTAGACGGAAGAATGACTACATCAAAAGAGAGCCATTATGCAAGATAAAAAAAACAAAGCACAAGATGATACAGTAATAAAGAAGAAGAAAACGAACTCACATGTTTAGCCATCCCAAAATCAGCAAGCTTGACGACTCCAGATGAATCAACAAGCAAATTCGCCCCTTTGATGTCCCTATTGAATGAAAAGAAAAAAATTCCAAATGTCACATTAAGCAAATTAGCCCCAAGACTACTACATTCATGCTGACAAGACGCATAGACAATTTCACATCCTTAAGTGTTTAAATTCTAATTTGCAACACTAAGTAGATTGTTTCAACAAATCAATCAAACGTGAATTGTACCTGTGAATTGTCTTTGTGCTATGCAAGTAAGCCAACCCAGAGAGAATATGGCGAGTAAAATTGCGAACAACGGACTCTGTTATGGCTCCACAATGTTCACGAACATATTTATTGATGGAACCAGGATGAACATACTCCAGATATATAAAAAAACGGTCATCAACCTGCATATGCACAACATTAATTTCATGCATTGCTTCAAGGATACTATTGTAAACAACAATGAGAATGCCTAAACGTGCAACTGGGAGAATACTCACTATTTCGCTACCATAATACTGCACAATATTTGGATGCTTCAGCTGGCTAAGAACTTTGATTTCCTGAAACAAATAATTGGAATAATAGAGGCATGAGACAAGAAAACCAAATAAATAATTATAAAGATGATTTACCAAATACAAATACTACTACTACTAATAATAATAATATATTTATTTAGGAAAGTTTTAAAGTTGAACATTTAAAAACATGTCATAAATACTCCCAACACAGAGAAACAAGGCAGCAGGATATGGATAGCATTCATCAAACCAAACTACAGAAAAAACTTCATTGACCAAATATCAACCAAGATACTTTTTGCCTCTAATGAATCGCATAAATTAGGATCATTCTGGATAATTACAGAATCCAAGATCTAAAAGGTGCCTGTACCATATACAGCTACTCAAGAGGTTTAACCACTACCTATTCATAAGAAACATTTTGATAGACAAATCAACAATGCCAAAATTAGCATACTCATCTGTTACAAATGCAAATTACAATCTCAATCACACTTATTTCCCCCCACCCCCATGGGGGAGAGAGAGAGAGAGAGAGAGAGAGAGAATGTGCAGTCCTTAGTGCAAGGATTGCAAGACTAAAAACATCATTGTATGCAAAACACTGCGATAGGACAATCCTTAATTCATAGAAATTCTCAGCTGAACAAGGGGATAGAAAGCTCAAGTATACTCATCTATTATAGAGAACTCATGCAGAATCTTCAAAGCAAAAATACTAATCCAAGAAAACTTCTTAAAGAAAAAAAAAATTTAATATGAGAGCCTTGGGATTTGACAGCAGAATTAAAAAGCCACAAGAGAAAGAACACTAGTAGGGTGTCAACTTCAAACACAGAGTGGTTTTTTTAATGCATAAACAAATAAGAAGGATAACTGATAATGCACAAAATTGATGTACTCTAAAAACCAAAAACATGAAAACCATTCATTTCAATAAAAGGGGAAGATCCCAAGGCCTAGAAGTACAAAAATTCACCAAACACACATCTAAAAGAAGGTATTATCCTAATATGATTTAGAAATAAAAAAGAAAATAAAAAGAAAAGTAGATAATGATCAGGATTAAGGTATCCACAACATATACTGCAAAACCTTCCTAGTGAAAATTGAAAAGATAAATAAATAGATAAAGAGGACAAAATTTAAACTGTTAGAAATTGTCTCAAACAATAAAATAAAAAACCACACAAGACAAAAACAGCCATCACCCATGTTCACATGCGCAAGTTCCAACTATTCATTGCATGCATGTCTGCCATAGTTTACCCACTGACAGCTTTGTACCATTGAAGAAATGGATGAGCCAATGGTATGAGAGAAAAGATATGGCATGCAAGCTAAACCTTTTTTTTTTTTTTTTTTCATACATGTATAATGAGAAAAAAATATATATCTCACCAAAATATGGTAGCAAAGAGTTCCCTATGATATGAAAAAAGAGTAAACACTTTGCAGTAATGATTAACCCATGTCGGTAGCATAAAATTAACCATTATTAGAAATCAAGACAATTTAGACCATGATATTTGATTCTTACTATAATATTTCCTTCAATAAATTAGAGCAAAAGCTTGATATGTTTTATTACAATATATATAATTATAGAGGTAACTAGTAGTGCAATAAATTCTGGAGAATTACCTGCTGTAACTGCTTTATACTCTCTGCAGATTTTGGGTCATCAGGAAATATTTCAACTTCCTTCATTGCACACAAAGCTCCAGTTTCCCTGTAAGAAAAGAGTAACTATACTAAAGACTTTGCTGCAGGTAAGAAGCGAGCATAAGAAGTACATCAAACATATATACCTGTTGGTGGCAACATAAACACTTCCAAACGTACCGCGCCCAATAAGCTTTCCTTTATTCCATTGACTATTCATCGGCACTGACTCCAATTTAACTATAGGTTGGGGAGGGGGAGTGGGAGGAGTGGGAATGGGATTGGGAGTTGTAGTACATGGTGAAGGCGTGGCTGCTCCTGGAGGAAGAGGTAATGGGTGGACATTTACAGGACAACTACTTTCACGTCGCACTGTTGAGGTTTCAATAAATAATTTACAATTCATTGGGGATGCAGACCCACTTCGGCTTTTGGGGAATTGTTGGGGACATTTTGCCCGAGGACTGTGAAGGGGAGAAGTATCAGAACTGAAAGTATTGTAATCAAAGAACGCAGGGGGAGGGAATCCCGGAATCATTGCTGTTGTTGGTATCTCTGGAGCAGACCAGACTTGATTTCCCTTTGGAATCATGTAATAATAATATGGGAATGAGTCACCAGTACTTGCCCTATGTGGACTGAGTGCAGGACTTGAAAAAGGACTATTTGGAGCACTCCTCATAGGAGCATGGACCCTGAAGTCATCTCTTGAGCTTTCTGAGCAATTTTGCTCTGGAAGCTCCCTTCTATATGACCTCTTTTCACCATAATCCATACCACCTTTTGTGACTCGTCTATCAAACACGCTGAAATTAAACATGTCAATAGATGCAAAATGTCTCAGCCAATGCACAAAGAATCAACCAAATTATAAAACATTAAACCGCGACGAAAAAATTAGCATTTTTTCCCAACAAGGCAACTACAATCATGCAAAATGATGTACATTCAACACAAGCTAATCTCATCAACGAGCACTCTATGCACGTAAATTTAGCATTTCACCGATCAAAATCCATTCTTTTCATCATTAAACACAAACATACACAATTTGCACAAAACCAAAACGTTCTTAATTGACATATAATAACCGAAATACCGGTTAATCACCAATCCGCCTTTGCAAAATCAGACAAAAACAGGAACACAGAAATTCATCCAAAAAAAAAACCTCAGCTGATTATTCTACCAGAAAAAGAAAATTCCTGCCTAAAACTGAAAATTAAACCAAAAAATAAATAAATATAAATATGAAACTGTGAATTTGACAGCGAAGACGAAAGGTTTTTTTCACCTTTTAATTGGAGAAATAGAGGAAGAGGCTCTGTCTCTGTCTCTGTCTCTGTCTCTATCTCTGTCTCTGTCTCTGTCTCTATCTCGGTCCTCAACAACTCTGCTCTGGGCGGTCTTCGGCGAAGGGAGAGGGACGTTGACGAAATCAGGAACAGGCCTTTCCTTGGCGCGAAAAATCCCTAACTCCGGCAGAGGCAAAGGCTGAGGCTGAGGCTTAGCCTCCGACGTGGTGGCGGACCGCGAAGCCATGCTGGGCGATCTCGTCAGCGAAAGCGGCTCCAGCGTGATGGAGCCGGCGGAGACTCCGACGACGTCGTTGTCGCTCAAATGCCTGAGCTTCCTCTGCCGCGTCAGCCTCCTTATCGGCCCGAAACGCCACGTACCGGAACCAACCTCTTCGCTCCTTTTGCTGCTGCTGCCGCTACCACTACTACTATTATTAATATTATTATTATTATTATTATTATTACTATCATTTGGAGATTCACCATCGCTCGGAGATTTGAGCGGAGTCGTCGAGGTCGAGGATGATGAAGCCGGTAAGAATGAAATGCTTGGTAACCAACGCATTGTAGCTCGCAATCATACCTGATACCAACACACCTACATAATATATGAATATGAATATGAATTTTTCTTTGAAAGAAAAAATTTAACGGTGTTGATGGAGAGGAGGGACAAATAGGTCGTCAGGCAAGAGAGAATCAAACCCTAAGAGGAGAAGGAGATCCATGGAAGCTGTGGATCTTCTTCAACAGAAAATTTGGACATGGACGGTGCACGAGTCCTCGTTTCTTTGGGCTTTTGGTTTTTGATTTTTGGTTTTGGTTTTGGTCTTTTCTCTCTCTCTCTCTCTCTTTCTTTTTCTTTTTTCTTTTTTTTTTTTTTTTTCTACGCGGTTTTTTTACAACGTACTTCCACGCCAAACGGGAAGGGTGCGTCGATTTTGAGAGGTCAATAATTAATAGGTTCTCCTTCTTCTAACAAAGTCAATTGGCTCTACTTTGCGTTTGGTGTTGCTTCTTTCGTCTTTTTAAAATTCCGTTATTTCTGCTATTTTGGATTTTGGTAGTTGTTCTGTTTGCTATGCCAGATTTACGCCTAGGTGGTAAGGTTCGTTAAGCTAATTTTGCAAAGGTGTTAGTTATGTGATTAGATTTGAAACGTATTGGTTATCTTAACTAATATCTTTAACTAATTGTAAGATAACTATTATGTTTCAAATTCGGTGGCATAACTAATATATTTGCAAAATTATTACTAACTAATATGTTTCACTTCCGGTGACATAACTAAAATGCTTGTAATTTATCTTAAAATGTGCATATGCACAATATAATTAAAAAAAAAAATTACAATTACACCCATATAGATTCAAATTATTCTCTCTTTTCTTTTTTTATTTTAATTTCTTTTAGATATACACATGAATTTACTCTTCCTTTTTTTTCTTTTTCTTTTTTTGTTTATTGAGTTTTTGATTATTTATTTATATTAAACCATTCGTCTTCTGTACCTCATTAACTCGCCTAGAACAAAAATTAAAAAAATTTAAATAGAACACATTGCGCAAAATTAAACAACAATTGGAATCAAATTTAAAACCCAATTAGATTTTCTCTCAAATTTACCTATTAATATATATATAGATTGGAAAAAAAAAAAAAAAAACTTCGGTGATAGGCCTCTTTATCATTTTCCATTTAAAAAATACTCGATATGTTTTTTCTAATCTTTCAATTCAAAAAGTTCTTTTATTAACAAAATAAGCACTTGCGCGCTTTTATAATAGAAAAATAACTATATTTTAGCAAAGTAAATTCAAAATTCACTCATATTTGATCATGTAAAATTATGTAAAAATACATAATTGCTATAATAATTATGTAAATTTATAGTGACACTATTCATTTGGCATTTAGTGCTAATTTACATTGATATTATTTATTTTGCTTTTTGTGTTTCTATTCTTTATTTATGTACTCAAGGATGAATGAAGAGAGTGAATAGTAGTTGTGTGCAAATAAAGAAAAACGATTAAAAAAACAAGAAAAATTGATATTTTAATAAAATGTAATATAAAATAGATAATCTAATATAAGTAGCATTTACATCAGTTCGTGCAAAAATTCAAATTTATTTTAGCATAAAAACCTACTTTTTCCTATTTTACGCACTCCATACCTTAAACAGTTAAACGAATTTAAAAACACACACATACCGTTTGAACATTTGTGCAGTTGATATAATTCAATATCCATTGACTTGTGTTATTAATTAGTAATAACAAGAGATGGGAATAAAATTTACTGAATTTGTGTTTAGTGTATAAAGAAGAAGTCTAGCTAACTCTATGTAAAGAACAAGTCAAATTACGTGTTTTCTTACCACGTAACATAGCATTAACGATTCAACATGCACAACAAAGGTCAAATTGTTAATTGAGAAAATTACCAGCATCTGACTGAAGAATAAGTAGGCGGTTTGAGAGGTAATGACCAAAACCAAGTCATTTGGACTAGACCCAATATCGCTCTCTTTTTCTTTCTTTTTATTGTACTTTTATTGCTAAAGTGAAAGTCTATACATCCAAATTGTTGTCCCTTCCAAAAGGTTACCTTCTTTACCAAAATTGGTCATCATTATGATTGAAATTGTAACTAGTGGATGCAGTTAACATCAAATATTTGACAGTGACAGAGTATACTTCATCCATTAAAAATGGGGAAAAAAAAAAGGTACTCAAAAAAGAAAAAAGAAAAAAGAAAAAGATTTAGAGTTGACTTTAGATCTAGAATGGACCAGGGACACATTTTCCTTTTTCTTTTTCTTTTTTTTTTAATTGATAATATGAATCTCATATACCTATAAACCATATAATTGTTCAATTGATATATATATATATATATATATATATATATTAATTCCAGTTTGTTTGAGATCATCTACTGCGATGAATATATGTTGTGTACCAAGAATAATGTGTTCTTGATGTTTGGAAGTCCCTAGCATTTGTTCTAGAGAAGATTTTATTCAATTCTTGATGTTATCCGAGTACCCAACAACCCCCCGAGTCTCGCATTGCTTCAAGACTCCGTCCACAACAACTTGCTCGAAGGCAAGGTCAGAAGTCAACTATAAGGAACTAAGGTAGGCCACATGGGCTTTAATACGTACCCTTTTACAAAACAGGTGACGTAGACGTTTGACATAGTTGTGGTCTATTATACTACTGTTTAGTCTCAATAATGCACAAGAGATAAATACCAAATTACAATTTGTGTACTAATTACAATTTTCAGTTCATAAAAAAAGTGTCCAAATTAAGACATGGCAAGTATATCAGTTGGAGTCCAAATCTTCTATTCCACTCTTTTTGCTCCACTATATACTCCACAAATAAAAACATGTCACATGTCCATCTGTTTTATTAAATGCTAAATTTATGTCTTCTATTATTTCAATTTTCTAAAATAAATAAATAAATAACTCATCATATTTAGTTAATTGAAATAATAAAAGACATAAATTTAGGAATTAATAAAATAGATGGACATGTAGCGTGTTTTTATTTGTAGAATATATAGTGAAGTAAGAAGAGTGAGATAAAAGATTTAGACTCGAGGTAGTTTGCAATTTATCTGTTATCTTTGAAACTAATTAATTTCTCCCTCTATGTTTAAAGAATAAGCAAATATTCCCAATTTATTATTTTCTCAGTCAAATCTAATGAATCTTTTGAAGAAATTATTAATTGTAAACCACAAGGAAAAGAAAAAGTTGAGTATTGAATATTGCTAGAAATACAAACTATTTTACAAAAAAATTTACGTAATATTAATAGTGTGAGTTGTTTTCTTTGATTACATTTGTAATTATTGTGATTTCATTAGATTTGACAGAAAAAGTAACAAATTGGAATATTTACTCATTTCCCCAATATAGAGGAAAAAATTGATTGGTTTCAAAGATAAAAGAGGAAACAATGAACTAACCTAAATATAGACTTTTCCCCTAGAGAATTTTACACGAGCTATTACAATGGAATTAATTACATACTCGAAATCATGTCTTCAACTCGCTATTTTAGTTCAAAATCCCATGTATGGATGTATGTAATTAACATTTCACTATGACAATACACGTGTGTAATTAACATTTCGCTATGACAATACACATGGTGTGTGTAATTAACATTGCTCTATGACAATATACATGGGAAAGAGTTGTCTCACCTGCATCAAAAGCAGTAGATTTTACTCGTATCATGTTTCTCTCTCTCTCCCCTGTAGGAGTCTTTCTCTCTCTCTGCAGTAAGAGCTTCTCTCCCTCCCCTAAATTCTATTCTAGGGACCTCTCTCGGCACACTCATAGCCGTGGTGAAAGCAGCTCCTAGAGAAAAAATCCCCAAAATCCAAAAATGGATCAAATAGTAACGGAAGGACTTCAAAAACTACAGCTGACTAAGGAAGAAAAAGAAGACATCCCTATTACTGTAGCAAGTAGGCTGGAGCTTCTTGAGGAATGTTACCTCAGCCTGTTTGGACGATTGCTGTCTAAACGTCAACAAAATCAATGGGCACTCAAAAGTATGTTAAGGTCAGCGTGAAAGATGGGATCTGCGTTAAGAATTGTAGAGGTGGGAAACAACATACTCCAATTCAAGTTCAACTCCAAGTATTAAATGGAGTGGGTGGAGAGAAGTGGTCCATGGAACTTCGATAACAACCTTCTTCTCTTGAGCAGATGGAAAAAAGGGATGACAACGGCGAACATCACTTTCACTCACAATCCTTTTTGGGTCCAAGTATGGGGTCTACCCTTTGAATTTCTGTCTGAGGAAGTAGGGAAAGAAATAGGAAGTAAACTTTGTGAAGTTATAGAAGTTGATAAACGATCATGGCAAGCAAACCAAGCCAAATTCATAAGGATAAGGGTAAACCTTCCAATTCATAAATCACTAAGAAGAGGAGCCCATATCACTAATGCAGAAGGTGAGAGATTTTGGGTCAATCTTAAGTATGAGAGACTTCCCACTTTTTGCTTCATATGTGGGAAACTTGGACACGATGACAAACACTGCACACAAAACTTGGAGGGGCAGCAGATCAATCATCAATATGGTGAGTGGATAAGGGCAGGTGGTCAGGGCAAAGGTAGTGCCGATAAAGCAAGACCCACAAGTAGCAGAAGCTATGAATCAATGGAGGAAGAATTTGCAGAACCGAGGTTAGGAATGGCACCAAAAAACAGAGACACATTCGTCCAAATGATGAGCGATGGGAACGAGGCAAGGATGAGGGATCAGGATCTTGAAAATAGGAATGCAGAGATGCCAGACCCCATTAAGCCGAATTTGTAGGGTGGATGGGACAACATGGAAAAAGTGGAGAAAGTTCTGGCACAAGTAAAGGAAACACGTGATGAGCATAATGGAACTAAACTTGATCTAGTCAGGGAATTGTTCAGACGTAATGAGGAAGGCTTTCCTTTAGTGGGCCTACCCCAACAGCCCAACAATGAATTTTATGGAGTTAAAAGCCCAGCAAGGCAGAGTGGAACAACGAAGGATATAAAAGACAAGGCCCAAGGTGTGGGCTCAGACAAGGAAAAAGAGGCCAAGGCCAAGGCCAAGTGTAGTTTGAAAAAAGTAGCAAAGGAAATGGGTAAGAGTCAGTATGTAAATAAGGAGGCGCAAGTCAGTAGTGGAGGTAAGAAAAGGGCAGGCGTTATTGAAGGCTTAGAAGAAAGTGAAGGCAGAGCTCAGAAGAGAGTTTGCGAAGCACATCTCTCTGATGACAAAGAAGCAACTGAGATATCGGTGGTGGCTATTACACAGCACCGCCGGGAGCAATGATTGCCCTTGGCTGGAACTGCCGGGGGTTTGGGAACCTCCGGTCAGTGAAGGCGCTGCGTGATTTAGTGCAGCGGTGGGATCCCAACATCGTCTTTTTATCGGAGACGAAGCTAAATAAAAAAAGGTATGGAGAAAGTAAAAGAAAAAGCTAGTTTCATTGATGGTCTAGTAATCCCAAAGTCAGATCGAAGTGGGAGATTGGCAATGTTATGGAAAAAAGATATCAAGTTAGAGATTATGAGGTATGCTGGGAATTACATTGATGCAATTATTGTGGAATTGCAATCGGGTTTCAAATGGAGAATTACAGGATTCTATGGGCATCCTGAAACGCATTGAAGAAAAGAATCTTAGGAGCAATTAAAAGCATTGAATAGGAAGTTTCAGGTGCCATGGATTTGTTTTGGCGATTTTAATGAGATATCATCAGCAAAAGAAAAAATGGGGGGAGCCAGACGTCCTCAAAAACAGATTGATGAGTTTGTTGCTGCTCTTGATTGTTGTGGATTCAGGGATTTGGGGTACACGGGTCCAGATTACACTTGGTGCAATATGCAGGACGGGGAAGATAGAGTGTATCTGAGGTTGGACCGGGCCTTAGCCACCACAGAATGGTTTGATTATTTCAAGGGTGCTCGGGTTCACCATATTGTTGATTCCACTTCCGACCACTGCGCCCTATTAATTTCTGATTCTTTTGCCCCTCCAACCTTGACGAAGCGCCGTTTTCATTTTGAAGCAATGTGGACTAGGAGGGAGGACTGTAGAGATGTTATAAAAGCCTGTTGGAGAGAAGGGGCAAATATGAACACCCCTGATGGTATGGCTGAAGGATTAAAGCATTGTGCATCTGACTTGACCATGTGGAATAAGTCTGTGTTTGGGCTGATCCCTAAGCAAATTCAGAAGAAACGAAGAGCACTAAGTGAGCTTGTTTTCCAAGATAGGGATGGAAGCAAGGGCAACGAAGCTGATAAACTCCGAAAAGAAATCAATGAATTGCTGGATAATGAGGAAATAATGTGGCATCAGAGGGCCAAGAAACAATGGTTGGGGCTTGGTGATCGAAATACTAAATATTTCCATTCCAAGGCATCAGAAAGAAGGAAAAAGAACATGATAGTTGGCCTGTGGGATGAGGATGGCAGGTGGTTTGAAACTACTGAAGGTATTGCTAATACTGCCATCTCATACTTTGAGAAGCTTTACATTACTTCCCTTCCAACTAGGATTGATGAAGTAACAAGCACCATCCCTACCAAAGTAACTGAGGAGATAAACCAAAGCCTGATCAGAGACTTCACAATGGAAGAGGTCAAAGCAGCGCTCCATCAAATGCACCCCACCAAAGCCCCTGGGCCAGATGGTATGCCTGCAATCTTTTTTCAAAAGTATTGGGACACTGTTGGTAATGATGCTAGTCGTATGGTTCTAAATGTTTTAAACTCAAACTTGTCTATGGCTAAAATTAATAGAACCAATATAACTCTTGTCCCTAAAACAAAAAATCCCAGCAAGATGACTGAATTTAGACCTATCAGTTTGTGCAATGTTATTTATAAACTTATCTCAAAAGTCTTAGTCAATCGTCTTAAAACTATCCTTCCCCAAATTATTTCAGAAAACCAAAGTGCCTTTCTCTTTGAGCGCCTTATATCTGATAATGTGTTGGCTGCCTTTGAGCTAGTGCACTATCTTGATTATAAAAGGGATGGGAAGGATTACAACATGGCGGTCAAGCTTGACATAAGTAAGGCATATGATAGGGACAAATGGGGTTTCATTGAAAAATTATGGAGCACATGGGTTTTCATGAAAGATGGATCAACCTTATCATGCATTGCATTACAACTGTGACTTATTCTGTTTTAATTAATGGAGTTGCTTTTGGCAGTATTATTCCAACTAGGGGGCTGCGGCAAGGTGACCCTTGTCGCCTTATCTCTTTCTGTTATGTGCAGATGGATTCTCAGCATTGATCAATGAGGCGGCTAGAAATAAAATGCTCAATGGTGTGTCAATATGCAGAAGATGTCCCATGGTCACGCATCTCTTTTTTGCAGACGACAGCCTCCTTTTTTGCAAAGCAAGTAGACAAAAGGGCCAAAAACTTATGGAGATTCTTGATCTTTATGAGGCAGCCTTCAGACAGAAAATAAATGTGGACAAATCCTCTGTGTTTTTCAGTCAAAACACCCCGAATGACATTAAGAGTGAAGTCTTGGAGACATTAGGACCAATGCAAAGATACAAAACATGGAAAATACCTTGGCCTCCCCTCAATCATTGGGAAGTCAAAAAAAGATGTTTTTGCTGAAGTAAAAGAAAGGGTAGCAAAAAAACTAATGGGGTGGAAAGAGAAACTTTTATCCATCGGAGGAAGAGAAGTCCTTATAAAGGCGGTAGCCCAAGCCATCCCAACTTATACCATGAGCTGTTTTTAGCTTCCTAAAGAGCTTTGTGAGGAGATTGAAGGAATGATGAGAAAGTTTTGGTGGGGTCAGAGGCAGCAGGAAAATAGAATTGCTTGGGTTAGTTGGAAAAGTATGTGTAAATCAAAATTAAATGGAGGCATGGGGTTCCGAAATCTCCAAGCTTTCAACCTGGCCATGCTAGCTAAGCAAGGTGACCCTTGTCGCCTTATCTCTTTCTGTTATGTGTAGATGGATTCTCAGCATTGATCAATGAGGCGGCTAGAAATAAAATGCTCAATGGTGTGTCAATATGCAGAGGATGTCCCATGGTCACGCATCTCTTTTTTGCAGACGATAGCCTCCTTTTTTGCAAAGCAAGTAGACAAAAGGGCCAAAAACTTATGGAGATTCTTGATCTTTATGAGGCAGCCTTCAGACAGAAAATAAATGTGGACAAATCCTCTGTGGTTTTCAGTCAAAACACCCCGAATGACATTAAGAGTGAAGTCTTGGAGACATTAGGACCAATGCAAAGATACAAAACATGGAAAATACCTTGGCCTCCCCTCAATCATTGGGAAGTCAAAAAAAGATGTTTTTGCTGAAGTAAAAGAAAGGGTAGCAAAAAAACTAATGGGGTGGAAAGAGAAACTTTTATCCATCGGAGGAAGAGAAGTCCTTATAAAGGCGGTAGCCCAAGCCATCCCAACTTATACCATGAGCTGTTTTTAGCTTCCTAAAGAGCTTTGTGAGGAGATTGAAGGAATGATGAGAAAGTTTTGGTGGGGTCAGAGGCAGCAGGAAAATAGAATTGCTTGGGTTAGTTGGAAAAGTATGTGTAAATCAAAATTAAATGGAGGCATGGGGTTCCGAAATCTCCAAGCTTTCAACCTGGCCAAGCTAGCTAAGCAAGGTTGGAGATTGCTTTCCAATCCACACTCTCTGGTTGCACGCATCTATAAAGCCAAGTATTACCCTTATGGTAACGTCCTAAACTCAAAACTGGGCTACAATCCGTCCTATGCTTGGCGAAACATCTTTAACAGTTTGGATGTCATAAGAAGAGGGACTCAGTGGAGGGTTGGTAAGAAAATTCATATTTGGGAGGATAAATGGTTACCTACTCCCTCCACTTACAAAGTTATCTCTCCAGCTCGTCCTTTTGATGACTTTCCGATGGTTTCTGCCTTAATAAATACTGAAACAAGAAGATGGAATACAGAATTGGTAAGGTCTTTGTTTCTTCCTTTTGAAGCTAATACTATCATTAACATGCCGTTGAGTTACAATTTGCCTGAAGATAAGATCATTTGGGTTGGCAATAAAAGGGGAGAATTTACTATCAAGAGCGCTTATTACATTGCTCTCAAAGTGGTAGAGACCAATGAGGTTGTGGAGTGCTCTGGGGGAGATGCTAGAGCACATTTGTGGAAAAGAATGTGGCATCTAAAGATCACGGCAAAAATCAGGATCTTTGCTTGGCGTGCATGCATGAATGCACTACCAACTAGGGTGAACTTACATCGTAGAGGAGTAAATTTAGATGAGGTGTGCCCTATGTGTGATCGGGAGGCTGAATCTATTGCACATTCTCTGTTGCTATGTAACTCAACTAGGCAAGTCTGGAATAAATGGGAGGACTGCCCAGTGAAATTGGATGATAATTGTATAGATTTCTCTTAAGCTGCTATGAGAATCCTCAATGTAGGAGTTGCTCGAGATTTGGAGCTCTTTGTTGTTGCTGCCTGGTCCATCTGGTATAACAGGAACCAAAAATGTTTTGAAAACAAGCTTCACTTGCCCAACCAGGTTTGGAACCATGCAAAGAGACTGACCTCTGAACATAAAGTAGCAAATGCCTCACCAAATGAGTATCATGTCCTTGATGGGTTAAGATGGATGGCTCCCCCACCAAATTTCCATAAAATAAACGTGGATGGAGCTTCATCAGATGATGGCAGAAGGTCTAGCATTGGGATTGTAATCAGGAATTGTAAAGGAGAAGCAGTGGCAGCCCTTAGCAAAATGCTCCCTGGACAATACACGAGTCTTGAAATTGAGTTTATAGCTCTACAAGAAGGGGTTCTGCTGGCCAGAGAATTAGAGCTATCCCAAGTCATCATTGAATCTGATTCTCTCATTGCTATCCAAAGCCTACAAGCTCTTAATACTGGGGGGGGTGGGGGGGGGGGGGGGGGGGGGGTGGGGGGGGGTGTGGGGGGTGGGTTTAGGCCATCTATGCCAAGGTATCTTAAACCTTATGGACTCTTTTAGAAGCTGGATGTTTAATCATTTGAAAAGGGACTACAACAAGGTTGCACATGATCTTGCTCAATATGCTAGGCATAATGGAATCAGTCAGGTTTGGAAAGGTGTCTCACCTCCTATGGTGCAGCACCTCATCCATCTTGAATGAAATGTAGCATCTCATCCATCTTGAGTGTAACTAGAGCTGAGTCTTTACTTGTATTTCCTCCTTGTTGTACTCCAATTTCGATTTGAATGAGTTTCAGCTTTCTCATCAAAAAAGAAAAAAAAGAGAGTTGTCTCACCTGCAAAAAAACCCGTGCGAGTAGCTTACAGCTACAGAAATGAGGAATCCCGATTATCAAACAGAGGTGCACCTTATGCCTACAGTCATACCAGGTCTGGGTTTTCGTGAGAAGTTTATTTGGTCCATATCCAAACTCCAGATACAAGACTTTCTTTTATTTGTTTAGCTAGAAGTTTGACTTGCTAGATCATGGGATTAAATGGTTATTTCCACATTCAATTAGATTTATCGAGCTCATTACATTTTCACAGAAATAATTACTTGAACATGTGCATAAAAAAAATTAAAAAATAAAAATAAAAAGATAAGGAAGATTCAATCTTGCCTTACAATATGGAAACAAAAAACTTGGATAAATTGTAAAGTGTTCACAAAGCTAAACAATATGTCATGGGACCAGAATACAGCTGTTCATGTTACACACTGGTTATGCTTGAAAAGAAAAACATCCCAATTGACCATGCTCTGGAACTAGAATTGAAGTCAGGAGCCAAAAATAAAAGGAACTGCCATTTATGAACAAGTTGACATTGACTAACATGACCATTACTGCCCATACAATTAAACAAGTGATTTGACAAAGAAATATTGTGTAAGATCTTGTCTGATTAAACTCTATTTCTAAACAACAATGTCAAGTTTCTTGTCTACCTGAGATTCCCAGAGCACCCGTCAAGCATTAACCTAGCCAAACCAGCAGACTTATTCTTAAAGTGCTTCTCGCTGTAAGTCATGACAAGTAAATCAGAAATGGCCATTCAAGTTGTGCTTCATTGCCTATAAACTAGCAGGTTCTGGATTTTCCCACTTTGTGGCTACTATCTTACATATTGGCATGTTTTCATTCTTACTCAGAAGCTTCAAGGATGGATGAACCTCAACATCACGCATGAAAATTCTATCTCCAATATCTAGATTGCTCACGTCCACCTCAATTTTGGGAGGAATGAGTTCAGCCGGACAAAGATATTTTAGACTAGTTCTTACCCTATTCAAATGGCCACCTGTTTTGGCATAAAAGATTTATAATCAGTGTAAAAGTAGCATTAGAACAATATTTGACCAGAGATAATTCACTGAGCTTGTCAAGTGCTTACAAGTAAATAGGAACACCAATACCCTAATCAAATTTAAAACTGACCTGAATAAGATACATATCCCCATCACAAAAATTATAGCAACAGAAGTGATTCCAGTTCAACAATTACTGACACATATAAGAGTGATTAAGATTTAAAGCAACATCTAATCGAGTAAATAGAGTACTCTGGTTATGCTTAAGAAATATGAAGTTTGCTATATTTATCTAGTAAAACATTTTTAAATTATAGCAAAAAATGTTCAAGATACAAAAGTAGCACATAAATAGATTTACTTTATTTGCTCTTAAGGAAACAAAAAGAGATCATTTCTATATAGCATCTAAAAGCTGCCACAAATTGCATTTTTTCTGAAGACTTATTATAGCAAAATTCTGTACACAAAAGGATTAAAGAACGCAAACTTGCCAATCCATTGCCAAGTGATTGTACATTGTTTTAGAAGGATGTTTGTAGGTCTATAATTATCACTCACCATCAATGTGAAATAATGTCAAGAAACAAGTGACATTTTGCAGCAGACTTCAAACTACAAATTAACATTAAAAAAAAAATCCATCCACAAACAACATAAAACAAAGAACTTGATCAACGTTGGTCCACCGCCCTCAAACTCAAAATGCATCATCAGTGAAACCCCAAAGGTTAACCAACTATGACACAGTACTGAGGGGAAAAAGAAATTCTTTGATCTAAAGACTTATCATATAGAACACACATACTTTAGCATCAAAGATTAGGAATAATCTTGGTACAATTGTAGCACATCTTTCATTGTACAGATGATTGAATATTGTGTCCTGAATTCCATACAAGGACAAGCCTCCTCTCACTGTCCCTTCCCCACAATCACAGTGTTTGTTGTTAACACCTCCTGACACTATTAGCTAAACTTCACTGGTTGAGCTGTTGAAAACTACTAGCAGCTTGCAACATGTAGAATATCCAAAATGCACAAAAGAAAAAAATCTTTTCAACGGAACAAGTGTTAGAAGTCCGTTCGATTGATTCAATATCGATGAACCTAGAAAAGAGAATAGAGCAGCATGTCTACCGATTTCACCATAGCGACTTGTTCAAAATCATAATAACCCATGCAAAAGTTTGCAAAGCAGAACGCAAAGCTTAGTTGATAGGATTGATAGAACAACAGAACCATGGATTTAATACCCTCTTGGCGGAAAGAACTGGTTTAAAAATCCAGAAGAATATTCCAGTCTTTAACCAGTCAAAAGCAACTGACTCTCAATAGGCTGCTTGGTTTAGGTGAAAATATCTGTAAGTTAACTCCCCTTAATTTGGATAGATAACTATGCTGCAACAATATTGGCATTCGCTGTATGTGCCTCTGTCCTTTAAAAAAATGAAAATTTGCATTTTAATAGGAGATTGAGGCACACATACAACATCAAGCAATACTGTACTCAACTTCACTAGTTCAGCCACATGTTTTGGTTGGTCATACTAATTCAACTCGAAGAATATATCTATGCAACCAAATAACCCCAGAACCCCAAAATTGCTCCACTTCCTAATGTAATGCATACAGCTCTAAGCTATTCCTAATGTATTGAATCACATTGTGACATGAAATCCAGAAACACCAATACATTATCTGAAACAAACAAAGCAAAAATACCTTTCTGAAGACCCGGACAAACATCTTCTCCTTTGAAAACAACGGGCACATCAACCTTCAACTCCGACCCGTTGTCGGCCCAAACAAACACCAAATTCAATACCTTCCCAGTAGCTTCGTCCCTATGAATCTATTAACCCATCAAAAACAGAAAAAATAAGCAACAAAATTATAAAAACGGTTAATAACAATTTGAAAAGAAGAGAAATAAAAAAGGGGTTGCCTTGATGGGGAGGACGGTGCCGGATTCAAGTAGGTGAGAGGATCCGGAACCGGCTCGGATCTGGAGAGGGAAAGTGGTGGAGCAGAAAAATGGGAGCTCAACGGACTTGAGAATGGCTTGAATCTGCTTCCACTCAGTGGTGACCAGGTGCTTCCTGGACATGGATCGTGGGGCTGTGGAGTCTTTCTGGAGGAGTTGCTGGGAAATAACGACGGCTGGGATTCGACCCTGAGCTCTGTCCCTCGACGACACTCTGTTCCCTACGCACTCCCTAGGGATTGCCTGGATCGTGTGGTACCCAGCCGATGATGGCTGCGATGAACTGTGGCTTGACACGGCGGTTCTCAGGTTGTTGGTAGCGGAGCGCCACCACCTCGCCATTTCTTCTTCTACTTCTGCAAATGCAATGAGGGGTTTGGAGTTTGGAGTTGGACTGTGTTGTGTTGTGTGAGGGTTTTAAATTTTTTTTTTTTTTTTTTTGTGATTTAATTTTTTTTAGGGGTTTAAGCTGTTGGGCCTTGGAGAGAGTGATGGGGCTTGGAGAGCTCCCTCATTGGGTCTCGAAATAGGGGTTATGGGCCCTTTAGATAAAGCCCAAGAAGAATCAGTTTTGTTGTTGGAGAATTTTGTGGTAGAAATGTTGAATAGAATTAGAAGTATGAAGAACTATCTCTTCCTTTTTTTTTGTTTGTGTGACTGTTTCATTTTAGGATGTTACAAAATACTTTCTAATTTTGAAGGTTAATAAATAGATATGTTTAATATATATATTTTTTGGTCTTTTGTCTTTTAAATGAAGGAAGATAATTTTAAAAAACCGATAACTTTTATCTCAAAAGAAACACATTTGATTATATTTTCTTCAAAAAGAAATTTTGGATTTAAAAAAAAAAAAATTGGGACAAATAGGAGTACATTATAAGACTTTACTAATTACTTGAATGGATTTTCTAAATGATGTATAATAAACAATTATGTATGAGATAAGTAATGGTTTATATAGTCCAAGGCCAGAAAAAAAGAGAGGATATAGACAAAATGAAAGATGAAAAAGGCTTTCGTAAAAAGGATAGAGATTTATTACTCTAGCAAAGCCTAGGGCCCAAAATATCAATGAACCAAATTCGAACTGTGAGTTCAATGCAGCTTCAACAGGCCTAGTAAAAAACATTACAAGCCCAGTTTGATTGCTTGAGTTGAGTCTGTCATTAAACGTTGGTGGCTGGCATTAGCTCAAATAAAGTACTAATAATAAACAATCTCCAACTAGAGTGTTTATCCATTTTTCCATAAGAAGTTGTATGTCTTTTGAGTGTGTTCGTTTGTATCTCAATTCTCAACCAAGAGGACTTCGATCAAGAACAAATAATAATTTAAATCAAATACAAATATTTGGTGTTAACAACCCCATCAAACTCAAGGTGAACGGTGAGAGCAATTTTCACCCCAAGAGGGTGTTAGAACGTTGGAGTTTGGAGAACAGAATAAGAGCACATATGATAGTGTCCAGAACACGACAAAACTTCAATTTAAATCTTCTCTCTCATTTTTTGTATTTCACTTTATTATGGTACATATGTTGTGTGTGTGTGTGTGCGTGTGTGTGTGTGTGTTTTTTTTTTTTCATTTAGTAAAGTTAAAGAAATACATGGTAAGTTGTGATTGGTAACAAAAATTTGCATTTGGAGGAAAAAGTGCTATTTGGACAAAACAAGTTAGTATAAAAATAATCATGTGTATAAATATTTTCCTAGTAAGTCTGGGAGCCGCCATTGAGAGGGGGAAGTGCGATTTGAACTATAGACATAAGATGCTACCAAAAAAAAAAAAAAAAAAACCATTCTCACTAGGTTATCATTGAAACCTCTTACAAATCTTGAAAGTTGATTATAAAGATGATTTGATTACTTTCAATTACAGTTTTTCATTAAGAGAAGAGTGAGTTTATCCTACTAAAGATTAAAAATTGAAAATTGTTTTAATTTCTGCCACTTAAAAGGCATAAAGATTAGTTGATAAATTCAATGACAATAGTGCTATATAATTATGGATTTTGTTAATGAATGCCATAAGGACATAAAGACATTCGTTTAAGAAATACTTTTTAAAAAAGTTTGGAAATAAAAAATGCAACTAATTTTTTTAATAGTTTTTTTTTTTTTAATAAAAGTAGAATCAAAACTTTCTTAAAATGTTTTATTAACAAATACTCTAAGAGCATTCATATAATTATACACGCAAATAAATTTCACAAACAATTCTTAAATTTACATGACACATCCAATGAATGCAAAATGGGACAGCTGGACCGTTTATGAGACATGTCATTTTGTCATTTGTGTAAAAGTTTAATAACATTCATTTGTAATAAGAAAAGCCAGTGCTGTCTCTAGATATTTTTTCTATGATAGTTATTAAGAAACTTAAATTATACAAAATTTAATAAAAAGAAAACTTTATATATTGACAAAAAACACACACACACATACATAAAATTTTATAATTTCCTTCTACAAATTTTTATATTTGAAATCATTGCATGATATAGTCTCATTTGCAATGATGTAAGCTGCATTTTTTTTCAAAATTTAGTTCAATAAAAATTTTCTTGGATTTTTTTGTTTTTGTTTGAAAAGAACTAATGTATTGTTAAATAGGCCAAAGTCAAATTTAATTAATGGACCTAGAAAAATTTATGGTGGTTGCAATTTTTTTTTTAAAAGTAGACAAATTATAAAAATTAAGCATAATTTTTTTTTTCAGTTTAAGGTGTTCCTGTGACCACTTGCCTTCAACGTGATTTTACGAAGCCGCCCCAAGAAAAGCATGTTACATTTCAAAAGGCCATATATTCCGTTTAAAAGTTTGGCTTCCCTACTGTATACAATGCATGCCTAACATCATGACCAAGAAGAAAAAATAGTAGAAAATTAACCTTAATTTGTTCTTTTTGGTTTATTTGTGTTTTTTTGGTATAAAAGATAATTACAATATATTGTTAATTTCACCATTCAAATATTTTTCCTCCTAAATCCTTCCTAAACCCTCAAACTTTTAGCATGTAAAGAGATGAAAATTCACCGAAAAGGCTCTTGACTAATTTATTTGTGTTTTTAAGAAACTTGTTTATGTAGATGCACTAATATGGTAAGTTTTAACAGTTAAATCATCGAAGCACGTGGAAGAAAGAAACGAACATAGTCTTTTCGGCACCGTCAAACCCACTTAGCTAAAAGCCTAAATCTAAAATCACTATCCGTAAATCAAACAAAAACGCATAAATAATTGGGATTTGTGGCTATCAGGAAAGCCATTTTGTCTGCTTCACAAGACCATTTCTAGGAATATCAAAATAAGACGTTGTTCATGCTCGTAGGTGCATGGTGGCACAAAAAGATAAAAATGACAAACAGTTCATTTTAGATTTCGTGTGCATTTTGGTTTATAAATCTTTTGCTTTTAAAATAAACTGCTTTTGATAATTGCCTTATTTATCATCAAATCAAGATATTATCGATTTTTGATATAGACAAAGGATTAAATTTCAAGTATTTTATTTAATCATAAAAAATTTTATTAGTTGAACTAACTGAAACCTATTTTTATTTTTATTTTTTTGTCCTTAGTTAAACATAAAAATAGTATTGTTCATAATTGTGACAAATGTTATAATAATAAAAACTTGTGGCAAATTGTAACCTAAGCAAATCTCAGTAACTATCAAACGGAGTTGAGGCTTATAGACTTATCTTATGTTACAGTTCCTCTAAAAAACAAAAAGTCTTATGTTATAGTTAATGGGAGACATGCATAGTAGTGCCACTTCTTTCCTTGAAGGGATAAAAAAATTAATTAGATTACTCTATGTGTCTATATGTTTCTTCAAAAAAAAAAAAAAAAGATTACTCTGTATGTTAAACATCTTAAACATATTTTTCTTTTCCTTTTTTTTTTTTTTTTGCTAAATATGTTAAACATCTTTTATATGATAAATTATAGAATAAAAAATTTTAACTTCAATAGTAGTTTTATAATGGAGTATGCATTTGGGAGTTGTGACATGTAGTTAACCTTGACTAAGATATTTAGGATTTATATCGAACTTCAAAATTTTATAACTAATATTTGGTTGTTGTTTTTATTAGAAATTTTTAATGCTCATTTTCTCCAAAAGCCCAAGACAAAGCAAGCACAATTATTTTGGACCTGTTATTTAATTTCTTTTATTTTATTTAGCCAAGACCATATAATTTTAAGAGGGAACTTTGAAGAAGTGTGATTTGGAGGATAAAAGGTCATTGCATTTAAATTAAAAAAAAAAAAAACAACAACACACACAAATAGGGTATGAAATTCTAATATAAAAACACACTACAAATTCCACTAGAAACCATGGTTACATTGTATTTAAGTTTACTCATGAATTCAAGAGAATGATTTTGCAAAGTAGGCTTGGAGTGCTTTTTGCAAAATCCATGAGCAAATGAGCATTTGACCACATGCAAGCTACAAGCCCAAGAAATAATGGCCCAATATCTATTGAATGGATTTTCTACATGATGTATAATAAACAATTATGTATGAGATAAGTAATGGTTTATATAGTCCAAGGCCAGAAAAAAAAAAAAAAAAAAAGATGGATATAGACAAAATGAACGATGAAAAAGGCTTTCGTAAAAAGGATAGAGATTTATAACTCTAGCAAAGCCTAAGGGCCCAAATTATCAATAAACCCAATTTGAACAGTGAGTTCAATGCAGCTTCAACAGGCCTAATAAAAAAAAATTACAAGCCCAATTTGAATGCTTGAGTCTGTCATTAAACGTTGGTGGTTGGCATTAGCTCAAATAAAGTACAAATAAACAATCTCCAACTAGAGTGTTGTTGATGCCTAATTTTGCAAATCCATAGCCAAAAGCCCATGAGGAAGAAAGCCCAATGAAAAACAACGGCCCAAAGAGCAAGAAAAGTCCAAAGAATGAAATGCAAGGGAAAATGATCTGCAGCAGAATACAAATTTGCGGCAGGATGCAGCTTTGCCGCAGAATGCAATTCTCTGGCAGATTAGCTTCGGCAGATGAAGGCAAATTGGGCCCAAGACCCTTTTGATCCAATCAACATTATCTGGTCCACAAAGGCCCAAATCCTTTCGTATAAAAGGATTGACATGAAAAACTAATATGAAGAAGCACGGTGAGAAGAAACAAGGAATGACAGGAAGTGTCAGCAGCAGGAAATGCGTGATTGAAAAGCCAAACTAAAGGAAATGACAAACGTAGCAGGAAACGCATGAAGGAACAAGACAAAAACACGCAGCAGAACAAAACAAAGCTAATCTGCCATGGCAGAAACGGCGTGGGAACGAAAGAAGACAAAAGCGGAAGACAGTGGAACAAAGTAAACAAGGGCCGGAGCTCCACCTACCTGTACCCAGTCAATACAAGGGAGGTGGGCCCATGGTCAAGGGGATTCAGAGGGCGTGGTTTGGAGGCAGGGGGAAAAGGGGGTCTATATTTGGTTTCCTGCCGTAACTTCTTTTGGAAATATATCCTGCTTGGATGGTTTCTTACCCAAAAGAAGTAATAAATGGTTGGGACCATTTGATGCATGCCATAGAGCTAGGTAGTGAGGTAACCCAATTTTTATCCATTTAAACCAAGAGGTAGAGGTATACAGCAGGAACAAACAAAAGAGAATTTTGTCGTGAAATAGCGATGCAGTAGACATGTACTGAGCCATAGCAGTAGTCGGGGCAACCAATGGGTTAGTGGATAGTCCTAAAGAGATGCCCACAACAAACCAAAAACAGTTGGTGAAGCCCTAGGGGTAAAAGGGAGAAATCCCATTGAATTAGCTCACTATAAAAGGAGGAAACGGGGACCAAAAACAGGGGGGAGGAGCCACGGCAGGACAGTAGTAAAAAACTAAGAGAGACCCAATGGGGGATAGAAAGAAAGAAATAAATAAAGTAGTAAAACGAAAAGAGAAAACACGGCAAGAATAGGGACATGCATCAATAGACCATCTTTTCCCTCCCTCTTAGCAAACGCATTCTTTGAAGTCTCCAAAAGTAATAGCCAGTAGCCATTTAGGCCTATTCTCCAAAATGCACAACTTTTATGGCAGAAGCCTATGATAAGGTTGTTCAAGTTAGGGTTTGGGTTCCTTCTTGGTTTACTTATTCTATGGGAAGATTCAAAACTTGTTTTGGTTGCAAATGTGTTTGATTTCTCTCATTATAACTTATGTCTGCCGCATTTAGTCATCCTGCCGTAGTACGTTTTTTATCATGTTTGCTGCATCAGTTGTCCTGCTGTGGTATCTTTACTTGCTGTACTGGTCATTCTGCTGTAGCACCCTTTTATTACATTCACCATGTTCAACATTTTCTACCGAAACTTTCTTCTTCATTTGTTATTACGTGTTTTACTTTTGACTCATTATCCTGCCATAAGTATATATACATATATCTTGTTTCTCATGTTCTGCAAAATATATATTAATACGTATAAGTATATTTACGAATATATGTATGTATATATTTGAGAATATGCTAACCCATGTAAGCTAACAATTGCTTGATTGGCATTTTCTTTGGGTTTTAGATTTGTTTATGTGCAGGAAGTAAGAAACAATATTTCTGCTGTAAAAGAAATGAAGAGTAGTCACCCAGGTTGCACAACAGAAGGCTTTACTACACGGCAGGAGGCTTTACTGCACAGTAGACAGCTTGCTGCACAGCAGACAGCTTACTGCACAGCAGACAGTTTACTGCACAGAGTTTTGCTGCACGGCAGGAAAGTCAGATCTACGGTAGAAGCTGGAGGAAAATTCCTTTTGCGGCAGGAACAGAGGACGAGCCCAGCAGAAAGCTTTATTGCACAGCAGACAGTTTACTGCATAGAGTTTTGCTGCACGGCAGGAAAGTCAGATCTGCGGTAGAAGCTGGAGGAAAAGTTCCTTTTGTGGCAGAAACAAAGGATGAGCCCACTTTGTAGCATCTTCCCTTGGACTTGGACTCAATGTTTGCGCACAAACCGGCAGCGGCAGAATGGTACTTTGGAGTCCATTCTGCGAAGCGTCGGGCCCGACTTCCTTCTTAGAAAAAGAAACGTAAAAAAGAACCCGACAAGTGTTTATCCATTTTTCCATAAGAAGTTGTATGTCTTTTGAGTATGTTCGTTTGTATCTCAATTCTCAACCAAGAGGACTTCGATCAAGAACAAATAATAATTTAAATAAAAAACAAATATTTGGTGTTATCAACCCCATCAAACTCAAGGTGAAGGGTGAGAGCAGCTTTCACCCCAAGAGGGTGTTAGAACGTTGGAGCTTGGAGAACAGAATAAGAGCTCATATGATGGTGTCCGGAACGCGACAAAACTTCAATTTAAATCTTCTCTCTCATTTTCTGTATTTCACTTTATTATGGTACGTATGTTGTGTGTGTGTGTGTGTGTGTGTGTGTGTGTGTGTGTATTTTTCATTTAGGAAAGTTAAAGAAATACATGGTAAGTTGTGATTGGTAACAAAAATTTGCATTTAGAGGGGGAAGTGCGATTTGGACAAAACAAGTTAGTATAAAAATAATCATGTGTCTAGGAGCTACCATTAAGAGGGGGAAGTGTGATTTGAACTATAGACATAAGATGCTACCCAAAAAAAAAAAAAAAAAAAAAACCATTCTCACTAGGTTATCATTGAAACCTCTTACATTTCTAAAAGTTGATTATAAAGATGATTTGATTACTTTCAATTACAATTTTTCGTTAAAAGTGTTGATGCTTATTTTTGCAAATTTGTACCCAAAGGCCCATAAGGAAGAAAGCCCAATAGGTTGCAAGACGCAAAAAACTATACAAAGGAAAGCCCAACGAAAGCAAGGCCCAAAGGCCCACCGAGAAGACCAAAGAGCAAGAGAGGTCCAAAGAAAGAAATGTAAGGGAAAGCGATTGGCGGAAGAATACAAATCTGCAGCACGATACAGCTTTGCCACAGAATATAGTTCTCTAGCAGAATGGCTTCGGCAGATAAAGACAAATTGGGCCCAAAGATCCACCAAGAAGACCGAGGAGTAAGAAAGGTCCAAAGAAAGAAATGCAAGGGAAAGCAATCTGTAACAAAATGCAGATCCGCAGCAGAATACAGATCTGCTGCAGAATACAGTTCTTCAGCAGAATGACTTTGGCAGATCAAGGCAAATTGGGCCGAAGACTCTCTTGATCCAGTTAATATTATCTGGCCCACAAAGGCCCAAATCCTTTTGTATAAAAGGATAGGTGTGAAAACTAATATGAAGAAGCACAGAACCGCAGGAAATATCAGTCGCAAGAATCACGTGAAGGAAAGAAAAGCCAAACCAAAGAAAATAACAAACGTAGCAGGAAACATGTAGGAATAAGATAAAAACATGTAGCAGGATAAAACAAAACTAAACTGCTGCGGCAGAAATGGTGTGAGAACGAAAAAAGACAAAAACAAAAGACAATAGAGCAAGTACAAAAGGGCCGAAGCACCACCAACCTGTACCTAGCCAATACAAGGAAGGTGGGCCCATGATTAAGGGGATTCAAAGGGTGTGGTTTGGTGGTGGGGGAAAAAGGGGGTCTATATTTGGTTTCCTGCCGTGACTTCTTTTAGGAAAGATATCCTGCTAGGATGGTATCTTACCTAAAAGAAGTAATAGATGGTTGAGACCATCTGATGCATGCTATAGAGCTAGGTAGTGAGGTAGGTCAATCCTTATCCATTTGAACCTAGAGGTAGAGGTATACAACAAGAACAAACAAAAGAGAATTTTGTCGTGAAATAGTGGTGCAGCAAACATATATTGAGCAATGGCAGTGGTCGGGGCAACCAATGGGTTGGTGGGTAGCCCTAAAGAGATGCCCACAACAAATCAAAAACAGTTGGTGAAGCCCTAGGGGTAAAAGGGAGAAATTCCATTGAATTAGCTCATTATAAAAGGAGGAGGTAGCCATGGATGCAAGGAGGGGAGACCCGATGGGAAGCATCGAATGAAGGCACTTAGTAAGAGAGAGTCACTTAGAGAGAGGCACCCAATAAAAAAAAGACCAAATGGGGAACAACCCACGGCAAGAAAGTAGTAAGAAACTAAGAGAAAAAGAACGGAGAGAAAAAATAAAAGAAAGAAAGAAAGTGGTAAAACAAAGAGAGAAAACACTGCAGGAATAGGGGCATGCATCAATAAACCATCTTTTCCCTCCCTCTTAGCAAACCCACTCTTTGAAATCTCCAAAAGTAAAAGCTAGTAGCTATTTAGGCCTATTCTCCAAAATGCACAACTTTTATGGCAAAAGCTTATGACAAAGTTGTTCAAGTTGGGGTTTGGGTTTGGATTTGGGTTCCTTCTTGGTTTACTTATTCTATGGGAAGATTCAATACTTGATTTCGATTGCAAATATTTTTTATTTCTCTCATTATAACTTATATCTGATGTATTTAGTCATTCTGTCGTAGCACATTTTTATTACATTTGCCGCATCAGTTGTCCTGCTATGGTATCTTTACTTACTGTACTAGTTATTTTGTTGTAGCACCTTTTTATTATATTTACCGTGTTAGCTATTATACTAGTTAAATCTTTTCTGCTAAAACTTTCTTCTTTATTTGTTATTACGTGTTTTACTTTTGGCGCAAACTAATCATTATCTTGTCGTAAGTACATATATACATATATCTTGTTTCTCATGTCCTGCAAAATATATTTTATAGAAGTATATGTGAATATGTATAAGTATATTTACGAATATGTGTATGTATATATTTGAGAACATGTTAACCCATGTAAACTAACATTTCTTTGATTGGTATTTTCTTTGAGTTTTAGATTTGTTTATGTGAAGAAATATTTTTCTACTTTCTGCAGAAAGTAGAAAAATATTTCTGCAGTAAAAAAAAATGAAGAGTAGTCATCCATGTTGCACGGCAGAAGGCTTTAATGTACGGCAAAAGGCTTTACTGTCACGGTAGAAGGCTTTACTGCACGGTAGAAGGTTTTACTGCACGGCAGAAAAGTCAGACCTGTGGCAGAAAAGTTCCTTCTACGGTAGAAAAGTTCCTTCTGCGGCAGAAACTAGAGAAAAGTTCCTTCTGCAGCATAAACAAAGGATAAGCTCAGCAGAAAGTTTTACTGTAAAGCGAATAGTTTCATTGCACAGCAGAAAGTTTTGCTGTACGGCAGAAAAATCAGACCTGTGGCAGAAACTAGAAAAAAGTTCCTTTTGCGACAGAAACAAAAGATAAGCCCACTTTGCAGCGTCTTCCCTTGGACTTAGACTCAACGTTTACGTACAAACTGGCAGCAGCAAAATGGTACTTTGGAGCCCATTCCACTAAGCACCAGGCTCGACTTCCTTTTTAGAAAAAGAAACGTAAAAAGAACCCCCCGACAAAAAGAAGAGTGAGTTTATCCTACTAAAAATTAAAAACTGAAAAATGTTTTAATTTCCGCCGCTTAAATGGCATAAAGATTGGTTGACAAATTCAATGACAATAGTGCTATATAATTATGGATTTTGTTAACAAATGCCATAAGGACATAAAGACATTCGTTTAAGAAATACTTTTTAAAAGAGTTTGGAAAGAAAAAATGCAACTAATTTTTTTAGTAGTTTTTTTTTTAATAAAAGTAAAATCAAAACTTTCCTTAAATGTTTTATTAATAAATATCCTAAGAGCACCCGTATAATTATACACACAAATAAATTTTACAAACCGTTCTTAAATTTACATGACACATCCAATGAATGCAAAATGGGACAGCTGGACCATTTATGAGACATGTCATTTTGTCATATGTGTAAAAGTTTAATAACATTCATTTGTAATAGGAAAAGCCAGTGTTGTCTCTAGAAATTTTTGCTATGGTAGTTATTAAGAAACTTAAATTATACAAAATTTAATAAAAAGAAAACTTTATATATTGACAAAAAAAAAAAAAACATACACACACAAATACATAAAATTTTACAATTTCTTTCTACAAGTTTTTATATTTGAAATCATTGCATGATATATAGTCTCATTATCAATGATGTAAGCTACATTTTTTTCAAAATTTAGTTCAATAAAAATTTTCTTGGATTTTTTTCTTTTTGTTTGAAAAGAACTAATGTATTGTTAAATAGACCAAAGTTATATTTAATTAATGGACCTAGAAAAATTTATGGTGGTTGCAATTTTTTTTTTTAAAAGTGGACAAATTATAAAAATTAAGTATAATTTTTTTTCTAGGTTAAGGTGTTCCTGTGACCACTTGCCTTCGACGTGATTCCATGAAGCCGCCCCGAGAAAAGCATGTTACACTTCAAAAGGCCATATATTCCATTTAAAAGTTTGGCTTCCCTTCTGTATACAATGCATGCCTGACAATTGACGTCATGACCAAGAAGAAAAAATATTAGAAAATTAACCTTTGTTCTCTTTCGGTTTATTTATGTTTTTTTGGTAAAAAATAATTACAATTTATTGTTAATCTCATCATTCGAACCTCTTTACTCCTAAATCCTTCTTAAACCCTTAAACTTTTAACATGTAAAGAGATGTCAATTCATCTAAAGGCTCTCTACTAATTTATTTGTGTTTTTGAGTACCTTGTTTATATAGATGCACTGATATGGTAAGCTTTGACAGTCAAATCATCGAAGCACGTGGAAGAAAGAAACGAACATAGTCTTTTCGGCACCGTCAAATCCACTTTGCTAAAAGCCTAAAACTAAAATCACTATCCGCAAATCAAACAAAAATGCATAAATAATTGGGGTTTGTGGCTATCAGGAAAGCCATTTTGTCTGCTCCACAAGCTTTCTACCAACAAACGGCCATTAACGCTTGCTTTTTGTGAAGAAAAGCCAAGAGATATCAAAAATAAGTTGTTCGTACTCGTAGGTGCATGGTGGCACAAAAAGATAAAAGTGACAACCAGTTCTTTTAGATTCCGTGTGCATTTTGGTTTATAAATCTTGTGCTTTTAAAATAAACCGTTTATTATAATTGTTTTCTTTAAAATACTAATTAATTTTTAGCGTAAATAAAAGACTGAATCTCATATATATATCCTATTAAATCATAAAAAAATTTTATTACTTGAACTAATTGAAATTCACTTTAATTTTTTTTTTTTTTTTTTGTCCTTAGTAAAACATAAAAACAGTATCGTTCATAATTGTGACAAATGTTATAATAATAAAAAATTGTGGCAAATTGTAACCTATGCAAATCTCAGTAACTATCAAACGGACTTGGGGCTTATAGTTTTAGACTTATGTTATAGTTCCTCTAAAAAAAAGAAGTTTTATGTTATAGTTAATGGGAGACATGGTAGTGCCACTTGTTTCCTTGATGGGATAAAAAATTAATTAGATTACTCTATATATTTCTTAAGAAAAAAAGATTATATGTTAAACATCTTTTTCTTTTCTTTTTTTTTTTTCTTTTTTTTTGCTAAACATGTTAAACATCTTTTATATGATAAATTATATATAGAGTAAAAAAACTTTAACTTCAATAGTAGTTTTATAATGGAGTATGACTTTGGGAGTTGTCACATGTAGTGTGAGTTTGGATACAACGTTTGCGTCCGTGCGTTTGCATCCGTGCGTTTTTTAGTAAGTCCTGTGCACTGTTTATGGGATCCGTAAGTACTTTTTTCAGCAAAAACGACTTTAAAATTGGGTCCCATGACATTATTCACATATTTAAAAATTATTTTATTACAGTGTTTTCAGTTTTCAACAATAAGCGGTATTCAAACAGACCCATAGTTAACCTTGACTAACATATTTAGGATTCATAACCAACTTCAAAATTTTATGACTAATATTTTATTGCTGTTTTTATTAGAAATTTTTAATGCTCATTTTCTCTGAAAGCCCAAGACAAAGCAAGCACAATTATTTTAGACCTGTTATTTAATTTCTTTTATTTTATTTAGCTAAGATCCCATATAATTTTAAGAGGGAACTTTGAAGAAGTGTGATTTGGAGGATAAAAGGACATTGTATTTAAGATTTTTTTTTTTTTGAGAAACAAGCACACACGCGCGCGCGCGCACACACACACACACAAATAGGGAATGAAGTTCTAATATAAAAACATACTACAAACTCCACTAAAAACCATGGTTACAAGCCCAAGAAATAATGGCCCAATATCTATTGTACGATCTTTAATTTCGGCCTAATTACCTCAAACCATGAATAAGCGTTTGACCTCATTTAGTGGTAATTGACTAAATCCCTCAAATTTAGTAGGTTTTTATGGGGACATTTCTTCCAATATAGCATAACAAAGCTGGTTTAGCAATCTAGATTTCCCTGATTTGGCATTAAACCAGATTGCTACAATGTTCAATGAAAACCACTACTCAAAGTTGCCATTTCTTTCGAAAATCTAGTAACCAAAAGCCTTGTTCACTGCTTAAAGCTTTGATCCTCTCTAATTCTTTAACCAAATTAAAGCATTAAATAACAATTAACCGAACCTACTAAGGTCACACACTTAATATTAAAAACAACATATTTAGTTTGTTTCTCAAAAAAAAAAAAAATAAATAAATAAAGTAGGTGTTGTCCCACATCGCTTAAGTGTAACTCTTTCGCATTGTTTAAAGCCCCAATCTATTATTACAAGAATTAGACCTTTTTGTAGTGGTACTTTGGGTTAAGTACTGTATTTATGTTTGTGTTTGAGTTTGGTGAGAAAGTGTAATTAAGTATGTATGTGTATTTAGCAATTAGTTAAAACCGATAATTCTTGGTTTAACCAAGAGAATCGAGAACAAGAACGGTTGAACCAAAATATGGCATCAAAGGTTTGCCTCTTGGAGCAATCAAAATTCCAACCCAAGCGCAAAGACACAAATCTTCATAGACATGCGAGTAATGAATTTGGTTTCCCTTCATGAACCTAGATCCAGGGACGGAGCCAGAATTCTTAATTGAGGGGGGCAGATGTTTAAACAAAAAAAGAATCATAAAAATCCAAATAAGTATCTATTTAGTATTTTTAACAAATAAAACTATCGTTTCTTATGTATTATATTTCAATCATCTATGAAAAAGGAACTAAACATTCTTTTAAATCTAAAAAATCATCAATGATTATTATAGAAGGAATAATTATTATTACAAAGTAAACATGAATATAAGCACTATGCAGTATAGATTTTTTACTTTTCTAAAGGTATAAATTCATTACTTATCAATTTATAATTAATCAGTTTGTGATTTATGAATTTATATATGATCAATTTATTAGCTAGTTATAGCACTATGAGTCACTAAGGGGCTGTTTGGATTTCTAGTTTCCATAACTCATAACTCTATTTCCATAGCTCATAACTCAAAAATGGTGTGACCCATAGCAAGAAGCTCGTTTGGGAGCACCATAACTCTGTTTCTATCACTCAATTTTCTGATTTTTAAGTTATAATTTATGGAAACTGAAAACACATTTTGGCTATTTTTAGTTTCCATAACTTATAACTCAATGGTATTTTTGTAATTAAACCCATAATTCTTATACTGTGCAGCTGAAATATTTGACTTTTGGGTTTTTTTTTTTTTTTTTTTTTTGAAACAAAAAGTAACGGAGAAGTTAGTAATGGGTGCCTTTGGGTGCGTTTGGGAAAATTGAGGTATTTTGAGTGATGAGTGATGAGTAACGAGTGAAGAAAATTGAGTGAGGAGTGATGAGCGATGACCAAAAAAAATCCAAACATGGCCTAAATGTGGGTAAGTGTCACAATTTTATTTAGTTAAGTTTGTGTGACATTTTATGCAATTGTTCTGTCTTTGTTTTTGTTTAATTATTCAACCACACTTGCCCATTGCGCCCACACCAACTGTTACCCCACTACCAATAGTGTTATCCAATCAACTGCTTCTACCAACATTCCAAAGTCCCACTATTGACACCACGCAATTTTACAGCATATCTCAATAGAAAAATATAGTGACAGTCACACGTAAAAGTCAAAACACATAAAATCAGTATGTAAAACAATTCCAAGAGATAGAAAAAACACATAAGTGCGCATGGAGGAAGAAAGAAAAATCAAATGAGTCATTGACTCACTGGCCAAAGAGTCAGGCGTTGCAAAATGCAAAGAGAGAAGAAATACTTGCAATGATAATGGAGCTTTGACTAGCAACAATGAATGAGCGAAGTGTAAATGTGTGGTTGCTAGCGATGGCGATGAGGCACCAGCCTGCAGATTCTCTTCGAGTCTCCCTTCAAAAGGTATTTGGGTTTCGTTTTGTTTTGTTTTGTTTTTTTTTTTTTTTTTGAGAATCAATTATGGAATAAGTTAGGTTGTAAATGGTTTTTATTTTATTAATACAGTCTAAAAATGGGCTTACTTATTTTGTTAAAATTTTTAATATTGTTTAGGATGAAATGAATTTTATTTGAGCTAATTTATAGGTGTTGTTTGGGCCATTTTTGGGTTTAGAGTGCAAGAGTCTGGGGCTGATCTGTGTTATTGTTTGTGCATTTTATCTTGGAGGGGGCCAGGTTTAATTTTTCTTAGGGCCTAACTTTTAAATCAAGCTCATTATATATATAATACATATATTTTTTCAAAATATCGGGGAGGGGGGGGGGGGGGGTCATTGCCCCCCAATGTCAAACTGTAGCTCCGTCCCTGGCCTAGATCAATAAAGCCTAAAAGACCGTTTATGTGACATGGCGTAGGAGCCAAAGCTGCCCAAACAAAGCACATTTTTTTTTTCGGTCATGTATGTAAGACTTTTCATGATACAATGTATAGATCATTTTACTTTACTGATTGAAACTAAAGTTAATGAGAGCGTCAGAGAGATTAGTACGTCTGGCCTCGATGGGACGAGTTCTCACCTTGGTTTGTGTGATGACTGTTTGGTGTAATTTAATTAGATCATCCAATATATTGAACATTTCTTAAAATGACGAATAATTGAATAATAAATTTAAACTCTACAACCTATATATATAATAATAGATTAAATAGAGAGAAACTCAAATAGAATTTCAAATTAGAGTTTTAATTTTGTGCCATGTGTCTAGATTTGGATTCTTAATTTTGCGCCACTTGTCCTAACTAAAACTAAAAAAAAAAATCTAATTAAATTATAAATTGGACTCCAATTTTGTGTCATGTATCTTATCAAAATTTTTTAATTTTTGTGCCCAAATAAATGGTGCATTAACATTTAACACGGAAGTAAAGAAAACCATAATGATAATGCTCATTGGCCTAAACAAGAATATCTCACCTGCACACTTTTATGGCTGAACATCTCACCTGCCCACTACCAGAACCAAAGAGTCCAATGAAAAAGACTATAAAAGTAAAATATCATCTCCTCCTAATGCCATATCGTCATCCCATGTCTCCTCCTTCTCTCTCAACCTCTACCAACTAGATTCACACATTACCCTCTCCTCCTCCTTTCGGATTTCTAAGAGTAAGGCCGGGTTCAAACATAATATTCAATCTCACTCTTCCTTACTTCACACTTTTCCTTGCTTCACACTCTCATACATTACCGCTTCATTGGCGCCTCCAAGAAGATTCCAAGCTCAATGTGGAAATTGAATCTACCAAGATAAACATCTTATCATCACAATTGTTAATATTTCCGTGCGTAAGCACGGACTGCATGCTAGTAATTTTTAATAGAAGTAATTTTTTTTCATATATGTAAGATTATTTATTGTAAATCTAAAATATAAGTAAAAATATATAGTTTTTTGACCAATTTAAATCACTAAATAATTTAACTTAATTATTTATACTAGTTTCTCTCTACCCTAGTTAATATTACCCAAAGAGCGGATATGCAATTTTATTAATGTTGTGTATTTGTTGCTGATTCTGCGTACTAAAGTTTTATAAGTACCATTGATTGAATGCTCACTAAAAACATTAGGAAAGCAATAAACAACTATGGATTCATGGTTTCTCTTTGAACTTGGGCATAGGCCTCGTAGCAGTTAATAATATGGCTGAGATATGGGCAGTGAGATAAGGGGCTTATGTTTTCATGGGATATGGGGTTTAAATTATCTCACTAGAACCTGATTATATTATTGTTATCAATTGGCTAATCACTGATAATCTCTTACCATTTACCAACTGGATATTGTTCTCTTATTTTCTGATTGCAAGAATCTCTTATTAGTCGTCCATTTATTTTATATATATTGTGAAGCTAACAAATGTGCAAATGAGCTAGTGAAAAGGAGTCGACAACAACAGTGTTTTTTGGAAGTTTATGACTTATTCCCAAATTTTATTTGTCCAGCTTTTGTTTGGGATATGAAGCAACTCGGGAGCTGGGACAAGTAAATTGTGTTCTTGGAGGCCTATACGCCTTTTGTTGCATAAACTCTCTTTTAGCCAAATAATACTCCCCTTTTTATCCAAAAAAGAAACAATTATGACAACATAACTTCCTGTGTTTATCTTCTAATTGAACGATTGGAACATGATCCATGTCTCAAATTTCATTTGTTTCAAGTTTCAACTACAAGACGGCTTTAACTTCTTTTTCTTCTGTCTTGTGAATATGAGAAACCACAGAAATGGTAAACGGCAGAAAAGTTCCCCCCACAGCCGCAGATTGAGTAGTGGAGGACGATGGAAAAAGGCCGTGACTTATGACTCATGAGAAATATGAAACATGTTATTGCTGCTGATGATGAATATGATGACATCAGAATATATATATCGTTTTATTTTTATTTTTTTATTTAAATAATGCTAACACCATAATAAATTACACAATTCTTACCTCAACTTACTTACATGACAGGTTGTGAGAGGTGAAGAAAAATTGTGCGTCCACAACACCACTATTCACAGCTCGTCATATGAGTAAATCGTGATAAAAGTTGTACAATTTAATATAGTCTTAGCATTATTATTTTGATTTTAGATCTGAATATTAATCTCGTAAAAATAAAAAATAAAAAGTTTTGGTACTCAATGTCAAATCCATGCACGTGATGATTTTTCCAGCAGCCCAAGAAAATGACAACAGCTAAAAGAGGAGTGGAAAAAAACTGGAGGGTCACCTAAAATATGAATAATATGTACAAAGAAGGATGACTCAAAATGGTTGACAAGCTTGCAGTGGTTCCTGGCCGTTCATACAATGTCATTAGCCTTGTATAATATAGTATAATATGTGCCTTTAAGACACATTAACCAGATCCATCAAAAAATTAGGTAACGCTATTGATTACAAATACGACAGGTGATTTGGCCTTAATTTCTTCAGGTAAGCAGCATATATAGCCCATTAAAGTCTACCATTGACTGAGGTTTACAAAAATTAATTTCACCATTCATTAGAGAAAAAAAAAAAAAAAAAACTTTTGTCAGGGTCCTCTGTAGATCACTTGAATATTATATAGGATTAGGGCACACATTAGTAAATCATTTTTTTGATTCCACAAATTTTAAGAATATGAAATCTTTTACACCAATTGAGGTGACATATTATATAAATCATACTAATAAAAAATTATGTCAATAAGAATGCTTCCTATAATAGAAAAATGTGTAAAATTTACACAATTTTGCTTGAAAATGTATTCTTATAAATCTGTGTATAATTGTACATGTGAATTTAAAAATTTGTTACATTAACTATGTAAAATTACACTGACACTATTAGTTTTGTATATAGGATTTTTATTCTTTTTTATGTATTTCGATAATGAAGAAAGAAAATAAATGGTTGTTATTGTGAATGAAGAAAGAGAAATAATTAAAAAAAAATAAAAAATTGATATTTTAATAGAATGAAGTGTAAAATTGATAAGTTAATACATAATGTTTTGAAAAGTGAGTATTAAAAAAAAAAAAAAGTTGGTTCTTATGCTCAAATAAACAAAGGCAAAAAACTTTTTTTCGTCCCTACATTTTTACACGATTCTCACTTTAGTCCCTAACTTTTTTTTCCACCACTTTTAGTCCCTATCCTAGAAAATGCGTCTCGTTTTTGTCCCTACCATTACACCAGAAACAGAAAATGCACACGTGGCAAACAAATGCACTGTTGGCACACTAAATGCTGGCGTGGCCATTAAAATAATAATAATAAATGTTATTTAATACCACGTCAGCATCTAATATAAAAAAAGAAATTCCATTAACTAAATAAAAAAATAAAAACAGAATAAAAAATCAAAATTCACATTAATTTAAATCTAAAAGTATTTTGAACAACAACATCAACCCTGAACACAAAATTACAGAACAAGAACAAGAACAAGAACAAGAACATCAACCCAGAACCCAGAACAAGAACTCAAAACTAAAAACCAAAAATCACAAATAACTCAAAAACATGAACAGGATCGAAAAACAAAACATGGATATGCAACAAAACAACCATTCTAACAAAAAAGTCTTAGAGACAATAAATCAAACACCTAAATCGCATAACCAAAAAAAAAAAAACACAAACACAAACACAAACACAAAACACACAATACAATCTCACAGATCAAAACCCAGAAACCAAAAAAACACAAACACAAAACACAATGATTCTCTTATCTTTCCGAGAAGCCAACACAAACCACCGATCAATGACCCACAGATCTTCTCAGATCTACCCACTCTCACCTCCGATCTACCTAGGCCGGACCCAGATCTACCCACTCTCACCTCCAATCAATGGCCCACGGTCTTCTCAACTCAAACCATCGATCTGAAACCTCCAAACCCATCAGATCCACCACCTCTGATCTCTTCCTTTGTCTCATTGCAAGAACTTAGGCTGAACCCAGATCTACCCACTCTCACCTCCGATTAATGACCCACGGATCTTCTCAACTCAAACCACCGATCTGAAACCTCCAAACCCATCAGATCCACCACCTCTGATCTCTTCCTCTGTCTCATTGCAAGAACCCAAGACGAACCCAGATCTACCCACCACCTGCGACGAGAGCAAGGACGAGTCTGCCGTTGTTGAGGAACTTGCCGAGAGCGATGGTGATGAGAGCGGAGCCACCATTTAATGGATTGGGTGTTAACTTGGGAGAGAGCGGAGAGGAGAGAGTCGATGAGGTGTGGGCCGAGATGGTGCTCATGATCATCGCCAATGAGTGTTAGGATGAAGAGATTGCCATGTTTCTCTTGAATATGAGGTTTGGAATTTGAGCCTCACTGGACCGGCGTGCATTTTTTATTGTGGTTTAAGTTTTTGTATGGGTGTGTGTGTGTGTTTTAATGTAATTTCAAATGATTAAGGATGCCTGGGTTTTTGGTGAAGTTTCTTAATTTGGGTAGTCAGTTAATTTTGCTTGCTTTAGGATTTGATGATTTTGTTAGGTTTTGAGAAAATGATGATTTTGAGATTTTTAATTTTTGGATTTTAAATTCTGAGTTTGTGTTCTTATATTTCTGGATTTGTGTTCTTCAATCTGAGTTTGTGTTCTTGTTCAAGTACACTTAGATCTCAATTCATGTAATTTTTGATTTTTAATTCTGTTCTTGATTTTTTTATTTAGTTAAAATTAATAAATTAATTTTTTTAAATGTGATGCTGACATGACATTTTTTTTTTATTATTTTAATGGCCACGTCGACATTTAGTATGCCAACAGTGCATTTTGTTTGCCACGTGTGCATTTTCCGTTTCTAGTATAACGGCAGGGACGAAAACGAGACGCGTTTTTCAGGATAAGGACTAAAAGTGGTGGAAAAAAAGTTAAAGCATTTGTAGCAGTGGAGCTAAATAGCTATATTGCTATTTTAACTCCACCAATATAGCAAAATGAACCCTACAGCAGTGGAGTCATTCCTAAAAATTTTAACTAGAGTGCTACAGTGCACATCTATTTATAGATGTGCACTGTAGCACACATTTATTTATAGATGTGCACTGTAGCACACATCTAAAACTAAAAAATAATATTTTATTTCATCCGGTGTTAAAATAATATAAATTTGGTTTTTTTTTTTTCGTTCTTTCATTCTCACGCCTCTCTCTCTCTCTGTCACTGAGCTCTCACCTCTCTCACAGAACTCTCTCAAGCTCACCGCCGTTGGCCTTGTCATCTTCAACGTCGATCGGCCTCAGACCCAAGCCGATCAACTCTCTCAACCCCAGATCAACTCAGACTCATCGCCGATCAACTCAAACCCATCACCGTCGTCCTAAGCCGCCGATCTACTCAGACCCATCGTAGATATTGGGTACCTGACTGGGAAACCCATGAAGCTTGCCGACCCACCCCTTCTCGGTTGAGGAAAAAGATAAACCAATTTGGGTTTTTTTTTTTTTTTTTTTTTTTTTTTTTTCTGCTATGAACTGTTGGTATTGGTGGTGGTGGTGGTGGTGGTGGGCGTGTGTGTGTGTGTGTGGTTGTGGCTGATGGTAGATTTGGATGTGGATGGTGCTGTGTATTTTGTTGGCAGTAGGATATATTATTTTATTGTAAGTGTTATATTATTTTATTGTAATATTTATATTATTTTATTATGTTGAAAGTTAAAATAGATCCACTGCTGCAGCACGTGTGTAGTTAAAATAGATCAAGTAACTTTTGGTGGAGCTAAATTGCTAAAAATTTAGCTCCATTGCTGTGAATGTTCTTAGGGACTAAAGTGAGAATCGTGTGAAAATGTAGGGACGAAAAAGGGTTTTTCGTCATAAACAAATGTTTTTGTACAAGTTAATGTTAATGCTAATGCTCTACAAGTTAATCTTTTTTTCAAGAGCTGTAAAAAACAGATTGTGAATAATTGTATATCAACTTGGCATTTTTGTTTCTCTCAAGTCTCAACCCACCTCCTCCCCCCAAAAAAAGAAGAGCGGATCATGAGTTCATGACAAACATTCCGTTTGCATTGGCGTGAAAGCATGGACAACTTGGGGTGAGATTTGATCATTGGTTTCACGTAACTTAAATGGATCTTTTGTCATCAAGATCATGGTGATTATTTGAAAATGAGAGTTTGAATTAAAAATTACAAATAGAAAAGTACATATATAATTTTCGTACAAATTTTCTGTTGTAAATGCGAATGCTTACGTATTAGAAGATAGAAACAGATTCGCACCTTCCTGATATATATTATTTAAATCCATGCAAATTCTGAAAATATCCAATTTTATCGATTACCAAGTTGATAAATTCAAAGACTTCATATATAGCATGTATAATAGTACTAATTTATTATAATTAGCTCCCTTCTAGAGTGTTCAATTTTTCATTGACAGATGCGTGCACTATTTTCGCAAGACAAACAACAAATTTTAAAATCAAGATCATTCTCCATTAAAATAAATAAAAAACAAAACCATATTATATAAAGAGTAAGACTTAGGTGCTATTTCTGAAGTCCCCTTTTAACATTTTGTTATGTAGATTTTTTTCTCATGAGATGAAAGTTTTTAGTTGAATAGTCATATGACTGAATCTTAAAAATTGAATCTAAAAAACAATACCTAAAATATTGTACCTAAATTTTGTCCTTATACAAAACCAATTGTTATATTAGTAAATTGTTGCGCGTGTGATGTTGAGATATAGAGTGTACAAAACAGCCGGGGAGCAGTAAAAGTAAAAATTGGAAAAGGGTACTAGGATTAATCTTTGGGCGAATTTCCCCCATCTTTACATGAAAGAGAGAGAGAGAGAGAGGGACAAAAGGGCTCTGATAATTCCTTTAAGAGCCACATACAGATCGATAAATTACTCCATAAATGTGTGTGAAACAGGTTGGTCAACAACAAAGTGTTAAAAAGCAAAGAAAACAAAAGCAAAAACAATGAGTACTAGTACAAACAACAGCAAATGAAGATGACAAAAAAAAGAAGAAGAGGAGATAAGATTAGTCACAAACCCCACTTTTTGGCTGCAAAAAACATATGTACCTCTGAGGTACAGCATGCAGGGTATACATTAAATGGAATGAAACGCATTGTACGCAATTGATCCCCAACACACTGGCCCATCTCTCTCTGTCTGGGCTCAGTCAGTACTACTCACTCACTCAGACTCAGACTCAGACTCAGACTCAGTGGCACCACCACCACCACCACCACCACCACCACCACTCTTCCCTCCTTTTCTGGGTCCCACTTATCCATCTTTTTCTCCCGTTACTTTCTTCCTTTCGCTTCCTTTCCTTCCTTTCCACCTCCTTACTCTCGCGTCCCGTTAAAGGAAGGAAAGGAATCCCACTCTCCCACACTCCCACTAGCGTGTAGTGTACTATGTACTCCCTCGCCATTCACGTGCTGTTTCATTGAAACGTGGTGAAGCCCGCCAGGCACACAAGATATTATCCGAACAAACTCTTTTATTGTCCTCTATGACTGTAACCACAAACATGAATTGATTATCAAATATAATGTAATACGGTTCGGTTTCAGTTAAACACAAAGCTAAAAAGCTCTTTACTTAGGTAGCTTTAAAACCTTATTAACAAAACCTTTTTACATTTGGGGGAATGGGACAAAAGACCTTTCTAGGAAAAACCATTTTGTATGTGGGACAAGATGTATTATTATACATAGCTGATAGCTGCAAGTAATGACAAACCTTAACACCACTCAAAAACCAACACGCGGTGCTCTTCCTTGAGAAAGTGCAATACCCATGCCATGTCAACTATTTGGGTCGGTAGAGTTAAAATATATAATATACAAACTTATAATAAAGATATTATTAAAAGAATAATGATGACCAATATGTGTTGAAATGTCAATAACTTAACACAAAATGTAATCACTCATTTGCATTGTTTCACAACGAAAGGAACAAATGTTAAGAATTCTACGGTCAAATGTCTCTAAAAACTCTGGAAAATTCCTTGACTATTGACATGTAAAATTTGTAAAAGTATTACTATTAGGCGTAAAGCTTAAAAGTCTCGAAAATATAAACATATTTTAAACGAATACCTAGTAACTAGTAAATTAAAAAAAAGTAAATAAAACATGTTGAGTAAATGCAAATAAATATTTGACTAGTAATAAAAAAAATACAATTAAATATTGTAGGAGCAATGAATAACATGGAAAAAGGCCTGGGAGCATGAAAGTTGACCCATTGGACAGTTTTAGAGCGCAGTGATTAGCCGGTAGCGGGTCACAGAGCTGACGGCTGAAAGCATGAGCACCCACCAGTCTTTTCAGGCAATTTACGCTTAAGGTTTTGTCACTTCGAAATGAATAATTATATAAACAAACCGGTCAATCAGAAGTGACTGGTCTCGCAGGTGTTACTTCAAAGAGGAAGGTGATAATTTGTGGGTTTTCGTACGGAGGCTGACCGGAGATATCAGGTCACAACTCACAACTCCTTTAAACTCTCGTAACTCGTGCTCGTAGCTGAAGCTGATGATGCGAAAGGAAGGTTGAAAGAGAAGCATTAAATGAGCGAATCGAGAAACGATGTGCTGAGCGTGTGTGAGTTTACGATAATACCCATTTCCAGCATCTTGATTGATAAGAGAGAGAAAAAGATGCGTCAAATACAATTTTGTCAATTTCAAGTGGGTACAGTGAGAATGCCGAATGCCAGGGTCGTAACACTGGATTAACGCGGATTGTGCATGGAACGATGTGTGAAGTGAAGCGTGTGTGTGTACATAGTCATAGGGGATGAATACTATTAACCATTGTAGCCGTATGTTTGCTGCACAAGTACCTAATCACCCTTTAACATTACCAGATTTGTAAAATAGAACTTTAATACCAAAGACACAAAAATAGCAGTGCAAAAAAACGTGTTGATGGTTTTACTTTTACACAAAAGAGCTTAAGCCATAGCCCAAGGGGCCCCCTTAATAGATAGACTTCACCTTATTTGAAAAGGAAACTTCCAAAGTCAATATTAAATTACTTTAAATGTGTATTTTTGCAAAGCATGTGCTTTTTAGGACATCCGTTGAAATTGAAATGATATATAACATGGCATAAGAAAAAGATTCACATTTTAAAATTAATTTAATGAGAAACTATTAAATTTTTTTTAAGTAAAATAACGAAAATTTTCACAAATTATTGTTTTTTTTTTAATTTTTTTTAAGATGCATATTATTGTTATTAAACAATAATTATAATAACTTTATCTAGTTCTCTCATCATGACAGTGAATCTTACATAATTTATAATGACAAATGTAACTTATAACCGATTTTAATTAAAGCATTTATTATTATCCATATGTTGTTAATTCAATCACACAATGAAATGATTGCAACAATTATATTTGTTAGTTATGATTGCTAGATTGTTAATTTTTGATAACTCACTTAAAATTTAGATCCACTTTAATAAGTACAATTAAATAAGTTATATATAAAAGATATTGAAAATACAATACTGAAAAAGGTATTCAAAATGGCATGATCTTGTTTCTCAAAAAAAAAAAAAAAAAGGCTTGATCTTGAATATCGATTCATTAGTAAAAAACCCTCCCCCACTTTTGAATTGCCGAAACAAGAACTTTATGTTAGTTATTTATCAGCGAAGCATTCTTTTTATGGCTAGATCCGATTTCCTAGTCTTTGTGAAAAGAAAAAATAAATTCAACTTCTTCATTTCAGAAAGGAAGGATTAGGAGTGCGGCTTAAAAGCTATACCAAAAACTGGCCCACTTGGCTGGAACAAACAAGCACTTTAATCTCATTTGCATTGCTTGTGGTCCATTAATGTAACAATCTCATGCTTGAATTTTGGCAAAAATGTAAAACTGACCCTCTAACTTTCACTCTTTTTCATTTCAGTCCTCTAACTTTCAGTTTTGTCAATTCAATCCTCTAATTTCTAATTTTAGTCAATGTAGGATTCCGTTAAATCTCAGTTAGAGCTGCCGTTAATGTCAATGAGTTTTTCCTTTTTTTTTTTTTTTAAATTTTGGAATTAAGGTGTGTCTTCGTCAAGCTGAGAGGACCTTGAACAGGACCGAGGTCCCCTTGTCTCCTCGAACCGGGTCTCGTTGCATGAGTCGTCTTGGATTCGGTCGGCGAGATGTTCATCCTGTAGAGACCCACGGCGCGTGCGTTGGCTATCGCAGAGGTTGTTGGCAGCAACGAACTCGGCCACTCCCGTCGTGTCGTCGACTTCCTCGCGTTTGACATTGAGGCCGAGTTTTGTGAGGGTGAGTTCGCACTGAGCTAAGGCTTATGGGTGTGAGATGACTTGGGTCAAGTACTCTTTTTGAACCCTCGGTAAAGCCAAGAGGTAGTGGTGTACGGGTAATTAGACCTCGCCGACTATGTGGAGGCAGTGGCGGAGTACGAGGTCGTAGTTTCTGTGAATTAAGTCGCCGAGTTTTCGATTGGGAGCACAGCTTGATCGGCAATCCAAAGCTCAACGGTTTGGAAAGCCACTTTAATAAGTACAATTAAATAAGTTATATATAAAAGATATTGAAAATACAATACTTTGATAGAAAAAGGTATTCAAAATGGCATGATCTTGTTTCTCAAAAAAAAAAAAAAAAAAAAAGGCTTGATCTTGAATATCGATTCATTAGTAAAAAACCCTCCCCCACTTTTGAATTGCCGAAACAAGAACTTTATGTTAGTTATTTATCAACGAAGCATTCTTTTTATGGCTAGATCCGATTTCCTAGTCTTTGTGAAAAGGAAAAATAATTTCAACTTCTTCATTTCGGAAAGGAAGGATTAGGAGTGCGGCTTAAAAGCTATACCAAAAACTGGCCCACTTGGCTGGAACAAACAAGCACTTTAATCTCATTTGCATTGCTTGTGGTCCATTAATGTAACAATCTCATGCTTGAATTTTTAATGCGCTTCAAAATGTAACTTGAATGACAAGAAAAGAAATTTAGAGAGTCGAGGGTAGTTGGGTAATTCGGACCTCTGGAGAAGTGACGGTCAAAAAGGGGGGTAAGTTTGGCATTATGTGCAGACAGTACAGGGACAAATAGGTAACTCAGAGCCGCATTCAATTCTTGCGCAGAATAAGAGGTCCTTTATAAGGTTAATTTTTTGTGTGTGCAAAACACATACCAAAGTTTCTAACTTTTTTTTTTTTATTTTTTATAAAACTTTTATTTTAAAAATCATAGTTTTGATCGGACGGCCAGCACGGCCTTCACATAATCCAACGGTAAGTAAAAGAAGTGATGTAAAATTGAGGGTTGAAGCCATTTTTATCATCTCATCCTTTTTCCCTATCATCACTTCTGTTATTTCTTTTCTTTTTTTACTCTCTCTCTCTCTCTCTCTCTCTCTCTCTCTCTCTCTCCTTTTCGAAAATTTACACATTTTATTTTTCCGAGTCTTCTTCTATTGGGATCGTGAAACTTGAAGATCGGATCAAGAGCTCTCTCGCACTTGAACCCTAGACTGTAGAGTCTTCTCTCTCTCTCTCTCTCTCTCTCTCTCTCTTCAGGTTCTCTCCGGTCCCCATTTCCAAACAGTTCCTTTCCATCTCTTCCTTCCCACAAACGTCGACGTTTCTGTTCGTGGAGTCTATGTTTTATCACAGCTGTGGCATGGACTTTCTAGGAACCGAGAGAGAGGGGGAAAGAACGAAAGGTCCAACACTTTGATCGGACAGAGTTTAAGGAAAAATCAATATAAGGTAAATATAATCCGAGGTGAGATTCTGGTATTTTCTATTTTTGTTTTACACGCTTTTGGTTTTATAAGGAATCTCAGATAAGATATGCTAAACCAAATCAAAAAATATATATTACTGTTCGGATACGGGGATAACAAGGACTCTTTGCTTAAGAGTTAAAAGATTTTTTGTGATTTGGTTTTTGAAATTTGATTTTTTTTTTGTTTTGTTGTCAAAACGGATCTAGAAATATCTTAATACTCCACAAATTTCCTTACATTTTGAGACGGTGTAGTTTTGTTTTAGGAGAGAGAGAGAGAGAGAGAGAGAGAGAGAAATGAAGCGATGAGAGCTTGTTCATAACGCAATTTCTATAGGGATTTACGAATACATTTCTGGTAATTTACACAGATTAGTTCCCGTTTCATTGTTTTCTGTTCCACTGTCGCTCTCTCTTCTCTCTCTCTTTCTAGTGGTGTAGTTTGGAAGTTGACAAATATCGGCAACCTTTTTGCCGGGTCAGGATTTAAACGATTCGTTTCGTTTCTTCTTTGTTTTGTTTTGTTTTGTTTGTTTTTTTTTGTTGTTGTTGTTGTTGTTGTTGTTGTTGTTGTTCTTACACCATGGGTCCATAACTATATGAGGCGCTTTGTTATTCTTTCTTCTTCTCCCTTTTTGCTTTACTGCAAGACACTGTTCGTAATATCTGTATCGTCTTTGACTCATCATGTCGGGTTGGGTTTGTTTTTATTTTTATTTAGGCTTTGATTATGAGACGCTTTTAATGACCATTTTTAATCCGTAAATGAAGCTTCCCTGAACCCCTCTCTTCTCTGTTGGTTTTTTCCATTTATCTCCGTGATCCCTCATTTCAATGGCTTCCTCGTTATTATTAAATTTAAACAAAACACACAAACCCAGGCTTTCTCTCTCTAACCATCGCTTTCTCTCTCTAGGTTACTAATATTATTCTGAAGAAGTCAATTTGTCCTTTTCTCTAACAATTATGAATACTAATAATTTTCTATCTTGTTGATTTTTTTTTTTTTTTTGCTTTGCTTTCAGAGAAATGTCATCATCGAACTCTCCGTGCGCAGCATGCAAATTCTTGAGGCGAAAGTGCACGCAAGAATGCGTGTTCGCACCGTATTTCCCACCAGACCAGCCTCAAAAGTTTGCCAACGTCCACAAGGTCTTCGGAGCGAGCAACGTGGCCAAGCTTCTCAACGAACTCAATGCTGCCCAGCGAGAAGACGCGGTGAACTCGTTGGCCTACGAGGCGGAGGCTCGCTTGCGAGACCCGGTGTATGGCTGTGTGGGTCTAATTTCCATTCTTCAGCACAGGCTGAAGCAAGTCCAGACTGATCTCTACAATGCCAAGAAAGAACTGGCCACATACATTGGACCTCAGGCCATGCTACCAATTCTCCAACCTCCCGGGTTTATCCCGCAGCAACATCACCAGGGAAATCCTTCCTCTTCCGGCGTGGCCTTACCTTACAACATGTCGCCGGCGATGATGGGGATTCCCACTGGTGGTGCTACGCATAGCGGCCAAATGATGATTCGCGAGAGCCAACAGCAGCAGCAACAACAACAGCACCACCAGCATCAGATTTTCGAGGCACAACAGCTGGCTGCCGCGGTAGCTGCCAGAGAGCACCACGAGATTTACCGGAATTATGAGCAGCAACAGCAGCAGCAGCAACAACCAGAGCTTGTGAGGTTCAATAGCGGGTTCGACCCGGCCGGTGCAGGTTCGGTCACGGCGAGTGGGTACAATCAGATGAATGCTGCGGCCATGTCACCTTCTTTGGCTCTGGGAACCTATGAAACCCCTTATCAGATTCAAACACAGCAAGGAGTGGAACACCACCATCCTCACCATCAGCTTCAGGCACAGCTTTTGCTTCAACCACAACAGGCACAAGCACAGCAACAAGGCCAGCAAACCCAGCCGCAGCAACCTAAGTCAGAAAGCGAGGAGGGTAGGAGTGTTGGTCCGTCTTGTTGATGCTTCTTTTTTGTAGCACCCTAACCTTCCCGCTTTTTCGTCCAACCAATTTTCATTCTAAGGTATGTATTTCTTTCTTTCTTTCTTTCTTTCTCCTTTTAATTGAATATTCTGCCTGAGCAAATGAGGTTTTCTGAGTAGCATATGCTGTGCATTTATGAATGGATTTGATCCTTTATGTGTAATATAGCTTGGTTTTTTCATAAATGGGGCAAATCTTGTTTGGTGGCAGTGAAAAGCCCAAAATACTCTTTATTGTATAGAGTAGAAGGGTTGGTTAAAGGAATTATTGTCGTTTCGCTACCAGGGATGTCCCCTCATCAATGATCAGTAGCACCCGTCTAAAGTTAGTGGCTATCCTATCAGCCTCAAATTTTGCTTCCTCACTTTTTTTCCCCCGATTTTTGTTTTTTTTTTTTTTTTTTGTTGGAAGTGTTGGAGCATCTTTATTTCAGTTTTACTAATCTTGTTGCCCTTATCTTTTGCTAACAAAAGAAATGGGGTGCCGTGTGATGTGATGTTTTTCTTTGGGTTAACATAGGCACATAAGTGGCGTGTCTTAAATTGATTTTTCCTATCTTTTGTTTCAACCATGAGACAAAGAATAAGGTAGCTACAAATACAATTCATGATATTGACTAATATGAAAAGTTTTGCGGTACCCACGTGTCGTATGGGAAAAAAGTGCCCTTATTGTATTATTCTGCACCCACCAAACAATGCCCAATTAAGCTTCATATACTATTTAAACTTTCTCCACGCTATATGGCTTTTGACTTTTGAGTGGAGTCTGCATTGTCTTTGTGTTAAAATTTATTTTCTTTTTTCTTGTGTGTATTTGTTTCTTAAAAAAAAAAAAAACTTTATATACCATTACTAGTGGTTGAGCATATTTAGTATTGAGATGATGTATGGTACAACAGATATATATAATTACCCTCTCATATAAAGATTGGTGTCATGCTTATAGATCCGTCTCTATGTAAGAGGACAATTATATTTACCATATCATTTCTCGTTAGTACGAGGTAGCTTTCGAGTTTGAATTTCTGGGGTGATAGCATCACAATAATTGACTTTAAAGACTATTTATTATCTCCTACTATTTATTGCATCTATGACTCAATTCCGTCTAGACTTTATAAGACATTGATTCCCTAATAAATAGATTTTTTTTTTTTTTAATTCAGAAAAGATAACTTCATATAATCTTTTATGGAAAATGATATTTCAATGTGGATGGTTAGATACAAACTCTAGTCTCGTTTGTATGGGTTTCCTTTTGGTCAATTAAATCATATAATTTTTAATTGCCCAGAGAAACGTGCACGGTTTGTTATTTTATAAATTTTATTTGTGCCAGTAGTTCACTCTATTGTGAGTTGTAGAAATCAATACACCTTAGGCTTTTCCACCTGCAACATTTGGGATCTGGTCATTGATTTAAGGACATTTTGGCGTACGACTAGCCCTATTTCTTGTGAGATGATATATAGAAACTAAGAAGTTTTGTGACCTGATAGTAAAGTATATTGGATGACTTTACTTCTGTTTTTGACACTAGTTTATTGCCCTTCGTATGTTTTTCTAAAAACCATTTTACTACATGAATTTATTTTTGTTTGAACTTTTAATTTTTTTGATTTTTAGATATTGAAAATTTGATGCTTGTGTAAACATTTTCTAATACTTTTTTCACTCCTATTTTTCTCCCTTTCTGTGCAGCTCGTATCTGCAGCATACAAGAAAAAGAGGTTAACATCTGGGGATCCTAAGGCTGCAATTTTTTTTTGGGTTCGAAGAAGACTTTCTTGGGGATACATTTAAAAATGTATAACCTGCATTAATCATTGAGTGCAGTCTTTTTTATTTTGATCGGGTTAGCGATGGCTCATCCTTATAAACATGTAAATCAGAATCTGGAAAGCATTTTAAAATCCTTTGCTACTCTTCAGTTTCTTGGCATTTTCCAACTTACATTGTTACTACAATTACAAATAACAATTTTTTCATAGCTGTAGTAGTAGTAGTTGTTGTTGTTGTAGATTTGTGTCTTTCGTAATTCGTATTATGTTGATGCAGTATGGTAATACATTTTGGTGCGCAAGACTTTCGTGTTGTATGGATAGTGATATCTCTATAAAGAATGCATGGTCATACTTCAAAAAGATTTTTTCAGTATTCTGACAAAGGCATGCGGGTCAATTATTGTGTGTATAATTGTATTAATCATATTCAAATGTCTCTGTTGTTGACGTGCTAAACTATCTGATTTGGTCGCCAAGCACAGCAGCTCTAAATTTAATTCTTATGTATATGCATAACAATTTCAATGAGACTTAAAGCAAAGATAATGACATAATGTCAATATTACTATTACAAAAGTTACGAAAGCCCAACTGCTCCAATCCTCAGGTACTCTGCCTTTTAGGATTTGGCATAAGCGAGCCAGACTAGGGAATAAGCATATTTTGTCGTTTAGGAAGTTCTCGATTTGAATGAAATGCACAAACATGAACCAAAAAGAATACAATGCTGCATTGCAGTCCCATCTGGAAGAAACAACTGTAGTAATGTCAGGGGGTCAGAGGAGAGCTGAGGCCAGATAACCATTGGTTGTCATCAGAGACTCACCACATGGATTATATTTCAAAAGTGGGAAAACCTAAGCTCTTTCTTATTTCTATTTCATTGCCTACCTTGCCAAACCTTCTTTCACTCTTTCTCTATTCTTTGTTGGTTGTTAAGAAGACTTTAATTAATAAAGAAAAATGAAATACAATCTAAGGTCAACATGTTCAACCTATAATTTTTGTTTATTTAAGCTAGTTAACTGTAACAGCATGTGCACCCTTAATTTTTTGTTCACTTGGAACTTTATTATTATAATGATTGTTGAGGATCTACGCCTGCCCAAAAGAATTTAAAGAAATGAAGATAAGGACAATCGCACCATAAAATAATTGTCATATTTGTACTAGCAGGGTGACAATCCATACGGGTTTTCCAATTAGATTTATTTTCTGACGTTGAACAAGATTATAAAACTCATATGAGAGCCATGTTAACTGATTGATCATTTGGCTGATATAAATTCTTTCCTCTAGTATTTAAATATTGGAATTTCGTGGTCCAGCTAATTGATAGCGTGAAATGGTTTGTTCACATTTTGCTTTCTTAGGCTATGTTTGTTTTGTTGGAAATTCTTGTGTGAAGATAATTTTGCATTTTTTAGTATTTTTAAGCATCAGAAAAATTGAGTCAAAGAAAAATTATTTTTTATAACAATAAACTATGACTTATTTTTTAGAAATTGTTTTCCACTAAATTTTATTGGGAAACAATACTATCTCATTGCAAATTAGGATATCCTTTTCCAACATATTTAAGGTTGCTATTAAATATAAGAAAATGAGATAGTTTTATAGAAAATATTTTTTGCAAAATGATTCATTTTCTAGATTTTAACATCGAAACAAACAGAGGTATTCTATCATTTAACGAATAAAAATTGTAGGGGCATTGAGCCAAGAATCCCTTATCCCACGACTTCTATTTACATCAACTCTTAATCTTGAGAGAATAATGGACCTGATCATGAAGCATAGGTTACTTTGATATATCAGGAGTGAGATCTAAAGTCATGATCAAAACCTCAGTATGTTGGGTAGCCACATTTAGTGTTGATGGAACATATATTTTCAAGATGGAATTCATAATCTCTTAACAGAGATATAAAATAGTCCCTTGAATTAAGTTTAATGGGTTTGATTATTCAGAATGTTAGACCTAACTATTTTAGTAAAGAGTTACTAAAGTATATATTTATGAAATTGGATTTCATAAATATATGATAAATAACTAAAATGATTAAACTGGGTACTCAAGGATTAAGATGTAGTAATCTTCAAAGTGGCAGTCTATATTCATGACTTTGTATTACTACAAATATTTTATGAAGAGGTTGCATGTACAATAAAGTCTTGGGATATATTTTATTAATAAGGCCTAGAGTGCAATTATATTTATATAGTGATATTAAATATAATTAATGGTAACTTTGAACTTATCAAGAGTTGACAGAAAAACCCAAGACTCATTGGAGCTAAAATCTTATTTGTTCCCTTTTAGTTACACTCTAAGCTACATACTAAAACTCAATTGGAAATGCCTAAAAGGCTAACTCAATTAGATAATTAGTTATAAGGAGAAAAATATACAAAATTTTGTAAAAGAGAATGAAATGGTTTGTATGTGAGTGTTAGACACTCCTCTAATTCTCCCTTGAACAAATTCATATAAACTGATTGAAAGACCACACTTTTTTGGCACAAGTGGAATTGGAGTGAAGAATTTTTTTTTTTTTTGAAAACAAATTGGAGTGAAGATTAAGAGTGTTCCGAAGTAGTTCTAATCTTTGATTTTGAATTTCACTGCACCAAGGTACACTCTCTTATTCTTGTATTCTGAAATTTACACAGTACATATTATCAATTGTGAATGAAGTAGATCCGTTAGTTTTTCCGCTGCGTATATTTTGTATGCAATACAAACATGTATTTTTCCATCATAAACAACCTAAAATAGGAGAAGACCCCTAAAATATAATATATTATATCTATTTGTCTTATATTGTTGCACAAAAAAAATATTGTAATAAAAAAGTAAGCCTCTCGGTTAGAATTTAAAAAAAAATTAATAAATTTTAATTAAAGCCCAAAATTTAAAAAAAATTATAAATATTATACTTTTTTCTAATATTGAATATTTTATTAATAAGTTTTACTATGTTTCCAGTAGTTTAAAAGTGTAAAAATTTTCAATCTCCCAAAAATGTTAATCTTCCTTTCTCTCTCTCTATCAAAATTAATAACTTTCAAGATAAATTCGTTATTGAAATCCATTATTCAATAACTAAAGTCTAACATTGCCAAGAGAAATAATAATAATAATCTAAAATATGATATTTATTTGATAATGATTGTTTTGATATTTTTATTGTAAGGACACAAATCACCGAATGGGCCTACAGACAGAAGAAACTGAAACTCATGATGTGAACAGTACCCTTAGAATGAATTTGTAGAGAGAGAGTAGGCCGGGAAAACTTGATTGAACACGAGTGGGTTGATGGCCCAAGTATGGTTATGACCAGATTAACATAAATGAAGCATTGAAATGGTCCAGGGTTCTTCTCGGCTTGGTCCGAGGAATGAGCATAGGCAATTATCCTGAGTACTTGTATCTCTTTCTTTCTTGTTCTCTTCTTCAATGACTTCCCTCTTTCTCCTGATTGCTCGATACCCTCTTTCCTTGCCTCCGGCTCTATTTATAAGCCAGTCCTTCTTATGTGCCAGTTAGGTGGTCATTTCTTGATACTTGTCCCATCAACCTGCCCCCAAAGTCTTTGCACGGTAACTGTAAAGGGTGAGAATCACTGTTCAGACATCTTTTCACTGTTAATGTGGCCATAGAGTTAGCTGCAGGATAATAAATGCGGTGGTAGCAGCCTTTTACATAATATCTTATTGCTGCCACTTGTCCTCTCTACTCATATGTATCAGGGGAACTTTTGGAAACATCAAGACCAATGTTGGGGCATCCATCCTGATCGTTCCTTTGATCATCCGAACAGGCAGTGCTCCTCGGACTACTCCTTTCTTCCTTTACCTAAGTTATACTTCAGAGAGAAGTTAAACCAGACACAGTCCTCGTGATTTATTGCCCTCGGATGGCCAGGTCTCCTCGGACAGGCCCACGGCCCACTATCTGGAATTGGGCCTTTTACCCCCTACATTTATAATTAAAAGTTTTAAAATACATTTTATAAATATATTAAAATAGTATTAATTTATTAAATTATATAAAGTTTGGATTCTTTTTTCCTTATTTATGTATCATATTAAATAATTATATATTTTACATTTGCATTTGGCTCCAAAATGTGTTGAGTGGGCCTTAGACTAGGTCCTATTTTTACAGACTATGAATTTGTGCGAGAATTGAAAAGACTTGTTTGAAACTAAATTTAGGTATATAATAGAAATAACATCATTTATAATTTACAAATTTCAAAACTTTTTATTTTATATTTAAAATTCTATATGCTTATGAAAAATCTTTATAACAATGTAACCATATTTTGCATAAAATACATTTAACATGTCAATATCATAGTTAATATTTCATGATTTTGGCATGATCATAATGCGGTTAAAGTTAATACAAAGAAAGCAATTCAATCAAGGCTAACTGTTAAAAAAATACAAATATCAAATTAATGATTTTGCAAAGAAGTGTTCAATGAGTACTTGAGATATTGGAAGAAACTAATATCTCTTCATAAAATGCTTCACTTTAAAACTAGCCCTACTTTTTGCAAGAAGTTTCTCCTCTCAAATTCTTCATTTAAGAGTTATCTCTTTTACTCAAATGGGAAGCCTATACTACTATACCATATATATACACGTTCAACAATTTTCTTTAATAAATTACATTTACATGTTCAACAATTTTCTTTAATAAATTACATTTGCTTTGGGTAATGCAGAATATTGTCTACTTTGAGTACTAGAACCTCACGGTTTTGTTCTCCTCTAAAGCACACAACAGTAGAAGAAAAGACTTCTAAACATTGAAATGAGATCTCCTCCATGTGCTTCTCCAGACAATGTAAGATTTCATAAATTGCACTTCACCTCATCGCACTCACGTGAACTACGTCTCTTCGCCTTTATATATATAAATGAAAAACCAAATCCAACAATTTTTGGAATATTTAAAGATCCTAATTAGTCAATAACTCATTCTTGATTGAAGTAATAAGGATCTTTTAATTTTCCAAAAATAGTTGGGTTTGGTGTTTCATTTTTCCATTCTTAATCAAATTGGAACTTGTCACATATCATTATTAGTCGATATCACCCTAAATTCATTGAGAATTTTACTATATGTTAATGTTATATGCTTTAATAAAGGGTCATGTTGCATGATTTTGTACATCACCATGATCCAACTTTTTTTATAATATACTAGTTAAAGACTTGTACGTTATACATTTTTATCATAATCTTATAAAATAATTATTTTATTTCAAAAACAATAACAAAATAAATAATTATGATAAAGAAATAAATAATGAGTTTTTAATTGCTATGCCACATGGTCCATGAATGCATCAAAAATTGAGCTATTGTTGAGCTACTACTTCATATGTATCAGAGTTTGTATTTTTGTTTGGAATTTCTGCTAATGGTGAAGCCAAATCAAAATATGTGCGTGGGGCAATCCTCTTTTTAGGAATTCAATAGTGAAGAAAACAATATAGACAATGTATTTTTAATTATTTGTGAATAACAATATTAATTGTAATAATATATTTTTTTTATATAATTACTATAATTAACATGTAATCATGCAAAAATTGTCATTTTGAAATTTGAAGGCTTTTTATTTGATAATATATAGTTTTTCATCATACCTTAAGGCTGCAATAATTCTCCCAAACTACTAACCTTGTACAATGTCTTTCAGGGACGGAGGCATAGTTGGACCAAGGGGGGCAATGGCCCCCCCCTAAATTTTTTTTTTTAAATACTAGTATTATATTGGTACTAATTTTAGCAATTTTGTTCTATGAAATTACACTTTGTCCTCCTAACAATATCATTAATTCTTTTACGAGTAGTACTATAGCCACAAAATTTTCTACAATATTTTTACAAACTACTGAAGTAGCAAATTCTTATTGATTTGTATCTAGGCTTATCACTTACATCACTTTTTAACTTACCAATAATTACTTACCACATTAGCAATTTGAAAAAAAAAAAAGTTTGTAACTCTAGCATTTTTCTCTTTTTAAAGGCCATAAAAAAAAAAAAAAAAAAAAAAAAAAAAAAAAAAAAACTTGATCTAAAATCTAAACATAATATACAAGCCCAAAAAAATTAGCCAAACAACAAAATTATCAATAGTAAAGCTAAAAACAATTAAACCTAATCAATAATTTTACCCAAAACAAACAGCTCAATCCTTTAAAAAAATTTTAAATGAAATAATTTTATCCTTACTTAGAAGTAAGGCGCACATCAAAAAAAAAAAAAAACCATTAGCAGTTAAGCAGCAAAGCCAAAAGCCAAAGCTTACGTGTAGTCAGCAGCAAAGTCGCCCCCCTATATTTCAAGTCCTGACTCCATCTCTGATGTCTTTTATCAATTGATCTAATTGATATTAGGTATATCTTCAGGGTTTTTGCTAGGTATTTTGTCTTTGTAAATTTGCAATAGCATTAGCATCCTAGTTTATTAAAGTATTCAACAAATTTATTATAAAATAAATGTACACAATTGAAGCAAATTGATACAAATTTATTATGTAAAATAAATGTATGACTATATTGGTTGCCATCAATTGTTCATTGCTTATATGATCTGTTATTCTTTGTCTTTTATTGGCTGAATCCACAGATCTTAATAGTTGTAAATTTATAATGGATTTTTGTTTTAATCTTGCAAATGATTATAAAATACACAACCAAATTAACATTATGCATATTTGAAAGACAAATCAAGTGCATGTAAAGTGTAAAAAAATACTTGCCTATGGTAGTGGTGGTGATGTCTTCCATGTTAAACCGCTTCTTGGAGAGGGAGTCAGAAAGTTTTTTTTTTCAAATTGAGAGAGACTTAGTTTGAAAAAGAAATCAATATATAATAGCTAAAACTTTAAAATTTTAAAAGTGGTATTTGACCATTGCATACATTTGGTACGATGTCACTTCATAAGTATAAGTATTTGTGGGGTGTAGGAGCAAGAGCTGAGGTTCAAGTATTCAGGAGGGAGTTTCACACAGATATACGCTTACATTAGATTAGAGTAAAATTTCTATCTTGTATAAAAAAAAAAAAAAAGGTGGTATTTAACGCGAATAGTGTTTCAACTATAATAAAATTATCTTCTCCTCTTTTGTCTTTTTTTTTTTTTTTTTTTTTTGTTTTTTTTATTATATATATTTATGCATATTCTCCTTTTGTTTAGGTGTCTTAGGCTTTATCAAATTAGTTTTGTTGATCCTTGTAATTCATTTTAATTAGAAGTTTATGTATTCATGCTTTATCTAATTAGTTTTGGAAGTGGTATTTGATACGGGCTAGTGATCAAATTCAAGTAGGATATAGTGATATACATAGGGCTTAGTATTCAATTTTTTGTTTTTATTTTTATCTATAAATTTCTCGCAATTTGGGGCAGCCAACCTTTTTTTTAAACTAAGATTTTTTTTTTTTCAACTTAAACGTGTACTATGTTGCTGGTTTTTTTTTTTTTAATTAAGATTTTTATTATAAAAGATTAGATGAAGAATCTGGATTGTAATAAAATTAAGATAGATTTTGGATTGTAATCAAATTAAGATAGAATTTGGATTGTAATCTATAGGGATAAAGGCCCAAATTTATGTATTGAGCCTTAAGCTTTATCCGAGGACGAGATAAAGTCCGAGAAGAGGTAAATGAATACAAAGAATTCCAAAATGGAATTTGATACATTTGAGATGAGTGGGGATGATCCGAGGAGTAATCCTCATGTAACCCTAGCTATGGAGACGTGTATCGTAACTAAAGGAAAGGAAGCCCCCAAAAATATCTAAGGAAAAGCTGCTGCCATCGTATTAAATGTGCTACACCTACTCCTTTGTCCGCATTTATGTGGAGAAGACCCCTGAACAGTGTGACCTTGGCCACCGCAGCTCACAGGAGGTCAAAGAAGGTGCATGATGGGACGGATACTCAAGTAAAGACTCAGATGATAAACAAGTGTGGGATCAAGATGATCTAGGAGGAACTATATAATGTGAAGAAATCCTTCATAATGAGGGAGAGAAAAAAGACTGTAGAGAGGGAGAACTGAACTTGTATCTAAATTAAGAATATTAACGATCAATATTGACCTTCTCGGACCTTCGTCGAGGACTTTTTCTGGAAATTAAACCTTTTATTTCATTCTACTTGTGACCCAAACTCATTTTATTGATAGTCTAATTTAATCTAGCCCATCTTTCTTTACCTACTCTCTACAAATTCATTGTTTTTAGGCCTTTTGGGCTAGTCCATCCACTTTTAGGCTGGAACGCTGAATCTGTGTCCTTACATAATCAAATTATGATTTTTATCAACTTAGAAATTATAGGAGAAGTTAAAATCATATAAACGTGTATTGGTTTTTTTCTAATTAAGATTTTTTTAATAAAAGATTAGATAAAGAATTTGGATTGTAATCAAATTAAAATATAATTTGGATTGTAATCAAATTATGATTTTTATTAACTTAGAAATTATATGAGAAGAAAAATTATATCTATTTTTAAAAAGAATTTTAAAAATTTTCTACAACTAGTATTATGCCCGTGAGATGCACGGTTTAATTAAAAATCATGTGTAAACTAAAGAAAATAAGAAAATATTTTTTAATTTAATTAAAATTAAATAATAAAATATATTTAATTGGTAAATTTAATAGTTAAGAATTATAAACAACCCAAATTACTAAACATTAAAAATTTACATAAGAATTGAATTTTTGTATTTGAAAGCACAAAATTTCAACCTATCAAAACAAAATGTGTAAATATAAATGGAGGGACAGGGTTTGAATTCTTGGCCCAAAGGGTCCATATTCTTGGCCCAAAGGGTGTATGGACCCAAATCAAAAAATCTCAAACAATAAATTTGTAGAGAAGTGGATTGAAGAGTTGGACTATAGAGAGACAAGTAACGGTCCGGCAGGTTAATGTAACAAGGAAAGAAAGACAATAGACGTTCAAAAGGGGGAAATGTATTCGGCTAAATTCGAGAAGACTGATTCTTTTCTATTGCTTTTCAAGTTTTATTACAAGTTTTCTTTTTTTTCTACCTCTCCTCTCCTTTGGAGTATCTTGCACGTTATATAGTCATTATGCGTACATCTTGCTCCTACATTTGTTGATCATCTGAGCCTCCACTTGAGTACCCATCACATCAGACACCCACTTTAGTTTTCTGTGAGTTGTAGTAGTCAAGGCAACACTGTTCAGGGGTCTTCTCCACATAAATGTGGCCAGGAAAGTAGCTGTAGTGCATTTAATGTGGTGGATTTCCTTGGACAGGTTTGGATTTCCTTCCTTCTTGCAAGTTCATGGGGCATACTCTTGCCGCCGAGGCTTCTGCGAGTGCTGCCTCCATCGTGCGGACTCGAACTTCTCCAATGTCTATTATGTCCGAGGAGAGATTTCTCTTCGGATCCCCTATCCTTATCTTGTGCTTATGAGATTCCATACCGGAGCTCTCCTTACTAATTTGTTCTTCTCGAACCTGCCAATGCCCCTGGGTAAAGCCCAAGGCCCAATATTCAATTTTGGGCCCTGATCCCTACAATGAACTTCAACAAATTTTTTTGAGAAAAACTAAGAGTTAAGACCTGATAATAAGTTTGCATCAATAACTGAAAATAGCTTCATTAGCATTGAGATGTGATGAAAATTAACACGTAATACTTTTGCGAGGTCCTGCATATCCCTCTTAGGCTCATTTTGTGAATAACAATCTATATTATGAGTAAATGATGCATTTGGAATATAGATTATAACTTCAAGGAGTTTAAAACTTCAATGGATCATGCCATATCTTGACCAATATCCTTTTTTTTAGCAATTATTTTCTTATTTTATTCCAGTGTATATTTCAATCCCAAACTTGCTAGGCCAACTACATTTTTATCCCTTTTGAGAAATCTTTGTTGCGATCATATCCCAATAGATTATGGTTGATGAAGATCTAATTAATTATGTTCTGACAATTCAAGCTTATAGTAACTAAGCTTTTCAAAGTTTCCTTCAAACTCTATAGCTTTAAAAAGTCCAATATAGTTACTTGTAGTATTAAAAATATGATGTATTTTATGAACATAATGAAACAAAAAAGAATAAAAGAATAAAGGATGGAGTTAAATAACCTCGGAGAGTAAAATAGAACTTGCAGCTTTCATTGTAGGCATCCTTAAAGTATCCACACAATCTGGCCTGATATAATACACTCTAGTGCTTCCATTGCTAACCCATTTCCTATCAAATAAGGCTGCTGATACGTACACCTAGAAACTTAAAAATCAATAAACCCATTATAGAACAAAACCATCCAACTAAAAATATACACTAAGTATCCATTTGGATATACGTCCACGTTTTCAGCTCTAGTGCGTTTTCAGTTTTTTTTTTTTTTTTTTTTCTTCAGCCGCAGTTGTGGACTTTTCTTCCGTGAACAATGTACATGTGCATTGTTCACGGGCCCACAAATTTCACTTTTCAGTTACTTTTTCATTAAAAATGGGTCTTACGGCACTATTCACACATTTAAAAATTATTTTGCTACAATGTTTTCAGTTTTCAATTTCAGTAAAATAAATTCTATCCAAACGGACCCTTAAGAGTACAAAAAATATAACCTTCATGATAGAGAGAGCATAGTCCGAATGAGAAGTTCGAGGGAGGCAGAGCAAAAAATTTTATAATTTAATTTTTTTTCCCAATTGATTTTATTCCCTATGATCTAATCTTAAGTTTTAGATATACTTAAAGGTAAGCAAAAATTGAAGCATTTTTTTAGATAGACACAAAATCTTAATCGTTCTTATCAACTTTTCCTCTTCTAATCTTTGGATAAATACCAAATTTTTATTTTTCTTATCAACTTTCCTCTATTTATCTTTGGATAGACACAAAAGCTTAATGTTGATATTAACATTTTCTTTTCCTTCACTTTATGAATAATTGTAACCACGATGGGAAAGTTTATTAATTAGTAAGAGTTTGATTTTGAGACAAAGAGTTTAATTAGAATTGATTCTACTTTTTTGATGGCAAGACATCTAAAGTCACAGGTTTGATTTTTTTTTTTTTTAGATTGACCCAAGAGAACAATTATTTATTTATTTTTATATAGATAAAGAGAATAGTTGTACATTAAATGATGGCGGGACATCTGGACATGTACTTAGTACTCACTCCCTAAGAGATTTTATTTTGAATAGACCCAAGCTAACAAATTTTTTTTAAAAGATAAAAAGTATAGTTGTACGTTAAAAGAAAGAAAATTTATTCAAAATTACACTTTTATATTATATTAAAGATAATGTACTTGAAAATAACCTTTATTAGCCATATGTTGTTGTTTTATTTTTACATGTAGTAATTAAAAAATAAGGATTAGATGACCAAAACATATACTTTTAAGATAAGGATTAGACGAAGAATTTGAATTGTAATCAAATTAAGATTTTTAATATCTTAGAAATTATAGGAGAAGAAGATAAAAAAAAATTATATCTATTTTTTTATAAATCTAAAAAAAATTGCAATTTTACGTGTAGTAATATAATTTATCTAAAATATATATAAATATATATTGATTAGATGGACATTTTTTACGTAGGATTAGATAAAGAGTTTGGGTTGTAATCAAATTAATATTTTTATCAACTTAGAAATTATGGGAAAAGAAAAATTTTATAATTTTTTAAAAATCTAAAAAAACTTCTGCAATTTAATGAAGCCACTTAATGCAACCACGGCTTCTAAGCCTAACTTTTATTATATAGTATATGATTTGATGAAGCTACTTGGTGCAATCACGGTTTCTAAACCTAACTTTTATTATATAGCATATGATATGATATTGTAAGGATACAAATTTAGCAAATCAACCTAAAATTTGATGAGACTGTCCAAAAGGCCCAAAAATAATGAATTTGTAGAGAATGAGAAAAGAAAGTTAGGCTAGATGAATTTAGACAATCAATACAATGGGTTAAGATCACAAGAAGAAAGGGATAAAGGTTTAACTTCAATAAACTATCCTCGGCAAGAGTCCGAGAAGGTCAAAGTTGATATTTACTGTTCTTCCTATAGATACAAACTACACTTCGTGTTTCTTCTCCCCCTTTCTAAGAATGATTTCTTTACATTATATAGTTCTTTTAAGATCATCTTCACCCAACACTTGTTAATTATCTAAGTCTTCACTTGAGTACACGTCCCATCATGCATCTTCTTTGACCTTCTATGAGTTGCAGTGGCCAAGGTTACACTGTTCAGGGATCTTCTCCACATAAATGCGATCAGAAGAGTGGGTGCAGCACATTTAATGCGGTGGCAGCAGCCTTTCCTTAGATATTTTTGGGGATCTCCATTCCTTCAGTCCTGATACACATTTCCATAGCTAGCGTTATGCGAGGATCACTCCTCGAAATGCCCTTACTTATCCTAAATGTGACAAGTTCCGTTTTGGGATTCTACGCATTCATCTACCTCTCCTCGGACTTTACCTCATCCTCGGATAAAGCTTGAGACCCAACACATAATTTTGGGCCTTTATCCTCACAAGGCCCAATACATGGTTTTTTGGGCTTTTAGCTTTTCAAGACCCAATACACGACTTTGGGCCCCTGTCCCTACAAATATGATATAAAATATATAGATAAATAATTAGATATTGTCAATTCATAGTAGTACCCATGAATTGCTTTGTATTAAGTGCACAATTTTCATTATTAAATTATTTATAATTGAGATTAAAATAAAAGCATAAAATAATGCAACATTATGTATATAAATATGTTTTTTTGTTGACTTATATAATGTATGACATTACTTTTTTTATTATTTATTTACTTTATTAGTTTAATTAACTTAAAAAAAATATCCAAAAAAAAATTAACAAATGAACTGACATTAATAAAATTCGCATGGCTAAAAGCTACTAAAGAAGTAAATATACGCTTTTCTTAAACAAATTAATATGGATGAAATATACGCATTTCTTAAACAAATACTATCAACTACTAAAGAAGTAAAAAAATAGATCTTGGGTAAATGCAAATAACTAAATAGTACGTGTTGTTATCTGGGTTATCATTGTTACGAGTTTTTACTTCTTATTTTTTTATAATAAAATATGATAAAAGTTATAACAAAAAAAGGCCCATCCAAAAAAAAAAAAAAGGAAGGTTAACTTGAATAACATAAACCCTTTTATTCTTTTAGGCTAGGTGAGTTGTCACTTGTCAAGATTAAGCTACGACTTTTTTTATATATTTTTTTTTATAATGAATATTAGGCTACGAGGCCTTAGAGATTTTTTTTGGGAAGCCTACGAAGCCTTAGAGATAAGGGAAGAAAGAGTTTTATTTGTGTACACTGCATGGGTATGTTAAAAAGCATATGGGGCTTAGCTGAGATTGAAACCAAAACGTTAGGATCCTCTCTATATCAATTCCAAACGGAGAGATCCTATGAGAATTATCTTTTATCTTTTTCTCATTCTTCTATAGGCATACTTACCATTATAAAAATATTGATCATTTCATACATTTTATGATTCAGATTAGATTTTATGAATTCAAACCTATAATTAATATCGCATCATTTAAAATTTTAAATAACGTGGCAGTTTTAATACTTATTAAATTCAAGAGGACAATTTTTTTTTATGAAGAAATGAAAGAAGTAGAGCGGACTTAAAAATAAAGAGGATCTCGAAGTGCATTGTATGTTTCTCCTGAAACAGTCCTTACCGGTTCTGTTATGATACGTATCTCTCTCTATTTATTCTAGAATTTACACATGTTATTTTTCCCAGTCTTCTTCTGTTGGGATCGTGAAACTCAAATATCGGATCAAATGCTCTCTCTCACTTGAACACTACTCTCATCTTTCATTTCTTAAAACAGTTTTTTTCATTCCACTAAAAACTTTCTGTTCTTGGAGTCTATGTTTTATCGAAGGGGTGATAAAGCATTACTAGCACCGAGAGAGGGCAGACGAAATCGCAGGGAGGGCAGACGAAATCACAGTGGTGACAGTGCATTACTAGCACCGAGAGAGGGGAAAAGAAAAAAGTGCCAAGATTGTGATCTGACATTTGAAAGAAAGAAAAAAAAGGTAATCCGATATAAGATTCTATGTTTCTTTGAGCATTTGTTACTATTATTATTAAAAAAATACATGATGTATACTGTTAATGAATACCTTTGTTAATAGATACCTTAGATTAATGGATACCTTTACGTTATTTTTTAATAGATAATCTTGGTAATGGGTACTCTTATGATATTTGTTAATGATTCAGAAAAGTAAGTCAATATATATATATATATATATATATTTTTTAATTTTATTTATCAATTTTCATAAAAAAGTTTTTAAAAGTATTTCCAAAACTAATGCATTAACTATTCCCATATTGATTAACTTCTCCCATATTTGATTATCGTACTTGGTTGGCAAGTTTGTAGTTAATCTTCAATCAATATTTTTTTATTGGATGAAAATTTTGACAAAGTTACACAAAATTTGGCTATAAACTTAGCTGTAACCTAAGGTTACAACTTTCACTGAAAAAATTAATATAGCTACATATTTTGAAAATCTAACAATTAAATTGCACATTCTTTATGTAAAATTTCATGTCAATCGGATGTTATTTATTATTCGATCTATAAATAATTTGTTTATGTATAGTTTTAAATTAAAACAAAAAAACTTGAAATTTAAACATTTAATTGATGACACAACTATTAACCTTTGATATTCTTAAAATTTTGCAAGTATGGAGAATATAATTTTTTTTATATCTTTCATACTTGCAAAATTTTAAGAATATCAAAGATCAATAGTTATATTATAATTAAATGTTTAAATTTCAAATTTTTGTTGTCTAAAATTATGCATAAAAAATAAATTTATTGCTTGAATAGTAAAAAATATGATTAGAATTTCACAAAATTTAGCCATGTAAATTTTTTCTTTTTTAGCTGGAGTAAAAACAAATTTATGACCAAATTTTGTCCAATAATATATATAAACTATTTTATAAATTAAGTATTTAAGCTAACTATAAATATATCTTTCAAACAAGTAAATTAATAAATGAAAATAATTTATAAAATCCAGCACATTAATTAGGAGATACTGCAATAATATACCATGTTAAGAATTTTTTTTTTTTAACTTTTTTTTTTAATTTTTGTGAATAAAAGATTTTTTTTTACTTAACTACATCAACAAAGTTAAAAAGTTAGTATTTTCAAAGAAGAAGTCGATTTATCCATTTGTCAACTTTTTTCCTGAACCAAACTTTGGTTTTTAAATTATAATAGGATCCTCTCAATTTCTAAAAATTGAGAGAGAAAATGTCATCTTCAAATTCGCCATGCGCAGCATGCAAGCTCCAAAGGCGAAAGTGCACGCAAGACTGCGTGTTTGCACCGTATTTTCCAGCGGACCAGCCCCAGAAGTTTGCTAATGTCCACAACGTGTTTGGAGCTAGCAATGTTGCCAAGCTTCTGAATGAACTCAACCCTGTCCAGCGTGAGGACGCAGTAAACTCCTTGGCGTACGAGGCAGAGGCTCGTCTGAGCGATCCAGTCTATGGCTGCGTGGGTATCATTTCCATTCTCCAGTACAAGCTGAAACAGATCCAGCTCAGTCTCTACAATGCCAAGCAGGAGCTTGCAAGATTCTCGAGCGGTCAGGCCATCCACCCTACTCTCTATCCACCAGGGCTTATCCCAAAACTACAGCACCTGGACAACCCTTCCTCTTCTTCTTCAGTCTTGCCTTACATTCCCACTGGAGCTGACACGCATGGTAGCCAATTGGAGATTCGCGATATGCAGCCGCAACTACATCAGCAGCAGCAGCAGCAACAACAACATATGTTGCAAATGCACCAACAGATTTTTGAGGAACAAAATATGGTTGCGGCTGTGGCTGCCAGAGAGCAACAGGAACGGGAGTTTGTGAGGTTCAACACTGGATTTGACCCACCTGCCAACCTGGGTTCGATCAATCCCAATGGGTATAATCAAAGGAATGATGCTGCTGCTGCCATGTCTCCTTTGGCTTTGGGCACATTTGAAAACCCTTACCCAATTCAAACACAGGTCGCTGAACCTCAACACCATCTTCAACCACAACCACCACAACAAGGCCAACAAAGTCAACCTCAGCAGCCTAAGTTGGAAAGCAAGGAGGGTAGGAGTTAGGTTAGTCTTGTTGATTGATGTTTTTGTTGCTCTTTGACCTTCCTAGCTTTTTCGTCCTTCCAATCGAGGGATGCATTCTTTCATTAGGTCTGCTAGATAGAAATCATGAATAAAAATATATTCTTTGAATGTGTGTGTTCCATTCTGTACTCCACCAGATCTCCTCTTTTTTTTTTTTTTTTAATGCAAAATAATTAAAGTTTAGATGAAAACAACATAAAATATATGACATAATTTAATTGATGAAATATAAAATGGATAACTCACAGAGAGTTTTAGTTCTTAAATGAATAAAAATTTCATCTTATTGCATGTGTTATATTCTATCCAACTAGTTTAATTAAAGTCTCTATCATAGCTTGATAGCTTTTAAGGTTGAACGTTTTTAATGAGGCAAAGAATATTTGTTCTCAAATAAATAAATAAAATTGTCTCAATGTACTCCATTTTTTATTTTATTAACCATCATTTGCTAAGCGTCCCTCTTAGTGGGACATAGAATTTTTGTTCTAATATGCATAAAATCTTCGGTCTGATCAATATGTTTGCTTTATTTTATATTTAAAAGGTTTTTTTCTTCCAAAAATGTTTTAAAGGTTAGATTTTTAGGTTCTGTTTGTGGCTATGCATGGGACGGGTTGTATTTCATTGTTTAGTAGAAGATGAAATAAAATTATGATTTTGATAAGGTTGGATCTCACTGAAGTATTGTCTCAAGTAAAAACTGGCTTAATAGAAGAGGGTTTTAATCGTATGAATGTCATAATTTTCAGATTTTAATTCTATTGTAACAAGCATGTGAGACTTTGTTGAAAAAGAAATTGGTGCTTAAATTGTTGATCTTCCATCCTCAAAGGAGCCTCAAAACACACTTGTAGTCTTCTTGTCACAGATGGGAAAATTTTTGTAGGTAAACTTTAGAAGGATGCTGCGAAATTTAAGTATTTTTTGCAAAATTTTAGGGTTTTATTTTATTTTCACTTTGATCCATTCAGCGGAGCAATTAGTGTGTGTGTGTGTGTTTTTTTTTTCCATCCAAGCACACTATAAGTTTTGACTTCACTCCCAAGTCTCCACAACTAGTGCCTTAAACTCTCATCCATGCAAATGTAAAACTATTTCTCCTACTTCAATGATTATCTCCACCTGCCTACAGCCACATGCATGGTTGAAATTTTCGTACAAAGTATAACAATGCTATAGACATGACAAATTTCATGTCTGATGTGATGAGATTGTGATGGGCATTGACAAATTTCACATTTGATGTGAGATTGTGATGAGTACAACATTATGTTCACATGAGACAACTGATATTACTATTATTAATTTATTATACACCAATCACACCAAACATTAAATGGTTGTGAAATTTGTTAAATATCTGGAGTTGTTGGAAAACAAATAAATCCAACTAGTTGAACCATATAATTCATCATGATGATATGTTTTAGTAATACTGCTTCACCAGGAGGCTTAATGGTCTCCGTCTCACACACCACCAACACCCCCCCCCCCCCCCCGGCCTTTTTTTTTTTTTTTTTTCTCTTTTCATCTTCTGTTGTGTAAACTGTAAAGGCACCCCAATATCTAAATGTGGCAATGAGTAATATCAAGGCAAAATTGAACCATTTTCTTCAAGAAATGTACATTGGTGGAGAAAACAAACGAAAAAGAAACCAAATATTACACACAAACTATAAACTTAATCTGAATCAGAAGACATCTGAGAATAAGGATCCAATTCCAGAACCATTTTAGATAGCGTCTCCCCCATGTCTTCTAATTCATCCTTTCCATAGCCCCAATTTCTAACTATCTCAGCCCCAGCTGCCCCTTGCTGAATTCCAAGTCTACGAATATTCCCCAATCTATTCTCCAGAAATGGCAAGACAGCACTGCTAGAACGTAGTCTAGCGGCCAAAGGGATGGAATGGACGTCAAGTGACCCCCTCAATGGAGAATCAACGACTGGACTACCCAGTAGCTCACCATGTTGGCCAACAAGGTTTCCAAATATTTTTGGAAAAGGTAAAGGTATTGGAAGAGGACAAAGAGCCACTGACAGATTGCAGAACCTTGGTCTTGTCATTGCATTTTCATAAGCAGCATGAACCATATCCTTCACTTCAGAAACTGGAGCCCGATGCCCTCCTGTAGAACAAAACAATAAGTCAAAGCATTAAATGCATGGACACTTCACAAACCCCCACAACCCCCAACCCCCCACCCCCCCCCCCCCCCCCCCCCCCCGCGGGGGCGGGGCGGCCAGCCCAACAAAAGCACATACCCAACAAAATATTTTAAGAAAAAGCAGTTTAATCTTTTATAACAAGGTAATGTGGCCCGGCACACTTAAAGAGTGTCCTGCAAGCAAAGTCAGGATGACTTCTCTGTCTTAAATTTATCAGTAAATTTTGAGTTTACTAAAAATGGCAAAAAAAAGGGGGAAAGAAACAAGCATGTCTTCAGCTAACTCATCACTCCTCAACCTTTACAAAACAGGCTTTAAAGGTTCATCCAGTTTGCATTTTATAATTTTGTGATCTTAAACTAAGATAAATATGATCCTGAAAATCCCATCGGAGAACACCCCCCAACTCCACAAATTCAACCCTTCAATTAGCACTTTTAAATCTCTTCTAGCCAGTAAAGTCAACTTGATCTCCAGAACTAATTATGGACTGAAGGCAATGAAATGAGAAAAATAAAGATGGCGATATGTGAACAGATTCTTCAAAGCACCTGATCCAAGAGCTCCATGGATGGTAATGGATTCCACCGCCTGCAAGTCTTCCACATCCTCTGATATCTCAGGTGTCAATGTCTGCAAATTCCCTAAGAAAGATTGCTCAACCTGTTTACCTGGATTTAAAAATTTTGAACAATTAGTCAATTACCCAAACCCATCACTTAAAATCAAGGCTTAAATGTGAAAGCCATTCAGATATTACCAGTCAAAGAAGGTGCAGGCATTGCAACATCGAGAATAGTCACCCTATTCTGTCTAGCTTGCCCTGCTAAAATTTCTACAACACCATGGATATCAACAGCACCAGAAAAATAACATGAATCTGCACTGGGACCAAGTGGTTCCATTCGGAAAGGGAGACTAATAGCGTGCAGAGCAGAGGCATAAACTGCACTACAGTGGTAAGGCTTCTCATCTTCAACGCAGAGGAACGTGGAAGCTTTACCTTCATAAAAATAAGAACAAAAGATTAGTTTGTAATATAAGGGAAAAAAGGTTGTGGGTGCCTGCTGGGTGGAGGGGGTGTTGTTTGGATGCCAGAAAGACATATTATTATAAAAAAATTGCAAGAAAAAAGGGTAAAGAAATGGCACATGAAAAGCAACAACGAAATACTGAGGAAGGGTAGAGAGACATCTGAAACTGAACCAATACATTCCACATATATCGTATAACTTACTTCTTCTCAAGGAGGGTAGACCAACTGGCACAATCAGTTTACAAAAGGATGATAGTCTTGAAAATGAAATTGCATCATGAAGATTCTTAGAGACCACTTGCTTTTGACTTTTGGGGATCATGTGAGAACCAGGATCCTTAACAGCATAGAGCAGCACAGGTGTGTTTGTGTATTCATCAGCAATATTCTCTAGAAAATCGGCACCTACAGATGAGAAGCCTCCTGAATCGTTGACAATGAACTGAAAACCCTGTCAAAATCACCAAAGGTTCAGCAACAAAGAAAAAGAAGGATAAAGATCAAATCACAATTCATATTGAGAATCCCTGCATCCACAGGCATACAACAAGGTGCCTACACCAAACTTATATCTTAGAGCTTGGTTTGTTTTAGCTTATTTTCATTGACTTATTTTGCTTAAAAATTAAGCTGGGTAAATGTACAATTGTACCTAGAAAAAAATGAAGCTTTATAAAGCTGTACGTCAACAAAATTTTATTTTATTTTATTTTTTTTTAAAGGCTAAACGAAACAAGCACTTGATCTAAGCATCCTTGTACAAAAGGCCAGAAAAAGTTCATGAAGCTAGATTCTAACCATTTAAATAAACTTGGTTCATATGGTAAAAATCGAACCATTTTCTTGACAGCCATGGATGTTTTGAATAGGACTGTCACATGTGAAGATCACAAACCTTCTAAAGACTAGGCAAGTCAAAATTTACACATTGTCTATAGCCATAAAGATACTGATCACAGACAATATTGAATGGTCTACAAAACTCCAAAAAAAAAAAATGTCTCAAAACAAATGAACTCCAAAATGACATCTTTGCACCAAATATGGATAGAGTAATAATGACAAGAAGGAAACATGGTTAAAAAAACCATGAATAAGTAGCACAGATGAAGAGCAGCAATATCAGCTAAGGCTCTATCTGATTACTTCAGATACCTTGACATGTAACGCAAAACTTACAAACACTACAAATTCAACCTCGCTAGTAAAGACTACAACACTTCTTGACAAGTGGCAATAACAATGCTCCCATTTGAGAAAACACATCCTGGAATGAGTTATTGGGTGCAATTTTAAATTATAGGCAACAACAACCTTAGCACTACAAGTTTTACAAAACTCAAGCATGGGAAATCATTAAGCACTCCAAGAAAAAGGTCCCATTTTCTTAAACCCATAATAATTGAAATATAAAAAAAGTAATTAGCACCTGAACACCAATATAACTTTCTTCACTGATTTTTGTACTTCTACAAACTTTATAAGAAAAAAGATAAAGAAGTTTCTCAATAAGAAAATTAAGAGATTTTGATAGTTATAATAGGGGAGGGAGGGATTTGAATCTGGACGTATCCGTTGGAAACACTAGGAGATACCAATTAAGCTACAAGGCCTTTGACAGTAAGAAATTTTAAAAAAATCTTATTTATTTATTTTAATAAGAAAATCAAAAGATAACTTGGTCTCATAAAATATGGGGTAATTCAGCTATAATTATAAGAATATAATCATCAAATATAGATTGGACATTGGAAATCTTCACCCACTCCTAACTTCAGGGGACATGCAGCAACATATTATCAATCTTGAGCTTTATAGAGTGAATATTCCTGATTACCATATCTTCCTTCAATATTTGGCTAAAATGTAAAAAATCAAAGACATAATAGTACTAAAGGGCGAGGAGCTTTTAATATATACCTGTATATGGTCACACTCTTCTACAAAAAAGCGAAGCCTCTCACTAATTTCTTCTCGTAAAGCCCAAGAGGTATCCCTTCCAATTCCATAACTGTCAAATTCCTGAACACCCATCCATAATCCACTCATTTCATATAAACTTTGAGGATGGTAGTGAACTTTTGAGAAGTCTGTCCAATATTGGACTCCATTTTCTAAGAATTCAACTATATCCTCATCCTCAATTTCTCTCTGGGGTTTATTCTTCCCACCATTGATGGCATTCTCCTGAGTCAAACTATCCCGTTCTTCTTCATACAATCTTTGCAAGAACAAATTCCTCTTTCGAGGTTCAGATGCATGAGTGGAAACATTACCAGTCCTGCACATTGATTTACAGATATTCAATTCATTTAAAAAGCACAATAAAACATTACCAGTCCTGCAACCCCAACCTTAGGTTTTGATGCAGTACACAGTACTCAAAGGACTGCTAGAGCTGATCTAGAGCAAAGAAACAGGAGAATAGAAAAATAGATGAAGAGACACAAACCCAAGATAGGTTTCTAGAGAACAATTCTCTAGAATAGATAACATTAATCAGTAAAAGAAGCTTCACATTAGCCTAAAATGATTCGCTAGAGACAACTTGCATTATAAACACCCCCTAGTTCCAAAATCATGCAGTCAAAAGTCAGATAAGATTGGTTGACTCATTAAGACTTACTCATTGACTTAAATTCAGCACAACAACAAAGCCTTAGTCCCAAAAATTTGGGGCTATGGATCCTCAACATATTAGTTAGGATCAGCCACATGTACTCATTGCCTCCATTCTACTCTATCTAAAGTCATATTCTCTATTACTCCATTAATTGATGTAATTTTTTGTTGCTTCTACTAATTTAATTTTTTATTTTCCTCTACCTTTAAGAAATCACATATAGTCCAGAATTGTACATAGGCTGATGAACTACTAAAAAGGATGGACATATTACAATCAGACAATGAGGTAAGATCCAATATCAAACTTATATTCCACAGCAACATTATCAAAGTAAAGAAAACTGGAAGAGGAAAGGAGGGAGAGAGGAGGAAGAGGAGGGGGGCAGGATGAGAGAAATGAATTTGATACAGTGGGTACTACCTACCATAATGAAAAGATGTAAGTAGGAGAAAGCATACTAGAATTACAGTTGCATGTAATTTCTAGTAGAAAACAACATCCAAACACACGCACACAAAAAAGCCTCCAAGGTTTGCTTGCATTGGAAATGATGGTTATGCACAAAATAGATCATATGAGAATCTAAGGTAGCAATCATAGCTGACATAACTTTATATCAGCTATGTTTTACTTTATATCATCATAAATGACGCTTTTTTGGTCATGCACAAAGTAAATGACATTCTATCAGCTATGTTTTGTATCATCATAAATGAGGCCAAATCATGTTACAGTCGAATCAGACTAAAAGAACGCACTATTAAAAGATATTATCAAGGGGAACATCCTTTTTAGGCATATGCATTTCTAACTTGAGATTGTTTTAATTCTAAATATTAGAAAATTGAAAACCATGTCATTTGCAAAGAGCTTAACTATTTTAAAATGCCACCTTAATAGTTAATGCTACTAAACAAACCTAGATCAGTAATGAAGTCATCATTTCAAACATTCATGTGTGCGCGTGTAATCTTACCATGTGAGCACATCTGGTGGTGTAGATGCAACCTCATTATACAATGTACCAAACGAACTCATTGATCCAAGGGATCCTGTGATATCAAAACTTAACACATTATTCAAGAGAAACACTAATAAATTAAATAACATCTCATAGGATACCAAGGAAACAAAACAAATGCGAGCCAGATACATTGCATAGCTACCCACCCATGGGGGATGGGCGTCACCCTTCAACCCCAAGGGTGAGGGGCTTGCACTCCAGACTTGGACAAACCATAACACAGATGCTGCATCTAACCCTTAGCAATTCCACACAAATTTAACCACTTTAATGCCCCACTTGGTGACAAGCATGCATTACTAGCCTCTCTGGGATTTGATATTATCACAATTTAGCCAACAAACTTTCTATTGCTTTTGGACAAAAATAAAATCATTAGGGTTCTGTCCAAAGTACCCTAACTCATTTTAATCCAAACCTTAGGGAGTCAAAATGTAACAATTGAAAATTCTTGTGGTAGTAAATTGTGATTGTGTCAAAGCATAAGAGGGTGATTTGTTTGTCCAAAAAATGCAGAATCAGTTAATTTGCACAAAACCTTAACAGATTCATTTTAATCCAAACTTTAAGGGGTCAAATGTGCCACTGAAAGTTTGTAGACTAAATGGTGATAAGGCCAAACCACAAGGGAGTAAATTGTAATTTACCCTTTAATAAAAGACAAGAAAGAATGTAATCTATAATTATGTTTTTCACAAGTGTACAAGAAGACAAAAGCAAAAACATGGATGGAAGTTATAATTAACCCCCACACAAAACAGGCCACCATTAGCAAAATAGAAAAGCTCTCCTCTCAGCACCTTGGAGATGAACATCTAAACGAACCTGTCTAAAGTTTCACAATCAGAATTTGAAAATGCATTTCAGAAAAATGATATCTAGGAACCATGCCATTCTCATCCTCAAGAGCATGTCTGGATGCACTATAACTATAATGTTTATGTTTTAGCCCTACCAATTTCACCCTTACGTTGAAAAGTAGCTCCAGAGTGCAAAAGATGGAGGACGCAGTGCCAGCTTGAACTAAATTATGTTCAGAGTAGCACATAGATGGCCAGCATAAGGCTTACAGACATTTACCCAAGCACCAATGGTCCAATACTCAGAATTCATATCTGAATTTTTTGAGTGTCAACATTGGTTTGAGAGCAATCCATTTCTACACTCTTTTAGTGCTGAACTAATGTATAAAGACTGAGCTTCACCTTGCAAGCAAAGAATGGCATCACTTTTAGAAAGCCTAGAGATGAGATGAGGTAAGAAGGTGGACAGCAAGCAAGAGGGTGCCAACTTATTCAGAAAATGAAACTCTAGTCAACCTAAGTTCTACTACCACATTCAGATAAATCCTATTGCCTAATGAAAAAGGAAACTAGATTGAGTATTCTTTTAACATCGAATATAAATCAAGTACCTTGGAAGTTAACAGAAAGCAGGCGAGGAGTATATGTAAGGGTGCCCTGCACGTGTTTTGGCAGCAATGCTGTTAGCAATGTATCTTTACAAGAGCCATGCAAGTTAGAAATGACAAAATCAAGCTCTTAGATTTGCTGCAAATCAACTAACAATGGTCTAGTGATGAGACAACCTCAAGGGTAAATATTTCTTCATAAGAAAGCATAGAAATTAAATATGAGAAAGCATTAAAAATGAAAAAAAAAATGAAATATTATAATTTCAAAATTATAGAACTCTAGCAATAATAATTTTAGTTAACAAGAAAATTATCACCAGGAAAATTCCATTAATCTCAAAAAAAAGAATCTTCCACTCATTGAAAAGAAAAGGAATTAAAAAAAGAAATAAAATTTATTTCTTATTAATAAAATCTTATTAAAGAAAGGAACAAACAAAAGATGGAGCTTCCAAAAGAATTACACAATGAAGATTTAAATGATCTATGAAGTCAAATAAAGAAATACAATATAACCATTCAAGCATAGCGCAACATTGAAATTACAAGGATTTAAAAATTTTGATGGAAAAACCAATCAAGGTGCAGCCTAGTGGTTGAAGGCTTGGGATGAGCTAAAGACCTAGACAACCTGATTCAATCCCCACTAGGAGTTCCCCTGGATAATCTGATACACGGTTCAAGCGGGTGGGGCCATGTATCCGTGGTTTTCTCCCCAAGGGTGGGTCCAAAGGGCCTTGCCTTGGCGAGGTTCCACATCAAAAAAAAAAAAAAAGGGTGCTTGAAAAGTGTGTACTTCTCCCATAGTAATAAAAAAACCTTATATTTTTCTAAGCTTACTTTCAATAACAATGAGTTGATGATGGACTATCTCAACTAATATCTAAATGGATATCAAAACAAAAACTGCATAGATTTCTTCCCACATTTGCTGATATCAACATACTAAAACAAGCCAGCCACCAATTTAAGCTTGTAAGTAAAAACAATAGCAAAATATCTGCCTAAATTGCACTTCAATGTCCTAATGCTTCACCTGTTGTGTATCACCAGTACGGTAGAGCACATCCATATTTAAAGCATCATTCTTGAAGACTGGATCACCAGAAGGGTCCGAAGCCAATCCAAGCAACTCATCCTTCAGCATCAAGCACATGAGGTTAATATATCACATTTTAAAAAATGCCTAAATAAATACAAATTAAAAATTAAAATATCCTATAACTTTATCAAGAGATAATTTTATTCCTTGGCGTTAGCAAAAGAACCTAGATTGGGACTGTGTCTTGAGTCTTGACAGCTAGGAGAGCTATAGTTAATCACAAGCTAAAAGGACTTTTAATAGACAACACAGAAAAGTGAACATAGGACTGTATCTAAGTTGAAATCAAACGCCTGTTTAAATATAAAGCTCGTCCCTTCATCAACAATGCTATTTGAACATCATAGCAGTGTAGCACATGAGAAAAGATGTTTAATAAATAAAATAAAATGGCAAAGTTCAGATTTCTTTGATGACATGGACTATGGGGGAGTCACCAATTTATTCTGTTACCAGAATGATACACCAGAATTCCTTCTAAATACAAAGCCTGGGATAGCAATGCATTTTTAACATTTCCCTCAATCTGCAAACTAGGATTTTCCTGACACTTTTTATAAATTTCCTATAAAGTTTTTCAATTGAAAGTCTTTCATAAAAGAGAAGTTTACAATTTTCGACGTGAAGGAGACCATAGAAGCAGCAAATTTGACCACTGCTTCAAAAATAACAAAATAAATCCAACTTCTCCGTAACCAAGAGTAGCGAAGGTAACTTTAACCCCATGCAAACCGAGATGTAACATTTTCAATTTAACGCCCAAACTGACCAACATTCAATCTTTATAACTTACTCCAGTTCCAATGGATCAGACAGAGCAAAATTAAACCTCTCAAACCCATATTATATAAGAGAATCAACAAATTTCCATCCCATAATTCATTGACACAATTAAGAACACATGTAAATGCAAAATCTGTTATTGGTTTTCAAATGTTACATATTCAAAGTCAAAAAGAAACAGTGTAATAACTTCACTAACCTACCGTGTACTTAATTTAAAAAGTGATACTCCTTTTTTTCTATTTCCTTTGATCAAGTTCATATTTTGAACACTAAATCCAGCAAAAGTCAACTTTTTCCTTCCAATGTGAACAATTTTTATAGACGAACCACTATATTTGCTGAATATAAAATGTGAAGAATCACCACACACAAAAAAAAAAATTACAATTTATTATTATTTATTTAAGAAGGAACAGGGTTTAACGAGTTAAAAATACCTGGAAGTTCCAGAAGTGAGAGCCAACGAAATTGGCGAACCCTCCAACTTGAACGGTCACGATTTCCTTCATACCTCCCTGCCATTACAAGTAAAAAGTTGAAAGGAAATACATACAAGTGATAACAATTGAAGCAATAGAAGATTCTAGAAGTACTCACCTACGAATTAGGGTTCTTTGAGAGAGAGAGAGAGAGAGAGAGAGAGAGCAGAAAAATCAAACTCAGAGCATGGGCTTTACAACTGTTGCATAGACTTCAAGTTGAAGTTGAGGCGGTGTTTGGGAGGGAGAGAAAGGAAAAGGGTTTGGAAGTTTTTGGAAACACTAGGCACTTCCCATTTGGATTTTTTAATCGATATGACCCTTTTGACAAAATCTGTTAGCAAATGACATGTTTAGGTGTTGTTTATATTTTTTGAAAATACGTAGACGTGAAAAAAAATTGTGTGATAATATACGTAATGTTGATTAAATATCAAAATTTGTTGATTAAATAACGTTAACAAATCTGCCTTAAAACTTTTTTTTTATATATTTCATTAAAAGTTTAACTCTTTTTTTTTTTGGTTGAGAATCTCATTAAATCATTAAAAGTTTAACCAATAGTGAGTAATATAGTATTAGTAATAGATACGATATAGCAGATGTAGCTCTTTTGTTGAGGTCTGGATAGTGCAGGGCTTCGATTTGTATCTTCCTCTGTTTCAGGCTTTCAGCAGGTTAGTTTTCAACGAAAGTTCCTTTCTACCAAAAACAATGTGGCCTGGCCTGCTAGTTGTGCTGTTGGCCCAAGCAGTTAATGGGCCAATCCAAAACATGCATCAACCGTTTCACAAAATATGTGTCTGGATATAACCCAAATCCATCATGGGTGGGTAGCTCACAAAGCAACAAATTGCTAGGAATCGAGAAGGTGAAGACCATTGGTTTAAATGGTCCATCTTGGCTGGGTGACCACATCTCAAAATATGGATATGATAGAAATTAACTTATACTAGCTTTTTAGTGTATCATTTTTTTTAAGTTTTTTTTTTTAAATGATACTCATCAAAAGCTTATGTGTGGCACAATACAACGAAATCTACCAACAGAATAAGGGGATTTTTTTTTTCAAGTAGATGTGATACTGTCTGCCTTTTTTTAATATTAGATTAATGAGTGTTAAAATGCACCTGTACATATTACCTATTTAACATTTTAAATGTGGACATCATATTTGAAACTATGACATTAAATATTCAAAATGTGCAATTACCTTCTTCTTTTTTCGTTTTTCTTTTATATTAATTTTTACTATTTTCTTGTAGTTAGGACCCTTAGGAGTCTCCTTAACAAATGTACTTTGATACAAGTTAACAAAAAACCCTTTCTTTTATTAACCTGATGCATTCACTTGTTCATCTCTTCCCCCCCCCACCCCTCCCCAACCCCAAAAAAAAAAAAAAAAATTCTTTAAGTAACATAACCAGCAATAAATAATAGTTGTTGTGCATATTTTAAACAAGATCAATAACGGAGAAAAGCATTGAATCGTCATTCGTGCTCTTCATTTAATTTCTTTTGTATCTTCAAGCCTTGAAATAAAATAAAAAAAATAAAAAATTGGAAGTTTGAATTGGTCTCTTTCATTCGATAAACTCCACATTTTCGGGTCATTGACTTTAGACCACCCAAGCATCCCATTCTTGGTTTTAAGGCCTTTAGATTAGATAAACAAAATAATAAACGCTTATGTTAGTGAGTGCCTAAGGGCACAAGTTAAAGACTAAAAAATGCTCAATTATGAGTTGTAATACACACTTTCAAAGAATAAAACATACACGTTAATGATTCAATTGCTTATAGCCTTACATATATACATTATGGTTGTGTGTGCTTTTTTGGATATATGTATATAGTTTGACTTTATTTTTTGAAAAAAAATGTTTTAAAAAATTATTTAATAACGCATTAAATGCATTTTAACCACAACTCTTTGGACATTTGTTAACAAAATTCAACAATAAAACCATCTTTCTAGAACATTCGATTTTGGAATTTGTAGAAGCAATATGAGATGAATGTGAATTAGTATCAATTCTATTTCTTTTTACTTTTTTTAAATTTTAGAATTCAGTATCAATTCAGATGCATCACTAAAAGTTTTCAAATAAACATATAAATTATTTATCACAATATTACCTTATTTTAAAACGTCAATGAATTTACTAGAAAAAACTACTAAATCTCTAATATGTGAATACGTTTGTTTTTCTTCCTACACCAAAAATTTAATTGGAATCTTGGTCTAATAATAATCATCAATCATTAGGAGCAAACGTCATAAGCTGAAATTTTCTCTAAACAAAAATATTTTTTTAATAATTTATTTATTGATAAGTTCCACACAGGCACTAGTAGGAGTTGAGTCCACTCTATCACCCCGTCCATCCTATTATTATGGAAAAAGAAATATCAACAAAGCAACAACTCATAATGAATACAATGGCTGTTACTTGAGCCTTTTTCCAGATGATTTGTGGACCTAATTTCTCATGTGGAAATCACAACCAAAATCCAGAAAGATCAAATTAAGTTGAAAGGCAACATGTTCAGTCTACTAAATGATTGCAGTGGAGGCAGTCTGTACCGAAAATCTCCAGTTTTTGGCCTTAACAAAGAATACTAAAATTTCAGCGGCGGCTAAAGAAGACATGACAATGTCATATGTAATGTTAGGGAAAAAACAAAAGATTTTTTTTTTCTTTTTTTAATTTTTTTCTATTTGCCCTCTTTGTGGGCCTTACAAAAAGATACATGAAAGAACCAACAAACGAAACACTAAAAAGCTACACTAAATTTAGTAGCAAAACTTCCATATCCTTGGGCTTGATCTGCGTAATTGACTCATTGTTCTGTCTTGATGAAATGAACAGTTAAGAGTTTTGAAACTGTGAACCCATGAAATGAATCGACATCAAAGAGTTCTTTCAGCTTCCCATCGCATATGATTCTCCTCTTGTCAGATGGGTCCTTCATGAACAAGCAAATAACACAAGTTTGAGTGACATTCTGGCTATACATTCACAAAGAAAGCACCATAGGAAGCCAACACTGATAGTAAAGCACTTCCATCACACAACTTACAAATTTTCCTCTATCAACAGCAGTTATCTAGCTCTACCAAATACTTGTAAAAATTATAAATACATAAAAAAATTTATCCATCTCCATCAAAATGATAAAATCCCCAAAATAAAGCATAAATAACGACAAATTCTACAGATTCCTGTGTATATAGGGTTTCATCTGTCTTATAAAGATTCAAAGTAAACCCTAGCAATAACTCGGTGTCAACCTCAAGACTTACATAAATTAGAAAACTAGACACTAGATTCCACATCATCATTCAGCCCACAATTTAGCACAACTTCCACTTCTAAGTTACTAGTGGTCAGAAAAGTGTAACTTACTGGTTCATCTTCCTTTTGGTGTTCCTCTTGTATACTCCAGTGTACCTGACAGATGCCCCCTTCGGCATCCTTTTCTAGTGATTTTTTACTTACCCAGAAAAAGAGGTTTTCAAACAAAGAATGATAAGCCCAGTAAGCAAGAGCTAAACACACATCAGAACTTGCCTAAAAGGTCTATGTGATCCTTATTTCTTAATGAGTACTACTCATTTTCTTAACTCAGTAGGCTACTACGATTTTTCAATATCAGTAAAATTACTTAAAGAGCGGAACATGATTTTACCAATTCTCATTAGGCTATTTTATTTTTAAATAAGAAATAAATAAAAAAGGGTACACCGACAAACTCTAACCAAGAAATCAATATGGTGGAAGAACTTAAGTTCTGTATAGCTGGGTCCCACATATGAGATATAAACCTACAAATACAAGTAATCATAGGATTTCAAGTTTCAACAAGGCAAGAAAAAACATACCTGGAGGTTGTTTTGTTTTATGTATTCCCACATTCTCTTCACAACATCTGCCCGTGATAATGCACTTTCCCCAGTACCAAAGAACTTTACTAGGGCATCCGAAAGTTGAAGAGGAGCAAGAAACCCCGATTTCCCTCCCTTCTGCCTCTTCTCCTTCTTTTTTGGCTCATCTGGATCTGAAATGGAGATCAAGATGAAGTACATAAAAAGACTTCCCCAAACCTGTGACAAGTAATTGTCTAGTATATGCTGTTCAGAAATGAATAGATTCAATTAGTAAATGTAAACAATTTTTTAGCAATGAAATCTGTTAAAGTTCACCTTTATTATAAATTTTCAGTGAACAAGAAGATTGTGTTAAATAGACTCCTGCTGCACTGAAAGACCTAGCCTAGTACATATTAAAATGATTTTAAAAAAAAGAAAAAAAAAAGCAGAATTCTGATGTGACAAGCAAGTAGAAGGTATAAGCTCAGCTAAGCTGAAACTGTGAAACATATATCACCATTAGTTTCACGCAATTGGTGAGAAGATCATTGTCACTCCAAGTATTGATGCAGAACAACTTTTAGAACATAACATAGCACCATAATATCAACAAATAATTTAATTTATTGATCCTACCTTCTTCTTTTTCTAGCTTCTGATGCTTTTCTTTTGGTGTTGACTTCACTGGCACAACTATATCAAGAAAGACAGCACATGTATTGTTTCAAGAAGTCACATAAAATTGAAACTAAGAGACAGGCTACTTAGATTCCATAATAGATAAAATAGAGGCAGCATATTTCAAAAAAGCATTATTGGATCAATGCAGTTATTAAATTTTATAATCCTTCTCAAAGAATGAACAGAGTTAGAATTGAAACAAGAAATTTTCTTTTCAAAATTTACAGATCCAACATCTCAAATAGCAGAAAAGAAAAAGAATAACTAACAAAAATAAAGCGGTAATGGCATACCATCATCTGAATTTAACGGCCAGATATGCTTTGATAAGGACTTATTCATTTGGAACATGTTGATGGAATCAACACCAAAAAGGCCACGCAATGGTTCATCACAATTTATATTTCGCCTATTACTAGGGTCTTGCAAATTTTTCTCTCTAATATGGACCCAGAGTTGCTTGACGACCTAGAACCAAGATAAAAACAGATAATTTTATGATAATTATGACTTCTGAATCAGCATATTAACCAATGACAATTGAAAAGTTTTTTTTTTTTTTTTTGATAAGTGGTAAAATTAAAAAGTAACTTCTCCATAACTTTCTTAATATACCTCAGTCCTTGCCATTTCAGACGCCCCAAGGAATTCCTGAAGTTGTGGAGAAAGGCCACATAATTTGGTAAAACCACCCCCTCTTTTCTTGACCTCATTATTAAGTTTGTTAGACCTGAAATTTAAGAAAAAACAACAATCAGTTTACAAATAAAGTGCAATCTCTGTTAAAAAATCCCATTTGACTTAATGCCAATGAATTCTGGTTCAAATGACACTTCGTTCTTCCACAAGAATAGGTGGTGGATGAGGTTGTGGGTTCAAAATCCATTGGGTACGCGTGCAACTAACTGAACAATAAAAAAATCCCAGCATACACACCAATATAAAAGGAGACATTTTCTGGGTAAATACATAAGAGCGTTTGGGTAATTTTATTTAAAATGACAATAAATAAAACTAATTTCCAATTGAATTTACAATTTGTGTGATTACAGGGACAACCACAAAATTAACCAAATAGTTAAGATGGTGTCTGGAATGCGCATCTTTGATAACATCAAGAAAATTTTGTTTTGAAGTGGTTGCTTTTCCATGAAGTCAATTGGGAACATTTGTATATTGAAAGATAGCTATTCTTTCAATATAAATAACCTCTTGACCATTACTTCTAAATTTTCATACAAGATGCACAATAGGCTGATAAGAAGCCATAAGAAGTGATTAATAGTCTGCTATTAAAGTACAGAATGCAAAGATTGGGAGGGAGCTGTAGTAGCTTGCACTTTGTATCAGTGAATTCATAATTTTGGACTCACATAGCCAATCTCCAGTGACTTTCTATTATAAAGCAGCATAACAACTATTAGTATTACTGTTTACCATAGACATTTGGAAGAATTGCAAATGACTTGCAACTCCAAAAATCAAATTACCCAAAAGATTACAAAGAGGAAAAAATGTCCTCTCTTCTGATAAAGCATGATTCTAAGAAATATGTTCTTCAGAACATAACTTAAGCTAGCTGAGACAACAGGGTAAACTTCTCCAAAAATATAACATTCACGGAGCTCAAATAAAAGATCCATTTTTCTCAACTTCCTTAAAAATTTCACCCGGAAAACCACGGAGCCTCTAAGAAAATCAAACAAAAGCCCACCAAAGGATAATTCAAAAGAGAAAATCACTTCTTTTTTTTCTTTCTTTCTAAAACATCTATTGTTATTCTTGGTTCGAAACTTTCGATGGCAATGATAGACACTCGATTTCATAACCTGTTCAAATTAAATAATCAGTCACAGATGCAAAATAACAACCACAAATTCCTTCAGCCTCTGTCAATCACAAGCTCCTTCCAAACTTTTACCATCATATATATAATTGGGCCTTTACAATAAAGATTCAGCCATAGATGAAAAATTAAAACAACAGCGTATAACAAAAGCAAAGCCCTAATTAGACTTTCCTATTACATAAAGGTGAAGAAGAACGTGAACATGCACGTGAAACTAATCACTGCCACCTACAAAAAACCCATAACGCACGTAACTTTATCAATTGCTTTCAAAACACATAATGTACAAAGCTAGAAAATTTAGTCCCAATTACAAACCCCAATTTTCTTAAATAATTTCCTAATTAAATTGCCACATGGATAACCTTTGTCAAAGTAACAACCACAAAATGCCCAAATTTAAAAATAAAAATAAAAATATTAAAACTGATAAACCTAATTTGAATCTTTTGTGTATTTCCATTTTCCATGTGTAATGCTAATTACATAATCCAATTGCAAAAATAGTAAATTAAAAGCTCCGAATCCAATAGCAAAAAATGGTCAATTTTAGAATGTGAATTGTTGAAAATGAGAAAAAGATAATAACTGACCGTTTTTTACGCTTCCCGATACTGGTTTCTTTAACTTCTTCTTGATCATCGTCGTCGTCGTCGTCGTCGACGTCGGATTGTTGAGATCGAACCTCGGCCGTCCGATCATCCTCCTCTCCGTCTTGTTCAATTTCGGCGAGTCTCTCTTGCTCGCTCTGGAGGAACAAGTCGACCTGTTCTCTTATAAAGACCTTCTTGTCCGTCAAATCCACGCCGAAATCCTCCTCCAGCTTCCGGCGCACGGTGGCGGTGCTCGTCGTGGTCAGGTCCGAGTTCCGGAGAAACTCGTGGAGCCGGGCGATAAGATCCGAGTCCGATACCATTTTCTTCCGCGTGTTTCGGTTTTGTTTTGTTTGGGGGCTGAGTCTTGTTTTCCTATAAGAAAGAGAAATGGAATGGAGACGACAGATATGGAAATAAACCGAAAATGCTCTCTCTAAAAAAGAAACGGTGCACCCGTTAATCGTTTCTCGTTGAAGAAAAGTGGGCCCAAGTCCTAGTATTGGCCTTAATTACGACTATGCCTCTCGTTCTTATCTTCGAGAGTCAGAATATTTCACTCTATATCCATGACACTCCAAAAAGTCTCATGTGCCAATAGTATAGCAGATAGAATTTGACTCGACATTTCCATATTTATAGCATGTTATGCGAATTCATTGAATCCATTACCTAAATTTACAATGCGTGGTATTTGTGACATTTGAGGGAACAAACAAAATTTTAGAAAATAATTTGAATATTATAATTAATGTCAATATATATACACTAGCCTCATCATATGCGCTTTGCGCGTGTGATGAGGCTTTTTTCTTTAGTGATATAATTTATGAGAAATGATTTGTCCACAACATTTTCATAACAAATCTTACGTGGCAGGTTGTTACTGATTGTTATTGTTGAGATAAAAAAAGTAATCTTAATGTTAGGTTCAAATTTGAATTAATAATAACTAACCACCTATGATTTGTTGTGAAAATATTGTGAACGTAACATCTCTCTAATTTTTCATTTATATCAATTTTCATATTATGACACGACCCAAAAAGAAATCAATGAGTATTGATAAAGTTTAAAAAAAAAATTTTTTGGAACATGGTTTTGAAGGAAATGTACAAAGTGGACTGATAATTTTTTTTTTTAATTTAAATTTTGGATAAGTTTGTTTTGAAGCCATGGATTAGTAGGAAATTGTCATATTTTATAGGCATTTTAAGTGGAGTTGAAAATATATTTTTACTAGGTTGTCCTCAAGTTTTATCTCTATTAAACATAGGGTCTAGGGATATTTTTGAACTACATAGAAGTCTAGTCCAAAGAGGAGAATCCTGTTATAGAGAGTATAGATAAAGAAATATGTGCTCCTTTACATGCACACTCACATATAAGAGCAAGAAACTTGCTTCGAATATAAATAAAAGAATGAGAACCCTTAGACTCTCATTTCTCGATTTGCCCTTAATTTTTTAATGAATTAATAAAGGTTTTTTTTTTTGGGGGGGTTTAGTAACCATTTTTTTTTCTTTCAAAAAATTATATTAAAAAAATTCAATTAGAGGAGGATCATAAATTATAGCCTAGTGGACCTGCATTTTTTTAGCCAACATTGGGCCAAGGTCCCTTTGGTCTCATCCATGAGACAAGATGTGGCACACATGTGATATAGATAAGGCTTAATTCTATATTAGGCTCCATATCTTAAGATATTAAAGAAAGTTTACAATTACTTATAAATACAAGAAGAAGCTTGCTCCAAACTAATGTGGGGCTCACAATAAAAGTTTTAAGTGTTTAGAACACACCCACAATGAAATCGTTAGAAACAGGGTGATAGGAACCCCTACATAGATAATAAATGTTATAATGTTGCATTTAGTTAGTTAGTTGATTAGTTACAATTCTACACATGTTAATCACATTTAATACGTTGGAATTATTAATGCACATGGGAAATGATAGAACCATTAAGATAAGGCCATATGAGCTAACAAAATAGTTTTATGGTTTCATAAATACCTACTTCTAATCACATTTCCATCATTGAAGAATAAATCAACTTATTATTTAGTGCATTTCCTCTCTCTCTCTCTCTCTCTCTCTCTCTCTCTCTCTCTTAATATTTCTCTATGGAGGGTGACTATCTCAAATTAAGTCAATTTTCCTATAATTCCTATCCATCCCCATTAAGAACCACCAAGTTCCTAACAAGTAGTATCAAAACCTTCAATTTTGAGACGAGCAATTGTGACCAAAGAAAACTTTTGAAAGAAATACAGCAAATGTTGAACAAAACCTTAAAGGATGTCAAGGATATTTTAGAAATGGTCAAGTCCTTTGTTGAATCTAAAAAGGCCATGAAAAAAGAGCTCTCAAGATTGCAAGAGGATCTTGAGAACATGATGGAAAAGGAGTTGCAGCTTCTTGAAGGTATAAGCGACAAATTTCAAGTTGTTGAATCAACAAAAACTGCCTTTGATATTAAAGGTGCAAGCAAAATTGAAATTGGTCACTCTTTAGGTCAAGAGCATAAGGTGGGGCTTTTGAACCATAAGGCTTTGCCATCTCTTGATGCAGAGCAAACAAAGCTCGAAGTCATGTTAGATGTATGCAATGGGCAATTCTTTAACTCTTCCAAAGTATCCATCGAATTAGATGCTTGTTTGTCAGCAAATAAAATTGATATGAGATCATCAAATAATGTGATGCCAAAACATAAAGCATGGGTTCCATCATCAATTCTTGGAACTAATATGAGATCATCAACTTTCTTTATTGCTCTAAAGCAAAACCTATCAAGTTTTGTAGCCTATCATGTCTATCATTCCATTCAACTATGATTTGGAGTGTAATGGAAATGAGGCTATCCAACACAAATTGTTGGATATTTTTATAAAAAAAATATCATATTTATTTTAATACTGATTTATGTGAATTGATGAAATCAATTACCCCTTAATGTCAGATATGTTGATTGCTAAATTTTGAAATTCAAATATAATTCAAAATTTGAATAGCTATTGTCAATGGTTTTAGTTAGAAAAATTTCTAAAATACTAATGTGATTTTTAATACCATATATTAACAGCTTTTAGTATACTTTCTTTTATAAACTTTTGCTTTAAAACGTTTCTTTTAATATATTTAATAGTAATGTTATAGATAAAAAGTATCAGAAAAATTATACAACTATACATTTATATAATTTACCGTTGATGGTTTATAGCATTACAACTTACTTTCCATTCTTGGTTGTAATTATTGTGTATAGTCAAAGTTTCGAAGGAGAATATTAATTGATATCTAAAAGTCAACCACGTTATAGGCTGTTATTTTGATTTCAATAGCATTATGACACTAAAAGACAAACTTGATTTTGGCTATTAACTTGCCTCAACGTATATACATTGGCAAAAAAAACTTTTGATTGAGAAACCTTTTGATCATATATTGATTTGAACAACTTTATGACCATTTAAAGTTAGCAAACGTTTTTATTATTTGACTAAGGACAAGCTACATGTCCAGCTCTATATATACGGAAAGAAATAAAAGTTTCTAAGACACATTATTTTTGAATTAAAAAAGCTACAAACTTTCAAAAACAATTTTTATTATTGTTTAAAACACTTACCATCTACTACTTCTTAATATTCACAAAATATATCTTTTACTAAATTTTCTGGGAAAAGAAAGTACTATAGAGAGCTTATATCTTACGAGCAGTGTAAGCTCGCAAGGACAATCAGCAAAGGTGGTTGGGTTGTTGTATTCGGGGGATAACGTGCAAAAACTATTTGTCTAACTATATCAGATATACAGTAGACAACATGATTTGTCTGAAGACAGTGTCTTGGTCCACTCCTCATCTCCGTCACCTCTTTTGGTAAAATCATTTTGTGTAATTTCTAAGGAAAAATCAGATAATATCTCTCCTTTATTTCCAACAATTTGAGACAAATCGATATGGAGAATGCAAAATCATTCTTAGAAAATGGTAATGTTATGTCTAATTCCTCTGGAGCGGGTGATCTTAATAAGCCATTCCGCTTTCATGGTGTTAACTTTAAGAGGTGGAGACAAAAGACTTTATTTTATCTTACTCTCTTGAATGTGGCTTATGCGTTAATTGAGAAAAAACCAAAGAAAAAGAAATCTGAACAATTGATTGAAGAAGAACTTTCTCAACATGAAAAAGATGTTAAGAAATGGGATAAGGATCATCTTTACTATAGAAATTATTTACTTAATTATCTTTTTGATGATTTGTATGATTATTATGATCAAGCTTACAAATTAGCCAAAAAGATTTGAAAGGCATTGAATCAAAAATATGATACAGAGGAAGCTGGATCCAAGAAATATGCATGTAGCCGATTTTTCAAGGTTTCAGATGATTGAAGGCAAGTCAATGGTGGAACAATCCTATGAACTCCAAATGATTTCACAAGATGTTCAATTTGAAGGCTTTTGAGTAGATGAACAAATGCAAGTTTCATCCATCATTGACAAGCTGCCTGAGTCTTGGAAGAAGTTTTCCAAAGTCCTAAGACACAAGCAAAAGGAACTCTCCATTGAATCCTTTATCACCCGTTTAAGAGTGGAGGAAGAGGCAAGGAACCAAGACAAAGCTGTTGAAGTCCATGGAGAAAATGGTCCTAAGGTAAATTTTATTTCTCCAAATGAAAACATGCCAAAAGCCAATGCAAAAAATAATGACTATGTAAGATCTAAGAAAAGGAACTTCAAATGTAGGCCAAATGGAAATCAGCCTCAACATAAGACCCACTCTAATCAAAGAAAGAACCAAGCACACCATCCTAAGCATGCTCCAAATAATGGTAGCCACACTAATAATAGCAATTATGCATGTTTTGTATGTGAAAAGCCTGGACATTCGGCTAGAAATTGTCATTTTCGAAAACATGGGCCTTTGGCTCAAGCCAATGTCATTGAAGAGCCACTTATAGCTATGGTTACCGAGATTAATATTCTCGATGGCTTAGGAGGGTGGTGGATTGATTCTGGGGCAACCAGACATGTTTGCTATGATAAAACTTGGTTCAAAACCTACACCATCCTGGTTGAGAAAAAAAAAAATTATGCTTGGTGATTCTTATACCATTGAAGTTGTAGGTATTGGAGAGGTGCTTCTCAAATTTACTTCTGGGAGAGAAGTCACTCTCAAAGATGTCTTTCATGTTCTTGACATTAGAAAGAATTTAGTTTATAGTTTTTTGTTGAATAAGGCTGGTTTCAAACAAGTCTTTGAGGCTGATCAATATTTACTCTCTAAAAAGGGCATGTTTGTTGGCAAAGGCTATGCTTGGGATAACATGTTTAAACTTAATGTTGAGATGAATGAAAATTCAAGTTTTGCTTATATTGTTTCTTGTGTGAATGTTTGGCATGATAGATTATGTCATATTAATAATAAATATATGAAAAATATGAGTGGTTTAGGTTTAATTCCTAAACTTGAAAATGAACTTGAAAAATGTTAAATATGTAGCATGACTAAAATTACTTGAAAGCCTCATAAATCAGTTGAAAGAAATACTGAATCACTAGAACTTATCCATAATGATATTTGTGAATTTAAAGGACATTTGACACGTGGAAGTAATTGGTATTTTATAACCTTTATAGATGATTTTTCAAAATATTCATACGTCTATCTTATGAAAAGCAAAAGTGATGCTTTTGAAAGATTATCAATTTTCTTAAAAGAAGTTGAGAATACTTTTGATAAAAAGGTCAAAAGGTTTAGAATTGATAGAGAGAAAGAATATGATACTCTTGGTCTTAATAATTATATTCAATCTCTTGGTGTTGTTTATGAGACTACTACCCCTTATTTTCCATCTTCAAATGGAGTAGCTAAACATAAAAATAGGACTCTTATAAATTTAACTAATATTATGCTTGTTAGTTTTGGGCTCCTAAATATTTTTGGGGTGAAGCTGTTTTAACTGCAAATATTTTTTTTTAATAGAGTACCTCATATAAAAAAAACTTTTTAAACTCCTTTTGAATTATGTAAAAAATATAAACCAAATCTGAATTTTTTCATAGTTTGGGGTTGCTTAGCATATGTGAGGCTACCTGACCCTAAAAGACCTAAACTTGGGGTAAAGGCTTCTACATGTGTATTTTTGGGTTATTCTTTATATAGTACTACTTAAAGATTTTTTGATATTGATAATACTACAATAATTGATCTAGGGATGCAAATTTTCATGAAAATAAATTTTCATTTAAATATAAAAATAGTGGGGGTTTTGAACAATAAGAGAAATTTGAATGTTCAATATCTAAGTCAAAAGATGTTAATGAATATGAGATTGAACTTAGGAGGAGTAAAAGACCTAGAATTGAAAAGGTTTTTGGTCTTGAATACTATGTGTATAATTTACAAGGTGACCCTACTTCTTTAGAAGAAGCTTTATCTTCTCCTGATTCAGGTTTTTGGAAAGAAGCCATCAATGATGAGATAGATTCTATTATTTCTAATAATACTTGGAAATTTGTAGATTTACCTCCAAGTTTTAAAACAATTGGATGTAAATGGGTACTTAGAAGAAAATTAAAACCTGATAGATCTATTGAAAAATTCAAAACAAGGCTTGTAGTAAAAGGTTTTAAACAAAAAGAAGATACTGATTTTTTCGATACTTTTTCTCTTGTTACTAAAGTTACATCTATTAGATTATTGATTGCTATAGCAGTTATTCATAATTTGATGATACATCAATGGATGTAAAGACAGCATTTCTAAATGGAGATTTAGAAGAAGAAATTTACATAGACCAACCAGAAGGTTTTACAATGCTAGGTAATGAGTATGTAAATTATTAAAATCTTTATATGGTTTAAAATAAGAACCTAGACAGTGATATTAGAAATTTGATCAATGTTTGTTTTCTAATTGTTTTAAAACAAATGAAAGTGACAAATGTATATATTATAAACTTTTGATGATGCTCATGATATAATTTGCTTATATTTTGATGATCTTCAAATTTTTGGTCCTAATGTGGATATTATAAATGCTGCCAAAATGCTTCTTAAAAATAACTTTGATATGAAAGATTTAGAAGAAGCCAATGTGATTCTTGGCATGAAAATTTCTAGAACTTCAAATGACATATTTGTAAATCAATCTCATTAAATAGAAAAAATTTTGAAAAAATATAATTACTTTGATTGTAAACCTGCAACCTGCAAGTATTCCTTTTGACTCTAATGTGCATCTTGTTCCTACTAAAGATGAAAATGATATTTACAATCAAAAGGAATATGCTAGTATTATAGGAAGTCTTAGATATGCTACTAATTGTACTAGACCTGATATTGCTTATGTTGTAGGAGTTCTAGCAAGATTTACTAGCAAACCTAATTTTGAGCATTGGAATGCCATGACTCAATTAATGAGATGTTTAAAAAGAAATGCGCATTGTGGTTTGCTGTATTAAAGATATCTTGCTGTTCTTGAAGGATATAGTGATGCTAGTTGGAACACCTTATTAGGTGATTCTTTGTCTACCACTGGCTATGTATTTACAATAGGTGGTGGAGCACTAAGTTGAAAATCTAAAAAACAACAGATTATTGCTAAATCCACTATGGAGGCAGAATTAATTGTCTTATCTTTAGCTAGTGAAGAAGCGGGTTGGTTACGAGATTTATTATTTGAAATTTCCATGTGGGAGAAACCTATTTCACTTGTCTTTATTCATTGTGATAGTACTGCCACTATTGGTAGAGTGCGCAATAAATACTATAATGGTAAATCTAGATCTATTAGAAGAAAATACAGTACTGTGAGATCATACATAAACAATGGTACCATAAATGTTGATTATATTAGTATAAATGATAATATTGCGGATCCATTAACTAAAGCTCTAGTTAGAGAAAAGATCTTGATAGTATCGAGGGGGATGGGACTTAAACCCAAAGAAGAGTAAACTATCTATGAGGATACCCTACCTAGAGATTGGAGATCCCAAGAAATAAGTTCAAAGGGAAAAACTAATCATAGATTAGTTTGATTAACGTGCACTAAATATATGTATGCGTACCAGGGACGGAACCAGGATTCGTACCTTGAGAGGGGGGGGGGGGCAAAGCTTAAAACCCAAAAAAATTATGAAAATAGAAATTAAAGTCTATTTTATATTCAACAAAATACTACATACAAAATAAGTATTTCTTAAACATTTCATATTATAAAACACATCAACAAAGTATAACATACAAAATAAGTGTTTATTATTTTGTGCGCGATTTTTGTTTAGTTCATATTTATTTTTTTTATTTTGTTTTTGTAGTTAAAGGAGCATGAATTTTATTTATTTCTTTTCTTGTAGGTCAATATCTAAATATTTTAGAGGATGAGAGACAAAAATATATATATAAGGGCAAATCTTAATTTTTTGTATACCAGGTTTTTTTTTTTTTTTTTTTTTTTTTTTTTTTTTTTTATAGCTTATATGCATATATTAGTTTTTTTTGGGGGGGGGGGGGGGGGCGTGTCCTCCCTCTGCCCTAGTGTAAGTCTGTCCCTGATGAGTACTAATACTCATGTCCCTCCCTATGGTGTGCGTGCATGTATCTTGTAACGTTATATAGGATGAGTTTTTATTTATTAAAAAAAAAAAAACTCTTAATGTGGACTATAGCTCTTATGAGTAGGATGTTAGAGTTACAAGAACATCCTTGATAGCCACACCTAAGTGAGCATGGAAGTGAGGCCGCTTCCTTTGAGAATGGGGCTAGTTCTCTAAATAGCTCATGGATGCTAGGATTAAGCACAAAGCCGTAATGTGCTAGCTTAGAAGCTCATAGTAGAGTACTGAAATATTATGTATGTGATGTAATGTTCTGTATCTATACAAAAAGTTATAGTTCAAGACTTAGATCACTATTAACTTTGGAACAATGTTGTTGAGACACTAAATGAGTGTTTAAGCCATTGGCACTCCCATTATGCATAATGTTCTACTTAACCTAGAAATTTTTTTCTTATATATATATATATATATATATTTACCTATATATTTTTTTTATAAAAATGAGTGGGGGATTGTTGGATATTTTTATAAAAAATATCATATTTATTTTAATACTCATTTCTGTGAATTGATGAAATCAATTACCCCTTAATGTCAGATACGTTGATTGCTAAATTTTGAAATTCAAATATAATTCAAAATTTGAATAGCTATTGTCAATGGTTTTAGTTAGGAAAATTCCTAAAAAATTAATGTGATTTTTAATACCATATATTGACAGCTTTTAGTATACTTTCCTTTATAAACTTTTGCTTTAAAACGTTTCTTTTAATATATTTAATAGTAACATTATAGATGGACAGTATCAGGAAAATTATACAACTATACATTTATATAATTTACTATTGATGGTTTATAGCATTACAACTTGCTTTCCATTATTGGTTGTAATTATTGTGTATAGTCAAAGTTTCAATGGAGAATATTAATTGATATCTAAAAGTCAACCACATTATGGGCTGTTATTTTGTTTTGAATAGCATTATGACACTAAAAGACAAACTTGATTTTGGCTACTAATTTGCTTCAATGTATATACATTGGCAAAAAAAACTTTTGACCGGTTTATATATATATATATATATATATATATGAAGAAACCTTTTGATCATATATTGATTTAAACAACCTTATGACCATTTAAAGTTAGCAAACGTTTTTATTCTCTAGCTAAAGACAAGCTACATGTCCGGCTCTATATATATGGAAAGAAATAAGAGTTTCTAAGACACATTATTTTTGAATCACAAAAGCTACAAACTTTCAAAAACAATTTTTACTATTGTTCTAAACACTTACCATCTACTGCTTCTTACTATTCACAAAATATATTTTTTACTAAATTTTTTGGAGAAAGAAAGTACTATAAAGAGCTTGTATCCTACAAGCAATATAGCCTCGCAAGGATAATCAGTAAAGGTGGTTGGGCTGTTGTATTATGGGAACAACGTGCAGAAACTATTTGTCTAACTACATCGGATATACCGTAGACGACACGATTTGTCTTAAGACAATGACTTGGTCCACGCCTCATCTCCGCCACCCCTTTTGGTAAAATCATATTGTGTAATTTCTAAGAAAAAAATCAGGTAATATCTCTCCTTTATTTCCAACACAAATCAAGGAAGGAACATTCCCTTTATCAAATTGTTTCGGGACCAATCTGGAGTGCAACAAGATTCGCTATGATTGATGCAATTGCTTCTTGTGATGCTTGGGCTAATGATCAAAGAGCAAAGGTTGAAAGAAGTTTTGTTGACAATATGATCAAATGCTTGGAAGTATTTGATGTGTTCAATAGTCAAGATGCTTTCGCGTATTGGGTTAGTGGCCGATTTCCCCTCATGAAGGTGTCATTTCAAGCAACACCTTATGGACAAGGTGTTTTGAAGGGGAGGGAAATGATGGGAACCCTTATATAGATAATAATTGTTGTAATGTTGCATTTAGTTAGTTAGTTGGTTAGTCAGTTACAATTTCAAGCATGTTAATCATATTTAACATATATTAGAATTATTAATGCACATGGGGAATAATAGAACCATTAAGATAAGGTCATATGGGCCAATAGAATAGTTTTATGGTTCTATAAATACCTACTTGTAATCACATTTTCATCATTGAAAAATGGGATAATTACAGTAAACCCACCTGTGCTATGGCCCGTTTTCACTTTGCCTACCCGTGGTTTAAAACTTTACACTTTGCCCACCTGAGGTCGGGGTGGCAATTCGTGTTCGCATGTCGGGTTCGTGTCGTGTCAACTCATGCGTATCCGACTATATGGGTCAACACTAACCCGACCTGTTTATTAAACGGGTCATGATTTCTCAACCCTAACATGACCCATTTATTAAACGGGTCAATCGTGTCGACCTGTTTATCTAATTTTATCAAAATAAAGAAAAACATTTATGAAAAAACAAACAAATAAATATTTTAAATATAAAATTCAAAATTAATGAGTAACTGCATCACAAATAATCATTTAAAACTGAAGCAAATCTCAATATCATAAATAATCAATCACAATATGTCAGAGGAAATAAACTACAACAGCTAATAAGTTTATATACCTAGGGTTTGAATGGTATATTGGTAAAATTTTATTTAATTAAACGGGTTAGATGGGTTAAACGGGTTCCATAGGTTGAACCCTAACCCAACCTGTTTATCAAACGGGTCCATCGTGTCAACCCGAATATGACATGAACCCATTAAGCCTCAACTCATAACCTGCTAATTTCGTGTCGTGTCGTGTCGGGTTCGCGGGTCGTGTCCAATTTTGCCACCCCTAACCTGAGGTGCCTTCCATTAGGGATCTGTTACCCACCTATCCCTCTGCCGTTAGAAAAACACATTTTTACGAAAAAACAAACATAACAAAGATCAAAAAGTTAAAATTTTTTATTGCTTAAGAACAAAACACAAAGATCAAAAAACTTTAATACTCTCTCTCTCTAAGCTTCAGCGGCACAGCCATGGCTTCTCTCTCAGCAGCAATCTCACACTCTTCTTCACACGTTGTATTGGCTCACAACACGAAGCAAAAGAAGATCCACCAATTGCATTGTCTCTCGACGTAGAGAGACAACCCAGTTTGCAAAACCCAAAGGCCTTGCAAGCAGAAGGCAGCCCCGAGTCCCACATCGGCAACAAAGAGCCTGGGCTGGCAGGCGAGGATTAGACAAAGGAGAGAGACAAGAGCGGAGATTCGCGCGGAGATGGTGTCGCAGTTGGCTTGGAGATTGGAGGTCTGGACGGTGGCGGCGGTGGAGCAGACGGAGTATTGCAAGAAGAAAACAGCGGAGCCGAGTGCGAAGAAGAGATCGGGAGGGAGAGGGAGGAGGGAGGAAGGGGAATCGGAGAGGAGGAGGAAGACGGAGAGGAGGAGGAAGAGGAAGAGGACGGCGGCGGATTGGAGGGAAGTGAAGCGGTGGACGGGAGTGTGGCCTTTGACGAGTGGGTCGGATTCAGCGGATAAGAGGGCTGCCATTTTTGTTTTTGTTTTTCAAAACATACACACACACACACACAATGACAATGAAAGAGAGACTGAGATTTGGGCAATGGTGTGGTTTGATTTGAGCACTAAACTTTAACTCTCTCTCTCTCTCTCTCTCTCTCTCTAAGTTTTTTTTGGTAGCTTTGTGAAATGTTTGGCAGCCTTTGATAAAAAGGAGATTGCTTTTTAGGCAAAGAAACACCTCAGAGTAAAGATTAACCAATACATGTTTGAATAACCCATTGAACAAGAGAATAGCAATACTGTTGATTTGTGTTTTGTTCTCAAAGAAGTTCTTAAGTAATAAAAAATTTTAACTTTTTGATCTTTGTTATGTTTGTTTTTTTGTAAAAATGTGTTTTTCTAACGGCAAGGGGAGAGGTGGGTACCTAACGGAAGGCACCTCAGGTGGGCAAAGTGTAAAGTTTTAAACTACGGGTAAGCAAAGTGAAAACGGGCCATAACACAGGTGGGTTTACTGTAATTATCCCTTGAAAAATAAACCAACTCATTGCTCAGTACATTTCCTCTTTCTCTCTTTCTCTCTTAATATTTTTCTATGGAGGGTGACTACCTTAAATTAAGTTAATTTCCCTACAATTTCCATTAATTCCCCTATAATTCCTATCCATCCCCATTAGGAACCACCAGGTTCCTAACACAGGGAAACTATTTGGCATTGGATGTGGCTTGGCGATTAAGCAATCATGCCCTGAATTACATTAGCAAAACAATAAGTGCAACTTAAGGTGTAGCAACAAACAGTGTATGTGTCTCAAATAAGATGGAGACCTCCTTACTCTTAGGGGGAAAGTTTCTATAAACATGTTTAGAGTTATATATCTTACTCTAACCTATCATGTGACAACTAAAAAGACCACTCCTATAATTCCAATCCATCCCCATTAAGAACCACTAGGTTCCTAACATAGGGAAACTATTTGGCATTGGATGTGGCTTGGCGATTAAGCAACCATGCCTTGAATTACATTGAAGCAAAACAATAATTTCAACTTAAGGTGTAGCAACAAGCAGTGTATGCGTCTCAAATAAGATGGAGACCTCCTTACTCTTAGGGGAAAAGTTTTTATAAACTTGTTTAGAGTTATATATCTTACTTTAACCTATCATGTGACAACTAAAAAGACCACTCGTGTGTATTATTAGTCACATGACTTTTTAAATGAGATATGTGATTTGTTTAAATAATACGCATGAATAGTCTAATAAATTGCTACGTAATATGTTGAAAAAATAGTTCCAAACATGTTTAGAGCCAAATTTTGTTAAATAATACGCATGAATAGTCTAATAAATTGCTACGTAATATGTTGAAAAAGATAGTTCCAAATATGTTTAGAGCCAAATTTTGTCCACTCTCAAGAGTACAAATAAATTTTGAAGGTGAATTTAGTGCTTCCATAGAAGCAAAATGTAAAGGAGGGAAAAAGTTTGGTTTCAAACCAATTTGAAACTATCTTTCCAACCTATTATGCAGTGATTGAAGAAACCATCTATGTGTACTTTTAGTCACATGACTTTTTAATGATTTATGTGACTTATTGAAATAATACACATGAAAATCTTATAAATTGTCATGTAGTGAGTTGGAAGAGATAATTTTAAACTGGTTTTGAGCTTTTTAATTACCACCCACTTTTTTCTGTCACAATAGCACTAATTTCTAAAAGCTCAATGGGTTTTGGCTTTGGCCATCCTTCATGCTGTATGTTTTTCAATTGAACAGGTTCTCCAAAAAGTCTTGTTACGGGCCTATTTTTTATTTCATTTTAGGCGAAAACCCCATTTTCGACCCTACATTTTCAAGCGATTTCCATTTTGGTCTCTAACTTTTTTTTTCACCGCTTTTAGTTCCTAAAATCAAAAAAGCAATCTCGTTTTTGTCCCTACCGTCATCTCACGAATAGAAATAGTCTACGTGGCAAACGGAGTGCATTGCTGGCACACCAAAGGCGGACGTCAGCATTAAAATAATAATATTATATTTTATTTAGCATTAAAATAATAAATAAAATTCCACCTCAGAAAATTAAAAATCAAATAATGAAATAATTTTTTTTTTAAAACTTAATAAAAGAAAAGAATTAATTTTTTTTTTGTGTGAAGAACATGAAGAACCAGAACATGTGTTCTTCGCGGTCCTTCCCAGAAAATTAAAGAATCAAAATTTTTTTCTCTTTTCTTACATTTCCTTAGCAACCAAACCTATAAAATCACTCAGATTTACAAAACACAACGACATGCCCACAGATTTACAAAACACAAATACATTCAACAATTACTCAGTCCATTCTTTCACATTCTCATTACAAACACAAAGACCTTCAAAGATTCAAATCACAAAGACCTTCAACAAACACAAAGACCTTACACACCTTCATCCAAATTTACAAACCCAACAAAGCAAACCCAAATGAAAACCAAATAGCAAAAACCCATTCCAATCGTCTAGATCGAAGAGAGGGAGAGACCGAGATGTCATTGGGTTTGGCTTTGTGGTCGTGGTGGGTGTCTTGTCAGCGGTGCTCACGAGGGAGAGACTGAATCTCTTCATTTAGATCAAAGAGACAGAACCGATCTCTGCATCTCTCTAGTCTTGCATTGCGTCGCCACCAGCCATGGTCGTCACTGGTCTTGCATTGCATCGCCGCCAGCTCCTGATCTCAGCATCTCTCTCTAACCCAGATTAAACCGATCTCAACCTCTCTCTATCTCTAACCCAGATCAAACCAAGATCCAAAAACCTTAGAGAGAAAAATTTTCAGTCAACAGAGAGATACCAAAACCAATCTCAGCTTTGAGGGAATTAGTTTTGGTTAGGGCTAATTTGGCCGCAATTTGCAGTTTTGAATTTGTTTTTGTGTGTTTAGGTTAGACGGAGTGGTTTGTGAGGTTTAGAGCTGGTAGTGTTTTTTTTTTTTAATTTTTATTTTGTGAGGTTTTTATTTCTGTTTTTTTCCTTTTTTTTATTTAGTTAAAATTCATAAATTAATTTTTTGTTTTTAAAAGATGACGTGGCATTTTTAAAATGCTAAATAAAATATTTTATTATTATTTTAATGCTGACATTGCCAGCGATGCACTCCGTTTGTCACGTAGACTATTTCCGTTCGTGAGATGACGGTAAGGACAAAAACGAGATCGCTTTTTTGATTTTAGAGACTAAAAGCAGTGAAAAAAAAAGTTAGGGACCAGCGTGGGAATCACTTAAAAATGTAGGGACGAAAATGAGGTTTTCGTCTTCATTTTATTATTTAAGATTTTATAAGGAGTTGGGTAATCTTTTATGCTTTTAATAACAAGATTCTCTATTTGAGTTTCAACATTTTGCACACTAAAATACCTTCACACAATTCTTAAACTCTCTAAAATATTCCTATTTTTTAGTCAAAAAATTTTAAATAAAAAAATACAAACTGGTTAAAAGAGTAATTTACTGTCTGGTTAAAAGAGTAATTTATCGTTCCAAAGTTTTAGGCTTTTTCTTTTATCTTCTTCATTCAGCCTAAAACTTAGGACACTATTTTAATCTCATTTTTAAACATTATTCCACGTTATCTTACCTCTTTCTTAAAAAAAAAATACAAATGGTTAAATTTATATATTACTTTTAAACATTATAACACTAAAAAAAAAAAAAAACCTTATTGCATGCACAAAACCGCGTGTGATGAATCTAGTTAGATAATGGTAGGATAGATTGTTAGTTTAGTATTTGAATAAATCTTATCTACTTGTAGTAGATAAAGATTAGGTTTCTTTTGTATTTAAATGTTACATTTATTTTGTAAAGCCATCTATTTATATGCCTTGATATTGATCAATAAAGCAAGCTGTATTATTATTGAGTGAGTATTCAATCTGAAAGTTTGAACTCTCTCAAAGTAGTTTATTCATCAACTAGGAGATTTTAGTTCCAACTAACAAAACCAATTGGCTTCATAACAAGTCTCTTGAAGGGTCGAACAGTACTCACAAAATCACAATTCAGCATCAAACTCCTCTTCAACGTGTTTCCCGAGGGAGGGCCAACTGCTGGTTGTATCCAAGGTTTTGGCTAATTATTGTCTCCTTTTTGATTCCCATTGGTCAACAACCACATGTGATAAATTATTAATTAGCACTTTCTTTAGCTAAGGCTTGTCAATCCTGTAATCAGAATATGTATGGATGGAAGAAATTCCATCACACATATTCGGCCTGGTGGTTGAGTATATGCCCAAAGCATATAGTTCTAGAATGATATATCAATTCAAAGAGATCTATCTTTTCTATCGAAAAAGACTTTACCAAAGTCTTCCTTATTAGTTCCTACGATACTATTCTCCTAAAATTTAAGTCAAGTTGATTGATAATTGATTCGCAGCAAGGCAATGGCGACCCAAATATATGGACAAGATAACATTACTCTAGAAATAATGCAGATGCATCAATTTCAGGTTATGGTTAATGATAATTTAGAAATAACACTCTTCCCCTCCCCACCTCCCCAAAAAATAAAATATTATTAAAAATTGGGAAGGTGAAGCCCATCCAAAAAATATTAAAAACTAGATATGCTCATATTAGGTGTCCATATGTCACGTAAAGTTGGGTTTAGCCATTACTTAACCCAGTCATATCGCCTGTGGGGGGGGGGGGGGATATGTCACGTAAAGTTGGGTTTAGTCATTACTTAACCCAGTCATATCGCCTGTGGGGGGGAGGGGGTGGGGTGTGGAACCCATTGCCGATCAATGAAAAATGGCCACTTGACCATTCAAATGTCCATATGGTTGTCAGATGTAGTTGAAACCAATGATGGGCAGTGATGCTAGACATGGCAAAATGGGCGGGTCGGGACGGGTCGGGTCGGGTCAATTGTGTTTTGGGTCAAACGGGTCACGGGGTCAAAAATTGGTCATTTTAAGCGGGTTAAAAACGGGTTTGGGTCAATCGGTTGCAGGTTGGGTCGGATTGACCCATATTTTTCAAGTGAATTTTTTTTTTCTTTTTTATTTTTATAAAGAAAACAACATGTATTTGTCATTTGGAAAATTATGTAATAAATTACTTGATGTAAAATGCATTATTTTGAATTCACCACTTATATCAAGAATGAACTCAGTTAAACTTATTAATATTTATTCAATAATTTTAAAATTATACAAATCCTAACATTGCTATCTAAAACAAAATAACACAAAAATAAGTAAAACAAGTACACAAGTTTTATTTCTACACAATATCAACATTCCAAAATATAAAAAAAAAATTACAAATGACTTATTGGATAATTCATTTGATAAAGAATAAAAACATATAAGAAATTTACAATCTTGAAAATTAATTTTATAATCTATTATCAATTGTGGTTAGAACTCTATTTTAATTTGAGATATACATTAAAGTTTAATTGCTTACTTATATATACATGGTCACTTTTATGAATATCATATCATTGTTAAGCAACACACACTCTAGGAAATATCATAATTTATTTTGAAAAGCCGTTTATTTTGGACAAAAAAATTGTTAAAAAATAGGTCTAAGCATTCATAATTTATACTAATTTGATACTTTGGCTTCACTATTTTCACACTTGTGAATATTTCTCACACATGTCTACAATTTTAAATCTATGTTTTTAACTCTACTGTAACCAAATAATCTTAGCATGTACTTTGCTATTTGATATCAAAAAATCTTTACTCATTACAGAATGCTCAACCATTTATCTTTCAATTAATTTGCATGCAGTTATGTAAATATATCAATTGTTTCTTTAAAGCTTACAATAAACAATTAAACCAATATTTTCTTAATTTTACTATTTTTTTTTTACCCAAAAAAAAAAAAAGTTTTAAAAAAGAAGGTTCGAGTTCGGGTAGGGTTGGGTCACAGGTCAACTCGTTTTTGTTACGGGTCAAAAAAATCGGGTTCAGGTCGAGTATTTTTCGGGTCGGGACAAAAAATTCTGACCCATTTTGCCATGTCCAAATGATGCCACATTTCTAATGACATGGAGGAGATCTCTAGATCTTTACTCTCTTTCGCTATGGTAGTCAATAGCTAGTTAAATGCTTCAAAACCTAGAACTGTCATGTTGATCAGTTTTTGAATAGTCCTGACTTTTCAATCTTAAAAAGAAAAGAAAAGAAAAACTAAACTTAGTCCCTAACATACCCTTTTTCTTACATGGGTTAGGGCCCAATCAAACATAATGTTATTTGTTTCAATAAAGATTATACTTATCCTTAGTTTGTGTTTGTGTTCGTATAAAATAATTCAAAGGTATTTTTTTTTTTTTTTGAGAGGAAAGGTAAGTTATTTTTTTGAAAGAGTCTTGTAACTTTATTGGCATCTCCTGATATTTCTAACTAATACATCTATGGTTCAAATATCTTACTCCTAATTATTAATATATCAAAAAATTCGAATAAGATTTTTTTTCTATCATAAAATAATTATTTTCATGGGCTTGAGCCAATCTACAACATAAGAGGAGCATGGGCTGTCAGCCCATTTCATGATGCGGAGAAGATGTGGAGTTATGAGCCCTTCATGTGAGTAGAGAGGTTATGGGCCATGAACCCAATCTGAGAATATATGGATTCATAAGAAAAAAGTCCAATCCATTTATTTGTAAAGAATTTGGGCATTTTTGGGCTCTGAAGAGATTTAATCCTAAACCCATTTTTTCTTGCCTGTTTGGACATGAACTAAGAGTCCTCAACAATATGTAATTGTCGTTCGACTTTTGTTGCTTGTCAAATCTGCAAATGTTGCTACCTTCATCGCTTGCTTTAACCCTTTGTCGCTTGTTCTGACAAGATTTGCTATAATTAGTTGGCTTTAATTGAATTGAATGAGATGTGGAGTTCCGAATAACCGAGTGGAAATTTTTGCGTCATTTGACGACGGGAATGATGGGTTGAACCTTAACTTGAGTTTAAGTAACCAACAGACGTGCATTTCTCAGGTGCAAATTTCAATTACATGTGATATTACTTACACTAGGAAAAGACAAACATCCAATGTCCTATCAATTGTGCATTGATTCAACTTTTACTTTATGCATCTGCATGTTTGGTCTATAAAAAGATTAAAGAAGAAAAGGTTCAAGTAAAGCAAAAGACTATTGAAATGGAAAAGATAGGCACCAAGGCACCTGAACTAAAATCTGCAGAAAGAAAGTTACTTAGTTTGCAGCCAATTACTGTACATAGCGGATGTATTACTTGGAAAATTTTGCACATGCCAACATCAATGTCTCACCAAAACAAGCTTGCATTTACATGGATTAGCAATAGCGAGTGTAGTGCAAATACAATCAACACGATCCATTAACTCACTTAAGTCCAAGGACGTCGTATCAACAAGCGGCCTTGCTTTTATCCACAATAAAAAACAAAAAAAAAAAAGAGTGGCATTGCTAGGCTGGTCCAGTTGAGAATATTCCATTTTAAAGTTCTCTAACATCTTAGGAATGTTATCATGTTACACACGATACTCAAATAGAGATATGCACTAGTATTTGTTTGATAGCGAATCTCAAAGTCTAGTCGACTAGATGAAAGACTTTGTTCAAGGTAGAATATTTGAACGGCTGAGATTTTTTGGAGTACGTACTCGTGAGATTAAACAAATCAAAACTTCCACCATGTGCTTATTTCTTTTTTGGGTAAAATATTGCTTGAAAGTCAGAAACTTTCCTTTATTCCTAAGGATTTGTAATGAATGGACAATCTACTTATCCGAATTGACCAAAACGTCCCCGAGAAACATTCTTATCCCATTCATACAATTTTTTTTTTTTTTTTTTGGTCTTTCCTTATACAGCTTACATTAGCCACTTTCCATTGTTTGATGGACCGCCCACAGGAAGTCACTGTCTTGACAAAATCTGATGATTAAACAACAGCTCATATCGATCAGTTCAACTTACTCGTACGCAATCATAACTCTCGAAATACGTTAAAGCTGCTCGATGGCATTTGTTAATGGATTCCACATAATTTGTGTAACAAAAATGGTAAACAAATATATATTTTTAATTGGTCACTTTTTTTTTTTTTTGGAGAGAGTTTCTAATGTTTGCAGTTCTCTCAAATTAAAATACTAATAAGTTTTCATTTTTTGGTATATGCGTAGATTGTATCTCAAATTTCTTATTAAACTATCAAAAATTTTACCAATTAAATTAACTGGAACACACAACTAGTCACTTCATCTTGTTTCCAATGGACATCTGTATTTATATATGTTAAAAGGGTTATGGTATTTTTAGAGAATTTGTTAATAAATAATTTTAAGAAAATTTTAATATAACTTTTATGAGAAATATAAAAAATTGTAAAAAAAAAAGTTTGACAATTTTTTTTTATAAAAATTTTCTAAAAATATATTTTTAATTGGTCAAAGGTTTTATAACTGAATTGACATTTGACACTTCAAATTGTTTTCAATAGATGTTTAGTGTTTAAATTCTTTATCCTCTTTATAATTATTAAAATATTTTAAAAAAACCATTTTGACAAGATATTAAGAGATTTTCTATAATAATAATAAAAAAAACTAATCATTACAAAAAAGAATTCAGATGTGAAATTTGATTCTCACTTACATTAGTGTATGTAAAAAGTATACAAAAAATAATAACTATTTTTTATAATTTTTTATAAAAATAGTATCAAAATTTTTTCAAAATAATTTAATAACATCAGGTATATTAGTTTTTTAAAAAATATTAACGAGTATCTTTAGGATATTGATTAATAATTTATTTTAGAAAAATTTTAACATCATTTTTATGAAAAATAAAAAAAATTGTTAAAATATTAATTTTTTTTTTAATTTTTTAATAAAATATTTTTTTAACTGAATTATTAATCAATCAAGGTACTCATTCTACTGTAGTTTCTTTTTTCGAGTTTAACGGCAGACATTAGGGACCTGAGTTTAATTACAGTGAATTTGGTGGTCCAAGCAGAAGCAGCTGGACCATCCCCAATCCACGTGACCACAAACATAATCCAAAACTGGGGATAGCATAGTCATTCAGGAAATGTGCAGGACCAATTAATAAAACGGAGAGAGAGAGAGAGAGTCTAGACTCTAGACACAATCAGACAAGTAATGAAGTCAGGGAACAGCGCTGCTTACGAGACAATACCAACACCTCAAACGGCGCCGTCGCGAAAGCCCAATCTCCCCCGACATAAAACGACGCCGCTTTCTTGTCTTTATTGACCCACTTGTATAGCTCTGTGTACTAGTAATATTTTCAGACCGAGTTTATCAAACATCATTTCTATTTTCTCAATACTCAATAAAAAACAAAACCAAAAAAAAAAAAAAAAAAAAGTCTCCCAAATCTCTCTCTTTTCGTTCGCCGATCACAAAAATTCTATGTACACCTTTTTCTTCTCTCTTTTCTCGAACCGAACTTGACGAGCCCTTTTTAACAACCACCGACTCACCCGAGTTCGAATCACCGACTTTCTTAAAAGTGGTAGTTACACTTGGACTTCACTTTACCGATTAACGATTTCTACCAAAGCGTCGTCGTTTTTTTTTTTTTTTTTTTTTTTGGGGTTAGGTCAAAGTCGGAGAGTGAAAATGGATCGGACCCCGATAACAGCCGGGCCGGGCGTGGACATGCCGATCATGCACGATAGCGATCGGTACGATTTCGTCAGGGCTATCGGGTCGGGTAATTTCGGGGTGGCCCAGTTGATGACAGACAAGCACACGAAGGAGCTCGTTGCCGTCAAATACATAGAGCGGGGCGATAAGGTTAGTTTCAGAAATTTAATAGTACAAAAAATTTGTGTTTGCTTTTATTGCAGTTTCTCTGAATTCTATTTATGGAAATCAGGTTCAGGCCGTTCTATGATTGGCATAATTGGTACTATTTTTTTTTCTTCAATTATTGTCTCAGTGTTTTTTTTTTTTTTTTTTTAGAAATTTATTTCGCGTATTTAATGGTGGATTTAATTTTATATCTTCGTATTAAATTAATGGTTGTTCTGGATTTCCTATTTTTTTCTTATAGTCGTTTTTAATTAGTGTGTTATTTTTGGAAAGTGATATATTTGTATTTCTTCAAGTTAATTAAAAAAAAAAAAAATTGATTCTTCAGTTTCCCGGGTACCAAATAGATTTTAGCTGAATTGAAATTTGTTTAAGCCTTTTGTTAAGAAGGGTCTAGCTCTGTTTGCTTTAATTTTTTTCGAAAAAATCGGATCAAATTTTTGTGCTACTTAACAAGTTTATGGATAGCAGTTGAAATTTAGAGAGACAGGAAGGGTTTGACTGCTTTTTTTCAATGTGTTCAGCACAATATTTATGAGAATAGAGTTTTACAGAGAGGTGATAAGATTTTATGGATTGCTGCCTTTTTTTGTTCTTCTTATTGTGGTTTTTTTTTGTTGCAGATAGATGAGAACGTTCAAAGAGAAATCATAAATCATAGGTCTCTGAGACACCCCAACATCGTTAGATTTAAAGAGGTTAGTTATTTTATTTTATTTTGGCAAAAAAGAAAACTTTTGAGCTTGATTGTTATCCCAAAGCAAGATGGATTAATTGGTTCTGTGCATTTGAATATATAGGTAATTTTAACACCTACCCATTTGGCGATTGTGATGGAATATGCATCTGGAGGAGAGCTTTTTGAGCGAATATGCAATGCCGGGCGCTTTAGTGAAGATGAGGTGCTTAATGCAAGATTATTGTGTTCCACTTTTCTTGTACATTTTTTGAGAGGAGGCGGGAATGCACTAATTTTATCATTTTACTCTGTTGTTGTTACAGGCTCGCTTCTTCTTTCAACAACTTATATCTGGAGTCAGCTACTGCCATGCTATGGTATTGAAGCGTTTTTCCTTTTTTATTATTTTATTATAATGAAAATTTGTTCTTTCCTACCCCTACTATGGAAACTTCATATATTCAGTTCTTTGTTATTTTGTTTCTTGGTGAAGCAAATATGCCATCGTGACTTGAAGCTAGAAAACACTTTGTTGGATGGTAGCCCGGCTCCTCGATTGAAGATATGTGACTTTGGATATTCAAAGGTACTAGTTGTGTTTCTCTTTCTTATTCTCTCTGCTGTCAGTTTAGGGGAGAGGAAAAGGGGGTGGGGCAATCACTTAGTTAAGGTGAATTATTGACTAGCTATGTTGGGAGAGTCGCGATTCTCATGATAAAACATTTTTTGCAGATTTAGATGATTTTGACTTCAAAATGTTTCTCAGACTTTCATTACACTTAAACAGAAAAACTGAGACATGAATTAGTGTGCACACACAGAGACACGCTTAATTCTGATTCCGAATCCACTTGCTTCTAAAGCATACAAATATGGATTCTAATGTAAAATATGTAGATGCTTCTCTATAATTTTGAGACCTTTGAACCTGTTAAGGACATGTGCCTTTATGCTCTAATCATGTGCTCTATTTATCTGATTATGGATGTTTTTCTTTTTTGATAAGTCTGACTATGGATGCTATTAACAGTCTTCAGTGCTTCATTCCCAACCAAAGTCAACTGTGGGAACTCCTGCTTACATTGCTCCAGAAGTACTGCTTAGGCAAGAGTATGATGGCAAGGTAAAACCGTTTCTTCTTTGATTAATAGTTGTCTTCCTTGAATGCAAAGCCAATCTTATACAAAGTCTGGATTGGGGCTATAGTGTATTTAACCCTCCTTCAATAACCATTTTTGTTGTGGTCCTTTCTTTAAGTGTATATTCTTTGGATTCTACTTAAATTGCAAATCATATAGTCACCTTCATCTCATCTATAATGACATTACAATCAGACATTTAAATTAATTAGTTTCTGTTTTGATACTGTGTTGCATAAAATATCAGATTGCAGATGTGTGGTCATGTGGTGTGACCTTATACGTGATGCTGGTGGGAGCATATCCTTTTGAGGATCCTGATGAGCCTAAGGATTTTCGGAAGACTATACAAGTATATTGCTAGGCCTTTTAATCACTTCATGTACATATGAATTGATGTAAATTTCGTTATGCATAACATATTTTTATTGTTTCCACACAGAGAATCCTTAGTGTCCAGTACTCCATTCCAGACTGTGTTCAAATATCTCCTGAGTGTCGCCACCTGATCTCAAGAATTTTTGTTGCTAATCCTGCAGAGGTTAGTGGTTTCTTGTTTATCAAAATTGAATTTTATTTTTCTGCAAATATATAGATCAATTTTGTTCTATACAATAGCTTGAGAAATGTGGTTATACAGTTTTCCATACACTGTGACTTGGGTGCCTGTAACTTGCAGGATTTTCACAATTGAAATGCCTTGTTTGATCTGGAAGCTTGTTTTTTTATAAGCTGGGGTTATGATCACTTGTTGATCTTTCATTTGGTTGCCTTTCTTTCGCCACACCATGCTTTGATTGTAGACATTCTTCAAATTGTGTTGAGATAACTGTCTTCTGTCAGTTTGTCTTGATGACATCCATGGATGATTCGCTTTTTGAAAGGAGGAATTTCCTTTCTTTTTTTTACCCCAAATCTTGCTTGACATTTCAATGTTTATTTTCTATCATGCGATTAAACTTTTGGTGTTTCAAAGGAGGCAGCAATTAGAACCCATTCTACTGAAACTTGAACTTTATAAAGTCAGAAACCGAGTCCAGTCATCTTTTAGGTTAACTAATGGCTTGTCTATGTTTGTTAAGCAGGTGGTACCTCTTAGAGCATAAATGTAAATGAGTTAATTTCCCACTATGCATCTGTTTAGGTTTTTGGGACAGGTTGGGTTTTATTAGGATAATGATTAACTAATTAAGTTTATTACTTGTTATTACATGTAACTTTTATCTCAAGTGATTTACGATAAAATCAAAGCAGTGGTCTGGTATTTGAATCTTGTCTCAATTCTATTTCTCCCGTTTATGTTAAATTCCTAATGTTGAACCTCACTGATTGACGAGAGTTTGGGTCTGCTTGTGAGGGTAATTGTTGAGTGTTGATTTAATGGTTAAATTTCCTACTTCCTATGCCATCAGCTTAAGTTTTGGAAGTGGTACATTATTAGTATCGACATAAAAAAAATTCTACTTGGTGATATTGAAAAATATCACCATTTATGGACCATAGATTATAAAGTTGAATGCTAATGGAGTTTAGATATTCTGAATTTGGTTACTTTGTAAATTTTTTTTGCTGGTTTGAGTGATATTTTCAGTACAAATAAAGTATTTAACTTGCACTTTTGTTGGATTGATTGTTCTACAAGGCTGATGCTTATGGAAACTTTCATGTAACAGAGGATCACCATTCCTGATATCAAGAACCATGAGTGGTTTTTAAAGAATCTCCCAGCAGACCTAATGGATGAAAGAACGATAGGCAATCAGTTTGAAGAGCCAGACCAACCAATGCAGAGTGTTGATGTGATCATGCAGATAATTGCTGAGGCCACCATTCCAGCAGTTGGGGCTCATAGCCTTCACCAGTTCTCAATAGACAACCTGGATATGGATGATGATATGGATGACTTGGATTCTGACTCTGAGCTTGACATCGACAGCAGTGGGGAGATAGTCTATGCACTGTGATATCAATTTATCCGGAATTTGAAAGCAATATAGTGTAGTTCTTCGGGGCCATGGCTGGGGAAGATCTGTCTAAGAGAGTGTGGTGTTGGGTAGATTAGAATAGATCAGACCTTAGGTAAGTGCATCATGTTAGTCTTAGTTGTGCTCCTTCGAGTAATGTTCATAGATGCAGTTTTTCACATTTCTGTGTTGGGGGAATTCAATCTTTCAAGCTTTATAAGGGGGTGGTGGTATGGATTAAAATTCTACAGGAGTTGTAAACCACATGTCCCGTTCAACTCTTCTTTATTTGCCTTTGTTATTCGTTGTGTTTTTGGCTTAAATACACCGAAATACTCTCTATAACACTTGTCTTACAATTTCCATTCATATTTGGCAGTGCAGTTATTTCAATTCTTGTATAATTTTTGTGAATGAAGAAGGTTCACCATGAGGCTCTGGCTCTCCCACGCAATGTAGAAAAATGAAACTCGAGGACAAAATTATCCGTATCTAGAAGATAGTTAATAAATTGAAGTTTTTAACAATTTTTGTCTCTATAGTGTTAGTTAATAAATTGGAGTTAAAAATACATTTGGTCTCTATAATTTGGACTTGTTTTCAATTTGGTCCTTTCAACTTTTCAAAACTTTCATTTTAGTTAATATATATTTAAACTATCTGTCAGTACTCAGTTTGTTTGAGATTTGTTTATTTTGTTGAAACTACGTAAAAGTTAACTAAAATAGTATAGTAAGATTTATGAATAGTATCAATAAGTGCAATAGCTTATGAATAATAATAAAAATAAGTTGAATAATAAAATAAATTGCTAAAAATAATTATGCCAAACAGATACTCAATAGCGTGTTTATCCGTAAGTGAAATGACAGCAAGGAGCAAGGACAAAGATGACAACAAATTTACAAAGGACAAATTAAAAATGAAGTCATAATATAGACCATGCCTATCTTTTCTTAAAATAAATTTTTGCCTATCTTTTCTTAAAATATATTTTTCAAATTTTCAGTAAATCGCAGAATTAGAAATTGTACGGTTTGACACTTTTTTTTAACCAGTTAATGAACCAAGGAATCATTTTCTTTTAACTAGTTAATGAACCAAGGAATCATTGTATTATCTAAAAAGTAAAAATGTTCATTCCTAAAAGAGAAATGTTATGTCTATAACATTTTTATAACAAATTTTAATTAACAGGTTAATATTGGCTGTCACTATAGGTAAAAAAGTAATTTCAATTGTGAATTCAAATTAAAACTAATAACAATTTACTACCTATAATCTATATATATATATATATATATATATATTAAGTTTCTTTAGTCCAAACTTAATAAAGAGTGAAACTCTATCTCTCTAACAAGTCCAACTTAAACTCAAACTCATCATTATTATTATTTTTAAACAAAATTAATCTTGTTTAATCAAAACTTAACAAAGAGTGAAACTCTATCTCTCTAATAAGTTTAACTTAAACTCAAACTCAAATTTTATAATCTATATAAAAACGAAAATTTTGATAAGACTCAAAAAAAAAAAAAAAAAAAAAGAGCAAAGCAAAGAAAAAAAAAAGACTCACGTAACAATTACGCCTGCTCCTCTCACGCTACTATTTCTCTCTCTTCGTCGTTTGTAGTCTCTACCGCAAAGTAGAGAGCAACCGAGCTTACTGATTGTCTATGCATGGTTTGTATCAGTTTTATATAATTATTTGCAGTTGTGATATAGGAATTTGCTTTTGAAAATCAAGTGTGTGTTCATAAATCACTGTTTTTTTTTTTTCATCTTCTTTTTTATTTATATTTTTTGTTTTTAAGTTAAGGCAATTTTTCTATTAATTTATGATTGAGATATTCTTCGAAGAATCCTTTAATATTCCACCATTAAATATTGAAATTGTCCATTTAATTTAATGGAAGTTTTAAGCTGGCATGGTTCGGTTTAAAACTTTAAAGCTGAGATGTCAAAGTTTATTTCTTTATTATGTTTTGCTTTTTCTATAATTTTGTCATTTTTTGAATTTTTTTTTTTCAGGTCCATTCTCAAGTGATTTTCCTAAATTAAATTCTAAATTTCCAATAAATCTCTACAAATTCTGAAGCACAATTATTTCTTATGATAATCCCCCTTTGGTTCTTAAATTATTTGGTATGTGGTTATATATTTTCCACAAATAAAATTCATATACAAACTAAAGCACATTTATTTCATATGATAATCCCCTTTTGGTTTTTAAAATTTTTGGTATGTGGTTATAAATTATCTTGAGCTTCTTCAGTTTATGAATCTTTTCCCTCCTCAAAACCTTAGCAATTACTACCTTAAAACCCTACACTTAACTTCACTTTAGGATTAAAAGAAAAAAAAAAAAAAAACGCAAGCAATCTAATTCAACTTTCTTCTTTGATTAATGAATTTTATGTCGAATTTGTTTGTATTGTTATTATTAATAAAATTTCAATTCAACATATGTGGATATTTGTTTATATTGTTATTAATGAATTTTATCTTTTATGTCAAATTTTTTATTTGCTTTCATATGTGCCTGAAATTTTCTTTCTATCTTATTTTTTTGTTATATTTAGACTTGATTTTCTTTTGAGTATTTGGGTTAATTTTCATATTTATATTGACATTGTTTTTGTGGATTTGGTTTTTGGTTAAAAATTTCTACAATTATTTTTTAATATTGTACATGGCAGATAAAATATTTCTATTTTTTTTTTAGAAAAATCAAAACTCCAGCCTATGTCTTCCTACCTAGGGAACGATAAATTCTTATTTGGTACTTTATATATAAATTTGTTGAATTTAGTTTGGTTTTGAAGTAGAATTTGGGGATTTTATAAATTTTGAAGTTTTAAGTCTTGGGGTTTTTGGTTTATGTGATTTTTTGTTTTCTTATTAAAAGCTATGATTTTTGGTTGATTAATTATTTGTTTGGATTAATTTCAATTAATTATTTGTTTGGATTCAACATAAAAGATAATTGAATTAGGTATTACAATTTTGATATTGTTCCATGTTTTGAATTTTCTATATTGTTATTACTACGAGAAAGTCATATTGCTACTCAAATTTGAAACTTGGTGTGTCTTCCTCATATCATGGTCTTTATTTCTATATTTGCAGTTTACATTAGTTTTGAGTGTGTGTGTGTATATAACTATTGAGAGTTTTGCTTTATTAATTTAAGAATTATAAATTATTTTGTAGGTTTTGGTAACTATGTACTTGCAACTCAATAATGTTCAATGTTAGACAATACTTCTAAACTCTGGAAAAGTATAGAAGTTAAATTTTTTTTTTCTAAAGTCAATAGTTTTTCCGTGTATCGTACGGGTTAGCAACTAATTTATTATAAAAATATTGTAGACATAGTACTTCTCTTCTTAAAAATCTTATATGGAATTTAAAATAACTAAAGAAATAGTTAATAAAAGCATTTTCTTTAAAAGTGGTATTCCCATAAATTTATGGCCCGTAACTACAAAACTTTCTAGGAGAGTGCATGAGCAAAGAACCTGAATCTCAGAATGAACCAGAATATTCAGATGGAAAAGAGCAAAGAATAGACCAAATGGTTTGAGGCTCAAAATCCCTGGCTCGTGTAGTGTCCAAAGCTCCGAGGCAAAGGTTGCAAAATTTAAACCAAGTTATAGTACGCACATTACACACTGCATTTAGTACCATATCTTCCAAAACCAAGCTGTGTACTGCCTGGTTTGCATCCAAAAAGAATTTTTCTAAAGGACAAAATTTAACAACAAAAATGATTGTAACTTAAAACTATATCCTTACTAAATAAAATAAATATTCCTACATATTTTGAAAATTTAACTATTAAATTTTATGTAATTTACGTTCTTAGTACACATGTAAAATTATATCAATCGAATATTATTTACTATATGATCTAAAAGTTTATATTTTGTGCATAATTTTAAACTATAAAAACTTATAATTTAAACAATTTATTGATGGCATAACTATTAACCTTTAATTTTCTAGAAATTTTGCAAGCATGAAGAATATAAGAAGATATAATCTAATGATAAATTTGTCAAAATTCACTTCCAATAAAAAGATATTAAGTAAGTTTGTAGTCTAAAGATATAACCAAATTTGTAGCTAAATTTTATCATTTTCTAAATTTATACGTAGTTATCAATACATCATTAGATTATATTGCTATCCACCAACTAAATAAATGACTATTGGAAACAAATAATCCTTTATTTTGTAAGCTCCCCTCTTTTATTTTCTTAGCAGCTGCTGTTGATTTAGCATATTTCCATTATTATTTTTTTTGATAAACTTCAACTTTTATTCAAACGGAAAGTGCAGAGAGACAATCTCCCAAACAGGCCGAGTGGACAACTAGGGAGATTATCCTTATTAAAACAAAAGGACTCACAAGTAGCAAGAGATAATTTTGCAGTGACATGAGCTGCAGAATTACTCTCCCTTTTAACCCAACGAAAACAACACTTAATAAAACCTACTTTAAGATTTAAAATACACAAACTAAATTAGCAATAGACCAGTCTGGAATAACATCTTCAACAGACGGGGTCAAAACATCGCTTTGCATCTCCTTCAATAATGATATGTGACCATCTTTCTTGGATTGCTAACAGGGCAGCCCACAAAATTGCATTGGCTTCAGCTACAATGGGGGACAAGGATGGTGGGTCTTGGACCAGGCTTTGGATACTATGCCCTTGTCATCTCTAGCAACAACTGCGAGGGCAGAAGAAGACTCGGCTACAGCTGCATCAACTTTAAGTTTTATCCATCCTGGGGGAGGGGTCTCCCATCTAAATACAGCCAGTGCAGCGAAGGAGGGCTTTTCTGATTCCAGCAAAGTTGAAAATTCAAGGAACTTGAAGTTTATCTGCATTATGGAGTTTGGAATGTCAACCTGTCCCTCTCGAAAAGAAACTTGATTTCTAAGACGCCAGATTTCATCAAGAACAAGAGCCATGTTAAGGGGAATAAGCCATTGGTCTTCAGAAGGGCATAGAGCTTGAGGAGGGTCCAACAGTTAAGAGTGCCAGATTGCTTTGGCAACTAGGCATCCAAAGTATAGATGGCAACAAGTCTCCACTTCGAAACCACAAAGGAGACAAGAGGGGTCATCAATATTGATTCTTTTGAGCACATTGTCCTTTGTTGGTAAGGAATTAGAGCCAACAACATTTTTGAAGAACAGTTCTCAGAAATCATTTGGGAAGCCAATTCAAGTTGATATCTTTTTCAGCCACCTCTACCTTAAGCTTGGTGAGGAATTCCTTGATAGGCTCCCATAACCTGGCCCTCTCCTTGTCACATACCACAAGCTTTAACTGCTCAAGATCCATTATTGATTCTGGAAACTGAGTACGCAATCTCAAGCACCCTTTCATGTTGAGCTCTTTTAAATTACACAACTCACCAATGTGTTTTGGCAACTTCATAATGCTTAGGCAGTCAGATATGTCTAGAATGCTTAACTTATGGAGGCTTCTGATTGAATCTGGTAGCTCTGACAAATCAGTACATGACCTAAGCCTTAGCACTACTAAATTCACCAGCTTTCCAATTTCTTCTGGCAGTGCAAACAACTTATGACAGTTGGTGACGCTGATTTTTTTGAGGTGGACGATATCACATAGCCCAACAGGCAATTCCTCCAGATCATTGCAATAGTCAATGTTTATCTCCGTCAAATTTGGAAATGCATCAGAAACCTGAATTGTACAATCCTCAAAAGCCTTACCAATATTACACATAAACAAGGATATTTTCTTCAAACTCTTCAATGGTACTAGGGTCTTGCAAAGCGAAGAAATTGAAACCTTCTCTAATCTGATTCTTTTTAAATTGGGTAGAGACCCGAGCAATTGAAAATTGCTTATTTTGGAATGAAAGAAACCATAATTATTGATTATCAAAACCTTGAGTTTATCCATTTTCTCCACAAACTCAGGTAAGGTGTAATTCTTTGAATGAAAATTCAAAACTAGAACCTCAACTTTGGATCCTTGAATGTTGCACCAACTGGACGAGAATAATTCATCTGCAAAAAGAATATTATTCAATGTGACAAGCCATCAATATTATGTAAATTACATATTGTGTATGTCTGCGTGTCTTTGATAGAGAGAAAATGTGCCAACTTGTTGAGATAGATAGTAGGCGAGCATTAATGAGTTGCTGTTTTTGTTCTGTCCACCACTTTGGCAGATTGTTTCCACTTATGTTAATAATCAGTCTTGGCCTTTGTCCTACAGACTCCTGGCTGCTCTGATGCATAGCAAGCTCTCTAAGAATATCATGTTGTGTGACAAAGTCTTCATTGTAATAGCTTTTGACCTCACTTGCATCTTTCCTGTGAATGGGAAAAATTAAAAGCTTAGAACATATTAAAAAATTTCACCTTCACATATGAAAAATATATGTTCCATTATCATCCAACAAAATTAAGAATATAATGACACAACAAAGGGAAATCGATACTATCAGTTTCCATCTACAATAATTATATTCAAGTGTATGCCAGACAAGATGCAAAAAGGTGTTAACTATAAAATTTGAAATACCCCTCTTTGCCAGGGCACGGTAATTGGAAACTTGGAATCTATTCTTGTTTCTAGATTGGCATAAGTTTCCTTTTTTCTAGCTCTTGTTAGTAATCACCTTTCAAATCAATGGTATGAAAAATCCTAAATCGGCAATTGACATGCCAAATAAACTATAATAACATATTATCAAATGCCATCAGAAGTTAATTAAACCATAAGAAAAATATTTTGGGCCTTAGCGCCAGGTATAGAGTTACAGCACAATACAACTAGCAACTAGCAGTAATCACGTGAAGAAATCATACAACAAGAAAACTGTAGTATAGAGATAAAAGCCAGCATACCTTGCCATCACAAGACTAGCCAGATTTCGAATGGTGAGTTCTTGCAAATTGGCAATGGCTTGGATGCCATCTTCATCCAGTTCATATAATTCTGCCCACATATCAATGAGGGCAGCAGCAGGGATCCTTTGGTCTTCGGGAAATGAACCTAGGTCCATGAAACACTCTTTAATGATGACCTTGTCATCTGAAAATTCTAGGCTTTTTTGAAGATGAGCAAGCAGCTCCGTATCAGAACTAAAATAAAATTGACCATCAGACCATTTCATTAGTCTACTGTGCCATACTACTGCATGCTGCCCACACAGTGAGCCACCAATCACTTTAATGACTAGTGGGAATCCCCCACAGCCTCTTACTATCTGCAATTCAAGGAACCAGATAAACTCAGTTATTGTTTGGAGGTTAAAGGGCTAATTTTTGGGCCAAGCAAAGCTTAAATGTATGTGTATTAAAACATAAATATATCTCACAGATTTTTTATTTTTATTTTTTTTTATAAGCTTTTTATATCTCTCACAGATTGACAAAGTACCTTTTTGACTTCTTCTTCTGCTGGAAGATAAGAGCTCCCATCATGTAGGATTGCTGAGTGACGAAAAAGAGTCATTGCATCAACATCATCTAGTGGTTTTAAGTGATATGTAAATTTAAATCTTGGAAATGCAGTTCTTGAAGTAACCAAGATCTTGTAATTGGGAAGATCAAACTTAAACATTTCAGGAAGGGATTCTGATCCAAGCCAGACATCATCTAGGATCAACAATATAGGATTAGGGCTAAGATGATTCAGCAGTTGTGACAGCTGGTCGATTGCATCTTCATCACTTTGAATTTGAAAATTAGGCTGCATATCCTTATAATTTAATAGGTTCTGCACAATGACCTTCACATTGGGAGTTTTTGAAACGTTCACAAAGAAAATATTGTCCTCAAACATTCCTGTCAAAACACAATGTAGTTAGAAACTGCCAGAGAGGCACATTTCATATCGCATAATATTACACAATAATGGCCAAGTCATATGAACAGAATACCCAATCCGAATCGCAGCAAACAGTGAGATGTGAGGAAAAAAAAAATTATGAGAAACACCACCAATTATGAAGATATGAGAATTTCCTTTAAAAAAAAAAAAATTAACCATCTCGTTTCTTTCACTACATTAATTCATTTTAGGATTCAACAAAGAAGTTGACAATGTATTTTGTTTTTGCTATCCACATACTAGCACTATAAATAACTTCAAAAGTATGCAAACTATATTTCCCAAAACACTAACCAATTAGAAAGTAAAATTACACACTGACACACAAAAGAGATGGAATTACCTCTAATTTGATCATCCCGACAAAGCATTTGGACCAATGTGGTCTTCCCACATCCTCCAGGAGCAGTCAGTAGAAGCAGCTGCACCTCCTCCTTCAACAGCAGTGTCTTCAACTCCTTCATTGGCATATCCAACCCGACTGTAAAATCCGGGGGATCACGAACTGTGCACGGCACTCCTTTTCTATCCACAACCGAATCCACTTTCTGCAGAAGAAGATTCACATTTACCAAAGTCCTCAACCCATTCCTTGTGCTATGTACTTGCAAATCAACCTGACAGAACCTGACAATTTCTTTGTCCAACTCTTCAAGTTTGTCAGAGTAATAGACTTTGAAACAGTGGTTCCACAACCGGATTTTCAAGCACTTGCGAACCAGCTTCTCTCCCTTTTTCATATTTTCGATCAAGTTCTCTGTTTCCACTTTTCGGAGATCAAGTTGTTCGCTTAATTGTGTTATTTCGTTGACCTTTGGTGCCAAATTATTTAACGTGGATTCTAGGCGTTTAAGAATGGGTTTGAACGTGCGGGCTTTGCATACCACATCCTTAACCGTGTCATGTAACACTGCATAGCCCTCACCAAATGCAGCCCCAAGAGCAGCCCCTCCAACAAATGCTGCTGCCATAGCTTTGCTTCAAAGATTCTATATCCAATATAGTATTTGGAAACCTAATTGAGAAACTAAGACTTCACTCACTCTACCCAACTATGCAAAATGACAACTCTTTTTTTTGGAGATGACCTAGATTTTTATTTAATAAGTAAAAATTGCAATACAGTGGTAAACTAGCAGTGAGACCTGAAAATATGCAATACAGGGTTAAACTAGCAGTGAGACCTGAAAATTGCAATACAATGGTGTAAACAAGCAGTGAGACCTGAAAATATGCAATACAGTGTTAAACTAGCAGTGAGACCTGAAATTTGCAAAGCTAAATCAACACACTTTATATACTACAAAAAAATTGTAAACATCTCTCGTTCAATTTCTTAGTGGTGATCAGGAAACGGAGCGGAAGGCATATCAATTGATCGCTCAGTACCGGGCGAGTAACAATTCATTATAAATATGAAAAAAGAGATGCGCCGAGTAGCAGAAGAGATCTCATCTCAACGGCTTCTTCTTTCGTAGGAAAGAAAGAATGAAAGGGAAGTAAAACTGTAGAAGACACAAATAAATTATAACTACATACGCTTTTCTGTTTCTCCGCTATTGCGCATCTTTACCTTCAACCTGGAAGCGTCCTTTGGGAACTAGACTCGAAGCAACAAAACGAGTGATATTTTTAGTTTTTTACTAAATTACCATTATTGGTTTGGTAATAATTTTCTTTTAAGTAAAAATTAATAAATATAGAAGTTAAAAATTTGTGTGTGAGAGAGAGGGGTAATAATAATATTGCTCTGATCTCGCTGCTTATTCACCTATACCATACCACTCTGCTTTTGTGCTAATTACAGTTTGACTATGTTATAATATCTTTGACGTGAAGGTCGAGGCCACGATGAATTTTTTTTTTTTTTTAAAGGTCGATCCTTTTGATGAATTATTTATGGGTTTCAAAATTTCAATCTTTTTTTATTTAATGAATGAATAATCGATTCAGAAAGGAAAATAATAATAATTGTAGTATTATTATTTGAAGATTAAGGAAGCCTTCCTTAATCTTCAAAAAATAATACTTCTATTTCCGCCCAAACTGGGATGATGCTAATACCGTTGGACCCATGGAAATATAGGGGTTGTTTAGTTTAGCATTTCAAACAACAATTTTCCGTTTTTAAACAGTATTTTACGTATTTTCACACACTTTTTCACTTACACGTATTTCAAAAAACAATAAATAACAATTTTCAAACTACTTTACCAAACACCCCCATAATCATTCCAACTTATTCACTTTTCTTTTCTCTCGTACTTGAAATGATATCCCCTCCTTAGAGCATTCGTATTGGTAGAGCTATAAATTTAACTATTTGATATTACAAAAAATTAATTAATTTATTTTATTTTTTCACTTTACAAAACACTCAATATCAGTAGTTTTATTTTAACTTTCAATACAATAAAATACTATAAACAACACGATAAAATAATATATCCACTACAATAAACAACCATCACAACCACTATTGCAGTGAGTTTGGCCTTCTATTTTTCTTCCGATCTGACTAACACACATGTTCATTTTTAGACCCCTTAGAACCTAAATAGATTAACCTAGTTATTTAGCCAAGTGATTAACTTAGGTAAATTAGGTAATTCTAGGTTAATACAAATATATCATATCATGCAAAGTGTGGAAAGAAAAAAACACATGATATGATAACCCAAGAAAACTAAACCGATAAAAAATCTGGGGAGGATTTAACCTAGCTATCTTCAAGGTAAAACATAATTCACTATGAAAGAATTGAAATTTACATAATAGCGACTTAGACCACTAACATCCTATTGCTACCTCGACTAAGAAATTTACTACCACGACCATGTGACAACTCTGAGTCCACGGATTACTTCTTTCTTAAATTCACAGCAAGCACAAGTACTCCCGCTTGTATATCTTTAAGTTCTTTGAATCTGCAACTGAATAATCACCAAGCTCTTGACATTAATTTTGAGTTTGGAAACCCTAAGTGTATGTGAAGGCAAACACCTCTAGATCTCACAAAAAATTCACACACACACAGCATAAAGAACACTCTAAAACGTGGTTAGGGTTTTCCCTTTTATACTTATGACAAAACATAAAACCCTACATGTCAAATCGGGCTTGGGCTGAGTTGGAAATTCTGCAGAAAAAATAATCTGCACGACTTTCGATCGGTTGAGTCTAATTCTCGATCGATCGAGCTAGGCAGATTTGCACAGTAACTTCTGCAGTAACTCGATTCCAACTTTACATAAAAACATATATTTTGAGCAAGTCTAAACATAACTAAAAACTGTTTTGATCATGATTTGCTTACCTTACAAAATGAAGTTCTAATACATTAGTTCTTAATTCCTTAGAATCTAACAACACAAATTTGCAAAAAAACAAAATTCACAAAATTTCTATTTGCAAAACCCATAAAACAACCTAACATATTAAATCTAAAAACTGAAGAGAGTTGAGAGTCATTAGCTGAAAAATAGTGTGCAGGGAGAAAGGGGCAAAAAAAAAAAAAAAAAAAACAAACAAAACACGAAGAAGAAAAAGAAAACAGTGTGCAAGAGAGAGAGAAAAAAGAAAAAGAAAAAAAAAGAGAGCGTGTAGGGGAGAAAGAGAATGTGGAAGTGTAATAAAATAATATTTTCTACTTTAGCTTTTTTGCTACAGTGCACAATTATAGATGGATGTGCACTGTAGTATGAAGTTAAAAAATTTTAGCTATAGCACCACCATTACAACATGTTTTTTTAATATTGATGGTGCTAAAAATAGCAATATAACTTTTTAGTACTACTAATAGAGCACTAGCAATAATGGTGTTAAATAGTTATATAGCTATTTTTTGCACAACTAAATATCAAAATGAACCCTGCAATAGTGGAGCCAAAACTATATTTTTTGGCTCCACAGCTAAAAGAATTTTTATTTTTTTATTTTTGTTCACATTGCTTTTGTCTCTCTCCTCATTACCTCTCCGTGTCTCTCCCAATGTCCACCATGCGTTGACACTACTTTTGGTTGTGTATTGGTGGTTGAATAAAATATTATTTTATTATAGTGTTTATGTTATTTTAGTATGTTAAAGGCTAGAATAAAACTACTGTTGTTGGATGTGAAAAGGTAAAATAGATAAAATGATTCTTTGTAGTGCTAAAAATTTGACTTCACTGCTGTAGATGCTTACTTTTCCCTTCTTTTCTCTTTCCTTCCCCCATTTCTAAACACAGTTACAACGTGTAAATATAGTTAACCATAAAAAATCACAGTTTCTAAGCAATGCTTATATCTTTTTTTTTTTTAATGTTTCCTACATCTTCAAGAACTGTTTTTGTTTTCCAGCAACTTAACTAACTTTCCAATTAATGCTTTGAAATTGTAAACTAAATACTAAAAAGTAAAAACTGAAATTTGGAGAAGCAATAACTGTCTCTTCCCTCAACACTTAAAAAGTTAATATTCACAGTTATTAAAAAATGAGGAAGAATCATGAAAATATTTCGTGACGAAAAAAAAAAAGCAAAATATGAAAGATGCGTACCTTCATCTCTACTCGTACAAGAACCATTGCAAGTTTTTTGGTGCTGGAAAAACTTTTCTTTTTATACTAAATTGTATTAGTTATTTTTACACTAACTATAGTCAAAGTTTGATATAAAGAATCTTTTTAAAGTTTAGAATATCCATCATTGATATTAATGTTATATAGGGAAGTGTTATTTTCTTTAATTGTCAAGGGAGAGGAGTATTTTTTTTTCCCCTCCAACTTTGAAATAAAATGTCATTCTCTCAAATTTCAAGGAAGAGAAGTGTAATTACTTTAAAAAAGAAAAAAAAAAATGTGGTGGGTGTGATTGTGAATAAGGATTTTAGATCTGACTTAACACAATGAGATTATTGATTTTGTATTATTAATGTAGAGGTCACAATTACATAAGTACCTGCAATTTACAACCTCGATAAGAGCTCTTTTCTCCCAAACTAAGAATATCTCTTCCCATCCTCAATTTCTTTTCTTTTGTCTTTTTCTTCGCTCCTATAATAGACCCACCCTTTTTCTTCGTAACCTTGATATTTACAAAGGGGGTGAGGGGCGAATTTCTAGGTACGAACAAATGTGTTAATAGGTCTGTAGGAGCATTGGGTCAAGAATCCCTTATCCATATACCTGTTGGGCCTAGAGCCTAAGCCGAGGACTAAGATTTGTTCGAGTATAGTTAGACCATATTAAGCAAGCCTGCGTTGAAGGGTAAGGAAGTTGGTTGTGAGTGTAATAACCCAGGAGATGATGCCGAGGATGAGTATCACCTCAGATAACTAGAGACGAGGTCCATTTTGATGGTCTACAGTCCAGAAAAATATCCCAAAGAGTTCTAGTATAACGGGTAGATGCTATGGATACCTATAGCAAGGAAAGATAGCAAAATTTCAATGGAGAAGGCTGCTACCACCGCATTGAATGCCCTGTAACTAACCTTCTGGCCTCATTAATGTGAAGGTGATATCTGGACAGTGATTTTCAACCTTATAGCTACTGACTAGAGACTTCTAGAAAAGGTAGATGAGACAAGTATCAACACCGATCACCAAAACTGCACGTGGAAGGCTAAGAAAAGGAATAAGAAAGGAGTATAAAAGGGAGAGGAAGGCAATGAGAATAAGGGATCGGAAAATCAAGAAAGAAACATTGTAGCCTCTAAGAACCAAGTGTAGAATCATATTAAAACATTATATACTAGAATTAATCTCCTCGAACCTCGGGCGAGGACCATTTCTTGAAATTAAACTTGTCTATTATATTCTTCTTATCATCTAAATCCATCCTATTGACTGTCTAATTTAGATTAGCCCAGTTTTTATTACATACTCTCTACAAATTTATTGCTTTTGGGCCTTTTGGGCTAGTCTATTCACTGTTTGGGCTTGAGCACCAAATCTGTGTTCTTACAAGGTCTTTGTCAAATAATTGGCCATGTTAGTTCTAGGGGTGAAAGGTAGGTCTGGCATTACTTTCCTACCCCTAGATATGTCATTTAGTATTTAATATGGTTGATGTCTGATGGGTAGGATCATTTAGTGTGGAGGTGACATATGCCTCTTTTTCTTTTCTTTTTTCTTCTTTATAGACGTCTTTCCCCATTCTCATCTTGCTTGGTTTAGTCATCGATTTGCTAGAGCTATGAGATCCTCTTTATACCTTAACTGAGGGGACTTGAGATTGGATAGGGCATAGTGTTCATTGGCCTGCTGTGATAACTACATAGTTAGCTTCCTTAATTAGGAGAAATTATACAGTCCTCTGGTGGACAACGTCACTTGTCCACCATTTCACTAAAAGACTCCCACTTGTTTAAAATTGTTGAGTCAGTAATCAATTTCTGTTTAAAAAAATTTTCTAACTTAGCAATTTTAAATAAGTGGAAGTCTTTTAGTAGAATGGTGAACCACGTTACTTATCCACCATGAGGACCTTGTAATTTCTCATTAATTAGACCTAGTGGACTGGCTTCCCTTGGCCCATGATCCATGGGTGTGTTTAATAAGTAGTTTGTTTTCCCTGCACAAATTTTGACCTAAAATTTAAAAAATTAAATTGTATTGCTTTTCATCATTAAAAAAAATGTATTGCTTTTTAAATATAACAAACTGAATTTTAAGAACTTTTTTAATAATCACATTTCAAGAATTTAAAAAATATCAAATCAATAATTGAGGAAGAAAGAATTTGAACCTTAAATGTTTACATTGAAAAGTTGCAACACTCTTAGGCATAATAATAATAAGAATAATAAAAAAAATACTTAGGTTCACTCTTTTCACCTTTTTGTCCTGTATAACATATGATTCTACATAGCCACTGTTATGCCCATTTTATCAGAGGGCCATAAAATGTTAAAAACCCATACCGCAAGGCACAGTCCTTGTAGGCCCATTATGTTATTCTCAATCTTTTTATTTTTGGAATTGGCCCAAGCCCAAGAAATTTAATAGAGAAATTAAAGGAATATGGTATGTAGGGTAAAAAATTGGGCCTATTTTAAGTATACCCATGGAGCCAAGAGATGGATTTTACCAAATGAGATGGGAATACTTGCAAAGTCTATGGGCCCATGTGCACTTGATTGATTTGCTGTATTTACCCAAAATCGCATAATTGCTTTAAGCCATAAGAACCATGTTGGCTTCACTAAATACACACTAACAGATTCCCACAAATTTAGCAAATTCTTTAGGGCTATTTTCCACCAAGAGGACACAACAATGATGTTTTAGTAAAAACATCCCCAAAATTGTTACAAAACCAAATTTTCCTAGTGTCCAAACAATAGCAAAACTCAATATTGTCATTCATCTAAAAATCTAGCAACCAAAAGCTCTGATCCTTAGGAAATTCGGCATGCCCCTAACTTGTAAAAACCTAGTCACCAATTCATGCATTAATAACACATTTTTACCAACCCTACCAAGCTACACTTATTCTTCCAACTTATTTCTAAGCTTTTGATATACTAAAAATTAATAGACCACAAAGGCTTTGTTTGGTGGGAATGATGGAAAATGGTGGGAAGAAAGAAAATAGTTTAGTTTTTCATCATGTTTGTTTGGTTGGAATGATGGAAAACTAATATAAATTTCATTTGTTTGATTGAGAAAAAAAGTAAAAGGATAAAAAATGTAATTTATATAAATTTACTCATGTACATATACCCCTGCTAGTATTACATAGTATATAATAAATAATTTGACACATTATAAAAGTGGCACATCACTTATTATGTATGCCTTTTTTATTTTTATTTTTTTTATCTATCAATTACTTTATTCATTAAAAAATAATTTCATTGACTAAATTATTTAAAATGAAATATTAAAAATCCTTTATACATAAAAAAATAATGCCATTAACTAAATTAGTTAAAATGAAATATTAAAAAAAAGAAGGGGAAAAAAAAAAAAAGACTTGTTGATGGGTGGTAACCTGGCAGCTTTAGATAGGATGAAAAAAAAAAATTTAACTTTGAATAGGATAAAGTTGAAAGAGCATTCACATTGAAATGTGCTAAAATATTTTAGAAACTCAAAACACTAAAAAAACCCACTTCATCAAAGATGCTAAACTTATAATTTTTTAACACCTTGCTACAATAAACTATTGTAAAAAGATACAAAAGAATATTATTTAAATGAAAGTTAGAGAGAGAAACTTTTTTTCTTCTTCTTAATTTTGAGAAATTGAGAGAGACTTGAGGGGTAAAAGAAAGAATATTTAAATAAATGGGTAAAAAAAAATAGAATACTTGATGTTAGGTGTATTAAAAAGTATGGTGTTAAAATAAATAAAATAAAATTTTTAACTAGTAAAAGCTAAAATTGCAATTTTAGAAAGAAAGGTGGCTACTTGTGCAACATTATATAATGAGGTAAAATGTCATTTTCTGTTTGATGCCAGTTTTGCTTCCCATTTTTTTTCTCGATTTTAGGAGAGAAAATTTTGTAGGCTCAGGTGAAAAACACCCTTGAGCCCAGGGTTTTTATTTGCAATCATTTCCTTGATATGAATGTGAGATGAGGATGTACTGGATTCCCAGAAAACGTTGGATGAAATGGGTGAAAGAAATTGTTGGTCTTGGAATACAATGATATTTGGCTATGCCGGCAGGGAGGCTTAAAGAGACTAGAAATTTGTTCGATGAAATACCAAAAGAATAATTTTTCGTGGCCGGCAACAATATTGTGGTGCTTAAATCATGACTGGCCTAAAGACATGAAAGTTCAATATCGAATAAGGTCACCAAATCAAGTGCTCTTGCTGTCTACGAGTCCAAACTTACATACGGGCAGGGATATAAAATCTAGGCACATTTTTGACAAGATGGTGGCTAGGGATGTTTCTTGGACAACATTGATTGATGGATTAGTAATGGGACACGGCTTGTGTTCTATGCATTAGTGCACTAGACACGTTAGAATACGGACACATGTCCAAAACTGAACACTGTTTGCATCTTAATGTGTCCAATGCACTGGACACAAGCTCTTCCCTTAATAATGGATATGAAAGACGGAAAGACTGATCTTCTTTGTTCTTGGCATTGAAGACATCAGGGATTAATTAGACATTAATCAACGTTTGCGGGGATTTTAAATGCTTGTGCTGATCATGTTGTAAAGGACCTGGGCAAGCAACACGGGCGACTCTTTAGCCAGCCTAGAGGGTTCTAATGAACCCCCTAGCTTGGCCCCAAAAAAAATTATATATAAAATTTTTAATTTTTTTTTGTTTTGACCCTTAAAATAAAATTTTGAACACCCCGACCCTAAATTTTGTTTAAAATGAATTGAAATAAACTTGAAATATGATCATATTAGTACTTTTTTCACAATATTTTTACAATAAAGGTTAAGTGACAAGTTGTAATTGGCTTTTTATCTAAACCTATAACTGACATAACTTTTTTACATACTTCTAACAACTTGCCATCTAGATTTTATTGCATAAATGTTTTATCCGTAGCACTACTCTTAAAATTGCTCCTTTGTTAAAAAATAAATAAACCTTCGCTCTGAACTATGACCTACTTTACTATTGATGGTAGAATGAAACTCTTTTTACTTGCACTTTTCTTCTTCATTAACAAAAAATTACACCACTTGTACAACCAATTGATCTGTATTTAAATCTATGATTATTTTCTCATTCTCTCTTTCTCCCTTCTATATTTTCTTTCTATTTAATCAAGTAATTTGATAAGTGTTCTACAATTTTTCGAGTCCAAAAAGTCTGTTAGTGCTTGCTCCAATTCCAAGAGAATGACCACATGTGTGATTAAAATTCCATACACTTTAAAAGCAAAATCTTATATAAGTTACTATTTATTTTCTTTAGTTTAACGTTTACTCTCAGACCTACTCTTAGGTATGTTATTATTCTTCTTTATCATATATTTTTATTTAATTGATGTTACATATGATTATAATAAATTATTATTAAGTTGACAAATATTATGATTAGTTATTTATTTATATTTATTTATATGCATTCTATCGTTGTTTTCTTACTGATGTTTAAATTATTAATAATTTTTTTAGACTGTTTTACAATATAGTTGTATTGTATACTATTTAGAATACTATGTTAGATTATTGTATGTAATATTAGAATTGTATATACAAAAAAAAAAAAAAATCATTTTATTTTTTACTCCCCAACAACAAAATTCAAACTCAAAACATTATTGACCCCCCTAAAAGAAAATCCTGGAGCTACCACTGGCAAGCAAGTTAATGGCTACATAACACGGATAAAGGTTTCATCCCTTTTCATTTACAGCAAGTACTATTGTTCATATGGATTCAAAGTATGGGACTATTAAGAATGCAACAAAGGTATTTAAAGGGATGCTTATCAGATTTAGTTTCATGGACTTTCCTAACTGTTAGAAATGCTCAAAATGGTCAACCGAATGAGGCTATCTAAAGTTCTTTGAGTTTCTTCTGAAACCAAGTACGCAGCCTGACCATGTTACTTCTGTTGGGGTTCTTTACGCTTTTATTCATGCTGGATTAGTTGATAAAGGACTTGAATGTTTCTATTTGATAAAAGAAAAGATAGCTTAGCAAGTATAACAAATCATTATGTTAGTATCATATGTGGGGATTAACAAAATGCCTAAGAAGCTTGATAAAGTAATCTGGGCTTCTATACTTGGTGGCTGTAGCCAATAGAATTCACCCTTTATACTTGTGCTACATGATTTAAGGAGCATAAACAGCAAAATCTTTCCTACCAAAATGAGAAGCTTGCAGTTGCATTTGGAATCATTTAAACTCCACCAGGAATGACAACAAGCTTTTCAACAACTTATATCTGGAGTCAGCTACTGCCATGCTATGGTATCGAAGCATTTTTCCTTTTTTATTATTTTATAATAATGAAAATTTGTTCTTTCCTACCCCTGCTATGGAAACTTTATATATTCGCTTCCTTGTTATTTTGTTTCTTGGTGAAGCAAATATGCCATCGTGACTAGAAGCTAGAAAACCCTTTGTTGGATGGAAGCCCGGCTTCTCACTCCTCAGTCGAAGATATGTGTCTTTGGATATTCAAAGGTACTAGTTGTGTTTCTCTTTCTTATTCTCTCTGCTCTCAGTTTAGGGGAGACAGAAAGGGGGTGGGGGGATCACTTAGTTAAGGTGAATTATTGACTAGCTATCTTGGGAGAGTTCCAAATCTCATGACAAAACAATTATTGCAGATTCAGATGATTTTAAACTTGCTGTTAGTAGTGCGTTTTTCATAAGTGAGTTGGAAAAGACTAAAATGACAACAAATTTAAAAATATAATGACCAAATTGAAAGTTGTAAAAACTTAAAGAACCAAATTGAAAACGAGGTCAAAATATAGACCAAATATATTTTTGACATTTTCAGTGAATAGACTGCATTGAACCTAAATTTCAAAATTAATTTGTTGTGAACTAGGATAATTGAAAGATAGATTAGTCAATTTGAGGTGGCTAACCTCCTGAACTTGAAAGAAGAAATAAAAATTTTTGATTAATTTTCTATTTAATTCTCATTAATACCTTCAATATACATAAATAGTCAAGGATGAGATAGTTTCATCAACAAATCCTAAAACATTTGAGCTAATCCTATCCTAAGACATAGTAATTAAATTGAATACAAATAAATCACAATACTAATCTATCTTATTCTATTACAAAACTAAATTCAAATAATTTATCCATCACATGGGTCATAACAGTCCCTTCCCCTTCAAGATGAATCTTGTCCTCAAGATTCCGAAACATGGAATTAGATGCTTGCTCACACCATATCCTCCTCCCCCAATTAGAGAAAACTTGACCTCGAATCTTAAAGAGTTAAACGATAAGAATTCGAACCATGGATACTTGCATTGATTCTTTAATCATTTTTGTGAAAAGAAAAACTTTGATTTTCTCATCCTTGAACTCATCATGAATGACAAATTTAATGTGTGAAATTAGACTAGACTTCTCTGAAATCACAAGAAGATCCCTTTGATCAATTTTTTCCACTTCATTATTCCTTACATCCTCCAACATATTACTCTCTAGAATTATTGGTGATGCTTGGACTACATCATTTTGATTCTCCGAAATTTCATGGGATCCTTGAACTTTTGATTGTTCTTTGATTTCCAAAATTATATTGGATTGTTTATCTAAGACCTCTATCATTTGATCCCACGAATCTTGCATCCTAGCTATGCTTTTGGACATGTCCTTGGTAATATTTAACATTTGGTTGACATTCTCCGGCATGCTCTCCATTCTTCTTCTTCTTTTTTTAATTTTTTTTTTAATATCAAAATCAAATTGGTCTGGGTTGGGGAAAAATGGCTTGCTAACAAATGGGTCTTCAAATATTTTTTGGTAGGTCACAGGTTGGGCTATATATGATGGAGGTTTGGTAATCTAGACTTCGATGAATGGGTGGTCTAGTGCTCGTAGATCTGGTTGTTGCTTGAATTTTTCTCTTTTTTTTTGGTTAGGTGTTGCAGTAGATGCTTGGAAGTATATGGCGGATGTGGATTGGCCTAGGTTGCAGATGGGAGGATAGTGTGTGATAGTGTCGTTTTTTTGGATCTGATACCAAATGTTGTGAACTAGAATAATTGAAAGATAGATTAGTCAATTTGAGGCGACTAGCCTCCTAAACTTGAGAGAAGAAATAGACATTTTTGGTTAATTTTCTGCTCAATTCTCATTAATACAATCAACATACATAAATCGCTAAGGATGAGATAGCCTTATCAACAAATCCTAAAACATTTGAACTAATCCTATCCTAAGACATAAGAATTACATTGAATACAAATAAATCACAATATTAATCTATCTTATTCTATCACAAACTAAATTCAAATAATTTATCCATTACATGGGTCATAACAGAATCAGAATCTTCAGACGGTAAAGAGCAAAGAATAGACTAAATGGTTTGAGGCTCAAAATCCCTGCTCATGAAGTGTTCAAACTCCAAAGCTCCGAGGCAAAGGTTAAGACGGTGCACAAGTTAAATATAGATGGATTAGTACACACTGCTTTTAGTGCATATCTTCCAAAACCAAGTTGTGTACTGTCCGGTTTGCATCCAAAAAGATTTTTTTCTAAATTTATATGTAGCTCATCAATACAACATTGGATTATATTCCTATCCACCAATTAAATGAATGATTATTGGAAAAATCCTTTATTTTGTAAGCTCCCCCCTATTATTTTCTGAGTAACTACTGTTAGCATAGACTGTGATTTAGCATATTTCCATTTGACATAACATATTGAACCCACAACATTTTTGAAGGAGAACAGTTCTCAGAAATCATTTGGGAAGCCAATTCAGGTTGATATCTTTTTCAGCCACCTCTACCTTAAGTTCGGTGAGGAATTCCTTGATAGGCTCCCATAACCTGGCCCTCTCTTCGTCACATACCACAAGCTTTAACTGCTCAAGATCCATTATTGATTCTGGAAACTGAGTACGCAATCTTAAGCACCCTTTCATGTTGAGCTCATTTAAATTACACAACTCACCAATGTGTTTCGGCAACTTCATAATGCTTAGGCAGTCAGATATGTCTAGAATGCTTAACTTATGGAGACTTCTGATTGAATCTGGTAGCTCTGACAAATCAGTACATGACCTAAGCCTTAGCACTTCTAAATTCACCAGCTTTCCAATTTCTTCTGGCAGTGCAAACAACTTATGACAGTTGGTGATGCTGATTTTTTTGAGGTGGACGATATCACACAGCCCAGCAGGCAATTCCTCCAGATCATTGCAATAGTCAATGTTTATCTCCGTCAAATTTGGAAATGCATCTGAAATCTGAATTGTACAATTCTCAAAAGCCTTACCAATATTACACATAAACAAGGATATTTTCTTCAAACTCTTCAATGGTACAAGGGTCTCGCAAAGCGAAGAAATTGAAACCTTCTCTAATCTGATTCTTTTTAAATTGGGTAGAGACCCAAGCAATTGAAAATTGCTTATTTTGGAATGAAAGAAACCATAATTATTGATTATCAAAACCTTGAGTTTATCCATTTTCTCCACAAACTCAGGTAATGTATAATTCTTTGTATGAAAATTCAAAACTAAAACCTCAACTTTGGATCCTTGAATGTTGCACCAACTGGACGAGAATAATTCATCTGAAAAATAATTTTATACAATGTGACAAGCCATCAATATTATGTAAATTACATATTGTGTATGTCTGTGTGTGTCTTTGATAGAGAGAAAATGTACCAACCTGTTGAGATAGATAATAGGCGAGCATTAATGAGTTGCTGTTTTTGTTCTGTCCACCACTTTGGTAGATTGTTTCCACTTATGTTAATAATCAGTCTTGACCTTTGTCCTATAGACTCCTGGCTGCTCTGATGCATAGCAAGCTCCCTAAGAATATCATGTTGTGTGACAAAGTCTTCGTTATAATAGCTTTTGACCTCACTTGCATCTTTCCTGTGAATGGGAAAAATTTAAGCTTAGAACATATTCAAAATTTTCAGCTTGACATATGAAAAATATATAAAATTAAGAATATAATGACACAACAAAGGGAAATGGATAATACTATCAGTTTTTATCTACAATAATTATATTCAAGTGTATGCCAGACAAGAAGCAAACAGGTGTTAACTATTAAAATTTGAAACACCCCTCTTTGCCAGGGCACGGTAGTTGGAAACTTGGAATATCTTGTTTCTAGATTGGCATAAGTTTCCTTTTTTCTAGCTCTTGTTAGTAACCACCTTTCAAATCAATGGTATGAAAAATCCTAAATCGGCCATTGACATCTCAAATAAACTATAATAACATATTATCAAATGCCATCAAAAGTTAATTAAGCCATAAGAAAAATATTTTGGGCCTTAGGCCAGGTATGGATTTACGGCATAATACAACTAGTAGCAATCACGCGAAGAAATCACACAACAAGAAAACTGTAGTATAGAGATAAAAAGCCAGCATACCTTGCCATCACAAGACTAGCCAGATTTCGAATGTTAAGTTCTTGTAAATTGGCAATGGCATGGATGCCATCTTCATCCAGTTTATACAATTCTGCCCACATATCAATGAGGGCAGCGGCAGGGATCCTTTGGTCTTCGGGAAATGAACCTAGGTCCATGAAACACTCTTTGATGATGACCCTGTCATCGGAAAATTCTAGGCTTTTTTGAAGATGAGCAAGCAGCTCCGTATCAGAACTAAAATAAAATTGACCATCAGACCATTTCATTAGTCTACTGTGCCATACTACTTCATGCTGCCTACGCAGTGAGCCACCAATCACTTTAATGACTAGTGGGAATCCCCCACAGCCTCTTACTATCTGCAATTCAAGGAAACAAATAAACTCAGTTATTGTTTGGAGGTTACAGGGGTAATTTTTGGCCCAAGCAAAGCTTAAATGTATGTGTACGTATGAAAACATAATTTTGGCAGGTGTGTGTGTGTGTATATATGTATGTAAATCTCACAGAATGACAAAGTACCTTTTTGGCTTCTTCTTCTGCTGGAATGTAAGAGTTCTCATCATGTAGGGATGCTGAGTGATGAAAAAGAGTCATTGCATCAACATCATCTAGTGGTTTTAAGTGATATGTAAATTTCAATCTTGGAAATGCAGTTCTTGAAGTAACCAAGATCTTGTAATTGGGAAGATCAAACTTAAACTTTTCAGGAAGGGATTCTGATCCGAGCGAGACATCATCTAGGATCAACAATATAGGATTAGGGCTAAGATGATTCAGCAGTTGTGGCAGCTGGTCGATTGCATCTTCATCACTTTGAATTTGAAAATTAGGCTGCATATCCTTATAACTTAATAGGTTCTGCACAATCACCTTCACATTGGGAGTTTTTGAAACGTTCACAAAGAGAATATTGCCCTCAAACGTTCCTGTCCAAACACAATGTAGTTAGAAAACTGCCACACAGGCACATTTCATATCGCATAATATTACACGCATAATGGCCAAGTCATATTAACAGAATATCCAATCCCAATCGCAGCAAACGGTGATGTGTGAGAAAAAAAAAAAAAAAATTTTGAGAAACACCACCACTTATGAAAATATGAGAATTGCCTTGAATTTTTTTTTTTTTTTAATCATCTTGTTTCTTTTACTGCATTATTTCATTTTAGGATTCAACAAGGAAGTTCGATGTATTTTGTTTTTGCTACTACCTAACGGTATACTTTACTATTAAGGATCCACATAGTAGCACTATAACTAACTTCAAGAATATGCAAACTATATTTCCTAAAACACTAACAAATTATAAAGTAAAAAATTACACACTGACACACAAAAGAGATGGAAGTACCTCTAATTTGGTCATCCTGACAAAGCATTTGCACCAATGTGGTCTTCCCACATCCCCCAGGAGCAGTCAGTAGAAGCAACTGCACCTCCTCCTTCAACAGCAGCGTCTTCAACTCCTTCATTGGCATATCCAACCCGACTGTGAAATCCGGGGGATCAGGAACCGTGCACAGCACCCTTTGTCTATCCACAACCGAATCCACTTTCTGCAGATTAACATTCACATTTACCGAATTCCACCCATTCCTTGTGCTATGCACTTGCATATCAAGCTGACAGAACCTGACGATTTCTTCGACCAACTCTTTAAGTTTAGGGGAGTAGTATAGTTTGAAACAATAGTTCCACCACCGAATTTTCAAGCACTTGAGAACCAGGTTCTTTCCCTCTTCCATATGTTCAATCAAGCTCTTTGTCTCCACTTCTGGGAGATCAAGCTGTTCGCTTGATTGTGTTATTTCGTTGACCGTTGGCGCCAAACGATCTAACGTGGATTCGAGGTGTTTAAGAATGGGTTTGAACATACGGGCTTTGCTTACCACATCCTTAACAGTGACATGTAACACTGCAAAGCCCTCTCCAAATGCTGCCCCAAGAGCAGCCCCACCCACAAATGCTGCTGCCATATTTTTAGTTCAAAGATTTTATATCCAATATAGTATTTGGAAGCCCAATTGAGAAACTAAGACTTTTTTTTCTCTTTGAACAGTAAGACTTTTTTTTTTTTTTTTGAAACAAGAAACTATAATAAGACTTCGATATACCCAACTATGCAAAATACAAACTTTTTTTTTTTTTCAAATTTTAGGACGAATTATATTTTGATGCTAACAAATGAAAGGTTGCAACACAGTACAAGTAAAATAAACTATCAGGGAAACCTGAAAATTATAAAGCTAAATCTTCGTTTATATATAGTAGAAAATTTACAAACGAGTTCATCGATCTCAGCACAAGGAAACGAATCGGAAGTAGAGAAGAGTGTCACTGATTCTTTCGTGGAAAAGAAAAGGCAAAAATAAAGATATTTAAACACACAATATCTCCACGCTAGCGCGTCTTCAAAGATCTAGCTAGAAATGTCCGAAGTCGGAGTCTGACTTTAGTTGATGAACTTTCGTCCGAAGCAAGGGATATATTGAGTTTAAGGTTTGTTTGGTTGCGACTTGCAAAATATAAAAAGAGTGAGTTGATGAGAGAGTTGGAGGGTAAAAAAGATAAAAGGATTGAAAGTAGAATAGTTTGTATTAATTTACTCGCATACCATTATTAAAAGTTGATGCCCAATTAAAGAAAGAAAAAAAAGCAAACAACCGAAAAGAAAAAGAAAAAAAGACAATCACCTAAGTTTGTTACAAAATAAAAGAAATGCCCGGTTCCAAAAAGAAAAAAGAAAAAAAAAGAAAAGAAAGACACGTTCCAGTAAAACCCAAAAAAGTTTAAAAAAAAAAAAAAAAAACAAACCGAAAAAAGCTAAAAACAAGAAAAGGAAGCTGTATGTGTCTCACTGTCACACGCAGGAAAGGAAAAAAAGAAAGAAAGTAAGAAACAACCAAAACATCAAAGAGGGGTAGTTTAGTAATTTGCTTGTAACTACTTTTCTTATTTAAATTTTCTCTTCAAATTGGGGAGATAGAATTTTTGGTATGTTTAGAGAAACCTATTAACAGAAACCTTATATTAATATACAGAAACCTATTAACAGAAACCTTATATTAATGGTTTGGTTTTGCTCACCTATCCATCTAGTTATTAATACTTGTTAGCGGCAGACCTGTGCTATATGTGAAAAAAAAATGAGATTTATAAATGTTAGTCTTGTACTCTTCTCAAAATTATATGATTATTTTCTAATAAAGTATAGTTGATACAATATATTATATTTTCTAAATTAAGCTATATTTTGTTATTTGAAAGTGTTTTAAATTTTAAAAATTTTTCCTTTTTAAATGAAACATAATGCATTTTACGTTCATTTATTATATAAGGCAAAATATATTGTAAATAATGAAATGTGAGGTTGGAATTTGTCTCTAGTACTCCCTACAAATGGAGGAAAAGAAAAATACAAGACTTTAATAACATAACAAACCTCTCATTCCAAAGCATTACTAACGTTGACTGAATGAACCAAACTAGACCAAAGTGGTTGAAGTAGACTGAAGTGGTCAAACTAGATCGAAATAGACTGAAATGGACAAATTGGACCAAAGAGGATCAAAAGGATTGAAGTAGACAAATGATCCGCAATGGACCAAAGTGGACTGAAATGCTACCCCGATGTGACTCAATAGGAGCGTATCAATAATAAATACTATGTTTCAGCTTTTAGATATTATATAAATATAAATTATAATTTGACTAATATCGTTGACTACAGAAGGTTGAGGCCAAGATGTTTTATAAAGTTTTGATCATAACTACTAAATCGTTGGACCATGTCATTTAAACATAATCCTATCTAAAATTTAGTAAATTAAAATATTGTCCCGGAGATACTAGTAGCTAGAAGAGTTTTTTTTTGCAAAGGAAATTGGGATTAATCATTCTATTTTTTAGGGTAATTTTGCCGTTGTTATCAATTCTCTTCGTAAGGGTGATATGCTTTGTTCAGCGTTTGATCACCTTGCATGAGATACATTATCTCTAGTTAACTCTTTTTAGAGTTTTTGTTTTTCTCACACTTACATATAAGGTAATGCAATTGCATATACCTTAGCTAGGAGAGCACGTTTGTTTTTTCATTTTTTGTTTGGATGAAATCTGTTCCGCTAGATATTGCTTCTATCCTTCAAGTTGATTTACCAACACCTTCAATAAAAAGCATGACCGGTTTGTTCCTAAAAAAAAAAAAAAAAAAGCGGTTGACACCTCTTGGTGTGCATATGACTTGACATTCATGGTTCAAATTATCTTCTCTCATTGAAACTTTAATATAATTTTTATTTTATTTTATAATTTTATAATTTCATAATTTAATTAATTATTTGTTATTATTATTACCTAGTTTTGTGGTTTGCAATTTACTTATATATGCAAGAAATTCCAACTAAGTAATAGATATGACTTGTGGGACGCCTCCCACATGTGCCTTATAAGCTTGAGCTCACAGATACATGTGTACCACATCAATTAAATAATAGATATGACCTGTGGGAGGGTTATTATTATTACCTAGTTTTGTGGTTTGCAATTTACTTATATATACAAGAAATTCCAATTAAGTAATAGATATGACCTGTGAGAGGGTTTTTCGTCCCTGACCCCAATTAGAAGGAATTGTCCTCTTTGGAACTGGCGTTGTACACATGCGTCTGTGAGCTCAAGCTTATAAGGCATATGTGGGAGGCGTCTCTCCCCGATGTGGGATTGAACAAATCCTTGAGGACAAGTTCAACGCCGGTTCCAAAGAAAAACCCTCCCACATTAAAATGCGCTTTTGAGGGCAGTGCCTATCAACAGTTGTGTAGTAGTGGTATACATGTGTTTGTGAGCTCAAACTTATAAGGCACATGTGGGAGGCGTTTCTCCCCGATGTGGGATTGAACAAATCCTTGAGGACAGGTTCAACGCCGGTTTCAAAGAGGAAAATTCCTTCTAATTGAGGTTAGGGACGAAAAACCCTCCCACATTAAAAGACGCTTTTGAGGGCAGTGCCCATCAACAGTATTGCCCGCTTTGAGGAATGGTCCGTTGAGGACAATGCCACCCCGCACGGCTTTGTTACTCTTGAAGGGCACGCCTCTACCACTACCACACATGTGTAGTAGTGGTACACATGTGTCTGTGAGTTCAAGCTTACAAGGCACATGTGGGAGGCGTCTCTCCTCGATGTGGGATTGAACATATCCTTGAGGACAGGTTCAACGCCGGTTCTAAAGAGGACAATTCCTTCTAATTGGGGTCAGGGACGAAAAACCCTCCCACATGACCTATGTTAAATATGTACTTAGTGTCATTTCTTGTGGTGGGGATAGTGAGTTTTAATTAGTTCAATGGATAAAATTTTGTTTCCAAAAAATGATATTTTTTGTGATCAAATAAAAAATATGAGATTTGAATTGTGTCTGCTGAAAAAAAAAATGGTTGGGGTCACCAAATCTTAAGCTTACGACATTAAAAAAAAAATTAAATAAGAGAATGTTTTATATCAATGGTTAAAATTAAATAAATATCGTACAATAAAAAAAAAGGTAGGTACTATTGTATTTTTCATCACTGGAGTAGCAGTGTAGTACTAGTGCCTTTGTGGGTTCCCGTGGAAGGGAAAAATATTGGTAAAATACCTTAGGTATAATATATTATTCAAATTCAAAATTGAATAAGGTCACATAATCTAGTGTTCATGCTGTCTCCTCAACTACAATTCCAAATTTACATTCAGGCAGGGAGAATCATGGATATATAATGCGGATTGGATTGGATTCTGATGAGCTGGTTTGGAGAGTTTACCAAATATGTATGGGAAATGCAGAAGTATAGAGGAGGCTAGGCGCATCTTTGACAAGATGGTGGATAGGGATGTTGTTTCTTAGACAACAATGATTGATAGATTAGTAATGTATAGGGAAGATGGGAAGACTGATTTTCTATGTTCTTTGCATTGATGAGATCAGGGTTGAGACTTAATGATCTTGGCAAGTGCTTGTGCTGATCATGTTCTAGAGGACTTGGGCTGCAAGCTCATGGCTACATGACACAGACAAGGTTTAATACCCTTTCATTTACAGCAAGTGCTCTTGTTCATATGCAATCAAATTGTGGTAGTATTGAGAATGCAAAATAGGTATTTAAAGGGATGCCTCAATCAGATTTAGTTTCATGGACTAACCTAATTGTTAGAAATGCTTAAAATGGTCAATCGAATGAGGCTCTTAAGTTCTTTGAGTTGCTTCTCAAACCAAGTATGCAGCCTGACCATGTTACGTTTGTTGGGGCTCTTTCTGCTTGTATTCATGCTGGATTAGTTGGTAAAGGAATTGAATATTTCTACTTGATAAATGAAAATAATACTTCTACTTGAGAAAGGAAAAGATGGCTTAACGCATATAACAAATCATTATGTTTGTATCATATGGGGATTAACAAAATGCTATGAAGCTTTAATAAGTAATCTGGGCTTCCATGCTTGGTGGCTGTAGCCAATAGAATTCACCCTTTATATTTGTGCTACATGATTTAAGAAGAAGCATAAATAGCAAAATCTTTGCTACCACAATGAGAATCTTGCAGTTGCATTTGGAATCGTTTTAACTCCACCAAGAATGACAACAAGTTTTTTAACAATTTAAGAACTTGTATAGATTGCCACATTGCCGATAAATTTATTTCAAGGACTGTTAAGTACTAAAAAGGGATTTAAATCAGTTCCATTCTTTTGGGGATGGAAGTTGTTCATATAGAGACTATTAGCACTTCAAGTCACCTTAAGAGTTAAGATCCACGGCTCATTTCTACATGAAGTTTGAAAAATGGCGGAATAATGTTCCTATGATATGCGTTTTCCACAAATAAAGCTTTCGTACAATCATGATGCAGCACATTTTCATTCCCTATTTTGGATTTCTTAAGAAAAAACAGAGACGAAAGAGAGTAGTCTATGCATTGTGACTCTGCATTGTGATCTCAATTTATCTGGAATTCGAAACAGACTGCTTCTCCAAAATACTTTAGTTCTTTGGGGACATGGCTGATCAAGATCTAACTAAGAGAGTGTGGTAGTGTGTCAGTTAGATTAGAAATTTAGAATAGATGAGACCTTAGGTACGTGCATCATGTTAGACTTAGTTGTGCTCCTTGGATTTGTGTTCATAGATGCAGCTTTTCACATTTCTGTGTAGAGGAATTCGATCTTTCATGCGTTATAGAAGTGGTTATAGTGGAGTAAAATACTTGCCTTACAATTTCCACTCAAATGTGGCAGCGCAGTTTTTATATTTCTTGTATAACTTTTTATGAATGAAAAATGGCTCACCGGCCATGAGGCTTGCAATGACTCTTTCACGCAATGGGGGGAAAATGAACTTGAGGTCTAAATTATCAGTATCAAGAAATTACTGTAGTTAGTAAATTGAACTGCGGCATCTGCCTATCCCCCCTTTTTATTATAACTAGCTGCGAACCTGCGCGTTGCGCATGAAAATTATTTTTATGGTGGTTTTATTCATTTTTTATACAATTTAAACTAATTTAATAAAGAGTAATGTATATTTATTATAAGAATAATCATAAATATAATATAGGAATAATCATAAATCATAAATCTAATAATTTTTGTCCTACTAAAATGAAAAAAAAATATAATTTTTCTCAAAAATTTAAAAGGCAAGTTAACGAAAATATTTATTTTTTAATAAAAGTTATTTATAACATTTTTTGAATTATTAAAAAGAATATAAAATTTGGAAATTTTTTTTTTTTTAGTTTTAAAAAAACTTTCTCAAACTTATTTTCACTGCCTACAATTCAAAACACTGAAAAAGTAACTAAAAAAATTAATAAAACTTAACTATGATTAATTGGGCCAATTAGGAAAACAATTTATTGTTTATAATCTACTAAGGTTATTTTCTTTGTAGAAATTGTAATTTCGTCCACCCAAAACATATTATCAAATAAACAATTATTAACAAATTCTAAGAATTAAATTTCTATATATGCATTGTTATATAGTAATAATAATAATAATAATAATTGTGAAAGATAAAATTTTTCTCTCATCCAATAATTTTTGTTTAGCCAACCTTTGCTTTTTTTCTAAATAAATGGCATTATAGAGTACTTCTAATACAATTATTAAGAATACTTTGTCCACCACAAAGGATTAAAAATAAACAAAAATGATTAAAGTCTCATAGTTTAACATCTAAATTGAGCACTATTAAAATCATGCTATCAAATTACAATAACTACCAAATTAAATTATTCAAATCATGCTATGTAGTAGAATAATATTATATTTTTATATTGAATTCTTTATAACGCAATATAGGATAACATTTAACAACCAAAGAGAGAGAGAAAAAAAAACAATTAAAAAAAATAAAATTGAATCGCATTAACCTAAAGTAAATTAAAGAATACAAAAAATTATCAATCTAAAGCGAAGATGCACAAAAAATAAAAAATAAAAATCCACCCAAAAATTTTGTGTGTGTGTGTGTGTGTGTGTGTGAGAGAGAAATTTTTTTTATAAGGGAAAACTATACATAGAATGAAAGAGATAGTGACCAATTTATAGTAAGAATGTGTGAATAAAAAGAGACAAAAGTAGAGGAAGATGAAGGAAAAAATGAATAATATTAATGTAGAGCATAGTGAGGAGATGAGAAGGCGAGGGAATGAGAAAGGTTGGAGAAGTAGTGGGGAGATGAAAAGGTAAGGAAGGGAAAATGGTTGGAGAAGTGAAAATATGAAATATATATATATATATATATATTGAAAGTAATTATAAGAAAAGAGAAAGAAAGAAGATAATGACGTGGACGCTAACGTAGCTAAACGTAATATAGGATAACATTTAACAATCAAAGAGAGAAAAAAAAAACACAACAATTAAAAAAAAAAAACTGAATCGCATTAACCTAAAGCAGATTAAAGAATGCAAAAAATTATCTTTTTTTTTTTTGGTGAAGATACAAAAAATTATCAACATAAAGTGAAGATGCAAGAAAAATAAAAAATAAAAATCCACCCAAAAAATTGTGTGTGAGAGAGAGAGAGAGAGAGAGAGAGAGAGAGAGAACCTTTTTTTCGTAAGGGAAAACTATGAATAGAATAAAAGAAATAGTGACAAATTTATAGTAAGAGTGTGTGAATAAGAAGAGACAAAAAGAAATGAAGATGAAGAGAAAGATGAAAAATGATATTAATATAGAAGGTATTGAGGAGATGAGAAGGTGAGGGAAGGAGAAAGGTTAGAGAAATAGTGGGGAGATGAAAAGGTGAGGAAGGAAGAAAGGTTGGAGAAGTGTAAATATGAAATAAAAAAAATATTAAAAATAATTATAAAAAAATGGAAAGAAAAAAAATAATGACGTGGACACTAACGTGGATCAACGTGAGCGCAACAACATTAAACTCTATGCTTCAGCTTTTAGTAATATATAGATTAATAAGTTGCCTGTGCAATGCATGGATAATGTTGTAATGCTTTATGTAAATTTGTCTTTGAAAAATGTTATACATATATTATAGCATATTTATTATAAAAGTTTGTAAGTAATGAGTTCATCATAAAAAGTAACAATTATAAATTGAACACATATATCTATTATAATTATTTTGTTTAAGTAATGAACAATAATTGAAACAACTTTGGAGTAATATTGGATAATAAAAGCATATTAATTCATTCTATATTATTGATTTTATTATACGATATAATAAAAAGCTTCATTATGAAATCTTTCTTCTTCTTTTTTTCTTTGTTTCTTCAATGCTTTGTTATTGTAGTATGGTGACGCTTGTTATCATCATCAATTTCTTCAACTTCAACGTTTGAAGTTTAATCCGCCCATATTTGTTCAAATTTTGAGCTTTCACCACTTTTTCCTTTTGTTGCATCATTTGTGTTAATCACTAATAAATTAGCACCGGGAGATTCTTGATTGGATTTTACAAAATTTGGACTTTGTTACTAAGATTTTTTGTAGGTATTTGCATTCATATTAGATTTCAATAATGTGACAGTTTTTTTTTTAATGTTTTTATTTTTTATTAATTTTGGAATAGTGCAACAAAAAGAATTAATATAACATATTGGATTATGTATATATATTTTTTTCTTCCATACCTTTTTGTCATTTGAATGAGCCTCAAAAATCTTAGCAACTATGTAAGTTTCAAAACTATCCATCAAATTGAATTCATTCAAATAAAGTAGGAAAATCCATTTTTTTCCTTTTTTTTTTTTTTCAAATCACCTAGAATTCCTTTTCCAATATCAATAGTTTTACAATAATTTAAATAAGTTGTACCTCTATTTTTCAACAAGATCTCGATTAAATATCACAAAATTTGTTTTGTCAGTTGCATCAAAAACTTCAATTTTAATCTTGTATTTGAAATAGTTTGTAATTATATATATATATATAGTAGTTATAATGAGATAAAAATATTATAAATATTTGGAGAATATGTAGTTAATGTGAGCTTCTCTAACTTTGGGATGGAAATTTTTTTTTTTTTTTTTTTTGTTTCACATTTTGTACACCAAAATGATCCTACTTGTGGTTTGATATTCCTTTCATGAAGCACACACAAAATGTAGACCAACCCATTGTTGTATCAATGTTACTTATTGTTGCAATACCTTAACAATTCACATCTTGCAATGAACTTTGAAATTAATATGTATTATTTTTTTAATGTAAATAATATGATGTATTATTATTTTTTAATGTAAATGATGAGAATAATTTGAAATGATTAACAAACCTGTTTTGTAGGATCTCATTCAATGCATTTTATCTTTACAATTCAATGTATAGGATCATGTTTTTGACCATTCTTATCATTGATTATTTTTAAAAGAAAATATTAAGTTAATGGCATTTTGTGAGATAGCCTATGCTATTTATTAGACTTTTTTGTTATTATAAATTTTAGAAATATGCATTTGTCAATTATTGCAACAACCTTAAGAATCTCAAGATTTATATATATAATTTTTTATCTTTACTATTCAATGTATATGATCATGTTTTTGACCATTCCTATCATTGATTTTTTTTTTTTTAAGAAAACATTAAGTTAATGGCATTTTGTGAGATAGTATATGCTATTTATTAGACTCTTTTGTTATTATAAATTTTAGAAATATGCATTTGTCAATTATTTCAGCAACCTTAGGAATCTCAAGATTTATATATATTTTTTGTTGCATTGGTTGATGACAAAGAGAATTTGTTTGCATAAATTGCATAGAACATTGAATTGAAATTGGGGAAAAATGAAAACATGATTTCATGAAAATGAGATTTTCTAGAAGTATAATCTATATGTGGGAGAGGCAGAAAAGAGTTTGTAACTGGATAAGAGTTTTGGCTTTAATATACACGTGGGAAGGATCAGACTTGGTTTATAATATGTAAGGTAATAATTGGGCTTGGGTTCTTTTGAAGGTTTGGTCTATTTTTAAATGGTAGTCCATTTTGTAGAGAATAACTTTTGGTCTAATTGTTAAGAGCAGTCCATATTGTATATAAAAGTAAAAAGAAGTTACTATGTTTTATTGGGTAACAGTAAAAAAAAATAATAAAAAGAGGTAAAAAATGCTAAATTTATATAATAATAAAAATAAGTTACTATGATTTATTGGGTAACAGCAAAAAAAAAAAAAAAAAAAAAAAAAAAACTTAATGAAAAGAGGTAAAAAAAGGCTAAATGCAATATTAGAGCGCCACGTGATAGGACTTCATGCACTCTCGCTTGAGGTCTCTGCTTTTATATATATATATATATATATATTGATTGATTACAGCTAAAAATATATTTAATGTTGGTTACTCCCATAATTTGTAGTCCATACCTACAGAGCTTTCTTGGAGAGTGCATGAGAAAAGATACTGCATCTCAGAATGAATCAAAATCTTCACAGAGAGAGAGAGAGAGAGAGAGAGAGAGAGAGAGAGAGAGAGAGAGAGAGAGAGAGAGAGAGAGAGCAAAGAATGGACCGAATGGTTTGAGGCTCAAAATCCTGGCTCATGTAAGTGTTCAAAGAGCTCCCACGCAATGGTTAAGATGGTGATTATTAGATTACACATAAATTTCTATTCTATTGCTTAATTTGATATTGAGGGATTTGTTTAGTTTTGTTATTAGTACACACTGCATTTTGTGCCATGTCTTTCAAAAGGCAGTTGTGTACTATCTAGTTTTCATCCAAAGAATTTTTTTAAGGGATAATCTCACTTTTTCATCTTAAACTATAATCTCAAATTATACTTTGCACCATAAATTTTTAGAATGCATAGTTATCATTTTAAATTATAATCCGTGTTACACTTTTCATGTTATAGTTAGCTACTGTTCACTGGGGCTTTGGTTGCCCCCGTGGCTCCACCCTTTCCCCTAATGAATCAACTCTCTTCACAATATGATTGACCTTTTGTAAAGTCTTCAACCCATTCCTTGTGAACTTCATCGTTTTAAAGCAAGAACAGAGATTCTGAAGTTTTCTCCATGTGTGTATATATATGTGTATACAGAAATCTTTATTTACAGTTACTTTATACCTGACTTCTTGTAGTCTTTTTCTCTATAGCATAAGTTTGATCTCTTCTTTTGTTTTGTTTTATTTTATCTTTTTATGAAAAAGTCCAATTTTTTTGAACTGATTATAGATTACATGAGATAGATGCCATCATTCAATATATATATATATATATATATATGTATAAAATTGTACGCATATAATAATGTCATCATCAAGTTGCACCTAATGTAATTTTTTTTTGAAGTAAATCTTTTATGATATAAATAATATATTGTACTATACTTTTTTTTATGAAATGATAATGATTCAGACAGTCATCAAAAGATTTATAAGATACTAAAAATATCTATAGGTCGTGTAGGTGGGAGCTTCAAGAGATCTTCTACATAATCTTTAAAAAATAAAATAGGTCATGCTCTCTCTCTTCCTTCAATTCGATTTACCCACTGTGTTCTTGAAATTGAAATAAATCTTTTATTTCAATAATATGCTTAGCATGCAAGTTATGAATTGTGTGGACTATTGACTGTTTTTTCTAAATGATGTTAGTTGTATAGGGTTTTAGGTCTACTTAATTTATGCACAAGAAAATGTAATTCTAAGGAATTATGCGCTTTGCATGAGTAGGTATATTGATTCATTTGTATCTTTAGTCATATTGGTCAATTATTTTTGCCGAGTAACCAAGAACTATAATATTATTCCACAAAAAAAGGGATGGCATTCACATCCAAGTTATACATATTCTTAACTAAATTAAATCAAAAAAGCTCAACCTTTTTTAGTTTAGCTTTTTTTTTTTTTTACATACATACATACATATATTACCAATTGTAGTTTTTAACAAATTAAAGATATTTAACATTTTGCTAACTACTAATGAAACCTTTTCTATTAATGGAAATATCATCAATTATTCATTTAAAACAAAAGTCTTACAACTAGAAGCAATACGCATCATCAAAGAATAAAAAGTAAAGAGTAGTGTTTATTTAACACATACTATTGCACATAAAAAAGTACACAAACTCATTTTTATGTGCTTAAAAAGTGAGTGTTTGTACTTTTTTGCAATAGAGAGTATGCCCTAGCTCTCACCCAAAAGAAAAAACAATAAGACAACCTTCTAACCATGAAGGATTATTTGAACTAAAGAACTAGTTGGGTAAGTCTGGGCTTTACTTGAAATTTCAAATTCACGTAGCATGATAGCAACAATACACGGAGGAGCCTCCTCCATTACCACCTTGTCATCAACCATCCCGGCGTGATGAACAAGACTATGGGTTGCATGGTTCACTTCTATCCTCACGTGTGTAACCGAAACAGGAGAATAGTGAAGCAAATATTGACCTACTAGAAGAAGTGGGGGGAGTTTTGAGTAGGGAAAGGGGCTCAGGACCGTTATAGTTAAGGCCACCGTTCATCGGAGCTTCGGTTTTTGTCCCTATTAATGAATCAATCAACACCGTTCGTAATATGATTTACCTTTTCCAAAGTGATCAACCCATTCCTTATGGCATGTACTTGCAAATCAACCTGACAGAACCTGACTATTTCATCGTCCAACTCTTTAAGTTTGGTGGAGTAAGATGCTTTGAAACAACTATTCCACCACTGGATTTTCAAGCATTTGCGAACCATCTTCTCTCCCTCTTCCATCAGTTCCATCAATCTCTTTGTTTCCTCTTCTAGGAGATCAAGTTGTTTGCCTAATTCTCTAATTTGGTTGACCATTGGCGTCAAACGATTCAACGTGGATTCAATGCGTTTAAGAATGGGTTTGAACATACGGACTTTGCGTATCACATCCTAAACTGTGTCACGTAACACCGCAAAGACCTCTCCAAATGCTGCCCCAAGAGCCGCCCCTCCAACAAGTGTTTCTGCCATAACTTTGCTTCCAAGATTCTATATATATCCAATATAGTATTTCGAAACCCAATTGAGAAACAAAGATTTCAATCTACCCAACTACATGCAAAATGCAAACTGGCAAAGCAATACAGTGGTAAACTAAACAAGTAGTGAAACTTGAAACTGGCAAAGCTAAATCAACTTAGAGCATTCACATCAAGGGTTTTAAAAATTTTAGCATTTACTATCTAAAAAACCAACTTTATAGTATTTAACACATCACTTTACAATACACCTAACATCAAAACTTCTATTTTTTTTTACCACTTTATTTAAATATTCTTTATTTATTATTTTTTATTCTATCTCACTCTCCATCTGTCTCAACCCAACAGATCTAGAACCTTCTCCCTCTCTCTGATCTTCTGCTCTCAAATCCGTGCTCCATGGCTGACCACCAAGCTTTGACTCTGAACATCAATGCCACCACTCCATGGTGGTTCAACCCTAAGTCTCATCCTCTCCATATTCTCGACCTAAAACCATTTTCATCCCTTCGAGCTCTCTCTCTAAAACTAAGCTCTCCTTCTAAACCTCAATGGCCAGAGCTTTTCAAGCTCATCACCTCCAACCACGGCACTCAACAACCTCATTCTCTGCTCTATCTTCGAATTCAAACCCAATCCGAGTCTATCTCTCTCTAGACTTTGATCCCTTTGATCCAAATGAGGCAAAGCCTCCCTGTTCCACCACGGAACCTAGCCAATGCCAACGCCAATCACTGTACACATTCTCGGCAATGGATTTGCACTGAGATCCTAAGGGTTTTTCAGTGGTTTGTTGCTGGATTTTGGGCTATTTTTGGTGGTGTGTATAGAGGGAGATTGGGATTTATTTTTTGGGTTTTGGAAGTTTTTTTTTTTTTTTTTTTTTTGTATTTTCTGGGTATTTTTAGTGAGGTTTTAGGTATTTTTCTATGCTAATTTTTTGGTTAGGTTTCTGTGTGATTGCAGTGGGGTTCTTTCTGTGTTTTGGGTATGATTTATAGAGTTTAATTTGAGGGTCACTGTGAGGTTTTTGCCATAGAGTTTTTGGGTTATTTGTTGGGATGTTTGAGTGTTTGTTGTGAGCTTTTAGGGAAGAAGATGGTGAAAGAGTTGGCTGAGATGGTGAGAGGGAGAGGAAGAAGTTGGGGTGAGAAGGTGTGACAGAGGAGAAGTGAGAAAGGAGAGAGAAGAGAGAAGAGAAGGAAACAAGCACAAAAGAGAGAGAGAGAGAAAGAAATTAATAAAAAATGATAACATGTTGCTACAATGCGCTCTCATTTAGAGCATTCTTATCAAATGTGCTAAAAATGCTAAATGCTATTTTTTAGCATTTTTAGCACCTCAAATGATAATAACACACCTTCATCAAATATGCTAAATCCTAAAAATTTTAGCATTAAGCTACAGTGCAATTATCTTTGACACTCTACTATAGCAAGATGCTATAGTTTTATAATATTTTTTTTCTTTCTCTCTCTCACTCTCTCTTGTGTCATGCCTTTCTTCTCCCCTGCTTTCCTCTCTCTTTTTCTTTCTCCTTCTCTATGCCTGTTTGTTTCTTTGGCTCTTGATCTCCACTTCAACAATGGTGAGTGATGCGACAACGAGGATGGCGCCGTCGTCGCTGTTTTTCTGAGGGCCTCGTCAAAGGTGTCGTGGACATCTTCCCTGAACGTGGCTTCCACTGCCAGTGCCACGCTGGTCATGAGATGCTCTGGGTGTGGCTAGGTTTTATTGGGTTGATTGGGGTTTGCTTGTCGCTTTTCATCGAGGGTGGGTTGTTTTAATTTTGTGATTTGGTTGTTTCGTGGGTTTTGTGCTTTGATTTCAAGGGGTGTGATTTGATTTGTGATTTGGTTTTTTGTTGTGATTTTGTGATTCTTTGATTTGTGATTTTATGGTTTGTGATTTCGGTGGATGTGGTCTTTGTGATTTGGGTCTTCTAGGTTTTTGTGATTTAGGGCTTTTGGTTCGTGATTTGGGTTTTTGTGATTTGATTTTGGCTGGGTTTCGGCAGTGGTGCGTGGTTGGAGGTGATGAGCTTAAAGAGCTCCAGCCATGGAGGTTTGGAAGGAGAGCTCAGTTTAAGAGGGAGGGCTTGAAGGGATGAGAAGGGTTTTAGGTCGAGAATATGGAGAGGGTGAGACTTAGGGTCGAACCACCGTGGAGTGGTGGCATTGATGTTCAAAGACGGAGCTTGGTGGTCAGCCATGGAGCACAAGTTTGAGAGTAGAAGATCAGAGAGAAGGAGAAGGTTCTAGATCTGTTGGGTTGAGAAAGAGAGAGAGACAAAGGGAGAGAGAGGAAGAATAAAAAATAATAAAGAAAGAATATTTAAATGAAGTGGTAAAAAAAAATAGAAGTTTTGATGTAGGATGTATTGTAAAATGATGTGTTAAATGTTATAAAATTGATTTTTTAGATGCTAAATACTAAAATTTTTACAATCTTTGATGAAAAGGCTCTTAAAACATCAGCACTGGAGATTGCAAATGCCAAATGTAAGGAGAATTTGGCATTTCAAACCCCAAAATGCTCAGCATCTGAGATTGTAAAAACCTAAGTATTGCAATTTTTTTTGTAATACTACTACAGTGTAATTCTACCTTACTGCTACAATGCAATTCTAAAGGTAGAATTACACTGTAGCAGTATTGTAAAAAATAAAATAATATTTTATTCCCTTTTTTCCCCCCGAAATTTCTCTCTCTTCCTTCTCTCTCTTTCTCATCTACTCTCTCCTCTCTTTAGACCCGAGCACCATCTTCCTCCCAACATCAACATCACACATCACAGTGGTTCATTTTTTCTTGTGGGTTGTGATCTGGGTCATGTTTTGTGTTCTGGTTGTTTTTTTTTTTTTTTTTTTTTTTTTTTTTTTTTTGCTGTGACTGGTGCTTAAAATAAGAGGTGGGTATGGCTAGTTTTTTGGGTTGCTCAGGTTGGTGATGGGTTTGGTGGAGATTGGCGTGGGTCACTAGGTTTGGTGGAGATTGACGTGGGTCTTTGGGTTTGGTGGAGATCGGCGCGCTTCCGTTGCCTTCTCTTCTCGAAAAAGCCGAAATCTTACCATCAAATTTATTAGCTTCGCCGCTCCGTATCGCCAAAGGTTTGCCCCACCCGAAATCGTTATCATATATCGAAAATCTCGGCGAACTTCCCATTGTTATCATTGCACCGTCGAAATTCCCCAACGAAAAAAGCCTTAGCTCTCTCTCCTAGTCCTTGACTTCGCGACGCACCGTTTCGTTATCATGCGCCACTACGTTTTTGTGTAGGCTCACTTGGTTTGGTGGAGATCGGCGTGGGTTCGGTGTTGCTGGGTTTCTGGTTTTTTGTTGTTATGCTAGTTTTTTTTTTTTTTTTTAAATATGGGTTTTTGTTCCAGTGGGATTTTGGTGGGCAATGGGCAGTGGTGGCGTGGTGGGCATGGTGGAGGTGCGGTAGAGAAGAAAATTGGGAAAAAATAAAAAAGGAAAAATATATTTTATTGTGTAAATATATTATTTTAATGAATAAAATAGAAAAATAAAAGTTGAGATGCTGGATGTATTGTAAAATGGTATTGAATGATTGATACAGTAACTTTTTAGAATTGTTAAATGTGATAGAGTAACATTCTCTGATGCGAATGCTCTTATGAGAGCTCATTGTAGCAAGATGTCAAATTTTTTAGAACATAGCATCTTTGATGGAGTAAAATTTTGTGATCTTAGTTATTAAAATAGTATTTTAGCATTTATACCACCCCTAATGTGAATGATCTTATATTCTACAAAACTTATAATTTATAAACGTCGAATTTTTCTCGGTTTCTTTGTGCTGATTAGGAAATGGATCGGAAAGTAATAAATCGATTGAGTACCGAGTCGCAATAGAGTAGTGTCAAGTGTCAGTCAAGTGCTTCTTGGATTTCGTGGAAGAGAGAGTGAAATGATTCAGCAAAAAAAAGAAAGAAAGAGGGAAATGGGAGTAAAAGATAAAAAATGAAGCATTCAAATTACAGTTTTCTCGGCAATTGCGTATCTTTAGTTGTATTTGGATCCGGTGTGCACCGGGTGCAAAGTGTAATTACCTCCCTTTTAACCTGGAACTTTCGCTCTTTTGGAACTAGAAGTAGAGGCAAAGTCAGAAATATCACAACATTAGAAAAACTAATTGCTGACACGAGTTTTTATTTTATTTCTAAATTTGTAATCATTAGTCTTTAGATAATGACTACAATTTTTTCTAAAGTAAATTTATTAAGAAGTTTAATGAGTATTATCATTTTTTATTGATAACAATTATATAAAATGAGTTAAATAAAAATTAAAAAAGAAGATTTCAATGTTGCTGATCTCTTTCTTCTTTACCAAGTCTACTTTCTTATGGTTATTTTCTTATATAAATATATTAGACGTGCCTGAGTGCTTACACATTCTCACGTAATTAGACTTGGTCCCCAAACTCGTCATTCGTAGGATGTAGACCGTCTTTCTTATCCACCAAGGCAATTAAAAAAAAAGAATTTTTATTTCTTTTTTTTTTGAGAAAAAGAAATAAAAAGAATTCTTTTTCTCAAAAGAATTTTTATTTCTTGTTTTACTTTCCTTTTAAAAAAATATAAAATAAGTGGTGTCCGCTGACATCTTTTAAAACTCATGATTTTCAAATAAAAACTTTCAAAACCAACCTCTATGTGTGTGTGTGTGTATATATATATATATATAAAACCTTCCGAAGAGCGTCACGCAGTGTTGTCACAGCTCAAAGAATGAACCCCAATTGCTAAAACCATAAATAAATAAATAGATTTTTCATTAAAAAAATACACATGTTGGACCTGGCCTTCTATAGGACGAAGGTGCGCGAAACACCTTTAACCATGGAAGATTCTTGGCTCTTGATGCTTCCCACTTCAGACCTCTATGAGAGATTAGTAAAAGCCATTGCCATATAAATTCACTTTTAAAAGTCATTTTCTCTCTGTTTGCTTTACTCCATCTCAGTTTGCTCCTCCTCCATCTTCACTTTCCCTAGTGATTGAGTTTGTTTAGGATAGAATCTCTGGGTCTTGGAGGTGCAAAAGTTGCTGAGAGGGAGAAGACCTGGCTCACTTGTTAGATTTTCTAGGGATTACAGGATGAGGGTAAAGTTCTCGGTATGGACATAGAGGACAACAAATCATTGATAGCAGTTTTTTTTTTTTTTTTTCCTGTTTATTAATTATGATTCTATGATTTTCTCACTTAATAACTCATTTAGCAAAAAATAAAAATTAAGAAAATTAAATTGGACTCTGCAATGTAATAAATAGCTGTACCAAAATTAAGAAAATTGGATAAAACATATGACATAAATTATACTCTAATTTAATATTTAATTGGATTTTCTCTTAGTTTTTGCTTTATATATATATATATATATATATATATATATTATACAGTTTTGACTAATGTCATTGACTGTTGATGGTCGAGGCCATGATGTTTTATAAGGTTTTGATCCTAACTATTGAATCCTTGGACCGTGTCATTCTAATGAAATCCTATCTAAAATTTAATAAATTAAATCATATAGCTACAAATTAGAAGTATGCTAGGTCAAGTAGTTGGCACTTAATTTCTCTGTAACTAAGAAAGTTTTCTAACTTTTCTTAGGCAGTGGAATAGTTGTACCTTCTACGAAGGCTTGTCTGTCTTCCAGGTTTTAACAGTGTTACAACGTTGGCTTGTTGGGTTTTCTTCCAAGGAATTGGGAAACAGATTGTCTTTTTCTTTTCTTCTCTTGTTTGGTTATTTTCTGTCTTTACAATGGACGAATTGTCACAAAGTTGGACGAAAATATCGCTCTCCGATAGAGAGGGCCCAGGTTGTTATCTAGAGAGTGAGTTTAGTTTGCAAGAACATATTATAGCAGCAAAGTTTCTCATGAAACGAGCTCTTAATATCGAGGCCATCGCAAAAACTTTCACTTCTTTGTGGCGCTCGAAGAGCGGATTCAAGGTCAGAAACCTTGGAGGTCATGTAGTTCTATTCATCTTTGATAATGCAAGTGAAGTTGACAAGGTGCTTAGCGCAGGGCCGTGGAGTTTTGACAAACATTTAGTGATCATGCAAAAGTATGATAAAAGCATTGCTGTGGAAGAACTGAAATTTGAGAGGACTATATTCTGGGTGCAGGTTCATGGTATTCCTTATAAATACTTGAATGTAAAGGCGGCCGAGAAAATCTGTGAAGTTGTAGGCCAAGTTATACACTCTAATGATCCAGCTGAAACTGGGGGTGGCAATTTTATGAGGATTTGGGTGAGGTTGGATGTATCCTTACCTCTTTGCCGTGGTCAAGTCGTATCCTTAGAGAACGGGAAAAAAACTTGGATCACGTTCAAATATGAACATCTACCAAATATACGCTATTGGTGCGGTAGACTAGATCATACTGATCGGGATTGTGATATTTGGTTGGAAAGTGAAGGAAGCTTAGAAGAAACTCAGAAGCAATTTGGCCCGTCTCTAAGTGCTCCACCGTTTTTTCGGTTAAAAAAGAGTGTCTTCACCATTCCAGGATTCTACACTCCTAGCAGAAGACAACAGAACCACTAGCTAGCGAGACCAGACCTGCACAGAAGGGACTAAACAGTGATGGAACACCACCAACGGAGGAGGGCACGGTAGTGTACAACCTGGCAACATCTATCGCTAAATTAAAGTCCCAGTTATTGGAGGAAACTGATACCATTAAGGAGTCCATTCAATCATGCAACGGCTATAGTGATATTAACGCCCATGTTCCTAAAAAAATTCCACACAATCCGGATTCAATTAATGTAGCAGATAATGAGACAATTATGACCGAAAAATTAGGAGCTAGCTACATTTATCCCTCAACAGATACAAGAGACTTTATTCCATTTAAAGTCTTGGACCAATCATTAAAGCCTACTCAAGACCAAGCGGCTGAACTAAAACTTAGACAGCAAATTAATTCACATGAAGCCCTCCCACGTGAGAAGCATGAGATTACTAGGGCACAAAAAAAACCTAGCACGTGGACAAGGCTGGACAGAGGAAGCACGACTTAGAAAGTTTATCAACCAGATATTTTTGGTGCATGCAAGAGGAATTTTTTGGCGATTAATGACCATCCAAAATTACCTTGCAACAAAAAACAGGTTTTGAGGGATGATGTTGATTTTTCTTTCCAAATGGTGGAGGTTGATGATCAGCCCCGCCAACAGCCATGAATCTCTTAGTATGAAACTGTTGTGGGCTTAGGAACCTGCGTACAGAGAAGGAGCTTGGAATAATCATCCGGGCAAAAGATCCCTCTGTTGTGTTTTTAGCCGAAACATGAGCAGATGAAGCTAGGCTAGATCGAGTTCTACACAACATTAATTTTGATCACAAGTGGGAAGTTTCTAGTAGGAGGAGGGGGGGTGGACTGGTGCTCTTCTGGAAGCGAGATGTCAATGTAACGATTGAGGATTCTCATAGGTATTTTATTGATGCAACATTTGATAAAAATATGGAATCGGAATGGAGAATCACTGGATGTTACGGAGAACCTGAAACTAATCAGAGAATGGAAGCATGGAATAAATTGAGGGGGTTAAACAATAGGCCATCCATTCCATGGATTTGTGCGGGGGACTTTAATGAGATCAGTAGACAAGATGAAAAATTGGGGGGAGCTTTGAGGGGTCACTCTCAAATGCAAAACTTTAGAGATGTTATTGATGAGTGCGGATTCATTGACTTGGGATTTGAGGGTCCCAAATTTACTTGGAGCAAACACTTTAGTGATGGTCACTCCATATGGGAATGGTTGGATAGAGGGTTGGTGAATAGCGAATTCCTCCTAAAATTTCCAGCTTCAAAGGTGTCTCATCTCAGATGTGTATCATCAGATCATGTACTAATTTTTATCAACCTTTCGAGGTTGGAAGCCCCACCCAGGAAAAAGGTGTTTCGTTTTGAAGAGATGTGGCTATCTGATTCACAATATGGTGAAATAGTAGAGGCGGCATGGAGAAGTGGATAGGCAAGTGACATTTTGGAAAAAATAGAAAAATGTAGCAAAGACTTAGAGTGGTGGGAGAAGAATTTCTTTGGGAATGTTAGGAGGGATTTGGAGGAAAAAAAATTGCTAGCTAAAGTTAAGGCCGATGCAATGAGGAGCAGAGATAATTCCCGACTTAGAGAATTAAAAGCTGAAATTCATGTACTCATGGATAGAGAAATCCGATTATGGAGCCAAAGATTAAGAGTTTTATGGTTGAAGATCGGTGATAGCAATTCCAAGTTCTTTCACAACAAAGCAACTTAGCAGTTTAGGAAAAACTCCATCCTTGGAATTAATGATAGAGGTGGAATTTGGCAAGTGCAACCAGTTTTGATTGGGGACATTATTGTTAATTTTTTTGGAGAGTTGTTCACTACATGTAATCTGGCCTTAGGAGAGGATTCTCTCTCCTTCATTCCACAGCTAGTTATAGACGAGATCAATGAGCAACTAACAGGTGAATTCATGGAATGGGAAATGCCAGAAGCACTCAAACAAATGGCGCCTCTAAAAGCACCAGGGCCAGATGGGATGCCACTACTATTCTACCAAAACTTTTGGGGGATGATCAACCAAAAGGTAACATCCATAATACTCACTTGGCTGAACTCAAGTAAATTGCCTCACCCAATAAATCACACCTTCATCACTTTAATCCCAAAGGTTAAAAATCCTTAATTAGTTTTTGAATATCGACCTGTAAGTCTATGTAATGTTTTGTACAAGATTTTCTCCAAAGTTCTAGCTAACAGATTAAAAAAATTCATGCCAGAAATTATAACTGAGCATCAATCTGCTTTTGCAAAAAATAGGCTTATTTCAGATAATGTTTTAGTTGCCTTCGAGACTTTACATTGTATGAAAAATCATAATTCAGGAAAAACAGGTTTTATGGCTGTTAAGCTTGATATGAGTAAAGCTTATGACAGGGTGGAGTGGATTTATTTACAAAAATTGATGGAGAAAATGGGTTTTAGCAATAGGTGGATTGGATTAATCATGGAGTGTGTTTGTACTGTTTCATACTCAATTCTAGTGAATGGTGAACCGAAAGGGCTTATCAATCCAACAAGAGGCATAAAGCAAGGGGACCCCTTTTCCCCTTTCCTCTTCCTTTTATGCATGGAAGGATTACATGGTCTAATTACAAAGGCAGCAAGAGCGAAGGAAATCAACGGCTTCTCTCTTTGTAAGAGAGGCCCTAAATTAACCCATTTATTTTTTACAGATGACAGCTTGCTTTTTTGCAAGGCCAACCCCCAAGAATGTGGAAATGTGCTCAAAATCTTATCGGAGTATGAAGCGGTATCAAGCCAAAAAATCAATAGAGAAAAGACATCTCTTTTCTTTAGCAAGTCCACAAAAGAGGATATGAGGCAGGAGATAAAAACAGTGTTGGGGGTGCAAGAAATAAAATTTTATGAGAAATATTTAGGGCTGCCCTCATTAGTGGGAAGGGGAAAAAAAAGCAAGCTTTAGCTATAAAAAGGAGAGGGTATGGAGAAAGTTGCAAGGGTGGGAAGGAAAGCTTTTGTCTCAAGCAGGTAGAGATGTCCTAATCAAAGCTATTGTCCAAGCCATACCGACATATACCATGGGATGTTTCAAAATTCCCTTGGGGTTAGCCATACCGACATATACCATGGGATGTTTCAAAATTCCCTTGGGGTTATGTCAGGATATCGAAGCAATGATTAAAAAAAAATTTTGGGGGAAACGGGGAGATAGAAGAAAAATACACCGGATTAAATGGTCGGAGTTGACAAAATCGAAGCTAGCTGGAGGAATGGGTTTTAGGGACCTTGCATTGTTCAATGACTCACTCCTTGCCAAGCAAGCTTGGCGACTTTTACATAATAAAGATACTCTTTTTTACAGGATATTCAAGGCAAGATTTTCCCACATTGCTCATTCATGGAAGCTAAGGAGTCGGCATCCGGATCATATGCATGGAAAAGCATTTTGAAAGGAAGGGAGGTCATCAAAATGGGTTCAAGATTTCGGGTTGGCAATGGGAAGAACATCAAGATATGGCAGCACCATTGGCTCCCCATCAAACATCCACCACTAGTCACTTCTCCAATCTTTGAGTCCATGGAGGATGCCATGGTTGATTGTCTAATAGATGAGGACACAAGAAAATGGGATGTGGAAATGGTGGATGGAATTCTGGTACCAACTGAAGCAGCACTTGTAAAGAAGATCCCACTTGCCCGAAGTCCCATTGAAGACTCTCTATTCTGGCCTTTCACAGCAAATAGGCAGTATAATTGTAAGTCAGGGTATAAGTTTCTCAAGAAACTGGAGGCAGGGGCTGTGGAGGATTCACAATCGGACTTGGATAGACCATTATGGAAAAGCATTTGGTCCTTGGAAGTCCCTAACAAGTATAAAAACATGATGTGGTTGCATGCAAAAATTCTCTTCCCACAAAGCTCAATCTGACCCAAAAAACTATCATAGATAACTTAACATGTAACCAATGCTATTCACACATTGAGGACTCGTTGCATGCTCTTTAGGGCTGCTCGGGTTTGAATGATGTTTGGGATGGTGACAGATGGTGCTTTCGGTCAAGGGAGGTGTTTACTGACTTTAAGGAATTATGCAGGTGGATAATGGAACATGGGAACTCACTTGAACTCTTTGCTATACAAGTATGGCACTTATGGCACCAGAGAAACCAATTACGTCTACAACAACCTTGCTGCCTCACAAAGGACCTGAAACATGATGCTCAAGCACGCTGGGATGAGATTAGAGCTATCAATCCATGATCAAACCAAGTCAGACCTCAACCAAAGCCAAAATGGATAGCACCACCACCAAATACATACAAGATAAATTATGATGGAGCGGTTTCAGATGAGGAGAATAAAGCACGGGTTGGAGTAGTAATTAGGGACTGTAATGGAGAGGTAATTGCATCCTTAATTCAACAATTGGAGCAAGCATATCAGCCCGTGGAAGTGGAGGCAATTGCTACATGTAGAGCAGTGGAGTTTGGCAGCGAATTGGGAGTGGACTGTGCTATTGTGGGGGGTGATTCAGAGGTGATTGTCAAGGCCTTGAGGAACAAGGATAATGGTTTAATTTCTTTTGCACCTTTGATAAATGATGTCTCTTTATTTTCAAGTTTGTATTCAAAATTGTCATACTGTCACATTAGGAGAGATGGCAACAAAGTTGATCATAGTTTAGCTAGGCTAGCTTTGATCACACCAGATTGTACCGTGTGGATAGAGGATGTCCCATCTCGCACCTTACGTTTTGTTCAGGCTGATTTGGCCGCGCTTTAATTTTATTTAATAAATTGTCCTCTTTCTCAAAAAAAAAAAAAAAAAAGTAGTTGGCACTTCTTAGTGTGCATATGACATTTATGGTTCAAATTTTCTTCTCTTATTGTAACTTTAATTTGATATTTTTTATAATTTCATAATTTAATTTATTATTATTAAGGTCTTGTTAACAAGTGCCCTAAGAGCACATGTTAAATACTAATAAATACTCAATTATGAATTTTTAATGGTTTGCAATTTATTTATATCAAGTGATCCAAATAAAAAGAAGTCTATAATCTATTGTACAAGAAATGGAGTAATTCTTAAGTACTTCCGAAATGTGGAAAATGGTGTTCCCTCCTCTCACATTTATGGTGGGATCCACTCATTAAATTCATGGTGAGGTCCACCATGAATGTGAGAGGAGAGAACACAATTTCTTTATAGTGGCATTTTAAAATGCTGCTATAGACCCTTAAATTTTTTTTTTTTTTTTTTTTAAATTAGCTATAGTAACGTTTCAAAATGCCACTATGGCCAAAAACCACCAACAAAAAAAATTTGATCAAAATTTTTTATAAATTGAATTAAAATTAAAATTACAATTACAATTTTAATTAAATTAAAAGATGCAAAACAAAATACAAACACTACAGCTAGCCCAACAAATTCAAAATGAAACACAAACCCATCCAAAATATTCAAAATCAAACACAACATGCTCACCTGCAAAAAATTAAAAAAAAAAAAAAAAAAAGTAACTCCACCCAAACACATTCAACCCCCAATGACCAACCTGCAAAAAGTAATCATCAAATAGATTTTGAATTTTTCACTACTTTCTTGGTTCTATTAATAAAGATATTATCATGTTCACTTGAGATCTCTATACCTATCAATCGTAAAAAGCCAAAGAATTCACAAAAATTAATTAGAAATCTTAGAGACCTATGAAGCAAAGTTAACAGCAAACAAGGAATAGACCAAAACTATTATCAAAAAAGGAATAGACCAAAACAATCATTAAATTTTTTTTTATTAAATGCTTACCTACAACTATACAACTAATGGCATCAAATACAATAGCACTCCTTCTTTGGTCACTAATCCCATAACAGTAGCACCATCTACAAATTTGAACAAAATCAACTAGCTACAACACCATTTGCAAATCCAAAACCCACTAACAGTAACATCACCACAAATAAAACAAGGGGAAATAAAATCAAAATGGAGAGGAAGAAAAAAAAAAATCCAAGTGTGGAGTGATAGAAGAGTAAAAGAAAGAAAAAAAAGAAAGAGAAAAGAAGAAAGATGGAGAAGTGGAGATAAGGGAGAAAAAAAAAGTGAGAAAAGAAATCAGGAGTTAGGTATAGAGATAAGGCAGAGATAAAGGAATGGGGGTAGGTGGGCTTTGATTTTAAATGGAGATAGTCGGGGTAGGTGGGAAAGTGTGGGAATGGTTTGCTTTTTTTTTTTTTTTTTTTTGGACCTATTTTGGCGTTTGCAAATGCTGCTATAGGTCCCTTATTTTTAATTTTCTAGTTCTTAACTTTTTTTTTTAATTTTTTTTATTGGACTTATAGTGGCATTTTCAAATGCTGCTATAGGTCCCTTATTTGATTTTTTTTCGTGCTAGACACTTTTTTTAATGTATTTAATATTTTTTTACGTGCTGGGCTATATAGTGGCATTTGTAAAACACTACTATGGGACCTTCATTTTTTTTTTTTTTTTGGGTTGGGCTATAGCAGCAAAACGCCACTATAGGCCCTTGTAAGACAAGGGCCTATAGTGGCTTTTCTAAAACGTTGCTATAGGTCTTTCGTTTGTGTGTGTGTGTGTGTGTGTGTGTGAGGAAACTTTTTTAAAAAAGTTTTGGTTAAAAAAAAAAATCGATGGAAGGCCAAGGACAGGGGGTCGTGGAAGTGTTTCGAGCTTATCTAATAGATAGGCGTGCCAAGCTTTAGAAAGTAGGGGCGAGGTCCCCATACTATAGAAGGCCGTAAGCAATGGCTTGCTAGGTCTATTTCGCACGGTTGTTTTTAACAAGTAGTGCAATCAAAAAGCATTCTATGAATGAATTCCTTCATAAACTTCATAAATAGAGTAGAATAGAAAGAAGACTCACTACTTAATTCGAAGGTGACACCCCTTGCTGCCTTTACGAAGATTCCTTTCCTTGCTTCTTTTGTTTGAAATAGGACCAAAGAGGGTATAATCAAGTTGTAAAGAAAGAAACCGCCAGGTCAGAGCGGGGGATTGTCTAGTCCTCCTCACTGACCACAAAGAAGATGGCTTTGTTGTTAAGCAGGCTGGCAGAGAGGACACCAAATGCCTAAACAAGACAAAAACTTATAGTGGCGTTTATGAAACGCTGCTATAGGTCCCTCAATTTTGTTTTTGTTTTTGTTTTTTTTTTTTTGGGATTGGGTTATAGTAGCGTTTTAGAAATATATGTATATATATATATATATATATATGAGAGGGAACTTAAAAAAAAAATCGATTGATTTTATATATATATATATATATATATATGAAAGGGAACTTAAAAAAAAATCTGTTGATTTTTTTTTAAGAGGATCTATAGTGGCGTTTATGAAACGTTGCTATAGGTCCCCCAGTTTATTTATTTATTTTTGGGTTGGGCTATAGCAATGTTTTATAAATGCCACTATAGGCGCTTGTAAGACAAGCGCCTATAGTGGCATTTATAAAACGCTGCTATAGGTCCCTCTTTTTTTTTTTTTTTTTTTTTTTTCTTTTTTTCGGTTGGGCTATAGCAGTGTTTATGAAATGCTGCTATAAGTCCTTTTTAATTTTTCTTTGGATTAGTTTTTTTTTTTTTTTTTTGGTAAAGGACCTATAGCAGCGTTTTACAAACACAACTATAGACCCTTATAAGACCAGAACCTATAGTGACTTTATTAAAACACTGCTATAGGGCCTTGGAAATGCTGCTATAGGCCAATGTTTTAAAATGCCACTATAGAGCTCCTTGAACACAGCATTAGATATGCTTATAGCAGCGTTTTTAGAAAACGCCACTATAGGGTACCTATAGTAGCTTTTTTGCATATGCCACTAAAATAAATGCTGCTATAGACTGCTTTTTTTGTAGTGAATAGACCACAGGGTTGTGCCTGGTAAGGGAGGCTCTAATGCTTAAGTCAATATCAATCTAAATATTTTGTATATAGATGGTGTTTTGTAGTAGTTTTTGGTATACCTTTGCAACTGAGGCAGATTCTCCCTTTTATAAGTGACTTAAGTAGTCGTTAGACATAATTGTAGGTGATTATTACCCTGAGTGTAATGGTCATTATGTTGATGGAGGTTTAAGATCATTGAGTAGTGACTGTCATAGAATATATTGAATGTGCTTGAGCGGTTACTTATCTTTCTTTGATGGCTTGCTGGTGACTTAATGTCGTCTATTATGGTGGACGACCAATTGATTTTTTTGGACTCATTAGTTGCCCCCCATTCTCGAGTTTGATTTTTCTTTGTACTAGTCAGGCTTAAGGAATGTTGTCAGGGGCGTTTTTTGCGCGTAGCCACGTGTCTTTAGAGTGACTTTGCTAAGCCCAGATTTGTTTTGGGGAGTCTAACCCGGAACTCGACATTGGGCCGTATAGTCCAATGGCTTCCGGTGTATTTTTAAGCCTACAAAATAGATAAAGCCTAAAGTCTTAGAATCATGATAATAGTTGAAATAAATAAATAAATAATATGCTAAGCATGATAGCTTTGATTAGATGGTGAGTTGATACGTTATTATTATGTATATTAAGTGATGTCCAGTGTTAGAAAATAATTGATTAGGTGTCAAATGTCCAACAATGGGATAAGTCCAATAGTCCATGTCAAGTTGCGGTTTATGGTTCATGTTTAACATAATAAGGTATGTTCGATAGTGGTCCATGTCTAAGTAATGTATGTCCATCAATGGTCTATGTCCAAATAATATATGTCCAATGGTGGTTTATGTCCAAATAATATGTCCAATGATGGTTCATGTCCAAATAATATGTGTCCAATGGTGATATGGATTCAATTTATTAGTACATATGTTTATTAATAAAGTATTAGTGAGACCATATTTATTAAATGGTGAGATGATATTAAAATGGCTTGCATCCAGCGGTAAAATGATAATGAATAAAATATATTTAATAATATAAATTTGAGGATAAAATGTAATGACTTATCTTCATATTTTGCAGCTCTAGCTGTAGCATCAGTGGAATTAGCATTTCAGCAACTTTCATGTTCAGCAGCTCCAGCCGTAGCATCAGTGGACTTAACATTTCAGCAACTTTCATTGTTCTGCAGCTCCAGCCGTAGCATCAGTGGACTTAACATTTTAGAAACCTTTATATTTGAAAGAGAAAAATGGGTGCAACTGGAGGGAGAGAGAGCATGTCCAGCCATGTGCAACGGTTGGTTAAGTTTGTCCCCATAATCATGCACTTAAATGATTTTCCCCATGTAATGCTCTTTTAGCTTTTTGTCAAGTTTGAGTGATGTTGCCTTCCATAAGAAGGGCTTTTGATCTTTTAAGTTTTGCCTTTCATAAGAAAGGGGCTTTTAGTAATGAGTTCTTGGAAGAGTGTTTTATATGTTTTAAGATGTGTGGAGATGGTAAGAAATACATATATATATATATATATATATGTTGTGAGATATGGTGTTTGTATTATGTATGAGAATTATATGTAGATACTTTGTTGGACATGGAATTTAAAGATGTATGAGAGGTATGTATGGATATTTTGTGGGGAATGTGTTTGTGAAATATATGGAAGTGTGAGATAGATGATATGAAGGTTAAATGTGATAAATACATGAGATTAGGGCTGCTGCTGGAGTAATTTTTTGTGCTATGTCATGAGTTATGTTGCTTTCTAAGAATGAAGATTTTTATAAGGGAAATAGAGAATGAGATGGAGATGTGTTTTTGGACAACAAAAATGATGAAGTTTTAGAATCATGGAGTGTGGGAAAGATGGGCAATGGATAATGGTGTGTTGTAATATGTGTGTTGTGTGTTATTTATGAAGATGAATTTGGTAAGGGAGATGGGAAAGTAGGAAAATATGTATGTGGTAGCAAAATGAGTGGAGCTTCAAAACCATGGAGTGGGAGAGGAATAGAATGCTCTAGTGTGTAGCTTGGTCCTCTTTATATAGAGCCAAGTGTGTAACTAGATCAAAACTTAGTTGAAGGGAAAATAGCAAATAAGGAAAAGTCCTTAGCAAGGTAAATGGTCTTTTGTTTTTCAACCAAAAGAAGAAATTTTGGGACATCATTGTTGATGACACAGTTGGATGATGTCATTTAAATGACATCATTTGCTTGGAGGAGAATACTTGGCATTAAACTCATGGTTAAAGTAAAAATGGTAAGATAATTTTTATGGAATCCTCTTGTTTCTTTGGGTATTAATGGGCAAATGACATCATTTTAGGACATGTATCAATTTGCTGGAGCTTCTGTAACTTAGCTGGAGCTGTTATAGCTTCTGCAGGAGTTGTTACAACTTCTGCAGAAGCTGTTTGCAGCTTCAGTTGGAGCTGCAGAAGCTGTTGTAGTTTCTGCTGGAGCTGCAGAAGCTGTTGCAGCTTCCGCTGGAGCTGTTTTTTTGGTATTTCAGCTAAATTTTCTCTCATGGAAAAAATTATATGTTTAATCCATATATAATTTTGGTAAGTAATAGACTTGTTGGTTAATATTTGATGAAGTTTTAGAGATGTAATTATGGTCTTTTTGTGTTTTAACTAAATCTTGGAGAGTAAATAAAGCATTTAATGCTAGATATGAGATGCTAATATATATATATATATATATTTAGCCATGTACTTGGAATTGATTTGTATGAAAAATAATAATGTGATATAATTATATTTTAAAACTTATATCATATGATGGGCATTAATTTTTATGTAAAAAGTATGGGGAGTTTTATCATTTTAAATGTTATATGATATGAGAGGCTTACTAAATGTTACCTATTGCACACTGACCCGTCAGAGTTCAGGGAATTGGGGAAGACATGCCAAGCAACATGCTTTTCTTTCTCAACTTTGAATCGCTGGAGCTTTACTGAACATACTTCCTGGCCCTCCAAACCATAACTCCCAAAATTCCCCTGATGAGACTCATGAGCTTGGATCATGAGCCAAAAATAAGATGTTATGCCACGAGCTCGAACTATGGGCTTTGACACCTTTTTTGTGTAAATATGGGCTTTTTGGGCTTTAAAAGAGATTTTTCCAAAATCCATGATAGTGTTGACGTAGTGCGGGTCGCCAATGAAATGAAGTCATGTGGCGTGAAAAAATTTCTCCTTAACATTCAACCCCCCGAGTGCATGGGCTTGCTTTTCAAGGTCTTGTCTCACAAGGGCTTGTTTTGCAAGGGCATGCACGAGTGAAGATGTTTCTTGAAAGGAATTGGCCATTGTTGGATCAATAGAGTTATGTAGTAGAAGTGTCTCTATTGACATATTTGATACTTTTTTTATCAACACCCAATTGTAGCCCTCAGAAATGAAATCCTTTGGATTAGTGAATCAAGCCCCCAAGTGTAGAGAGGGGATGAGCATAGATTTAGAAGGTAGGAAGCACCGTGACAAGTTTAATGGTGTAATCTTGGCACTTTGATGTTTGAAATGGTGCATGCACTTGTAGTAGCGATCTTGTATAATGGTCATTTTCTTGAATATGCTTGATTAATCAAATTCTGACTGCTGGAGGTGTTTGTATAGATTGCAATACCACTGGAATTCAGAACATGAGCAACTAGAATTCTGATTTGAATGTAACCACTAGATTCCTTTGTAAAATAGAACATGGCATATCCAGTAGTTGAGATGATCAATTTTTTTTGTACCAAACAGATAGTTGAGATCTTCCATCCATAAGGAGCTTGTTTTGTTTGTCCAGGCAGGCTGCTGGATATGTGTTCAGTTACCGCTAGAGTAATCTTTCCTTGTTTTGAATAAATGGTTCCTCGTTCCTTGGCGGCTTTGTGACTTGCTGAATGTTTTGATGGTTATTGAGTACATGATGATAATTGAGAGCATTGGATCTCCATCTTTTTGTTGGAAGCTCTTAGGAAGGTATGGCTGATATGAGTTCCAGTGGTAGAATAGTATAAGCTAGATTTGCTGCATGTATCACTGCTGAACCGCCGACTATTTCTTCTTAACTGCATGAGCTTTGTTAAATAATTTGCCATGGGCTTGAACCATGGGCTTTGATTATGGGATTGAATTCTATTGATAAAATAACTTTGCCATAGACTTGAATCATGGGCTTAAAATATTTTCAAGTTGTATTGGGCTTTTGATAAGATATTGCCAAGCATTATTGGGCTTGGGCTTTGATGAATAATTTGCCACGGGCTTGAACCATGGGCTTTGATTATGGGATTGAATTCCATTAATAAAAAAGTTTTGCCATGAACTTGAATCATGGGCTTTTATTATTTAGAGTAATTATAGAATAAATAATTATCTAGTAATATAGTTTTTCATGGGCTTTTGACAAATGTGTGCCATGGGTTTGTAAAATAAATGTAATTGTTGTAGGTTTTAAATATGACTTTTATTAGTTTTAAATATTAGTAACACAAGTTCATATTTCTCCATGGGCTTGATGTATGTTGGCCATGGATTTTTGGAAAAAGTGAATAGTGTTACATAAGATAAATAGTTAAAATTAATCACCATAGGTTTTAAACATAATTTCCACGGGCTTAAATATTAGTAACACAAATTCATAATTCTCCATGGGCTTGATGTATGTTTGCCATGGGTTTTGGAAAAATGAATAGTGTTACATAAGATAAATAGTTAAAATTAATCGCCATAGGTTTTAAATATAATTTCCATGGGCTTAAATATTAGTAACACAAATTCATAATTCTCCATGGGCTTGATGTATGTTTGCCATGAGTTTTGGAAAAATGAATAGTGTTACGTAACATAAATAGTTACCATGAGTTTTACAAAATAGATTCAATGGGTTTATAATATGGCATAAATTATAGCTATGTGTTTAAGAGCTTAAAAAAAAAAAATGTTCGTTATTGGATTTCAAATGTTTGTAATATAGTATTTGCCAAGTATTATTAACCTTGGACTTAAGATATTGCCAAGTATTATTAGCCTTGGGCTTTAAATGTTAGTAAGATAAGTAATTATCATAATATAATTTTATTTGAATCTTTTATGTGTTTCATGAAATAGCAAGGTAAATAATAACTGCCATGAGGTTTAAGATAATTACCATGGGCTTTATAATCATCGAATAAGTAATTACTTTGATGATATAATTTTCCACGGATTTTTATCAATATTTTCCATGAGTTTGCAAGATAAATAAAATTGCCATAGGTCTTCAATATAATTTCTATGGGCTTAATTATTAATGACACACACTCACATTTCTCCATGGGCTTGATATATGTTTGCCATGGGTTTTGAAAAAATGAATGGTGTTATTTCATAAGATAGATAATATGGTATAAATATTTGCTATGATTCATTAGCTTATATACTTGTTTAGGAAAATTAATTTGCCAAAGGTTATTAGTTTTGGGCTTCAAGTATAATACGTTTGTAAAAAAAAAAAAAAAAAAATGTTTTGCCAAAGTTTATTAACTTTGGGCTTTTGAGCAAGATATAATATTTTTGTAAAGTGATTTTGGATTTTTTTTTTTTGAAATGATGGTTTGCCCAAAAAATAGTACTTGGGCTCTTAGTAAAATATTTATAATATGATTTTTTGTCAAGTATTAATAACCTTGGGCTTTCGACAAAATAGAGCTAAGTAGCTAACTTAGACTTTTGATGAAATAGCACCAAGTAGTTGGCTTGGGTTTTTGATAAAATAATGCCAAGTAGTTAGCTTGGGATTTTGATGTTGCCAATGAGAATTGGACTTTTGATGTTGCCATTTAGTAATGGGCTTTGATGGTGCCATTTAGCAATGGGTTTTGATGTTGCCAATGAGAATTGGACTCTTAATGTTGCCAATGAAAATTGGGCTTTTAATATTGCCAGCGAAAACTGGGCTTTTGATGTTGCCAATGAAAATTAGGCTTGATGTTGCCATTTAGTAATAGGCTTTGATGTTGTCAAGAATATCAAAGTATGGCCATGGAGGCAATATCTACTTTTAAAATCACATGACCATTTTATTTTGAAGAGGTCCAGCCATAGAGGCTGTTATCAAATTTGAATGTTTATAAGTTTGAAATATGTTTTGATCATAAAATAATGATGCACTTAAACCAAAACTATGGTAATGGAAGTTATACATTTTATTTTGTAAAAAATAGCTTGTCGGAATCATGATAGTTTATTTTGGAAATATCAAGTTGTAAAAGATCATCATTGTGAGTAAGATATAAATATCGACGTAAGAAAAATTATCTTGAAATATTCATAGTTGGTTTAGGCAAAAGATAATGCTTACTCGTTATTTTCGAGGTAGTTTATTGGAAATATGATGATTGAGTTAAGTATGACATAGCTCCAACCATTTGCCATTGATAGGTTCCATGAGATTTTCGCCTTCCGCCATGGCTAGACAATAATAGCTGTTGTTATAGACTTTTTTTTTTTTTTTTGAGACGAATGTCCCTGGATGTAGGGATGTCAGATTAATTGGGCCTTTTAGATCAAAGCCCCCTGGTGTGAGGTGGTTGATACCCTTGATGATGCTTGAGATTCCAAGGGTTCCAATGATGCAAATGTAATGATTCTAGTAACATGATGGAGTCACCATGGTCTTGAATATGCATGATGCTGCCATGGCTTTAGGGGGCATGGGGTTACTACGGCCTTGATGGTGATAATAAAGCTTCTTTGATGACCTCCAATCTGCTTGGTTCAGTGGATGATTCAGAAAAACTTTCTTTTATTGATTGGAATAAGATTGGAGATTCCAGTGGCAAGGAGTTATTGAATTTCTTGGATGATTCAGGCTTCTATATTGGGATGAAAATTCTTATGAGTTTTATGCCTACGAAATGGGCAAATTTCAAATTATAAGAAGCATAACGATGGTTGAAACAAACAATATGTTTCACATAATAAATTTCGATCAATGGTTGCAATAATGGTAAAGATCAAGTAATATATATATTTAACGTGATAGCTTTAATTAAATGATGAATGTGATATAATATTAAAGTAATTTGTATTGAGTGATATAACGATAAAAGAGTAACATATATTCAATATAAATTGAAAGATAGTGATGTGATGACTTATCTTTAAAGTTCATGGCTCTAACTGTATATTAATGGACTAATGGCAATCCAGCAGCACAACGACATGAGTACAGCGGTAGAGAGTCCATATGCCATGATAAGTCTCTCCATGGTTTGATATTGAGAGTATGTATCACCAAGTTACGATATGAACTAGGCATCATGTTGTACTCCTAAACAAAGATGTCAATGTACTTTTTATTAGATGGAGAAGGTACGTCAGGTACTGCTGGAGGTCCTTTAAATGGTTCCGCTATACTGCTGGACAAGAATTCTTCTTCCATTAGATATGTTCTCTTTTGGATACAGCCGTGAGTATTGTACTAGCTTCATTCAGCCTAGGACCCTTCTATTTGAGGCAACTAAGCCTCACCTGTCATCATGAGTAACAATACATATATCAATTTTGTAGCCGGGTTTATTCACATTGTGGCTATGATTTGCTACCGGATGCTTCCTTGTGCTTTCCTTTCTTTTGGATAAAAAAAAGACTATCCCTTTTGACAAGTCAAAAGAATTCCATCATACTATCCTTACCCACCAGTGGTGGCTCCTCCTCCGCGGAAACCTTTGGCGGCTTATTGGATTAGACTACTCATGCTTTAGTTTATTTTTCTAGTGGGCAACTCTGCTGGGATGTAATATGTATCTAATGTGTTACTACATGTTTTGAGACTCTAGTTATAAAGACTTCTCTCCTCTTTCTCTTTTGTAATAGGAGGAAAAAAGCTTTTCTAGGTGCTGTTACTATTCATGTATACGAAACCATTCAGCTATAGAAAACTTATTTAGTCGTGATTTGTTCATTTATAAGCGTTGTTCTTATTTGTGTAAAAGGTCATTCAATTGTAAGTACCAATATTACATGCAAAAGAAGGACCAGATAACTATGGACATTGTTTCGTAAAAAGTTCATGCCCAAAAGAAATTTTCTGCATAAAAAATTTTTATGCATAAAGGAATTTTTCTGCATAAAGAAATTTTTCTACATAAATAAATTTTCTGCATAAAAGGAATGAAAAAACTTATGATTTGTAAAAGGTTCATGCCCCTAAATAAATTTTTCTGCATAAAAGGGGCTGACCATTGTTACTTTTTTATGTATGCACATGTTTTTCTTAACTATTCATGTAAGGATACTGCACTGTTCATAGCAGAGGATACCTCCGGCCGTAGCTACTGTGTTCCCCTTTTTTTTTTTTTTTTTTTTTGTAAGAAACCATTTCCGAGCCAAAGGCAAAGAAAAAAAAAATGTTTTGTGATTTTGAAAGAAAACAAATAGTGCCCATTCTTCTATGCATGTATATAAACATACATATGTGCATTGTTATCTTTCCTTTTGACTGAACTTTAATTTAATTGTTAGTGGAACTAAAGTCGCTAGCTAAGAAGTTAAAGAGATCGAGCCTCTTTTGCCACTGCATGATCAATGATGCTGTTATTTCTATTGTTTCAGCAGTAATTTAGAAGGATAATCCTTTGTGAGCCCATTATTGATTGGCCTAATTGAATAAGCTGAAAGATTTATAGTATAGTGCTTTATTGACCCCTTCATAAAGCCAATATCATGTGTGATGTGATATTGTTCCGTGAGTTGTTAGATCAAGAGATTTTGAGGATGTGATATGTCGGAGTTGAGATCCCCTTCATGATATGTGATCCTAGACTTTTGGAGGCATGATAAGGCTATACTTTTTGACTCTCCAGTGGAGTCGCCAGAATGTCGGGGGCGTTTTTTGTGCGTAGCCATGTGTCTTTAGAGTGACTTTGCTAAGCCCAGATTTATTTTGGGGAGTCCAACCCGGAACTCGACATTGGGCCGTATAGTCCAATGGCCTCCGGTGTATTTTAAGCCTACAAAATAGATAAAGCCCAAAGTCTTAGAATCATGATAATGGTTGAAATAAATAAATAAATAATATGCTAAGCATGATAGCTTTGATTAGATGGTGAGTTGATACGTTATTATTATGTATATTAAGTGATGTCCAGTGTTAGAAAATAATTGATTAGGTGTCAAATGTCCAACAATGGGATAAGTCCAATAGTCCATGTCAAGTTGCGGTTTATGGTTCATGTTTAACATAATAAGGTATGTTCGATAATGGTCCATGTCCAAGTAATGTATGTCCATCAATGGTCTATGTCTAAATAATATATGTCCAATGGTGGTTCATGTCCAAATAATATGTCCAATGGTGGTTCATGTCCAAATAATATGTGTCCAATGGTGATATGGATTCAATTTATTAGTACATATGTTTATTAATGAAGTATTAATGAGACCATATTTATTAAATGGTGAGATGATATTAAAATGGCTTGCATCCAACGGTAAAATGATAATGAATAAATATATTTAATAATATAAATTTGAGGATAAAATGTAATGACTTATCTTCATATTTTGCAGCTCTAGCTATAGCATCAGTGGAATTAGCATTTCAGCAACTTTCATGTTCTGCAGCTCCACCCGTAGCATCAGTGGACTTAATATTTCAGTAACCTTCATGTTCTGTAGCTCCAGCCATAGCATTAGTGGACTTAACATTTTAGCAAACTTCATATTTGAAAGAGAAAAATGGGTGCAACTGGAAGGAGAGAGAGCATGTCCAGCCGTGTGCATCGGTTGGTTAAGTTTGTCCCCTTAATCATGCACTTAAATGATTTTCCCCATGTAATGCTCTTTGAGTTTTTTGTCAAGTTTGAGTGATGTTGCCTTCCATAAGAAGGACTTTTGATCTTATAAGTTTTTGCCTTTCATAAGAAAGGGGCTTTTAGTAATGAGTTCTTGGAAGAGTGTTTGATATGTTTTAAAATGTGTGGAGATGGTAAGAAATACATATTGAAAGTTTGTTTAGACCCTTTAAACCCAAACAAATTAACCTAGTTATTTAGCCAAGTGATTAACTTAGGTAAATTATTCAGATCTAGGTTAATACAAATATATCAAATCATGTAAAAGTGCGGAATAATAAAGAACACATGATATGATGACCCAGGAAACCAAATCGGTAAAAACCTGGGGAGAATTTAACCTAGCTATCCTCAAGGTAAAATGAATTCACTATGAAAGAATCGAAGTTTACACAATAGAGACTTAGACCACTAACATTAACTGGAATAGAGTAAGGGCAGCCCTTTTCTTTAGTAGCTTGCTTTAGTCGCTAGGTAATTGCATTCCCGGATCGCTATTCCTGACGTTAGGAGGGCCGGGGAGAGAAGAAGATGTACATGAAAGCAGTAGTCCGCATGGGACAAAGAGGAGAAGAAGTAAGCCAAGTAAGCAGCACGGGAGCAAGCAAGAGAGAGCAAAAAAAACGAGGCCGGGCCTCGCCCTAAACGAATGAGGTCGGGGTTCGGGCTTCCCGTAGTGAGTTCATCGATCGTCAATCTCAAGTCTGTAAGCGCCTTTTCCTGAGTCTGCCCATTTGTGCCTGGTTAATAAAAGAGCTCGTACCTTCTAGCTTCTCCTAGTTCGACAAGTGAGTCTGCTCGTCCTGCCTTCCCTATTTGATTTCCTAGAAGGTTTTCAATCCTAGGAGCTTGGTTCTGCTGCATCCCAAAGGCTATTGCTACCTGCCTGTAGGAAACTTACTACCATGACCACGTGACAGCTCCGAGACCACGGAGTCCTTCTTTCCTTGAATTCTCAGCAAAGCACAAGCAACACCTGCTTGTATATCTTGAAACTCTTTTGTTTAGCAACTGTATGATTTACCAATCTCTAGACATGAATCTTGAGTTTGGAAACCCTAAGTGTATGTGAAGGTAAACATCTCTAGATCTAACAATTAGATTCACAAACATAGCATTCAGAACTCTCTAAAAAACATGGCTAAGGTTTTCCCTTATATACTTATGACAAAACATAAAACCCTATACAATAAATGGGCTAGGGCTTAGTTGGAAAATTTTGCAGAAAAACATTCTGCACGACTTTCGATCGGTCGAGTCTAATTCTCGATCGGTCGAGTCTAATTCTCGATCGATCGAGTCAGGCAGAAGTGCACAGTAAATTCTGCAGTTAACTCGATTCCAACTTTACATAAAAAGCCATACTTTGAGCAAGTCAAACACAAGACTAAAGATTGTTTTGATCATGGTTTGCCAACATTACAAATTGAAGTTCTAATACATTAGTTCCTAATTCCTTAGAACCTAACAAACTCCCCTTTTGGCAATCCGTGACAAAACATAGACTTTACAAAAAGCTCATAGTTTACAAAATAAACAGCCCATTACAAAGCAATAGCCACACTAACAAATTCAACCTAACCTATCTATCAGTTGCAAAAGTAGACAGTAGCACGACTGAATCAACCTGTATATTCATGTAACACTTAACAAACACATAAACGCATGTGTGGAATATACAAGTAATAAAAAAAACTTCTTGATTTCACATAATTCGAAATAAAGACATATATCATGAATACCATCATAAATATAAAGCAATAAGCAATGTAGCACAGTGAAACAAGAAACATATACATAAAAATGTATCCCAAAAATATATCTCCACTATCATGAGCCAAAAAATGTAAATACACAGTGAAGCACCTAGATACAATCTAAAAACTCCACAAGCTCCTCAGTATCACAAAGAGATCCAAAAACTCCCCCTAAAACAAAAATCTCCCCTACAAGATATGAATTCCTCAATAGAATGTACTCCCCCTTTTGTGACGAATTGCCAAAGGACACTCACTCATCATCAAAAGGAGGCGGCGGAGGAGAACGACAAAAACTCGCCAAATCCGCTCTCAAAGCACGAAGCTCATCAAGTACATCCACTAGAAGCTGACCATGAGCCGCCTGAACGGTCATGACAGTGTCCAAAGTCTGACGAATATCAGAAACATCCGAAGGAGAAGGTGGAGGAACATCAGCAGTAGTAGCCTCAGCAAACGTCTCAGCCGCAGGAGCATTTGTAGAAGAAGAAGGAGGTGGAGTGACACCGGAAGGCTCTGCCCTAGGACGCTTAGAGCTAGCTCGAAGTTGAGCAGCCCTTTGCCTCGGAAAGGTAGCACCTATAGGAGCAATAATGTGAATGGGCTCAGAAGCAAGAAAATCACCTAAACCGAGATGAAGGAGAATCCTATGAATAAAGACAAGAAAGAATAAAGCATGAGTTGTAGAACTACTCTGATGCACCTCGTTCAAAGAACGAAGAAACAAGTGTGAAAAACTGATAGGAACATCAGTAATAAGAGCATACAAAAAGACACACCGCTCAATCGGGATAGTATGAAGATGAGAAATGGGCCACAAGGAATGACAGGCAATCCTAAAGAAAAGATAATGAAGCTCAGAGAGCTCAGCAGACGTGATCCGAGGATCAGAACCCCACTGGATAGAAGATCCAGTGATGTATGACATCACGTCATCAAGAGGCGGAGACTCATCATAGGGAAAGACGGGATGATCAACAATAGGCAACCCAAGAGCATCAGACACTACCGAAGGGGTAATGCGATACTCCACACCTCGTAACCAACTTTTAACAAGAGTGTTGGTATCATAGACATGGATAGAGAGGTTTGAGTAGAACTCTCTAATCAAGGTAGCTGGAGGCGGATGATCAATATCTAACAAAGATAACCAACCCCGACGCTCAAAATTACGTCTCACCTCAGGATCAACCTCATCTAGAATGACCCGATGCTCACCCCAAATATGACGCTTAAGATTAAGGGTCTCATATGTCTCTTAGTTCTTTTCACTAGGAAACCGATCACTATCAAAAGAAGGAGAAGGAACAGGAGTCCTATGGACTCTAGTTTTCCTAGGCATGGTGCTAAGGATAGAATAGAGAGACACAGAAAGGAAAGAACAAAAACAAAAGACAAAGGGCAGACTGCAAGTTAGCACAGCAAAAATAATAGAAAAAACAATTCTATATGATGCATGAACAAGATATGCAAATGATGCATGAACAAGATATGTAAATGATGCATGAACTAATGCAGTGACATAATTCAAATATAATCCAAATTCACAAAATTGGCTTGAGCATGAAATTTTTATCAAAAATTCCCAATTTTCAAAAACCTAATTTTACAAAGCACAACAAATTGAGAAATTGATCATCACAACAGTTAGAAAACACAATATAATAATCAAAGTAATCAATCTAACAAGCCAATTTCATTAATTTATATCAATTTGAACAAAATCCCCAAATTCATCAATTTCAAGCCCTAGATTTTCAAATTGCCCACAAAACACCAAATTAATCAAATTAAACCACTTGTTATACTTGGATATGGTGTCCCCACAAAAACCCATGATTAATTTGAAAGAAAAACACCCAAAATCAATACCAAAAATACCAAATTACCAAATGCCAAAAGTACCAAAAAATGCATGAAAAAATGCATGAAAAATGAAAATAAAATCAAAAAGAGGGGTAAAAAGGTCTTACCGGCTTTGGGAGAGAGAATTGATGCAAAAAGAACGGAGGAAAACGACAAGAAAATCCTTGGATGTTTTGACCGTTGGTTGAGAGTGAAAAAGGATTTGAATAGTTTTTGGAAAAGTGAAGAATCACGTGAGAAAAAATCCCTTTTAAAAAAAAAAAAACACTCAGCCCGATTTTCTATCGATCGAAAATTAGATTCGATCGGTCGAAAATCATTCGATTGATCCAAAATCAATTGAGAACCGATCGAAACACACAGAACCTTTTCTGGATTTTTGAAACAATTTCGATCGATCGAAAAGCAGATTCGATCGATCGAAATTCTAGAAAAATTGAATTTTTGAAAAACGAAGCATTTTTAGTGCAAAAACTCCTCAAAGCATTAGATTTTATGAATAAAATGTATGAGTATGAGATGAAGAGTTTTCCAAAAACACATGTATTTATCCTAGATCTCCCAAAACAAGATTTTCTCTTAATTTCCCTCAAAAACTTAAAAGCAAACATGTTCTGCATCAATTTCAAGAAATTTTCAAACTTAGTTGGTCAGACCAAAAACACACACTAACATGTACACAGTTTAGCAGAGAATAACTTGTGTAGTGTGTGCAACTAGCAAAAACTTGAAAAACATGTTAGGTGATATGCACATAGTCATCAATCATAATTTCTACAAAATTCATCACATGAAATTGAAAGAGACTATAACTTAAAAAGTTACATCATATAACACTCACATCTCCTAGAATAAAAACTTGCAATCATGTAAGTTTCTTGATTTGCCTCATAATTAACATCAATTTTAATTGATCAGAAACTTATTAACAAAGCTGGGATAATGTACACACCAATTTAATTTGAATTGTGAAATTATTATAACCCAATAATGTACACACCAATTTTAGCATTTTAATAGAGGCCACACCTTATGTTCTTTTTGTGCATGTGCTACACTTTCTGGAGCACAAAATCTTACGATATGCACTAAGGTGATCATGATTAGCTAATAAACAGTGGTGAGATGGTTATTTATGTCTTTCTCAAAAAGGTCAAGTCCGACAATCAAAGACATATGATTTCAAGATCAAGATCAAGTGATCAACAACTATAACATCTTCCCACACAACATGCACTACAAAACTTTAGCTAGTAAAGTGCAATAAAATAATGCATTAATGCTAAACAAGGTACATAAACATGCTATGTAAAATTTGATTGACCAACCTTGTCCTCAAATTCAAGAAAAATATAGCAAAACACATTTTTCACTATTTTTTTTAAATGAAATAAAACAACCTAGAATGAAATGCATGAATGTTATGCAATGCAAATCTTAAGAAAAATGGTCACAAAAGATAGAGTAATGAAGCACAAGGACCATGAAAGTCAAGAATGACTAAGGATAAAGAATCACACCAATAACTTGACGAAGAGTCTCAAACTTTCCTTTATCAAGTAGTTTGGTGAAAATATCAGCATTCTGACGTTCAGTTGGAATATACTTAAAAGCAACAATTTTCCTTTCAACTAAATCTCTAATGAAATGATATCTAATCTCAATGTGTTTAGTCTTAGAATATTGAACAGGATTCTTAGAGATATCTATAACACTAGAATTATCACAATAAACAACCATGATGTCCTGTGATATTCCATAATCACTCAAGAGTTTTTCATCCAAAGAAGCTGTGAACAACAACTTCCAGCAACAATATATTCTGCCTCTGCAGTAGATAAAGAAACATAATTTTTCTTCTTACTCATCCAAGCAACAAGATTTGCACCAACATAAAAACATCCACCAGTAGTGCTTTTTCTATCATCAGCATTACCAGCCCAATCAGAATCAGAAAAACCAGCAAGAGAAAGATTTGACTCTTTGCTGTAAAACAATCCATAATCACAAGTTCCAGCAACATATTTTATAATCTTTTTAACAGCATTTAAATGAGAAACCTTAGGAATAGATTGAAATCTAGAACAAACACCCACGCTAAAGGCAACATCAGGTCGACTAGCAGTTAAATACAAAAGACAATCAATCATGCTTCTGTATAATGTAACATCAACAGACTCACTTGAAGGATCATTTGTTAATTTTGCATTAGCAGCCATTGGTGCCCTAGCATGTGCAGCCTTGTCAAGACCAAATCTCTTAACCAAATTTTGTGCATAATTAGCTTGGTTGATGTAAATTCCAGCATCCGTTTGCTTTACCTGCAATCCCAAGAAATAAGTTAGTTCACCAACCATACTCATCTCAAACATGGCCTTCATTTCATCTACAAAAGATTGAGCAAGAGAATCATTAGTAGCACCAAAAACAATATCATCAACATAAATTTGAGCAACTACAAAATGATTCTTATCCTTTCGTATGAAGAGAGTGGTATAAGCAAAACTGCGTTTAAAACCATGGTCTGTGAGATATGCAGTTAGTTTATCATACTAAGCCCGTGGAGCTTGTTTCAACCCATAGTGGGCTCTCTTCAACTTGTAGACATCATCTAGCCTATGAGGATCAACAAAACTTTTCGGCTGTTCTACATATACCTCTTCTTGCAACGTGCCATTTAAGAAAGCGCTCTTGACATCCATTTGATACAACTTGAAGTTCATATGACTTGCTATGGCCAAGAGAATCCGAATAGATTCCAATCTTGCTACAGGTGCAAAAGTCTCATCAAAATCAATCCCTTCTACCTGTGTGTACCCTTGAGCAACAAGCCTAGATTTATTTCTGACAACAATTCCATGTTCATCTGACTTATTCTTGAAAATCCACTTGGTTCCAATAATATTGACTCCCTTTGGCCTAGGAACCAGTTCTCACACATCATTCCGAACAAACTGATGAAGTTCTTCATGCATAGAATTCACCCAATCAGCATCTTGTAGAGCTTCATCCACCTTTTTCGGTTCAAATTGGGATAAATAGCATGAGTGTGTAATCACATTTAAAGTTTTGGATCTCAATCTCATGTTATCATTCAAACTCCCTAAGATATTAGTAGCAGGATGATTTAACTTAACTTTAGAGGATGGACCTTTGACTAATGATGTAGAAGTACCTTTCTGTTCTGATAAGCCTTAAAACTCTTTCCTTTCTCGTTGAGTTTCATGAACTGGTGTAGATGGTTCTGAACTTGATGGCACAAAGGCTGTATCATTCAATAACATTAACTCTTCCTCAGTGTGCTTTCCCACATAATTTTCAGGTAGAGAGTCATCAACTTCCATAACCTGTTCTTGAACTGGAGATGCATTTTCTGAATGACCATCTGAATTTAACTCATCATTGATCACAACATTTAAAGACTCTATGACTGTTTTAGTTCTCAGATTGTACACTCTGTATGCTTTACTGGTGGAAGAGTATCCCAGAGAATAACCCTTGTCATTCTTAGCATCAAACTTTTCTAGGTTCTCTCTATCACGCAAAATATAACAGTCACTGCCAAATATTCTGAACTATTTGATTACAGGCTTCTTTCCTCTCCAGAGTTCATAGGGAGTTTGCTTGGAGTTAGGTCTGAAATATATCCGATTAAGAGTGTGACATGCAGTATTAACAGCTTCTCCCTAGAAGGATTTAGACATCTTCTTTTTATGGAGCATGACACGGGCCATTTCTTGTACAACCCTATTCTTCCTTTCTACTATTTTATTTTGTTGTGGTGTTTTGGGTGAAGAGAATTCCTGATGTGTGCCTTGATTATTGCAAAAAGTAGCCAGTTTTATGTTCTTAAACTCTCTTCCATGGTCACTTCTAATTCTGGCTATCACAGTTCCTTTTTCTACTTATAATTTTTTGCACAAATGGATCATCTTTTCAGGAGCCTCAGCTTTATCTTTCAAAAGTACAACCCATGTAAATCTAGTAAAATCATCCACAACAACGAGAATATACTTCTTTCCACCTAAACTCTGAACTCTGGCAAGACGCATGAGATCAATGTGCAGCAGCTCCAAAGATCTTGTGGTTTGAACATCGGTTACAGACGGATGTTTGGACTTCACTTGTTTACCCATCTGACATGGTCCACATATGTATTTTTCAATCTTTTCAAACTTGGGTAACCCAATAACTGCATCACACTTTGAAATCTTCTCTAATTGTTTAAGATTGGCATGTCCCAACCTTTGATGCCATAAGTCCACTTGATTTATCTTAGCACTGAAGCATTTGTTACTTATACTTGGAGTGATATCATAACAGTTGTCAGCTGTCCTCACACCAACACACATACAGTCACCTTCTCCATCAAGTATTTCACATTCATGTTTAGTAAAGAACACATTCAGTCCATTGTCACAAATCTGACTTATGCTGAGTAAGTTAGCTTTCAACCCATCAACATACCAAACATCTTCAAAGACAAGTAATCTTGGAATATCCACAGTGCCAATGCCTCTGATCACAGATTTGCTTCCATCTCCAAATGTGACTGCTCCAATCTTCCCTTCGAAGAGTTTCTTCAACAAAACTTTATTTCCTGTCATGTGCATGGAACAACCACTATTCAAATACCAAAGACAAGAATCACGTGCCTTTAAGGTGATTAAAGCAGTATGGCACATGTAATTAATATCATATGTGATTATACCAATATACTCAAGAAAAATTTTAACACAAATGGTAAAAGACAAGCATATCAAGTAGACAATGTGGCAACCTAATGAGAAGATTTTAAGAAAAGCCATAACAACAGGGGTCAAGGATCAACTTTAAGATCAAAAGATCAAAAACAAAAAGCTACCCGCTTTGATACCAATTGAAAGTTTGTTTAGACCCCTTAAACCCAAACAAATTAACCTAGTTATTTAGCCAAGTGATTAACTTAGGTAAATTATTCAGATCTAGGTTAACACAAATATATCAAATCATGTAAAAGTGCGAAATAATAAAGAACACATGATATGATGATCCAGGAAACCAAACCAGTAAAAACCTGGGGAGGATTTAACCTAGCTATCCTCAAGGTAAAACGAATTCACTACGAAAGAATCGAAGTTTACACAATAGAGACTTAGACCACTAACATCCTATTGCTACCTGCCTGTAGGAAACTTACTACCACGACCACGTGACAGCTCCAAGACCACGGACTCCCTCTTTCCTTGAATTCTCAGTAAAGCACAAGCAACACCTGCTTGTATATCTTGAAACTCTTTTGTTCTGAAACTGTATGATTTACTAATCTCTTGACATGAATCTTGAGTTTGGAAACCCTAAGTGTATGTGAAGGTAAACACCTCTAGATCTAACAATTAGATTCACAAACACAGCATTCAGAACTCTCTAAAAAACGTGGCTAGGGTTTTCCCTTATATACTTATGACAAAATATAAAACCCTATACAATAAATGGGTTAGGGCTAAGTTGGAAAATTCTGCAGAAAAACATTCTGCACGACTTTCGATCGGTCGAGTCTAATTCTTGATCGATCGAGTCAGGCAGAAGTGCACAGTAAATTCTGCAGTTAACTCGATTCCAACTTTACATAAAAGGCCATACTTTGAGCAAGTCAAACACAAGACTAAAGATTGTTTTGATCATGGTTTGCCAACATTACAAATTGAAGTTTTAATACATTAGTTTCTAATTCCTTAGAACCTAACACACACACACACACATATATATATGTTGTGAGATATGGTGTTTGTATTATGTATGAGAATTATATGTAGATACTTTGTTGGACATGGAATTTAAAGATGTATGAGAGGTATATATGGGTATTTTGTGGGGAATGTGTTTGTGAAATATATGGAAGTGTGAGATAGATGATATGAAGGTTAAATGTGATAAATACATGAGATTAGGGTTGCTGCTGGAGTGGTTTTTTATGCTATGTCATGAGTTATGTTACTTTCTAAGAATGAAGATTTTTATAAAGGAAATAGAGAATGAGATGGAAATGTGTTTTTGGGCAACAAAAATGATGAAGTTTTAGAATCATGGAGTGTGGAAAATATGGGTAATGGATAATGGTGTGTTGTAATATGTGTGTTGTGTGTTATTTATGAAGATGAATTTGGTAAGGGAGATGGGGAAGTAGGAAAATATGTATATGGTAGCAAAATGAGTGGAGCTTCAAAACCATGGAGTAGGAGAGGAATAGAATGCTCTAGTGTGTAGCTTGGTCCTCTTTATATAGAGCCAAGTGTGTAACTAGATCAAAACTTAGTTGAAGGGAAAATAGCAAATAAGGAAAAGTCCTTGGCAAGGTAAGTGGTCTTTTGTTTTTCAACCAAAAGAAGAAATTTTGGGACATCATTGTTGATGACACAGCTGGATGATGTCATTTAAATGACATCATTTGCTTGGAGGAGAATACTTGGCATTAAACTCATGGTTAAACTAAAAATGGTAAGATAATCTTTATGGAATCCTCTTGTTTCTTTGGGTATTAATGGGCAAATGACATCATTTTAGGACATGTGTCAATCTGCTGGAGCTTCTGTAACTTAGCTGGAGCTGTTACAGCTTCTGCAGAAGTTGTTTGCAGCTTCCGCTGGAGCTGCAGAAGCTGTTGTAGCTTCCGCTGGAGCTGTAGAAGCTGTCGCAACTTCCGATGGAGCTGTTTTTTTGGTATTTCAGCTAAATTTTCTCTCATGGAAAAAATTATATGTTTAATCCATATATAATTTTGGTAAGTAATAGACTTGTTGGTTGATATGTGATGAAGTTTTAGAGATATAATTATGGTATTTTTGTATTTTAACTAAATCTTGGAGAGTAAATAAAGCATTTAATGCTAGATATGAGATGCTAATATATATATATATATATATATATTTAGCCATGTGCTTGAAATTGATTTGTATGAAAAATAATAATGTGATATAATTATATTTTAAAACTTATATCATATGATGGACATTAATTTTTATGTAAAGAGCATAGGGAGTTTTATCATTTTAAATGTTATGTGATATGAGAGGCTTACCAAATGTTACCTATTACATACTAACCCGTTAGAGTTCAGGGAATTGGGGAAGACATGCCAAGCAACATGCTTTCCTTTATTAACTTTGAACCGCTGGAGCTTTACTGAACATACTTCCTGGCCCTCAAAACCATAACTCCCAAAATTCCCCTGATGAGACTCATGAGCTTGGATCATCAGCCAAAAATAAGATGTTATGCTACAAGCTCGAACTATGGGCTTTGACGCCTTTTTTGTGTAAATATGGGCTTTTTGGGTTTTAAAAGAGATTTTTCCAAAATCTATGATAGTGTTGATGTGGTGTGGGTTGCTAATGAAATGAAGTCATGTGGCGTGAAAAAATTTCTCCTTAACAAATGTTCTTGACTTGTTTAGATTCAAACTTCTTTGTCTTCAACTACTTTCTTCTTCAGGATTGGTGGTTTATCTATGACAACTTCTTAGTGTTTGCTTTTTAGAGGTCATTTTGGATGTTCAAGGGATCATAGCTTGATTTTATGAGTAAGCTAATTTCTTTGGACAACTTGGGTGAGGTTTAGTGGGCTCTTTGGATGCTTTCATCATTCTTTCATTGCTGGAAGAATTTTGATATTTGGATGATCTTATTCTTCCATGATTCATATTATTGTGCGAAGAATTTTTATCATTCGTTGATTGGATGATTTTATTCTTTCATGAAGAATGTATAGCAGAATATTAATTTTACTTTTTTGCAAAAATTAAATTTTAATTCTAAAGTTTTTATTTTACCTTAGCCACGACATTTGTTGTTTTGACGATCGGGCTTTGAGGAAGACTTGATGTTTTTCCGTTGTTGTTCTTCTAGTGATTGCATTTTGTGGAAGGACTTTCACTCATTATATGATTTATATTCTTGTTGGAAGAATTTGTATGATTTTGCACGTCATATGATTTATACTCCCACTTGGGGAATTTGAACCATTTTACTTGTTGTATGATTTATACTCCAATTTGGGGAATTTGTATTATTTTGTTTCTCGTATGATTTATAAATTTGTATCATTTGTTGCTGGAAAGATTTCTTGATGCTATGTTGTTTTGGACCTTCTTGAGGTCATGTTGTTATCTACATTAAGTAGCACATGTGCTTGCCAAAATTTGGTTAAACAAGAATTTAAGAACAGTTTATAAATGAATAATAAACTATTAATGGTCTAATTGGGCCTTTTTCTTATTGGGCTAATATTCTGATTGGACTAATTATTTTCTTGTAATCCTAAAGTTTTACCTCTTTTGTAATTCATCTAGTAGTACATATATTTTTGTATGAAATATCACTAGGTGTAAGTTTTATAGCATCTACAAAAATTAGTTTTGTGATGATAATATTTCATGTGAATAGTTGTAATTTGCTAAGGGGTAGGAGTTACACATTTGTTGATCATTGTACATAAACATTATCAAGAGAATATTTAGCATAGTGGAATATGTTTTCTCTTATTCTTTCCCCTATAATTCATTCAAAACTGAGCATTTTGTCAATTAATTTTTTTGAGCTCTTGCTAAGCTTGCTCTTGTTCCAAGAATATTGATAATCTTATATATTGAGACCTAACATTCATCACAATTTTTGTGCTTTATGCATTTGATGGGGTTTTTTTTGAAAAATTTCATAGCAACATTTTCAATATACAAGGCATAATAATTGAAGTGGGTGCATGTATGTGGTCCTAGAACTTGCTTGTGTTTTATTTCTCTTTTATTTTATATGTATACAAATTTGTAAATAATTTCGCAAGCTCGATATGCCTTTAGTTCAAATAAAATAATATTTCTTGTGGCTAATTAGATGTACATGAATATAAAAAAGAAAGAGGTAAATAAGTTACCTCGATACCTTGGATCATGATATTATTTTGGCAATTTTGCCATATACCTTAGTCTTTTCATTGCTGAAGTTTTCTTGACGAGCTCTTCTCTTTTAGGATTTCTTTGGTTAAGCTTAACATGATATTTCATGTCTATGAGCTAGATCTATTTTACTTCATTCTTTTGAGGGTACAGGAACTGGGCCACGTTGTTGTGATCCGTCCAAGTCCCATTGAGGTTGTATTTCTTCCCTTTAGGGATGAGGTCATCCTAGGTGCTTTTGTTGTTGCTACCCTTGTTGTTTGGCAATGACCAATGAAATGGCCCTTTGCTTTTTGCATCTTTGCGATAGTGGCCTAGTTGGCTAATTTTGTTTTGTATTCTTCTCGGGCCCTTTACTTGATTGTTATGATTAACTGTCTAAAGTTCTGTCATTTTGCAATTTATCTAGTTTAGCATATTTATACATATACTTGCAAAGTGTTTCATTAAACACATACCTCTAATTTATAAAAAGACCACTAGTAATATTTTGTCATGGGAAGAGAAGTAGAGAACAATAACTTGTTGCTCTCCAAGACAGTACCAAACCGATGAAACCAAAAATTGTCAATTGAGATCTGTAAGAAGAAACAAAGTTCATCGAAGAGACTACTAAGTTGTGCCTAGTGGGGGAGCCTTCGATGCTTAAGTCAGTATCGGCCTGAATATTTTGTATATAGATGGTGTTTTGTAGTCTTTTCTGACGTACCTTAGTAAGTGGGGCAGATTGTCTCTCTTATAGGTGACTTAGGTAGGTGTTGAACATAATTTTAGGTGATTATTACCCTGAGTGTAACGGTTATTATCTTGATGGGAGTTTCAGACCTTTGCGTAATGACCGTCATTGAATATGAAAGCTCAAATAGTGTAAAACACTATAACTTGTTTAGATCCCTAATTTTGAAAAGCACAACTTAATTGCTTTTATTCTAACTTATTTAAGTATGGAATAAGAATAAATGAAACGCAATAACTAGAACAACTCTCTAAGCTATAAACATAAGCAAGCAACAATAAATATAAAGGTTTAAGAGTAAGGGAAGAGAGATGCAAACACAAGATAACACCGAGATGTGTTATCAAAGAGGAAACTGAAGTATTTGGCGAAAAACCTCTTTGTGACCCTCCAAACCAAAATCGATCCACTAGTGAATAAATTTTGCCCTCCAAGCCTAATCTATCTAATGTACTTGAACCCTCCAAATTCTAGCTACCAACGAGCTTCACCGAGCCATGTCTTCACTAGTTACTCGGATCTCGCAATTGGCTCCAAATTGCATCCACCAATCAATGGCTTCTTCCAATGCTTACCACATGCACCAAAATTTCACTTAGCATTCAAATTGGGTAAGGCAAGTGTTTGGTCTAAGATCTTCTCAAAAATTTGTAATTGGAGAGGTAGGAGTAAAGGAAAACTAAGAGAAATTTTGTAGATGATTGTGGGTTTACAATCTCTAATTTTCAAGTATATTGCTAGGGTTTTCTCTCTCAAAAGCTCCTTACAATTTTGTGAGTAATATGGACTTATATAGTGTTGGTAAAGAAATGAGAAAAACACATTTAAAAAAGGTTCAGGCAGTGAGTTTCGCGGTCACTCGCAACTTGGCCTAAGTCGCAAAATGACTTGCGAAATTCAGCCTGGCATGAGACTGTTCAGATTCCAACATGTGCTTCTCACATGGCCTTTCATGGGTTGTCCACTCGCGAGCCAATTGTGAGCTAGTCACGAACTTCACTTTCTTCACAAGTCTTCACCAAACACTCACACTCAACCCTTACATTAAATCCCACAAAAATTATAAGGAAATGATTGAACAAAATACAATCAAATTTGACACGGAATAAAAGCCAACTAAAACATAGTTGTAAATCACAACTTTACAGAATATATTGAATGTGCTTGAATAGCTACTTATCTTTCTTTGATGGCTTGCTGGTGACTTAATGTCGTCGATTTCGGTGGACGGCCAACTAATTTTTCTGGTGTCATCAGTTCTTATGATCTATGAGTTTTCCACGTATTTTTGTATTCATTTCTTTGGGATGCTTTCGTATATACAACACACTTTAATTCCCTATATTGGATAACTTAAGAATTGCTATTTTGGATAACTTAAGAAAAAACAGAGAGTGAAAATGACGTTTTATGAGTTTCTTGGGGGAGATCGGCCTTCGAAGTCCAAACTCTATACATATAAAACTGACGAAATAAAAGTTTCTTATTAATGGGTTTCCCTTATTTAGGTTTTGCTTACAACACAACAGACAATTATTCTGAAAAATAAGAACCAAGCTAAAAAATATAAGGTATTGTTTACAACATGCATACCAAAGAAATAGGAAAGATAATAGACATCACAATGACCATATTAAACCCACAACACAACATTTTCTAAAAAGAAACGGTTCTCAAAATCTTACATGAGAAGCCAATTCAAGTTGATATCTTTCTTAGCCACCTCAACCTTAAGTTTGGTGAGGAATTCCTTGATAGGCTCCCATAACTTGGCCCTCTCTTCGTCACATACCACAATCTTTAGTTGCTTAAGATCTATTATTGATTCTGGCAATGGATTACGTAACCTCAAGCACCCTTTCATGTTCAGCACTTTTAAATTACATAACTCACCAATGTGTTTTGGCAACTTGCTAATGCTTAAGCAATCAGATATGTCAAGAATGCTTAACTTATGGAGGTTTCTAATTGACTCTGGCAACTCTGACAAATCAGTACAAGACCTAAGCCTTAGCACTTCTAAATTCACCAACTTTCCAGTTCCTTTAGGAAGTATAGACAACTTATGACAATTGGTGATGCAGAGTTTTTTTAGGTGGACAATATCACACAGCCCAACAGGTAGTTCTACCAGATCATTGCAATAGTCAATGTTTATCTCTTTTAGATTTGGCAATGCATATGAACCCTGGATAGTACAATTCTCAAAAGCAGTACCAATATTGCACATAAATAATGATATTTTTCTTAAACTCTTCAATTGTACAAGGGTCTTGCAAAGGGAAGAAATTGAAATCTTCTCCAACCTAATTCTCTTTAAATTGGGTAGAGACCAGAGCAGTTGAAAATTTTTTATTTCAGCGTGAAAGAAACCATAATTATTGACTATCAAAACCTTCAGTTCATTTGTTTTCTCCACAAACTCTGGTAAGGTGTAATTCTTTGTTTGGAAATTTAGAATTAAAACCTCAACTTTAGGTGCTTGAATGTTGCACCAGCTCCACAAGAATGATTCATCTGCCAAAAAAAAAAAATATATATATATATATATATATTGTATACATGAGAAAAATTCTTTAAGGGGGCCAAGCTAAATATAAGATAAATAAATCCAAAGAATAACCTACACACACAAAATATGTTCGTAATATTATTTAACAAATGCTATTTTCTTGCCTATAACAAAGTATATATATAGCATTAATAAAAACTAAAATATTTTTAATTCCTAACCATGAAATCAACATTTATTGTTTCTTCCTAGAGGAATTTTTTTTTCATATCTCTAATTTTCAAAATAAAAAATTATAAATATAAAGAATGTTTTTATTAACAAGACTTACTTATATATTTCTAGGATATACTATTATGGTATAAGAGTAATTAGAGAAAAGAAATAAATATATAAACTAATGTATTTTTATAAAATACATTAACTACACTTTGAATTAATGAGTTATTCATGGTATAAGAGAAATTAGAGGAAACATGAATATTTCAATCTCGGGTTTCTCTGACCTAGAGTCTTGGCGCTGCCAAACTCCTGTCAGTATAGTTTTGTTCCTCACGTAGGACTTAGTTCCCTTACACAACAATGTTGCGTATAGGGCTTGTGGGTACTTTCGTGGGACCAGGGAAACAGTATGAACCATGGATTCTTTAACCAGAGAATGGAGTCGGTTGTCTCTCTCGGAACAAGAGGGGGACATGTTTGACTTTGAAAACCAAAACATCAAACCAGGAAGCATGTTAGCGGCAAAATTTTTTACAAAGAGAGCTCTCAGTATTGAAGTTGTGGCTCGGACTCTCTGACACTGTGGAAGACAAAATACGAGTTTCGCATCAAGGATCTAGGAAACCATCTTATTCTCTTTACTTTCAAAGACGAGTTGGATGCAGAGAAGATATTACTTGGTGCGCCTTGGAGTTTCGACAAGTATTTGATTGCTCTGTGTCAATACGAAACCGATCAGTCTCTCAAAGAGCTTCGTTTTGACACGGCAGTTTTTTGGGTTCGAGTACATGATCTTCCGGCGCGGAGAATGATGTTAGAGGCGGCGGAAGGCATCTGTCAAACTCTAGGACGTATATTCCACTGCAGCGACGAGGATGAAACAGATGGAGGCGAGTTCACGAGGGTGCGGGTGGAAATTGACATTACAAAACTGCTTAGTCGAGGACGGCGAGTGAGGTTTGGACCTGATAGTGATGGGTGGGTTTCGTTTCGGTACGAATGTCTCCCAGTATTCTGCTACTGGTGTGGGAGACTAACGCACGATGCACTGCGATGTATGGATTCGCAATAAGGAGACGCTCAATGTTCAGCAACAGCCATTCGGAGAGTGGATGCGAGCGCCTCAAATGAGCAGGTTAAGGCGGAAGGTCATATCGGTGGCAGCGCATAAGACTCGAAGGATGGGAGGTTACACGGAGAACGATGATCAACTACCACTCAAACGACGGTGACTGATGATCCGTCGATGGAGACTAGGACGGATGGATCAGGGAGGTGGAGGTTCACGGGGTTTTACGGGCAACCGGATACGAGAAAGAGAGAGGAGACATGGCGGATTCTCGAGAGGCTAGGGACCTCAAACTCTATTCCCTAGCCGTGTATGGGGAATTATAACGAGATAGTCAGTGATGCTGAGAAGCTTGGGTGTAATTTGAGGCCACCAAAACAGATGGAAAGATTTGGGATGCTATAAACAGATGCCGGTTGAGAGACTTGGGTTATGTGGGTCCACGTTTTACCTGGAACAAGATTTTTACAAATGGAGATAGTTGGTGAATACGACTAGATCGAGCATTGGCTACCTCGGAATGGTATTCACGCTTTGCAAATGCGAAGTTGCACCATCTGTCAATCACTGCTTCGAATCACTGTATACTTGCTCTTTGGTGGAATTAAGGAATATTCTACCCATGAAGGCCAGTCTTTTTCGGTGAAAGGTAACACCGGACAGCATCTGTGAGGTGTGTGGAAATTTTGAAGAAACAACAGGCCACTTGCTCTGGCACTGTTATCGCGCAAAGGAAGTATGGAAGGAAGTAAGCTTGGACACAGATAAGGTTATAGACAGATGCCCAGAACGTGAAACAGTGGACGAAGGAGGAGGTTGGGCTGATGGTCACGACGGCCTGGGGTATTTGGACAAACCAAAATGCGGTGCGCCATGGGAAGAGTAGGAAGCCCGCTTCTGTTCTTGCTCAGTGGACAAAAAGCTACTTGGAGGATTACTTAATAGCTAACAATTCTACTCGGCCATACAAAGATTCAATGGAAGCAACGTGGCAGCTCCCCAAGCCTCCGTGGTATAAAGCAAACATGGACGGTGTAGTATTTACTCAGCAAAAGGAAGTCGGAGTTGGGGTCGTGATCCGGGACCACCACGGTGCTGTGGTGGCGGCGTTAAGTAAGAAACTGAAAGCTCCGCTGGGCACTCTTGAGGTGGAGGCAAAAGCAATGGAGGAAGCAATCACCTTCGCATAGGACATGGGGATCCGAGAATGCATGTTCGAAAGTGACTTGCTAACTGTGGTGAATGCTATGCTGCGCCTCACAGAACCGCCCTCGCCTATAGCTAATAATATTGCTGAGTCCTTGTCCCATCTTGTCAAATTGTCAGCTTCAGTCATGTGCCTCGGTCTGGGAATAAAGTTGCCCACACGCGAGCAGCTCTGTTTGCTAGAGGTTTGTCAAGTCAAAATGCTTAGGTTGAGGAAACACCGGGTTGTATTAAGAAGCTGGTGTCTCAGGATGTATTGTTTTTGTCTTCGTATGAATAGAAGTTATTAGTTTCACATCAAAAAAAAAAAAAAAATAGTGGAAACATAAATGATGTATTGGTTTTAACCAAAAAAAAAAAAAAATGATGTATTGGTCATCTAAATAAATGTGTTACATGTTTTTAATAAAAATCTAGGAGGGCCATTATAATTTATATCTAAAGATAAATTTTTTTACCAAAGATACAAGGGTGTGTTTGGTTAGGGTGAAAATAGAGAGGATGGAAAATTGGGAGAGGAAAATAGGGTAGAAAATATTGTTTTCTACCGTTTGGTTGATGAAAGAAAATAGGAGAGACAGAAAATAGGGGAGAAAGTTTTCCCTCATGAGCCTACTTTTTTTATCTTCCCAAATTGGGAGGAAAATGAGAAGGGAAAAGTGATGAAAAATGCATTTTACACAAATACTCCCATTTTATTACACTTATCTATCCCTCTCACTTTTCTACTATTATATAACAAGGACATAATACTTAATTTATATAAATTACATTTTCTATTCTCCCCTTTTTCTCTCCAACTAAACAAAAATGTTTTCCACCCTCTCACTTTTCCACCTCTCCAACCAAACACACATGAGAGAAAACCAAATTTTTTCTATCCTCCCACTTTTTCATCCTCCCACTAATTTTCCATCCTCTCACTTTTTCACTCCTCCAACCAAACGAACCCTTAGAGAGGATAGATTTTTGAAAAGTCAAGGAGCTTTTGGCCCCCCCCCCCCCCCCAACTCGCCCTCCCTTGCCCCCCCCTCCCCTCCCTCCCTTTTTTTTAGAATACTAAGTATTTTAATATACACACATAAAGAGAGGGGAGAAGATTTTAAAGAAACTAATAGTGGTGTATATTCAAATCCCTCCCTCTACCCCTGATTGTATATGATGTGATTAGCACTCAATATTATGTAGGTTACATAATGTGTGTGTGTGTGTGTGTGTGTGTGTGTGGGAGAGAAAATGCGCTGACCAGTTGAGATAGATAACAAGCGTGCATTGATGAGTTGTTGTTTCTCTTCCATCCACCACCTCGGTAGATTGTTTCCACTTATGTTCATAATCAATCTTAGCCTTTGTCCTATAGGCTCCTGGCTACTTTGATGTAGAGCAAGCTCTCTAAGAATATGATCTTGTGTGACAAAGTCTTCATTGTAATAGCTATTGACCTCACTTGCATCTTTCCTGTATAATGGGCAAATTAGAAGCTTAGAAACTTTTTTTTTTTTTAAATCATTTTTCACACACACACACACACACACACACACACACACACACACACACACACACACACACACAGAGATATATATATATATATATATATATATTAATATCCAACAAAATTAAAAATACTAACATCTAGGCATGCGCTCACATGCATGCTACGAGGCTCTTCTATTTTTTTTTTTTAAAGGTTAATAATTTTCACTCATCATAATTAGGGGTTATTGCATTCTTCAGTCACAAAATACTTAGGGTGTGATGAGATTTATTTATAAACAAATTATTTTACCCATAAAAAATTAACTTAGGAGCAATTTTTTTTTTTTAAAAAAATTTTTGTGAGATTAGATGTTTATTTGGAAACAGTTTATTTAGTTGAAACTGAAATAGTACAGTAGGACCTATGAATAGTACTAAAAAGTGCAATGTGCGACTCATGAATAGTAGCAAAAATAAGCTAAATAGTAAAAAAAAGCTAATTTTTTAAGCTAATGCTAAACGCACACTAGGAGTAAGGAAACCACGGTTATTAAAAAAAAAAAAATGTTAAGACTTTTTTTTTTTTTTAATGTGAAACAGTTAAGACTTTTTTTTTTTTTGGAAAACGTGAGTTTAAGTAGTTGGAACATTTCAAATACCCGAATCAAAAGTGTTTCTATTTTGTAGGCAAAGTTTTTGTGTAAGTTAGACATCTATTTTTACCTGACCATCCTTTGTTTTGTTTCTACTTAAACCTATGAGTGTTAGGGGTATTTTAGAACAAAAAAAATGTCCAATCCAAATAGGAAAAGTCCTTTAAATATTAGTATAGATAATTACAAGAAGTTATAGACTAATTTTTTGGAGTGAGTGAGATACTCTCCTACATCTAAAAATTGAAGGCCTGGCTATCTCAAATTAGCCAGATAATTTTGTTTCTTTTCTTTTCCTTTCTTTGATCAGTATGGGTGGTTGTCAAAGGTTTTTTTTATTGAATCAAAGCTTTTCCAGTTGATGGCAGAGGAAGGGGGAAACTTTTTCTCTCTAAGGATTTTGAACGGGGAAAATATTTCATGCAATTCGTTTTTATGGGTAAGAATGTTGCACATTGGTTAATGAATAATATTGAATACACTGTGATTGGAGTTAATCCCAAGCATTTTTTTTACACTCAGAGATGTGATACTGCTTACACTTTGCAACGGGGTTCTAATTCTTTTGGTTAGCTGTTAGTAGTGACAGAACTCAAAATAGCCGGGCTTTAGGGGATCTATCATTATTCCTATAGGCAAAGCTCAACAAGATCGGAGGGCTTTTGGGCTTGAATTAGGAAGGATGTTGGCACCCACACAATAATCAATTTCAAAGGGTGGCACATGGTCTTACTTCAGATTCGCAGAATGCATTTGTGAAAAGTGGACATTTTGGATTCCATTCTAATTGCTTCTAAATTTATCGATAGTAGATTGAAAACTGGGATTCCATGGGTGTTGTGTAAGTTGAATGTGGAGAACGCGTATGATTATGTGAATTGGGGTTTTCTAATGTATATGCTTCAATGCTGTTGGATATTGTGTTGCATTTTTACTGTTAATTTTTTTTTATTCTACTTAATGGTAGTTTTTTAGATTTCTTTGGAAGCTCTAGGGGGATTCGGTAAGGGAATCCTTTAACTCTGTTGCTTTTTGATGTTGTTATGGAGGCTTTGACCTATATCTTGGATGTGACTATAACTACTGGTCAGTTTTCAGGGTTCTGGGTAGGTAATACGATTGGTACTTCGATGATGGTGTCTCAAGAGGCTTTATTATCTAAGGGGGGGGGGGGGTAAGGTAACTCTTTTTAAAATTACTCTTTCATCTTTACCAACTTATTTCCTTTCCATTCTTCCTTTACTTGGAAAGGTTGCTAATCGTATGGAGAAATTACAGAGAAATTTTCTTTGGAGTGGTGTTAGTGGTGATTCTAAGTCACACCTGGTGAAATGGGTTAAGGTTTGTAAGCCTATGCAGGTTGGAAGGCTAGGTATAAGACATCTAAGAACATTTGATTTTGCTTTGCTGGGCAAGTAGTTATGGGGTATGGGTTAGAAACAGATGCGCTATGGAAGAGGGTTATAGAGGTGAAACATGGGAATGCTTGGGGTGGTTGGTGCACAAAAAAGGTGGCAAGTGCATATGGTGTTAGCCTTTGGAGGCTTATTAGAAGGGGTTGGCTGAACTTCTCTAAACTCTTACGGTATGATGTAGGTGACGGTACTAGAGAGAAGTTTTGGAACCATGTGCAGTGTGAGGATTGTATTCTTAAAAAGGCTTTTCCAGATCTTTACTGCCTTATTAGGGCAAGGGATTCTTCTGTGACATAAGTTATGTGTTGGACTGGTGGGAGGGTGCATTGGAATTTTCAATTTCGTCGTCCATCGCCGGATTGGGAGGAAGACTCTTTTGATCAATTTATGGCTATTGTTTACTCTTCAAAAGTGTGGGGGGTTGGCCCTGACAAGGTTTGTTGGAAGCCAGTAAGGAGTAGAGATGTTAAAGGTTTCTATCTTTCTTTCTACACTCCTACTCTACCCTTCCCTTCGAGGTTGGTGTGGCAATCGAAGGTCCCTTAAAGGGTGACTTTCTTTTCATGGTCAATCTTTTTAGGTAAGATTCCTACTACTAATAACCTTTGTCAAAGGAGTATTACTGTTCTTGATTGATGCTATATGTGTAAGAGGTGTGGGAAGTCGGTGGATCATCTTCTGCTTCATTTCCTTATAGCTTTTAAGCTGTGGTCTTTGGTGTTTTGTTTGTTCGGAATTCATTGGGTTATGCCATTAAAGGTACTTGAGTTGTTTGAGTGTTGGCAATGTAAATTCAGGTGACATCGTAATATAGATTTTTAGAAACTGGTGCCGCATTGCTTGATGTGGTGTATTTGGAAGGATATGAACACTAGATGCTTTGAGGGATGTAAGAGGACCATGCTAGAGATTAAGTCTTTTTTCTTGCATATTCTCCTTGTTTGGAGTGTTGTTTTGTCGCATTTTTCTTGTTTTTCCCTTCCTACTTTACTTGATCATTGTAATTTTGGTTCTTGATATTTGCTCCCATAGTACATCCCCAATGTACTTAGGTTGGCTACTTTTTCCTTAATTTATAAAACTTTTTCTTTACCTATCCCAAAAAAATTTTCTATTTACAAATGACACCCTTATTTTTTATGATGTTTACCCTAATCATTTAGTTACTTTGAGGGAGATTTTGGCTAGATTTGAGGAGGTTTCAGGTTTAAGAATTAATTTGGGGAAATTAGAGCTAGTTCTAGTTGGAAATGAGCACAATCTAGATAATTTGGTGGGATTGTTGGCATTCTTCCCTTCCTTTGAAATAATTGGGCCTTCTTTTAGGTGCTAAATTCAATGAGCTTTCAATTCCTATCTTAGAGAAGATGGAGAGGAGACTAGCAGGTTGGAAGAAACTTTATTTATCTGAAGGAGGTAGGGTAACTCTTATTAAAAGTACTCTATCCTCCTTTCCTATTTATTTTCTTTCCATTTTTCCCATTCCTAGAGAGATCGCATGGAGAAATTATAGAAAGATTTTCTTTGGAGTGGTATTATTGATGATTCTAAATTACACCTAGTGAAATGGGCTAAGGTTTGTAGGCCTATGCAGGTTGGGGGGATAGGTATAAGACATTTGAGAAGTTTTAACTCTACCTCGTTAGGCAAGTGGTTGTGGAGGTATGGCATAGAGACAAATGCTTTATGGAGGAAGGTTATAGAGGCAGAATATGAGCATGTTTGGGGTGGTTGGTGCACGGAAAAAGTGACAAGTGCATATGATGTTAGTCTCTGGAGGTTTATTTGAAGTGGCTCGTTGAACTGTTTTAAACTCCTACAGTATGAGATAGGTGATGGGTGATGGTACTAAAGTGAAGTTTTGTAAGTATGTGTGGTGTGGGAATTGTACTCTCAAAAAGGCTTTTCTAGAACTTTACTATCTTAGTAAGGCAAGGGATGTTTCAATGACGAAGGTTATGGGTTGGTCTGGTAGGAGGATTCATTAGGATGTTCGATTTTGTCGTCTATCACAGGATTGGAAGCAAGAATCTTTTGATCTCTTTATGGGCATTGTCTACTCTTCGACTGTGAGGAGGGTTGGTCTTGACAAGGTTTGTTGGAAACCAGCTAGGAGTAGAAGCTTTAAGGTTAGATGATTTTACCTTTCTTTCTACCCTCCTACTCTTACTTCTTTCCCTTGGAGAATGGTGAGGCAATCGAAGGTTCCTCCAAGGATAGTTTTTTTCCCATAGTCTGCTTCCTTAGGTAAGATTCTTACAATGTATAACCTTTGCAAAAGGCGTTTTATTGTTCTTGATTGGTGTTATATGAATAAGAAGCGTGGGGAGTCGGTGGATCATCTTCTTCTTCATTGTCTCATAGCATTTGAGTTGTGGTCTTGGTGTTTTGTTTGTTTGAAATTCATTGGGTTATGCCACATAAGATAATTGAGTTGTTTGAGTCTTGTGAAGGTAAGTTTGGGTGTCATCACAATATATGCTTTTGGATGTGGTGTATTTGGAGTGAGAGGAATGCTAGATGTTTTGATGGATGTGAACGGTTCTTGTTAGAGATTAAGTATTTCTTCTACCATACTCTCCTTGTTTGGAGTGTGGCTTTGTTGCATTTTTCTTGTCTTCCCATTCCTGTTTTATTTGATCATTGTAATTTTGGTTCTTAATTTTTGTCCCCACAATACATCCCCAAAGTACTCAAGTTGGCTTCGTATTAATAAAATTTTTCATTACCTATCAAAAAAAAGAAGTTATAGACAAATAAAAGGAAATCCCTCTCTTTTCCTGGGCAGAGTAATTGAAATCTCTTATTGTTTCTAGTTTGGTATAAGTTTCTTTCTTTCTGGCTCTTTGTTGTAATCACAATTCACATCAACGGAATAAAAAGTCCAAATTTGGCCGCCGACAGGTCAAATAAACTATAATAGCAAATTATCAATTGCCATCGAAAGTTAAAAGTTAATTTAAGCCATAAAAGGTCATAAAAAGCTAGCGTACCTGGTCATCACAAGTTTAGCCAGATTTTGTATGGTGAGTTCTTGCAAATAGGCAATTGTGTGGATGCCATCTTCATCTAGTTCGTATAATTCTGCCCACACATCAGCAAGAGTAGCAGCAGGGATCCTTTGTTTTGCCCAAAATGAACCTAGGTCCAAGAAGCACTCTTTGATAATGATCTTGTCATCTGGAAATTCTAGGCTTTTTTGAAGATGAGGAAGCAACTCAGTATCAGAATTGAAAAAAAATTTACCATCAGACCATTTCAAAAGTCTACTGTGCCATACCACTGCATGTTGGCCACACAGTGAGCTGCCAATCATTTTAAGGACCAATGGGCACCCCCCACAACCTCTTACTATCTGCAATTCAAGGAACCAAATAAACTCAATTATTGTTCAAAGTTCACGAAGGCTAATTTTTTCCAAGATTTAAATTATCTAAACGACATTAATTGTTCAGAAATATGAAACACAGTTTGTGTGACAAATTTCCCCTTCTTTGCAGTCTCGTGTTGGAAAGTTGGGTTATTGGAAACAAAACAAGCAAGCTTAGAAGTATGTCTAAGTAGGAATAATGATTTTGGCAAAAGTACATTTGGTATTATGTATGTACCCATAAAAAAAAATGTATATCTTCTGATATATATATATCACAGATTCACCAAGTACCTTTTTGATATCTTCTTCTGGAATGTAAGAGCTCTCATCTTGTAAAAATGCTGAGTGACAAAAAAGAGTCATTGCATCCACATCGTTTAGTTGTTTCAAGTTATATGTATGTTTAAATCTTGGAAATGCAGTTCTTGAAGTAACCAAAATCTTGAAGTTTGGAATATTAAACAACTTTTCAAGAAGGGATTCTGATCCAAGCCAGACATCATCCAGGATCAACAATATAGGATTAGGTCCCATATGATTCAACATTTGTGGTAGCTGGTAGATTGCATCTTCATCACTTTGAATTTGATACTTTGGCTGAATACCCTTATAACTAAATAGGTTTTGTACAATGACCTTCACATTGGGAGTTTTAGAAACGTTGACAAAGAGAATATTGTTCGTAAACATGCCTATATATCCAAAAACAATGTAGTTAGAAAACAGCCTTGGAGGCACATTTCATGTCTCATAACATTACACAAAAAAACTCACATAATGACCAAATCATGAAAAAAGTTCCCAATCCCAATCCCAATCACGGGAAAGGGTGAGAAGTGAGCCCAAAAAATTTTGTGAGAATCAACACAATTATAAAGATATGAGATAATGAGAATTGCTTTTTTTTTTTTTTTTTTTTTTAATCATCTCTTAAAATGACATGTTAATTAAGGAGGTGATAGAGAATATGACTTTGGATAGAATAGAAAGATGGAAAAGAGTACAAGTGGTCAATCATACTTAGTTTTTTGACAATTCATAGCCAACACCAAAATTTGGGAATAAGGCTTAGTTATTGTTGTCATACTTCTTTTCATTTACTCTTTATCTAAGGAAATAATCAAAGTTTTGAATTCCGTTTCGAAGACTATTTCTGATTAACAATTGAAACTGAATATTTCAGTATCAGTGTGTTTCGGTGTACCGTTTCAAGACTACGCACCCGATATATACACACACATATATACATAATTTATATATTTATAACTTTATATTTCATTATATTCAATTAGCCAAAAAAATTTTTGAAATATGATATGGGAATAAAATAAGTCAAATGATGTCAATGTTTAAAAAAATCTAACACAATCCGGAATATCCCAGAGTAGGCCGGAATTTAGAGACCGGAATAGCCGGAATTTAGAGACCGGAATAACCGGAATTTGTCTGGAACACCAAAATGGAATATCTCGGCCGGAATAGAATGAAATTTAAAACATTGGAAATAATTCCAAAAGATAAAATATGCCAAAAACATTGCTTCAAGTGTTGAAAGGGCAAAAATAAAAGAATGAACATGATTTGCCATGGCCACAACTTGTTGGGAAAACTAACCACTTCTTAGTGGGACCAAAGTCTCCCTCAGTAGTGTCAACCAGGTGTGCAGTTACCAACAAAACGGAACTATATATTAGCCACAGCAGATACCGACGCTACACTAGAAAAATACGCAACTTGATTCTAAGAGACAAATTATCAAACACATAAAGGGCATAAACAATGCTCGTAAGATTTACATGGTTCTAAATGAAGCCTACATCCAGTTGAGCTCCGACAATCCACTATACGGTTTTTGGGGTTTGATTTGGTGGGGGGCTTGATTTTGGTTTCTTGGTTGTTCAACCGTAGGAAACATTACAACGCCATTGCCATTGTCTTCACCCAACCTCACCTCCCATTTAAAAACCAAGGCCGGTAATATAACCAATGGAACACTGAGATTTACATAATTTATACCATCATTACATTTATTTTAGATTTACATAATTTATAGTTTTTCAACTTATTATATTACCTCTATCTCAATTCCTTCTCAAAAAAAAAAAAAAAAAATAAACCTCTATCTCTATTAATTAAATATTACCAAATTTGTTTTCTTTGCTAAATTTACTTGTGATTACTGCAGTAATTAAAAGTGATTTTTTTTATTTAAATTAAAATTATTTCTACTTGAAGGATTATTATACAATTTTTTTTTTCATGCTTATTCATGTTGTACTATTTTCTATTAACTTTATAATATCAAGTAAATTTATTTGAAAGTATGTTTCAATTGTTTTAGATATTTTTACAAATTTACAAATTTGAAAGTATGTTTCAATTGAAAGGATTAATATACAATTTTTTAAGATATTTCTACTTGAAGGCATATTTACAAATTTAATATATAAATTAATTATGCCTTCATCACGGTTCAATCTCGATTTGACCTTAACAACCTTGAATTTCTCTATTTTCCAATTCTTTGAATGATCTGAGTTTGAAAATCATGCCATGAACTGTCTTAGCATGCCTTATACTATTCACTAAACAACAGCCTTGGAGTGCTTTTGATGTGTACTCTCACTCATTATTAGTACAGTGACACTTCAGTGGTTTCTATGTCTCTCTAATTAACCATAGCTTGAAATTGTTGAAATGGCTGAAACACTTCGGTCTTTTCTCTTCAACAAATTCCCCACATCTTCCTTGATGCGTCATCAGTAGGTGAGACAAAATATCTATTGGCACCCAAATACTCCACCTCAATGGGACCACAAACATCAAAGCAGACTAATTCCAAATGATTAGATTTCTTTTGTGAGGACATAGCCAAAGAAACTTTATGTTGTTTACCGAAAAGACAATTACAAGGGTTTAGTGTTTTACCCTTAGAAAAGGAATAACATACTTCTTTGCTAAAATTTGAAACCCTTTATCGCTTATGTGTTTATACCTCAAGTTTGATGATTCATCTTTCACAACATATAATACATCTCTACACACCTTCACTAGTGTCTTGTAGAAAGTGTGACAAAGCTTGCCTTTAGCCACCATAAATGACCCCTTGTTAAGTTCACATTTTCCATTACTGAAGTAATTGTCATAGCCTTATCCAATGTGGATATGGAAATAAGGTGAAATTCAGGAACATGTCACACAATCTTCAAAGTCATTGTTCACCCGACATTATTTCAGATGCAAATATCACCAATTCTCACAATTTTTGAATAACTTTTGTTGCCCATCTTCACAAAACCAAGTCTCCAACCATGTATGAAGTAAAGAACTACTTGTTAGGAGTACAATGGACGGAAGCAGAACAACCCACTCAATTTCCTTCCCAACATGCAAGTACTCATCCTTCCTCCAAGAGAGAACCATTACTTGTTTACCTGAGCAAGTACCCATTATATTCTTGTCATAATCTTTCTTTTGATTATGTGCCTCCTTTGTTATATTTTCCATGCACCAATAGTTCATTTTCGTATGGCATTCATTACCACAATGAAATCATTTGCCTTTCTTATCAGATTTCCCATTAGTGTGAGATCTTCCCATGGATTTGTTATTACCCTTATGTTCACTACTCTTGCTTCAACCCATGTTCTATATAACAAGAGCTTGTGCATTTTTTGTACTAGTTGACTTCCAAACTAGTATTAACTTGACTCATGGACAGGCGGAACTAGAATTTTGAGAATGGGGGGCCAAAATAATAGTAAATTGAACCAATTTAGAAGTGTCATATACAAGAAACAAGAAGAGTGCCGAAGGCTAACTACATATCATTTGAAAACTTCAAATAAATTTAAGGGTAAAAATCTAATATTTATGAAGTTTGGGGAGCAACAATATAGTTTTTGAAAGGTTTAAGTAAATGTAAGAGTAAAAAACTAATATTTGAGAACTTTGGCCCCACAAGCTTCAACATAGTTCCACCCTTGGATGTTATGATATGTACTATAACATTTTTTATAATATAAAAAGCTAAATTCTTTCTAAATATAATATATCTTATAGAATTTTACTAACAAAACATGTTACAGTTGCTTTTACAAAAAATAAAATGTTCAAATTCAAACTAATAAAACCCTACTTAAAATAGATTAGGTTACAAGAAGATCTTGGATTAGCTATATTATTAAACAAGGAGGAGTAAATACTAGCAGAACCTAAATATAAAAACTCTACTAATATTGCTGCATAACAAAAAGCAAGAGAAAATTTTTTTAAATAAAATATTTATAATTTATTTTATATATTAAAAAGACCGTGTGCCTTGTTGCACTCAAACATATACACAATTATGTGAGATTAGGCGTGTATAACAAACGTATTAGAGTTTCAGTTTTTATTACCCCACATTATTACTACAAAGATTAAGTTATTTTATAATGATATTCTAGTTATGTAATATATTATAAGTTTATTTAAAAAATTCTATATCCTATGTGATGGTGTATTTTAATAAGTATTACTGTTTCTTAAAATAAATAAATAAATAAATAAATAAATAGCGTGTATAACAGTCATTTCCCTTTAAACTATGGACCTTAATACCTAAAGAGAGAGAGAGGGGTACCTTTAATTTGTTTATCCTGACAAAGCATTTGGACTAACGTGGTCTTTCCGCATCCAGCAGGAGCAGTCAATAGAAGCTGATGCACCTCCTCCTTCAACAGCAGTGTCTTCAACTCCATCATCGGCATATCAAACCCCACTGTAAAATCCGGGGGTCTACGAACCGCACAAAATACCCTTTTTTTATCCAAGTTCGAATCCTCATTTTCTAGAGTAATTTTCAAGTTTAAGGATATCTCGGTCCCATTATTCCTTGTTCTATTTGCTTCCGTTTCATCCTCACTGGACCTTGCGATGTCCTCGTCCGACTCGGGGGGGCAACAGACTTTAAAACAGCACATCATCCACCGCCGGCTTTTCGAGGACTTGCGAACTAGATTCTCACCCTTTTTCACGTCTTCGATCGAGCTCTTTGTATTCTTTTTTGGGGGATTTAATCGCTTTATATCATCTATGACCAAAGGCAATAAACGATCTAGCCTGGATCCGAGGCGTTTAAGAAGGGCTTTGTTTTCAACTTTCTTAAATGTGTCGTGTAACGCCGCCCAGACTCCAAATGTTTCCTCAACTTTAATCATTATTGCTACTGCTATAACTCCAAATTACTTTGCTTCGATCGACAAATAACCCAAATCTTCAAAAGATTGTAAATCCAATCTATTATTTCGAAACCCAATTTAGAAACAAACTGACAGAGACTTACCTCTGCCCAACAAATTTTGTTTAAGGATGTTTTAGATTTTCCTTCAAATGAATGAAAAAACCGCAACACAGTATATCTTAAATTAGCTGCGAAATCTTAAAATTACGAAGCTGAAGTAACACCTTATATACTGCCACAGAACTTTATAAAGACGCAAACTCTTCAATTTCTTCTTAGTTTCTCTGCGTAGAAAAGGAGACGAAGCTGAAGAAATTAAATAAGGCAGTTGAGTACTAAAAGAGAAGAGCATTAAAAAAATATACATGATTCTTTCGAGGAAAAGAAAAAATTAGAATCGGGTAAAGCACGACAAAAAAGCAACCAATACACGCTTTTGACTTTTCTCCGCAATTTCGCATATCTTTATCACGAACATGGAGCTGGAAGTTAAGGACAAAGTTACATAAGTGTTTTTTTTTAGGAACCAACCAAGTTATAGACCCTTGCGACACGGCACAGACTTTTATTATATCATTTATTTATTTATTTTTAAAAGACAAACGGCATGGACTAGACTTCAGAACTGGAATAAAAACAGATCAGAAGCTTTCACATTCGGCTTTCAAACTTTAGCCCAATAGACAAGTTGGACAGATCATAGCTTTTGCATCAGGCTTTCAAACTTTAGCTCTATGCACAAGTTGGACAGATCATAGCTTTCACATCTGGTTTTCAAACTTTAGCTCAATACACAAGTTGGACAGATCATAGCTTTTGCATCAGGCTTTCAAACTTTAGCCCTATGCACAAGTTGGACATATCATAGCTTTCACATCTGGTTGTCAAACTTTAGCCCAATATACAAGTTGGATGAAAAAAGTTTTTATAAATGAGATGGGAACTGGGGCGGAAGAGACATTAAGCGAACTGTATCTTGTTAAATTATCAATACTTTCAAAAGATTAAGCTATTGAAAAGTAATAAATTTAATTATTTAATGACATAATTTTAACATTACAAACATTTAGCACATTTATATAATATTTAAAAGTTAAAGCGTAATATTGCAGTTTACTTTAATCTATTTGGTCCACTTTAGTGATGCTTTAGGAAGAGAAGAGAGGATGTGTAGAAAGAGGCTTCATTTACAATTATGTCATCTTCTAAGCATAACATTAGTAGGTTCTTACTAAAATTACATTTTTTTTATATTATTAAAGTCTTACATTTTTTTTTCTAATATAAGTAATGGATTTAATTATATATGCTACATTTTTTAGGTCATTCAAGACATATAAAGGACAAACCGTTTGGAAGGAGTATTGAAAACAAATTTCAAAAGCACATTATTTTATTTACAAAATATATCATCTTATATAATAATTAAATGTAAAATGCATTATGTTTCCTTAAAAAAAAACTTGCAAAATTTTAAAAAACTTTCAAATAACAAGTATAGGTAGCTTAATTTAGAAAATCAAATATATTTTATCAATTATAATTTGTTAGAAAATAATCACATCATTTTAAGAAGGGTTTGAACTAACACTTATAAGTTTCATATACTATTTTCATTTTCACTTAATAAAAAAAATTATTAAATTTTTCTGCATGTTGTGCAAGTCTACAACCAACTACAAAATACAGTATAAATTATTACACTTCATACCTAGGTTTTTTTTTTTTTTTTTTTTTTTTTTTTGAGGAGAAAGACATTAAATTTCATTAAGGGAAGTCGTTAAAATCAGCTTTTAAAACAGTAGCGACGTCTAGTGGTACATTTTCCATCCAGACTTAGAATTGGGGGTGGAAACTGCTCGTCTCGCAAGTGAGTGAGCTACAGTGTTATAATGATTACATACATGGGAATAATTTAACATTGAAAAATAAGAGGCAAGGTACCATATATCTTTTGCAATGTGGCCGAAGTGCAATAATGAGTAAGAGTCATCCTTAAGTGTTGTGATAAGGATCTATAAGTCATGTTCCAAGATAACCCGGTCAAAACCTGTTTCCATAGCCAATTCAAGAGCCCGTCGTGCCACCATAGCTTCGACTTTGATAGCTCTAAAAGGTAGGGGGATGCGTTGGGATAGAGAGACCATAACCTAACAAACTCATTTCTAACTATCATCCCAATACTAGCACAATTTTTAGATTGAAAAAGAGTGCTGTCAAAGTTAATTTTGCATTGAGAGTTTTCTGGAGGTTGCCAGCTTGTAGGTTGTCGCCAAATTGGTGCAATCGTGGAGGTGTTGTTGTAACCAATGTAGTCAATGTCGTACCGGTACCGGTCATACTAGCCGGTATGTACCGTACCGGTATATATACCGGTATCAAAACGTCAACGTTTTGTACCGGTTTAAATACCGGCCATGTACCGGCTATACCGGCCGATTACAAACAATACCGGGCGTACTGACCAGTACAGAAAAAAGCTTTTTTTTTTTTTTTTTTAGTTTTGTAATTTTTGAATATTTGTAAGAGAAGAATGGTACTTATTTGCAGTAACTTATTAATATGATTTGTTTTTTTAGTATGCAATAAATAACTAAGCTTTCCATTTTTATATTGTGTTTTTTTTCTTTTTCTTTTAATTGATGCTAAAGTTTAAAACCATGAATAATATGTTCTGAATTAAAGTAATGTTTTATGGTAAACTTTTATATTTATTATTATAACACACACACACACACACACACACACACACACACACACACACACACACATACACACATAAAATAGCGGTAATCCTGAAATGGTACACCGGTACCGAAATATATCGTTCCATTGATCAAACTGGTACAGCCTCCGGTATGAGATTGACTCCCTTGGTTGTAATGCTCCAAAATCATAAGCAATAAAAGTTTATTCAATCTGAATAATCCATAAAAATATTAAATAAAAGAAACCAGCAACCTTAATTCTCATCACAAATGTCAGAGCTCTAATCCACCAAAGACAAAATATCCTCAAAATAATTCTTTAACACAATGTTTAATGCCATAAAAAAATAATAATAAAATCCTCAGTTCCACAAAATAGTTCGTAACTGCTGTCTCCCAAGAATCTCTACTCCAATAATCCCTCTAATGTATCTGTAAGGGGAAATAAAGGGGGGGGGGGGGTGAGATAACTCAATAAGTGGAATTCACTAACATTGGGGTGTGAAAACAACCCTTTCAAATAAATAATTCTTACAACAATTTCATAACTTGCAACTCATCAATATTTTATCATCAAATATTTCATATAAAAGAAAATATCTTTATATTGTGAGCCATCATAATATATATATATATATATATATCAATACCATCATATACACAATTTCCTAGGCTTTTCTCGTGGTCCATGTTTACGCCCTGTTGACAGGGTTGTGCTGTCCCCTTTTTAGGACTAGAGCCCCCTTTTCATCCTCTTTTTTAAGGATGGCTCCTTTGGAACCTAAAAGTGCACTCCCTTGCTAATGAGCTTCCTTTTAGGATCCTCAATAGTATACTCCCTTGCTAAGGAGCTATCAAATGTGCACTGTTCCCTTTTTTGGGACCATCCCTTGCTAAGGACTAGCTGCAGTATGGTTGTCCCTTACTAAGGACCAAATACAATACTGAGCTTTTAATCACGACTTGCCATAGGTTTTCAAAACATGTTCAAGATGGTCACAAAAATAATCCATTCATAATTCTCAAAAATATAAGGATATATTCTCACATACATGTTTAAATAAATTTAGGTTGTCCCACAAGTTTTTTATAAAACAAATAGTTAATGTGCACATCAAACATTTATAAAATATCAATTTATTTAAAGAATATCAACATATTTCTTTAATATAGAATAGTTTAATAATCAACACTGTTTTGGGAAAACCCCCAAAATTAGTAAACACCACTTACCTCTTATTTGCGAAAATAAAAGAAATCAACCTCTCTTGAATCACAACAATTCAGTAGAATTAGAACCTAGCAACACCAAAAATAGGTTCATCAATACACAATTTCCCACTTAAAAATCTATTTTCACACTTAAACAGTTTTATCTTAAACAATATTGATATATCCAAAATTCTCCATTTATTCACCTAACCATGCAATTTTCTTTCAGCTTTGATCAGATTTCTGAACTTAAAAATATTGCTGCCTAATCAGATTTTTCCATTAACGTAACATAGATATTCATGAATCTTCAATATGGCCGAACCTAATGGCAGGGTCACATGTATGGAATAGCTTCAAGTAAAATAAGACTCAACATAGGCTGAATGATGGATGTCTGATCCATCTAATAAAAGAAGCCATATATTATATATATATATATATATCCATTCATTCTAATAATATACATACATATATATATATATATATATATATATATATTCAACCTAATGTTGGAAGCCACATGATAGCCTTAATTCATCAATCTAGTGGCTTTGTATTCCCTCTTGATGCCGCTGGAATCTATTCATGCTAATATATATATATATATATATATATATATATATAAATTCAATCTAACATGGGAAGCCACGTACAAGCCTTACTATCAATCTAGTTGCTTATTGTTTCCTTTAAAGCCGTTGGACAAGTTTTGGACAATAATAAAAGGTGATGGTTAATTGGTCAACAATGGAGGCTATGTGTGAATGCATATTAACCACAAGCACTCTTTTCCCTTTCACACGGTGACAACTTGAATTGATAAGTCCAAGCCTATTACTCCATTAGGCACAAATTCAAAGCCTTCCTGACATATTGACTATTCTTTATCTAATATAATAAGGAGCACTTTTCTATTAGTATAAGTAGTCTAAGTTCATGACAATTGCTAGCTATTGACTATTCAAACTTCTTAAATTTAGAGCAAGACAAACCATACCTGAACAACTTGTGCAATAGCCGTAGAGAAGAAAAGAAACAGCTTTCTAGTGTGTTGCGACTGAAAGCAAAAAGGATACACATGTAACTTAAAAGGTAAAAGGCTAGGGTTATCAAGGCCCATATTTTTACTTATGCCACCTCACTTGGGCTTCATATTATTTTTAATATCTTAGGCCCAAATAAATTAAATCCATTTAATTATGGGCCTCCTTTTTAATTTACGTATAAGAATTAAATAAGTAATAAAATTATGGGGTGTTACAGTTGTAGAGAGAGAACTCACGCAATCTGTCTCTTGCCTAACTTAATAATTGATCTAGCATACCAGTAACGTTTCCAAGCCTGAGATTATTCTGACGGTTCCACAGCACCCAAATCTCCGTTGAGAACAAAGTCAGGTCTCTATTTTTTGCAAAAATACACCCCAACAAATCTACGAAGGTTGAAACTTGCTTTAAATTGCTGTGATTTCATATGGGGACTTTATACCAAAGCTCATCCAGTTTTGGACAGAAGTATAGTGCATGCCTCACATCTTCTTGGTGATCATGGTAGAGTTCACAACTGTCCCTAGTGATAATCTGTCACTTAACTAGATTCTTCTTCATAGGTAAAGAATTTTTGGCTGCTCTCCAAACTAGATTTTTTTACCTTACACAGAACGGTTAAAATCTAAATTGCTTACCACAAAGGTTTCAATTGTGCAGTATCAAATTGATCTGGTTGGCAATCTTGAAACTCCAACTGCAAAAACTGGTACCCTAACTTGACTGTGTACTCTCCAATGGGGTTGTAAGGCCATGTGAGAATTACGTGCAAATTAATTAATTAGTTCGAATTACATGCAAATTTAATTAACTATTTACCTAAGTTGATTAATTAGTCCAAATTACATTTAAATTTAATTATGGCACAATTAAATCACCAAGCAAAATAGAGTGTAGCAAAAAATAAGTTTGACACGACCATTTGATCACAATGAGGAAAACCTCACAGGTAAAACTTCACCGAGTAAATTTGTAGTTCAATTTTCCTGTAAGCAAGTATCGAGATTCATTTATTGTCGATAAGTTGATAGGTATCAAGACCCGCACAACATCTTTTCTTGAGTAGTCTTGTATTTTCAATAATACCACTTGTTAATGAACAATATGTTTTTAAAAACACTTGAAACTAAGACTCAATTGCATATAGAGTGTATGTTGATCTCATATATACCAATACATAAAAATATGACCCTTACAATTATACGTTAGGAAATAACTATTATATTCTCAGTGTACACACAAATCACCTTTTGCACTGAAATCATGACTTCAAATCACAATTTGACATCAAAATATTTTGAATTGAAATTATTTGAAATCACAATTTTTGTATAAAAGATAATTTGTGTGTACTTTGTATGCACTAAGTGGTGTTTAATAAATACCACTCACTTTATACTCATCAGTCAATCAACGTATCAATTATGTATGATTTTTTTTTTTTTCTAATTTTGGTTACTTGAAAAAAAAAGTATGGAATATTGTTATTTGTAAAACATGAAATGGAACATGTCAGTTCGTTTAGACCCCTTAAACCCAACAGATTAACCTAGTGAATTAGCCAAGTGATTAACTTAGGTAATTTAATTAAAACTAGGTTAACACAATTAAGCAAAAATAACAAAGCAGCGGAAAATAAACAACACCAAGATCTGATGACCCAAGAAACCACACCGGTAAAAACCTGGGGAGGATTTGACCTAGCTATCCTCAAGGTAAACTGAATCCACTATGAAAGAATCGAAGTTTACACAATAGACTTAGACCACTAACATCATATTGCTACCCGAGTGTAGGAAACTGTAAGTTCGTTTAGACCCCTTAAACCCAGCAGATTAACCTAGAGAATTAGCCAAGTTATTAACTTAGGTAATTTAATTAAAACTAGGTTAACACAATTATGCAAAAATAACAAAGCAGCGGAAAATAAACAACACAAAGATCTGATGACCCAGGAAACCACACCAGTAAAAACCTGGGGAGGATTTGACCTAGCTATCCTCAAGGTAAACTGAATCCACTATGAAAGAATCGAAGTTTACACAATAGACTTAGACCACTAACGTCATATTGCTACCCGAGTGTAGGAAACTTACTACCATGACCCCATGATAGCTCCGAGATCCACGGACTCCTTCTTTCCGGAATTCTTCAACAAATCCACAAGCGCACCTGCTTGTATATCTTTGTGTTCTCTTGATTCTGCAACTGTAACGATCTACACAACTCTTGACATAAATCTCAAGTATGTAAACCCTAAGTGTATGTGAAGGTAAACACCTCTAGATCTCAAAGAAAGATTCACAAACACAGCAAAACAGAACTCTAAAAACGTGGCTAGGGTTTTCCCTTTTATACTTAGGGCAAACATAAAACCCTATACATTAAAACGGGCTTGGGCTGAGTTGGAATTTTCTGCAGAAAAACGTTCTGCACGATTTTCGATCGATCGAGTCTAATTTTCGATCGATCGAGTCATACAGAAAGTGAACAGTACTTCTGCATAAAAACTCGATTCCAACTTTACAATTAAACCCATACTTTGAGCAAGTCTAACACACGACTCAACATTGTTTTGATCATGGTTTGCCAACATACAAATTGAAGTTTTAAATACATTAGTTCCTAATCTTTAGAACCTAACAAACTCCCCCTTTGGCAATCCGTGACAAAACACAGACTTAACAAAAAGCTCAAAGTTACAAATTGAAATAGCCCATTACAACAAAATAGCCACTCAACAATTCAACCTAAACTACTATCTAACAGTTGCAAAGTAGACAGCAGCTCGACTGAAAGCAACCTGTATATTCCTGTAACACTTAACAAACACATAAACGCATGTGTGGAAAAAAAAACAGGAAATACATAAATAAAAAAAATTCTTAATTTCACATGACACAAAATAAAGACATATATCATGAATAACATCATCAATATAAATCAATAAGCAGAGTAGTAGCATAGTGAAATAAGAAACATATACACACAAATGTATCTCAACAAAATAAATCTCCTAAACAAGAGCTAAAAATGTAAATACAAAGTGAAGCACCTAGATACAATCTAATAACTCCACAAGCTCCGCAGTATCACTACCAAGTAAACAAAAACTCCCCCTAAAATGTAAATCTCCACAAACAAAATCTCCTAGATACAATGAACTATGTACTCCCCCTTTTTGTGACGAATTGCCAAAGGGCACTCACTCATCAGCAAAAGGTGGAGGAGGAGATCGACGAGAGCTCGCCAAATCCGCTCGCAACGCACGTAGCTCATCAAGGATGTCCACCAAAAGCTGACCATGAGCCGCCTGAACGGTCACGACAGTGTCAAGCGTCCGACGAAGATCAGAAACCTCATCAAACGGTGGAGGAACATCAGCAGCATCAGCAGCAACAGCAGGATCAGAAGAAGTCCCAGCTGCATGAGTATCTGTAGAAGAAGAAGGGGGTGGAGTGACATCGGATGGCTCTACCCTAGCACGCTTAGAGCTAGCTCGAAGTTGAGCAGCCCTTTGCCTCGAAAAGGTAGCACCGATAGGAGCGACAACATGAACAGGCTCAGAAGCAGGATACTCACCAAAACCAAGAAAAAGGAGAATCCTATGAATAAAAACAGGAAAAAACAAAGCATGAGCCGTAGAACTAGACCGATGAACCTCGTTCAAAGAACGAAGGAACAGATGCGGAAAACTGATAGGAGCATCAGTGACCAAAGCATACAAAAAGACACACCTCTCAAGAGGAATGGTGTGGACATGCGAAATAGGCCACAATGAATGACACGCTATCCTAAAGAAAAGATAGTGCAGCTCAGACAGCTCAGCAGAAGTGATCCGAGGATCAGAACCCCAATGGATAGAAGACCCAGTGATGTATGACAGGACGTCATCAAGGGGAGGCGACTCCTCGTAAGGAAAGACGGGATGGTCCACAATGGGTACCCCAAGAGCATCAGACACCACCGAAGGGGTAATGCGATACTCCACACCACGTAACCACACCTTGACCAAGGTGTCGGTATCATAGACATGAATAGAGAGATTCGAATAGAATTCTCTAATCAAGGTGGCAGGAGGAGGAGAATGCTCATACTCGAGCAAAGGTAACCAACCCCGACGCACAAAATTACGACGCACCTCAGGATCTAGCTCATCTAAGATAACCCTACGCTCAGCCCAAATCTGACGCCTAAGGTTCAAAGTCTCATAAGTGACTTGGTTTGACTCACTAGGGAACCTCTCAGTGTCAAAAGAAGGAGAAGGATCAGAAGTCCTATGGGCTCTAGTTTTCCTAGGCATAGTGCTAAGGAAAAGACTGACACAAAAAGAAAAGAGCAAAAACCAAAACCAAGGGCAGACTGCAAGTTAGCACAGCAAAAAAAATAGAATATAAAAATTCTATATGATGCATGAGCATGAACATAACATGATGCATGTACTAATGCAGTGACATGTTCAATTTTGATCCAAATTAACAAAAATGGCTTGAGCATTCGATATTCATCAAAAATCCCCAATTTGAAAAACCCTAATTTCAAAACACAGCAAATTGATAAATTGATCAACACAATATTCAATTAACTCAATATAATGATCAAATTAATCAATCCAACAAGCCAATTTCATTAATTTCAATCCAATTGAACAAAAACCCCAAATTTACTCAATTTCAAGCCCTAGAATTTCAAATTTCCTTCAAACCACCAAAATAATCCAATTAAACCACATGATGTGTTTAGACAAGGTGTCCCCACGAAAACCCATAAAGATTTTGAGAAAGAATCATTCAAAAACAACCCCAAAAATAGAAAATTCCTAAATGCCAAAATTACCCAAATATGCATGAAAAAATGCATGAAAATAGAAAATAAATGCAAAAGGAAGGGTATAAGGGACTTACCACACTTAGGAGAGAGAGATTTTGCAAAAGATTCGGAGGAAAACGACAAAAATCACCAAAAAATCTTTGACCGGTTGGTAGGAAACAAAAGAAAATTTGAAAAGTTTTGAAACAGTGAAAAGTCACTTGAAAAAACTTCTTTTAAAAAACAGCCGGACCGATTTTCGATCGATCGAATATTACATTCGATCGGTCGAAAACTTATTCGACTGATCCAAAAACAGCTTGGATCGATCGAACCAACCAGAGAGATTTGTGAGTAATTTAAAACATTTTCGATCGGTCGAAAGTCAGTTTCGATCGATCGAAATTCTGGAAAAAACATATTTTTGAAAAACCAAACGTTTTAGACCAAAAACTCCTCAAAGCAACAGATTTGAAAAATCAAATGCATGATTATGAGATGAGATGTTTTCCAAAAACACATGTATTCATTCCAGATTTTCCAAAGCATAATTTTCTCTCAATATACCCAAAAACAAACAACAAACAAGCAAACATGTTTTGCATCAAATTCCCAAAATTCTCAAACATGGTTGGTCAGGCCAAAAACACACACATTATCATGTACGCAATTCTAGCAACGAATAACTTGTGTAGTGTGTGCAACTAGCATAAGTTTGAGAAACATGTGAGGTGATATACACATAGAGATCAATCACAATTTCTACAAAATCCATCACATGAATTTGAAAGAGACTATCCCTTAAAGAGTTACATCATATAACTCCCACATCTCCTAGAATAAGAGCTTGCAATCATGTAAGTTTCTTGATTTGCCTCATTATTCAAATTTATTGATTAGAAACTTAATAATAGCCGGGATAATGTACACACCAATTTTATTTAGAATTTGTGATATTATTATAGTCCAATAATGTACACACCAATTTTAACAAGAGGCTACACCTTATGTTCTTTTTGTGCATGTGCTACACTTTCGCGAGAACAAAATCTTATGATATGCACTAAGGTGTTCATGATTGGCTAATAAACAGTGGTGAGATGGTTATTTATGCCTTTCTCAATAAGTTCAAATCCAACAATCAAAGACATAAGACTTCAAGATTAAGATCATGTGATCAACAAATATAGCATCTTCCCACACAACATGCACAACAAGACTTTAGCTAGTAAAGTGCAATAAAAATAAGTGCATCAAAGCTAAACAAGGTACATACATAAGATATGTTATTTTGATTGACCAACCTTGTCTACAAATTCAAGGAAAAATAGCAAAACACAATTTGCAAAAAAAATTTTTTTTTTATTTTATTAAACAAAGAAACAAACATCCTAGAATGAAATGCATGAATGTAATGCAATGCAAATCCTAGAAACAAAGGTCACAAAAGATTGAGCAATGAAGCACAAGGACCATGTCAGATAGACTCAATTAGATTGAGCCTTTTGCATCCAAGACTTCTTAGATGCAACTCTTGCATTTGAGTTATAATTCACATCAGAATTCTGAGCAACTCCAGGATTGGAATAAAGGTTTAACGCCTTTACCAATTCACCAATAAGTACCATAGGATCATGTGCTTGAGGCACAGGTACTTTAGTTTTATTTGCTCGCTTCGCAGCTTGCAACTTAAAACAATTTGGACGTATGAGTCCAGGTTTTCCACAAAAATGACAAACCCATGCAGGCTTATCATGCAATTTGCCCTTAGTAGAAGTAGACGCTCTAGAATGAGAAGCATGAAGATCAACCCTAATCTTTCTAGGTGGAGGAACATTAACAGGTTTGACAGGTTCACTCACCGAGGGTTTAACAATCTCACTCTTAGGAGGTTCAGAAGAAGGAACAAATTTAGTGGAAGAAGGTTTAAGCACAGAAATACTTTCCTCATAACCTAAACCAGTTTTATCAGAAGGAGACTTTTGAATACTCAACATGTGATCAAGTTTGGAGCTTGCAGACCTATTAGTTTGTTCTTTAGCAACAGATAAATCAAGTTCCAAACATTTTACTTTATCAAGTAAGAGCATATTCTCAGTTTTCACATTATTCAAAAGCTCATTTGCATCAAACAATTTAACAAGTAAATTTTTCTTTTCAAGTTCAAGAGATGCAATTTTCTTCAAGCCTAACTCAACATTCATGGCATCCTTTGCAGCAACTTTGCAAAGTTTATTGTAGGCTTACTGTAAATCTGCATCCTCAGAGAGTTCCCCATCAGAAGGGTTCTCTTCAACAGATATGCTTTCATTGACTACAGTGGTAGCAGTGAAAGCAATGAAGTTTCCATCCTCATCATTAGCGGATTCATTGTCGGAAACTTCGTCATCACTAAGGGTTACAGCCATAGCTTTACCCTTAGACCTCAATTAAGTAGGACATTCAGACTTTAAATGACCATACCCTTGACAACCATAACATTGTTGTCCCAAAGAATTATTAGAAGATTGACCTACTTTCTCCTTAGGTTTCTCAAAGTTATTAACCTTAGTGGGTTCATTCTTCCTAAAATTTTTAGGTTCAACAGTGTTCTTGCCTCTTGCCCTTCTGTTACTATTTCTCAGAAAATTTCTAAAGTTCTTGGCAAGATAGGCAATCTCTGTAGCAGAGAGATCATCATCAAATCCACCATCCTCAACATCATCAACAGACTTAAGAGCCATTGATTTGGATTTGTTAGTCTTGGGGAGGTCTAACTCATAGGACTGAAGAGATCCTACAAGCTCATCCACAGGGATGGAGTCCACATCCTTACTTTCAGTGATGGCAGTCACTTTGGGTCTAAAATCTTCAGTCAAAGATCTAAGAATCTTCCTAACAATTTTAGGTTGATCATAGATTTCACCCAAATTATAAGCAGAATTAACAATGTCATTCAATTTAGCATAGAATTCATCAAAAGATTCATCATCATTCATTCTTATGCTTTCAAATCTAGAAGTTAATTGCTGCAACTTATTAATTTTAACTGCCTTCGTGCCTTCATGCACAGTCTGGAGGATTTTCCAAGCAGTATGAGCAACCTCAACATTAGAGATTCTCTTAAATTCCTCCATGGAAACAGCATTAAAAATAGCATTCATTGCTTTGCTATTAAAAGCGGCTGCCTCCTTCTGAGAAGTTTGCCACTCACTCACAGGAGTAGTGGGCTTCTCCCATCCGTATTCAACGGAATTCCAAACTCTCTCATCTATGGATTTCAGGAAGGCTTTCATCCTTACTTTCCAATATGCATAGTTGTTTCCATCAAAGTGAGGTGGAACAACAAGAGAGTGTCCGTGTTCCATGACAACAGGGGTCAAGGATCAGCTCAAAGATCAAAGGATCAAACAAAAAAGCTACCCGCTCTGATACCACTTGTAAGTTCGTTTAGACCCCTTAAACCCAGCAGATTAACCTAGAGAATTAGCCAAGTTATTAACTTAGGTAATTTAATTAAAACTAGGTTAACACAATTATGCAAAAATAACAAAGCAGCGGAAAATAAACAACACAAAGATCTGATGACCCAGGAAACCACACTGGTAAAAACCTGGGGAGGATTTGACCTAGCTATCCTCAAGGTAAACTGAATCCACTATGAAAGAATCGAAGTTTACACAATAGACTTAGACCACTAACGTCATATTGCTACCCGAGTGTAGGAAACTTACTACCATGACCCCATGATAGCTCCGAGATCCACGGACTCCTTCTTTCCGGAATTCTTCAACAAATCCACAAGCGCACCTGCTTGTATATCTTTGTGTTCTCTTGATTCTGCAACTGTAACGATCTACACAACTCTTGACATAAATCTCAAGTATGTAAACCCTAAGTGTATGTGAAGGTAAACACCTCTAGATCTCAAAGAAAGATTCACAAACACAGCAAAACAGAACTCTAAAAACGTGGCTAGGGTTTTCCCTTTTATACTTAGGGCAAACATAAAACCCTATACATTAAAACGGGCTTGGGCTGAGTTGGAATTTTCTGCAGAAAAACGTTCTGCACGATTTTTGATCGATCGAGTCTAATTTTCGATCGATCGAGTCATACAGAAAGTGAACAGTACTTCTGCATAAAAACTCGATTCCAACTTTACAATTAAACCCATACTTTGAGCAAGTCTAACACACGACTCAACATTGTTTTGATCATGGTTTGCCAACATACAAATTGAAGTTCTAAATACATTAGTTCCTAATCTTTAGAACCTAACAGAAACTTACTACCATGACCCCATGATAGCTCCGAGATCCACGGACTCCTTCTTTCCGGAATTCTTCAGCAAATCCACAAGCGCACCTGCTTGTATATCTTTGTGTTCTCTTGATTCTGCAACTGTAACGATCTACACAACTCTTGACATAAATCTCAAGTTTGTAAACCCTAAGTGTATGTGAAGGTAAACACCTCTAGATCTCATAATGAGATTCACAAACACAGCAAAACAGAACTCTAAAAACGTGGCTAGAGTTTTCCCTTTTATACTTAGGGCAAAACATAAAACCCTATACATTAAACGGGCTTGGGCTGAGTTGGAATTTTCTGCAGAAAAACGTTCTGCACGATTTTCGATCGATCGAGTCTAATTTTCGATCGATCGAGTCATACAGAAAGTGAACAGTACTTCTGCATAAAAACTCGATTCCAACTTTACAATAAGACCCATACTTTGAGCAAGTCTAACACACGACTAAACATTGTTTTGATCATGGTTTGCCAACATATACATTGAAGTTCTAAATACATTAGTTCCTAATCTTTAGAACCTAACAAACTCCCCCTTTGGCAATCCCTGACAAAACACAGACTTAACAAAAAGCTCAAAGTTACAAATTGAAATAGCCCATTACAATAAAAAATAGCCACTTAACAATTCAACCTAAACCACTATCTAACAGTTGCAAGGTAGACAGCAGCTTGACTGAAAGCAACCTGTATATTCCTGTAACACTTAACAAACACATAAACGCATGTGTGGAAAAAAAAAATAGGAAATACATAAATAAAAATTTCTTAATTCCACATGACACAAAATAAAGACATATATCATGAATAACATCATCAATATATATCAATAAGCAGAGTAGTAGCATAGTGAAATAAGAAACATATACATACAAAAGTATCTCAACAGAATAAATCTCCTAAACAAGAGCTAAAAAATGAGAATACACAGTGAAACATCTAGATACAATCTAATAACTCCACAAGCTCCGCAGTATCACTACCAAGTAAACAAAAACTCCCCCTAAAATGTAAATCTCTACAAAAAAAAAATCTCCTAGATACAATGAACTATGTACTCCCCCTTTTTGTGACGAATTGCCAAAGGGCACTCACTCATCATCAAAAGGTGGAGGAGGAGATCGACGAGGGCTCGCCAAATCCGCTCGCAACGCATGTAGCTCATCAAGGATGTCCACCAAAAGCTGACCATGAGCCGCCTGAACGGTCACGACAGTATCAAGAGTCCGACGAAGGTCAGAAACCTCATCAAACGGTGGAGGAACATCAGCAGCAGCAGCAGCAACAGCAGGATCAGAAGAAGTCCTAGTTGCATGAGTATCTGTCGAAGAAGAAGGGGGTGGAGTGACATCGGGAGGCTCTACCCTAGAACGCTTAGAACTAACTCGACGTTAAGCAGCCCTTTGCCTCAAAAAGGTAGCACCGATAGGAGCGACAACATGTACAGGCTCAGAAGCAGGATACTCACCAAAACCAAGAAAAAAGGAGAATCCGATGAATAAAAACAGGAAAAAACAAAGCATGAGCCGCAGAACTAGATCGATGAACCTCGTTCAAAGAACGAAGGAACAGATGCGGAAAACTGATAGGAGCATCAGTGACCAAAGCATACAAAAAGACACACCTCTCAAGAGGAATGGTGTGGACATGCGAAATAGGCCACAAAGAATGATACGCTATCCTAAAGAAAAGATAATGCAGCTCAGACAGCTCAGCAGAAGTGATCCGAGGATCAGAACCCCACTGGATAGAAGACCCAGTGATGTATAACAAGACGTCATCAAGGGGAGGAGACTCCTCATAAGGAAAAATGGGATGGTCCACAATGGGCACCCCAAGAGCATCAGACACTACCGAAGGGGTAATGCGATACTCCACACCACGTAACCACACCTTGACCAAGGTGTCGTTATCATAGACATGAATAGAGAGATTCGAATAGAATTCTCTAATCAAGGTGGCAGGAGGAGGAGAATGCTCATACTCGAGCAAAGGTAACCAACCCCGACGCTCAAAGTTACGTTGCACCTCAGGATCCAGCTCATCTAAGATAACCCTACGCTCAGCCCAAATCTGACGCCTAAGGTTAAGAGTCTCATAGGTGACTTGGTTTGACTCACTAGGGAACCGCTCAGTGTCAAAAGAAGGAGAAGGATCAGAAGTCCTATGGGCTCTAGTTTTCCTAGGCATAGTGCTAAGGAAAAGATAGACACAGAAAGAAAAGAGCAAAAACAATACCAAGGGCAGACTGCAAGTTAGCACAGCAAAAAAAATAGAATATAAAAATTCTATATGATGCATGAGCATGAACATAACATGATGCATGTACTAATGCAATGACATGTTCAATTGTGATCCAAATTAATAAAATTGACTTGAGCAAGCAATATTTATCAAAAATACCCAATTTGAAAAACCCTAGTTTTCAAAACACAACAAATTGATAAATTGATCAATACAATAGTCAATTAACACAATATAATGATCAAATTAATCAATCTAACAAGCCAATTTCATCTATTTCAATCAAATTGAACAAAACCCCAAATTTACTCAATTTCAAGCCCTAGAATTTCAAATTTCCTTCAAACCATCAAAATAATCCAATTAAACCACATGATGTGCTTAGACAAGGTGTCCCCACAAAAACCCACAAAGAATTTGAGAAAGAAACATTCAAAAACAATCCCAAAAATAGAAAATTCCTAAATGCCAAAAATACCCAAATATGCATGAAAATAATGCATGAAAATAGAAAATAAAAGCAAAGGAAAGGGTATAAAGGACTTACCACACTTGGGAGAGAGAGGTTTTGCAAAAGATTCGGAGGAAAACGACAAAAATCCCAAGGAAATCGTTGACCGTTTGGTAGGAAACCAAAAGGAGATTTGAAAAGTTTTGAAAAAGTGAAAAGACACTTGAAAAACTTCTTTTTAAAAAAACAGCCGGCACGATTTTCGATCGATCGAATATTACATTCGATCGGTCGAAAACTCATTCGATTGATCCAAAAACAGCTTGGATCGATCGATTCAACCAGAGAGTTTTCTGAACATTTTAAAACATTTTCGATCGGTCGAAAATCAGTTTCGATCGATCAAAATTCTGAAAAAAAACATATTTTTGAAAAACCAAACGTTTTAGACCAAAAACTCCTCAAAGCAACAGATTTGAAAAATCAAATGCATGAGTATGAGATGAGATGTTTTCCAAAAACACATGTATTCACTCCAGATTTTCCAAAGCATAATTTTCTCTCAATATACCCAGAAACAAACAACAAACAAGCAAACATGTTTTGCATCAAATTACCAAAATTCTCAAACATGGTTGGTCAGGCCAAAAACACATACAATATCATGTACACAATCTTAGCAAAGAATAGCTTGTGTAGTGTGTGCAACTAGCATAAGTTTGAGAAACATGTGAGGTGATATACATATAGAGATCAATCACAATTTCTACAAAATCCATCACATGAATTTGAAAGAGACTATCACTTAAAAAGTTACATCATATAACTCCCACATCTCCTAGAATAAGAGCTTGCAATCATGTAAGTTTCTTGATTTGCCTCATTATTCAAATTTATTGATTAAAAACTTAATAAAAGCCGGGATAATGTACACACCAATTTTATTGTGAGATTATTATAGCCCAATAATGTACACACCAATTTTAATTAGAGGCTACACCTTATGTTCTTTTTGTGCATGTGCTACACTTTCTCGAGCACAAAATCTTACGATATGCACTAAGGTGTTCATGATTGGCTAATAAACAGTGGTGAGATGGTTATTTATGCCTTTCTCAATAAGTTCAAGTCCAACAATCAAAGACATAAGACTTCAAGATCAAGATCATGTGATCAACAAATATAGCATCTTCCCACACAACATGCACAACAAGACTTTAGCTAGTAAAGTGCAATAGAAATAAGTGCATCAAAGCTAAACAAGGTACATACATATGACATGTAAATTTTGATTGACCAACCTTGTTTTCAAATTTAAGAAAAAAATAGCAAAACACAATTTGCAAAATTTTTTTTTTTTTATTTATTAAACAAAGAAACAAACATCCTAGAATGAAATGCATGAATGTAATGCAATGCAAATCCTAGAAACAAAGGTCACAAAAGATTGAGCAATGAAGCACAAGGACCATGTCAGACAGACTCAATTAGATTGAGCCTTTTGTATCCAAGACTTCTTAGATACAACTCTTGCATTGGAGTTATGATTCACATTAGAATTCTGAGCAACTCCAGGATTGGAATAAAGGTTTAACGCCTTTACCAATTCACCAATAAGTACCATAGGATCTTGTGCTTGAGGCACAGGTACTTTAGTTTTATTTGCTCGCTTCGCAGCTTGCAACTTAAAACAATTTGGACGTATGTGTCCAGGTTTTCCACAAAAATGACAAACCCATGCAGGCTTATCATGCAATTTGCCCTTAGTAGAAGTTGAAGCTCTAGAATGAGAAGCATGAAGATCAACCCTAATCTTTCTAGGTGGAGTAACATTAACATGTTTGACAGGTTCACTCACCGAGGGTTTAACAATCTCACTCTTAGGAGGTTCAGAAGAAGGAACAAATTTAGTGGAAGAAGGTTTAAGCACAGAAATACTTTCCTCATAACCTAAACCAGTTTAATCAGAAGGAGACTTTTGAATACTCAACATGTGATCAAGTTTGGAGCTTGTAGACCTATTAGTTTGTTCTTTAGCAACAGATAAATCAAGTTCCAAACATTTAACTTTATCAAGTAAGAGCATGTTCTCAGTTTTCACATTATTCAAAAGCTCATTTGCATCAAACAATTTAACAAGTAAATTTTTCTTTTCAAGTTCCAAAGATGCAATTTTCTTCAAGCCTAACTCAACATTCATGACATCCTTTGCAGCAACTTTGCAAAGTTTATTGTAGGCTTCCTGTAAATCTGCATCCTCAGAGAGTTTCCCATCAGAAGGGTTCTCTTCAACAGATATGCTTTCATTGACTACAGTGGTAGCAGTGAAAGCAATGAAGTTTCCATCCTCATCACTAGCGGACTCATTGTCGGAAACTTCGTCATCACTAAGGGTTACAGCCATAGCCTTACCCTTAGACCTCAAATAAGTAGGACATTCAGACTTTAAATGACCATACCCTTGACAACCATAACATTGTTGTCCCAAAGAATTATTATGTAACACCCCAAACCCTTAATAAGGATTTAGATGCATAACCTGTCTTAGAAATAATCAACAATGATATAATGGAACAGAGCGTAATATTTATCCTCAAATAAACTTCTTGAATATCATCAGATTTCCTTAACAATCCATAAAAACAAAACAACAATAATATTCTTTTTGAATGTAAAATCTCCAAATAACATCTCAAAATAGTTCCAAAATAATAATCTCATTGTCCTGAAACAATTTTACTAAAACAATTCTGCAACTATCAAGCTCCAAACGAAGTCGTCCATCTAAGGCTCCACTGATCTACCACCAAAAGACACTCCATAACTCTAATCTGAAAGGATGGAAAAAATGGTGAGCTAAAGGCTCAATAAGAGACTACAAACATGAGGATGTCTTCCAAAACAAAACGATAATATCATTGACAAAATATAGTCATCACGATACAATTAAAATTAGTTTAAACTGTAATATAATATATTCTATAAAGCTGTTAAAATAAAACACTTCACTATAACACTGTAAACATTAATAAAATAACGACCACATTTATATGCCAATATGCACCAAATAGGTAGAAACAATTTTATTTTGAAAATAAGCAATTTTCCACCTAAAAGAACAGTAGTAAATAAACAGTAACTCAATATGAAAAATATTAGTCAAACACAGACAAAAGCTGCTAAACACTCGGTGGGTGATTTCCCATGGGAACAATAACACTAACCTCAAAGAGGCAACACTAGCTCCGAAGAGCAACAATAACACTGCACCACACCACACTAACACTACTTCGGCCGAAGACCAACACTTAACCCTGTGTTGGCAAAGGTTGCAGACTGTCTAGTTGACCATTTGAAACACTCTTGACATATACAGTTTCACAATAATATACAATAAATAATAGAGTTTGAGTATGTATAAAGCACTAACAATGGTATAAGTCTTTGAAACTTCACTTTTGCAATTATGTGTATGTATATATATATAAATATATTTTTACCACAATTATATATATATATATATAAATATATACGTCTTGAGAGACGTCATGTGTTGAAGTCTACTTACTTCTAGTGGCTAAACCAAGCTTCACTTCAATTGCTCGAAACGACGTCAACTAGAACCTAAATAATAATTAGATAACTCAATAAGGGCAGGTTCTTTAATAACCACAAAGTCCTCTTGATAAAACAATTCCTCAACCACTATGAAGATTTGGCAAGATAAAATTTAACGTGTCTTTCTAATATAACTCCAAACCTATTCTAGATTAAAATAATAGTATAGCATTCCCTAACCTAACATCTAATATTTATACCTATGTGCCTATATACATATATATGAACCCAAAATTACAATTTTCCATTTCGTCCAAACAACGTGAATATGAAAGTCAAAAAAAAAAAAACACAATTCGGCACCCAAGAAATTGGTTCCATGACATTATCATCAATAATAAAAACATTTGCAATATCAATGCCATAGCCAAACACCACGGTGGCAAAAGGACCATTTACTATACTAACAATGATATAATGTAATATATATATATATATATATATATACTTATATAAAAACCTAATAGCACCAATCTCCACTTTCGGCCAACCATGTGAACTAATCATTGTAATATATATATATATTCGGCAATCCAATTGAATCCAATGGATGAACTATTGATGTAATATATATATATATATATATATTCGGCAATCCAATTTATACATTATTATCATTGAAATTCCAGCAACCATCATTGAATTTCCAGCAAACACAATTGAAATTCCAGCAAACTTAATACTAACCCTAACACTAACATGTCAATGATGAAATCCCAGCAAAAAAAAAGAAAAAAAAAAGGCTTTCCTAGAATGATGCTTACCTCAAAACCAAGATGAAGTTGCTGGCTGCCCTGAAGTGCACAGCCTCCTCTTCTTTTGTTTTTGAGAAACCCTAATTTTCTTTCATATAAAGCTGTTGCACTTGGGCTGAAAATTCAGAAGCCTATTTCAGGTTAAGGCTAATTTCACTTGGGCTGAAAATTTAGAAGCCCACTACAACTAAAATAAACTTCCAAGACCCACCTATATTCCCACTAAACTCATTATAAGGTTGTTAACATAGGCTAGGACTTCTAAAGAATTCCAAAGACACTAAAACTCCTAATCCAAAAAGGTTCAAATCCTTTTAACCTTTTCCTTAACTGATAAGAGGCTAATAGTTAATTTTTGAATAGACCACAAAATAGTTATTCACGTTACCCCTTAATATTAATATTGATATTATTATTATTATCATTGTAAAAATCACAATATAAATTAATTATTTCCTCCAAAATAAATAAGCAATTTATCAAATCTACTCTCTAGAAGTAATTAAATTAAATTTTAAGTGAGACGGGTGTTACATATTAGAAGATTGACCTACTTTCTCCTTAGGTTTTTCAATGTTATTAACCTTAGTGGGTTCATTCTTCCTAAAATTTTTAGGTTCAACAGTGTTCTTGCCTCTTGCCCTTCTGTTACTATTCCTCAGAAAGTTTCTAAAGTTCTTGGCAAGATAGGCAATCTCTGTAGCAGAGAGATCATCATCAAATCCACCATCATCAACATCATCAACAGACTTAAGAGCCATTGATTTGGATTTGTTAGTCTTGGGGAGGTCTAACTCATAGGACTGAAGAGATCCTACAAGTTCATCCACAGGGATGGAGTCCACATCCTTACTCTCAGTGATGGCAGTCACTTTGGGTCTAAAATCTTCAGTCAAAGATCTAAGAATCTTCCTAACAATTTTAGGTTGATCATAGATTTCACCCAAATTATAAGCAGAATTAACAATATCATTCAATTTAGCATAGAATTCATCAAAAGATTCATCATCATTCATTCTTATGCTTTCAAATCTAGAAGTTAATTGCTGCAACTTATTAATTTTAACTGCCTTCGTGCCTTCATGCACAGTCTGGAGGATTTTCCAAGCAGTATGAGCAACCTCAACATTAGAGATTCTCTTAAATTCCTCCATGGAAACAGCATTAAAAATAGCATTCATGGCTTTGCTATTAAAAGCGGCTGCCTCCTTTTGAGAAGTTTGCCACTCACTCACAGGAGTAGTGGGCTTCTCCCATCCGTATTCAACGGAATTCCAAACTCTCTCATCTATGGATTTCAGGAAAGCTTTCATCCTTACTTTCCAATAGGCATAGTTGTTTCCATCAAAGTGAGGTGGAACAACAAGAGAGTGTCCGTGTTCCATGACAACAGGGGTCAAGGATCAGCTTAGAAGATCAAAGGATCAAACAAAAAGCTACCCGCTCTGATACCACTTGTCAGTTCGTTTAGACCCCTTAAACCCAACAGATTAACCTAGTGAATTAGCCAAGTGATTAACTTAGGTAATTTAATTAAAACTAGGTTAACACAATTAAGCAAAAATAACAAAGCAGCGAAAAATAAACAACACAAAGATCTGATGACCCAGGAAACCACACCGGTAAAAACCTGGGGAGGATTTGACCTAGCTATCCTCAAGGTAAACTGAATCCACTATGAAAGAATCGAAGTTTACACAATAGACTTAGACCACTAACATCATATTGCTACCCGAGTGTAGGAAACTTACTACCATGACCCCATGATAGCTCCGAGATCCACGGACTCCTTCTTTCCGGAATTCTTTAGCAAATCCACAAGCGCACCTGCTTGTATATCTTTGTATTCTCTTGATTCTGCAACTGTAACGATCTACACAACTCTTGACATAAATCTCAAGTTTGTAAACCCTAAGTGTATGTGAAGGTAAACACCTCTAGATCTCACAATGAGATTCACAAACACAGCAAAACAGAACTCTAAAAACGTGGCTAGGGTTTTCCCTTTTATATTTAGGGCAAAACATAAAACCCTATACATTAAACGGGCTTGGGCTGAGTTGGAATTTTCTGCAGAAAAACATTCTGCACGATTTTCAATCGATCGAGTCTAATTTTCGATCGATCGAGTCATACAGAAAGTGAACAGTACTTCTGCATAAAAACTCGATTCCAACTTTACAATAAGACCCATACTTTGAGCAAGTCTAACACACGACTAAACATTGTTTTGATCATGGTTTGCCAACATACACATTGAAGTTCTAAATACATTAGTTCTTAATCTTTAGAACCTAACAGAACAATTAAAGTGGAACATAAAATTTTTATTCTAATTTTATCTTCTTCTTTTTTTAAATCTTTTTTTTACGGTTCTTTTTTTAAATCTTTTTGTATGGGAACAGTTTTAGTGCACCAGCCCAAAAGTGGATGAACCAGCCCAAAAGGCTCAAAAACAATGAATTTGTAGAGAATAGGTAAAGAAAGCTAGGCTAGATTAAATTTGACAATCAATAAGATGGGTTTGGATCATAAGAAGAATGAAACAAAAAGTTTAACTACAGGAAAAGGTCCTCGGCATGTGTCCGAGGAAGTCAATTTTTATATATTGCTCCTCACTTCAACACAAAGTTGGTTTTCTGATAGCTACAGTGTTTCTCTCTTTTCCTTTTTTTTTTTTTCTCTCTATTCTCTATGAAGGATTTCTTCACATTATATAGTCCCTTCCAGATCATCTTGATCCTACACTTGTTGATCATCTGAGTCTTCACTTGAGTGCCCGTCCCATCAGACACCTTCTTTGTCCTTTTGTGAATCGTGGTAGCCAAGACTACATTGTTCAGAGGTCTTCTCCACATAAATGCGGCCAGAAGAGTAGTTGCAGCGCATTTAATGCGGTGGTAGCAGCGTTTCTTTAGATATTTTTAGGGCTTCCCTCCTTGGATCGTCTCCACTCTTCTCATATTTATTATGCTCCACCCTGGGGTCCTTCGTGCTTATTTACCTCTCCTCGAACTACACATCGCCTTTGGATAAAGCTTAAGGCCCACTACATGACTTTGGGCCCTTATCCCTACACTTTCAAATATGCTAAAAGAGAAAAAATTTATTTAAAACAAAATTTTTATATAAAAAAATAAATAATATTAGAAGCGCATATGAAACTGCCTTTTGCTTGATTACTATACTCTTCCATTTGAGGGAAAAAAAATTTGAAGAGTCTGCTTCCATTGCGTATTCATTCTACAGTTAAAAATTGTATTTTACTATTTATGAGATAGAGAGAACAGGTTATACTTATAGGATGGGGAGATAACGTAAATGGTGGTGTTAAACTTGGTCTATTTGAGTTTTAAGTAATCTTAAATGATGTGTCAATTTATAATGCTGTCACCTAACTATTCGGTTGTATAAAGCTAGACACTCACAACATCAAGAAATTATACAGCTCTTATAGCGGACCATCGTCAATTTAACTTTTTTTTTTTTTTTTTTACAATTTTAAATAGATAGGAGTCTTTTAATAAAATGGTGGATCACATCACTATAGGAATTATATAATTTCTCCGTAACTTGCCAGAAACATTGGTATACCTTCTCGCGATTCGAAGGAGTTGTTGCTGATTTTTTTCCTTGAAAAAGTATGTATATTGGTAATAATCAGAGTATACCTACCTGCTGCATCTGAACATTTGTACTCCACTACATCCAATTTGGAGACCTACCTTCTCACAATTTGGAGGAGTTGTTGCTAAACTTTTTCTATGGAAAAGTATGTATATTGGTAATAGACAGAGTATTCTTACCTGCTGTATCTGAACATTTGTACTCCAATACACCCAATTCAAATTTCTAACTGAATTAATAGATAAGAGTCTTTTATTGAAGTGGTGGACCACGTCACCATGAGAATTGTATAATTTCTCTGCAACTTGCCAGAAACATCAGTATATCTTCTCACGATTTGGAGTTGTTGCTAAACTTTTTCCATGGAAAAGTATGTATATTGGTAATAGATAGATTATTCTTACTTGCTGCATCTGAACATTTGTACTCCACTACACCCAATTCAAAACTGTGATTGAATTAACAAATAGGAGTCTTTTAATAAAATAGTAGACCATGTTACCATGAGAATTGTATAATTTCTCCATAACTTGCTAGAAACATTTGTATACCTTCTCGCAATTTGGAGAGTTGTTGCTAAAATTTTTCCATGGAAAAGTATGTATTATATTCATATACTATATATAATAGCAGAAGCTGAGAGAAAGTTGATTCCTACAATTAAGGAGGTGCTGCCATGTAGGAAATATGGCTATCTAAAATTCAAACACGTTTAAGTTAAAAAGTGATAAATTACATTGTTTAGTAACGCTACAACACCATTTAAAAGCAATAAATTATAAGGTTTGACTACATTAAAACACTGTTTGGGAGCCCTCTTGGTATAAAAGGAAACTAACAGCTTAAAAAAAAAAAAAAAGATTGCTACAGAAAAAGGAGAAAGAGAGATCGAGAGAAAAGAGAGATAGAGAAATAGAGAGGCATAGATAGAGAGAAGGGCACCTCTGGCATCACTGTAAAGGCGCCTTTCGTTTCTCCTGTTCAAATACTTTCTTTTCGCTTCCTTTTCAATTTTCTTAACACTAATGCTTGCGATCCAAAGATAGAGAAGGAGGAAAAAATAAACGTTGCGATACAAAGATGAGAAGGAGACAGACATTGAGAGAACTACCACCGGTAAGTTTTTCTTTTTTTCATTCTTTCTTTTAGATCTGGGTATGGGTATGGGTATGAAATATGAATTAGTTTTGAGAAATTTGGTTGGATTGATTTTTATTTAGGTATTTGGGGAACATTAAGTTTTGATTTGATTTTTTGAAATTTGGGGTTATATATGATTTAGGTTTGGGGAGGGCAAAAACAGAGAAATAAGAGAGAAGGAGAGAGTTCTCTGTTCCCTCTTCAGACTTAGAGCACTGTTGCAAGCACATAGGGAAAGAAAAATCTATGGGCATCAACACCATTAGGCTACATATCTGCCTCCATCAGATCGTTGGAACCAACTCCGTTACGTTTTCCTTAATTTTTTTTTTTTTTTAAGATTTGGGTATGAAACATTACTTTTTATTGAGTTTTTTTGTTGGATAGGTTTAGATTTGATTTTGGTTTTGATTCTTTTTGGTTTCGGGCTTTTGGGTTCTCCATGAAAATGTTTATCACTAAGCCTTTCCCTATTTTCTAAATCACTATATCAAAGAGAGAGTTTGGAGGAAATTACAAGGGTGGGAGGAGAGATTACTCTCACAAGCGGGAAGGGAGGTCTTGATAAAAGCGATGGTCCAAGCCATCCCAACTTACGCAATGGGTTGCTTCAAACTTCCAATAGCTCTTTGTCACGAAATAGAGGTGCTCATTGGGTTAAATGGGCGGATTTATGTGAACCAAAATCGGAGGGTGGGATCGATTTCAAGGAGCTTCCTTTGTTTAATGACTCTCTCTTAGCAAAACAAACTTGGAGGCTTTTGCACAATAAAAATTCTTTATTCTATCGAGTTTTCAAGTCAAAATTTGTAATACCTGTAAATTAAATTAATTAAAATGAGGGGTATTTAAGTAAATTTTATTTATGGGATCAACATTTATAATTAAAATTTCTAAGGGTTTTTTAGAAAATAAGGTGGAAACCCTAGTTTATATAGTCTAATTTTAAGTCAGCGTAGATTGACAGATATTTTGAGAAAGGAGACTGCCTAAAGGATTGAAGTAGAGAAGGATTGACTGCATCTTGGAGGTAAGTGCCTAAAAATCTCTTTCTTATCAAATCTAAGCTTTATTTTAGAATTAAAGTTTTTTTTTTTTTTTTTGTGTGATGACTTCGGCAAATTGTAAGACTTTTTTTAGACATGTCCGTAAGGGTCACTTTCTGCACAATTTTGTTGCTTAAGGAACTGCGCCCGTAGTGAAAAAAAAAAAAAAAAAAAAAAAAAAAAAGAAGAAGAAGAAGAAGAAGAAGAAGAAGAAGAAGAAGAAGACAAAAGGTCAAGTGTGCATAAGTTTAGGTAAGGTTTGACAAGTTACTAAAAAAAAAAAGTGTGAAGAAGAAAAAGGTTGTAACGTCCTTGTCTTTCCTAGTGAGACATAGGACTGGGTCCTATAGTATAAAGTGGCAGAATATATATATATATATATATATATAAAGAAGAATATTACGATCAGGTGGAATTTTGGTGTGAAATAAGCAGACAATTATGAGATATTTTTAATAGTCTTTTGACCAGGTACCGTTATAAGTTATTTTTTTAAAAATTATTTGATTATTGAGTAAAAATATTTGCAAATTGTTCTAGGTGATATCTAAGGATTTTAGAGGAAGTGTTAGGAAAAGGTTCTTTTTGGAATAGTTTTTGGAGGTAAGTAACCTTATCCTAATTGGTTTTATTTTATGTATTTTAATTACTGAAAATTGTTATAGTATTACAATTTTATTTCTATTGTAATACTGAATTCAAGTAAAGAATTATCTCAAATATATCTGATTACTGAATATGTGATGTAGTTTATTTAATTGTTTTTAGCTATACTGATTCAAAGTAAAGAATAAAGAATTTTCACAAATATACATGAGCATTGAATATATGGTTTACTTTATTTAATTGTTTCTTAGCTATATTGATTTTAAGTAAAGAATTATAGAAATATCACAAATAGATTTGAATATTGAATATTTGATTATATATATATATATATGTATTGAATACGATATATTTTTGTTAGAAACTATGATTCATACATATGATTTTGGACAATCTGACTATGAATTGATTCTGATACCCAAACCAATAGGGGTTATTCATTGGTACTCTGATACCCAAACCAATGAGGGTTATTCATTGGTATTCTGATACCCATACCAATGGGGGTTATTCATTGGTACTCTAATACCCAGCCAACGGGGGTTATTCATTGGTATTCTGATGCCCAGTCACGGGGATATATCGTGACCATAGTCATAAGATCGTTAAGAATATGAATTACGTTTGAGTATTGTCAGTTCGTTTAGACCCCTTAAACCCAACAGATTAACCTAGAAAATTAGCCAAGTGATTAACTTAGGTAATTTAATTAAATCTAGGTTAACACAAAATAAACAAAAACAACAAAGCACCGGAAATTAAAGAACACAAAGATCTGATGACCCAGGAAAACCAAACCAGTAAAAAACCTGGGAGGATTTAACCTAGCTATCCTCAAGGTAAACTGAATCCACTATGAAAGAATCGAAGTTTACACAATAAGACTTAGACCACTAACATCCTATTGCTACCCAAGTGTAGGAAACTTACTACCACGACTACGTGACAGCTCCGAGATCCACAGACTCCTTCTTTCCTTGAATTCTTCAACAAATCACAAGCGCACCTGCTTGTATATCTTTATGCTCTTTTGATTCTGCAACTGTATTGATTTACACAACTCTTGATATGAATCTCAAGTTTTTAAACCCTAAGTGTATGTGAAGGCAAACACCTCTAGATCTCACAAAGAGATTCACAAACACAGCATTCAGAACACTAAAAACGTAGCTAGGGTTTTCCCTTTTATACTTAGGGCAAAACATAAAACCCTATACTTTAAACGGGCTTGGGCTGAGTTGGAATTTTCTGCAGAAAAATGATCTGCCCGATTTTCGATCGATCGAGTCTAATTCTCGATCGATCGAGTTAGGCAGAAAGTGAATAGTTACTTCTGCAGTAAACTCGATTCCAACTTTACATAAAATCCCATACTTTGAGCAAAGTCTAACACAAGACTAAACATTGTTTTGATCATGGTTTGCTAACATACAAATTGAAGTTCTAATACATTAGTTCCTAATTCTTAGAACCTAACAAACTCCCCCTTTGGCAATCCGTGACAAAACACAGACTTAACAAAAAGCTTAAAGTTTACAAATTGAAATATCCCATTACAAAATAAATAGCCACTTAAACAATTCAACCTAAACTACTATCTAACAGTTGCAAGGTAGACAGCAGCTCGACTGAAAACAACCTATATATTCCTGTAACACTTAACAAAAACATAAACGCATGTGTGGAAGAAAAACAAGGAATATAAAAAAAACTTCTTGATTTCACATAACACAAAATAAAGACATATATCATGAATAACATCATAAATATAAATCAATAAGCAATGAAGTATAGTGAAACAAGAAACATATCAGTAACCAATGTATCACAAAATATATCTCCTAATCAAGAGCCAAAAATGTAAATACAAGGTGAAGCGCCTAGATACAATCTAATAACTCCACAAGCTCCAAAGTATCACTCAAAGCTACAAAAGCTCAAAACTCCCCCTAAAACAAAAATCTCCTCTATAAAAATCTCCAAGATATACAATATGCACTCCCCCTTTTTGTGACGAATTGCCAAAGGGCACTCACTCATCATCAAAAGAAGGTGGAGAAGATCGACGAGAGCTCTCCAAATCCGCTTGCAAGGCACGTAGCTCATCAAGGATGTCCACCAAAAGCTGACCATAAGCCGCCTGAACGGTTACGACAGTATCAAGAGTCCGACGAAGGTCAGAAACCTCATCAAACGGTGGAGGAACATCAATAGCAGCAGCAACAGCAGGATCAGAAGACGTCCCAGCTGCAGGAGTATCTGTAGAAGAAGAAGGGGGTGGAGTGACACCGGAAGGCTCTACCCTAGGACGCTTAGAGCTAGCCCGAAGTTGAGCAGCCCTTTGCCTCAAAAAGGTAGCACCAATAGGAGCAATAATATGAACAGGCTCAGAAACAGGAAAATTATCTAGACCGAGATGAAGGAGAATCCTATGAATGAAAATAGGAAAGAATAAAGCATGAGCCGTAGAGCTAGACCAATGAACCTCGTTCAAAGAACGAAGGAACAAATGAGGAAAACTGATAGGAGTATCAGTAACTAGCGCATACAAAAACACACATCGCTCAAGAGGGATGGTGTGGACATGAGAAATAGGCCACAAAGAATGACACTCTATCCTAAAGAAAAGATAGTGAAGCTCAGAAAGCTCAACAGAAGTGATCCGAGGATCAAAACCCCACTGGATAGAAGACCCAGTGATGTATGACAGCACGTCATCAAGAGGCGGAGACTCCTCATAAGGAAAAACGGGATGGTCAACAATGGGCACCCCAAGAGCATCAGACACTACCCGAGGGGTAATGCGATACCCCACACCACGTAACCACACCTTTACCAAGGTGTCGTTTTCGTAGACATGGATAGAGAGGTTCGAATAGAACTCTCTAATCAAAGAAGCAGGAGGAGGATGCTCAAAATCAAGTAGAGGTAACTAACCCCGACGCTCAAAGTTCCGTCTCACCTCAGGATCAACCTCATCTAAGATGACCCTACGCTCACCCCAAATTTGACGCCTAAGATTAAGGGTCTCATAGGTCTCTTGGTTCTGGGCACTAGGAAACCGATCACTATCGAAAGAAGGTGAAGGGTCAGAAGTCCTACGGGCTCTAGTTTTCCTAGGCATGGTGCTAAGGAATAAAGAGAGACACAGAAAGAGAAGAGCAAAAACAAAAACCAAGGGTAGACTGCAAGTTAGCACAGCATAAAATATAGAAAATAGAAAATCTATATGATGCATGAGCAAGATATACAAATGATGCATGAACTAATGCAGTAACAAGTTCAATTATGATCCAAATTAACAAAATTGGCTTGAGCATGTAATATGTATCAAAAATACCCAATTTGAAAAACCCTAAATTTTCAAAACACAACAAATTGATAAATTGAGCAACACAACAGTTAATTGACACAATATAATGATCAAATTTATCAATTCAACAAGCCAATTTCATCAATTGCAATCAAATTGAACAAAACCCCCAATTTTCTCAATTTCAAGCCCTAGAATTTGAAATTTTCCACAAATCACAAAAATAATCAAATTAAACCACTTGTAGTGCTTGTGCGTAGTGTCCCCACAAAAACCCATGAAAAATTTGAGAAAGAAACACTCAAAATCAATTCCAAATTCCCCAAAATAAATATTCCGAAAATAACCCACAAAATGCATGAAAAAATGCATGAAACATGAAAATAAATTCAAAAGGAGGGGCAAAAAGGTCTTACCGGCCTTGGGAGAGAGAGATTAGGCAAAAGGATCAGAAGAAAACGACAAAATCTCCAAGAAAAGTGCTTGACCGGTTGGTAGGGAGACAAAAACTTTTGAAAAAGTTTTGAAAGGTAAAGAATCACGTTGAAAAAGACCTTTTTAAAAACAGTCATCCCGATTTTCGATTGATCGAAAATTGCATTCGATTGATCGAAAACAGCTTCGATTGATCCAAATTCAGCTTGGATCGATCGAGTCAACCAGAAACTTTTCCATTGATTTTGAAACATTTTCGATCGGTCGAAAATCAGTTTCGATCGATCGAAATTCTGGAAAAATTAATTTTTTGAAAAACACATCAATATCAGTGCAGTCACTTCTCAAAGCATCAGATTTTATGAGAAAAATGCATGAGTATGAGATGAGATGTTTTCCAAAAAACACATGAATTCAACCCAGATTTCGCAAAGAAAAATTTTCTTTCAATACCCCAAAAAAAAAAAAAAAAAACAAACAAGCAAACATGTTTTGCATCAATTTCCAGAAATTCTCAAACTTGGTTGGTCTGGCCAAAAACACACAAACATGTACACAGTTTAGCAAAGAATAACTTGTGTAGTGTGTGCAACTAGCATAAGCTTGAGAAACATGCGAGGTGATATACACATAAAGATCAATCACAATTTCTACAAAATCCATCACATGAATTTGAAAGAGACTTTTACTTAAAGAGTTACATCCTATAACTCCCACATCTCTTAGAATAAAAGCTTGCAATCATGTAAGTTTCTTGATTTGCCTCATTATTCAATTTAATTGATTAGAAACTTAATAAAAGCCGGGTTAATGTACACACCAATTTTATGAATTGTGAAATTATTATAGCCCAATAATGTACACACCAATTTTAATAGAGGCTACACCTTATGTTCTTTTTATGCATGTGCTACACTTTCTCGAGCACAAAATCTTACGATATGCACTAAGGTGTTCATGATTGGCTAATACACAGTGGTGAGATGGTTATTAATGCCTTTCTCAATAAGACCAAGTCCAACAATCAAAGACATAAGACTTCAAGATCAAGATCATGTGATCAACAAATATAGCATCTTCCTACACAACATGCACAACAAAACTTTAGCTAGTAACATGCAATAGAAATAAGTGCATCAAAGCTAAACAAGGTACATAAGCAAGTCATGTAAAATTTGATTGACCAACCTTGTCTTCAAATTCAAGAAAAAAATTGCAAAAACACAATTTGCAAAATTTTTTTTTTTTATATAAAAAAAAAACATCCTAGAATGAAATGCATGAATGTAATGCAATGTAAATCCTAGAAACAGAGGTCACAAAAGATAGAGCGATGAAGCACAAGGACCATGTAGTCAAGAATGACTAGGGACAAAGAATCACACCAATGACTTGACGAAGAGTCTCAAACTTTCCTCTATCAAGCGGTTTGGTGAAAATATCAGCATTCTGACGTTCAGTTGGAATATACTCAAGAGCAACAATTTTCCGTTCAACAAGATCCCTAATGAAATGATATCTAATCTCAATGTGTTTGGTCTTAGAGTGTTGAACAGGATTCTTAGAGATATCTATAGCACTAGAGTTATCACAGTAAACAATCATGGTGTCTTGTGATATTCCATAATCACTCAAAAGTTTCTTCATCCAAAGAAGTTGAGAACAACAACTTCCAGCAGCAATGTATTCTACCTCAGCAGTAGATAAAGAAACAGAATTTTGTTTCTTACTCATCCAAGCAACCAGATTAGTACCAACATAAAAACAACCACCAGTTGTACTCTTTCTATCATCAGCATTACCAGCTCAATCAGAATCAGAAAAACCAGCAAGAGAAAGATTTGACTCTTTGCTATAAAACAGACCATAATCACAAGTTCCAGCAACATACTTTATAATTCGTTTGACAGCATTTAAGTGAGAAACCTTGGGATTAGATTGAAATCTAGAACAAACACTCACACTAAATGCAATATCAGGTCTGCTAGCAGTTAAGTACAAAAGACAACCAATCATGCTTCTATATAGGGTAACATCAACAGACTCACCTGATGGATCGTTTGTTAGTTTTGCATTAGCAGCCATTGGTGTCCTAGCATGTGCAGCCTTGTCAAGACCAAATCGCTTGACCAAATTTCGTGCATACTTAGCTTGATTGATGTAGATTCCAGCATCCGTTTGCTTCACCTGCAATCCCAAGAAATAAGTTAGTTCCCCAACCATACTCATCTCAAACATGGCCTTCATTTCATCTGCAAAAGATTGAGCAAGAGAATCGTTAGTAGCACCAAAAACAATATCATCAACATAAATTTGAGCAACTACAAAATGATTCTTATCCTTTCGTATAAACAGAGTGGTGTCAGCAAAACCTCTCTTAAAGCCATGGTCTGTGAGATATGTAGTTAATCTATCATACCAAGCCCGTGGAGCTTGTTTCAATCCATAGAGAGCTCTCTTCAACTTGTAGACATCATTCGGCCTGTGAGAATCAACAAAACCTTTCGGTTGTTCAACATATACCTCTTCTTGTAACATGCCATTTAAGAAAGCACTCTTGACATCCATTTGATACAACTTGAAGTTCATGTGACTTGCTATAGCCAGAAGAATTCGAATGGATTCCAATCTTGCTACAGGTGTAAAGGTCTCATCAAAATCAATTCCTTCTACTTGTGTGTATCCTTGAGCAACAAGCCTAGATTTATTTCTGATAACAGTCCCATGTTCATCTGACTTGTTCTTGAAGATCCACTTAGTTCCAATAACATTGACTCCCTCCGGTCTAGGAATTAATTCCCACACATCATTTCGAACAAACTGATGAAGTTCTTCGTGCATAGAATTTACCCAATCAGCATCTTGTAGAGCTTCATCCACCTTTTTCGGTTCGAATTGGGATAGATAGCATGAGTGAGTAATCACATTTAATGCTTTGGATCTCAATCTCATGTTATCATTCAAACTTCCCAAAATATTAGTAGCAGGATGATTCAACCTAACTCTTGAGGATGGACCTTTGACCAATGAAGTAGTGGTACCTTTCTGATCTGATGGACTTTGAACCTCTCTCTGTTCTTGTGAAGCTCCATGAATTGGTGTTGAAGGTTCTGAACTCGATGGCACAGATGCTGTATCATTCAAAACCATCAACTCTTCCTCTGTATGCTTTCCCACATAGTTTTCAGGTAGGGAATCATCAACTTCCATCATCTTTTCTTGAACTTGAGGTGCATGTTCTGAATGGCCTTCTGAGTTTAATTCATCATTGATCACTACATTTGAAGATTCCATGACTGTTTTAGTTCTCAGATTGTATACTCTGTATGCTCTACTGGTGGAAGAGTATCCCAGAAAATAACCTTTATCACTCTTAGCATCAAACTTTTCCAGGTTCTCTCTATCACGCAGAATGTAACAGTCACTGCCAAATATCCTGAAGTATTTGACTACAGGCTTCTTTCCTCTCCAGAGTTCATAGGGAGTTTGCTTGGAATTTGGTCTGAAATATACCCGATTGAGAGTGTGACATGCAGTATTAACAGCTTCTCCCCAAAAAGATTTAGGCATCTTCTTATTATGAAGCATGACACGGGCCATTTCTTGTACAACTCTATTTTTTCTTTCCACAATTCCATTTTGTTGTGGTGTTTTGGGTGAAGAGAATTCCTGATGGGTGCCTTGATTATTGCAAAACGTAGCCAGTTTTGTGTTCTCAAACTCCTTTCCATGGTCACTTCTTATTCTCTATCACAATTCCTTTTTCTACTTGCAATTTCTTGCACAGGTGAATCATTTTTTCAGGAGCCTCAGCTTTATCTTTCAACAGTACAACCCATGTGAATCTGGTAAAGTCATCCACAACCACTAGAATGTACTTCTTTCTACCTAAACTCTGAACTCTGGCAGGACCCATGAGATCAATGTGCAGCAACTCCAAAGGTCTCGTAGTTTGAACATCAGCTACAGACGGATATTTGGACTTCACTTGTTTTCCCATCTGACATGGTCCACAGATGCATTTTTCAATCTTCTCAAACTTGGGCAACCCAATTACTGCATCACATTTTGAAATCTTCTCTAATTGCTTGAGGCTAGCATGCCCCAACCTTTGATGCCATAAGTCAACTTGATTGATCTTAGCACTGAAGCATTTGTTGCTTATACTTGGGGTGATACCATAACAGTTATCAGCTGTCCTTACACCAACACACATACAGTCACCTCCTTCATCAAGTATTTCACATTCTTGTTTGGTGAAGAACACATTCAGTCCATTGTCACAAATCTGGCTTATGCTGAGTAAGTTTGCCTTCAATCCATCAACATACCACACATCTTCAAAAACTGGTAGTCCTGGAATATCTACAGTACCAATGCCTCTAATCACAGATTTACTTCCATCTCCAAAGGTAACTGTTCCAATTTTTCCTTCGAAGAGTGTCTTGAACAAGGCTTTATTTCCTGTCATGTGCCTGGAACAACCACTATCCAAATACCAAAGACAAGAATCACGTGCCTTTAAGGCGGTTAACGCAGTATAGCACATGTAATTATTATCATATGTGATTGTAACAAGACACTCAAGAAAATTTTTAACAAAGATGGTAAAGGACACGCACACCAAGTAAATAATGTGACAAACTAAAGAGAAGATTTTAGAGAAATCCATAACAACAGGGGTCAAGGATTAGCTCAATGATCAAAAGATCAAACACAAAAGCTATCCGCTCTGATACCACTTGTCAGTTCGTTTAGACCCCTTAAACCCAACAGATTAACTTAGAGAATTAGCCAAGTGATTAACTTAGGTAATTTAATTAAATCTAGGTTAACACAAAATAAACAAAAACAACAAAGCAGCGGAAATTAAAGAACACAAAGATCTGATAACCTAGGAAAACCAAACCGGTAAAAAACCTGGGGAGGATTTAACCTAGCTATCCTCAAGGTAAACTGAATCCACTATGAAAGAATCGAAGTTTACACAATAAGACTTAGACCACTAACATCCTATTGCTACCCAAGTGTAGGAAACTTACTACCACGACCACGTGACAGCTCCGAGATCCATGGACTCCTTCTTTCCTTGAATTCTTCAGCAAATCACAAACGCACCTGCTTGTATATCTTTATGCTCTTTTGATTCTGCAATTGTATTGATTTACACAACTCTTGACATGAATCTCAAGTTTGTAAACCCTAAGTGTATGTGAAGGCAAACACCTCTAGATCTCACCAAGAGATTCACAAACACAGCATTCAGAACACTAAAAACGTGGCTAGGGTTTTCCCTTTTATACTTAGGGCAAAACATAAAACCCTATACATTAAACGGGCTTGGGCTGAGTTGGAATTTTCTGCAGAAAAACGATCTGCCCGATTTTCGATCGATCGAGTCTAATTCTCGATCGATCGAGTTAGGCAGAAAGTGAATAGTTACTTCTGCAGTAAACTCGATTCCAACTTTACATAAAATCCCATACTTTGAGCAAAGTCTAACACAAGACTAAACATTGTTTTGATCATGGTTTGCCAACATACAAATTGAAGTTCTAATACATTAGTTCCTAATTCTTAGAACCTAACAAGTATGTTAACTATATGAGTTACTAAAACTACTTATGTGTTTTTGCAACCTATTGTAAAGTATGACTTTGTTATATATGGAAAACTGATTACTTTTCTAATCCATCTACGATACATTGTAAGATTTAAAATATTTGATTTATATCCAAATTATTATTTTACAGATCTATTTTCTTGATAGAATATTTTTAGGATTTTGGTTACTTATTGAGTTGTCAACTCACTCGCCCCTCTCTTTTCCTTTTAGATTTTGATAAGGAAGAGTAGCGTATGTTTGGGCTTCCGCTGGGATGTGCACATGAGTGAAGTTTAGGAAATCATTGAAATAAGATTTGAACGTTTATGTTTAACATTTTCATTTGTGTAGTGTTAGGTTCTAAGAATTAGGAACTAATGTATTAGAACTTCAATTTGTAATGTTGGAAAACCATGATCAAAACATTCTTTAAGTTGTGTGTTAGACTTGCTCAAAGTATGGCTTTTTATGTAAAGTTGGAATTGAGTTGACTGCAGAATTACTGTGCACTTTCTGCCTGACTCGATCGATCGAGAATTAGACTCGACCGATAGAAAATCGTGCAGAACATTTTTCTGCAGAATTTTTCCAACTCAGCCCTAGCCCATTTAATGTATAGGGTTTTATGTTTTGCCCTAAGTATATAAGGGAAAACCCTAGCCACATTTTTAGAGTTCTGAATGCTGTGTTTGTGAATCTATTTGTTGGATCTAGAGGTGTTTACCTTCACATACATTTAGGATTTCCAACCTCAAGATTCATGTCAAGAGATTGGTAAATTATACAGTTGCAGAATCAAAAGAGCTTCAAGATATACAAGCGGGTGTTACTTGTGCTTTGCTGAAGAATTCAAGGAAAGAAGGAGTCCGTGGATCTCGGAGCTCTCACGTGGTCGTGGTAGTAAGTTTCCTACATTAGGTAGCAATAGGATGTTAGTGGTCTAAGTGGCTATTGTGTAAACTTCGATTCTTTCATAGTGAATTCACTTTACCTTGAGGATAGCTAGGTTAAATCCTCCCTAGGTTTTTACCGGTGTGGTTTCCTGGGTCATCATATCATGTGTTCTTTATTATTCCGCACTTTTACATGATTTGATATATTTGTGTTAACCTAGATCTGTTTAAATTACCTAAGTTAATCACTTGGCTAATTCTCTAGGTTAATCTGTTGGGTTTAAGGGGTCTAAACGAACTTACATGTAGACTTTTAGATTTAAAGGATTTAATTAATTTTTATTTTGATGTGGAAGATTATTATTGGAGATCTTTTGAGAATTGCATTGTTAAGGATATTATTAAATTTATTGATGAAATTTTCTTGAGGATGATTATGTAATTTTTTAAGAGGGCCTTACACACTTGTAGGATGTAAGCTTTATAAGTGTGTGGCTGTTGTCACGTGCCTAGCCCTTACTTGGGTTCGGGGCATGACAAAATTCTTTCCAAACTGCTCTGTTATGGAAGCTAAGGAGTGAAGGGGAGGATCTTATGCATGGAAGAGCATACTACATGGAAGAGAGGTCATTCGAAGAGGAGCCAAATGGAGGGTAGGAAATGGGGAGTCAATAAAGGTATGGGGAGACAATTGGCTGCCTTCTCTAAGCAACCCAAGGATCCATGGCCCTCTAACTGCCCAGTTACAAGATGCCAAAGTAAGTTCACTCATTAATCTAACCACTCGCTAGTGGAAATTAACACTATTGTCCTTTGCCTTCAACCAAGATGAAAGTGAGTTAATCCAACTGAAACAGGAAGTTCACTATTGTCCTCTGGCCCTATGTTCAGTTAGGTAATTACTCGACAAAATCTAGGTATTTCTTTTTGAAACAGGAAGTTCACATGTCGGCAACTCCCAACCAGCAACCTGTGGATCCCTCAACTCCAGCATGGAAGAAGATTTGGAAGCTGTCAGTGCCTTGTAAGGTGCGTAACTTCATATGGAGATCCTGTCGAAATGCGATTCCCACCAAAACAAATCTGGTCGGCCGATGTGTGATAGACGATTCCGGGTGTGCTCAGTGCAACAACCACCAGGAAGATGTTCTCCACGCTTTGTAGTCATGTACGAGTCTTTCACAAGTGTGGGATGATGACTCGAAATGGCATTTCAAAGGGCAGACAAGCTTTGGGAATTTCCAGCAACTGTTGTCTCATATTTTTCAGTCAGAGTGCAACGCGGAGCTCTTCGCTATGATGGTATGGACAATCTAGTTCAGGCGCAATGCTATCCGAATAACTCCCACAAGCTTTCCAGTTGATCAAGTTCAGCAGCGAGCTATTGATTCCCTACTGGAATTCCGAGCCGCCCAGCCAAGGAAACATCCAACTCCACCTCGACCACTGTCCAAATGGTCTCCACTTGATGAGGATAATTACAAGATTAATTTCGATGGCGCAGTTTTTAAAGAGGAAGAAAAAGCTGGTATAGGAGTTATCATCTGCAACTATCATGGTTTGGTTATGGCCTCCTTATCCCAAAAATTTCACTCCCTCAAACTGTGGTGGAATTGGAAACATTGGCTGCAACGAGAGCACTTGAATTCTCCCTTGAGTTAGGCTTCTCAAAGGCAATCCTTGAAGGAGATTCAGAAACGGTGATAAAAGCTTTACAAGATGGTTCACTCTCTCTTGCACCCTTTGGTCTTCTAATCAGAGATGCCCAAGAAGCAGCCAACTTTTTTACTTGTATTAGTTATGTGCATGTTGGTAGAAATGGCAATTCTGTAGCTCACAACCTAGCTAGATATGCACGTCATATCACTAGTTTTTCTATTTGGATGGAGGATGTTCCATTCCAAACCCTTGCAGTGTATCAAGCTGACTTCCCTATTTCTTAATAATATTCACGTATTCTTTCTCAAAAAAAAAAAAAAAAAAAAACAGCAAAACTTTTATCCCTATTGAAAAATATATAGGTTTAGTAGAAGGTAGGCATGGGTTTTTTTCCCCCCTTTTTTTTCCTATTCAATTACCGTTTCAAATTGAATAAAACTATTCCCTTTTTGATTTGGAAAATTATGATTCATTCATTCATTCTGTTCTTTCTTTGCTAAATTTATTTATGATTAAGGAACTGTCATTTTGCATGTGAATGTTCTGCTTTATGAAATGGGTAGTACTTTTATGATTTCTTCTTTTCATTTTGCTTTGTTACAGTGTGAAACTTGGAAAACATTTGTTTGTTTATATGTGAATTTGATTTGGTATTTGATGTTTACTATTAATTTGTAAAAGATTTAAACCCCTGTAAACTTAGATTGTTTAACCTAATTAATTAACCAAGTGAATGCTTAGGTTTATTATTCAGATCTAGGTTAAAACAATAACAATCATATCATGCAAAGCAGCGGAAAAATAAATAATACAATGATATGATGACCTAGGAAAACCAAACCGGTAAAAAACCTGGGGAGGATTTAACCTAGCTATCCTCAAGGTAAAACAGCAAATCCACTAGAAAGAATTGAAGTTTGTACAATAGCGACTTAGACCACTAACATCCTATTGCTACCTGCCTGTAGGAAACTTCAGCTCCGAGACCACTGACTCCTTCTTTCCTTGAATTCTCAGCAAAGTACAAGCATACCTGCTTGTATATCTTGAAGCTCTTTTATTCTGCAACTGTATGATTTACCAATCTCTTGACATGAATCTAGAGTTTGGAAACCCTAAGTGTATGTGAAGGTAAATACCTCTAGATCTAACAATTAGATTCACAAACACAGCAATCAGAACACTAAAAACGTGGCTAGGGTTTTCCCTTATATACTTAGGGCAAAACATAAAACCCTACACATTAAATGGGCTAGGGCTGAGTTGGAAAATTCTGCAGAAAAACGATCTGCACGACTTTCGATCGATCGAGTCTAATTCTCGATCAATCGAGCCTGACAGATCTGCACAGTGAATTCTGCAGTAACTCGATTCCAACTTTACATAATAAGACATACTTTAAGCAAGTCTAAAACAAGACTAAAGATTGTTTTGATTATGGTTTGCTAACATTACAAATTGAAGTTCTAATACATTAGTTCCTAATTCTTAGAACCTAACATAATTAAAGCCAAATTCTTTTTTTTTTTTAATTTTGTTTATGAATTTCATGGTGTTGAATAGGAAGCCAAGTCCAAAGAAGAAGAAGAAATTGTCAATTCTTCCCCTTTATCGTATCTCTTATTTGGTGTTTTTACTTTTCTATTGATTTCAATAATTGTTTTATATTGAAATATTAAGTGCTTTTTCTTCTCTCTTTTACTATGGATTGCTTGCATTGCCATTAATTTTGTTATTGACAATAATTCCAATTTTTGTATCTTTATGGTTTCATATGTTTGAAGAAATGCCATTGAGAAGGGTTAGCAAGAAAAATGATAATCATGTCAGTTGAATAATCCCAATTATTTTGTTAGTAAACCTCATTGATAAATGGGTTTTCAGAACAGATAAAAATTGTTCATGCGTGTTTCATTAGATTTAATGCAAAAATGAAAGTAGTGACATGTAATATGTCTCTATCATTGTTGGGCATGGAAAACACAAATTGACTATGCTTCCAACGATCTCCGCTTTCACTGGGACCTTCAACCTCTCTCTCTTAAGGATTTTCCATTATCTATTTTTGTTTTTTTCAAATCAATTTTTTCCTTGGTTTCTCAATTCCCATCAAACTATTCGAAGAAGGGCTTGAGCTGAATTTTTGGTCAATTGTTTCTTAATTTTGATTTTAGTTTAAGGTGAGTGGAAGCATGAAGGCAAGCAGATGTAGAAGCTACCTGGGAAACCAGACGTAAGGTAAAGCTTAAGAGATAAAGCAGCACGACAAGCATTAGGCCATTGTGACTGAACAAATATGAGGTAATGTTTAGTACTGTGTAGTGCCATGTTATTGAGATATCTGCGACTGCATGAGAATTGTGTTTTCTCATGTAATATTGATGTTATGAGTCTGATGTTGTGTTTTAGATCCTCTTTATAATCATCAATGACTGATTAATATGGGTTCAGCTATCAATGGTGGTTAAAATTGTTTGCCAATTGTAATGTTCATTTTTACTAAGGTTGCATGCTTTTTCTAAGGACAGGGTTACCATGGTTGTTAGTGCACAAATGTAAGACTCAGGTAATTTTCCTTTTTCCTTTTCCTGCAAACAGAGTGGGAATTGACATGGTTGCTTGGAGTTTAAAGTGTTTGTTTTGATTTTGTATTTTTATTTTTTGGGGATAGCTGAATTTGATTTTGATTTGATTTTTCCTTTTATTTTATTTTTGGGGTGGAAAATGTAATTGGGCTATTTGCATGCCTTTTCCCTTCTATATCACATAAGAATTGCACATTGTTTTGAAATTCATAAGTATATATTTGTCACATAAAATAGTGTCTCATTTTCCCTTTTCCTTTTTCCCTTTTTCTTTTTAATTTCGGTGAGATGAAATTTTAAGATCAAGCTGCTCACAATTGGTGGAAAAAGACTGAAACTTAGAATTTGGGACACGGGTAATTGCTAGAATTATTTTGAATTGTAGTTTCATTTTAATCATTGATTAAAGATGCTTTGGAAGTGATAGTTTATGGTAACATTTAATCTCTCTCTTCCTTCAAGTTAGTCACTGTTCTGACTTCTGATGAATAAATAGATTATTTGTACATTTCCCAATCTCCACATCAAGCCCTCCAGTTTTTAAGAGAGTATATCTCACTAATTTTTTTCATTATTATATTTTGTTATGGAGTATAAATCCAAGTGAAAAACCACATTGCGTTGCTAACCCGTGCAATGCACGGAATAGTTAGCAAATGTTAAATAAATAAATAAAAAGTAAATAAACATCTATGAAAATTAACAATATCAAAATTTTATTATATATATATATATATATCAAACAGAATGATAGCCAGTGCAGAGTTCCAAACCCATTGATTTATCAAAGTTTTTGAACGAACTCAATTATAAAAATACATAGCTTAGGTTGGAAGAATTAAACAAAAGTGAGGATATAAGGATCAATGGCCATGGAATACAAAAATATATACAGTTGAGATAGGAAACAACAAAGGCGAATTCAGTCCTCTTTTTCTTTTGGGGTTTGATTCTTTATTTATTTAATTTCATTAATTAGTAGTGCAGATTTTACAACTTGCAAATTAGAAGGGAAATTTAAGAATACTATGCCACATGTTTAGTGGGATGATTGATTTTCTCTATTTGGTAAACCAAATTTGGTTCAATAGTTGGAGTTCAATTCTGTTTTGATTGTTTATTATTATTTTAGATTGAAAAGGCAGAAATTGTATCATCATTAAAAAGAGAAGTATGAAAAGTATAATGTGGGTTCCTATAGGACATGATCCAAGCCAATGTAGTGGTTCAGGCTCTAGGAAAAAAAAATATAGGGAAAGAGACAGTATAAGTATCATAGATTTGACCACTAAGTCCCAAAAGCCTATAGTGTCAAATACCCATAGAAAGCCTCTGGTAGTCGTCAAACAGTGTTGTTTCAATTGTTTATTAATGGATTGCCTTCAATGTGTTTGATTATAGTTGTGAATAACTCTCACACTACTCTATTTCAAATTAAATCGTCTTGAAGCAACCAAGGTTTAGGAGATAGGACGCTTCAAGTCTTGAAGGATGGGGTTTCAACTTAGTCGAAGGTGATGCAAGTGCAAGGAATTGGTGAAGGAAGGTACTGCTATTGCTAATTTTTCTTCATACATTTAGATTGTTGTTCCATTCCTCAATATATTTGTCTCTTTTAGTATATGTTGTCAATGTTGATCTTAAGGTTAGCAGCTGTGGTTTTTGAAATAAAGTGACTCTATGAGACCTTTAGTTGGTATATTAGACCATCTTGAGTACGTCCTTCAATTGGTATTTGTTGGCCGTCTTGACGTCAATGCAATACTTAGCTTAAAGGCATTTTTAATGTCTATATTACTATGTATGCATTGTTGTTGGTATGCTGCCCTATCATGGTTTATGAGAGAAATAATGATTGGCTCTAGCACCCAGTAAAGGTAGATGGGCATAATCTGTTTTGACCTTGGTAAAATTATTGATTAATCTAATTAGATACTTCCCAAAAATACTTAGCATCAAAAGCTGAGGAATCAATGCCTTTTCACAAAAACCAGTTGAACTAGCTCTCTTTTTGCTTGATGATTTTTTTAGGTAGAACAAACATGCTGGTCCAATATATGTGAATACCAAACAACAAATGACAAAACATTAGATGTCCATGAATTGATTCTCACCAAAATCTTATCTACTATAGGGCTGCAACTTATCGCCCATAGCTTAAAACAATTTGATAAACTGGAATTGGTTTGTTATCCATTTATGCTTTTGACAATATTTGATTCATGATAATTATAGCTTCTAAAGTTTTCTAAATTTCTATTTTAGGATTTTATAAATTTACAAGAAAGGTTAATTTTAGAGATACCTCAAGCTAAATAGCAACATAATTTGCTTTCGAAAGGTTTAATTGTTTTCTCTCTCTCCATGAGATATAAACATTTTTATGTATTTTCCTTCTTTTGTACATGTTTATGACACAAGTTGTTATCCTCTAGTAGAGGAAAGTGATGAACTTTATGGAATGTTAATTTATGGTTCAAAACTTTGGTAGTTAAGAGGACTAGAAAAACTTTATTTTATTTTTTTGTCTGCAATATTATAGATCCATATTTCAAAATTTCTTTTCCTTAAATCAATGGTTGTGTTGTAATTCTTAACTAAATTATTTCACCCATGAAATTTATGACTATTTATGTTTTCTATGTTAGTGTTTTAGCTTTGCTTGAACGTGCAAGAAGGATAATTTCAGAGATATCTGAAGGCTTAAGCCAAGGGTTTGCATCTAAAAGATTTTTTTTTTTTCCTCCCTGTGGGATCTAAATGATCACATAATAACTTTTAAAGTGGAATATAGACTTCACAAGGCTATTTGCTCAGTGCTATATACCTTAAGTGAGCAAATATTGGTTGCCTTAGTATAAATTTTAAGTCGAAAAGAAAAAAGGTATTCTACAAATGCGTAATAAATTAGATAGTTAGTTAATTTTCTATTATATATACGAGGAAATAATCTCATTTTAATATATATATATATATTTTTTTCTTTTTTTGGAACTTTAATGTTTAATGTTACAAACTTCTTCATCTCTACCAAAGCCCCCAACTCCTTAAAGTCTGCAACAGTTTCTATTCATATGAATTAAATATTCTATACACTATCTGAAAAGAAATTTTGAGCCCATTAATGATGATTGTCATTTCTTATACATTCATTTATATATGTCAAATTTTGAGAATAGTATAAATTATTAAGTAATCAAATTTAGACTAGCAAAATAAACCAATTCCATATCTTATGAAGTTAGTTCATTTTTTTTTAATGGCAAATTATTACTTTCTTCAGTATCTCAATACTATGAACTTTGTTTTTCCTCCCCCTTTTTTTTTTATAATGGCGGATTATTATTTTCTTTAGTGTCTCAATACTATGAACTTTGGTTTTTTCCCCTTTTTTTTCTTAATTCCATTCAAAGTTTTCGAAGAGATGTTTGAATCAAATGTGTTTGATTGGGCTTTACAGATTTTTGTAGATTAGCTTTGATTTTGGGAACTTAAAAATTTTCTCACTATTAACGTGCAGGTATAAAGAAAAGAGATGAGATTCTAGAAAGCAAATTCTTGAGTCAAAAGATTGTCATAGCATTGAGCAACAATGATAGCTATTATGGTTGCTATAGTCTTCTGTGTAAATTAAATGCCTACAACATAGGTAAATGTGGCAATAATGTTTATTGAATAGTGTATGATCAACAAGATACAATAAAGGAAAAAGCGGATTTGTGTAGTGAGGCTGATTTACAACTTACTATGAAGTTGTATGTAAAATTGAATTTGAATTTTGGCTTTGAGCCAGTAAAAATACAAAGGTTGCCATTGTCTTCACAAATAGTTTTTCCATTGTCTTTAATGTTGCTTTATTTTTCCACATTCTTTCTTCATAAAATACTGTTTTTTTTTTTTCTTTTCTTTTTAGCCTTTTCTTGGTGGGCAAATTAGTCTCTCATTGTAAGGAAACTAAACAATTGTATCAACTATTGCATATTAATGAACTTTGCATATAAGTCAAATAAAAATACAAATTAAGATCTCCAAAATTTGCATATAGGTCATCGGAATTTTAAAAAAAATAAATAAAAGAAGTAATTAGCATTTTAATCAAAATTGTAAGCAACTTAGCATCAACACATAGATTTAAGAAATAAAAAAGAATTCTAGCATGAGTTAGAAGTCCTGTTTATTTACTTGAAGTTGCCACCTTAGATTAATGTATATAATACATTATGCTTTACTGATGAAAGCATTTTGCATCTGCAAGAACAATTTATTCTATTTGCATGGTGGGTTTTTCTTTTAGTTAATGCAAATCATGACCATTGTGGTGTTCAATCTATGCATTCACATTAACATTATTTTATATTTTTTTGTTGAATATTCAATTTTATATCATAATCATACAAATTGTAAAAAGAAACAAAAAGGATAGACACTGATAGAATTTAGACCCCTTAAACCTTAACAGATTAACCTAGATATTTAGTCAAGTGATTAACTTAGGTAAATTAAGCAATTCTAGGTTAACAAAAATATATCATATCATGCAAAAATGCGGAAAATAAATCACACGATATGATAACCCAGGAAACCAAACCGGTAAAAACTTGGGGAGGATTTAACCTAGCTATCCTCAAGGTAAAAAGGAATTCACTATGAAAGAATTGAAGTTTATACAATAGTGACTTAGAACACTAACATCCTATTGCTATCTCGAGTAGGAAACTTACTACCACGACCACGTGACAACTCCGAGTCCACGGACTACTTCTTTCCTTGAATTCTCAGCAAAGCACAAGCACACCTGCTTGTATATCTTGAAGCTATTAATTCTGCAATTGAATGATTACCAAGCTCTTGACATCAATCTTGAGTTTGGAAACCCTAAGTGTATGTGAAGGTAAACACCTCTAGATCTCACAAATAAGATTCACAAACACAATATTCAGAACTCTAAAAAGGTGGCTAGGGTTTTTCCTTTTATACTTAGGGCAAAATGTAAAACCCTACACATTAAATGGGCTAGAGCTGAGTTGGAAATTCTGCAGAAAAAATAATCTGCACGACTTTCAATCGATCGAGTCTAATTCTCGATCGATTGAGCCAGGCAGAAATGCACAGTAACTTCTGTAGTAACTCGATTCCAACTTTACATAAAAAACCTGATACTTTAGCAAGTCTAAACAAGACTAAAAACGTTTTGATCATGGTTTGCAAATATTACAAAATGAAGTTCTAATACATTAGTTCCTAATTTTTCGAACCTAACAAACTCCCCCTTTGGCAATCCGTGACAAAACACAAACTTAACAAAATGCTCAAAGTTTACAAAATAAACAGCTCATTACAAAACAATAGCCCTACTAAACAAATTCAACCTAACTACTATCTATCAGTTGTAAAAGTAGATGGCAGCACGACTGAATCAACCTGTATATTCCTGCAACACTTAACAAACACATAAACGCATGTGTGGAAAGGAAAAACAGTAAAACAACAAATATGCAAACTAACTCTCCCCCTAAGTTAGATACATCAAAAACAATTTTAACTCCCCCAAAACAGAACATTCTTGTATTTTCCACACATATTCCCACATATCATCTAAAACTCCCCCTTTTTGTCACGTATTGACAAAGATAACTCAAACAAAGAGTAACAACTCAACAGAGAACAAGAGAAAATAGAGAATTAAGGGAATACAAAACAATTCAACTAAAAAAAAAGACAACTCCCCCTAGGAGGAGCAACAAGCCCTATGAACAACAAAGGTTAAAAAAATATATTTTCCCCCTATAAAAATAGGAAAAACAGTTTTGGGAAAAATTTAGGAGGTGGGGATAAATAAAAATACACAAACCAAAAAAAATGAGTTGAGGATACACATGAAGAAAAATATTCTCTCTTTCAATAAATACAAACTTGACATTATGTGACCCAGAAACAGTTACATAAGTAGTGAAAATATTTGCACATTGATTATTCATCATATCTCTTAAGAAATATATTTCATGCAGTTCACACATCAAGAAAAATAGCATATACTAAAATGTACAAGGACTCAAAAATTAATCAATCAATTTTTAATTCAAGTTGAGTACCCAATTTAGCAAAGTGTATGCATATTATGTGTGAAAACAATGAGAGATATGACTGCAAAACTGCAAGATGGATACAGAAAAATAATGCAACTCATGTGAATCCTAACCATAAATGATGCATAAAAAAAAAATTGGTTAAAAACTTAGAGACTGAAAACTTTTCAGTTTCGATCGATCGAGCATCGATCGAATACCAATTGAGTCAGACAGATTCAAACCAAAATTTTTATCGCAATTTCGATCGGTCGAGAGACAGATTCGATCGATTGAAAATCTAGAAAAATTAAATTTTTGAAAAACAAAGCAATTTTATGCAGAAACTCCTCAAAGCATAGTATTTCATGAATGAAATGCATGAGTATGAGACTAAAAGTTTTTCAAAAACACATGAATATAACCCAGATCTTTCAAAAACAAGTTTTTCAATCAATATGAGCTTAAAACTCAAATTTGGCATCAAAATCAAGAAATTTTCAATCTTGGGTGGCCACAACAAAATCACACACAATAACATGTACAAAGTTTAGCAAAGAGTAACTTGTGTAGTGTGTGCAACTAGCAAAAGCTTGAGAAACATGTGCGGTGATATGTGAATAGAAATCAAGCACAATTTCAACAAAATTCATCACATAAATTTGAGAGAGACTATCACCTAAAGAGTTACATCATATAACTCTCACATCTCCTAGAATAAAAGCTTGCAATCATGTAAGTTTCTTGATTTGCCTCATAATATACACACATATTTTATTTAATTTGAATTCATTATAGCCCAATAATGTACACACCATTTTTAATATTTTAATCGAGGCTACGCCTTATGATCTTTTTGTGCATGTGCTACACTTTCTCGAGCACAAAATCATATGATATGCACTAAGGTGTTCATGATTGGCTAGTAAACAGTGGTGAGATGATTATTTATGCCTTTCTCAATAAGTTTAAGTCCGACAATCAAAGGCATGTGACATCAAGATCAAGATCATGTGATCAAAAACTATAAACATCTTCCCACACAACATGCGCTACAAAGCTCAAACTAGTAAAGTGCAATAAAATAAGCTTATCCAAGCTAAACAAAGTACATAAACATGTTATGTAAAAATAATATGGCCAACCTTGATTATAAATCCAAGATATATAATACAAAACACATAAAAAAAATTTGGTTTAAAAAATTTATGACCAAAACTAAAAACACACATTATGCTAAATGATTAAAAATGTAAATGCAATGCATGACAGTGCTTAATCAAGCTATAGAGGGTACACAAACAAGAAATATCAATTTCTTAATTAACCCTTGAGTACATGTACAAACTAGTACATACTCAAACAAAATCAAAAAATAGCTTAGCACTTATAGAACACATACTTTTTATGTTTCTCCACAATATCAAGCATGTTCTAAATCAAGAGAGATATATCATAATTCATGTAATCCTCAAAACAAATAAAACAAGACACAAAATAAAATATTTTTCTCTTTTTAAAATTTTTCAATGTTTTTGGTTTTTTTAAAAACAAAACAACCTAAAAAAATAAAACAAGCAAAAACTAAAAAAAACATGTCCACAATTAATTGAAAGAATTAAATTAGGGATAAGTCAGCAACACTCACCTTAGAGAATCTTTTCTCACCCATATAACACGAGTCTTCAGCTTTGTAAGTGAAAATCCATGAGATCAGAGTGTATTTGAGGGATTACACCAATATTCTAAGAAAGATTAAAATCCTGCAAATTCCTTTCACAAGCCAACAAGCTCAAATTTTTCAAAAGAATATGAAACAATTTATATGAACTTATGGCAGGAGAAATATCATCACATATCCTAGACTGAAACACAAAATGCTTAAATTTCAATTTATGACAATTAGGACAAATGTGATTGGAGACACCACAAAAGTGACAAACATGAACAAATTTAGAAACATCAGTATTCTTAACAGCAAATCTAGTCTCAGATTTTGATTTTTGCCTCAACAAAGAACAATTTGGTCTAATATGATCAAAAATACCACAAAGGTGACAAGTAGGCACAAAAACAAATTTCTTATGCTCTCTAACAGTAGGTTTAGACTTAGGTTTAGAAACTTCAGCGTCTACATTAGAATTTTTACCTTTGTCTAACCTATCAAAATAAACCTTTTCTTTATTATTCCTCTTGAAATGAGGGATATAAACTTTTTCAGCTTTAGGCTTAAGAGAACCAGAAACACTTCTATTATCAACAACAGGCTTGGTACTAGTCAAATTTTCAATTTTAGTTTTAGATTCAACTAACTCTTGTTCCAAGCTTTTCATCTTCTCATCTTGAGAGGAAATTTGATTTCTCAAAAATTTATTCTTTTTATTAGATTCATCTAATCTAAAAACCAATTCCTCTTTTTCAAGATTAGCCAATTTTAACTCTTTCAATAATTCCTTACGAAGAGTTTCACAGGCATCAAAAAGATCAACAGAAACAATAATTTCCTATTTTTCAAATCATCACAAACATGAGTAGAAAGACACTTCAAATTATCCATAATAACAAGGATCAAGAATCAGCTCTTAGATCAAAAGATCTAACACAAAAGAGCTACCTGCTCTGATACCACTTGTTAGTTTTTAGACCCCTGTAAACTAGTTTGTTTAACCTAATTAATTAACTAAGTGAATACTTAAGTTTATTATTCAGATTTAGGTTAAACACAAATAATCATAAACAATAAAGCAACGGAAAATAAAGAACACAAAAATCTGATGACCCAGGAAAACCAAATCGGTAAAAACCTAGGGTGGATTTAACCTAGCTATTCTCAAGGTAAAAAGGAATTCACTATGAAAGAATTGAAGTTTACACAATAGCGACTTAGAGCACTAACATCCTATTGCTACCTCGAGTAGGAAACTTACTACTACGACCACGTGACAGCTTCGAGTCCACGGACTACTTCTTTCCTTGAATTCTCAGCAAAGCACAAGCACACCTGCTTGTATATCTTGAAACTCTTGATTCTGCAACTGAATGATTACCAAGCTCTTAACATCAATCTTGAGTTTGGAAACCCTAAGTGTATGTGAAGGTAAACACCTCTAGATCTCATAAATAAGATTCACAAACACAATATTCAGAACTCTAAAAACATGGCTAGGGTTTTTCCTTTTATACTTAAGGTAAAACATAAAACCCTACACATTAAATGGGCTAGGGCTAAGTTGGAAATTCTGCAGAAAAAACAATCTGCACGACTTTCGATCGATCAAGTCTAATTCTCGATCGATCGAGCCAGACAGAAATGCACAGTAACTTCTGTAGTAACTCAATTCCAACTTTACATAAAAACCTCATACTTTGAGCAAGTCTAAACAAGACTAAAAATGTTTTGATTATGGTTTGCCAACATTACAAAATGAAGTTCTAATACATTAGTTCCTAATTCTTAGAACCTAACAGACACAATTTATAAGTATCATATTCTAGACATGTACACAATTTTACACTATCTATCATTTAAAAAGCATCGCAAGTAGCCACCAAAAAGAGAAAAAAAGAAAAAGAATAACAATAGTTACTTTACTTTAATTTCTACAACTTCTGGAATGTCTAGATTGACATATAGCTTTGTTGCAAAAGTGGATGATAGTTGATAGTCACTTTCAAAAAAGTTGTAAAAATTTATAAGGATTATTGATACATAAACGTTATGTACTTAATAAATGGTTCAGTCAATCATTACCTTTGTAAGTTTTCACAATAGTTGAAGTGACTATTACAATGACTGACCCTCTATTTGTTTTGTAGAAATCATCATCAACAATGAATATTTCTTCTAACTGCATCTTGATGAATATAATTTGAAATATGGAAGAGAAAATTACACCGTCTCGAAGATTTTGGAGACGGAGATCTCACATAAAGTTGAAGGACATCAGGTAATAATTAATAAAGTTAAAGTCTATTTCCATTATTTATATCACACCTAAGTACCATAGGATTCATAACTACTCTTTACATGGTATTTCCAGTATGCTTTATATACTGTTCATTGAAATTGAAGCATACACACTTCACCTTGCTTGCTATATGAATTAAAATTTTGTATGATACATCAAAGTCAGTATAGTATAATGAAAGCACTCTAAATTTTAAGCAATATGCATATATTCTTCCATTTTTTCAAATGCCATTTAATAAAAGTGCAAATTTTTGCAAGACACAATAGAGGAAATTGTAAGGAAATCAAGGAAAGACAAGTCCATTGCCAGTCAAAAAATAGAAATAGGACAAACATCTGTTGAATGACCTCAATTAACTGCCACTATAACTACAGAAGATGAAAAAACTAATGATAAAAGTATGCCGCTCCAAATGCTTCAAAAAATTCAAAAAGGTACTAAGCAGATTGCATCAAAGAAGAAAAAAAAATTTGAAGTCTAATGTCTCAATGTATTTTATAAATAAAATACTTTTACAAGCAAGGCAAACAAATGGACGTAATACATTACCCTATGAATTTTAATGTATTTCATAGTTTTTTTTTTTTTTTTTTTTTTTAAAGAAGAGTAAACAAAATGTATTTGTAAGTTCGTTTAGACCCCTTAAACCCAAACAGATTAACCTAGAGAATTAGCCAAGTGATTAACTTAGGTAATTTAAACAAATCTAGGTTAACACAAATATATCAAATCATGTAAAAGTGCAGAATAATAAAGAACACATGATATGATGACCCAGGAAAACCAAACTGGTAAAAAACCTGGGGAGGATTTAACCTAGCTATCCTCAAGGTAAAACGAATTCACTATGAAAGAATCGAAGTTTACACAATAAGACTTAGACCACTAACATCCTATTGCTACCTGCCTGTAGGAAACTTACTACCATGACCACGTGATAGCTCCGAGATCCACGGACTCCTTCTTTCCTTGAATTCTTCAGCAAAACACAAGCAACACCTACTTGTATATCTTGAAGCTCTTTTGTTCTACAACTGTATGATTTACCAACCTCTTGACATGAATCTAGAGTTTGGAAACCCTAAGTGTATGTGAAGGTAAACACCTCTAGATTTAACAAATAAATTCACAAACGTAGCATTCAGAACTCTAAAAACATGGCTAGGGTTTTTCCTTATATACTTGGGGCAAAACATAAAACCCTATACACTAAATGGGCTACGGCTGAGTTGGAAAAATTCTGCAGAAAAACGTTCTGCACGATTTTCGATCGATCGAGTCTAATTCTCGATTGATCGAGTCAGGCAGAAAGTGCACAGTAATTCTGCAGTCAACTCGATTCCAACTTTACATAAAAAACCATACTTTGAGCAAGTCTAACACAAGACTTAAAGAATGTTTTGATCATGGTTTGCCAACATTACAAATTGAAGTTCTAATACATTAGTTCCTAATTCTTAGAACCTAACAGTATTGTTAAGTTATTGTATGTCATTTTCTTTGTACATATTGCCATGAATTTTTCAGGAAAATTATATTGTAAATAAAGCTGAATTGTTTCTTCAATTAGAAGTAAGTTGGGACCATCAAATTAACAAATTTGATTTTTTTTCCCATTAATCCTTCTTTTGCTGATATGGATTACCTCCACTTTTGGATGATTTTGAATCACATTATGTGACTAAGATTGGTTTGAAAATGTTGCTGATAAAAGGGGTTGGTATGCTACTAGGGATAAAGCTCAAAATTTCATTGATAGTATTCCCCCTCCCCTCTCCTCTTGGTATGACAAAGAACAAAAAATTCAAAAACAAAAACAAAATGATGATTATCAAATTAACACAATCATAGAATGTTATTTTCAAATTAAGCATATGGGCCAACATCAAAATGAAGATTATCTATTATGTGACTAATTAGTGAAGGTGAGAGAAGAGTACAAAAAATTAAAATGAAAACTTACTAGGAAATAAAAGAGGAGCCAATTGTTGGCATTTAAGGACCTTGACAGCCCTTCTCTTTTTCTTATGTTCTTTGCACAAACTTTTCTTTTTGTATTTCTTTCTCTTTCTCTACTTACTTTCCCATTTTTTTTAATAGCTAATTTTTTTTTTTTTGGCTAAATTTCAGTTGATTGTAGGTTTTATTTTTAATTCTTTTGCTAAATGTTTTCAAACTAGAGATTTTTTTTTTTTTTTGATAGGATCTAACTGCAGATTGGTCATGAATAAATGTGCCATTTTATTGGGTTTGGGTTGGTATATAATCCAATAGGAATTGACATGTCACATATCTATCTATTTTTTAGAAAGGATTTGATAATCAATATATTGGCTGGCTTTAAATTTGCAATTTATAAATAATGTCATGTTACATTATTGGATAACATTTTTCAAAAAAAAGTAGGTGAAGTATATTGAGCTAAGTGTAAATTTGTCTTTGAAAATATTTAAAAGTTAAAAAACTATATAAGTTTTGATTGTCTTCTAATACATAAAATGATCTCGCACATTGCGCGAGTTAAACACTAGTATTGGTAATAGACAGAGTATTCTTACCTGCTGCATTTGAACATTTGTACTCCATTACACCCAATTCAAAACTATGACTAAATTAATAGATAAGAGTCTTTTATTGAAATGGTGGACCCATGAGAATCGTATAATTTCTCCGCAACTTGCCAGAAACATCAGTATACCTTCTCATGATTTGTAGGAATTGTTGCTAAACTTTTTCCATGGAAAAGTATGAATATTGGTAATAGACAGAGTATTCTTACCTACTGCATTTGAACATTTGTACTCCACTACACCCAATTCAAAACTATGACTAAATTAATATAGGGATTTTCCAATCAAATTTAAGATTCAACAACTTTATATTAGATACATCTAACAAGCACCTACTTTGAAATTCTATTGCTACATTAAGGAAGAAACTAAGAAAACTAAGATAACCAGTCACGATTGTATCTTAACATCAAATTTAGTTGAGAAGAATCAACCACAAGAAAGGAAAGATACCAATTGCAAAAACTTTATGCCTTGTTTGACTTGAGGGAGAGGGAGAAGAAATAGAGTAGAGTTGGCCAAAAATTAACTCTACTCTACTCCTCCTCCCTCGCCTAATTTTTGGCAAACTCTACTCCACTTCCCCTCCCTCCCTCTCAATCCAAACGGATCATAATTAGTAATTCATCCCATTTGCTATGCAAAACATATACCTATGATTTTTGTTATATACACATACACCGTTCTGAAGATTAAATTATACATGTTATCACATCCTTTTATAAACCAAGGTATATAGATCAACAGGGGCGAAGCTATAGCAAGGCTTGCCCCCCCCCCCCCCCCCCCCAAAAATTTTTAAAAAAAAATTATTCTATATTATGTATAAGTATTAAAAACTTTAAATATTTAGCTACAAAAATAGAAGTTGGCCCTCCCAAATGTTTGAGTTAGTCCAATAATGCTCTTAAAAAACAATAGATTTTGTCAATTAGTTTAGTAGTTATGGAGACAAGGTAGTTTGTGTTTTCTTTATTTCATTTTTTGTACATATTTAATATCAAACTATACTGCTTTTGTATAGTATTGGAGTTTAAAAGATGATAAGTTCTCATAAAAATTATCTTGCAAATATGCATATGTGAAAGTTTATATTTGTGTATGTGCGTTTATGCATGTGTGTGATGGTTTATCTCGACTCAAGACTAATACATTAGTAGCAAAATTTGGCCCCTCCAAACAAAAAATCCTGGCTCCGCCCCTGGATCCGCTAACAAACTTGAATAGCTATTGCCACTGCTCCAATATTTTTACAAAAAACCAGGGTATATAGAGCATATTTCAGCCTTGACCTCCTACAAAAACTATAGGCCATAGCAACTGTTTGCAATTGCTCCAACCACAGTAACAGTTGTGAGAACATCACTTTGTTCCCACCATCCTAACCAACTTGACAGTTTGTCCAGCCCTTTCTTTTCATGTGCTATGGTTTCTTTCGCACTCTGTTTTGATCCATCTCTGCAACAAAAAACTCATTATTAACACCCTGGCAACAGCCAGACACATTCTCCTTACTGTTCTAAGTGATATTTTCTCGGTGCTTCTTCTTGTTTTTCTTCACCTCCCCATTAGGAAGCTTCTGTTCATCCATTTTGCCACCTTCCTCAGTGGCTGTCCCATTTTTCCTCTGCATATAATCAATATTACTTTATGCTCATCTGTCGGTTGGAATAATGCCAATGATTGACAGTGCAATCATCAAGTAGAAATCAAAATGACAAATGGAATGATCCTCATTCAGAGCAAATGAGAGAAAAGCTTTCCCTTTTTTTAACACATAAAAATGTATGAAGAACTTCCCAAAGACTTTCCTTTCCCTATGTCTTTCTACAATTAAAAGACTCACGTGCTAGTTATAAAGCTGATAATAGAACTCACATCGAAACACATGGAAGCAAAAAAAATGTAGGCTACGTTTATAATCTATAGACAGGCACAATGAGACAAAGTAAGGAATTTAAACAGATTTAACGGACTACTGAATACATTAGATGTTAACGGATTTCTAGTTATAGGCTTGATGATGCCAAGAATCAACTCAGTAAGTTGCAGGGTCTTCGCGCGTTTCGAGTAAACCTGCACAAGTAGAAAGAACCTCAAAGGGGGAGTACCGGCGTGGTACCGGCCAACAACCCTCCGATGGTTAAGTTAGTATTGCTCGCAACTCTAGAGTGCCAAAGTCGGGTAGAATTACGCGTACCTCGATTTGGGACGGCCTGGAAGTATTTATAGTAGCCGGGGACCTTAACTAAGGCGTGCTGGGGAAGATATCACCTTACCGGAATTGCCCCTGAGTAGTGTGGAGCGCAAGATACTTCTTGGGTGATCAAGCGTGTTGTGCAAGATATCCCTTTGGGAGTAATCGTACTGCGCAAGACATCTATCCAAGTAGTAGCGTACGCGACAAGATTCTTTTTCTCGTGGAAGCGTACATCACAAGACATGTATTGATCCCTTCAGCTTTGCCCCGTCACCTATTCATCTCGTCAATACGTGTAGATTACACCGTCGGGACGTGCTGGGGAACTGGCCAGGGATGACGGAGGAGAAGGACCGTCGCCCTTTACCATGCCGTCGTCCAGGTAGAGGGCGACGGCACCTTCCAAACGGCACCTTCCCCATCAATTGCCCCCTACTCCTTAATCCCGTCAGTCTTAGTTGACGGATTGGGGAGTACATCGTGTGGCAGACAAGGCATTAATGGCTAGTCTCCTCGAGCAGCCCTAGTGTCGGAACCAGTGTCCTAGGCCGACTGGCCCGTAGCTGGACAGGAAGGTCGCTTCGTCTTCCATGCCCAAACCACCTATATATATATGCTCCGCTTTCCCTCATTTTTCTCTTTTATTCCATTCTTGCTGATCAGAGCGAAAGCGTTAGTTCAAAGAACCAAGACTGTCGAGTGCGATCCTGTCACCGTCTGTTCAGTGAGGCCGTCAACTTCCATGAAGCCGTTCCCTTAACTTGGTGAGTTATCCTTGCTTTTATTGTCTTTTGTTTATTTATGTACTGAACTTGGGAGGTTCTACTGGAAAGGCCGTCACTTGGGTTCTCAGACTGCCCCCGTCGCTTGTAGGTCGCCAGATGTCTGGGGAGACGTCGAGTGGGCAGTCGTCAGTCCGCGATGGAGTGGGCTACGACGAGGTCTTCCAATCAGGCCAGGAACCCGGAGAGGGCTCTTCTTGGTTGTCGGGGGATGGATCGTCAGTCCAGTCTTCTGACGGGAAGGTGGAGACCTATGGTGAAGGTAGAGTAGCAAATAAGGGAAAAGTTGATGATGACTAAGTGGGCGGGAGTGGGAGTGACGGCAGCTCGGCGGATGATACTTCAGAGAGTACGTCCGGGGGGTCCGGGGACGACCGTCCGTTCATTCTTCCCAAAGAGTGGACAGTCAACTATTTTATGCCGACGATGACGAAGAAAATATTTAACTCCCTGCGCTCGCGCTACCAGATTCCTGACGATATCCCGATCCGTCTTCCCTTGGAGAAGGAGAAGTGTTACTCGGGGAGGACCGCGGACGTCGGCATGTATGATGCCATGTTCGCGGCAGGGTTGAGGCTGCCCCTGAAGGCATTCCACCGTCAGCTGGTTAACTACCTTGGTCTGTCCGTTAGCCAGATTTCCCCCAACGCCTAGAGGGTGTTTATAGGGTCTGAAATCTTGTGGGGTAGTTTAAGCGGAGGGAACCATCAGTTGACCCTCGAGGAGTTTTTCTGGTGCTACCGTCCCCACCATATCGCCTCGTCTCAAGGGATCTACCACTTCTCCGCAAGGAAGAAGGAGTTGAAGCTAGTGTCTGACATGCCCGACTCCAACAGGAACTGGAAGGGCCGGTACTTCTTTGTGGAGGGGACAAACTAGGTGTGTCGTCAGGAGGAATGGGGGACGATACCCCACGGTTTTGACAATACTTGGGCGTTCGTCAGGGAGTCAGGTTGTCGCCGTCAGCCTCTTTTTGTGGTTGTTTTATTCCAAAGTTCTAACCCGTCTCCTTTTCTTCTTTTTCAGCCAGCATTCGCCCGGAGGTTACAGAGGAGCAAGAAGCCTTCATTATAAAGGTGACGTATATTCCTTTGGAGAAGCGGAAGTACCGTGACCTTATCACGCCCGACGCTCTTCACGCATACTGTAGAGGACCCGTGCCTTCAGAAGAAGCTCGTTGCTTACACAACCTCTCCCGCCAGCGTAAGCTTTGTCGGCCCCCCCTTATTCCGTCACCTTTACTTGTGATTTAGCTGACACACTTTTTTTTTTTTTTTTGCAGAAATGGAGTCAGGCAAGCTTAAGGCGCATATCAGGGCTGTTGCTGCGCAGAAGAAGGAAGAGGAAAAGGGGAAGGAGGGGGCGTCCATGTCCCTCCCAAAGGCCGCCAATAAGGGCGCGCCTAAAAGGAAGGGTGACGGTACTGAAGACCGTCCAGCTAAGAAACAGACCGTCACCCTCGGGGACACCTCTACGAAGCCCCCGTCTCCCAAGCACAAGGCCGGGAAAAGGCTAATGATGGCCCAAGGTCCCGTCACCCAAGGGGACGGGCGCTGCCTCCTCACCCACAAGGGGTATGCCCTCGAGCGACTAGACTCTATCCTTGGGAAGGAGGACGCCAATATCTGCGCCGGCCAGTCCGTCCAAGAGCTGGGGGATTCCGGCCTCTTTGATCTTGCCCGAGTAAGTATGCGTTTATTTCTAGTACTTCCAATTTGCCCTGTCTGTTTCTGTGTTAATAGGCTGACGGGAGTTTGACTTCACAGGCTATGGTTCGCATGAGGGCCATGCAAGTCAAAGGGGCGAAGAATGAGGAGCTGCTGGCCCGTCAGAAGAAGCGCATCACAAATCTGTCTGACGGGTTGGACCAGTACAAGGACGCCTGCCGTACCTTGAACGGGGAAGTAAAGGCGCTGAAGGAAAAACTTGAGGAAGGGACCCGTCAGTTGGAACAGGAGAGGGAGGCAAAGACGACGGCGGAGAAGGAGCTGACGTCTCTGTTGGGCCAGGTGGAGACAGCAAAGGCCGACGCCGTGGCCAAGTTTAAGACGTCTCAGACATTCGTTGACGCCTGTGCCGAGTACTATGGTGAAGGGTTTGAGGACTGTCTCAAACAGATAAAGTCTTTCCACCCTCACTTGGACTTGTCGAAGGTGTCAATGGACGATCCTATGCCGTCAAAACCTATGGGAAACACCATCATGGTGGACGATGACAGTCTCAGTGAGTCTGGAATGCATCCGAAGGATGACGTTTTCGTCCTTGCCCAGCCTGCTCTTGATCCGTCCGGTGCTCAGAAGGTCCCGTCAACTAATCCTTCCGGCTTCGAAGGCTTCCCCGTTGCTCAAGACCCCTCCAAAGGCGACGAGGTCATGCCGGACGCCCCAGCCGTTTGATTTTTGTAACATTTTCCTTCTTCTTCTTCTTTTTGTAAGTGGTGCCCCGTCATTTTAAGGGCTTTTGTAAGAACAAGATTTTTTGTGATATGACAATTTATCTTTCCCATTTGTAATGTGTTAATTTTATTCAAAGCCTTGTGTATGGTTTTCTTTTGTTGCTTCACGGTAGTCCAATTTTGGACCTTTGATGCTTTTTGTGCAAAATCATGACCTTCCAATGGGGTCGTCAGCCTTCACGTTTAACGGGCTTTAACGCCTTTTTATATGATAGCATAGGGTCGTCAACGTGTAAGCCGTCATCTTCTAGGGCCGTCGGTTTTGTACTTTGGCATTTTTTTTGCCTTGCGTATCCACTTAGGATAACACCGTTGCATATCGTTGGTTTTGATTCTTAGGCTTTTACGCCTTACCCTCTTGGGCCGTCGTCTTTTTATACCATCAGCTTTTGCTTGACTAGCACCTGTATACTGGTTTTTCAACCTTAGGATAATGTCGTCGCCTTTAGGCCGTCATTTTTCAAACCGTCAGCTTTTAGGCCATTGGCTTTTATGCTTGCCCGGTTTTTAGGATGGGACCGTTAGCTTCTAAGCCTTTGGCTTTTATGCCTGATCGGCCTTTATGCTATCCGTTTAGGATGGGACCGTCAGCTTCTAAGCCTTTGGCTTTTATGCTTGACTGGCCTTTATACTACCCGTTTAGGATGGGACCGTCAGCTTCTAAGCCTTTGGCTTTTATGCTTGACCGGCTTTTGTACTACCCATTTAGGATGAGACCATCAGCTTCTAAGCCTTTGGCTTTTATGCTTGACCGGCCTTTGTACTATCCGTTTAGGATGGAACCGTCAGCTTCTAAGCCTTTGGCTTTTATGCATAATCGGCCTTCATGCTATCCGTTTAGGTTGGGACCGTCAGCTTCTAAGCCTTTGGCTTTTATGCTTGATCGGCCTTCATGCTATCCGTTTAGGATGGGACCGTCAGATTCTAAGCCTTTGGCTTTTATGCTTGACCGGCCTTTGTAGATTCTTTTTAGGACGTTGGCTTCTAAGCCGTCAGCTTTCATGCTTGACGCTTTTATGCCTTGGCCTCTTAGGATAGTTGGCTTCTAAGCCGTCAGCTTTCATGCTTGATGCTTTTATGCCTTGGCCTCTTAGGATAGTTGGCTTCTAAGCCGTCAGCTTTTATGCTTGACACTTTTGTGCCTTGGCCTTTTAGGATAGTTGGCTTCTAATCCGTCAGTTTTTATGCTTGACGCTTTTATGCCTTGTAGATTCTTAGGCCATCGTCGCTTTGGGGTGTCGATTCTTATACCGTCGACTCTGGTACCCCACAAAGTATAGAAGAGACTGAACAAACTTCTGAATTTTGCATAAATTTTAAGAAGGGGAAAACATGTCCATTGGGTTCCCAAAATACATTAAAGCAAACTACAAGTAAGGGCTGCCATTCTTTTCTTATTGGTAGTACTTTCGTAGGTGCTCGACGTTCCATGGATGGGGTAGTGTCTGTCCTTCCAGCGTTTCCAAGTAGTAGGTGCCTCTTCGACGCCATGACGTGACTTGGTAGGGTCCTTCCCAGTTGGGGCCGAGCTTTCCTTGGGCAGGGTCTCTGGTGGCGCCCATGACTTTTCTTAGAACAAGGTCTCCGACCTGGAAGTCCCTGTGCTTGACTCTAGAATTATAGTGCTTAGCCATGCGATCTTGGTACCGCGCGAGCCTTTGTTCTGCTACTGCTCTGATTTCGTCGATTAGGTCTAGCTGTAGGCGCAATGCCTCGTCATTCCTGCCTTCATCATGGGTGTTTACCCTGTAGGTTGCGAGTCCTACTTCGGCCAGGATGACGGCTTCGCTTCTGTAAGTTAGCCGGAATGGCGTTTCTCCTGTAGGGGTCCTTGCCGTCGTCCTGTATGCCCATAGTACGCTGGGTAGTTCCTCAGGCCATATCCCCTTTGCCCCCTCAAGCTGAGTCTTGATTATCTTGAGCAAGGATCAGTTCGTTACTTCTACTTTGCCGTTGGCTTAGGGGTGGGCGGGGGAGGAGTAGTGATTCTTTATTCCCAGCTGTGAGCAGAACTCTCGGAAGGGGCCGTTGTCGAATTGTTTGCCATTGTCTGAGACTAGGACCCTAGGGATCCCAAACCTGCATATGATAGATTTCCAGACAAAGCTCTGCACATTCTTTTCCGTAATGGTGGCCAGAGCTTCAGCTTCTACCCACTTTGTGAAGTAGTCTATGCCTACTACCAGGAACTTTAGCTGCCACATAGCCGTTGGGAATGGTCCCATAATGTCTAGTCCCCATTGAGCAAACAGCCATTGGGCTGTCATGGGTGTCAGCTCTTCGGGCGGCTGTCTGACGATGTTGCTGAACCTTTGGCATTTGTCGCAGGCTTTGACATAGGCTTGGGCGTCTTTTTGCATAGTGGGCCAGTAATACCCTGCCCGAATCAGCTTATGCGCTAGTGACCGTGATCCTAAGTGGTTTCTGCAGAGTCCCTCGTGGACTTCCCTCATGACATAGTCTGCTTCCTTGGGGCCCAAACACCTCAGGTACGGGCGAGAGAAACCCCTTTTGTATAGGACGTCCTTCATTAATACGAACCTTGCGACTCGGACCTTCAGCCTTCTGGCGGCTTCTTTTTCGTCTGGCAAGGCGCCATCCTTTAGGTAGGAGACTAGTGGTGTGGTCCAATTACCCTCAGAGCCTATTTCATGCACACTGACAAGGTCTATTAGTGGCGACACTTGCACAAAAGAAAGCACATTGTCAGGGGTGGTCATGTGTCCTGAAGAGGCGGCTTTGGCAAGGCGGTTGGCTTGCTCATTTTCTTCTCTAAGTATTTGGATCACTTTTGCCCTCAGCTCATCCACTCTTTTCTTCGCTTGATCGAGATACCTCCTCATTCTGTCGCCTCTACACTCGTAGTCTCCGCTTACTTGGTTAACGATGACCTGGGAGTCGCAGTAGACTACTACTTTTATGGCCCCTGCTGCTTTGGCGAGGTCAATCCCAGCTATCAACGCTTCGTACTTTGCCTCATTATTGGTGGTGGGGAAATCCAGGCGAATCATGCATTCGATCTGATCTCCCTCGGGGGAGCGAAGTACGACACCTACCGCCTCGGCCTGCCTAACGTCGAACTCGGTCAATTCGATCGCCCATAAGGCCAGGCAACCGGCCGCTTCGGGGTTATGCATTGCCCGTCACAAGGGTTTGTCAGTTAAGACAACTATTGTGTGAGCTTGGAAGTACGGCTTAAGCCTGCGGGCCGCAGTGATCAAGGCAAAGGCGAGTTTCTCCATAGGCGGGTATCTTCCTTCTGCTCCGTGGAACGCCCGGCTGGCGTAATACACAGGCTACTGGACCTTGTCTTCCTCTCTGGTCAAGACCGCGCTGACTGCTACCGGGGAGACAGCCAGGTATAGGAAAAGTGCCTCCCCCGGCTGCGCGGGACTGAGCAACGGAGGCGAAGAGAGATACGCCTTCAGTTCTTCGAATGCCTTTTGGCATTCGTCCATCCACTCGAAGGCTTTCTTCAGCGTACGGAAGAAGGGCAGGCACTTGTCCGTTGCCCTTGACACGAATCGGTTCAGGGCGGCCACTTTTCCATTCAAGCTTTGTACCTCCTTCGTGTTTTTCGGGGGGGCCATCTCCACTATGGCTCGGATCTTATCTGGGTTGGCCTCAATGCCGCTTTGAGACACCATAAAGCCTAGAAATTTTCCCGCCGCCACGCTAAACGCGTACTTTGCCGGGTTGAGCTTCATGTTGTAGGAACGGAGGGTGTCGAATGTTTCTTCGAGGTCCTTCAGGTGGTCTTCCTTCCTTCTGCTTTTTACTAACATGTCATCGACATATACCTGAACATTCCTTCCTATCTGGTCGGTGAACATCTTGTTCATGAGTCTCTGATACGTGGCGCTCGCATTCTTCAGTCCGAATGGCATCACCTTGTAACAGAAAAGACCCTGGCTGGTAACAAATGAGGTCTTTTCCTGATCTGTCACATCCATCCGAATCTGATTGTACCCCGAAAAGGCATCCATGAAGCTCAGCAGCTGGTGCCGAGCTGTAGAATCTACTAGCGCATCAACTCGTGGGAGGGGGTAGCTATCCTTGGGGCATGCCTTGTTTAGGTCCGTGAAGTCAACACACATGCGCCACTTCCCGCTAGCCTTTTTGACCATCACGACGTTGGCCAGCCAGTCGGGATAGTATACTTCTTGGATGAAACCTGCCTCTCGTAGTTTGCCGACTTCTTCCGCTACCACTCGATCTCGCTCCGGGGCAAATACCTGCTTCTTCTGTCGGACTGGTCGGAAGGTGGGTGATACATTCAGCTTATGTACCATAACTGAAGGGTCGTTTCCTGGCATGTCTTCGTGACTCCAGGTAAACACATCTTGGTTCTTCCTGAGGAAAGCCACGAGCGCTTGGCGAGCCGCAGGGCTGGCAAGAATGCCGATCCTGGTGGTTCTGTCAGGCCTGGACTCGTCGAGGATTATTTTTTCGAGCTCCTCTACAGGTTCTGCCCCCACTCGCTGTTCTATATTCATTGCTTGTAATTGGCTGTCCATCTCTACCATCGCGACGTAGCATTCTCGCGCGGCTACCTGGTCTCCCCATAGTTCCCCCACTCCATACTCGATGGGGAATTTGACCTTTAACGCATAGGTCGAGGTTACAGCCTTCCAGGCATTGAGGGTAGGCCGCCCTATGATGGCGTTGTAGGCGGAAGAGCAGTCGACGACCTGGTGACCTGTTGGGGGTATTCTCCGACAGTGACGGGCAAGATAATCGAGCCGAGGGGGTATACTCTTATTCCTCCGAATCCAGTGAGCGGGGCTTTGGTGGGGACCAAGTGCTCTTTGTCGATCCGCATTTGCTAGAACGCCGGGTAGTAGAGGATATCTGCGGAGCTTCCGTTGTCGATTAAGACCCGGTATGTGTTATAGTCTCCTATCCGGATGTTGACGACAAGGGCGTCGTCATGCGGATGATGAAGATGTTGGGCATCTTCTTTTGTGAACTCCATAGTGGGGCTGTTGACTCGCAGTTTCTTCTGGACAGTGCTTGCATTCTGGACATTCTGAACCGTTCTGAGGTAGGTTTTTAGGGCCTTCTTTGTTGAGCCGACGGTTGCCGCACTCCCAACGATCATCCTTATATCCCCTATAGGGGGTCTGGGACGCTTGTTGTCCCAGCGGGGAACTTGTTCCTGTCGAGGTGCTTCTGTTCTTTCTCAATTGACGAACCTCTGTAACTTCCCTTGCCTAATCAGGGCTTCAATCTGCTGCTTCAAATCGTAACAGTCGGCGGTGTCGTGGCCGTGGTCTCGATGGAAGTGGCAATATTTGTCTTTGGGACGTCTGTCTGGGTTCCCCTTCAGCTTTCCCAGAAATGTCAAGGACCTGTCGTCCTTGATCTGCATCAGGACTTGATCGATCAGAGCCGTCAACGGGGTGAAGCTTGTGAACTTCCCGGCAGGGGGTTTCGGGCGCCTATTGTCTCGGCCCTCTCCTATCCGGGGTACCTTTCGCCCCTTGTCTTGTCGTGCGTCCTCTTGTCTCTCCCTTTTCTTGAGGGGCTTCTCTTCCCGGGCCATTAATGCATCTTCCGCATTCATGTACTTTGTTGTCCTGTAAAATACATCCGACATAGTCTTCGAATCATTTTTGTATAGAGAGAACAAGAATTTACCCTTCCTTAGCCCGTTGGTGAATGTGGCAACCTGTATCTTATCATCTGCTTCATCGATCGAAAGTGCCTCTCTGTTGAAGCGGGTTATGTAGGATCTGAGCGTCTCATCATCCCACTGCCTAATATTCATCAAGCACGTGGTGGATTTTTTGTACCTGTGTCCCCCGATGAAATGCGTAGCGAACTGAGCACTCAGCTCTCTGAAGGTACCGATAGAGCCGGGTGTCAGCCTGCCGAACCAAGTCCATGCGGAGCCTTTTAGCGTCACCGGGAAGGCCCGGCACATAATTTCGTCTGGTACGCCATGCAAGTGCATCAATGTCTTGAAGGATTCCAAGTGGTCTAGTGAATCCTTGGAACCATCGTATCTTTCTATCTGGGGCATGCGAAACTTTGGCGGTGTGGGGAACAAGATAACGGGTGTGGTGAAGGGAGAGTCTGTACGGTGGACGAGGTCGTCGAGGTCTCTGGACACTCGTCCCTTGAGGGCGTTCATCATAAAGTCCATACACTCCCTCATCAACCGCATCTCCTCGGCAACACTAGACGGAAGGTTGTCAGCGGCCGACTGACGGCTCGTCCCCTGCCCTTCAGGTCGGCTCAAGGCGTTGCTTCCCTCTGGGCCTCCATGATCCCTCTCCTCAGTGCTGTTTTCCTCCTGATTTTCTCCCTGGTTGTCAACCGTCACGTTCCTCCGCAGCAGCTGTTCTTCCAAATCGTTGTTACGTTTTGTGAGGCGTTCCACCGCGGCCGCCAGAGTCTGGACCTGTCTCTCGAGGGCCGTGGTGCGTTGTTCGTTGCCTTGATCGTTCATGGTGGTAGCCCTTGAACGCGTGAGTACCATGCAACTCTTTGTCCGAAAAGCACGGAGCACAGTCTACGTACCTTCCCACAAACGGCGCTAACTGATGATGCCAAGAATCAACTCAGTAAGCTGCAGGGTCTTCGCGCGTTCCAAGTAAACCTGCATAAGTAGAAAGAACCTCAAAGGGGGAGTACCGGCGTAGTACCGGCCAACGACCCTTCGATGGTTAAGTTAGTATTGCTCGCAACTCTAGAGTGCCAGAGTCGGGTAGAATTACACGTACCTCGATTTGGGAGGGCCTGGAAGTATTTATAGTAGCCGGGGACCTTAACCAAGGCGTGCTGGGGAAGATATCACCTTACCGGAATTGCCCCTGAGTAGTGTGGAGCGCAAGATACTTCTTAGGCGATCAAGCGTGTTGTGCAAGATATCCCTTTGGGAGTAATCGTACTGCGCAAGACATCTATCCAAGTAGTAGCGTAAGCGACAAGATTCTTTTTCTCGTGGAAGCGTACATCACAAGGCATGTATTGATCCCTTCAGCTTTGCCCCGTCACCTATTCATCTCGTCGATACGTGTAGATTACACCGTCGGGACGTGCTGGGGAACTGGCCTGGGATGACGGAGGAGAAGGACCGTCGCCCTTTACCATGCCGTCGTCCAGGTAGAGGGCGACGGCACCTTCCAGACGACACCTTCCCCATCAAGGCTGAATTGGGAGGTAATTGGCCACTCCATTCTCAGAGAAATAGAGATAGTGATAGAGACAGAAAGAGATGAGGGAAAAGATAGAGCTAAGAACATTTAATTACTTCCATAATTCTGTACATGTTACAATTTCTCTTTAATAGCCTGCTCAGGTACTCAACTGGTAATTACAGTTAGTACCTAAACAACTTCTTAACCAGCTAACTATTCTAGAAACTGACCGACACAGTAACTAACTTGCAATAGACACAACCCCATTGGTGACTAAGCTGAATTGGGGTCTTATTAACATTGGATTGTAATTGTGAAGTCTAGATAACATTATAATAGAAATCATGCAATAGATTGTCTTACTAGTTGATCACTTGATCTCTTATGATAGCGTGACTATTGGATCTTTGGCATATATAGTGGAAATCTAATCATTGTTCATGAAGCATAATCATTAACCAACTGCCAGTATAATATTTCCGATGAATTGAATCCAATCTCTTATGGTAGCTTGACTATTGGATCTTTAGCGTATATAATGGAAATTTAATCAATGTTCATAAAGCATAATCATTGATCAACTGCCAGTATATTATTTCTGATGAGTTGAATCCAATGCTATAAGAGGCTATCATTTTTTTTCTTTGAATTCATATATATATATATATATATATATATTTATTTATATAAACCCAATGAGAGTGACTTTGCCATTTTAGGGAATGAGATTCAACTGGTGCTTAGAAATTAAAACATAATTGAAACTCGAGCTCCGTAGTAAGTGATACGATGCTTGTGAAGTTTACCACATAACGTCTCAACTCTCAAGAATCTTCTCGATTAATCTGCTTCTATTCTTTTATGACATTAACTTATCCTTTTTCGTGGTACATGATATTTAAATGCAAATCCCCAACTTTTTTTTTTTTTTTTTTGAGGGGGGACTTGCCACTTTACACTATACGGTAAAAAAAGAAAAACCAAAGACAATAACATACACACACATATATAGGTAAAGGCAGAGTTCATAAGAGACATATATTACAATAATAAAAATTGAAATGACCCAAGGAATATGCCAAAACAATGATCAAGTATAAGCCAAGGCATAAAACAAAGGCCAATGGCAACATACTCCGGTTTCCTTTCAATGCCATTGAGAATAATTATTCAGTGGTGACTTGTATACATCCTCCAACACCTTGACAATCTGTGCACACTTAGTTCTCTATTGAAAAATAATCATTGCTTCGGCTGAGAACTATCTTCACTAGTAGATACTGTTGGCAATGGCATTGACAGTGATTTTCCATATTTCCATTTGACATAACATACTCAAACCTACTATATTCACAGAATTCATCATTTGGGAAGCCAATTCAAGTTGATATCTTTTTCAGCCACCAATACTTCAAGATTGGAGAGTGTTACGTTCTAAGGAATTAGGAACTAATGTATTAGAACTTCATTTTGTAATGTTGGCAAACCATGATCAAAACGTTGTTAGTCTTGTTTAGACTTGCTCAAAGTATGAGGTTTTTATGTAAAATTGGAATCGAGTTACTGCAGAAGTGGACTCGACCAATCAAAAGTCGTGCAGATTGTTTTTTCTGCAGAATTTCCAACTCATCCCAAGCCCGTTTAATGTGTAGGGTTTTATATTTTACCCTAAGTATAAAAGGGAAAACCCTAGCCACGTTTTTAGTGTTATGAATGCTGTGTTTGTGAATCTTATTTGTGAGATCTAGAGGTGTTTACCTTCACATACACTTAGGGTTTCCAAACTCAAGATTAATGTCAGGAGCTTGGTGATCATTCAGTTGCAGAATCAAGAGCTTCAAGATATACAAGCAGGTGTGCTTGTGCTTTGCTGAGAATTTAAGGAAAGAAGTAGTCCGTGGACTCGGAGCTGTCACGTGGTCGTAGTAGTAAGTTTCCTACTCGAGGTAGCAATAGGATGTTAGTGGTCTAAGTCGCTATTGTGTAAACTTCAATTCTTTCATAGTGAATTCAATTTTACCTTGAGGATAGCTAGGTTAAATCCTCCCCAGGTTTTTACTGGTTTAGTTTCCTGGGTTATCATATAGTGTGTTATTTATTTTCCGCACTTTTGCATGATATAATGTATTTGTGTTAATCTAGAATTGTTGAAATTACCTAAGTTAATCACTTGGTTAATTATCTAGATTAATCTGTTTGGGTTTAAGGGGTCTAAACTTCTTACAAGTGGTATTAGAGCGGGTAGCTCTTTTGTTTTAGATCTTTTGATCTAAGAGCTGATCCTTGATCCCTATTATCATGGATAATTTTAAGTGTCTTACTGTTTTTGATTGTGATGATTTGAATAAAAAGGACACTATTATTTCTGTTGATCTGTCTGATGCCTGCGAAACTCTTCGTAAGTAATTATCTAAGTCTTTGAAAATTGCTAAGAAATTTAAAGAAGAGTTAAAATTTGCTAATCTTGAAAAAGAGGAATTAATAATGAGATTAGATGAATCTAATAAAAAGAATGAATTTTTGAGAAATCAAATTTCCTCTCAAGATGAGAAGATGAAAAGCTTGGAACAAGAGTTAGTTGAATCTAAAGCTAAAATTGAAAATTTGACTAGTACCAAGCCTGCTGCTAATAACAGAAGTGTTTCTGTTTCTCTTAAGCCTAAAACTGAGAAAGTTTATGTCCCACCTTTCAAGAGGAATAATAAAGAAAAGGCTTATTTTGCTAGGTTAGACAAAGATAAAAGTTCTGATGTAGACGCTGAAGTTTCTACACTTAAGTCTAAACCTACTGTTAGAGAGCATAATAAATCTGTTTTTGTGCCTACCTGTCACCTTTGTGGTGTTGTTAGTCATATTAGACCAAATTGTTCTTTGTTGAGGCAAAAACCAAAATCCGAGACTAGATTTGCTGTTAGGAATACTGATGTTCCTAAATTTGTTCCTGTTTGTCACTTTTGTGATGTCTCTGGTCACATTCATCCTAATTGTCATAAATTGGAATTTAAACATTTTGTATTTCAATCTAGGACATGTGATGATATTTCTACTGCCATAAGTCCATATAAATTGTTTCATATTCTTTTAAAAAATTTGAGCTTGTTGGCTTGTGAAAGGAATTTGCAGGATTTTAGTCTCTCTTAAAAGATTGGTGTAATTCCTCAGATACACTCTGCTTCATATGGTTTTTTTCCTACAAAGTCGAAGACTCGTGCTATATGGGTGAGAAAAGATTCTCTAAGGTGAGTGTTGCTGACTTGTCCCTATTTTAATTCTTTCAATTAATTGTGGACATGTTTTCTTTTAATTTTTGGTTGTTTTATTTTCTTAGGTTGTTTTGTTTAAAAAAAAAAACCAAAAACATTGAAAAATTTTAAAAAGACAAAAATATTTTATTTTGTGTCTTGTTTTATTTGTTTTGAGGATTACATGAATTATGATATATCTCTCTTGATTTAGAACATACTTGATATTGTGGAGAAACATAAAAAGTATGTGTTCTATAAGTGCTAAGCTATTTTTTGATTTTATTTGAGTATGTACTAGTTTGTATATGTACTCAAGGGTTAATTAAGAAATTGATATTTCTTATTTGTGTACCCTCTACAGCTTGATTAAGCACTGTCATGCATTGCATTTACATTTTTAATCATTTAGCATAATGTGTGCTTTTAGTTTTAGTCATAAATTTTTTTTAAACCAAAAAAAAAATTATGTGTTTTGTATTATATATCTTGGATTTATAATCAAAGTTGGCCATATTATCTTTACATAACATGTTTATGTACTTTGTTTAGCTTGGATGAACTTATTTTATTGCACTTTACTAGTTTAAGCTTTGTAGTGTATGTTGTGTGGGAAAAATGTTTATAGTTTTTGATTACATGATCTTGATCTTGAAGTCACAAGCCTTTGATTGTTGGACTTGGTCTTATTGAGAAAGACATAAATTACCATCTCACCACTGTTTATTAGCCAATCATGAACACCTTAGTGCATATCGTAAGATTTTGTGTTCGAGAAAGTGTAGCATATGCACAAAAAGATCATAAGGTGTAGCCTCGGTTAAAATACTTAAATTGGTGTGTACATTATTGGGCTATAATGAATTCAAATTAAATAAAATTGGTGTGTACATTATGAGGCAAAACAAGAAACTTACATGATTGCAAGCTTTTATTCTAGGAGATGCGAGAGTTATATAATGTAACTCTTTAGGTGATAATCTCTTTCAAATTTATGTGATGAATTTTGTTGAAATTGTGATTGATTACTATTCACATATCACCTCACATGTTTCTCAAGCTTTTGCTAGTTGCACACACTACACAAGTTATTCTTTGCTAAACTTTGTACATGTTATTGTGTGTGATTTTGTTTTGGCCATCCAAGATTATATGTTCCTTGATTTTGATACAAAATGTGTTTAATGTTTGAGTTTTGAGGACAAATCAGTTGAAAAACTTGTTTTTGAGAGATCTGGGTTGTATTCATGTGTTTTTGAAAAACTTTTAGTCTCATACTCATGCATTTTATTCATGAAATATTGTGCTTTGAGGAGTTTCTGCATAAAATTACTCTGTTTTTCAAAAATATAATTTTTTCAGGTTTTCGATCGATCGAATCTGTCTCTCGACCGATCGAAATTACGATAAAAAATTTTGATTTGAATCTGTCTGACTCGATTGGTATTCGATTGATACTCGATCGATCGAAACTGAAAAATTTTCTGTTTTTAGATTTTTGACCAAAATTTTTTTCATGCATCATTTATGGTTAGAATTCACATGAGTTGCATTATTTTTTTGTATCTATCTTGCAGTTTTGCAATCATATCTCTCATTATTTTCACACATAACATGCATACACTTTGCTAAATTGGGTACTCAACTTGAATTAAAAATTAATTGATTAATTTTTGAGTCCTTTGTTCATTTTAGTATATGTTATTTTTCTTGATGTGTGAAATGTAGAAAATATTTTTTTAAGAAATATGATAAATAATCAATGTGCAAATATTTTCTTTACTCATGCAACTATTTATGGATCACATAATGTCAAGTTTGCATTTATTGAAAGAGAGAATGTTTTTCTTCATGTGTTTCCTCAACTCAATTTTTTTTAGGTTTGTGTGTTTTTATTTATCCCCACCTCCTAAATTTTCCCCCAAAACTGTTTTTTCCCAAAACTTGTTTTGTTTTTTCTATTTTTATAGGGGGAGAAGCTTGTTTTTAACCTTTATTGTTCATAGGGGGAGTTGTCTTTATTTTCTATAGATTTAAATTGTTTTTTGTTCCCTTAATTCTCTATTTCCTCTTGTTCTCTGTTGAGTTGTTACTCTTTGTTTGAGTTATCTTTGTCAATACATGACAAAAAGGGGGAGTTTTAGATGATATGTGAGAATTTGTGTGGAAAATACAAGAATGTTCTGTTTAGGGGGAGTTGAAATTATTTTTGATGTATCTAACTTAGGGGGAGAATTAGTTTGCATATTTGTTTTTTTACTGTTTTTTCTTTCCACACATGCGTTTATGTACATTAAGTGTTACAGGAATATACAGGTTGATTCAGTCATGCTGCTATCTACTTTAGCAACTAATAGATAGTAGTTAGGTTGAATTTGTTTAGTAGGGCTATTGTTTTCTAATGGGCTGTTTATTTTGTAAACTTTGAGCATTTTGTTAAGTTTTTGTTTTGTCACGGATTGCCAAAGGGGGAGTTTGTTAGGTTCTAAGGAATTAGGAACTAATGTATTAGAACTTCATTTTGTAATGTTGGCAAACCATGATCAAAACGTTGTTAGTCTTGTTTATACTTGCTCAAAGCATGAGGTTTTTATGTAAAGTTGGAATCGAGTTACTACAGAAGTGACTGTGCAATTTTGCCTGGCTCGATCGATTGAAAATTAGACTCAACCGATCAAAAGTTGTGCAGATTGTTTTTTCTGCAGAATTTCCAACTCAGCCCAAGCCCGTTTAATGTGTAGGGTTTTATGTTTTGCCCTAAGTATAAAAGGAAAAACCCTAGCCACGTTTTTAGTGTTCTGAAAGCTGTGTTTGTGAATCTTATTTGTGAGATCTAGAGGTGTTTACCTTCACATACACTTAAGGTTTCCAAACTCAAGATTAATGTCAAGAGTTTGGTGATCATTTAGTTGCAGAATCAAGAGCTTCAAGATATACAAGCAAGTGTGCTTGTGCTTTGCTGAGAATTCAAGGAAAGAAGTAGTCTGTGGACTCGGAGCTGTCACGTGGTCGTGGTAGTAAGTTTCCTACTCGAGGTAGCAATAGGATGTTAGTGGTCTAAGTCGCTATTGTGTAAACTTCAATTCTTTCATAGTGAATTCGGTTTTACCTTGAGGATAGCTAAGTTAAATCCTCCCCAGGTTTTTACCGGTTTGGTTTCCTGGGTTATCATATCGTGTGTTATTTATTTTCCGTACTTTTGCATGATATGATGTATTTGTGTTAACCTAGAATTGTTGGAATTACCTAAGTTAATCACTTGGCTAATTATCTAGGTTAATCTGTTTGGGTTTAAGGGGTCTAAACTTCTTACAGAGAGGAATTCCTTGATATAGGATCCCATAACTTGGTCCTCTCTTCATCACATACCACAAGCTTTAATTGCTCAAGATCCATTATTGATTCTGGAAACTGAGTACGCAATCTCAAGCACCCTTTCATGTTGAGCTCTTTTAAATTACACAACTCACCATTGTGTTTGGGCAACTTCATAATGTTTAGGCAATCAGATATGTCTAGAATGCTTAACTTATGGAGGCTTCTGATTGAATCTAATAGCTCTGACAAATCAGTACATGACCTAAGCCTTAGCACTTCTAAATTCACCAGCTTTCCAATTTCTTCTGGCAATGCAAACAACTTATGACAATTGGTGATGCTGAGTTTTTTGAGGTGGACAACATCACATAGCCCAACAGGCAATTCCTCCAGATCATTGCAATAATCAATGTTTATCTCCGTCAAATTTGGCAATGCATATGAAACTTGGATAGTACAATTCTCAAAAGCCTTACCAATATTACACATAAACAAGGCTATTTTTTTTTTCAAAGTCTTCAATGGTACATAGGTCTTGCAAAGGGAGGAAATTGAAACCTTCTCTAATCTAATTCTCTTTAAATTGGGTAAAGTCCCAAGCAGTTGAAAATTGCTTATTTCAGAATGAAAGAAACCATAATTATTGATTATCAAAACCTTGAGTTTATCCATTTTCTCCATAAACTCAGGTAAGGTATAATTCTGTCTGAAAATTTAGAACTAGAACCTCAACTTTGGGTGCTTGAATGTTGCACCAATTTGACAAGAAGAATTCGTCTGCAAAAAGAATGGTATACAGTGTGACAAGCTATCAATATTATGTAGGTTACCTGTTGTGCATGTGTGTGCCATTGATAGAAAGAAAATGTGCCTACCAGTTGAGATAGATAATAAGCGAGCATTAAAGAGTTGCTGTTTTTGTTCCGTCCACCACTTCGGTGGATTGTTTTTACTTATGTTGATAATCAACCTTTGCCTTTGTTCTCTAAGCCCCTGGCTGCTCTGATACATAGCAAGCTCTCTAAGAATATCATGTTGTGTGACAAAGTCTTCATTGTAATAGTTGTTGACCTCACTTGCGTCTTTCCTGATTAATGGGCAAAATTAAAAGCTTAGAACATACTAAAATTCTTCAATCTTCACATATAAATAATATATATTCCATTATCATCCAACAAAACCAAGAATATATTGTCACAACCAAGGGAAACCTACACTATCAGTTTCAATCTACGACAAATGAATTCAAGTGTCTGCCTGACAAGCAGCAAAAGGGTATAGACTAATAAAAGCTGAAACCCCCCACTTTCCTGCGTAGAGTAGTTGAAATCTCTAGTTTGGCATCACTTTCCTTCTTTCTAGCTCTTTGTAGCAATCCAGTTTCAATGGTAAAAAAAAAATAAAATAAAAAAAAATCCTAAATTGGCCAGACATATAAAATAAACTAAAACCATAATAACATAATATTAATTCTAAGTTGCATGGACACGGACACGGACACGGATATGGGATACGGCAATTTTTAAAAAATAAGAATACAACACGGTGTGAACACAACAATTAAATAATTGATTAAATTTTATATTTAAGCATTTTTTTTTTAATATTTTTGGAAAAAGAAGAACAGAGAGAGCTGCTCTGAGTAAGGAGTAGAAAAAAAGAAGAAAGACAAAAACAAAAAAGAAAAGAGAGAAAAGAGGTCCGAAGAATGAGAAGTACAAGTAAAAAAGAGAGCTTTTTAAATTAAAATTACATGTAGGGAGTAGGAATAAAATAATGTTATAAAATTTAAAAGTAGAAATAAAACCTGGTTAGGTAGGGTACTGTTGAAGGGTACTGTTGGGCAATTGTTGTAGTGGCTGGAAGGTCCAGGTACTTATATATTATTTTATTATTTAGTTGTGATTCTAAAAAGTTAAAGTCTGATGTGCTTTTTATTAAACGTTAGTGGTTACCAACTCAAACCCCACTAATTTATATATCTATATATTACTAAAAGCTGAAGCGTAGCATTTATTGTTGCTATGCTCTAGTTAAGCCACGTCAGCGTCCACATCATTATCATTTTCTTTCCAATTTTCTTATAATTGTTTTCACATTTACTTTTTATTTTATTTTAATATTTACACTTTTTTCCAACTTTTCTCTATTCTTACATTTTCATCTCCCCACAATCCTCTACATAAATACTATTCTTCTTCTTTTCATCTCCCCACTACCCTCTACATAAATATTATTATTCTTCTTTCTCTTCATCTTCCTTTATTTTTTCTCTTCTTATTCACACTCTCTTACTATAAATTAGTAACTATTTATTCCATTCTATGCATGGTTTCTCTCACAAAAAAAAAGGTTCTTTCTCTCTCTCTCAATTTTTTGATGAATTTTTTATACATTCTTCTATTCATGCCAAATTACTAATCTTTCAGAATCCTTTCTTTTCTTTTTTCTTCTTTGTTTTTCTACACTAGAATCATTATGCTCATTTCTCACTTAATTTAATCGAGTAGTTTGCCGGAATTCAAAAAAAGGTTATCTCTCTCTTTCTCTCTCAATTTTTCGATGAATTTTTTTATACATTCTTCTATTTATGCCAAATTACTAATCTTTGGGAATTCTTTTTTTTTTTTTACACTAGAATCATTATGCTCATTTTCTCACTTAATTTAATCAGGTATGTCAGTTCGTTTAGACCCCTTAACCCAACAGATTAACCTAGAGAATTAGCCAAGTTATTAACTTAGGTAATTTAATTAAACTAGGTTAACACAAATAAATATAAAAACAATAAAGCAGTGGAAAATAAACAACACAAAGATATGATGACCCAGGAAACCACACCGGTAAAAACCTGGGGAGGATTTGACCTAGCTATCCTCAAGGTAAACTGAATCCACTATGAAAGAATTGAAGTTTACACAATAGACTTAGACCACTAACGTCATATTGCTACCTGCCTGTAGGAAACTTACTACCATGACCCCATGATAGCTCCGAGATCCACGGACTCCTTCTTTCCGGAATTCTTCAGCAAATCCACAAGCGCACCTGCTTGTATATCTTTGTGCTCTTTGATTCTGCAACTGTAACGATCTACACAACTCTCGACATAAATCTCAAGTTTGTAAACCCTAAGTGTATGTGAAGGTAAACACCTCTAGATCTCACAATGAGATTCACAAACACAGCAAAACAGAACTCTACAGAACTCTAAAAACGTGGCTAGGGTTTTCCCTTTTATACTTAGGGCAAACATAAAACCCTATACATTAAAACGGGCTTGGGCTGAGTTGGAAAATTCTGCAGAAAAACGTTCTGTGCGATTTTCGATCGATCGAGTCTAATTTTCGATCGATCGAGTCATACAGAAAGTGAACAGTACTTCTGCATAAAAACTCGATTCCAACTTTACAATAAACCCCATACTTTGAGCAAGTCTAACACACGACTCAACATTGTTTTGATCATGGTTTGCCAACATACAAAATGAAGTTCTAAATACATTAGATCCTAGTCTTTAGAACCTAACAAACTCCCCCTTTGGCAATCCGTGACAAAACACAGACTAAACAAAATGCTCAAAGTTACAAATTGAAAAAGCCCATTACAAAAAAAATAGCCACTTAACAATTCAACCTAAACTACTATCCAACAGTTGCAAGGTAGACAGCAGCTCGACTGAAAACAACCTGTATATTCCTGTAACACTTAACAAACACATAAACGCATGTGTGGAACAAAAACAGGAAATACATAACTAAAAATTTCTTAATTTCACATGACACAAAAAAAACATATATCATGAATAACATCATCAATATAAGGTAATAAGCACAGTAACATAGTGAAATAAGAAAACATATACATAACAATGTATCTCAACAAAAATATCTCCTAATCAAGAGCTAAAAATGTAAATACACAGTGAAGCACCTAGATACAATCTAATAACTCCACAAGCTCCGCAGTATCACTACTAAGAAAACAAACTCCCCCTAAAATGTAAATCCCCTCAACAACAAAAAAAAAACAAGCTACAATGCACTCCCCCTTTTTGTGACGAATTGCCAAAGGGCACTCACTCATCATCAAAAGGAGGTGGAGAAGATCGACGAGAGCTCGCCAAATCCGCTCGCAATGCACGAAACTTATCCAGGATGTCCACCAAAAGCTGACCATGAGCCGCCTGGACGGTCACGACAGTGTCAAGCGTCCGACGAAGGTCAGAAACCTCATTAAACGGTGGAGGAACATCAGCAGCAGCAGCAGCACCAGCAGGACCCGAAGAAGTCCCAGCTGCAAAAGGATCTGCAAAAGAAGAAGAAGGGGGTGGAGTGACACCGGTAGGCTCTACCCTAGCACGCTTAGAGCTAGCTCGAAGTTGAGCAGCCCTTTGCCTCAAAAAGGTAGCACCTATAGGAGCAATAACATGAACAGGCTCGGAAGCAGGATACTCACCAAAACCAAGAAAGAGAAGAATCCTATGAATAAAAACAGGAAAAAACAAAGCATGAGCCTGAGAACTAGACCTATGAACCTCATTCAAAGAACGAAGGAACATATGCGGAAAACTGATAGGAGCATCAGTGACCAAAGCATACAGAAACACACATCGCTCAAGAGGGACGGTGTGAACATGAGTAATCGGCCACAAAGAATGACATGCTATCCGAAAGAAAAGATAGTGCAACTCAGACAGCTCAGCAGACGAGATCCGAGGATCAGAACCCCACTGGATAGAAGTACCAGTGATGTATGACAAGACGTCATCAAGGGGAGGAGACTCCTCGTAAGGAAACACGGGATGGTCCACAATGGGCACCCCAAGAGCATCCGACACCACCGAAGGGGTAATGCGGTACTCGACACCACGTAACCACACCTTGACTAAGGTGTCGTTATCGTAGACATGAATAGAGAGGTTCGAATAGAACTCTCTAATCAAAGAAGCAGGAGGAGGATGCTCAAAGTCTAGAAGAGGTAACCAACCCCGACGCTCAAAGTTCCTACGAACCTCAGGATCTAACTCATCTAAGATAACCCTACGCTCAGCCCAAATCTGACGTCTAAGATTAAGGGTCTCATATGTAATCTGGTTAGACTCACTAGGAAATCTCTCGGTGTCAAAGGATGGAGAAGGATCAACAGTCCTATGGGCTCGAGTTTTCCTAGGCATAGTGCTAAGGAAAAGAAACAGACACAGAAAGAAAAGAGCAAAAACCAAAACCAAGAGCAGACTGCAAGTTAGCACAGCATAAAAAATATAGAAAATATCAAATCTATATGATGCATGAGCATGAACAGAAAATGATGCATGTACTAATGCAGTGACATGTTCAATTTTGATTCAAATTAACAAAATTGGCTTGAGCAAGCAAAGTGTATCAAAAATACCCAATTTGAAAAACCCTAGTTTTCAAAACACAACAAATTGATAAATTGATCAACACAATAGTCAATTAATTCAATATAATGATCAAATTAATCAATCTAACAAGCCAATTTTATCAATTTCAACCCAATTGAACAAAATCCCCAATTTATTCAAATATAAGCCCTAGAATTTCAAATTTTCTTCAAAACACCAAATAAACCAAATTAAACCACATGAGGTGCTTAGGAAAGGTGTCCCCACAAAAACCCATAAAGAATTTGAGAAAGAATCACTCCAAAACAATCCCAAAAATAGAAAATCCCTAAATGCCGAAATTACCCAAATATGCATGAAAAAATGCATGAAAATAGAAAATAAATGCAAAAGGAAGGGTATAAGGGACTTACCAGCTGAGGGAGAGAGAGATTATGCAAATAAAGTGGAGGAAAACGACAAAAATCCCAAGAATAGTGCTGACCGGTTGGTAGGAAACCAAAAAGAGATTTGAAAAGTTTTGAAAAAGTGAAAAGACACTTGAGAAACTTTCTTTTAAAAAACAGCCGGCACGATTTTCGATCGATCGAAAATTACATTCGATCGGTCGAAAACTTATTCGATTGATCCAAAAACAGCTTGGATCGATCGAACCAACCAGAGATTTTTCTGAACAAATTTAAACATTTTCGATCGGTCGAAAATCAGTTTCGATCGATCGAAATTCTGGAAAAATCAGTGTTTTGACAAAACAAACATTTTAAACCAAAAACTCCTCAAAGCAGCAGATTTTTAAAATCAAATGCATGAGTATGAGATGATATGATTTTCAAAAACACAAGTATTCAACCCAGATTCCTCAACCAAAATTTTTCTCTCAATATACAAAAAAAAAATAAACAAGCAAACATGTTCGGCATCAATTTTCAAAGAATTCCCAAACTTGGTTGGTCAGACCAAAAACACACACAATAACATGTACACAATTTTAGCAAAGATTAACTTGTGTAGTGTGTGCAACTAGCATAAGCTTGAGAAACATGTGAGGTGATATACACATAGAGATCAATCACAATTTCTACAAAATCCACCACATGAATTTGAAAGAGACTATCCCTTAAAGAGTTACATCATATAACTCCCACATCTCCTAGAGTAAAAGCTTGCAATCATGTAAGTTTCTTGATTTGCCTCATTATTCAAATTAATTGATTAGAAACTTAATAATAGCCGGGATAATGTACACACCAATTTTATGAATTTGTGAAATTATTATAGCCCAATAATGTACACACCAATTTTAATAGAGGCTACACCTTATGTTCTTTTTGTGCATGTGCTACACTTTCTCGAGCACAAAATCTTATGATATGCACTAAGGTGTTCATGATTGGCTAATACACAGTGGTGAGATAGTTATTTATGCCTTTCTCATTAAGTTCAAGTCCAACAATCAAAGACATACAACTTCAAAATCAAGATCATGTGATCAACAAATATAGCATCTTCCCATACAACATGCACAACAAGACTTTAGCTAGTAAAGTGCAATAAATAAGTGCATCAAAGCTAAACAAGGTACATAAACATGTTATGCAATAATTGATAGACCAACCTTGTCTTCAAATTCAAGGAAAAAATAGCAAAAACACAATTTGCAAAAAAAAATTTTTTTTTTTTTTTTATTACAACAAAAAAAAAAAACAACCTAGAATGAAATGCATGAATGCAATGCAATGCAAATCGTAGAAACAGAGGTCACAAAAGATATAGCAAAAAAGCACAAGGACCATGTCAGACAGACTCAATTAGGTTGAGCCTTTTTGCATCCAAGACTTCTTAGATGCAACTCTTACATTGGAGTTATGATTCATATTCGAATTCTGAGCAACTCCAGGATTGGAAAAAAAGTTTAACGCCTTTACCAATTCACCAATCAGTACCATAGGATCACGTGCTTGAGGCACAGGTACTGTAGTTTTATTTGCTCGCTTCGCAGCTTGCAACTTAAAACAATTTGGACGTATGTGTCCAGGTTTTCCACAAAAATGACAAACCCATGCAGGCTTATCATGCAATTTGCCCTTAGTCGAAGTAGAAGCTCTAGAATGAGAAGCATGAAGATCAACCCTAATTTTTCTAGGTGGAGTAACATTCAAAGGCTTGACAGGTTCACTCACCACGGGTTTGACAATCTCACTCTTGGAAGGTTCAGAAGAAGGAACAAATTTAGTGGAAGAAGGTTCAAGTACAGAAATACTTTCCTCATAACCTAAACCAGATTTATCAGAAGGAGACTTTTGAATACTCAGCATGTGATCAAGTTTGGAGCTTGCAGACCTATTAGTTTGTTCTCTAGCAACAGACAAATCATGTTCCAAACATTTAACTTTCTCAAGCAAGAGCATGTTCTCAGTTTTCACATTATTCAAAAGCTCATTTGCATCAAATAATTTAACAAGTAAATTTTTCTTTTCAAGATCAAGAGATGCGATTTTCTTCAAGCCTAACTCAACATTCATAGCATCCTTTGCAGCAACTTTGCAAAGTTTATTGTAGGCTTCCTGAAGATCTGCATCCTCAGAGAATTCCCCATCAGAAGGGTTCTCTTCAGCAGACAAGCTTTCATTGACTACTGTGGTAGCAGTGAAAGCAATAAAGTTTCCATCCTCATCACTTGCGGATTCATTGTCGGAAACTTCGTCATCACTAAGGGTTACAGCCATAGCTTTACCCTTAGACCTCAAATAAGTAGGACATTCAGACTTTAAATGACCATACCCTTGACAACCATAACATTGTTGTCCCAAAGAATTATTAGAAGATTGACCTACTTTTTCCTTAGGTTTTTCAAAGTTATTAACCTTAGTGGGTTCATTCTTCCTAAAACTTCTAGGTTCAACAGTGTTCTTGCCTCTTGCCCTTCTATTACTATTTCTCAGAAAGTTTCTAAAGTTCTTGGCAAGATAGGCAATCTCTGTAGCAGAGAGATCATCATCAAATCCACCATCCTCAACATCATCAACAGACTTAAGAGCCATTGATTTGGATTTGTTAGTTTTAGGGAGGTCTAACTCATAGGACTGAAGAGATCCTACAAGTTCATCAACAGGGATGGAGTCCACATCCTTACTCTCAGTAATGGCAGTCACTTTGGGTCTAAAATCTTCAGTCAAAGATCTAAGAATCTTCCTAACAATTTTAGGTTGATCATAGATTTCACCCAAATTATAAGCAGAATTAACAATATCATTCAACTTAGCATAGAACTCATCAAAAGATTCATCATCATTCATTCTAATGCTTTCAAATTTAGAAGTTAATTGCTGCAGTTTATTTATCTTAACTGCCTTTGTGCCTTCATGCACAGTCTGGAGGATATTCCAAGCAGTATGAGCAACCTCAACATTAGAGATTCTCTTAAATTCCTCCATGAAAACAGCATTAAAAATAGCATTCATTGCTTTGCTATTAAAAGCGGCTGCCTCCTTCTGAGAAGTTTGCCACTCACTCACAGGAGTAGTGGGCTTCTCCCATCCGTATTCAACGGAATTCCACACCCTCTCATCAATGGATTTTAGGAATGCTTTCATCCTTACTTTCCAATAGGCATAGTTGTTTCCATCAAAGTGAGGGGGAACAACTAGAGAGTGTCCGTGTTCCATGACAACAGGGGTCAAGGATCAGCTCAAAGATCAAAGGATCAAACACAAAAGCTACCCGCTCTGATACCACTTGTCAGTTCGTTTAGACCCCTTAACCCAACAGATTAACCTAGAGAATTAGCCAAGTTATTAACTTAGGTAATTTAATTAAACTAGGTTAACACAAATAAATATAAAAACAATAAAGCAGCGGAAAATAAACAACACAAAGATATGATGACCCAGGAAACCACACCGGTAAAAACCTGGGGAGGATTTGACCTAGCTATCCTCAAGGTAAACTGAATCCACTATGAAAGAATTGAAGTTTACACAATAGACTTAGACCACTAACGTCATATTGCTACTTGCCTGTAGGAAACTTACTACCATGACCCCATGATAGCTCCGAGATCCACGGACTCCTTCTTTCCGGAATTCTTCAGCAAATCCACAAGCGCACCTGCTTGTATATCTTTGTGCTCTTTGATTCTGCAACTGTAACGATCTACACAACTCTCGACATAAATCTCAAGTTTGTAAACCCTAAGTGTATGTGAAGGTAAACACCTCTAGATCTCACAATGAGATTCACAAACACAGCAAAACAGAACTCTACAGAACTCTAAAAACGTGGCTAGGGTTTTCCCTTTTATACTTAGGGCAAACATAAAACCCTATACATTAAAACGGGCTTGGGCTGAGTTGGAAAATTCTGCAGAAAAACGTTCTGTGCGATTTTCGATCGATCGAGTCTAATTTTCGATCGATCGAGTCATACAGAAAGTGAACAGTACTTCTGCATAAAAACTCGATTCCAACTTTACAATAAACCCCATACTTTGAGCAAGTCTAACACACGACTCAACATTGTTTTGATCATGGTTTGCCAACATACAAAATGAAGTTCTAAATACATTAGATCCTAGTCTTTAGAACCTAACAAGGTAGTTTGCAGGAATTCAAGTAAAACCAGATAAGAAATTTTGTGGCATTGGAGAACGCCTGAATATATACCAGCCAAAAGTTGAAAGTCAACAAATTAGTGGAGCAATGATTAATCTTCAAACGGGATTGATGGTATTGCCAATGTTCTTTAATTAGCATCCTTATATCTATTTCTCTATATATGTTTCCTAGAATTAGTACTAGTCTCATTTTTATTTTCTCTATTATATTTTAGGTAAACCAAGAGTTCTTTAAAACTCCACATTGGTTAATGTCATTTAGATTTGTTTTTTAAATCATTTTTTTTTTCTCTTTAATTGTTAAATGTAATCTTCATACACAATTACATTTAAAAATCTAATAAACAATGCTACATCTCATTTAACACCTCTGTTATGAAAATCATTAGCCATTAAATATATAATAATAGTAAAAAACGTTATAAATGAAATTATGAAAAAAAAAAGTGATAAAATTAATTAGATACTATCATTATAAAGTAGTAATCTATGATTTTACACATCTAAAAAAGTGGAATATATACAGTTTGCTTAAGGTATATGTAAAGATTCACATTTAAAAAAAGATATGAAAATGTTAAAAAAATGTATATTCTACAAATAAATAAAAATGTATATATAAGGTTTTTATTAACTTAAAAGAAAATGAAAAATCAATTATTAACAACAACAACAACAACAATAACAATAACAACAACAACAATAACAACAACAACAACAACAACAACAATAATAATAATATAGGAGTAATTACATTCCCCTTCCTTGAGGTTTGAAGAAATGACTCTATCCCAGACTTAAAAGGAAAAAATATTTTCACCCTTTACATTTGTTTAACCAAACTTTGTTAAATTAATATTAAAATATTGTATACTAACCTGCTTGTGCTTAAGATAGGTTCCAAAATTATCCTTAATTTTAAAATTAAATTATCTTATTTTAAAATTTTAAATTAAAGTGTATTTCAAAATATTAAGTAATGTCTTTTGCTTCTTCTTTTTTTTTCTCTTTTCTTTTCCCAATGAGTTATGGAGAGATTTGTCATTTCAAATCTTTTGGTATTTTATAAATTTGTATTTTAATACTACAGTTATGAGTAATGTCTTTACTAACCATGGTAAAACATTTATAAACAGATTCTTAAATAAATTTAAAATATTTTGTTATTAATATGAACAAAATGGGAGAGTGTTATTACTTATTATCCCAAATATATTTAATAAGATCACCCTAAAAAAAATTTATCTTGCGCAATGGGCGGGTCTGCGACTAGTATATCTGAAAGTTGAAGCGTAGCATTTATTATTGCTACGCTCCAGTTGAGCCATATCATCGCCATGTCACAAAGTTTTTATTTTCTTTTTTTTTTTTGGGTTTCCACTTCATTTATTATCTTTAATCAATCCTATTCTCTCTCTCAACTCGTCATCTTCCCATCAAACAAACAACTAATATTTATACTATTAATGACTTTCCCATTGAAACCAAATTCCCTTAAATTCAGCAATCAATCATTCTCTCTTTGACTTATCATCTCCTTATCAAAAAAACGGCTTCTTTCCCCCATCAAAACATTCAATTGCCTCCTTTTAGATTTAAAACCCATTGATTTAATTTTTTTATATGTAGGTTTTGAATTGCTTTCTTTCCAACCCATCAATCACCAAATTACAACTAAAATTGGAAGGTCCATTTGAGGTCAGTTTTTTTTTTTTTTCTTCCCTTGAACTTCTTTGCTTTTTTGCGGCAATTTTTTATGATTTGTACTGGATTTTCTTTTCTAGGGTTGTAAATACCATGTTTCTTTTTCTTTTCTTTTTTTCCAATTTTCAATTGATAGTCTATCTCTTTGTATTCATGTTTATAATTTTTCTTTATATTATTATGTTTTACCCATTAAAATTGTTAGTGTCTAAAGAATTGGAATGCATTTTATTGATTTAGTACATGATAATTTGCCTCCTATTTGTTTAATTTATTTTCTGAATGGCTTTGTAATTTTTAAACTAAATACTATATAAATTCTTGCTACTTTTCTTTTAATCTCATCTAAATCTATGCTAATTTTTAACTTCTTAGGATAACTTGGAATAGAAAACAAAATATTATGATTGATAGGTATGGACCATATGTTGTTCCTATTTTTCTTTGTATTTGGGATTATAACTTAGTTTAATATGGTTATTTTCATTAATTTTTTTACTAATTACGATGTAAAGGTTTGTATTGGATTTTCTTTTCTAGAGTTGTACATACCATGTTTCTTTTTTTCTTTCTTCTTTTTCAATTGATATTCTATTTCTTTGTATTCATATTTACAATTTTTTTTTACATAATTTCTTTTTACCCATTAAAATTGTTTGTGTTTAAAGAATTGAAATACGTTTTATTGATTTAGTACATGATCATTTGCCTCTCATCTTTTTTTCTTTTTCTTTTTTTTCTGAAGAGCTTTATAATTTTTAAAATTAAATACTGCATAAATCCTTGTTAATTTTCTTTTAATCTCATCTAAATCGATGCTAATTTATACCTTCTTAGGACACCTTGGAAGAGGAAACAAAATATTATGATTGACAGGTATTGACCGTAAGTTGTTCCTCTTTTTCTTTGTATTTGGGTACCATTTATCTTCTAAAAAAAAAAAAGAATTCTTACAATTTATAACTATTGCATCCATTTTATGACTGTGGACATGCATGTAATATTTCTTTATGTTTCCATGGTAATGCTAATGTCCATTACTTTTAAATTAAAAAATTCTCTCAATTGAAGCATATACCTTGACATAATCTCATTCTTAGGAAATCCTGCAACTTAATTCAAATCATGCTAAACAATATACATATATATATATATATATATATGTATATAAATAGAATGATTTTGTATAATCCATAATGAATTAAATCATATTACCTTAGTAATTAGATTAATTAAGCTTATCTAATTCTCAAGAGAAAAAAAAAAAAAAAAAAAAAAAAAAAACCTTAAACTTATGTCTTATATCTTATTGTTCGATTTGGCTATGATATGTTGCACTTCAATCCATCATACTGCTTAAATATTTAAAAATATAATCGAATTAACATAAGAAATATAATAGATAAATACAACAAGAATCAACTAGGCATTTCTTTTGTATTACAAATTTCATTATTATAATTCTAAAATAATATGTACTTAAATATTCACTATAAGCTCTTTTAGAAATATAATCAATATATATATATATATATATTTGCCTTCATATATATTTCTTCTATCTAATTGAAAAAAAAAATCCATAAAATTCTCATTTATGAAGGAAATTATTTTCTCTGATAAAAATTTTTAGGAAAAAAAATAATGAATATGGAAAGTCGTAAATTTTTCATAAACCTATATAGTAGCCCAAAAGTCCTCTATTCAGGCTTACTATTATGTTACTACATTGGATTTGATGAGTTTTTTTTTTTTTTTTTTAATTATATATATATGTATGTATGACATTAACTATGCAACTTAACAGTTATAAATACAATTTTTAATTATCAAAACATACAAAGTCTCTTCCTTTTCCCCAAACTTTCCCCTCCCTCAACACTTATGTATCGTATATACATTATTCCCTTTCCCTACACACACACACACACACACATATATTTGTGAAATCTTTTAATCTCTCTGTTAATTATCACTAAAATTTAAAAATTGTGTTTAATTTTATTTTGCTAGGTTCTTTTTCATGATCATTGGTTTTGTCAATTCGTTTAGACCCCTGTAAACTAGATTGTTTAACCTAATTAATTAACCAAGTGAATACTTAGGTTTATTATTCAGATTTAGGTTAAAACAATAACAATCATATCAAGTAAAGCAGCGAAAAAATAAATAACACAACGATATGATGACCCAGGAAAACCAAATCGGTAAAAAACCTGGGGAGGATTTAACCTAGCTATCCTCGAGGTAAAATAGCAAATCCACTAGAAAGAATTGAAGTTTACACAATAGCGACTTAGACCACTAACATCCTATTGCTACCCAAGTGTAGGAAACTTACTACCATGACCCCATGATAGCTCCGAGATCCACGGACTCCTTCTTTCTTTAATCTTTGCAAAACACAAACACCACCGTTTGTGACTTTGAGACTCCACTCAAAGGTTTAGCAACACAAACTCTCCTGTTTGTGACTCCAAGACCACCCTTGAAGGTTTAGATCATCAGCACCTTTGATGACTAGAGAAGGCAGCAACTTCAGCAATACCGGATCTTGAGATTCTTCAAGGAACAACACCGGTAGAAGTAATAAGAGAGGTTTTAGGAACAAAACCCTAAATACAAAAGAGGCACACTCTTTTCTCTCTAAAAAGCCTTATAAAAAACGTGCTTAGGGTTTCCTTTATATAGTGGGAGAAGTAGATCTGAAACCCTAATCCTTAATGGGCTAGAACTGCTGTTTGGGCCAACTTAAAATTCTGCAGATACGATTCTCGATCGATCGAGCCTGTCTTTCGATCGATCGAACCAGGCAGATTCTAAAATCTTCTTTCTGCAGCTTACATGTTCTTGTGTGCTCACGATTTGCCAATTGTTCTAAACTTTTAGAACCTAACAATCTCCCCCTTTGGCAATTCGTGACAAAACTTTCATACAAAATGAAATGTTAAAATACAAGAACAACCCAATACAATAAAATGCCCAATTACATCACAAATCCCAATCTAAGACTCTTAACCTAGAAGTTGCCAAGAAGAGGTAGAAGGTCTTGATTAGAATGCACCTGTCTTTCCTGAAACACTCAACAAACACATCACCGCATGTGTGTAAAGGAAAAAACAGTAAAACAACAAATATGCAAACTAACTCTCCCCCTAAGTTAGATACATCAATAATAATTTCAACTCCCCCTAAACAGAACATTCCTGTTTCTTCCACACATATTCCACATTCAAATTTCTTCCACACATATTCCACATTCAACTCCCCCTTTTTGTCACGTATTGACAAAGATAACTCAAACAAAGAGTAACAACTCAACAGAGAACAGGAGGAAATAGAGAATGAAGGGAACAAAAAATTCAACTCTATAAAAAATAGAGACAACTCTCCCTATGAAGAGCAACAACTCCCTCTTTGAACAACAAAGGTTAAAAAAAACTTTTCTCCCCCTATAAAAATAGGAAAAACAAAACAAGTTTTGGGAAAAACAGTTTTGGGGAAAATTTAGGAGGTGGGGATAAAGAAAAACACACAAACCTAAAAAAAATGAGTTGAGGATACACATGAAGAAAAATATTCTCTCTTTCAATAAATGCAAACTTGACACTATTTGAACCATAAACAGTTGCATGAGTAGAGAAAATATTTGCACATTGATTATCCATCATATCTCTTAAGAAAAATATTTTCTGTAGTTCACACATAAAAATAGCATATACTAGAAAAGTACATAACTCAAAAATTAATCAATATATTTTTAAATCAAGTTGAGTACCCAATTTAGCAAAGTGTATGCATGTTATGTGTGAAAACAATGAGAGATATGACTGCAAAACTGCAAGATGGATACATAAAACAATGCAACTCATGTGAATCCTAAACATAAATGATGCAAGAAAAAAAATTTGGTCAAAAACTCTAAAAACTGAAAATTTTTCAGTTTCGATCGATCGAGTTTCGATCGATCGAGTATCGATCGAATACCAATCGAGTCAGACAGAATCAAACCAAAAATTTTAATTGCAATTTCGATCGGTCGAGAGACAGATTCGATCGATCGAAAATCTGGAAAACTTAAATTTTTGAAAAACAGAGCAATTTTATGTAGAAACTCCTCAAAGCACAATATTTCATGAATGAAATGCATGAGTATGAGACTAAAAGTTTTTCAAAAACATATGAATAAATCCCAGATCTTCCAAAATTAAGATTTTCAATCAATTTGTCCTTAAAAACACAAATTTTGTATCAAAATCAAGGAACATATAATCTTGGATGGCCACAACAAAATCACACACAATAACATGTACAAAGTTTTAGCAAAGAATAACTTGTGTAGTGTGTGCAACTAGCAAAAGCTTGAGAGACATGTGAGGTGATATGTGAATAGTAATCAATCACAAAGTCTACAAAATTCATCACATAAATTTAAAAGAGACTATCACCTAAAGAGTTACATCATATAACTCTCACATCTCCTAGAATAAAAGCTTGCAATCATGTAAGTTTCTTGATTTGCCTCATTATTCAATTTAATTGATTAGAAACTTAATAAAAGCCGGGATAATGTACACACCAATTTTATGAATTGTGAAATTATTATAGTCCAATAATGTACACACCAATTTTAATAGAGGCTACACCTTATGTTCTTTTTGTGCATGTGCTACACTTTCTCGAGCACAAAATCTTATGATATGCACTAAGGTGTTCATGATTGGCTAGTAAACAGTGGTGAGATGGTTATTTATGCCTTTCTCATTAAGTTCAAGTCCGACAGACAAAGGCATGTGACTTCAAGATCAAGACAAAGTGATCAAAAACTATAAACATCTTCCCACACAACATGCACTACAAAGACTTCAGCTAGTAAAGTGCAATAAATAAGCTTATCCAAGCTAAACAAAGTACATAAATATGTTATGTAAAGATAAATATGGCCAACTTTAATTATAAATCCAAGATATATAATACAAAACACATAAAAATATTTTTGGTTTAAAAAAAACTTTTATGACCAAAAACAAAAAGCACAGATTATGCTAAATGATTAAAAAAAATGCAAATGCAATGCATGACAGTGCTTAACTAAGCTATAGAGGGTACACAAACAAGAAATATCAATTTCTTAATTAACCCTTGAGTACATGTACAAACTAGTACATACTCAAACAAAATCATAAATAGCTTAGCACTTATATAACACATGCTATTCAAGTTTCTCCACAATGTCAAGCATGTTTTAAATCAAAAGAGATATATCATAATTCATGTAATCCTCAAGAAAAATAAAGCTAGACACAAAATAAAATATTTTTGTCTTTTTGAAATTTTTCAATGTTTTTGGATTTTTTTTTTTTAAACAAAAAACAACCTAAAAAAAACAAAACAACCAAAAACAAAAACAAAACATGTCCACAAATAATTGAAAGAATTAAATCAGGGACAAGTCAGCAACACTCACCTTAGAGAATCTTTTCTCACCCATATAGCACGAGTCTTCGGCTTTGTAGGTGAAAATCCATGTGAAGCAGAGTGTGTTTGAGGAATTACACCAATCTTCTGAGAAAGACTAAAATCCTGCAATTTCCTTTCACAAGCCAACAAGCTTAAATTTTTCAAGAGAATATGAAACAATTTATTTGGACTTATGGCAGGAGAAATATCATCACATATCCTAGATTGAAACACAGAATGCTTAAATTTCAATTTATGACAATTAGGACGAATGTGACCAGAGACACCACAAAAGTGACAAACAGGAACAAATTTAGGAATATCAGTATTCCTAACAGCAAATCTAGTCTCAAATTTTGGTTTTTGCCTCAACAAAGAACAATTTGGTCTAATATGACCAACAACACCACAAAGGTGACAGGTAGGCACAAAAACAGATTTCTTTTGCACCCTAGCAGTAGGTTTAGACATAGGTTTAGAAACTTCAGCGTCTACATCAGAACTTTTACCTTTGTCTAACCTAACAAAATAAGTCTTTTCTTTATTATTCCTCTTGAAAGGAGGGATATAAACTTTTTCAGCTTTAGGCTTAAGAGAAACAGAAACACTTCTGTTATCAACAACAGGCTTGGTATCAGTCAAATTTTTAATTTTAGCTTTAGATTCAACTAACTCTTGTTCCAAGCTTTTCATCTTCTCATCTTGAGAGGAAATTTGATTTCTCAAAAATTCATTCTTTTTATTAGATTCATCTAATCTAACAATCAATTCCTCTTTTTCAAGATTAGCCAATTTTAACTCTTCCTTAAATTTCTTAGCAATTTTCAAAGACTTAGATAATTCCTTACGAAGAGTTTCAAATGCATCAATAAAATCAACAGAAACAACAGTGTCCTTTTTATTCAAATCATCACAAACATGAGCAGAAAGACACTTCAAATTATCCATGATAACAGAGATCAAGGATCAACTCTTAGATCAAAAGATCTAACACAAAAGAGCTACCTGCTCTGATACCACTTGTCAGTTCGTTTAGACCCCTGTAAACTAGATTGTTTAACCTAATTAATTAACCAAGTGAATACTTAGGTTTATTATTCAGATTTAGGTTAAAACAATAACAATCATATCAAGTAAAGCAGCGGAAAAATAAATAACACAACGATATGATGACCCAGGAAAACCAAACCGGTAAAAAACCTGGGGAGGATTTAACCTAGCTATCCTCAAGGTAAAATAGCAAATCCACTAGAAAGAATTGAAGTTTACACAATAGCGACTTAGACCACTAACATCCTATTGCTACCCAAGTGTAGGAAACTTACTACCATGACCCCATGATAGCTCCGAGATCCACGGACTCCTTCTTTCTTTAATCTTTGCAAAACACAAACACCACCGTTTGTGACTTTGAGACTCCACTCAAAGGTTTAGCAACACAAACTCTCCTGTTTGTGACTCCAAGACCACCCTTGAAGGTTTAGATCATCAGCACTTTTGATGACTAGAGAAGGCAGCAACTTCAGCAATACCGGATCTTGAGATTCTTCAAGGAACAACACCGGTAGAAGTAATAAGAGAGGTTTTAGGAACAAAACCCTAAATACAAAAGAGGCACACTCTTTTCTCTCTAAAAAGCCTTATAAAAAACGTGCTTAGGGTTTCCTTTATATAGTGGGAGAAGTAGATCTGAAACCCTAATCCTTAATGGGCTAGAACTGCTGTTTGGGCCAACTTAAAATTCTGCAGATACGATTCTCGATCGATCGAGCCTGTCTTTCAATCGATCGAACCAGGCAGATTCTAAAATCTTCTTTCTGCAGCTTACATGTTCTTGTGTGCTCACGATTTGCCAATTGTTCTAAACTTTTAGAACCTAACAGGTTTATATGCTGCAAGTTGGGTTAAAGCTGCAAAACTGGGAGAGATCAAACAAGATACAGTTGCTACATGAATATTTTAGAAAGCAAGAGTATTATTATACTAAAAAAATTATGGACATATATAAACAATTATACTGTGAATACGTTTGCTTTCCCCTACCCATTTTATGCTATTTATTGATTGACTAAGATCAACTACACATTTTTATTTTTTGGAGAAACGATCAACTACACATTTAGCTTCCTTAGTTTTTCACATTTTTTAAATTGTATGGAAAGGAATAATAGAAACCAATATATGTTTTTGGGAGAAAATTTTTTGTAATAATTGATTCTCATACAGGAGTTTAGTGATTATCAAAATAGAAACTATTATAATTTTTTTTAATAGTTCTTATGTGATAAAATGGAAACAAAGTTTGGATAAATTGCTCTGTAAGTTCATTTAGACCCCTTAAACCCAAACAGATTAACCTAGAGAATTAGCCAAGTGATTAACTTAGGTAATTTAAACAGATCTAGGTTAACACAAATATATCAAATCATGTAAAAGTGCGGAATAATAAAGAACACATGATATGATGACCCAGGAAAACCAAACCGGTAAAAAACCTGGGGAGGATTTAACCTAGCTATCCTCAAGGTAAAACGAATTCACTATGAAAGAATCGAAGTTTACACAATAGAGACTTAGACCACTAACATCCTATTGCTACCTGCCTGTAGGAAACTTACTACCACGACCACGTGACAGCTCCAAGATCCACGGACTCCTTCTTTCCTTGAATTCTTCAGCAAAGCCCAAGCAACACCTGCTTGTATATCTTGAAGCTCTTTTGTTCAGCAACTGTATGATTTACCAACCTCTTGACATGAATCTTGAGTTTGGAAACCCTAAGTGTATGTGAGGTAAACACCACTAGATATAACAAATAGATTCACAAACACAGCATTCAGAACTATAAAAACGTGGCTAGGGTTTTCCCTTATATACTTAGGGAAAACATAAAACCCTATACATTAAATAGGCTAGGGCTGAGTTGGAAAAATTCTACAGAAAAACGTTCTGCACGATTCTCGATCGATCGAGTCAGGCAGAAAGTGTACAATAATTCTGCAGTCAACTCGATTCCAACTTTACATAAAAAGCCATACTTTGAGCAAGTCTAACACACAACTTAAAGAATGTTTTGATCATGGTTTACCAACATTACAAATTGAAGTTCTAATACATTAGTTCCTAATTCTTAGAACCTAACAAACTCCCCCTTTGGCAATTCTGTGACAAAACACAGACTTAACAAAAAGCTCAAAGTTTACAAATTAAAACAGCCCATTACAAAATTAAAAAGCCACTAAACAATTCAACCTAACTACTATCTAACAATTGCAAAGTAGACAGCAGCACGACTAAATCAACCTGTATATTCCTGTAACACTTAACAAACACATAAACGCATGTGTAGAAAATACAAGGAATATAAAAAATAACTTCTTGATTTCACATAACACAAAATAAAGACATATATCATGAATAACATCATAAATATAAATCAATAAGCAATGTAGCATAGTGAAACAAGAAACAAATACATAAAAAAGTATCCCAAAGATATATATCTCCACTATCACGAGCCAAAAAAGTAAATACACAGTGAAGCACCTAGATACAATCTAATAACTCCACAAGCTCAACAGTATCACAGTAAGGTACAAAAACTCCCCCTAAAACAAAAATCTCCTCTACAAGATATGAACTCCTCAATAGAATGCACTCCCCTTTTTTGTGACGAATTGCCAAAGGGTAGTCACTCATCATCAAAAGGAGGCGGCGGAGGAGAACGACGAAAACTCGCCAAATTCGCTCTCAAAGCTCGAAGCTCATCAAGGACATCCACCAAAAGCTGACCATGAGCCGCCTGAACGGTCATGACAGTGTCCAGAGTCCGACGAATATCAAAAACATCCGAAGGAGAAGGTGGAGGAGCATCATCAGTAGCAGCAGCAGGACCAGCAGATGTCTCAGCTGCAAGAGCATCTGTAGAAGAAGAAGGAGGTGGAGTGACACCGGAAGGCTCTACCCTAAGATGCGTAGAGCTAGCTCGAAGTTGAGCAGCCCTTTGCCTCAAAAAGATAGCACCTATAGAAGCAATAACGTGTACGGGCTCAGAATCAGGAAAATCACCTAAATCTAGGTGAAGGAGAATCCTATGAATAAAAACAGGAAAGAATAAAGCATGAGCCGTAGAACTAGACCGATATACCTCGTTCAAAGAACGAAGGAACAAATGAGAAAAACTGATAGGGGCATCAGTAACAAGTGCATACAAAAACACACATCGCTCAAGAGGGATGGTGTGGAGATGAGAAATGGGCTACAAGGAATGACACGCTATCCTAAAGAAGAGATAATAAAGCTCGAAAAGCTTAGCAGATGTGATCCGAGGATCAGAACCCCATTAGATAGAAGACCCAGTGATGTATGACATAACATCATCTAGAGGCGGAGACTCATCATAAGGAAAGACGGGATGATCAATAACAGGCACCCCAAGAGCATCAGACACTACCGAAGGGGTAATGCGATACTCCACACCTCGTAACCAAACCTTAACCAAGGTGTTGTTATCATAGAGGTGGATAGAGAGGTTCGAATAGAACTCTCTAATCAAGGTAGCAGGAGGAGGATGCTCAAAATCTAGCAAAGATAACCAACCCCGACGCTCAAAGATACGTCTCACCTCAGGATCAATCTCATCTAGAATGACCCTATGCTCAGCCCAAATATGACGCCTAAGATTAAGGGTCTCATATGTCTCTTTGTTCTTCTCACTAGGAAACCGATCATTATCAAAGGAAGGAGAAGGAACAGAAGTCCTATGGGCTCTAGTTTTCCTAGGCATGGTGCTAAGGACAGAAAAGAGAGACAAAAAAAGAGGAGAGCAAAAACAAAAACCAAGGGCAGACTGCAAGTTAGCACAGCAAAAAAAATATATAGAAATAACAATTTATATGATGCATGAACATGAGAATCAAATGATGCATGTACTAATGCAGTGACATAGTTCAAATATAATCCAAATTCACAAAATTGGCTTGAGGCAAGAAACTTTATCAAAAATACCCAATTTTGAAAAACCTAACTTTTCAAAACACAACAAATTGATAAATTGATTAACACAACAGTCATATAACTCAATATAATGATTAAATTAATCAATCGAACAAGCCAATTTCATCAATTTATATCAATTTGAACAAAATCCCCAAATTCATCAATTTCAAGCCCTAGATTTTCAAATTGTACACAAAACTCCAAAATAATCAAATTAAACCACATGGCATACATGTAAATAGTGTCCCCACAAAAACCCATGATTAATTTGAAAGAAAAGGAGTCAGAATCAAATCCAAAAATATCAAAACTCTAAATGCCGAAAATACCCAAAAATGCATGAAAATTATGCATGAAACATGAAAATAAAATCAAAAGAAGGGGCAAAAGAGTCTTACCGGCTTTGGGAGAGAGGATTGATGCAAAAAGAACGGAAGAAAACGACAAAAACAGCAAAAATTGCTTTGACCGGTTGGTAGAGAGAAAAAGGTATTTGAAAAGATTTTGAAAAGTGAAGAATCACGTGAAGAAAAACCTTTTTAAAAACACTCAGCCCGATTTTCGATTGATCAAAAATTACATTCGATCGGTCGAAAATCCTTCGATTGATCCAATACCAATCGAGGACCGATCGAAACAACCAGAGACTTTTCTGAGATTTTAAAAACATTTTCGATCGGTCGAAACATACTTTCGATCGATCGAAATTCTGGAAAAACAGATTTTTCAAAAAACAAGTAATTTCAGTGCTAAAAATCCTCAAAGCATTAGATTTTATGAATAGAATGCATGAGTATGAGATGAAATGTTTTCCAAAAACCCATGTTTTTAACCCAGATCTCTCAAAGCAAGATTTTCTCTTAATATCCCTCAACCATTTAAACAAGCAAACATGTTCTGCATCAATTTCCAGAAATATTCAAACTTGGTTGGCCAGACCAAAAACACACAAAATAACATGTACACAGTTTAGCAAAGAATAACTTGTGTAGTGTGTGCAACTAGCATAAGCTTGAGAGACATGTGAGGTGATATGCACATAGTAATCAATCACAATTTCTACAAAATCTATCACATGAATTTGAAAGAGACTATTACTTAAAGAGTTACATCATATAACTCTCACATCTCCTAGAATAAAAGCTTACAATCATGTAAGTTTCTTGATTTGCCTCAAAATTAATATTCAATTTAATTGATTAGAAACTTAATAATAGCCGGGATAATGTACACACCAATTTTATTTGAATTGTGAAATTATTATAACCCAATAATGTACACACCAATTTTATTTAGAGGCTACACCTTATGTTCTTTTTGTGCATGTGCTACACTTTCTCGAGCACAAAATCTTACGATATGCACTAAGGTGTTCATGATTGGCTAGTAAACTGTGGTGAGATGGTTATTTATGCCTTTCTCAAAAAGTTCAAGTCCGTCAATCAAACACATAGGACTTCAAGATCAAGATCATGCGATCAACAAATATAACATCTTCCAACACAACATGCACAACAAAACTTCAGCTAGTAAAGTGCAATAGAAATAAGTACATCAAAGCTAAACAAGGTACATAAACTTGTTATGCAAAATTTGATTGACCAACCTTGTCTTCAAGTTCAAGGAAAAAAATAGCAAAAACACAATTTGCAAAAAAAAAAAAAATTTATATATAAAAGAAATAAACATCCTAGAATGAAATGCATGAATGTTATGCAATGCAAATTCTAGAAACAAAGGTCAAAAAAGATAGAGCAATGAAGCACAAGGACCATGTCAGACAGACTCAATTAGGTCGAGCCTTTTGCATCCAAAACTTTTTAGATGCAACTCTTGCATTGGAGTTATAATTTACATTAGAATTCTGAGCAACTCCAGGATTGGAAAAAAGGTTTAACGCCTTTACCAATTCACCAATAAGTACCATAGGATCATGTGCTTGGGGCACACGTACTTTAGGTTTATTTGCTCGCTTTGCAGCTTGCAACTTAAAACAATTTGGATGAATGTGTCCAGACTTTCCACAAAAATGACAAACCCATGCAGGCTTATCATGCAACTTGCCCTTAGTAGAAGTAGAAGCTCTAGAATGAGACTCTTGGAGATCAACCCTAATCTTCCTAGGTGGAGTAACATCTACAGATTTAGCAGGTTCACTCACCAAAGGTTTGACAATCTCACTCTTAGGAGGTTCAGAAGAGGGAACAAAATTTGTGGAATGAGATTCAAGCACAGAGATGTTTTCCACAAAACCTAAGCCAGTCTTGTCAGAAGGAGACTTTTGAACACTCAACATGTGATCAAGTTTGGAGCTTGCAGACCTATTAGTTTGTTCTCTAGCAACAGATAATTCAAGTTCCAAACATTTAACTTTATCAAGTAAAAGCATGTTCTCAGTTTTCACATTATTCAAAAGCTCATTTGCATCAAACAATTTCACAAGTAAATTCTTCTTATCAAGTTCAAGGGATGCAATTTTCTTTAAGCCTAAATCAACATTCATGGCATCCTTTGCAGCAACTTTGCAAAGTTTATTATAAGCTTCCTGTAAATCTGCATCTTCAGAGAGTTCCCCATCAGAAGGGTTCTCTTCAACAGACACGCTTTCATTAACTACAGTAATAGTAGTGAAAGCAATGAAGTTTCCATCCTCATCACTAGCAGATTCATTATCAGAAACTTCATCATCACTAAGGGTTACAGCCATAGCCTTACCCTTAGACTTCAAGTATGTAGGACATTCAAATTTCATATGACCATACCCTTGACATCCATAACATTGTTGTCCCAAAGAATTATTAGAAGGTTGACCTACTTTCTCTTTAGGTTTTTCAGTGTTATTAACCTTAGTGGGATCATTCCTCCTAAAATTTCTAAGTTCAGCAGTGTTCTTGCCTCTAGCCCTTTTGTTATTGTTCCTAAGAAAGTTTCTAAAGTTCTTGGCAAGATAGGCAATCTCTGTAGCAGAGAGTTCATCATCAAATCCATCATCCTCAACATCATCAACAGACTTAAGAGCCATTTATTTGGATTTGTTTGTCTTGGGTAGGTCCAACTCATAGGATTGAAGAGATCCTACAAGTTCATCAACAAGGATGGAGTCCACATCCTTGCTTTCAGTGATGGCAGTCACTTTGGGTCTAAAATCCTTAGTTAAAGATCTAAGAATCTTCCTAACAATTTTAGGTTGATCATAGATTTCACCCAAATTATATGCAGAATTAACAATATCATTCAGTTTAGCATAGAACTCATCAAAAGATTCATCATCGTTCATTCTAATGCTTTCAAATCTAGTAGTTAATTACTGCAATTTATTTATTTTAACTACCTTTGTTCCTTCATGCACAGTCTGGAGGATATTCCAAGCAGTATGAGCAACCTCAACATTAGAGATTCTCTTAAATTCCTTCATAAAGACAGCATTGAAAATAGCATTCATAACTTTGCTATTGAAAGCAGCTGCCTCCTTTTGAGAAGTTTGCCACTCACTTACAGGAGTAGTGGGCTTCTCCCATCCGTACTCAACGGAGTTCCAGACTCTCTCATCAATGGATTTCAGGAATGCTTTCATCCTTACTTTCCAATAAGCATAATTGTTCCCATCAAAATGAGGTGGAACAACAAAAGAGTGTCCGTGTTCCATGACAACAGGGGTCAAGGATCAACTCAAAGATCAAAGGATCAAAAACAAAAGCTACCCGCTCTGATACCACTTGTAAGTTCGTTTAGACCTCTTAAACCCAAACAGATTAACCTAGAGAATTAGCCAAGTGATTAACTTAGGTAATTTAAACAGATCTAGGTTAACACAAATATATCAAATCATGTAAAAGTGCGGAATAATAAAGAACACATGATATGATGACCTAGGAAAACCAAACTGGTAAAAAACCTGGGGAGGATTTAACCTAGCTATCCTCAAGGTAAAACGAATTCACTATGAAAGAATCGAAGTTTACACAATAGAGACTTAGACCACTAACATCCTATTGCTACCTGCTTGTAGGAAACTTACTACCACAACCACGTGACAGCTCCGAGATCCACGTACTCCTTCTTTCCTTGAATTCTTCAGCAAAGCCCAAGCAACACCTGCTTGTATATTTTGAAGCTCTTTTGTTCTGCAACTGTATGATTTACCAACCTCTTGACATGAATCTTGAGTTTGGAAACCCTAAGTGTATGTGAAGGTAAACACCACTAGATCTAAAAAATAGATTCACAAACACAGCATTCAGAACTATAAAAGCATGGCTAGGGTTTTCCCTTATATACTTAGGGCAAAACATAAAACCCTATACATTAAATGGGCTAGGGCTGAGTTGGAAAAATTCTACAGAAAAACGTTCTGCACGATTTTCGATCGATCGAGTCTAATTCTCGATCGATCGAGTCAGGCAAAAAGTGCACAGTAATTCTGCAGTCAACTCGATTCCAACTTTACATAAAAAGCCATACTTTGAGCAAGTCTAACACACAACTTAAAGAATGTTTTGATCATGGTTTGCCAACATTACAAATTGAAGTTCTAATACATTAGTTCCTAATTCTTAGAACCTAACATGCTCAATAACTTCTCCAAAAATGCAAAATAATGTTAGCTTTCATATGAAACCAACAAGATTCATTTTCATGTTCTAATAAAAATTATACATTTTCTATTTTTTAATTGTATTGTGTTTTGATACATATCTCACACTATTATAACGTATTACAAAATATTTTGTCATATATAATAATTGAAAGTAAAATACAACATGTTTCCTCGCCAATACACACACACACACAAAATCAAGATAAGGACTTCTTTACTTACATAAAATTTATTATATATATTACAATATATTATTGTGAGATGAGTTTGAGACTATTATTAATCAATCTCAACTATTAATCTCATTCTTTACTTAACAAAAAATAATATGACATCAAAATTATCTCGTGGGTCTGCGACTAGTGTTACTAAAAGACAAAATTGAGTTAAAAAAAAAGAAGAAAAAAAAGAGGCAATCATCTTGGTTTTAACGAAACCAAGTACTCTGCACCAGAAAGAAAACAAAAGTGATGGAAAGAAAACAAAGGCATCGGAGGCTCTCGCAAAAAACTGTTCAAAGCGAGCGACCAATCGGCGCCATGTCGGAGAAGTGAACGACCATGTCCACGCCGTGTCGGAGCCGTGTTTGAAGTTTTTTAGTTAGTTTGATTGTTTTTGGAAGTCGAGTTTAGCAAACTCGACTTCCAAGTAATATTGATGCATCCTGCTTGGTCCTGTTTGGAAGTCGAGTTTGTCAAACTCGACTTCCAACCCAAAATTCTAAAAACAATCTAACTAACTAAATAACTTTTGTTGTGTGCTACTTTCCTAAAAATTTTCTAAAAATATACCATTTGGCAAATTTTGCCAACATACTTACAGAGCACAGTGTATTCTTTTTTCTTCGTCGTGAAATAGGAATAGCGTGTTACAGAATGTAAAATTTGACCTACTAACTTTCACTATTTTTCATTTCAATCATTTAGTTTCATTCCTCTTTAATTAAGTCATTTATTAATGTGTTGTAAGTTTCTCCTGTTAACTAATTTTTTTTAATATTTAAAATTTTATTTATTTTTAAATTTTAGAAAAAACATTAATTAAAAAAAAATTAATCCACCCTCTTCGTCAGACATTAGGATTTGATTAGACCAGCGTCCTGTCTGGCCCCAATTTCATGTTTGGAAGAGCTATATCAGTTGGATAATCAAAGCTTTGCCATAGTACCAAACTTGTTGCTGTTTCTTTATGGATCAATATTAGATTTTTTTTTTAATTCTAGAAAAAATGTTAATTAAATAAACTATCCCCCCGACGAGAAATTGGGTTAGTGTTTTTGGTTAGGCCACTCTTTTCTCAAAACCTAGTTTCAATTTTCGACTACTAATTTGCTCGCTTAACCAAATTCACCGACCCTCTCCTTTGCTTCAACACTAACTTTACATCCCCACCTAGCATTGGGCTCTTTAATGGAAGGAATGAAAAGTTGATTATCTTGTTTAGGAGTTTTAATGTAGGGAATCGTTTGGAAGTTTATGTTCACGCAAAAGCATCCGGAGTTTTCATTTATAATCATTTCCCTAATGTCTATGTCAATTGTGAGGGTATTGTTGGAATATTTTTATATAAAATAATTTTAAAAAAATATCGATTAATTGCTGATTTAATTTTTATACGTTTTTAATATAATTTCATAACCTGCCTTTGATGAGTTGGCTGATATAAGTACTACTAACTAAATGAATGTTAATGGTTTAATGAATATAGCAATATTCCTTGTCAAATACATTTCCTTATAAAACGTTTTCTTTTCATATGCTCTGATGACTTTTTAATATGGGACTTGTTGGTATAAATAAGAAATAACTATTTACTATTTGATTTTGCAAGGAAGTCAAACCAACGTTAAAATGTCATTAAAGACAATTTCAATGTGTATGACTTATTTAGTCTATATATATATATATATATATATATATATACACACATATATTTGCAGCCATCATGTCCGAATTTGATATAAGAAACTCAATTTTCTTATGGGCATCATTTTCATGTAAAAAGAAAACTCCCTTTGTATATACTTTATTTTTGAGTAAAAAAAAAAGTACTATTAAAAGTTTCCTATCCTACAAGCGGTGTAAGCTTGTAAGGATTATTAGCGAAGGTAGTTGGGTTGTTGTATTCTTGGAGTGACACATACAATGTTTTAGTTTACTACATCGAAAACCCTGTAGACGCGTGTATCATCTCAAAATAATGACATGGTCTACGCCTCAATCCCGCCATTTAAAAACATATATGAATTGACTGCAAATTGCCTCTTGTTATGAGATTACGAAGTATCATCAAGGTAACATCTCTCCACTATTCTCTATTTTTATGGTAAATCGAATTTATGTGAATTTTAATCATTTATATGATATATCAAATGTAATGAAATTCAATATTTATCAATTATTGTTCTTAGGAACAACAGGTGTTGTGTATGCCTAGAACATGTTTGATAAAATGGTTGAACCTGAACCAGGATTTGCTCTTGGAACACAATGATATTTGGCTATGCAAATGTGGGGAAGCTTAAAGAGGCTAGAAAATTGGTTGATGTAATGCTGCAAAGAGATAATTTTTATTTTCGTGGACGGAAATGATATCATGGTGCGCTCTTGGCCTATAGAGGCTTTGAATTTTATAGAATGAGATTAAGACATTGGAAGTCAAAATTAAGTCCTGCTTCAAATTCGTGGATATATAATGTGGAATGGATTGGATTTAGATGTGGCGGTTTTGGAGTGTTTATCAGCCATGTATGGGAATTGCGGGGAGTGTAGAGGAGACTGGGCAAAATTTTGACAAGATGGTGTATAGGGATGATGTATCTTGGACAGCAGTGATAGATAGATACTTGGAGGATAGGCCTATGTAAGAGGGATTTTCTTTGTTCTCGATGTTGATGAGATCAGTGATTAGGCCTAATGATTTCAGGTTTGCTGGGTTTTTAAATGCTTGCTGATCATGTTGCAGAGGACCTGGGGCAAGCAAGTTCGCGGCTACACGACACGAATAGGATTTGATTCCCTTTCATTTGCAGCAAGTGATCTTGTTCATATGTATTCAAAGTGTGCGAATATTCAGAATGCAAAAAGGGTATTTAAAGGGATGCCTTGACTGGATTTAGTTTAATGGACTTCCCTGATTGTTGGAAATGCCAACCGAATGAGGCTCTTAAGTTCTTTGAGTTACCTCTCAAATCAGGTTCCCAGCACGACCACATTACTTTTGTTGAGGTTCTTTCTGCTTGTGTCCATGCTTGATTAGTTTAATAAAGTAATTGAAGATGTCCACTTAATAAAGGAAAAGGGTGGATTAAAACATATAACAGATCATTATGCTTGTACTACTGAGAATATTATTAACCAAATGCCCATGAAACCTGATAAGATCTTATGGGCTTCTACTTGGTGGTTGTAGAATTCTTGAAAGCTTTGGATTGGTAAAGCATGCAGCAGAAGCACTCTTTGAGATAGAACCTGAAAATGCAACTTCTTATATGCCTTGGCTAGTGCTTGTATGTGGGGTCCGGTGGCAAAGGTTAGAAAGGCTATTGATGACATAGGGATTGTAAAGAAACCAGGTTTAAGTTGGATTGAGATTTAGAAAGAGGTGACCTGTGGTGAAAATTATGCTAATGCTCGTATGTACAGGCTTCTCTCCCTAGGCTACCACAGTGAGAAGCTTGCAGTTGCATTTGGAATCATTTCAACTCCACCAGAAACAACAATTAAGCTTTTAACAATTTAAGAAATTGTGTAGATAGCCACAGTGACTTTAAATTTATTTCATACACTATTCAAAGAAAAATAATAGAAAAGGAGTTGTTTATATGACTATTCCTTTTTTCCCTTATAAGACTTGGTGCTGCTTCCTTAAGACTATTGGGAGTTGACCAATGGTGGATCCACAAGTATGAAATTTTATTATATTTGGGCTAAATTCTTTAGTTTTGAGTTAAAAAATACAAAGAAAATACTGAAATAGACATTAGAAATTAGAAATATGAGCCCTAAAAATGCAATAAAAATGATAAATATTCAAAAATCTTGTTCAGACCAGATTGGTTCTATTCGGTCCATTTGTCCTCTTCGGTCCAATGTGGTAATATCTAGTCCATTCGGTCCACTAAAGTTTTATTCGGTCCAATTTCGTCCACTCGGTCTTATTCAGTTCACATTGGACTATTCAGTCCACATTGGTCCCATTTGGTGCAATCTGTTCACTTTGATTTACTTCAGTCTTATTTGACCATTCGGTCCAAATTAGTCATATTTGGTCCATTTTGTTCACTTTGTTTCTATCCGGTCTATTCTGTCCACTTCTGCCCTATTCAGTCCATATTGCTCCTAATCAGTTTAATCTGTCCACTTTGGTCCAGTATGCCACTTCAGCCCTATTCGGTCCTCATCGGTCCTATTCCCTCTGTTAGGTTCTAAGAATTAGGAACTAATGTATTTAGAACTTCAATTTGTATGTTGGCAAACCATGATCAAAACAATGTTTAGTCGTGTGATAGACTTGCTCAAAGTATGGGATTTAATGTAAAGTTGGAATCGAGTTTTTATGCAGAATTACTATTAACTTTTTGTCAGACTCGATCGATCGAAAATTAGACTCGATCGATCGAAAATCGGGCAGATCATTTTTCTGCAGAAAATTCCAACTCAGCCCAAGTCCATTTAATGTATAGGATTTTATGTTTTGTCCTAAGTATATAAGGGAAAACCCTAGCCACGTTTTTAGTGTTCTGAATGCTGTGTTTGTGAATCTCATTGTGAGATCTAGAGGTGTTTGCCTTCACATACACTTAGGGTTTACAAACTTGAGATTCATGTCAAGAGTTGTGTAGATCAATATAGTTGCAGAATCAAAAGAGCACAAAGATATACAAGCAGGTGCGCTTGTGGATTTGCTGAAGAATTCAAGAAAGAAGGAGTCCGTGGATCTCGGAGCTATCATGGGGTCATGGTAGTAAGTTTCCTACACTTGGGTAGCAATAAGATGTTAGTGGTCTAAGTCGCTATTGTGTAAACTTCGATTCTTTCATAGTGGATTCAGTTTACCTTGAGGATAGCTAGGTCAAATCCTCCCTAGGTTTTTACCGGTGTGGTTTCCTGGGTCATCATATCTTTGTGTTATTTATTTTTCCGCTGCTTTGTTGTTTTTGTTTATTTTGTGTTAATCTAGATTTAATTAAATTATCTAAGTTTTTCACTTGGCTAATTCACTAGGTTAATCTGTTGGGTTTAAGGGGTCTAAACGAATTGACAAGTGGTATCAGAGCGGGTAGCTTTTGTTTTTGATCCTTTGATCTTTTAGCTGATCCTTGACCCCTGTTGTCATGGAACACGGACACTCTCTTGTTATTCCACCTCACTTTGATGGAAACAACTATGCTTATTGGAAAGTAAGGATGAAAGCATTCCTGAAATCCATTGATGAGAGAGTTTGGAATTCCGTTGAGTACGGATGGGAGAAGCCCACTACTCCTGTGAGTGAGTGGCAAACTTCTCAAAAGGAGGCAGCCGCTTTTAATAGCAAAGCTATGAATGCTATTTTTAATGCTGTTTCCATGGAGGAATTTAAGAGAATCTCTAATGTTGAGGTTGCTCACACTGCTTGGAAAATCCTCCAGACTGTGCATGAAGGCACGAAGGCAGTTAAAATTAATAAGTTGCAGCAATTAACCTCTAGATTTGAAAGCATTAGAATGAATGATGATGAATCCTTTGATGAATTCTATGCTAAATTGAATGATATTGTTAATTCTGCTTATAATTTGGGTGAAATCTATGATCAACCTAAAATTGTTAGGAAGATTCTTAGATCTTTGACTGAGGATTTTAGACCCAAAGTGACTGCCATCACTGAGAACAAGGATGTGGACTCCATCCCTGTTGATGAACTTGTAGGATTTCTTCAGTCCTATGAGTTAGACCTCCCCAAGACTAACAAATCCAAATCAATGGCTCTTAAGTCTGTTGATGATGTTGAGGATGGTGGATTTGATGATGAACTCTCTGCTACAGAGATTGCCTATCTTGCCGAGAACTTTAGAAATTTTCTTAGGAACAATAACAGGAGGGCAAGAGGCAAGAACACTGTTGAACCTAGAAATTTTAGGAAGAATGATCCCATTAAAGTCAATAACACTGAAAAACCTAAGGAGAAAGTGGGACAGCCTTTTAATAATTCTTTGGGACAACAATGTTATGGTTGTCAAGGGTATGGTCATTTAAAATCTGAATGTCCTACATACTTGAGGTCTAAAGGTAAAGCTATGGCTGTAACCCTTAGTGATGATGAAGTTTCCGACAATGAATCCGCTAGTGATGAGGATGGAAACTTCATTGCTTTCACTGCTACTACGGTAGTTAATGAAAGCCTGTCTGTTGAAGAGAACCCTTCTGATGGGGAACTCTCTGAGGATGCAGATTTACAGGAAGCCTACAATAAACTTGCAAAGTTGCTGCAAAGGATGCCATGAATGTTGAGTTAGGCTTGAAGAAAATTGCATCTTTGGAACTTGAAAAGAAAAATTTACTTGTTAAATTGTTTGATGCAAATGAGCTTTTGAATAATGTGAAAACTGAGAACATACTCTTACTTGATAAAGTTAAATGTTTGGAACTTGATTTATCTGTTGCTAGAGAACAAACTAATAGGTCTGCAAGCTCCAAACTTGATCACATGCTGAGTATTCAAAAGTCTCCTTCTGATAAAACTGGTTTAGGTTATGAGGAAAGTATTTCTGTGCTTGAACCTTCTTCTACTAAATTTGTTCCTTCTTCTGAACCTCCTAAGAGTGAGATTGTCAAACCCTTGGTGAGTGAACCTGTCAAATCTATAAATGTTACTCCACCTAGAAAGATTAGGGTTGATCTTCAAGCTTCTCATTCTAGAGCTTCTACTTCTACTAAGGGCAAATTGCATGATAAGCCTGCATGGGTTTGTCATTTTTGTGAAAAACCTGGACACATTCGTCCAAATTGTTTTAAATTGCAAGCTGCGAAGCGAGCAAATAAAACTAAAGTACCTGTGCCCCAAGCACATGATCCTATGATACTTATTGGTGAATTGGTAAAGGCGTTAAACCTTTATTCCAATCCTGGAGTTGCTCAAAATTCTAAAGTGAATCATAACTCCAATGCAAGAGTTGCATCTAAAAAGTTTTGGATGCAAAAGGCTTAATCTAATTGAGTCTGTCTGACATGGTCCTTGTGCTTCATTGCTCAATCTTTTGTGACCTTTGTTTCTAAGATTTGCATTGCATTACATTCATGCATTTCATTCTAGGATGTTTGTTTCTTTGTTTATAAAAAAAAAAAAAAAAATTTTGCAAATTATGTTTTTGCTAGTTTTTCTTGTATTTGAAGACAAGGTTGGTCAATCAAATTTTACATGCCATATGTATGTACATTGTTTAGCTTTGATGCACTTATTTCTATTGCACTTTACTAGCTAAAGTCTTGTTGTGCATATTGTGTGGGAAGATGCTATATTTGTTGATCACATGATCTTGATCTTGAAGTCTTATGTCTTTGATTGCTGGACTTGAACTTATTGAGAAAGGCATAAATAACCATCTCACTACTGTTTATTAGCCAATCATGAACACCTTAGTGCATATCATAAGATCTTGTGCTTGAGAAAGTATAGCACATGCACAAAAAGAACATAAGGTGTTGCCTCTAATTAAAATTGGTGTGTACATTATTGGGTTATAATAATCTCACAAATTCAAATAAAATTGGTGTGTACATTATCCCGGCTATAGTATTAAGTTTCTAATCAATTAAATTGAATAATGAGGCAAATCAAGAAACTTACATGATTGCAAGCTTTTATTCTAGGAGATGTGGGAGTTATAGGATGTAACTCTTTAAGTAATTGTCTCTTTCAAATTCATGCGATGGATTTTGTAGAAATTGTGATTGATCTCTATGTGTATATCACCTCACATGTTTCTCAAGTTTATGCTAGTTGCACACACTACACAAGTTATTCCTTGCTAAAATGTGTACATGTTTGTGTGTGATATTTGGCCTGACCAACTAAGTTTGAGAATTTCTGAAAATTTATACAGAACATGTTTGCTTGTTTTTTTTGGGGTATTGAAAGAAATTTTTAATTTGAAGAAATCTGGGTTGAATTCATATGTTTTTTGGAAAACATCTCATCTCATACTCATGCATTTTTCTCATAAAATCTGATGCTTTGAGAAGTGACTACACTGAAATTGGTGTGTTTTTGAAAAAATTAATTTTTCCAGAATTTCGATCGATCGAAACTGATTTTCGACCGATCGAAAATGTTTTAAAATCAATGAAAAAGTTTCTGGTTGACTCGATCGATCCAAGCTGAATTTGGATCAATCGAAGGTATTTTCGATCGATCGAATGTAATTTTCGATCAATCGAAGATCGTGCTGAATGTTTTTAAAAAGGAGTTTTCCACGTGATCTCTTTACCTTTTCAAAAACTTTTTCAAACTTTTTGTCTCCCTACCAACCGGTCAAGCTATTTTTTTTGGATTTGTCGTTTTCTTCCAAACTTTTTGCCTAATCTCTCTCTCCCAAGGCCGGTAAGTCCTTTTTGCCCCTTCTTTTGAATTTATTTTCATATTTCATGCATTTTTGGGTATTTTCGACATTTAGGATTTTTGTCTTTTTGGGAATGTTTTTGAGTGTTTCTTTCTCAAATTTTTTATGGGTTTTTGTGGGGACACCTTACCTAAGCTCTACATGTGGTTTAATTTGATTATTTTGGTGTTTTGAGGAAAATTTGAAATCTAGGGCTTGAAATTGAGAAAATTTGGGGTTTTGTTCAATTTGATTGAAATTGATGAAATTGGCTTGTTAGATTGACTAATTTGATCATTATATTGTGTTAATTAACTATTGTGTTGATCAATTTATCAATTTGTTGTGTTTTGAAAACTTGGGTTTTTCAAATTGGGTATTTTTGATAAATATTGCTTGCTCAAGCCAATTTTGTTAATTTGGATCACAATTGAACTTGTCACTGCATTAGTACATGCATCATTTGGTGTTCATGCTCATGCATCATATAGATTTGATATTTTCTATATTTTTATGCTGTGCTAACTTGCAGTCTGCCCTTGGTATTTGTTTTTGCTCTTCTCTTTCTGTGTCTATCTCTTTTCCTTAGCACTATGCCTAGGAAAACTAGAGCCCATAGGACTTCTGATCCTTCTCCTTCTTTTGACAACGAGCGGTTCCCTAGTGAGTCAAACCAAGTCACCTATGAGACTCTGAACCTTAGGCGTCATATTTGGGCTGAGCGTAGGGTCTTATTAGATGAGTTGGATCCTGAGGTGCGACGTAACTTTGAGCGTCGGGGTTGGTTATCTTTGCTCGAGTATGAGCATTCTCCTCCTCCTGCCACCTTGATTAGAGAGTTCTATTCGAACCTCTCTATTCATGTCTACGATAACGACACCTTGGTAAAAGTGTGGTTACGTGGTGTGGAGTATCACATTACCCCTTCGGTAGTGTCTGATGCTCTTAGGGTGCCCATTGTGGACCATCCCGTTTTTCCTTACGAGGAGTCTCCACCCCTTGATGACGTCCTGTCATACATCACTAGGTCTTCTATCCAGTGGGGTTCTGATCCTCGGATCACTTCAGCTGAGCTTTCTGAGCTTCACTATCTTTTCTTTAGGATAGCGTGTCATTCTTTGTGGCCTATTTCGCATGTCCACACCATCCCTCTTGAGCGATGTGTGTTTTTGTATGCTCTTGTCACTGATGCGCCTATCAGTTTTCCACATTTGTTCCTTCGTTCTTTGAACGAGGTTCATCGGTCTAGTTCTACGGCTCATGCTTTGTTTTTTCCCGTTTTTATTTATCGGATTCTCCTTTTTCTTGGTTTTGGTGAGTATCCTGCTTCTGAGCCTGTGCATGTCATTGCTCCTATTGGTGCTACCTTTTTGAAGCAAAGGGCTGCTCAACTTCGAGTTAGCTCTAAGCGTCCTAGGGTAGAGCCTTCTGGTGTCACTCCACCCCCTACTTCTTCTACAGATACTCATGCAGCTGGGACGTCTTCTGATCCTGCTGTTGCTGCTGCTGCTGCTGATGTTTCTCCACCGTTTGATGAGGTTTCTGACCTTCGTCGGACGCTTGATACTGTCGTGACCATTCAGGCGGCTCATGGTCAGCTTTTGGTGGACATCCTTGATGAGCTACGTGCGTTACGAGCGGATTTGGCGAGCTCTCGTCATTCTCCTCCGCCTCCTTTTGATGATGAGTGAGTGCCCTTTGGCAATTCGTCACAAAAAGGGGGAGTGCATAGTAGTTCATTTGTATCTAGGAGATTTTGTTGTGGTGATTTACATTTTAGGGGGAGTTTTTGTTTACTTGGTAGTGATACTGCGGAGCTTGTGGAGTTATTAGATTGTATCTAGGTGCTTCACTGTGTATTCTTATCTTTAGCTCTTGTTTAGGAGATATTTTTGTTGAGATACATTTTTATGTATATGTTTCTTATTTCACTATACTTCATTGCTTATTGATTTATATTTATGATGTTATTCATGATATATGTCTTTATTTTGTGTTATGTGAAATCAAGAAGTTTTTTATATATTCCTTGTTTCTTTCTTCCACACATGCGTTTATGTGTTTGTTAAGTGTTACAGGAATATATAGGTTGTTTTCAGTCGAGCTGCTGTCTACTTTGCAACTGTTAGATAGTAGTCTAGGTTGAATGGTTAAGTGGCTTTTTTTTTTGTAATGGGCTATTTCAATTTGTAACTTTGAGCTTTTTGTTAAGTCTGTGTTTTGTCACGGATTGCCAAAGGGGGAGTTTGTTAGGTTCTAAGAATTAGGAACTAATGTATTTAGAACTTCAATTTGTATGTTGGCAAACCATGATCAAAACAATGTTTAGTCGTGTGGTAGACTTGCTCAAAGTATGGGATTTAATGTAAAGTTGGAATCGAGTTTTTATGCAGAATTACTATTAACCTTCTGTCAGACTTGATCGATCGAAAATTAGACTCGATCGATCGAAAATCGGGCAGATCGTTTTTCTGCAGAAAATTCCAACTCATGCCAAGTCCATTTAATGTATAGGGTTTTATGTTTTGCCCTAAGTATATAAGGGAAAACCCTAGCCACGTTTTTAGTGTTCTGAATGCTGTGTTTGTGAATCTCATTGTGAGATCTAGAGGTGTTTGCCTTCACATACACTTAGGGTTTACAAACTTGAGATTCATGTCAAGAGTTGTGTAGATCAATACAGTTGCGAAATCAAAAGAGCACAAAGATATACAAGCAGGTGCGCTTGTGGATTTGTTGAAGAATTCAAGAAAGAAGGAGTCCGTGGATCTCGGAGCTATCATGGGGTCATGGTAGTAAGTTTCCTACACTTGGATAGCAATAAGATGTTAGTGGTCTAAGTCGCTATTGTGTAAACTTCGATTCTTTCATAGTGGATTCAGTTTACCTTGAGGATAGCTAGGTCAAATCCTCCCCAGGTTTTTACCGGTGTGGTTTCCTGGGTCATCATATCTTTGTGTTATTTATTTTTCCGCTGCTTTGTTGTTTTTGTTTATTTTGTGTTAATCTAGATTTAATTAAATTACCTAAGTTTTTCACTTGGCTAATTCACTAGGTTAATCTGTTGGGTTTAAGGGGTCTAAACCAACTGACACCCTCCATTTGTTCTTAATCGGTCCAGATTGGTTCTATTTGGTCCATATGTCCTCTTTGGTTCAATTTGATTCTATTTAGTCCATTCGATTCACTAAAGTTTTATTTGGTCCAATTTGGTCCCCACTTGGTCTTATTTAGTCCACATTGGACCTATTCGGTCCATATTGGTCCTATTTGATGCATTCTATCCACTTTGATTTACTTTAGTCCTATTTAAGCCATTTGGTCCACATCGGTCCTATTCAGTTCATTTTTTTCTATTCGGTCCATTCTATTCACTTCGGTCTCATTCAATCCACATTGCTCCTAATCAATCCAGTCTGTCCACTTCAGTCCTATTCGGTCTACTTCGGTCCAATATATCCACATCACTCCTATTCGGTCCATTCATTCTTATTCAATCCATTCAGTCCTATTCAGTCCACCTTGTTCCTGTTACTATGATATATAGACCTTCTCTACATGGATTTTCATTCATCATTTCCGATTATTAGTTCACTTTCTATTTGGATAAAAGCGACCATCAAGTTGTAGCTTTATTTGTGCTCCTTTCATTTTTATGGTTTTCACGCCCGGTTGTCAAACTATAAGCCAAATATACAAGTTGGATTAAAAAAAAAATTTTACATTCTTTAGCCAATTTACAAATAAAAATCTACTGCATACCCTTGATACGATGGTCACTTCACAAGTATAAGTGCTTGTGAGGTGTGAGAGAAAGAGTCAGGGTTCAAGTCTTCAAAAAGGAGCTTTACACACATGTAGACTTAGATTAAATTAGAGTAGAGTTTCTATCTTGGGTCGAGCTTATGTCCAGTGACTAGTTCCACTGGACATATTAGGATACGGACATGTGTCCAAAACCATTACACTTTATTATACTCATTAATTTAACTCGTATGTTATGTTTGATTTTTTATTTTAAATTTTGGTTACTAGGAAAAAAAATTATGAAATGTTGTTATTGTTGAAACATGAAATGGAATTTAAAGGGAGACAAGATTTTTATTTTTATTTTATCTTTCCTTTTTTTTTTTTTTTTCCTTTCAATCTTTCAAATAAACCAAAAGAAAAAAAATTGAAAAAAAACAAAACAAAACAAAAAAAGCTTTTACAAAAATTAAAATAATATTAAAAAACTAATGAAACTCTCCTTTTCTTGATTACTGTACCCTTCCATTTGAGAGAGAATATATTTTGAAGGTAGAGGAAAGTATGGACTATGGAGATAACGTAAATGGTGGTGTTAAACTCAATTTAAGTTTTGAGTCATCGCAAATGACTAGTAGTAGTAGGTAGTGTCAATTTATAATGTTGCCACCTAGTGGTTTGGAGTTGTAGTTTAAACTTTTTCCATGGGAAAGTATGTACATTGGTAAAGACAAAGTTTGCCTACAAACTCCCACCAAAACTGTGATTGAACAGAGGATTCTCACCTGCTGCATCTGAACATTTGTACTCCACTTACACTTAATCAAGAGCATTGCTAGTGCCACAACTTGTAGTACAACTTGCCCATATGACGAGTTGTGGTTAGTGGAAAGGTGTCCTCACATGGACCCACCATCACCCTTCCACCAACCACAAATCACCCATGTGGCAAGTTGTGCCACAAGTTGTGGCACCAGAATTATCCCCCAATCAAATTAAAGATTCAACACAAGTTTATGGTAGATACATCTAACAAGCACCTACTTCGAAATTCCCTTGCTACATTAAGCAAGCAACTAAACAAATTAAGATAACCAATCACAAGTGTATCGAAACATCAAATTCGTTGAGAAGAATCAACCACAAGAAAGGAAAGAAACAAATTGCAAAAACTTTTAGTAGTTCATCCCATTTGCTATGCAGAACATATACCTATAATTTTGTTCCGTACACATACGCGGTTCAGAATATTATATTATGCATGTTATCACATCCTTCTATAAACCAGGTTATATAGACCCACTAACAAATTTGGACAGCTATTGCCACTGCTACAATATTTATACAAAAAGACCAAGGTATACAGACCATATTTTAGCCTAGTCCTATATAAACTATAGGCCATAGCAAATGTTTGGACACCCTTTCCATTTACCATTAAATATCCAACGTTTTAGTTAATTGGCCGGTTTAAAAAAAAAATTAAAACTAGCATCTTGAGTTTCTAAAACTCAAGATTCAATTAGAACTCGAGTTTTTAAAACTCGATTTATGGCATTTGTCAGTACCCTGATGTGGACAATTTTTTCCACGTGGAGCAGATTTAGCCACGTGGAAATCGAGTTTATAAGACTCAAAATCTGTTGGAAATCGATTTTATAAGACTCAAATCTATTGACTGTACTACCACTTTCAAACCCGGTCAAACACTTGTCGAAAGTACTTCAAACATCTCTCAAACACTCTCAAGTCTCTCTCACTCTCTCAAACACTCTCAATCACTCTCAATCTCTCCGTCTCTCACTCTCTCAAACACTCTCACTCTCTCAAACACTCTCACTCTCTCAAACACCCAAATCAACACTCTCACTCAAATCAGTCACCCTCAACCCCTCGGCATGCGACAAAAATCACCCTCACCCTCAAACCCACAATCGACAGAAATCACACTCAAGCTCACTGCCGGTCTCACTCACTCTCCTCTCCTACTCTCACTCACCTTCAAGCTCACCGCCGGTCTCACTCACTCACTCTCCTTCCCTACTCTCACTCACCCTCAAGCTCACCGCCGATCTCAAGCTTCTTCACAGGTTCGTTTCAATCTTTTCAATAAAAGAACTTGCGATTAATTTCAATCTTTTGATTCTTTTCCAGTTAAAAACTTGCGATTTTTTTTTTTTAATAACTTTGGGTTTGTTAATGAAATTGTTATTGCTAAAATCGTTGTGATGTTTCTTTGTTGGAATGGTTGATAATATATTTGGCTTTGAAGTGTTTCAAAAAAAAGAGTGGGTATTTGTATCAGTCGGCCTTCGGATTTTTGTTTTTTGTATTTTTTGCTCTTAATCAGTCGACTGTTGGTTTAAACCAGGTGTAAATTTTTTGTTGCTCTTTTTTTATTTTTATTTTTATTTTTATTTTTATTTTTATTTTTTTGAGAAAAACATATTCTGTCTTAGTGGGTAATCTTGTTGTTTGAGTAGTGTTTAGGGCTAGTTCATTGTAGTTGATTTGTTGTGAAAGCTGTTGATTTGTTGTAGTTGGTTTGTGGTTGATTTGTTTTTTGTGTTGCTGTTAATGCAGAGCCTAGAAGGGAAACGGGAGACATCGTTGGACAGTGATTGGGCCTTAAAAATAAAGACAATTTTTTAAATAATTATTCCATCTGGGTTTAATGATACTACATTTGTGAGAGATATTTGGGATTTTGAATTTTCTGCTAGTAGTTTTCTACTGGAATTTTCTACATTTGTGAGAAATCAACACTTTAGGTTGTACTTTTGTGCACATATGTACATTGAAAAGCTATGATGTTTAAAGATGTTGCTATTGTTTGTTGCTTATGTGAAAGTAATGGGTGGTCAGTTGATCATTTCTTACTCAATTTTTTAGTGGTGAGAGATATTTGGGATTTTGAATTTTTTGCTTACTTGTTGGCAATGAAGATTTGATTGGTGTAAGAGTTTAAAACTTAGGAGGTTATATATATATATATATATATATATAATTTTGATAAGTAAGTGAAAACTTGATTAACTAGAATGAGAAAAAAAAAATGAAACAGTACAGGTCGTATACTGTAAGGGATAATCAAACAAAAGTACAATAATCTAGAAATTACAATATACTAGAAAATGAATAAGCACTTAGTGTAGCCATCCAAGCATATACAAGGTATGTAAAAAACTCATCTTGGGATGTTGTTACATATTGAGAGTTGTGGACAATATGGAGAGGAATATTTGGACTTCTGAAGGTTTTGAATGCCCTCAACATTTGATAAAGTAGATATTTTTGAGACCCTCTTGTGAAAGAAATCCATGTTGCTGATGAATCCATGGAAGATTGATTTGTTACTACTTTGTAGTTTGCATATTCAAGGCTTATTTTATTGGGCTTACATGTGAAGTGAAGTCCAATTTAAGTAAAATTTGTGTGATTTTAAAGGTCTAGTTATGTGTTTCTTAGGGTTATAACTATTTATTATTTATTTCTTTGGGTTTTTACTTAATAGATTATGGTCAATTCGAATTTAGGGGCAAAATTTTAATTACTGCAATCCCTACGAATTAAGGGTATTTTGGTAGTCTAGAATTTTCTAAGAATTCCTAAGTATCTTAGGTTTATTTTCTTTGACTTCAAGATAGTCTTTTATTAGGTTGTTAGTTTATTAGTTGAACTAGGAGTCTTAATACTGCTAGTACAAAAAAAGTCCTTATATGTATTTGTACTTAATGTGCTCAAAGAAGAGATGAAGTTGATTAATACAAACATTGAGCGTTTTGAGTATTGATGAATGTTTTGGCCGTCTTGTATTCTTTTCTCCCTTTCTCCTCTCTACTTCTCTTTCTTGAGCTGTTCATGGATACTGTTCATACAGCCCTTAAACCCCATAAAATTCTCTCTTTCTTGTTCTTTATAATCCCAAATCAAGTCCTTTAATTTACCTATTAAAACCTAAAACCCCACATTTTCTTCTACCAAATAGCTATCAAATAACTTATCAAACCATCTTTTAATCCCCAACACAACCCCATAACCCTCTCTTCAACCATTCTAAACCTTATATCCAAATATTCTCCTAATGTTAAACCCCACAAGCTCATGTAGACAAATTCCCCAATTTTTCATAAGTCAATTCCTCTTACCTATTTTTTCAATTTATAGATGACATAAATTCTAGGAGCTACTTTTATTTATTTTCTTCTTTCTTCTTCATTTCTTTTTGGAGGTTCTCCACGTATGTGGTTGCTTCCTAATGCTGATTATGACCAGATATTAAAATGTGTTTTTGTTCATGTTTTTATTAAGAGACTTCATTGGTTGGCTGTTCATCATCTAATCCATTGGGCATTTTCTTTAGTCATCAATTATCATCATTTTCCTTCTTGGTTCTTTGTGTTAATAAAGTATATTTATTGTTGAGGAAAAATATTGTCTAGCCCTGGCCCATGCGTAGGCACTCCTGTCCAATGTAGTTCTTTTTAAGTTTGAAATTGCTCACATCACCCATTTGGATCCTAAACCTTAGGTACATTTTGGTATAGGTATTGAATCTTAGATTTTCCAATTGAATTGAGAATCACAATGATTGTACCATTAGTTATGGTTAGATGTATTTCCTATTTCATTTGTTAGGCGTAACATAGGCTTGCTATCAAGTGGGAGCATTAAGGTGGTTGGATTTACATGTAAATTGCTAACAAAGGTTTGAGCTAAAGGTTTGAGCAATCCCTTTTGTCCCTGTTGTTTTTGACATGCTTTGTTTAACTCTTTGGGATTTACTTGATTTGAAAGTATTGTATTTCTTGCCATTGATGTCACACAGGGTTCTTCAAAAAACTGCAATTTATACTTTGAGGAGACATTTCTTAATTTTTATGCAAATATCAAATCATTTCATTTAGAGCATCAGAGGTGGTTTAGCTGTAATATTTGGAATCTTTTATGCAGTGAACAATTTTTTATATCTTCATATGAAATCATTGTGTGTTGTGGTAATGCCTGATTTGTGATAACTCTCACACCAAATAATGTATGTCTGCCACTATGTATGATTTCATAGTTGCAGTGTTTGCAGTATGGAGCCTCAGATCGATAAAGAGCCAGAGATCGTGCGCCCTGGTCCAGAAGATCCTTCATTATTAACGCGACAATGAAATCATCGATCAGAGGACATTTGGAATGGCGAGGTGAAATATCTAGTTCTAACAACCGCTTTAATTTTCACGTTGTCTTTGACTTCTAGCAAGTTCTTTCAAACTTGTATATCTAATTCTAACCGCTGTAATTTTTATCGATTTTGCAGGACCCGAGCCCACTTAAGTGCCGTGGTTGAGCTAAGGAGATGGAACACATAACGATGCAAGATAATCGAGTGATTGAAATTATCAAGTTGGTGGGGCTAGAAGGATTGTTTAAGGCCCCTTCTAGAGTGATAGATCATTGTCTAATATCGGCCCTAGTTGAGCGATGGCGACCGGAGACGCATACGTTCCATCTTCCACATGGTGAGATGTCAATCACCCTAGAAGATGTGGAGATCATTTTGGGACTTCCTATAGATGGTGAGGTCTTGGTTGGGCCGACTGCTGTGGTGGATGGGGATTGGAGGCAACTATGCGTGGAGTTGCTTGGTTTTGAAGTTCCGGCGAATGACAACAAAATTTTGGTGGGGCAAAGAATTCTCATTAGCCGCCTTGTTGAGCGCATTACAGAGCCACTGCCTCATGACGCAACAGAGATTTAGATACATTAGTATGCCCGGTGCTATATTTTAGTGCTACTAAGAGATAAGATTTTCATGGACAAGTCGGGCGATAGGGTTCATCTGATGTTCTTGGAGTTCCTGCGGAACCTTCGTGATCCGCCACAGTATAGTTGGGGTAGTGGTTGCCTGGCCTGGTTGTACAGAAAGTTGTGCCAAGCAAGCAAGAAAGAAGCATCGCAGATTGGTGGGGCTTTGCAATTGGTCCAGTATTGGCCATGGGCAAGGTTGCTATTCTTGTGCCCGAGGATAGAGCCTTTACCTGGATGTGAATATGGCCCATGGCCAAAAGCTCCACTTGCATTTAAGTAAGTATTTTCCTGATATTTACTGTGTTATGCAATGTACTCTTCTTAGTAAGTAAGTGGTATTATCTTATCTTATGTTATTCGCTCGTAACTGTAGGTGGGTGAAGGTGCCGAGCCCGAAGAGTAGGCCATCCGCCACGGCGTTGATTCACTATCGCGAGCAATTAGTTAGAATGCAGCCGGGTCAGGTAATAATATCCAAAAATTCTATTTTGTTATGTTAATTTTCCTTAAGAATATGTTAAAATCATTGTTCTAACATATCTTCTGTTTGAATTTTTGTTTTTCCCTTTATTTATCTATGTATTCCCTCTTGTTTCACATTTTAAGATGTTATGATAACTATTTTTTGTTTCTATTGTAGATTATGTGGCAGCCATATGAGGCAGACTTCGGCCACCTTCTTGACTTCTGCGTTGCAAGGAGGGATATGTGGACGGCAAAGGTGTCACTTATGTGTTTTTGCATAGTAAAGACACACCACCCAGACCATGTCGTTCAACAATTTGGGTTGGCGCAGGAGCAGCCCGACCATGTTGTATACGATGATAGACTGCATAGAATAGACTTACGTGGGAAGGTGGAAAAGAATTGGAGGGAGGAGCATGGACCGTATATCCTTACATGGGATATGAGACAACAACGGGATCCCTAAGTTTTGCCATTTTCCACAACTGCATGTTCTTTCCAGTAACCGAACGTCATAACTGTGGTTTCCCCCTCCTGCGCTACATGGGTTGTGTGAAGTAACTACCTGATCTCGCATCTCTTGATTGCTAAATGCCTTGACATAGTGTTTCTCATATTTACACCTATTTCCCTCCCACATGGAGAAGGCATATGTACTCCATTTCTTACCCTCCGACAACTCATTCATAATTTCTTTGTGCCAGTCGTGGAAATATTCAACAAGTTCAGACCGAGTAAACTCAACCATTGCGGCAATAGGAAGGCCCCGTGCACCTTTCAATACACCATTGAAGCACTCTGATATATTGGTTGTCATTGCCCCAAAACGTCTCCCAACATCATGTGATTGGGTCCGCATATCCACAAACTCACTCATTAAGTATGTTTATGGAAGAAAATCCTTTTCCTTGCCATCCTTCCCCGTCACCTTCTTCTTATTCCTAATGGCCTCAATGTCCACCTGCTTAATGAACTCCATTATGGTATCAAATTTTACTACCTGAGTAGCATATCCCGCTTTCAACACCGCTGACTTTAAAGTCGAGTTCTAAAAATGTGTGTTGAAGTTGCTAGCAACATGTCTCAGGCAATATCTATGAAATACCCATGGTCTTCCATCATCCCCTCTAGGCCAGTTTGCAATGGCGTTTTTGATACTGAGATGTCGGTCAGAAATTATGCAAATGCCTTTGTCAGGTATCACGTGGCCAATCGTATCTCTGAGGCATTTTAAAAACCACCTCCAACTGGACCCTGACTCACAATCCACAACAGCGAAGGCGAGAGGGAATACCTTGTTGTTAGCGTCGGTTGCCATTGCGACCAACAGCTTTCCCTAATATTTACCATAGAGATGGGTCCCATCAATACTAATAACCGGCTTGCAATATTTGAATCCATCAATGCTTGGACCGAAAGACCAAAACACATAATGCAAAAATACGGTGTCATCTTCACCGATGGGTTTGGTACGATAGAACACCTGGGTAGTCGAATCTTGATCAATATATGCCATTAGCAACTTTTGCAACCTTTGGTAAGACTCTTCTCAATTCCCAAACATCTTCCCAATCGCCTTCAGTTTCACATCCCATACCTTGTAGTAAGAAGGCTTATGGCCTTGATATTTCGACTCTATCATAGATCTGAGATGCTTAATTGGGGTAGTGTGTACCTCACATAACTTCTTAAGGATGTCTGATGAAATAAAATTACAAGTCATCATTCTACCATCATTCCGCACCCCGGTCGATATACATGTGTGAGAACCCACATAAACGGTGACCATCCATAATCCGTAGAGATTGGGCTTCATAACTGCACAGACATACCACTTGCATGACTCATCCACGCATTTCGCACAAAGTTTTTTCATCGTCAACCTACTAATCATAAAATGTTTGTTTTCATTCAGAGCACAACTTATTAATACCCGCTGCACCTCTACTTTATTGGCAAAAGTCAACCCTTTGCACAAATTCATCCCCTCTCTCCAAGTAGACACAAATGGTATCTCAACATGTGAAGGATCAACCATGTTTTCCCAAGTATTTGCAGAAAATGATAAGGCAGGAGGTGCGTAGGCAGGGATTGTGTTGTCCATGTTTAGGACACTAATAACATTGTTAGCATTAAGTTCACTACCGTCCAATGTCTCATCGTCATCAATGTCCCTCTTGAAGTCCCCAAAGTCCCCTCAGTCAATCCTCTCTTCAAAGTCATCGCTATCGACAAGATCTTCACCGTTAATGGCAATAGTCTCATCAACATAGTCGTCATCATCATCGTCCTCATCATCATCATCATCATCATCATCATCGGCATGAACATCATCATCCTCTACATGTGTAGAATACTCATATTGAGCATCCGAAACTGTAACCTGTAAACTTGTGGCTGTTTGTTGGATTTCATCATCTACACGCGGCTCCAACTGTATATACAACTCAATACCACTGACTTCAGGTATTCTCTCCAACTTGTCAAACATGATCTTTACATGTTTATCTGTTTCTATCGTCATATACTTGTAATTAATCCGTTGCTTCAAGACTTCATGTGGCATACGATAAGTAATTTGTATGTTGTGTACAGCAGGATTTGCACACAATTCCTCCATAACTATCATCTTCAATTCATCAAGGGTTTTCAACCTACGATCAATTTGGGTATAATAGAACTTTATACCCGGCCCTTCAAATGGCAATCCCTTGTTCACATTGGCATTCTTAAGCGGACCACCATGGTATAGGATTATATCAATTTCAGGCATTGTAAACCTGTTAGAGTCAAGTTACTATGTTAGTTAAAAAACATTTTATATACTTAAACTACACAAAGTAGAAATTCCAATTCATTCAACTGGTATGAATTTCATTACACATTCGTTACATATTTCATACTTAAATCATTTTTCCGTCATGCTAAGACTACCCATTTCATACCCAATACAAACCAAAAAAGGCAAAATCCTTATAAAAGTATACAACATTTTATCATGTTACATATTTGCCACATTTACATACCCATTTCATACCCAATACAAAAAAAGTCATTTCATTACACATTCAAAAGCATGAATAACATACCCATTTTATTACAATTCAAAGAGGGGGGTAGTCACTCATTCCATTTCATACCCATTCATCACAATTTATTCACTACCCATTTCATACCCATTTCTTACCCAATCATCACAATTCATTCACTACCCATTTCATACCCATTCATCACAAAAACCATACAAATAAATACTCAAAAAATTAACACTAACAAAACAAATAATTCACAGTATTGGTAAGAAACTAAGTTATGTTAACTATCTACAAAATAAATAGTCAAACTTTTTAAACTCACACCCAATAACAACCAATACCCAACTACGAAGACATTCAAATCAAAAAAAACCCTTACCTGAGATATGAATTTGTTGAAAAGGAAAAGCAGTGAGAGATGCAATGTGGTGAGTTGTGAAAGGCAATGTAGTGTGGGGTGAGGTCGACAATGAGTATTGAGGTCAGACTGTATGAAATGAGAGATTGGTGTATGGGTGAGAATGGACACATTTTGATCTGCTGCGTGTGTTATATAAATTTCCCAGTGAAACTCGAGTCTATAAGACTAGAGTTCTATGAAGAAGATATCGAGTTTCTAATACTCGATATCTTTGGGTTTTTTTGCTTAAAATCGAGTCTAAAAGACTCAAATTTTTTTTTTAAGAAATCGAGTCTTAAAGACTCGAGATCTATGTGGCATTTTTTTATCCAATAAGCAATTGCAATACAAGTACAAAGCGATTTTTTGAAACTTGAATTTTAAGAGGATCTCGAGTTTCTAAAACTTGAGATGCTACTTTACTTAATCAAATTTTTTCATTGCTAAATTACTATATTGCTTTCCCTCACACTGCTACTCTGCACATTACCTCGCAAATGTTTTCCATTGCTCCAACCACAACAGTTGTGAGAACATCACTTTGTTCCCATCATCCTATCCACCTTGACAGTCTGTCCAGCCCTTTCTTTTCATGTGCTATGGTTTCTTTCTTACTCTGTTTTGATCCATCTGCAACAAAAAACTCATTATTAACACCCTGGCAACAGCCAGCCACATTCTCCTTACTGTTCTAAGTGATATTTTCTCCATGAGGAACAATCATTGCTTCTGCTGAGACTATCTTGACTAGCAGCTACTGTATTTAACAATTCTCAGAAACCATTATATGGGAAGCTAGTTCAAGTTGATATCTATTTCAGCCACCTTCACTTTAAGCTCAGTGAGGAATTCCTTGATCGGCTCCCATAACTTGGCCCTCTCTCTGTCACATACCACAAGCATTAACTGCTCAAGATCTATTGTTGATTCTGGCAATGGATTACGCAAACTCAAGCAACCTTTCATATTGAGAACTTCTAAATTACAAAACTAACCAATGTGTTTTGGCAACTTGCAAATGCTTAGGCAGTCAGATATGTCAAGAATGCGTAATTTACTAAGGCCTCTGATCGACTCTGGCAACTCTGACAAATCAGTACAAGACCTAAACCTTAGCACTTCTAAATTCACTAACTTTCCAGTTCCTTCAGGTAGTGCTGCCAACTTATGACAATTGGTGATGCTGAGTTTTCTTAGGTTTAAAATATCACAGAGCCCAACAGGCAATTCCACCAAATCAAGGCTAAGTCAATGCTTGTCTCTGTTAGATTTGGCAATGCATTTGAAACCTGGATAGTGCAGTTCCCAAAAGCCTTATCAATATTACACATAAACAAGGATAATTTCTTCACACTCTTCAATGGTACATGGGTCTTGCAAAGGGAAGAAATTGAAACCTTCTCTAATCTTATTCTCTTTAAATTGAGAAGAGACCCGAGCAATTGAAAATTGCTTATTTTGGCACGAAAGAAACCATAATTAGCGACTATCAAAACCTTGAGTTCATCCATTTTCTCCACAAATTCAGGTGAGGTGTAATTCTTTGATTGAAAATTCAGAACTAGAACCTCAACTTTGGGTGCTTGAATGTTGCACCAAATTGGCGAGAACAATTCATCCGCAAAAAGAATGGTATACAGTGTGACAGACCATTAATATTATGCAGGTTACAAATTTTATGTGTGTATCTTTGATACAGAGAAAATGTGCCAACCAGTTGATATAGATAATAAGCGAGCATTAATGAGTTGTTGTTTCTTTTCCATCCACCACTTTGGTAGTTTGTTTTCACTTATGTTCATAATCAGCCTTGCCCTTTGTTCTATAGGTTCCTGACTGCTCTCATGCATAGCAAGCTCTCTAAAAATATCATGCTGCGTGACGAAGTCTTCATTGAAATAGCTTTCGATCTCACTTGCGTCTTTTCTGGTGAATAGGCAAAATTAATATAGTCAAGTTTTTCAGTCTTCACATATGAAAAATATATGTTCCATTATTTTCCAACATAAATAAGAATATAATGACACAAACAAGGGAAATCAACACCATTAGTTTTTATCCATCATAATTGAATTCAAATGTTGCAAGCCAAGCAGCAAAAAGGTGTAGACTAATAAAAGTTGAAATCCCCCTCTTGTCTGAGGTAGAGTAGTTGGAACACCTGATTGTTTCTAGATTGGTTCAAGTTTCCTTATTTATAGCTTCTTTAGTAATCACCTGTCATATCTAAGGTATGAAAAATCATAAATATGCCATCGACATGTCAAATAACCTATAATAACATATTATCAGTTGCCATCAAAGTTAATTAAGTCATAAGACATGATAAAATATTTTGTGCCTTAGGCCAGGTATAGATTTGTGGCATAATACAACCAGCAACTAGCAGTAATTATCTGAAGTAATCACACAAGTAAATCATATTATTGAAATAAAAAGCCAGCATACCCGGAAAGTCGGACCACCCTCTGCTTCAATATACTTGGAAGTTGGTACAATCGCTAGCCTAAGTAAATTCACCGACCACCCTCTGCTGCAATATACTCGGAAGTCGGACCTCATACATGATAATCGTTTCCCTGATATCTATGTTAATTGTGACGGTATTGTGGATGCCTAGAACATGTTTGATGAAATGGGTGAACAAGGACTTGTTCTTGGAACGCCATGATATTGGGCTATGCAAATGTGGGGGGAAGCTTTAAGAGGCTACAAGGTTGGCTAAAGGAATGCTGCAAAGAGATAACTTTTCACGGGCGGCAATGATGCCGTGTTACGTTCACCATGACTGGCCTAAAGAGGCGTTGGAATTTTACAGAATGAGGTTAAGACATTGGAATTCAAAATCGAGTAAGTTCACTGTATCCAGTGCTCTTCCTGCTTCAGATTCATGGATATATAATGTGGAATGGATTGGATTTAGATGATGCGGTTTGGAGTGTTTATCAGACATGTATGGGAAATGCGGGAGTATAGAGGAGGCTAGGCAAAATTTTGACAAGATGGTGGATAGGGATGATGTATCTTGGACAGCCGTGATTGATAGATACTTCGAGGATTGGACTGTGGAAGAGGGATTTTCTTTGTTCTCGGTGTTGATGAGATTGGTGATTAGGACTAATGGTTTCACGTTTGCTGAGTTTTTAAATGCTTGTGCTGATCATATTGCATGAGACCTGGGCAAGCAAGTTCATGGCTACATGACAAGGATAGGGTATGATTTCCTATCATTTGCAGCAAGTGCTCTTGCTCATATGTATTCAAAGTGTGTGAATATTCAGAATGCTAAAAGGGCATTTAAAGGAATGCCTCGACCAGATTTAGTTTCATGAACTTCCCATGCTTGATTAATTTGATGAAGTACTTTGATAAAGGAAAAGGGTGGATTAACACGTATAACAGATCATTCTGCTTGTACCACTGAGAATATTATTAACCAAACGCCCATGAAACCTGATAAGATCTTTTGGGCTTCCCTACTTGGTGGTTGTAGAATTCATGGAAACTAGTTTCAAATATAAAAATTGAAATAACCCATGGAATATGCCAAAAGAATGACCAAGTATAATTGTACATCATTCCGGGCCTCTGCAGCTGCATGATGTCTTCATTAGCAAAGCATTCATCTGTTCTAACACCTTCCTCGCATCATGGTGAGTGACAGAGAAAGCATCACAAAAACCAACTGAATCTGAGAAGCAAAGTTCACTTGTTGACCCTATAACTAGATGTTTTTTTCTTCTGCTTTGGGGGACAACGCTTGGGCGGGATCAACAGCTTCAAAGAGAATCATATTTAAAAAATGAGGACCCAATGGCAGCACACTTCAGTAACCTTTCAATGCCATAATGCTATAAGCTTCTATGTAAGAAGCTTATGGAAAATGTTGACCATATAATAGAGTAATAACACAAATTATTGTTGCAATAACTTAAAGGTTTTGGTTGAATTAAAATAGTACAAATTCAGGTGATAAAGAATTTAGACTATAGCATAATTGTTATAAAAATTAGAAATTAGTTGAAGCAAATAGTTTTTCATAAAAAGCAAGAATTTTAAGTTGCATGCACATATCCTTTTTTTTTTTTTTTTTTTTTTGGGTGCTAAATTGATATGAAGCCTCTTAATTTGGAAATACACTTCAATGACTATGAGGTGCATTTTCATAAGAAAACAAAACAACACAAAATTCAATTTTGGTTGTAATAATTTTCAAGCTCTTTCTCAATTGGATACCTCAAAGTTACGTGCTTTAAGGGCTGAATGCAAATTATTCAAAGTTACATGCAAAGATGAGATTGAAGGTTAAATGCGAAATTACTTCAATAAAGTGCCACATAACATGACTTCGTGTTTCAAAATAATATATATGAAGTTATTTTTTATGGCTGCACATTTCCTTTGTAAAATCATTATTACAAATAGTTTAACAATGGAAGAACACTAAATGACCAAATAAGGTGATATGGAACTTTATAGAATATAACAAAATGAATTATAATATATTGCACATTTGATATACATAGGGCAAAGAGTGAATTGTTACAAATTCCAAATAAATTGTAAATAAAAAATAAAAAGAAATCATATGAATTTTTAAATCCATATGGTTATCACCATAATTCCATTTAAATAAAGTTGTACATATTTAAGGCCAGGTGACTCAATATTGTATCTTTGAACGAGATCTAAATTGACACAAGGCCAAATGGGGTCCCGTTACTTACATGTGTTGGGTCACCACCAACAACCAATACTATATTCTCCCTTAAATTGGCATCAGCAAGCAGCCAAGCACCAAAGGCCAATTTGTTTTTGTAAATATGAAATTGTTTGCTGAAATAATATTTGCAAATACATGTCATGTTAGATTTATCTAGCTAATATCAATTCTCCAATCTTATACTAATCCTTGATGTGTGTTTTTTATTGTAAAATGAGCATATTGTAGTAAATTGATCTTAACACAAACAAAAATTTCAAGAAATATAGAAATAACACTATAGGCTGCCAATTCATGTACTCCATAATTAACCCAAAATAGAAAAAATTACCATGTTATATCACCATGACCCATCTTGGATTATTCCACCCATGACGTTCACTTTCTTCTTCAATATGCAAGCTTCAAATCCTTGATTGTTATGATTTATCAGTGTCATAGAAAGAAGGAAAACAACTATTTTTTTTGTCAAAATGAGTATGAGTATTGCTTGTCAACATCTAGAGAGAGAGAGTACCAAAGGAAGTGTCATCTAGCAAGTTGAAGACAGAAATACAAATGGTGGTTCCCAATGTGAGCACAACCCACAAGGTTCAATATAGTTTTAACCTTGCCTTCTTCACATTAATGCTTTTGCATTTGTATTCTAGTTCTAGTACTCGTAGAAAAAGAATGAGAATAGGAGGAGTTAGGCAGTGCAAGAGTCACATGTGAGGATGGAGATGAAAAGCCTAAATCTGATATGTACCAAGGCCGGGTAAATGAAAAGAATTGTAATTCCTTTTAAGATAAGGATATTCACCCTTTTAAATAAGAGAGAAAGAAATGACCACATGACACTTATTACAATTTTAGGTGAGGTGGAAGGTCAAATGGAAAGGAAAACTACTCTAAGGAAGCTGTTCAAGTATGCTAAAAGACATGAAAATAAGAGAGATGTGGAGGAAGTAAACTCTTCAAAGGAACCGCCATATGGCGGGACCTCATGCTCTGCTGCGTGAGCTCTCTGCTTATAAATATATATATATATATATATATTGATTATTCTCAATGGGGACTTGTATGCATCCTCAAACACCTTGACAATCTGTGCATACTTCTCTCATGAAGAGCACTCTCATGAAGAGAAATCATTAATGCTTCTTCTGAGACAGTCTTGATTAGCACCTACTATTGGCAATGTCATTGACCTTGATTTTTTTGTACTTCCTTTTGACTTAACATACTCAAACCTACAATAGTTTCCAAGAAGAAACAATTCTCGGATATCATTATTTGGAAAGTGATATCAGATATGGTGTGTAAACCACAAGAAGCAAACATGTTTGCTTCAAGAAAATAATTTTGAATTCACAAGGTGATAGAGTCTAGAATCCACTAGAAAAAAGAGGACAAAATGTATGTATTTTTATTAATCTAAACAATGAATGCCTTTAGAGCATTCACATCAGTGTAACTATTTTGATATTTCTCGCCAAAAGCCAAAAAATATATATATATATATATATATATTTTCAACTCTCTCTCTCTCTCTCTCTCTCTTCAAATCAAACCTCCACAGCTGAGCTCCTCCTTTATGGGTTTGGATTTTTTGGCTAGGCTTGGCATATGGGTCAAGTGGTTGGGTTGTGTTCGCTGCTATTACTCTGTCATTGTCCGCTACCTGTGATGGTACTGTTGGTGGTGATTAACAAAAACAGCTCTAGTTGGGAGATTTTGAGGTCCAAGTTTATACTTTGGGAGATTTTTAAATTTGGGATGTGGGTGTGATGGTGAAGGTTGTGGCTGTTCTTGGAGGTAGTCATTGACAAGCAAATTCCCCTTTTCTAGACCTAATTCCATGATCCAGATGATCTTGGCAAGGGGGATATGAACTTAGAAAGTGCACTGGAAATGTAGGTAGCTGTTTAGCTTAGGGTTTTTTTTTTTTTTTTCCCTCACTTTTTCCTTTCTTTCTTTTAGTTCTGGAAAAGAGAGAGAGAGATTTGAGGGAGAAAATAGTTTTTTTTTTTGGATAAATTTGGATAATAGATTGAGGAGATTGATGTAAATGCCCTTTGGGGCTATAACATGTTTAAATAGTAAAAAATATATATATAAAATAAAAATAAAAAAACCTAAGGTTGCTAGTAAAACACCCACAGTACCCTAATTTACACTAATCATGAAATTAGGTAGCAAAATAGTAAATTTGAACAAAAATGACAAAATAAAGATAATTGCAAAATTAAAAACTACCATCTCTAAGAGACATCACAGAACAAACAAAATCTTATTCTGTCTTTTAAATTAAAAGTTATAAAGAAAAAAAAGAAACTAAAAATGGCAAAAACATAGATTCCTAAGGGCTAAACAAAAGAAATTGCCCGAAAAGCAACTTTGCACCTAGTGTCGTTTCCCTTAATGTCACCAATTTTCACACAATTCTGTCACAGTCGTTGATGATTTATACTCATGCTTTTCTACTTCTTGGATTTTTCGCCTGTTGACTTACGGCAGTCTCTCTATTAAAGGGAAGTCTGTGCTGTCTCATCTACATCAAGAAGCCAATTTAAGTTGATATCTTTTTCAGCCACCTTTACTTCAAGCTTGGTGAGGAATTCCTTAATAGGCTCTCATAACTTGGCCCTCTCATCGTCACATACCACAAGCTTTAACTGCTTAAGATTCATTATTGATTCTGGAAATGATTACGCAATCTCAAGCACCATTTCATGTTGAGCACTTCTAATTTACAGAACTCACTAATGTGTTTTGGCAACTTGCTATTGCTTAGGCAGTCAGATATGTCAAGAATGGTTAACTTATCGAGGCTTTTGATTAATTCTGGCAACTCTGACAAATCAGTACAAGACCTAAACTTTAGCACTTCTAAATTTACCAGCTTTCCAATTTCTTTTGGCAATGCAAACAACTTATGACAATTGGTGATGCTGAGTTTTTTGAGGTGGACAATATCACATAGCCCAACAGGCAATTCCTCCAGATCATTGCAATAATCAATGTTTATCTCCGTCAAATTTGGCAACGCATCTGAAACCTGGATAGTACAATTCTCAAAAGCCTCAACAATATTACACATAAACAAGGATATTTTCATCAAACTCTTCAACGGAACAAGGGTCTTGCAAAGGGAAGAAATTGAAACTTTCGCTTATCTGATTCTCTTTAAATTGTGTATAGACCCCAAAAGTTGAAAATTGCTTAGCTCAGCACGAAAGAAACCATAATTAGTGACTATCAAAACCTTGAGTTCATCCATTTTATCCACAAACTCAGGTAAGGTGTAATTCTTTGTCTGAAAATTCAGAACTAAAACCTCAACTTTGGGAGCTTGAATGTTGCACCAACTCCAAGAGAATGATTCATCTGCAAAAAGAATTGTATACAGTGTAACAGGCGATCAATATTTTGTTGTTTGCAGTGTATGTGTATATGTGTCTTTGTTAGAGAGAAAATGTGCATACCAGTTGAAATAGATAACAAGCGAGCATTAATGAGTTGATGTTTCTGTTCTCTCCACCACATTGGTAGATTGTTTTCACTTATGTTCATAATCAGTCTTTGTCTCTGTCCTATAAGTTCCTGGCTGCTCTGATGCAAAGCAAGCTCTATAAGAACATCATGTTGTGTGACAAAGTCATCATTGTAATATTTGTGCACTTCACTTGCATCTTTTCTGGTGAATGGGAAAAATTAGAAGCTTAGGACGTATTCAAAATTTTCAGAGTATAACTTTGTAAAGAGCTAACATAAGACACGTCTTTTAATATATGACCAACAGAAGAGTGAAACACATCTCCACGCCTAAGAGAGTTGATAACAATCTCTGAATTACCTTTGAAAGAGGACAGGTGAAAGCTCGTTCCAATTAAAAAACTGCATTGCTCTTCTTGCAGCTAAAGCCTCCACAGCCACAACAGAAGGTTCTTAAAGTGCTACTGGAGAAGCCAATTCAAGTTGATATCTTTCTTAGCCACCTCAATGTTAAGCTTAGCGAGGACATCCTTGATAGGCTCCCATAACTTGGCCCTCTCTTCGTCACATACCACAATCATTAATTGCTTAAGATCTATTGTTGATTCCGGCAATGGATTACATAATCTCAAGCACCCTTTCATGTTAAGCACTTTTAAATTACACAACTCACCAATGTATTTTGGCAACTTGCTAATGCTTAGGCAATCAGATATGTCAAGAATGCTTAACTTATGGAGGCTTCTAATTGACTCTGGCAACTCTGACAAATCAGTACAAGACCTAATCCTTAGCACTTCTAAATTCACCAGCTTTCCAATACCTTTAGGCAGTATAGACAACTTATGACAGTTGGTGATGCAGAGTTTTTTTAGGTGGACAATGTCACACAACCCAACAGGTAGTTCTACTAGATCATTGCAATAGTCAATGTTTATCTCTTTTAGATTTGGCAATGCATATGAACCCTGGATAGTACAATTCTCAAAAGCAGTACCAATATTGCACATAAATAATGATATTTTTCTTAAACTCTTCAATGGTACAAGGGTCTTGCAAAGGGAAGAAATTGAAATCTTCTCCAATCTAATTCTCTTTAAATTGGGTAGAGACCAGAGCAGTTGAAAATTTTTTATTTCAGCATGAAAGAAACCACAATTACTGACTATCAAAACCTTGAGTTCATTTGCTTTCTCCACAAATTCAGGTAAGGTGTAATTCTTTGTTTGAAAATTTAGAACTAAAACCTCAACTTTAGGTGCTTGAATGTTGCACCAACTCCCCAAGAATGATTCATCTGCAAAAAATACATTGTATACACCAAAAAATTCTTCAGCGAGGCCAAGCTAAATATAAAATAAATCCAAAGAAAAACCTACACACACAAAATATGTTTGTAATATTATTTAATAGATGCTATTTTCTTACATATAACAAAGTATGTCTAACATTAATAAAAACTAAAAGATTTTTAACTCCTAACCATGAAATCAACATTTATTGTTTCTTTTAAAAGGAAAAAAAAAATTCAGATCTCTAATTTTCTAAATGAAATATTATAAAAATAAAGAATGTTTTTATTAAAAAGATTTACTTATATACTTCTAGGATATACTATTATGGTATAAGAGTATAGAGTGTTAATAATATATAAACTATTTTTATGAAATACATTAAATACACTTTAAATTAATGAGTTATTCATGGTATAAGAGTAATTAGAGGAAACAAAAATGATGTATTTGTCATCTAAATAAATGTGTTACATGTCTTTAGGGGGGGGGGGGGGGGGGGGGGGGGGGGGCATTATTTAATTTATATCTAAAGATGAATTTTTTTACCAAAAGTATAAGAGGGAGGATGGATTTTTCAAAAGTCAAGGGGCTTATGCGCCCCCCCCCCCCCCCCCCCCCCCCTCCCTCTGCCCCTGATTGAATATGATGTGATCAGCACTCAATATTATGTAGGTTACATAATATGTATGTGTGTGTATTTGGAAGAGAGAAAATGTGCCAACCAGTTGAGATGGATAATAAGCGTGCATTGATGGGTTGTTGTTTCTGTTCCATCCACCACTTTGGTAGATTTGTTCCACTTATGTTCATAATCAGTCTTTTCCTTTGTCCTATAGGCTCCTGGCTACTTTGATGCAGAGCAAGCTCTCTTAGAATATTATGTTGTGTGACAAAGTCTTCATTGTAATAGCTCTTGACCTCACTTGCATCTTTCCTGGTGAATGGGCAAATTAGAAGCTTAGAAAAATATTTTTTAAAAAATCATTTTTCACACACACACACACATATCTCCAACAAAATTAAGAATATAATTACAGGAAGTTATAGACTAACAAAAGTTAAAATCCCTCTCTTTTCCTGGGCAGAGTAATTGACATCTCTTATTGTTTCTAGTATGGAACAAGTTTCTTTCTTTCTAGCTCTTTGTTGTAATCACATTTCACATCAATGAAAAAAAAAAGTCCAAATTCAGCGCGGACAGGCCAAATAAACTATAATAACAAATTATCAATTGCCATCAAAAGTTAATTAATCCATAAAGGGTTATAAATAGGTAGCATACCTTGTCATCTCAAGGTTAGCCAGATTTCGAAGGGTGAGTTCTTGCAAATTGGCAATCGCGTGGATGCCATCTTCATCTAGTTCATATAATTCTGCCCACATATCAATAAGGATAGCAGCAGAGATCCTTTGTTCTGCATAAAATGAACCAAGGTCCATGAAGCACTCTTTGATAGTGATCTTGTCATCTGGAAATTCTAGGCTTTTTTGAAGATGAGGAAGCAACTCAGTATCAGAATTGAAAAAAAAATGACCATCAGACCATTTCAAAAGTCTACTGTGCCATACAACTGCATGTTGCCCACACAGTGAGCCACCAATCATTTTAAGGACCAATGGAAACCCCCCACAACCTCTTACTATCTGCAATGCAAGGAACCAAATAAACTCAATTACTGTTCAAAATTCAACAAGGCTAATTTTTTTCCAAGATTTAAATTATCTAAACGACATTAATTATTCAGAAATATGAAAACGGAGCGTATGACAAAATTTTCCCCCTTTTTTGCAGTCTCATTTTGGAAAGTTGGGTTATTGGAAACAAAACAAGCAAGCTTAAAATTATGTATTAGTAGGAATAATGATTTTGGCAAAGTACATTTGGTATTATGTATGTACCCATGAAAAAATGTATATCTTCTGATATATATATATATATATATATATATATATGACAGATTCACCAAGTACCTTTTTGATATCTTCTTCTGGAATATAAGAGCTCTTATCTTGTAGGAATGCTGAGTGACAAAAAAGAGTCATTGCATCCACATCATTTAGTTGTTTCAAGTTATATGTGTGTTTAAATCTTGGAAATGCAGTTCTTGAAGTAACCAAAATCTTGTAGTTTGGAATATTAAAATTAAACTTTTCAAAAAGGAATTCTGATCCAAGCCAGACATCATCCAGGATCAACAATATTGGATTAGGTCCAATATGACTCAACATTTGTGGTAGCTGGCAGATTGCATCTTCTTCACTTTGAATTTGATACTTAGGCCGATAACCCTTATAACTAAATAGATTTTGTACAATGACCTTCACATTGGGAGTTTTAGAAACGTTGACAAAGAGAATATTGTTCGCAAACATGCCTGTATATCCAAAAACAATGTAGTTAGAAAACAGCCTTGGAGGCACATTTCATGTCTCGTAAAACTACATAAGAAAAAACTCACATAATGGCTAAGTCATGAACAAAATTCCCAAGCCCAATCAAGGGAAAGGGTGAGAAGTGAGCCAACAAAAAAAAAAAGATCTGAGAAATGCCACAATTATAGAGTCATGAGAATTGCTTTTATTTTTTTCAATCATCTCCTAAAATGACATTAATTAAGGAAGTGATAGAGAATATGACTTTGGACATAATAGAATGATCGAAAAGAATACAAGTGGTCGATCATAGATAGTTTGTTGACAATTCATAGCTGAACCACCAAAATTTGGGAATGAGGCTTGATTATTGTTGTTGTACCTCTTTTCTTTTACTACTTTTCTAAGGAAATAATTCCAAAATATGAAATATGCCAATAACACTGCTTCAAGTGTTGAAAGGGCCAAAATAATTGAATGAACATTATTTGCCATGGCCACATATTGGTAGGAAAAACTAACCACTTCTTGGTGGGACCAAAGTCTCCGTCAATGGTGTCAACCAAGTGTGTATTTACTAACATAAAGGTAATACCTGTTAGCCACAGCAAATAACAACGCTAAACTAAAAAGATATGCAATATCAACTCTAAGAGACAAATTATCAAACACATAAAAGGCATACACAGTTTGAAATGAAGCCTACATCCAAACGAGCTCCAACAATCCACTATAGGGTTTACATAATTAATAGTTTTTCGACTTATCATATCACCCCTCTCAATTTATTAAATATTACCAATTTTTTTTCTTTATTTATAAATTTACTTGTGATTTAATTATACAATTCTTTTTCATGTTTATTTATTTATGTTGTACTATTTTTTATTAACCTCACAATATTATGAAAATTTATTTGAAAGTTTGTTCAATTTTTATATAGATATTTTTAGTTAATTTTGCTAATATTTACAAATTTAATATACCTTTATTTGTATTTTAATTAATTACTAAATTAATTCTGAAAACTTCAAGTTTCAATCTCGGTTAAACCTTAGTCCAAGCTTAAAAACCTTGAACTTCTACCTTTTTTGGTGCTTTGAACGCTTCAGGTTTGAAAGCATGCCATAAATTGACTTAGCATCCCTTATGCCATGTCCTGAACAACAGCCTTTGATGCTTTTGATGTGTACTCTCATCTGTTAGTACAGAGACACTTCAATTGCTTCTCTGCCTCTCTAATTAACCATAGCATGAAATTGTTGAAATGGCTGAAACACTTGATCTTTTGTGTTCAACAAATTCCCCACATCTTCCTTGATGCATCGTCAATAAATGTGACAAAATATCTATTGCCACCCAAAGACTCCACCTCAATAGGACCACAAACATCAGAGTGACTAATCCGAAAGGATTAGATTTCTTTTGTGAGGATATGGCAAAAGAAATATTATGTTGTTTATCAAAAAAACAATGATTACAAGGGTTTAGCATTTTACCTTTAAAAAAGGGAATAAGAGACTTCTTTGCTAAAATTTGAAACCCTTTATCGTTGATGTGAGTCAACCTTTTGTACCTCAATTTTAATTTGTTCTTTCACAACATATAATACATCTCTACACACCTTCACATGTGTCTTGTAAAAAGTGCAACAAAGCTTGCCTTTAGCCACCATAAGTGACCCTAGTTAAGTTTACAACTTCCATTACCGAAGTAATTGTCATAATCCCAATGTGGTTATGGAAATAGATGAAGACACAATTCGAACATGTCGCACATCCTTCAAAGTCAATGTATACCTGACACTAGTTTAGATGCAAACATCACCACTTCTCACAATTTTCGAATAACTTTTGTTGCCCATTTTCACAAAACCAAAGTTTCTAGCCATGTACAAAGTGTAGAACTCCTTGTTAGGAGTACAATGGACAGAAGCAGAACAAACCACTCAATTTCCTCCCCAACATGCAAGCACATATCCTTCCCCCAAGAGAGAACCATTACTTGTACACCTGAGCAAGTAGCCGTTATATTATTGTCATAATCTTTCTTTTGATTATTTACCTCCTTTTGTTATCTTTTCCATGCTCAATAATTCATTTTCAAATGGCATTCTTTACCACAATGAAATCATTTGCATTTCTCAGATTTCCCTTTAGTCTGAAATCCTCCCATGGACTTGCCATTATCCTTAAGTTCACAATTCTTGCTTTAACCCATGTTCTATGTAACAAGAGCTTGTGCATTTTCTGTACTAGTTGACTTCCTTCTTGTTTCTTCATTGACCAAACTACTAGTAACTTCACTCATGGACAATACACCTTTAGGAGCAGAGTTACTCAATGTATCAACTACGGTGTCCCAACTATTTGGCAATGAACTTAAGAGCAATAAAGATTGCAACTGCAAGGACCATCTTCATTGTAGACAACTAATTCACAATCACTTTAAAATTCATTCAAGTGGTCGGGTTGTGGTAATCCTCTATAAAATTCATATTAGCAAGCTTCCTAATCAAGAAAGCCACGTTCCCTACTTCTTTCATAACTCATGAGCATCGGTTTCATTAGAAAAATGATGGATTACATGATCATCCAACCAGTGCCTAATGTTTCCAAATGGACTTTTGATGCAACTTTTTTAAGTTTTATCATCCATATATTTTGGCTTAGTTTCATCACCCTCAGTGGGCTCATACAAATCCTTACAATAAAGGAGGACTTCCAATATCAGTTTCCAAATCAACCAATTTGTAGTTATGAGCTAGGATGCACAAGCACGAGTATGACACAGCAACAAGATAATTTTTGAAAAATTAGGACACAATTACGGCATTTACACACACACACACACACACACACACACACACACACACATACATACACACACACACACATATATATATATATATATATTTCAAAGCTATAAAATTTGTTTTATAACAAAAATATTATTTGTTTTTAAATAATTGTTAAAAATTCTTTTAGAAGTGTATTTTTAGCCTAGCCACTGATAATATATACATGTGTCTACTATCTACCTAGATAATGAAAAAAAGAATTTTAAAAAGTTGACTACCTGGCTTGATAGATGGGGGACTTTAACTCATAAAACACAAAAATTTGAAAAGAAGCACCCATTTACACATCTTTTGTTCAAGTGGGTGGCTCGAGATAAAAGAGCTCTTCATGTGCAACACTGTGAGACGGACAAAGCAATAAAAAGCACACATGGACAAAAAGGGAAAAAGGGTAAAATTATAAAAGCAAAATAGATTATAGATCTAAGAGCTGAAGAAGAGGAGATTGGCTTGGGAGGAAGAAGAAGATTAGCGTGAGAGGAAGAAGAAGAAGAAGAAAAAGATCAGTGGAGAGGAGATCGGCGTGAGAGATAGTTGGTTTCAGCTTCTTCTTTTTTTGGGCACATGTTATGTCCTGCGGTGTCTGTTATTTTTATTTTTAATTTTTTTTTTTAGATGGTTAGGACGCACATGCAGCCGTGTCTAACGCATTTCCCATGTCCTATACATGTCAAACACAGGCACGGGCAGCCCAAATGCCGTGTCCGTGCTTTCCAAGTTTTATCGCACAAATTGAGTTACACAACAAACTTGGATAAATAGTTGCTTCTTTAAGAGCTCTACAAATCCAACTTTATCATAATAAAATATTCCAAAAAATTTGTTAAAAAATGCTCTAAACACTTTGAGACACTTGCTTTAATATATTTCAATGAGCATGGTAGAAGTAGGAAGAAGAGCTAAAACGTAAGCTCTCTCTCTCTCTGTGCTTTTTTTTTTTTGGGGGGTGTATATGAGAGCGCTGTAAAGGCTTGAGAACATGGGCCAAAATAAGCAAAAAATGCCTTATTGGCTTAGACCAAAGGCGCAACACAACTTAGCTAATGAGACATAATATTAAAAACAAAATTTATTTTAACTGTATTTCAATTCACTTGTAAATTTTAATTTTCATCTGTAAATGCAATCCTATTCATTCCAATTATAGCCAAACATACAATATTCAAGAATAGTTTCATTTTAGAATTGAACAATGAAGTTTTTTTTTTTTTTTTTTTTTAAATTTGGTTTTGCTACTAGCCTACTACTTGACACTTTACTTATACCATGAAGGATTCAGAGTTTCAGACACTAGCAATATAAATACTTTCAAACAATAGAATTACCTAAAAAGTTTGCCAATTATATATATATATATATTTATATATTACATTAAAGTTGTAACACACTCAAAATTGAAACTGAAATTCAAATTAGTTTCTAATTATTCTCTAATTTTACGGTATATGTCCAATTTATTTTTCTTATTTTTGGTGCTAAGTGATCCATTCATAATACTTAGCATGAAAACTAAGATGACTATCTCACTCACCTAGGTAAGACAATCAAAATCCAAATTACTTTCTAATTGTAGCCTAATTTTGAGCTAGGTATGTATTTCATTTATCTTAATTTTGGTACCAAGTGGCCTATTCATAATGCTCAATGAGAAAACAGAGGTGATTGTGCCATTCACTTAGGTAAGACCTCTTCATCATTACTACTATTGAATTTTCCATGTGTAAGTGCCTAACCACATGCTATAATCTAGTTAGCAAGTAAAATTAAACACACCCACCAATCTATAAGAAGCATGGACTTTGATACAGGACGCTACTATTCTTGAAAGATTAAAATTTGGCGGGGATATAACAATTAATTAATGGATCCAGTTAATGTATGCCCTTAACAATCCATTTTAGAAAAATTTTTATTGGGAATTGAAAAAGCTGTCAAACTTTTTTAACAGTTTTTTCAATTCTCGATAAAAATTTTCCTAAAATGGATTACTAATATATACTCTAAGGGCATATGTTAGTGAAACCCTTAATTAATTAATATCTTAAGTATATTTTATTTATTTTAGGGGATATTTTTTAATTTTTTTTTTTTTTAAGTTTTCAAAATAAAAACTCTGAAATTCTTGAATATATATATATGGTCAAAATATTTTTGTTAAAAATATTTTTTTTTCTCTTTACACCCACAAAGGACGCAAATGTCCACGCCAGGTTTTTAGAGTGTGTGCTTCTTAAATACACAGATCTGGCTCCTACTAGGCCACTTAGGCCATTGCTTGGGGCCCCTATTGAGAATAGGCCCCAAAATTTAGATTAATAATTAGTTTTAGTAAAATAAAAAATAAAATAAAATAAACAAATTTGAAAATATAGTTGAGTTTCTTTTGGGTAAATGAAATACAGTTGAGTTGTGTGCTCTCTATCTTACCTCAATAAGGTCTCAAAAGTAGGCCTATAAAAATCCATATCAAAATTAGGCCTATAAATATCCATATCTATAAAAGTAGGCCTTTAAAATTTATTTTATTCTTGCTATATTATAATTTTTTTTTTATCATAGGTAGTATTTTTTTTATTTGTAAATAATTTAAAAATTGAAAAAAAAAATCAATATATATATATATATAAAACCGAAGCCTCTGAAGTTTCCACAATTTTCCACGTCAACACAATTTTTAAATAAAATTATCATTTTATTTAAATAAAAATATATTTGTTTAGTCTAAATTTAAAAAGGAGTTAAACTCAATCTCTCTAGCAAGTCCAACTTAACCTCAAACTCATCATTTTTTTTTATCATTTTATTAAATGAAATTATTTTTGTTTAGTCCAAACTTAACAAAGAGTGAAACTCTATCTCTCTAACAAATTCAATTTAAACTTAAACTCAAACTCATCATCATCATTTTTTTCAAGTAAAAATATATTTGTTTAGCCCAAATTTAACAAGAAGTGAAACTCTATCTCTCTAACAAGTCCAACTTAAACTAAAACTCATCATTTTTTTATCATTTTTTTAAATAAAATTATTTTTATTTAGTCCAAACTTAACAAGAAGTGAAACTCTATCTCTCTAACAAGTCCAACTTAAACTCAAACTCATCATTATCAATTTTTAAATAAAATTATTTTTGTTTAATTAAAACTTAACAAAAAATGAAACTTTATCTCTCTAACAAATCCAACCTATGAAGCACGGGTGCGTTTCGGGACTCGGGTGCGGGTGTGGGAGCAGGTGCGGGACTTGGCAATTTTTGAAAAAGGAGGGTGCAGGTGCGGCGGGACTCGGCGATTAAAAAATTATTAAAAATATTTTTATTTATATTTTCTATATATTTTTACTACTAAAATATTCTAAAAAAATTGAGAAAGGACAGATTTAGGATGTTTGGGCCTCATTAAAAGTAGATTTTGGCTGTTCCGGCGATTTTAGGTGAAAATTTCGGCCTGTTTCGGCCGTTTCGGTCCGTTTCAGTCGCCGGCCGATACGGACCGATACAGCCCTTTTCTAGCCGAAATTGGCCCGGTTCGGCGCGAATCTAAGCCGATTCGGCGCAAATCGAGCCGAGTCGGCGCAAGTCAATGAAAAAAAAAAAAAAAACTCAGACGCGGCACCGTCGCGCGGGCAGCCGCGTCGGACGCCGCACCCCGCGTCGGGCAGTGTCGGACTCCGGTGCGGCACCCTCCCAGCCGCGTCCGTGCTTTCTAAAATCCAACTTAAACTTAAACTCAAACTCAAACGTTGATAATCAATATGAAAACAAAAAATATGATAGGGCTCAAAAAAAAAAAAAAAGAAACTCACGTTGATAATCGTGGGCTTGGTTTTTGGGTTGAAATTTCTACCTTTTTGGAGAAAATCAAAGATACAACCTATGTCTTCCAGCCTAGGGAACGATAAATTTTTATTTTGTATGTTATATATAAAAATTTGTTGAATTTGGTTTGGTTGAAGTAGAATTTGGGGATTTTATAAATTTTGAAATTTTAAGTCTTAGGGTTTTTGGTATTTGCGTCTTAGTAGGTTGATCTTAATTCTTCACCTTAAATGCTTTTTATTTAGGTTCATGTGATTTTTTGTTTTCTTATTAAAAGCTATGATTTTTGGTTGATTACTTATTTGTTTGGATTAATTTCAATTAATTATTTGTTTGGATTCAACATAAAAGATAATGGAGTTAGTAATTACAATTTTGATATTGTTCCATGTTTTGAATTGTCTATATTGTTATTATTACGAGAAAATCATATTGCTACTCAAATTTGAAATTTGGTGTGCCTTCCTAATACCATGGTCTTTGTTTATATTAGTTTTGAATGTGTATGTGTGCATATATAACTATTGAGAGTTTTACTTTATTAATTTAAGAATTGTAAATTATTTTATAAGTTTCGGTAACTATGCAATTCAATAATGTTCAACGTTAGACAGCACTTCTAAACTATAGAAAAGTATAAAAGTTAAATATTTCTTCATTTTTTTCAAAATACTAATTAGCAAAATGTCTATTTACTCATTGTTGGATTTTTTTTTTCAGAGTCAATAACTTTTCTATGCATCGCATGAGTAAGCGACTAGTAATTTAATAATAGAGCTGTTGATTCAGTCCCATGGTGTCCCCCCCTCTTTTATCGCTAAATAAAAATCCTAGTTGAAATATATATATATATATATATATATAAAAAGCTTAACAAAAAAGGACAACAGAATAGAAAAAATTACTTCTCAAATAGGATATATTAATAAAGAAATTCATAAAAAATTCTTAGAAGATTATGAAATACTATAACAAAAAGATAACAATGAAAACAATCGTAATGAAGTTATAATATATAATACTATAACTATTCTGATTAAAGCAAAACTTAGTTATAGTACTTAGATGTTATTTCTTAGGTTCACCCTCTTAAGATTTAGCTACGTGACTATACTTAACTAAAAATACACTTCTATCTTATAAGAAAAAGCCACATGGCTGAATTTTTAGAGGAAAATCTAAGCAACAACACCTAAGTGCCTTACTTAAGTTTTTTCCTTTGATTATATAAAAGGCTATAAATAATTTCTAAATACTTTTATCTGTTATAAAATTTTATTAACAAAACATGTTACAATTGTTTCTACAAAAAAGAAAATGTTTAAAATTAATATTGATAATATCCTACTTAAAATACATTATATTAGAAGAAAATCTTGAATTAGTGATATTATCAATCAAAAGGTAAATGCTAGCAAGACCTAAATACAGAAACTTTACTAATAATAATGCTACATCCTACATATCAAATAGCAGGAAGAACATATTTTATATTTATACTTGATTTTAAATAAATAACTCATTTATGGTCTTGGACCCCAAACAAATTAAAGAGATGGAAGTAGTACCTTTAATTTTCTCATCCTGACAGAGCATTTGGACCAATGTGGTCTTCCCACTTCCAGCAGGAGCAGTCAATAGAAGCTGATGCACCTCATCCTTCAACAGCAGTGTCTTCAACTCCTTCATTGGCATATCAAACCCCACTGTAAAAATCGGGGGTCTAGGAACCGCACAAAATGCCCTTGGTCTATCCCAGTTCGAATCCTCTTGTTCTTGAATAATATTCAAGTTTACCGAAATCTCAGTCCCATGATTCCTTGTGCTATTTGCTTCCGAGTCATCCTCACAGGACCTTGCGATGTCCTCGTCCGACTCGCAAAGTTCGGCGGGGCAACAGACTCTAAAACAGCAGCTCCACCACCGGCTTTTCGAACATTTGCGAACTTGCTTCTCACCCTTTTTCACGTCTTCTATCGAGCGCTTTGTATACTTTTTTGGGAGATCTAATCGCTTTGTATCATCGTTGAGCAAAAGCAATAAACGATTTAGTGTGGATCCGAGGCGTTTAAGATTGGCCACTTTCTTAACTGCGCCTCCAAATGCTTCAACTTCAATAACTATTGCTACTGCCATAAGTCTTAAACTTTGCTTCGATCGCCAAATACCCCAAATAAATCCAATATAGGTTTTCGAAACCCAATTTAGAAACAAACTAAAAAAGACTTCCCTCTACCCAACAACGCCCAAAAAATCGAAACTTTATTATAATTTTGTTTAAGGATGTTTTAGATCTGCTTTCAAATGAATGAAAAAATGCAACACAGTACGACTTAAATTAGCAGCGATACCTGAAAATTACGAAGCTGAAGTAACACTTATATACAACTGCGAAACGTGTAAACGCGGAACCCTTCAATTTCTGCTTTAGTTTCTTCTGATAAAGAAAAGAAGGTAACCAATATACGATTCCCCGCAATTGCTCATCTTTATGACTGGAAGTTTCGGACCCCTAGCCTACGATTGGAAAGCTGAAAAGCAGCGCGTTTTGCTTCAGCGTTTCAGGTTTTTTTTTTTTTTTTTTTTTTTTTTTTTTAACCGGAAGTGCACTTCACGTGTGACGAAGATCTGCCAGTGGGTCCCGTGAAATGGGTCCCACGGTACTATCTACTTATTTAAAAATTAAAAACTACTACGTCCACAATATTTTTCACAATATTTTCATAACAAATCCTAGTTGACAGGTAAATCCAACACTGAAATTACTTTTTTACCCACTAGTAACAGCAAATAACAACCTGCCAACTAGGATTTGTTGTGAAAAATGTTGTGGACATAGTATTTCTCTTAAAAAGTATTTTGTTAAAGCATTGTAGTTTTTCGTTTTCAGCAAAATAAACAATATTCAAACACAGACTTTACTCTTTTTTTTTATCAGTAGAATTTACTTTTTAGAGCACGGCAGAGACAGACTTTTATTATTGAAATTAAATTAAGACAGGAGCTGGCGTAAAAGGTGTGTTTTACTCTAGTCAATCTTGACCCAACACATCAACCAATTGAGTTATAGTGCTTTTCTCTATCTCTTTCATGACAAGCTCATCTCTCTCTTCCCTTTTCTCTCTTTACCCCTTAGTTCATCTCTCCACCTCTCATCACGACGCCTCTTTTTTTTCGTCTTTTTTCATAGGTCCTTTTTTTTTTTTCTTCTTTAGTTTAAGATTCGCAGGTCACTTTTTTCTTGTCTTTTTTTTTAATTAATTTTTTATCTTTATTCAAATATGCATTTGAAGGTTTTTCGTTGCAAGGCCTATGAAGTGAAATTGCTTTATATTGTGGTTTTGAGTTTTTTTTTTTTTTAGTAATATTGTATTCTATGTTGTTCTTTGTGGCTTGGGTATTGCAAGATTGAAGTAAAGTTGCTAGTTGAAACTGCTAGGTTGATTCTTTTTTTTTTTTCTTTTTTTTTTTGGGTGGATCTGAGTTTGTGGCATGGGTTTCTCACTGGATTTTGTTGTGAGTTCCATTGATGGTTAGTTTGGGTGCATGAACAGCCCCTTTGTTGGGATTTCTTTGTAAAATTTGCAGGTCTTTCAGAGGATTTTGCAAAAGAGAGGAAGATATGAAGAAAAGAGAGATTGTGGCTTCTTCAACGTTGCTTCAAGCCTTTAATGTTTCTGAAAATGTGAGGGAGATGGGAAGAGGAGAGAGGAAGAGAGAAAATGGCTTTTTATTATTTTACTGACATGTCGAGTCAAGATTGACTGGCGTAAAACATACTTTTTACGCCAGCTCCTAATCCAATTTAATCTCTTATTATTATTATTATTATTAAGGTTTATATTACGCATGGCATGGACTTGACCTCTTTATTAGAGCCGGAAAAGAAATAGGAATCAGAATTCATGGCATTGCTTTCACATCCGGTTTTCAAACTTTATAGCCCAAAACGCAAGTTGGATTAAAAAAAGAAAAAACTTACAAACCTTAGCCAATTACAAATAAAAAATTATTATTGCTAAGTTATAGATTGAGTCACGCTAAAACCAACTTGTTTTGGTGAGGTTTAATGGTACATCTTCCATCCAAACTTGGAATTGGGTGTGAAAATTGCTCGTGTACAGTGTTATAATGTCTATGTACATAGGAATAATTTAACATTGAAAAATAAGAGGCAAGGTACTAAATATCTTTTGCAATGTGAGTCACCTTCCAAGATAACCTGGTCAAAACTTGTTTCCATAGTCAATTCAAGAGCCCGTCGTGTTGCCAAAGCTTTGACTTCGATAGCTGTAAAAGGTAGGGGGATGCGTTGGGATAGAGAGACCATAACCTAACAAACTCATTCCTAATTATCACTCCCATACTAGCACAATTTTATGATTGAAAAAGAGTGTCGTCAAAGTTAATTTTGTACTGAGAGTTTTCTAGAGGTTGCCAGCTTGTAGGTTGTCGCCCAACCAATGCAATCATGGAGGTGTTGTGGAGAGCAAACTCACACAATTTGTCTCTTGCCTAACTTAATAACTGATCCAGCGTACCGGTAACTTTTCCAAGCTTGAGATTATTTTGATGGTTTCGTAGCGCCCAAATCACCATTGAGAACAAAGTTGGGTCTCTATTTTCTACAAAAATAAACCCTAATAAATCAATGAAGTTTGAAACTTGCTTTAAACTGCCATGATTCCATATGAGGACTTTATACCAAAGCTCATCCAGTTTTGGATAGAGGTATAGTGCATGCCTCACGTCTTCTTTATGATCATAGCAAAGTTCACAATTGTCTCTAGTGATAATCTGTCGCTTAACCAGATTCTTCTTCATAGGTCAAGAATTTTTGGTTGCTCTCCAAACCAGATTTTTTTTACCTTACATGGAACAATTAAACTCCAAATTGCTTGCCATAAAACTTTCAACTGTGCAATATCGGATTGACCTAGTTGGCTATTCTGAAACTCCAGCTGCAAAAACTGGTACCTTGACTTGACTGTGTACTCTCCAATGGGGTTGTAAGGCCAAGTGAGAATTACATGCAAATTGATTAATTAGTTCGAATTATGTGCAAATTTAATAAACTATTTACCTAAGTTAATTAATTAGTCCAAATTACGTGCAAATTTAATTATGACACAATCAAATCACCAAGCAAAATAGAGTGTAGCGGAAAATAATTTTGGCACAATGATTTGATCACAATGAGGAAAAATGGAAAGCCTCACAAGTAAAACCTCACCAAGTAAATTTTAGGTCACGAATTCCTAATAATCCATTAACAAGAAATAGAGGTTACAAATAGAATGAATTTTACCTAATTCTAAAGTACCTACCTACAGTAGAATCTATGGATCTATTAGAAAGCTCAGCTCCAATCTCTAATTGGACTAGATCTTGTATAAGACTTCTCCTTCGCTTGAATCTCCTATCCGTGACTAATTCCACAGCAACCAAATTGATTGTTGTAGCTTTGCAGAGTTCTTCAATCCACGCTTGGATGAACCGGTAGCAACTTGATGCAAAACCTTAGACACTCAAACATTGCATAAACTCTCTATTATGTGTGTATCTCTCTTTTTCTATGATGATGGATTTTATATACTCTAGAACCCTAGTGCAAGAATCCTTAGAAATGCAAGTCATCATAGGCTAAAAACAAAATTTGTAGTTCAGTTTTCCCGTATCTCGATATGTCAAGCAAGTATCGAGGTTCATTTATTGTCGATAAGTTGATAGGTATCAAGACCTGCACAACATCTTTTCTTAAGTAGTCTTGTATTTTCAATAATGCCACTTGTTAATGAATTATATGTTCTTCTTAAAACACTTGAAACTAAAGACTCAATTACATATAAAGTATATTTTGATCTCGTATGTGCCAATACATAAAAATATGACCCTTGCAATTATACTTTAGGAAATAACTATTATATACTCATTTAATGCACACAATGTACACACAAATCACCTTTTGCACTGAAATCATGACTTCAAATCACAATTTGAAATCAAAAATTTTAAACTGAAATTATTTGAAGTCACAATTTTAGTCCAAAAGACAATTTTTGTGTACTTTGTGTGCACCAAGTGGTATGTAATAAATACTACTCACTTTATACTCATCAATCAATCAACGTATCAATTATGCCTGATTTTTTTTTTCTTCTAATTTTGGTTACGTTTTTTTGAGAAAGCAATTTTGAAAAAAAATGTATGGAATATTGTTATTGGTAAAACACGAAATGGAACAATTAAAGTGAAACATAAAATTTGTATTCTAATTTTATCTTCTTCTTTTTTAAATCTTTTAAATACACTAAAAAGAGAAAATAATTATTTTGAACAAAAATTTTATATAAAAAATAAATAATATCAAAAGTGCACATGAAATTGTCTTTTTCTTGATTACTGTACTCTTCCATTTGAGAGAGAGAGAGAGAGAGAGAGAGAGAGAGAGAGAGAGAGAGAGAGATTTTGAAGAGTCTGCCGCCATTGCATTTTCATTCTACAGTTAAAAAGTGTATTTAACTATTTATGAGACAGATAGAATGGGTTACAGGATGGGGAGATAACGTAAATGGTAGTGTTAAACTTGGTCTATTTGAGTTTTAAGTAATCTTAAATGACGTGTCAATTTATAATGCTGTCACCTAACTATTCGGTTGTATGAAACTAGACACTCACAACATGGAGAAATTATATAGTCCTTATAGTGGACCATTGTTAGTTTAACTTCTTTTTTTTTTTTTTTTTTTTTGCAATTTTAAATAGATAGGAGTCTTTTAATAAAATAGTGGACCACGTCACCATTAGAATTATATAATTTCTCCGCAACTTGCCAATAATATCAGTATACCTTCTCATGATTTGGAGGAGTTGTTGCTAAACTTTTTCCATGAAAAGGTATGTATATTGGTAATAGGCAAAGTATTCTTTCCTGTTGCATCTGAACATATGTACTTCACTACACCCAATATAAAACTGTGACTGAATTAATAGATATGAGTCTTTTAATGAAATGGTGGACCACATCACCATAAGAATTATATAATTTCTCTGCAACTTGCTAGAAACATCGATATACCTTCTCGTAGTTTGGAGTAGTTGTTGCTAAACTTTTTCAATGGAAAAGTATGTATATTGGTAATAGTCAGAGTATTCTTACTTACTGCATCTGAACATTTGTACTCTGCTACATTTAATTCAAAACTGTGACTGAATTAATAGAAAAAAGTCTTTTAATGAAATGGTGGATCACGTCACCATGAGAATTGTGTAATTTCTTCACAACTTGCCAGAAACATCGGTATACCTTCTTGCAATTTGGAGGAGTTTTTGCTAAACTTTTTCCATGGAAAAGTATGTATAATGGTAATAGACAGAGTATTCTTGCCTGCTGCATCTAAACATTTGTACTCCACTACACCCAATTCAAAACTGTGACTGAATTAATAGATAGGAGTCTTATTGAAATGGTCACCATGAGAATTGTATAATTTCTCTACAACTTGCCAAACTTTTTCCATGGAAAAGTATGTATATTGGTAATAGATAAACTATTCTTATTTGCTGCATCTAAACATTTGTACTCCACTACACCCAATTCAAAATTGTGACTGAATTAATAGGTATGAGTCTTTTAATGAAATGATGTATCATATTACAATGAGAATTGTATAATTTCTCCACAACTTGCCAAAAACATATGTATACCTTCAAGCGACTTGGAGGAGTTGTTGCTAAACTTTTCCATGGAGAAGCATGTATATTGGTAATAGACAAAGTATTCTTACCTACTGTATTTGAACATTTGTACTCTATTACACCCAATTCAAAACTGTGATTGAATTAACAAATAGGAGTATTTTATTGAAATGATGCACCATGTTACCATGAGAATTGTATAATTTCTCCGCATTTTGCCAAAAACATCGCTATACCTTCTCGTGATTTGGAGGAATTGTTGCTAAACTTTTTTCCATGGAAAAGTATTGGTAATAGATAGAATATTCTTACCTGTTGCATTTAAACATTTGTACTCTACTACACCTAATTCAAAACTGTGACTAAATTAATATGGGGATTACCTAATCAAATTAAAAAACCAAAAACTTTATAGTAGATACATCTAACAAGCACCTACTTCAAAATTCCATTGCTACATCAAGGAAGCAACTAAATAAATTAAGATAACCAATCACAATTATATCGAAACATCAAATTTAGTTGAGAAGACTCAACCACAAGAAAGGAAAGATACAAATTGCAAAAACTTAATGCCTTGTTTGAATTGAGGGGGGAAGGAGGGGGAGTAGAGTAGAGTTGGCAAAAAATTACGCACAATTAGTAATTCATTCCATTTGCTATGTAGAACGCATCTATATATATATATATATATATATATATATATATATATATATATCTAAAAGCTGGAGCATAGCATAAGGTAATATTCATCTCCCCAGTCCCTACTACCCTCAACCTTAATATCGTTATTCATCTTTCTTTTCATCTTCCTTTATTTTGTCTCTTCATCTTTCCCTTTCTTACCTTTTCATATTCCCACTAACCTTAATATCACTATTCAACTTTCCCTTCATATTCTTTTATTTTGTCTCTTCATATTCACATTATCTTACTATAACTTTGTCATTCTCTCTTCCATTATTTGCATATTTTTTCCTCACAAAAAGGTTATCTCTCTGTCTCTCTCTCTCTGTCTCTCTCTCAATATTTTTTGGAGTATTTTTATTTTATTTTTCCTGCATCTCTACTTTAAGTTGATAAATTTTTGTGTTCGTTATAACTCTACTTTGGGTTGATGCGATTTAGTTTTGTGTTTTAAGTTTTTATTTATTTATTTTTTATTCTCTTTGATTGTTAAATATTATCCTATTGCGTTATAAAAATTTATATATATATATATATATATATATATTTAAAAGACCAATTAGGTATTATTCGCTTTGGGAATAGGCCGAGGAGGCCGATGCCACCCGTACGAATTTGCTCAATCCCATATCGGGGAAAGACGCCTCTCACCTGCAGACTTGATGGGTACACCCCACTTGTGAGCTCATGCTTATAAGCTGTAGGTGGGAGGCGTCTCTCCCTGATGTGGGATTGAGCAAATTCGTGCGAATGACATTGACATCCTCGGCCCATTCCCAAAGCGAACAATACCTGATTAGGGAAAAATTCGTTCTTCCCACACATGTCATTATCATTTTTCTTTTTAATTTTCCTATAATTTTTTTAAAGTTTACTTATTTTTTTAATAATTATACTTTCTCTAACCTTTTTACTCCTTTTACCTTTTCATCTTCCCAGTCCCCACTACCCTCAACCATAAAATCACTATTCATCTTTCCCTTCATCTTCCTTTATTTTGTCTCTTCATTTTTTCCTCCCTTACCTTTTCATCTCCCCACTACCTTTAACCTTAATATCACTATTCATCTTTCCTTTCATATTCCTTTATTTTGTCTCTTCATCTTTCCCTCCATTACCTTTTCATCTTCCCACTACCCTCAACCTTAATATCACTTTTCATCTTTCCCTTAATCTTTCTTTATTTCGTCTCTTCATATTCACATCATCTTACTATAAATTTTCCATTCTCTCTTTCATTTTTTGCATAGTTTTTCTTCACAAAAAGTTTATCTCTCTCTCTCTCTCTCTCAATATTTTTGGAGTATTTTTTTTTTCATTTTTCTTGCATTTCTACTTTAAGTTGATAAATTTTTGTGTTCGTTATAACTTTACTTTGGGTTGATACGATTTAGTTTTGTGTTTTAAGTTTTTTTTTTTTGTTCTCTTTGATTGTTAAATGTTATCCTATTACGTTATAAAAAATTAAAAATAATATATATGAATATAATATATATTATTCTATTACATAACATGATTTGGGTAATTTAGTATTTATTATTATTATATTTTTTTTTACATTTTTTTAAATCTTATTTTATTCAATATTTAAACTCTGCCACATCCTCCATATAATTAAATTATTTATTTTTTCTTATTTTGTTATTTTAAAAAATTAAACATATAATATTTTAGTTAAATTAAATAATAAAATTGTAATATAATTAATAGAGATAATTAATTTGGTATTTATTGTTATATATTTTATTTTTACTTTTTTTTATTTTCGTATTATTTTATTCAACATATTGCATTATAAAAAATGATAAAATTAATTAACCACTATCATTATGGAGTAGTAGTTTATGGTTTACGTTTATAAAGAAATTAAATATATAGAGTTTATATATGTAAACATTCACATTAAGTAAATATATATATACACACACACATCTAAAAACTGAAGCATAGCATTTATTATATATATATATATATAAACATCTATGGTTTTATGTATATAAAGAAATGAAATATATAAAGTTTATATATGTAAAGATTCACATTAAATAATATAAACATCTATGGTTTTATGTATATAAAGAAATGAAATATATAAAGTTTATATATGTAAAGATTCACATTAAATAATATATATATATATATATATATATATATAAAGGTTTAAGAAAAACTATATGTATGATTTTTATTAACTTAAAAGATAATGAAAAACCAACTGTTAATAAATAATAACTATAATAATAATATTATCACACATAATGCGCATGTATGCAACTAGTACCTATAATTTTTGTTACATACACATACACGGTTCAGAAGATTCTATTATAGATGTTATCACATCCTTCTATAAACCAGGGTATATAGAGCCACTAACAAACTTGAACAACTATTGCCACTGCTCCAATATTTCTACAAAACCGGGTATACAGAGCATATTTCAGCCTAGACCTCCTATAAAAACTATAGGCCACAGCAACTGTTTGCCATTGCTCCAACCACAGCAACAGTTGTGAGAACATCACTTTGTTCCCATCATCCTATCCAGCTTGACAGTTTGTCCAACCCTTTCTTTTCATGTGCTTTGGTTTCTTTCTCACTCTGTTTTGATCCATCTCTGCAACAAAAAACTCATTATTAAGTATGAAATATTGGTACTGGTCAAGCATGAAATGGAACAATTAGAGTAGAGCATAAAATTTTTATTCTAATTTTATCTTCTTCTGTTTTAGATCTTTCAAATACACCAAAAGAGAAAATTTGAATTAAAAGCAAAGCTTTTATACAAAATAAATAAATAATATTAAAAGCGCATATGAAACTGTCATTTACTTGATTACTGTACTCTTCCATTTGAGAAAAAAAAAAGAAAAAAAAAGAAGTATTTTGAAGAGTCCGCTGCCATTGCGTATTCATTCTACCATTAAAAAGTGTATTTAATTGTTTATGAGAGAGACAGAACGGGCGATGGGATGGGGGTTAGTGGGTGACAGCAAGAGGAAACCGGAAAAAGGAGGGAGATAACGTAAATGGCGGTGTTAAACTTGGTCAATTTGAGTTTTAAGTAATCTTAAATGAGGTGTCAATTTATAATGTAACTACCTATTAAGCAAGCCAGACACTCATAACATGGAATATTATAAGGTAATTATGGTAGACAGTTTAACTAATTTTTTGTATCATAAGTTGACTCAGTAATTTTAAATAAGTAGAAATCTTTTAATAAAATGATGGGTAAGTGACGTAGTTCATAATGAGAATTGCAAAATTTCTCCATATGCCAGAAACATCCATGTACCTTCTAGTGATTTGGAGGAGTTGTTGCTAAACTTTTTCCATGGAAAAAGCATGTATACTGGTAATACTTAATAGGGAGTAGTTGCTAAACATTTTCCATGGAAAAGTATGTATATTGGTAATAGATGAGTATTCTTACCTTCTACATCTGAACATTTGTACTCCACTACACCCAATTCAAAATTGTGACTGAATTAATATAGGGATTATCCAATCAAATTAAATATTCAATAAGTTTATAATAGATACATCTAACAAGCATCTACTTCGAAATTCCATTGCTACATTAAGGAAGCAACTAAACAAATTAAGATAACCAGTCACAATTGTATCGAAACATCAAATTCAGTTGAGAAGAATCAACCATAAGAAAGGAAAGGTACAAATTGCAAAAACTTAGTAATTCATCCCATCTGCAGAACATATACCTATAATATTTGTTATGAAGACATACTAGGTTCAGAAGATTATATTATAGATGTTATCACATCCTTCTATAAACCAGGGTATATAGACCCACTAACAAACTTGAACAGCTATTGCCACTGCTCCAATATTTCTACAAAAAGACCAGGGTATACTGAGCATATTTCAGCCTAGACCTCCTATAAAAAGTAAAGTCCAGAGCAACTCTTTGCCATTGCTCCAACCACAGCAACAGTTGTGAGGACATCACTTTGTAACCATCATCCTACCAGCTTGACAGTTTGTGCAGCCCTTTCTTTTCATGTGCTATGGTTGCTTGCTCACTCTGTTTTGATCCATCTCTGCAACAAAAAAGTCATTATTAACACCCTGGCAACAGCCAGACACATTTTCCTTAGATTCTCGGTGCTTCTTCTTGCTTTCTTCACATCCCCATTAGGAAGCTTCTGTTCATCCATTTTGCCACCTTCCTCAGTGGCTGCCCTATTTTTCCTCTGCATATAATCAATATTACCTTATGCTCATCTATCGGTTGGAATAATGCCAATGATTGAAAGCGCAATCATCAATTAGAAACCAAAATGACAAATGGGATGATCCTCATTCAGAGAAAATGTGAGAAAAGCTGTCCCTTTTTTTTAACACATAAAAATGTATGAAAAACCACCAAAAGACTTTCCTTTTCCTATGTCTTTCAACAATTAAAAGACTCACGTGCCAGTTATAAAGCTGATAATAGAACTCAAATTGAAACACATGGAAGCAAGGAACCAAATGTAGGCTAAGTTTAGACAGTCACAATGAAATTCAAAGTAAGAAATTTAAACAGATTTAACAGACTACTGAATACATTGGATGTTAAAGGTTTTCTGGTTATAGGCAGAATTGGGATAGTTATGGTAACTGGCTACTTCGAGGGAGCCATCCTCCTTAGAGACAGAGATGGAGATAGAGACAGAAAGAGATGAGGGAAAAGAAAGAGCTACGAACATTTTATTATTTCCATAATTCTGTACATGTTACAATTTCTCTTTAATAGTTTGCTCAGGTACTCAACTGGTAATTACAGTTAATTATTACCCTAACAACTTCTTAACCAACTAACTACTCTAGTAACTGAGACACAGTAACTAACTTGCAACAAACACAACCCCATTGGTGACGAAGCTGAATTGCGGTCTTAACATTGGATTGTAATTGTGAAGTCTAGATAACGTTATAATAGAAATCATGCAAGAGATTGTCTTAGTGGTTGATCACTTGATCTCTTATGATAGCGTGACTATTGGATCTTTGGCATATATAGTGGAAATCTAATCATCGTTCATGAAGCATAATCGTCAACCAACCGCCTGTATATTATTTCGGATGAATTGAATCCAATCTCTTATGGTGCATGACCATTGGATCTTTAGCGTATATGGTGGAAATTTAATCAATGTTCATGAAGCATAATCATTGATCAACTGCCGGTATATTATTTTCGATGAGTTGAATCCAATGCTATAAGAGGCTATCATTTTTTTTTTCTTTTAATATATATATATATATATATACACACACACACACACAAACACACACATAAAACCCAATAAGAGTGACTTTGCCATTTTAGGGAATGAGATTCAACTGGTGCTCAGAAATTAAAACATAATTGAAAGTCGAGCTCCGTAGTAACTAGTAAGTGATAGAATGCTTGTGAAGTTTACCACATAATGTCTCAACACTCAAGGATCTTCTCGATTAATCTGCTTCTATTCTTTTATGCCATCAAATTATCCTGGTACATGATATTTATAATGCAAATCCCCAACTTTGCCTTTTGTTTTCTTTTTTTTCTTTTTTTTTTTCTTTTTTTGGAGGGGGAGACTTGCCACTTTTACACTCTTTATAGGGTAAAAAAAGAAAAACCAAAGACAATAACTTACACACACACACATATACAGGTAAAGGCTGAGTTCATGAGAGACATATATTACAATAATAAAAATTGAAATGACCCAAGGAATATGCCAAAACAATGATCAAGTATAAGCTAAGGCATAAAACAAAGGCCAATGGCAACATACTCCAGTATCCTTTCAATGCCATTGAGAATAATTATTCAGTGGTGACTCGTATACATCCTCCAACACCATGATAATCTCTGCACACAGTTGTTTGTTGAAAAATAATCATTGCTTCTGCTGAGAACTATCTTGACTAGCAGCTACTGTTGTCAATGGCATTGACAGTGATTTTCCATATTTCCATTTGACATAACATACTCAAACCTACTACATTTTCCAAAAGGAAATTTATTCACAGAATTCATCATTTGGGAAGCCAATTCAAGTTGATATCTTTTTCAGCCACCAATACTTCAAGATCAGAGAGGAATTCCTTGATAGGATCCCATAACCTGGCCCTCTCTTCATCACATACCACAAGCTTTAATTGCTTAAGATCCATTATTGATTCTGGAAACTGAGTACGCAATCTCAAGCACCCCTTCATGTTGAGCTCTTTTAAATTACACATCTCACCAATGTGTTTTGGCAATTTCATAATGCTTAGGCAGTCAGATATGTCTAGAATGCTTAACTTATGGAGGCTTCTGATTGAATCTGGTAGCTCTGACAAATCTGTACATGACCTAAGCCTTAACACTTCTAAATTCACCCACTTTCCAATTTCTTCTGGCAATGCAAACAACTTATGACAATTGGTGATGCTGAGTTTTTTGAGGGGGACAATATCACATAGCCCAACAGGCAATTCCTCCAGATCATTGCAATAATCAATATTTATCTCCGTCAAATTTGGCAATGCATCTGAAACTTGGATAGTACAATTCTCAAAAGCCTTGCCAATATTACACATAAACAAGGATATTTTTTTCACAGTCTTCAATGGTACATAGGTCTTGCAAAGGGAAGAAATTGAAACCTTCTCTAATCTAATTCTCTTTAAATTTGGTAAAGACCCAAGCAGTTGAAAATTTCTTATTTCAGAATGAAAGAAACCATAATTATTGATTATCAAAGCCTTGAGTTCATCCATTTTCTCCATAAACTCAGGTAAGGTATAATTCTGTGTCTGAAAATTTAGAACTAGAACCTCAACTTTGGGTGCTTGAATGTTGCACCAATTTGGCAAGAAGAATTCATCTGCAAAAAGAATGGTATACGGTGTGACAAGCTATCAATATTATTTAGGTTACCTATTGTGTATGTGTGTGCCTTTGATAGAGAGAAAATGTGCCTACCAGTTGAGATAGATAATAAGTGAGCATTAAAGAGTTGCTGTTTTTGTTCCGTCCACCACTTTGGTAGATTGTTTTTACTTATGTTGATAATCAATCTTTGCCTTTGTTCTCTAAGCCCCTGGCTGCTCTGATACATAGCAAGCTCTCTAAGAATATCATGTTGTGTGACAAAGTCTTCATTGTAATAGTTATTGACCTCACTTGCATCTTTCCTGATTAATGGGCAAAATTAAAAGCTTAGAACATATTAAAATTCCTCAATCTTCACATATAAATAACATATATTCTATTATCATCTAACAAAACCAAGAATATATTGACACAACCAAGGGAAATCTACACTATCAGTTTCAATCTACGATAAATGAATTCAAATGTCTGCCTGAGAAGCAGCAAAAGGGTATTCTGACTAAAAAAATTTGAAACCCCCTTCTTTTCCCGGGTAGAGTAGTTAGAATCTCTAGTTTGGCATCACTTTCCTTCTTTCTAGCTCTTTGTAGCAATCCAGTTTCAATGGTAAAAAAAAATTCCTAAATTGGCCAGACATGTAAAATAAACTAAAACCATAATAACATAATATTAATTGCCATCATTAGTTAATTAAACCTTAAGACATGATAAAATATTTGGGCCTATGGTTGGGTATAGAGTTATAACTTATTACTACTAGCAGCAATCATATGAAAAGATCACGCTACAAGAAAATCATATTTTCGAAATAATAAGCTAGCATACCTTGACATCACAAGGCTAGCCAAATTACGATTGGTGAGTTCTTGCAAATTGGCAATGGCTTGGATGCCATCTTCATCTAGTTCATATAATTCTGCCCACATATCAATGAAGGCAGCAGCAGGGATTCTTTGGTCTTCAGGAAATGAACCAAGGTCCATGAAACAGTTTTTGAAGATGACCTTGTCATCCGGAAATTCTAAACTATTTTGAAGCTTATCAAGCAGCACAGTATCAGAATTGAAAAAAAATTGACCATCAGACCAATTCATTAGTCTACTGTGCCATACTTCTGCCTTCTGCCTACACAGTGAGCCACCAATCACTTTAAGGACCAGTGGGAACCCCGCACAACCTCTTACTATCTGCAATTAAAGGAACTAAACAAACTTAGTTATTGTTTGGAGGTTACAGGGTAATTTTTGCAAAGATTTTAATAATCTAAGCCACCCTAATTGTTTGGAAAATCGAAAACATTGTTTGGTGACAAATATTTTCCCCTTCTTATATATATATATATAAAATCGAAACCTCTTAAACTCCTACAATTTTCCACATCATCATTTTAATTTATAATTTTTTTTAATTTTTAAAACTAAATAGTGAGAGAGTCCTAATAGGAGTCTCTCTCTCTTTTTTCCCTATCATTTTAATTTATAAAAAATTTTAATTTTTTAAACTAAATAGAGAGAGAGCCTTAATAGGAGTCTCTCTCTCTCTTCCTTAATCCTAAAGTTTTTATTTTTATTTTTTGTTACGTGAGTCTTTTTTTTTTAACCTAAAGTGAGTCCTTAAAAAAAAAAAAATTCTAACGTGAGGTCTAATTAAAAAAAATATAATTATTTTTTTAATCCTAATTCTAACGTAAGTCTTTCAAAAAGTTAAAATTTTCAGTTTTACATTATATATAAATAATAATAATGATGTGGCAATCTCTAAAAATATGAGAATGCAATTTGTAGATCTACTATCAAGATAACATAGATTATATTGGTAGTAGATAGTAAATTTAATTGCAGTTGAGTATTATGTGAAGTTATCACCATAGAATAACCTAAACTAGAATATCTTATGTGAAACCAATGATATGAAAGAAAAAGAATTTTTCTAAATCATTATATTGAACAAAAAATTACTTATTTTCATTCATTTTCAAATTATACATTTTTAAAAGTTAAGTCATATACCTTTAAGTAAAATAAACATTTTTAATTTTTATTTAACTATCACATGCATCGCATGAATTAGCGACTAGTTAGTCTAGTTTTGGAGACAGTTGGGTTTTTGGAAAACAAACAAGCAAGGCTTAAATGTACGTGTAGCCGTGTAGGTATGGCAACATAATTTTGGCTGGTACATAAGGTATTATGTAAGACAAAGTACCTTTTTGATATCTTCTTCTGGTGGAATATGAGAGCTCCCCTCTTTCAGGGATGCTGAGTGACGAAAAAGAGTCATTGCATCTTCATCATTTAGCAGTTTTAAGTGATATGTAAATTCAAATCTTGGAAATGCAGTCCTTGATGTAACCAAAATCTTGTAATCTGGAATATCAAACTTAAACTTCTCAGGAAGAGATTCTGATCCAAGCCAGACATCATCCAGGATCAATAATATAGGATCAGGTCCAATATGATTCAGCAGTTGCGGCAGACTGTCAATTGCATCTTCATCACTTTGAAATTGAAACTCAAGCCACAAACTCTTATAATGAAATAGGCTTTGTACAATGAGCTTCACGTTGGGAGATTTTGAAACGGTGACGAAGAGAATATTTTCCTTAAATGTGCCTAGCCAAGCAAACACAATGTAGTTAGAAAGCTGCCATGGAGGCACATTTCAAGGCTCACAACATTTCACAGAAAAATTATTAGGACCACGAGGAGGATTGCTAAAATGATCTTCCTTATCCTTCTAACTAATAAAATGCTCTTATTTATGCAAATATGACATCATCTAGTAGGTTATTAATTTTAACTAGATGATGTCTCGCGCAATGCGCGAACTACTTTACAATTTCATTTGAAATCATTTTTATATATACTAGTCATAGACCCGCACGTTGCACATAATAATTTTTTAGATAAAATACTATTTTACTAGATCCCTACACTTTATAAAGAGTTTTTTAAAAAAGAAAAAAAAATAGTTTTATCATATTTTTCATAATTTTGTCTATAACATTTTTTACCATTATCATATATTTATTAGTTGATGATTTGTATAAAGTAGACATTAATTAAGAGGTAGAACTATTCAATAATTTTTTTTAAGTCATGGTATATGAAGATTATAATTTTATATATGTATATATATACATATATATATATATACATATATATATATATATATATAATTTCCCTAGTTAGAATTTGATTAGTTTTAAGTTACTATTTTGTATTGTTATATTTAATTGTTGATTTTATTGCACTATAAAGTTTTTAATGTCCTCTTCATAGTCATCTCTATTTTATTTCTTACTCCTCTTTACCACATTTTTATTTTCCAAATAATAGTTATTAATTGATGTTTGATTTCATTTCTTTTTTTCTTCCTTCATTTATTCTCTATTACTTTGTATGTTCCCTTGCTAGTTGTAAATTTTATGGTTATCAATAAGAAATAGATATCATGGATGGCTTAAATAGTTATAGATGTAGTTACGTCAGTGGTATGTCAAAGGATTTTTTTTATTTTTATTTTCCTTATGAATTTTCAAGGAAATATGAATGACATTTCTCTAGTTTGGTTTTAATCAATTAAGAGATCCATAATATATTAACGGAAGTAATAATAAACCTTAAATTTTTTTAATATATGAAGTGGTTAGGTTAGTGATATGTCAAAGGTTTTATAAAAAAAAAATTAAAAATAATTCCAAGGAAACATAAAAGGCCTTTTTTTGAAAAAAGAAATTGTGACTTTTTGAATTGTACAAATATAATTGTTTTAATCACCTTGTTTATAAATTTTATTATTAAGTTATAAACATCTAAATTAAAGTAGATGAATATATAAATGTAAAAGTATACGTAAAGTCACAACTGCACAAGATAAATATGTATATATATATATATTTTATTATTCATGAATTATTATTTCATTGTTTACTAATAAATATCTAAATTAAAATTTTATTTTGGAAAAAAATATAAATTAAAATAGATGAATGTGTAAAACATTTTTAGTAGATTGTAATATAAAATTTTTTTTCTCAATATTTTATGTAATTTTTTCCATAAGATCAATATTGTTGGCATCCTTTAAAGATGATACATAATATTTCTGAGAAGAAGAAGAAGATGAAACAGAGACTATGCTAATACATAATATAAAATTATTAAGTTTGCGCGATTTAAATATGTGGCAAAAAAATATTAATGTATCTATGATAAAAGCTTTTATCTAAATGATATATAGTAGTTCATATTTTTTTAGACTTAATTCAAAAAGTTCATTCTCAATAGCCTTTTTAAGTTTACAAATTGCTCAATCTATAGGCCTAGTCACATTCAAAGGGTGCTATCTAAATTATAAATTATATGACTCTTTATCACACAAATATATTAATTCCCCAATGCATAGTAAAGGAAGGCAAGTTTGTGTCTACCCATTTTCTTGATTTGTGCCGCATAATTTAACAGAATGGGGGATGTGACTTGATTTAAATGTTGAATAAAGTAAGATGGGAGAAAAAAAGAGTAAAAATAAACTATATAGCAATAAAAATCAAATTATCCAAGACATTCTATGTAATATAATAACATTATATTATTAAATACTATACGCATAATGCAATAGCTAGGATAATATTTAATCAAAGACAATATAAAATATAACAACTTAAAACACAAAAATAAATTGCATCAACCCAAAGTAGAATTCTAATTTGCATAAAAATTCATCAACCTAAAGAATTGATGCAATGAAAAAAAAATCAAACAAAAAAATGAAAAATTTTGAGAGAGAGAGAGAGAGAGAGAGAGAGAGAGAGAGAAGTAACCTTTTTTGTATGAGAAAACTATGCATAGAATGAAAAGGAAAATGTCAAATTTATAGTAAGATGTTGAGAATAAGAAAGGTCAAAATAAAGGAAGACAAAATGGTAGAGAAAAAATGATATTAAGTTAGAAAGTAGTGGGGAGATGAAGAGGTAAAAGGGAGGGAGAGTTTTGGAAAATTAATAATAAAAATAATGATTAAAAGATATTTTTCATTTTTAAATAATGGAGTTTTTAAGTCACCTTAAATGAGAAAATGTTTAATAATATATATATATATATATATAACACAAAAATTGGAAACAAAAATTGATGACGTGATTGCTGATGTGGCTCAATGTGAGCGTAGCAATATTGAATGCTACGCTTCAGCTTTTAATAATATATAGATATAGATATAGATTAAGACCTACATATAATACTTTTTATATATATAATATTTATGTTTCCCCACTATATTTTTGAATACTTTGAAACTTGATGTTCTTAATTCCTATTTTATTTTTAAAAAATTGTATAACACTATAAGACTATAACAGATTATACTATTTACCGTTAAAAATTGATTTTATTTTTTAAAATGATTAAACAATTTTGAAATCTTTAGATAAGAATTTAAAGCATAAAATAAAATTTTATCGAAATGTAATTGTCTTTAATTGGGATTCTGTATCCTTTTAAAAAAAAGCAGAAAATTCTTTGAAATCATTATCGATTTTTATTTTTTATTACTAAGGCTCATACTACACAAAATAGTAGTAAAAAACCTACAAACCTACAAATTATGAGTTCTAATAGAGAACAAAAAATAGCTAACTTCATAAATAATCAATTAGAATTTTTCTTTTTCTTTTTCTTTAATTTTAAAACAAAATACATTTATGATTTTCCCAAACCAAAATCCAAAACATCTAAAGACTCAAAGCGAATTACGATCTTCACAAAATCCATAATGTTTGACTATAACATCAAAACCATAAGCCACCGTCACTAAATAAAAACCCAAGCCCCTTTCCTTTGTCAAAGCCTACTCATACGGATTAGGATTAAATAGTACTGCAATATTGGAATTATGTAGGTGTCATCGAAAGATTGAAGGTAAATAGAATCATTTTTTATCTTAGTGTATTTGAAATGGGATGGCATGACGCTAAGGGCTGTGAGCATCTGTATATAAAGGAGTAGAAGTTAGAAGGGTGAAAGAAAATGCAAAGAGTTTTTTTTTTTTTTTTTTGGTGTATGAGAAAGAGGAAAAATTTTGAAATATTGAACCAAATGAAAAAAATAGTAATCTTAAAACATTGAATAAAAAATGTAATAAAAATTAGTCTTGAAACATTGAACCAAAAGAAATAAAGAGTTTTTATTTTTAAATTTATTCTTATCTCTGATATGGTTTAGAGTATTTCAATTATTTTCATTGAGTACGCCACATAATAGAACTTTATGCTTTCTCGCACAAGGTATTTGCTTTTATATATACTACCAATATGCCTGTGTGATGTACTGCGTAATCAAAATTCATATGTAAATAATTTTTTTGGTTAATTTACTTAAAATTAGATAATAAAAATAAATAAATATTTTACTTTTAAGTTATATAATAAATTCATATTGTGTGAAACTAAGGTATTATGAAATGTATAAATATATACATATATATAAGTAATATAACTTATTAAAAGAGTGCAATAAATGTTTTCTTTTTAGAATGCATAAGATGATTTATTCTTTTTTTTCGTATATTATTTTTTGCCAATATCATGAAACAAAATTTGTATGCTTTTTTTCGAACTTACGTGGATTTGAATTTGTCATTATTTTTTTGCCAAATTTTTCATTATGTAAAATATATTCTTTTGGGTTACTTTATCCTAATTTTTTTTTTACGTTATCTAAATTAGATTTTTTAAAATTAAGTTTACGTTAATGTTAATACATATTAGCTATTATTTGATACTTTATCCACACACAAAAACCAACAATTAATGTTTAAATTAGGCTAAAAGAAAAATTGTTACTTTATAAAAAATTTATATAATATTTATTGTTACTTTATCCAAATAAGTCGATAAAATAAATAGAATTAGAGTCTTACTTAAACTTAAACTTGTTTGTTAAATGGATTAGATGAAGAATTTAAATTGTAATAAAATTAAAATTAAATAAGATTTAGATGGGTTAGATGAAGAATTTGGATTATAATTGAATTAAAATTTTTATCAACTTATAAATTATAGGAGAAGAAAAATAATATATATATTTTTAAAATCTAAAAATCTAAAAAAATTTCTTCAATTAAAGATGCATTTGAACGTGTAATGTAGTAATTGAAAAAAAAAAGTTGTTGCTTTTTTTTATAATACACTACACGTAAAAAATAAGGATTAGATAAAGAATTTGGATTGTAATCAAATTAATATTAAATAAAGATTAGATGGATTATATGAAGAATTTGGATTGTAATTAAATTAATATTTTTATCAACTTAGAGATTATAGGAGAAGAAAAATTATGTATATATATATATTTTTAAATCTAAAAATTTAGAAAAAAATTATGCAATTTGGTGAAGCTACTTGGCGTAACCACGCTATTTAAGCATAACTTTTATTATATAGTATATGATATTGATAATTATTATGCTGATATCTAACTCACACATATGCATAAATAACATTATTTCATGAAGTTCAACAATCCTTCTGGTGAACTTAATATTTTCTCGTAATATACGCTAGCACAATAAATAACTTCAACAACATGCAAATTAGCAACACTTTTTATAACGCTTGCCAAGTAAAATTACACACACAAAAGAAAATAAAATAAAAGAAATGGAAGTACCCTTAATTTCTTCATCCTGACAAAGCATTTTCACCAATGTGGTTTTCCCACATCCTCCAGGAGCAGTCAATAGAAGCAGCTGCACCTCCTTCTTCAACAGCAGCGTCTTCAACTCCTTTATTGGCATATCCAACCCAACTATTAAATCTCGGGGTCCAGCAACCCCGTGGCTCGACCCCGTTGGTGTCTCCACGACCCTGAACGAACCCATTCTATTGTTAATACTGATCACCGTTTCTAAAGTCCTCAACCCATTCCTTGTGTTATGTACTTGCAAATTAACCTGACAGAACCTGACGATTTCGTCTTCCAACTCTTTAAGCTTTGGGGAGTAATATACCTTGAAAAGGTAGTTCCACCAAGGGATTTTCGAGCACTTGCGAACCAGGTTCTCTCCCTTTTTCATATGTTCAATCAAGCTCTTTGTTTCCACTTCTGGGAGTTTAAGTTGTTCGCTTAATTGTCCTATTTCGATGACCGTTGGCGCCAGGCTATCTAACGTGGATTCGAGGCGTTTAAGAATGGGTTTGAACATACGGGCTCTGTCTACCACATACTTAACTACGACACGGAAATCCGCAAAGCCCTCTCCAAATGCTGCCCCGAGAGCAGCCCCTGCATAGTCCAAAGGCATAGCTTTCCTTAGTGCTAGCTTGTTTGTTTGTTTGGTTTTTTTGTTTCAGGATGAATGAGAATTTTATTCTAACAAATGAAAGAATGCAACAAACTACAAGTAAACCAAACTAGCAGTGCAACCTGAAAATTACAAAGCTATAATTAACACTTATATACTACAAAGCTATAAGATAAAGGATCAGAAAATACAAAGTGAAAGTATACCCTTAAATTTCTTCTCAGTTTCTTTGTACTCGTAAAGAAACGAAATAGAAAATACAAAGTGAATGTTAAACGAAACCCGTCAATTTCCTCTCAGTTTCTTTGCGCTTATAAGGAAATCCGACAGAATATACAAAGTGAATCTCAGTTTCTCTGTGCTGATAAGGAAACGAAACAGAAAATACGAAGTCAAAGTAAACCCTGCAATTTCTTCTCGGTACTTTCTTTATGTTTTTTTTTTTTTTTTAATCAGTACTTTTTTTATGCTTCTTTGCCCTAAAAGGCAGTAAAAGACAAAAATAAATTAAAATAAAGCAATCAATGTCTCTCACGAATCAGGAAGGAAGTTTCCAAATCTTTTCGCAGATTGACTGACACGGTTGACTGTGGAAGCTCCTTTGCATTGCATACAAAGGAAACATACCCACAGACCACAGTGTGTGTTCTTTTTTCTTCGTCATGAAATAGGAATAGCGTGTTACAGAATGTAAAATTGACCTTGTAATCTTAGCTATTTTTCATTTCAGACTTTTTCAGTCATTTAGCTCCCTTTGAATACGGTTGAAAATTAAAAATACTGTAGCAAAATATTATTTTAAATATATAAATAGTATCATGAAACTCATATTTAATAAAAAAATAGTTGAGAAGTAAAATTTGTAGGTCGGTGAACGTGCATATATGCACTATTCATGGAAGAATAGTCCACAAGTGAGGCTAAAAATAAAAAAAAACGCGGAAGAAAAAACGCAGCTGTGGTTTCAGTTGAATCCAAACACATACTAAGTTTCATTCCTTCATAATTAAGTCATTTTTTTATAGGCATAATTAGGTCATTTATTAATGTGTTATTAGTTTCTGTCGTTAACTAATTTTTATTAATATTTAAAATTTAATTTATTTTTAAATTTTAGAAAAAACATTAATTAAAAAAAAAATAATCCACCCTCGTCCTCAAATGTTAGGATTTGATTCAAACCAGTGTTCTGTCTAGCCTAAGTTTCATGTTTGGAAGAGCTCTATCAATTAGATAATTAAAGCTTTGCCATAGTACCAAACTTGTTGCTGTTTCATTATGGATTAATGTTTTATTTATTTTTTAATTAAAAAAAAAGCTAATTAAATAAACTATCTTCCTTAACGAGAAAGCGGGTTAGTGTTTATGGTTAGGCCACTCTTTTCTCAAAACCCAGTTTCAACTTTTGATTGCCAATTGGCTCGCTTAACCAAATTCATCGACCCTCTTCTCCGCTTCAATACTACTTTACTTCCCCAGCTAGCATGGAGGTTTTTAATGAAAGGAATGGAAAGTCCATTATCTTATTTAGGAGTTTACGCTCACATAAAAGCTTCCAGAGTTTTCTTTTATAATCGTTTCCCTAATGTCTATGTCAATTGTGAGGGTATTGTTGGAATATTTTTATATAAAATAATTTTTTAAAAATATTGATTAATTGCTGATTTAATTTTTATACGTATTCAATATAATTTCATAACCTGCCTATGATGAGTTGGCTGATATAAATACTACTAAAGGGTCCGTTTGGGATCCGCTTATTTTACTAAAACTGAAAACTTTTTACTGTAAGTACTGTAGATAGAGGTAAAAGTTAGCTGAAATAGTATAGTGTGACTCATAAAAAGTACTAAAAAGTGCAATAGGACACATGAATAGTAGCAAAAATAAGCTAAATAATAAAATAAGTTGACAAAAATAATCCATGGCAAATGCAAACTAACTAAATGAATGTTAATGGTTTAATGTATATAGCAATATTCCTTGTCAAATACATTTCCTTATAAAACGTTTTCTTTTCATTTGCTCTGATTTAAAATGGGAGTTGTTGGTATAAATAACTATTTACTATTTGATTTTGCAAGGAAGTCAAACCAAAGTTAAAATGTCATTAAAGACAATTTCAATGGGTATGATTATTTAGTCTACATATATATATATATATATATATATATATATATATATATTTGCAGCCAACATGTCCGAATTTGATATAACAAAATCAATTTTCTTATGGACACCATTTTCATGTAAAAAGAAAACTCCCTTCGTATATACTGTATTTCTGAATAAAAGAAAAGTACTATTGAAAGTTTCTTATCCTACAAGCAGTGTAAGTTTGTAAGGATTATCAGCGAAGGTGGCTGGGTTGCTATATTCTGGGGGTGACACGCACAATGTTTTAGTCTACTACACCGGAAACCCTGTAAATGCATGTATCGTCTCAAAACAGTGATATGGTCCACGTCTCAATCCCGCCATCTAAAAATATATATGAATTGACGGTAAATTGCTTCTTGTTATGAGATTACTTTAAAGTATCGTCAAGGTAACATCTCTCTACTATTCTCTAATTTTATGGTAAATTGAATTTATGTGAATTTTAATCATTTATATGATATGTTAAGTGTAATGAAATTCAATATTTATCAATTATTGTTCTTAGGAACAACAGGTATTGCGGATGCCTAGAACATGTTTGATAAAATGGTTGAACCTGAACCAGGATTTGTTCTTGGAACACAATGATATTTGGCTATGCAAATGTGGGAAAGCTTAAAGAGGGTAGAAAGTTGGTTGATGAAATGCAGCAAAGTGATAATTTTTATTTTCGTGGACGGAAATGATATCATGGTGCGTTCTACTATAGAGGCTTCGGAATTTTATAGAATGAGATTAAGACATTGGAATTCAAAATTGAGTCTTGCTTCAGATTCATGGATATATAATGTGGAATGGATTGGATTTAGATGTGGTGGTTTTGGAGTGTTTATCAGCCATGTATGGGAATTGCGGGGAGTGTAGAGGAGACTAGGCAAAATTTTGACAAGATGGTGGATATGGTTGTTGTGTCTTGGACAGCAGTGATAGATAGATACTTGGAGGATGGGACTATGGAAGAGGATGGGACTATGTAAGAGGGATGTTCTTTGTTCTCAATGTTGATGAGATCAGTGATTAGGCCTATTGATTTCAGGTTTGCTGGGTTTTTAAATGTTTGTTGATCATGTTGCAGAGGACTTGGGACAAGCAAGTTCACGGCTACATGACACGGATAGGGTTTGATCCCCTTTCATTTGCAGCAAGTGATCTTGTTCATATGTCTTCAAAGTGTGCGACTATTCAGAATGCAAAAAGGGTATTTAAAGGGACGCCTTGACTGGATTTAGTTTCATGGACTTCCCTGATTGTTGGAAATGCTCAAAATGGTCAACTGAATGAGGCTCTTAATTTCTTTGAGTTACCTCTCAAATCAGGTTCCTAGCATGACCACATTACTTTTGTTGAGGTTCTTTCTGCTTGTATCTGAAAGCTCGGATTTGTGTAAAAACACAAGAGCTTGTTCAGACACTCGATTAAAAATTACAGCTAGATAGCTTTTACTCTAACTTATACTAAGTGCGGAACAAGAGTAAATGAATGCAAATAACCGATATCACTACCCTAAACCATATTCATCAATTATCAACAATAAAAATAAAACTTAAAGAGTAGGAAAGAAAGATGCAAACATAAGATAACACCGAGACGTGTTATTGAAGAGGAAACCGAAAAACTGGCGAAAAACCTCTCCACGACCCTCCAAGTCGATATCTATCCACTAGAGAATAAAGTTAGAGTACGCGAATAACAAAAGACCCTCCAAGCCTAGTCTACCCCATGTACTTGAGCTCTCCAAGCTCTTGCTACCAACTAGTTTCTTGGAACCTTGTCTTCTCTAGCTTTCCGAATCTCGCAATTCAACCCGAATGCATCCGCTAATGAATGGCTCCTTCCAATGCTTCCTAGTAGCACCAAATTCTCACTTTACATTGAGGATGGATATGATAAGTGTTTAGGCTATCAACCTCTCAAGGATGTAGAGATGGAGAAGTAGGAGTTGAGAAAAACCACAAGAAAATGAGTAGAAGATTGTGGGTATAACAATCTCTAACTCTCAAGTGTATATCCTAGGGTTTTCTCTCTGAAAAACACTTCTTACAATTTGTGAGTAATGAGGGTATATATAGTGTGGGTAAAGACTTGGTAAAACAAAATACAACTTTTTACCAAACAGAAAGTTTCGCGAGTACTTCGCGGGATGGCTTTCCCACGAGACACTCGTGAAAACCTCTAAGCTGGCATGACTCTTCATCTTCCAGTCATGTGCTCTACACGTGGTTTTTTTTGCGGGTAAGCTTCTTGCTAGACACTCGCAAAATTCACTTGCTCATCTATTTAAGCTTGAGTCTTCACACTCTTTGACACTCATCCCTTACAATTGAAACCCACATACATACAGGGAAAAATGATTGAAGAAATTACAATCAAATTTGGCACGGAATTAAAGTCAACACAAAATTGTTGTAAATTACAACTTTACAATCTCCCCCTTTGGCTATTCCATGACAAAACCCCTACAGTGACTCTTGTAGTGACCCAAAAGGGGGGGTCTTGCATTCCATGGAATCCCACATCGCCTAGAGAAGCACATGAAAATGTGTTTATAAGGAATGACTTTCCTTTAATGTGAAAAGGCCTTTTCTCCCACTGCTGTGTGCTTTGGGGGAAAACAAAACCCTGAGGGGTATGGGCCCCAAAGCGGACAATATCTACACATTTGGGGCGGGGTCGTTACAGATGGTATTAGAGCCATGCCCTAGCCTGAAGTGTGGGCCCCACACGCGAGGATGCGTGTGCCCGTAAGGGGGGTGGATTGTAGTGACCCAAAAGGGGGGGTCTTGCATTCCATGGAATCCCACATCGCCTAGAGAAGCACATGAAAATGTGTTTATAAGGAATGACTTCCCTTTAATGTGAAAAGGCCTTTTCTCCCACTGCTGTGTGCTTTGGGGGAGAACAAAACCGTGAGGGGTATGGGCCCCAAAGCGGACAATATCTACACATTTGGGGTGGGGTCATTACAGATGGTATCAGAGCCATGCCCTAGCCGGAAGTGTGGGCCCCACACGCGAGGACGCGTGTGCTCGTAAGGGGGGTGGATTGTAGTGACCCAAAAGGGGGGGTCTTGCATTCCATGGAATCCCACATCGCCTAGAGAAGCACATGAAAATGTGTTTATAAGGAATGACTTCCCTTTAATGTGAAAAGGCCTTTTCTCCCACTGCTGTGTGCTTTGGGGGAGAACAAAACCGTGAGGGGTATGAGCCCCAAAGCGGACAATATCTACACATTTGGGGCAGGGTCGTTACAACTCTGAACTTAAACATGAGTTTGGGAACTTAGGCAAAACTCACTTACACCTAATTCTAGAAGCTAGAAAGCACTTGCACTGTATACACCTGTATCTTGAAACACTCGCACATACAACAAACTTTTATTAAGCTCATGACAAGTAGAACACAAGGTACGTATAGGAACAAGTAAAATGCAATCAAGATACCAAAAGAAATGTAAGCTATGAAGTATAACTTGATAAAATATGAACAATTATTAAGAAATGACTACAATGAACATTTATCCAGTAAATGATCATCTGGACACGCAATGCAATTAAGAGCAATGCTAAAATCAATTGCATGTCCAACAAGGATGATGCATTAAAGAAATTAAAGCTAAGAGCAATAGAAAGCAATAAGCATCAAAACAGTTATAAAAACCAAGATACACAAAAGTACTAAAGATAATAAGTTTTAAACTAAAGAACTTGAAAGCTTTAAACAAGAGCATTGTAAATATTTAAAAGCTATAAAAAACTTTAAAGTAAACTAATAAACTGAAAAACAACCAAAATAAACTAATGTGCTCTAGGATGTGCTAAACTATGCTCCCCTTCAAGCTATGCTACTCCCCCTCAAACTACTCCTCCTTTTTGACTGGAATGACCAAATAGACTAGAATTGTGCAGATTCCGACTCTAAGTCCTCCTACGGCTGTTGCTGGTCCCTCATCATATCATCAATCTAAGATGAGAGTGCAATGATCTGGCCTTCTAGGTAGATGAATTGAGTTGAGGAGTGTCGCATGTGGGAGTCTAGCATGCCATACATCTGTTCAACCTTTTCGATCAGATGATTAAGACGATAGGTTGCCCATGCATTTGCTTGAGTAGAGGGTTGTGCAGTGTCCTCCAGAACTGATGTGAAATGCTTAATTTCTTTTTCCGTGTCTCTACCTTCTTCAGCAACATTGTCTCTTGGAATTTGAGACACACCAACAGATGGTCTGGGGATATGAGCTTTGTTTCGGGTCATGGTTTGAGCACTGATTGGATAATCCCTTTGCATCACTGGAAGTCCACTAGGAATCTTTACCCTTACCCTTGTGATAAGAGCCATGATAAGGCTTAGAAATGGAAAAATCAGCCTTGAATTCCTCTTTGTGATGCATTTGGTGAAGAGGTGGTAGATGTGACTACAAATGTCGATCTCCTTGTGTGTGAAAAGATCAAGCAGAAATATGGACCCTGGTGCTGACAAGTTCGTCAAGTTCCTCACTAGGTAGAGGTTGAAAATCATGATGTAGGCCAAGGTTCTCATCTCTGGAGTGAATGGAATGGTGTGCAAGGCCTTCTTGTTGATTTCACCACCAAGGACGTCCACAATTTGTCCGATTTTCTCCCTTCTTTCATCAAACTAGAGGGATGTGTGTGGGGTTGTTAGACGAACCTCCAAGATCTCTTGAATGGACTCCCTTAAGACATGGAACTCTCTCCCTCTCAGCCAACAGTTTTTGTGATCCCCTTCCACAAAGGCATTGGCATAGAATTCCCGAATGATTTCTGCATAGACATTCCCCATTGGGTTCAACAGTTTTTCCACGTCCTTTCTTTGAACACGTTAGGAATGAAAGTGTGTTCTAAGGACTCTAACTCCATAGTCCTTTCCAAGATGATCAGAGCCCTTTTGTAGTAATCATTATAGGCCATGTTTGCATCATCATTTCAGAACGCATCTGAGGAAGTGCGTTGACGCTTTGAGGACTTCTTTGTGGCTGATTTCTTAAGAGAGACATCTGCAAACCAGAGACAAACACAAAGAAACAAAGACTAAAACAAGGAACCAAACTTGATTAGATACAAGTTAGTCCATAAACCAAAAGTCCTAAAAAGAACATAAAGACATAAAACCTAATGCCACAAGATCATGTTTTAAGTGCTAAACATGTAATACTTCTTATCTAGCATGAGTGAAGTGCAAAATATGTCAACTGATCAAGTGTGTGCATCAAGTGTGCATGTGGTGTGCTTGTAAGATGCATGATCAAGACATGACAAGGCATTCATGGGGCAAAGTGTGTAAAACACACAACCAATGTTTAAAACATGTTAAGAATGTAAAAACATAGTAATCCCCAAAAATTGGTACTCATTTAAGTCCAAAACAAACAACAAATGCCATTTGGGCATTTCATCAAAGACATAATGTGCATACAGACCACTAACATGTAAAACAATGCATGAACATGTTGAAATCTTGCCTAAATACATGTTTAAATGCCACTTATAGCCAACACAAACACAAACAATCAAAATGGGACATAGCCTAATCAAGAAAATCAAAATTTTTTGTAAGAAAATAAGTTTTTCCCAACCCTTTCAAAGATTACCCAACTCTAGAAATCCTAGAATCTAAGGCTTAATCTAAGGATTCAAAAGTAAAAAGATGTTGAAACATACCTTAGATGAGTCTTAGAAGTGATTGATCTTGAGTTTTGGGTGAGTTTTTGAGAGAAATTGTGATTTGGGTTGAGAGGGGTGCAAAGGAGGCAATATGAATAGGTTTGAAAAACTATCATTAAAAATTGCAGAATTGCGCTTTTTGTGGGTAAGCTTCTCGCGAAGTTACTCGCAAAAATGCCACTAAAGCATATAACAGATTTCGCGGGTAGATTTCACTCGTGAGACAGTTGCGAAACTCTCTGTCTAAATTTCAGTGTATTTTAAAATTTGCCATCCTCATTTTTGCGGGTAGGGCTTACTCGCGACTTAATTGCGAAAATGCTTCTAGAAGAGTTTTTTGAGAAAAAATGAAATGGACATATTGGACAAAAACTCTAAACACACAAAAGTATAAAAACACTTTCAAACGCATATAAAACACTCAAAAATCTTTTTGGGTTTGATCAACAAGCAATTGAGTATACATATCACATTTGAACACGTACAATCACACAAATGGAATAAGCATTCATTGAACATTAGTCTTGTTTGTTGTGTGTGTGGATCAAGTATGAACTAGTCTATAGTCTAGTATGAAACTTCAATGATTAATTCAATCAAGTCATACATAATTAGTACGAAGTCAAGTGACCTATCTTACTTGTAGAAATAAACATATATGACCCCTCACTAATGTGTTTACAATTGATTGAAAGCTTTTTACTTGGCTTCCATTTTTCATACTTTTGATCAAATACAACTCAAATTTTTGAGAAGAGATGCCATAAACTTTTTGATGAATTTTTGACAATTGAGCCTTTGGTTTTAGCACCATACATTTTAATACATATTTGCTCCACCTTTTCCTAGTCAAACTAGTTTTCGAAGTAAGGCTTTTTCAGCACTTTGTCTTTTTAGAGATTGACATTTGAAGAGCTCTTTTGGAAAAGAAAAAAATTGAGTGTGAGGAGATATATAAGCAAAAGTCTATGCATGTATCAAGATCAAATAAGACTATTGACCAATCATTCATGACAAGCTTGAAGATCTATTTACAATAAACAAACGTAGATTTTCTAGATGTTTCTCACACTTAGGAAATGTGCATACATAACAAGCTAAGCTCTATTAGTACGGAGGTACTAGGCCAAACTCACATGTGATATACATAACATAAGTAATCAAACTTTTTGAGATTTTCCATTTTTATAAGTTTTTGAATTTTTCAACACACTAAAAAACAGAGCAAACAAAGTAAGATCAACAAAAACAGCAAACAAAGACTAGAAAAAGAAACATGCTTAAAACGGAAGCAATGATACAAGAAAATTGCATATGTCATAATGCATGAAACTATAACCCTAATACATTGGAAGTATTAATGTATGGACATAATGAGTGATCATGCATAAGTACCCTTCTTCACCCACACTGTATGAGTGTTTTGGGTGAGATCCCTAGATGGAGGGGCACGGCCGACATAACTCTCAAACCTTGGGGTGAAGCTAGCAAAACATGATGAAATGTTCTTCAACATTTCCATAACATCTCCGATGACATGTCCCTCATTTTCTCCTTTAGCTTGAACTCCCTTTGGCATTCTTCTTGAGTTGTCTTGGCCATGCAAAGAATCAACCCTTTTGAGTGCCTGAAGTTTGAAGCAATTTGGTCTTGTGTGCCCTCGCACGCCACAATAATGACAAAAATGCTTTACTTGAGGTCTCCTTTGACTTTTGGGTAATGACTTCCTTTTTTCCTTTAGTTTTACACCAATGGTTCTCTTAGCAACAATAGGGGTCTCAATATTGGGCTTCTACACTTTATTTTTCTCTACATTTTAGGCCGATACGAATCTCACTTCCTTTTTGGGTTCGCTGCTTGAGCTTCTTTCACCAGTATAGCCTAGACCGGTCTTGTCATTTGAAGATTTTCGAGAAGAAAGCACACTGTCAAGCTTCTTGGTGGAAATGCACTCCACTTTGAAATTTGCTTGAATGATTTCAAGTTCAAGGAACTTGATTTTCGAGTAGGCATTCAACAATTCTTCCTTCAGCCCTTCAACTTCACATTTTGTGTCCTTGAGTTGTACAAGTGTGGACTTATGCTCTTTTTCAATTTTCTTCGTTTTCTTGACTGCATTCTTAGCAACCTTGGCATCTCTGCCACAATCTTCAAGCAACGCATCATATATTTCTTGAAGGTTCTTCTCACCTTCGTTAAGGCACACATCCTCATCTTTCGAATCATCAACTTCTTCACCTTTGGAATGTACACCTAGCTCATCAACCAAGTCACTCAAATCATCTCGAGTCAACAGTGGTAATTGCTATGAAGGCTGAATAGTTTCCCTCACTATCACACTCTCCTACCGTATCTCAATTTGAGCTTTCTGAATCACTAAGGGTAGTGGCAAACACTTTACCCTTTCCTCTTAAATAGTTTAGACATTCTTTCTTGAGATGTCTATGGCCGTTGCATTCATAACACACGATTCCTTGAATGGATGGAGAATCCTTTCCATCTTTCTTCTTGAACTCCCTCTTGTCATCTTCAATCTTCTCCCCAAGATTGAGCTTGGAAATCACTATCTCATTGAGTCTCCCATAGAAGGAATCAAACGACTCATCGTTGCTCATCTTTACTTCTTCAAACCGAGTAGTGAGCATTTGAAGCTTGGTGTTCTTGACCTTCTTGGTACTTTTATAGGTTGTCTCAAGAATGGTCCATGCCTCTGTGGTGGTCTTCACATGCAAAATCCTGTGAAATTCATCAGTAGAAACACCACAGAAAATAACATTAATTGCTTTGCTATTGGCATTTTCCTAAGCAAGAGCAGCCTTATCCGATTCAGATTTGGCAGTAGTGGGTCTTACATACCCATTCTCAACAGAATCCCACACCATCTCATCAATGGCACATAGAAAAAGCACACTACGTACTTTCCAAAAAGCATAATTACTCTCATCAAAATAGGGAGGAGCATTGAGAGATTGAGATCTATCCATCTTACTTGGGGTCTAGGATCACACTAGGATAATGAAATCCGATAAGTGTACCTGCTTTGATACCAATTGAAAGCTCGAATTTGTGTAAAAACACAAGAGCTTGTTCAGACCCCCAATTAAAAATTACGGCTAGATAACTTTTACTCTAACTTATACTAAGTGCAGAACAAGAGTAAATGAGCGCAAATAACAGATATCACTACCCTAAGCCATATTCATTCATTATCAACAATAAAAGGAAAGCTTAAAGAGTAGGGAAGAAAGATGCAAACACAAGATAACACCGAGACGTGTTATCGAAGGGGAAACCGAAAGAACTCGGCGAAAAATCTTTCCGCAACCCTTCAAGTCGAAATCGATTCACTAGAAAATAAATTTAGAGTACACGAATAACAAAAGATCCTCTAAGCCTAGTTTACCCCCATGTACTTGAGCTCTCCAAGCTCTTGCTACCAACTAGCTTCTCGGAATCTTGTCTTCTCTAGCTTTCTGGATTTCGCAATTCAGCCCGATTGCATCTGCCAATAAATGGCTCATTCCAATACTTCCTAACAGCACCAAATTCTCACTTTACACTCAGGATGGGCGTGGTAAGTGTTTGGGCTATCAACCTCTTAATGATGTAGAGATGGAGAGGTAGGAATTGAGGAAAATCATAAGGAAATGTGTAGAAGATTGTGGGTCTAGCAATCTCTAACTTTCAAGTATATATTCTAGGGTTTTCTCTTTGAAAAGCATTCCTTACAATTTGTGGGTAATGAGGGTATATATAGTGTGGGTAAAGACTTGGAAAAGCAAAATACAACATTTTGCCAAACAGAAAGTTTCGCAAGTACTTCGCAGGATGGCCTTTCCCGTGAGACACTAACGAAAACCTCCAGGCTGGCATGACTCTTCATCTTCTAGTCATGTGCTTTACACGTGGCTCTTTCATGAGTAAGCTTCTCGCGAGACACTCGCGAAATCCACTTGTTCATCCTTTTAAGCTTGAGTCTTCACACTCTCTGACACTTATCCCTTACAATTGAAACCCAAATACATACAGGGAAAAATGATTGAAGAAATTACAATCAAATTTGGCATGGAATTAAAGCCAACACAAAATAGTTGTAAATTACAACTTTACAGTATCCATGCTTGATTAGTTTGATAAAGTAATTGAAGATTTCCACTTAATAAAGGAAAAAGGTGGATTAAAACATATAGTAGATCGTTATGCTTGTACTATTGAGAATATTATTAACCAAATGCCCATGAAACCTAATAAGATCTTATGGGCTTCTACTTGGTGGTTGTAGAATTCTTGAAAGCTTTGAATTGGTAAAGCATGCAACAGAAGCATTATTTGAGATAGAACCTGAAAATGCAGCTTCTTATATGCCTTGGCTACTGCTTGTATGTGGGGTCAGGTGGCAAAGGTTAGAAAGGCTATTGATGACATAGGGATGGTAAAGAAACCAGGTTTAAGTTGGATTGAGATTTAGAGAGAGGTGACCTGTGGTTAAAAATTATGCTAATGCTCGTATGTGCAGGCTTCTCTCTCCTAGGCTACCACAGTGAGAAGCTTGCAGTTGCATTTGGAATCATTTCAACTCCACCAGAAACAATAATCAAGCTTTTAACAATTTAAGAAATTGTGTAGATTGCCACAGTGACTTTAAATTTATTTCATTCACTATTCAAAGAAAAATAACAGAAAGGGAGTTGTTTATATGACTATTCCTTTTTTCCCTTAAAAAAGCATCATTATTGGTGGAGGCATATTGCTATAATGCTATGTTTGCCTCCTAAAACTACAAAATATTGTGTTACATTAAGACTTGGTGTTGCTTCCTTGAGACTGTTGGGAGTTGTCCAATGGTGGATCCACAATTATGAAATTTTATTATATTTGGGCTAAAATATTTAGTTTTGAGTAAAAAAATACAAAGAAAATACTGAGATAGACATTAAAAATTAAAAATATGAGCCCTAAAAATACAATAAAAATGGTAAATATTTAAAAGTCTTATTCAGTCTAGATTGGTTCTATTTGGTCCATTTGTCTCTTCGGTCTAATTTGGTCCTATTCGGTTCTATTTAGTCCATTCGATGCACTAAAGTTTTATTCAGTCCAATTCAGTCCACTCGGTCTTATTCAATCTGCATTGGACCTATTTGGTCCACATTGGTCCTCTTCAGTGCATTCTATCCACTTTGATTTACTTTAGTCCTATTTAGACCATTTGGTCCACATTGGTCCTATTCGGTCCATTTTATTCACTTTGGATCTATTCGGTCCATTCTGTCCACTTCGGTCCTATTCAGTTCACATTGCTCCTAATCGGTCCAGCCTGTCCACTTTGTTCCTATTCAGTTCACATTGCTCCTAATCGGTCTAGCCTGTCCACTTCGGTCTTATTCAATCTACTTCGGTCCAGTATATCCAGTTTGGTCCTATTCAGTCCATATCGATCATATTTTGTCCATTCAGTCCTATTCGATCCACCAAGTTACTATTACTATGATATATAAACCTTCTCTACATGGATTTTCATTCATCATTTTTTATTATTAGTTCACTTTCTATTTGGATAAAAGCAACCATCAAGTTGTAGCTTTATTTGTGATCCTATCATTTTTATGGTTTTTCATACTTTAGCCAATTTACAAATAAAAATCCACCTTACACCTTTGATGCAATGGTTACTCCATAAGTATAAGTGTTTGTAGGGTGTGGGGGTAAGAGTCGGAGTTCAAGTCTTTAGGAGAGAGCTTTACATTTCTATCTTGTATTAAAAAAATAATAATAAAAATCATTACACTTTATTATACTCATCAATTACTATTTTTTATGTCTGATTTTTTATTTTAAATTTTGGTTACTTAAAAAAAATTATGAAATATTGTTATTGGTGAAACATAAAATAGAATATTACAGGGATACAGAGTATTTTTATTCTAATTTTATCTTTATTTATTTATTCTTTCAATCTTTCAAATAAACCAAAAGAAAACAATTGAAAAAAAAAACTTTTATAAAAAATTAAATAATATTAAAAAACTCATGAAACTTTCTTTTTGTTGATTAATCTACCCTTCCAATTGAGAGAGAATATATTTTGAAGAGAGAGGAAAAGTACAGACTATGGAGATAATGTAATCGGTGGTGTTAAACTCAATTTCAGTTTTGAGTCATCTCAAATGACTAGTAAGTTGTGTCTATTTATAATATTGCCACCTAGTGGTTTGGGGGTAATACTTAGGCTCACCTCTTACGTGAGAGGAGGGAGCATTACTCCCGGAGCACCTAAGTTTTTCTCATGGTTTGAAAGAGTTGTACTTTAAACTTTTTCCATGGAAAAGTGTGTACACTGGTAAAGACAAAGTGGCCTACAAACTACCACCAAAACTGTGATTGAACAGAGTATTCTCACCTGCTGCATCTGAACATTTATACTCCACTTACACCCAATCAAGCTAAAGATTTAACATAAGTTTATGGTAGATACATCTAACAAGCACCTACTTCGAAATTCCATTGCTACATTAAGCAAGCAACTATACAAATTAAGATAACCAGTCACAAGTTTATCGAAACATCAAATTCGTTGAGAAGTATCAACCACAAGAAAGGAAAGAAACAAATCGCAAAAACTTTTAGTTGTTCATCCCATCTGCTATGCAGAACATATACCTATAATTTTGTTCCATACACATACGCGGTTCAGAAGATTATATTATACATGTTATCACATCCTTCCATAAACCAGGTTACATAGACCCACTAACAAACTTGGACAGCTATTGCCACTGCTACAATATTTATACAAAAAGACCAGGGTATACAGAGCATATTTTAGCCTAGTCCTATAAAAACTATAGGCCATAGCAACTGTTTGCCATTGCTCCAACCACAAAAACAGTTGTGAGAACATCACTTCGTTCCCATCATCCTATCCAGCTTGACAATCCAGTCCTTTCTTTTCATGTGCTATGGTTTCTTTCTTACTCTGTTTTGATCCATCTGCAACAAAAAACTCATTATTAACACCCTGGCAACAGCCAGCCACATTCTTCTTACTGTTCTAAGTGATATTTTCTCCATGAGGAACAATCATTGCTTCTGCTGAGACTATCTTGACTAGCAGCTACCGTTCTTAGCAATTCTCAGAAACCATTTATGTGGGAAGCCAGTTCAAGTTGATTTCTATTTCAGCCACCTCCACTTTAAGCTCGGTGAGGAATTCCTTGATCGGCTCCCATAACTTGGCCCTCTCTTTGTCACATACCACAAGCATTAACTGCTTAAGATCTATTGTTGATTCTGGCAATGGATTACGCAAACTCAAGCAACCTTTCATATTGAGAACTTTTAAATTACACAACTCACCAATGTGTTTTGGCAACTTGCTAATGCTTAGGCAGTCAGATATGTCAAGAATGCGTAATTTACTAAGGCCTCTGATCGACTCTGGCAACTCTGACAAATCAGTACAAGACCTAAACCTTAGCACTTCTAAATTCACTAGCTTTCCAGTTCCTTCAGGTAGTGCTGCCAACTTATGACAATTGGTGATGCTGAGTTTTCTTAGGTGGAAAATATCACACTGCCCAACAGGCAATTCCACCAAATCAATGCAATAGTCAATACTTATCTCTGTTAGATTTGGCAATGCATTTGAAACCTGGATAGTACAGTTCTCAAAAGCCTTAACAATATTACACATAAACAAGGATATTTTCTTCAAGCTCTTCAATGGTACATGGGTCTTGCAAAGGGAAGAAATTGAAACCTTCTCTAATCTTATTCTCTTTAAATTGAGAAGAGACCCGAGCAGTTGAAAATTGCTTATTTCGGCATGAAAGAAACCATAATTAGCAACTATCAAAACCTTGAGTTCGTCCATTTTCTCCACAAATTCAGGTAAGGTGTAATTCTTTGTTTGAAAATTCAGAACTAGAACCTCAACTTTGGGTGCTTGAATGTTGCACCAACTCAACGAGAGCAATTCATCTGCAAAAAGAATGGTATACGGTGTGACAGACCATCAATATTATGTAGGTTACATATTTTATATGTTTGTATCTTTGATAGAGAGAAAATGTGCCAACCAGTTGATATAGATAATAAGCGAGCATTAATGAGTTGTTGTTTCTGTTCCGTCCACCACTTTGGTAGTTTGTTTTCACTTATGTTCATAATCAGCCTTGCCCTTGTTCTATAGGTTCCTGACTGCTCTCATGCATAGCAAGCTCTCTAAGAATATCATGCTGCGTGACGAAGTCTTCATTGTAATAGCTTTTGACCTCACTCGCATCTTTTCTGGTGAATGGGCAAAATTTAAAGATTAGAATATAGTCAAGTTTTTCAGTCTTCACATATGAAAAATATATGTTCCATTATTTTCCAATAAAATTAAGAATATAATGACACAACCAAGGGAAACAACAGAATTAGTTTTTATCTACCATAATTGAATTCAAATGTTTGCTAGCCAAGCAGCAAAAAGGTATAGACTAATAAAAGTTGAAATCCCCCTCTTGTCCGAGGTAGAATAGTTGGAACACCTGATTGTTTCTAGATTGGTATAAGTTTCCTTCTTTATAGCTTCTTTAGTAATCACCTGTCATATCTATGGTACGAAAAATCATAAGTATGCCATCGACATGTCAAACAACCTATAATAACATATTATCAGTTGCCATCAAAAGTTAATTAAGTCAAGACATGATAAAATATTTTGTGCCTTAGGCCAGGTATAGAGTTGTGGCATAATACAACCAGCAACTAGCAGTAATTGTCTGAAGTAATCACACAACAAGTAAATCATATTATTGAAATAAAAAGCCAGCATACCTTGCCATGACAAGATTAGCCAAATTCCAAGTAGTGAGTTCTTGGAAATTGGCAATGGCATGGATGCCATCTTCGTCTAATTCATATAATTCTGCCCACATATCTATGAGGGCAGCAGCATGGATCCTTTGGTCTTCAGGAAATGAACCTAGGTCCATGAAACAGTCTTTGATGACCGTGTCATCTTGAAATTCTAGGCTTTTTTGAAGTTGACCAAGCAGCTCAGTATCAAAACTGCAAAAAAATTGACCACCAGACCATTCTGTTAGTCTACAGTCCCATTCCTCTACAGATCGCCCACACAGTGAGCTTCCAATCACTTTAAGAGCCAGTGGGAGCCCCCCACAGCCTTTTACTATCTGCAATTCAAGGAACCAAATAAACTCACAGTTATTATTTGGAGGTTATAGGGGTAATATTGGCCAAGGCTTTAATTATCTAAACCGCACTAATTATCCAGAAATATGAAAGCATGTTTTGTGTGAGAAATTTTTTCCCCTTCCATATATATATATATATATATATATATATTGACAAAGTACCTTTTTGATAGCTTCTTCAGGAATGTTAGAGCACCCATCTTGCAGGGATGCTGAGTGACGAAAAAGAGTCATTGCATCTTTGTCATTTAGTGGGTTTAAGTTATATCTAAATTTAAATCTTGGAAATGCAGTTCTTGAAGTAACCATAATCTTGTAGTTTGGAATCTTAAAACCAAACTTTTCAGGAAGGGATTCTGATCCAAGCCAGACATCATCCAGGATTAACAATATAGAATCAGATCCAATATGTTACAGCAGTTGTTGCAGTTGTTCGATTGCATCTTCATCACTTTGAATTTCAAACTTTGGCTGCAAACCCTTACGACTAAATAGGATTTGTACAATGACCTTCACGTTGGGAGTTTTTGAAACGTTGACAAAGAGAATATTTTCTTAAATGTGCCTATACAAACACAATGAAGTTAGAAAACTGCTATGGAGACACATTTCATATCTCATAACATTACACGCAGAAACACAGATAACGGTCAAGTCATATGATAAGAATTTCCAATCCCAATCCCAATCCCAGCAAAGGGTAAGAAGCGGACAAAAGCAATTTGTGAGAAAAGCCACCAATTATGAAGATATATATATATATATATATATATTTGGGTATTTTAAGCGTCTTCTAACATGACCTATCAATTACTTCATATATATTAGAATAGTGGAGAAGAAAACATGGACTTGAGCTTAGTTACTATATTGTCATCCATTGCCAACTCTAAGATTTTGGGACTAAGCCTTGGTTGTTTTTGTAAAATTTCTTTTCTTATACTATTTTCCTCCGAAGTATGAAATATGCCAAAAATACTGCTACGGCGATTGAAAGGGTCAAAACAAAAGAATGAATATAATTAGCCACGGCATACCACATCTTACCTAATGAGACATTTTTTTGTTTTTTTATCAAACAGAAGTTCAATTTCCCATTACTCCAATTCCAATTATAGCCACACATATAATATTCAATCAGTCGATTCATATCACTATTCAAAAATGAAATTCTATATGTATTTTGTTGTTGGTACTCCCTAACGGTTTACCATGAAAAGGACTTACATACTAGCACCATAAGAACTTCAACAAAATGCGAGACATACTTCTTCCTTAAACACTTGACAATTATAATGTAAAATTACACAAACACAAAAATAGAGTGAGAGTCAGAGAGATGGGAATACCCTTAATTTCTTTATCCTGACAGAGCATTTTCACCAAAGTGGTTTTCCCACATCAGAAGCAGCTTCACCTCCTCCTTCAACAGCAGCGTCTTCAACTCCTTTATTGGCATATCCAACCCAACTGTTAAATCTTGGGGTTCACGAACCGCAAATGACACCTTTGGTGTCTCCACGAACGCGATCGAATACATTCTCTGGCTAATATCACTCACAATTTTTCTAGTCTCCAACCCAGTCCTTGCATCATGTAATTGCAAAACAACCTGACAGTACCTCAAAATGTTTTCTTCCAACTTAGTAAGTTTGCTTGAGTACTTGAATCTTAAATACAAATTCCACCGTAGGATTTGCAAGCACTTGCGAACCAGCTCCCCACCCTTCGTCATTTCTTCTATCAAGCTCTGTGTTTCCTCTACTGGGCGATTAAGTTGTTGGTTTAATTGTTCTATATCTGTGACCGTAGGCGCCAGAAGATCTAACGTGGATTCGAGTCTTTTAAGAATGCGTTTGAACTGACGGGCTTTGCTTACCACATCCTTAACTGCGTCGCGTAACAACGTAAAGACCTGTCCAAATGCTGCCCCAAGAAGAGGCCCTGCAATGCTCAGAGGCATAACTTTGCTTCTTCTTCTTCTTCTTTTTTCTTTAGGACGATGAATGAGAATTTTATCCAAACAAATGAAACAATGCAAAACAGTACAAGTAAACTAAACTAGCAGCGAATCTGATACAAGAATAACTACAAAGATGGAAACCAGTTGAGATCTCAAACCCTTCAATTTCTTCTCAGTTTCTTTGTGCTGATAATCAGTAAACGGAACCGAAAATACAAAATATATAAAGTAAACTACTCATCGCAGATTGACTGACTGATACCGTTGAGTTGACTGTACGTGGAAGCCCATTATTTGCATTGCATATAAACATACCCTCAGACCACATTGTTTTTTTTTTTTTTTTTTTTTTTATTCGTCAGTGAATAGCGAATTGCCAAAAATGGGCTAGGCCCAAACTAGAGAAGAAGAAGAAGAAGAAGAAGAAAAAAGATCTAGCTATCCCCGTGGACGTGAAAGTGGGTTGTATGTTTGGTTGGGCGACTCTTTTTCTCAAAACCCAGTTTCAATTTTCGCTCGTTTTCCTTTTTTTTTTTTTTTTGGTACACTCGCTAGCATAAGTAAATTCACCGACCACCCTCTGCTTCAATATTCTCGGAAGTCGGACCTCGTACATGATAATCGTTTCCCTGATATCTATGTTAATTGTGAGGGTTTTGTGGATGCCTAGGAACATGTTTGATGAAATGGGTGAACAAGGATCTGTTCTTGGAACACACAGATATTTGGCTATGCAAATGTGGAGGGAAGCTTTAAGAGGCTAGAAGGTTGGTTGATGAAATGCTGCAAAGAGAAAAATATTCGTGGGCGGCAATGATATCATGGTGCGTTCACCATGACTGGCCTAAAGAGGCTTTGGAATTTTACAGAATGAGCTTGACGTTGGAATTCAAAATCGAGTAAGTTCACTATATCCAGTGCTCTTCCTGCTTCAGATTCTTGGATATGTAATGTGGAATGGATTGGATTTAGATGAGGCGGTTTGGAGTGTTTATCAGACATGTATGGGAAATGCGGGAGTATAGAGGAGGCTAGGCAAGGTTTGGAGTGTATATGCAGTGCGTTTCCAAATTCGGGTTCGGGTGCGGGTGCGGGTGCGGGTGCAGGACTCGGCAATTTTTAAAAAAGTAGGGTATGGGTGAAAAATTATTAAAAATATTTTTGTTTATATTTTTGTTTATATTTTTGTTATTAAAATATTCTTAAAAAACACATTATTATGCCTTGATTCACAAAACAAAAAAAGAAGAAGGCAAAAAAACACAAAACAAAAAAGAAAACACAAAAGAAGCAACAAATATTCAGAATAAAATTGAGAAATGACAGATTTAGGATGTTTGAGCTTCATTCAAAGCCGATTTCGGCTGTTTTGGCATTATTCAAGGCTGATTTCGGCTTGTTTCGGTCGTAGGCCGATACAGCTCGATTCTGGCCGATATTAACCCGGTTCAGCGCGAATCTAAGTCGAGTCGGTGCAAATTAAGTTGAGTCGGCACGAATCCGTGAAAAAAAAATAAAAAAAAAAGCTTAGATGCAACACTGACGCACGGCTAGCCGCGTCGGACGCCGCACCCCGTGTCGGGCCATGTCGGACTCTGGTGCGGCACCCTCCCAGTCGCGTTCGTGCTTCATAGATCTTGGACAGCAGTGATTGATAGATACTAGGGTGGATTGGACTATGGAAGAGGGATTTTCTTTGTTCTCAATGTTGATGAGATTGGTGATTAGGACTAATGGTTTCACGTTTGCTGAGTTTTTAAATGCTTGTGCTGATCATGTTGTAGAGGACCTAGGCAAGCAAGTTCATGGCTACATGACAAGGACCAAGTGCTTTTGTTCATACGAATTCAAAGTGTGTGAATATTCAGAACGCAAAAGGGTATTTAAAGGAATGCCTCGACCAGATTTAGTTTCATGGACTTCCCATGCTTGATTAATTTGATAAAGTACTTTGATATTTCCCCTTGATAAAGGAAAGGGTGGATTAACACGTAAAACAAATCATTCTGCTTGTAACGCTGAGAATATTATTAACCAAATGCCTATGAAACCTGATAAGATCTTATGGGCTTCCCTACTTGTTGGTTGTAGAATTCATGGAAACTAGTTACAAATATAAAAATGCAAATAACCCATGGAATATGCCAAAAGAATGACCAAGTATAAGTGTACATCATTCCGGGCCTCTGCAGATGCATGATGTCTTCATTAGCAAAGCATTCAGCTGTTCTAGCACCTTCCTCGCATCATGGTGAGTGACAGAGAGAGCATCACAAAAACCAATTGAATCTAAGAAGCCCACTTCACTTCTTGTCCCAATGGCAGCACACTTCAGTAACCTTTCAATGCCATTAAGAATAATTATTCTCAGTGGGGACTTGTATGCATCCTCAAACACCTTGACAATCTGCGCACACTTCGTTCTCTCATGAAGAGCATTCTCCTGAGAGCAATCATTGATGCTTCTTTTGAGACAATTTTGACTAGCGCCTACTGTTGGCAATGTCATTGACCTTGATTTTCTGTACTTCCATTTGACTTAACATTATCAAACCTACAAAAGTTTCCAAGAATCTCGGATATCATTATTTGGGAAGTGATATTAGATATGATGCGTAAACCACAAGAAGCAAAACATGTTTGCTTCAAGAAAATAATTTTGAATTCACAAGGTGATAGAGTCTAGAATCCACTAGAAAAGAGAGGACAAAAAGTCTATTTTTTAAGGGAAATTACAGTAAACTCACCTGTGGTTTGGCCTATTTTTACTTTGCTTACCTATGATTTAAAACTTAACATTTTGCCAACTTGAACTTCAATCCATTTGCTCTCCGTTATCCACCTCACCCTCAGACATTTGAAAAACGCCCTTTTATTAAAAATCAGAACATAACACAGATAAAAAACACGAACCATTGAAACTTTTCCTCACGAGTTCTAGAAACACTAAACACCCCTTGTATTGAGGTGGGGATTTTGATTTTTCTGATCGTGGTGCATAACACTTTCTTGTGAGGGTGAGATTCTGACTTTGGGTTGTCTTAGGGCATTCAATATTCAAAGATACATCATCACCAGGTATGAAATTTCCACTTTATGTGGGTTGGGGTTTCAACTTTTGATGGTAGCTTTGATTCACAGGAAATTTGATTCACACGAAGTTGTTAAGCGATGTCTTCTTTGAGTGGAAATTACTCAGGTTCAAGTGGGCATATGTGTACATATGAGACTTGTGTGCTGAGAACAAGTCTAATAGTGGATAATTTTGAGAGAAGGTTTTTGGGTTGTATCCGATATAAGGTAAGTATAGTTTTTACTTAATCTAGTTGACTCAAGTGAGTTTGGAATGTGATGTGTTCAATTCAATTTATGAACAGGTTGGTCCTAAGTGCCCTTTCTTTTAATGGATTGATAATCCTACTTGTATGCATGGGAATGAAGCTGCCCATTTGGTGCAACAAAAGCTGGATTTATTGCGTAGTGAGCTGTAACTTGCAAATGAAAGGGAAAGAGCAGCTACCCAGACAACAGCAGAAACTACCTAAACAGCAGCAAAAGCTACCCAAATGGTAAAAATTGCTTAAGAAAGGACAGCAAAAGCCACTGAGAGGGAGAGAAAGTTTCAAGCTTCCTCTGTTAAAGCCAAGGAGATAGTAGTGAGAGCTTTAGAGCAAGAGAGAAAGTGCAAAATCGCACTAATTCTATCATGTTTTTTTTTTTTTTTTTGGTTATGTTGTTTTCATGTTTTGGCTCAAGTGAGAATTTTGGAATGATGAGATTGAGTCTACCTAGTGGGTTGTAATGTATAAGCAAGTCCTCAATTGTATTGCAATAGAACTATGAAAGATGCTAGATGTTGTTGGCTTGAAGCCACTTTATAATATATAAGATTTTTTAAGATAAAGTGTTATTTATGTTAGATGCTGTTGGTGTTTTTGTTTAAAGTGAATTAGCAACTTGTGACTTGTTGTTTTGTTGGATGCTGTGAACTGTGTTAGTTTGTGTATAAAGTGCATTGTGTAAAGTGTTTGTGTTGAAAGTGCATGACAACCATTTGTCAACTTGCAAGAAAAGACAACAAATACACACATAAACCTGCTATTCAACACATACACTTGCTATATTCAAAAGTGACTGCTATATTCAATACATACACATATAAACAAACCTATATATGTTCAACTGCAATAATCAACCACATGACAACAACTAGTTAAAATAATAATTCTGAACACCTGCCATTAAGTTGGAAAATTGTATACACATTTAAGGTGGCATTAAATACTTTTTCATCAACCACCAGTAAATAAAGGGCATTTGGTACAACAACAACCAAAACAGTTGCACTTGCCCATGTTTACCAAACTTACAAAAATATAAATAAATCTCAACAGTGTTTTAACAGCATATATAATCAACAATTGTCTGCCTTGCCATTGTCTACAAATTACATATAACCCCAACACGGAACCATATTGCCCTAACACTACATGTACATAGCAACAATATTGTCTTGACATAAGCTTCATTTACTGCCCCTGCCTCTCCCACCACAGCTGGTTTTTCCACCTCTTGTTTTACATTTCTGTGTCTTAGGCTCTTAGCTGCATTACTCCTTCCTCTCAAAGCAGCTCCTCTGGTAGCAGGTGGTCTTGTAGACTACAAAGTACAAGAATTTAGATGTTAGCTACTAGTATCACAGATTTATAAATAAAACATCAAACATAAAAATATTGTACTTATGGTGATAGTGCTCTAATGTCCTATGTTTCTACAGGGGTGTGTGGTGCTGGCTAGTTTGAAGAGAACCAAGGAGCTCCTCTAACTGTATACCTGAAGTCTGAAAAGTACCACTGAGTTGGTCATTGTGACCATGGAGTCTAACCTAGTGGCTGTGACTTTATTGTCTAGTTGGATGAGGCCATAGTATAAGGCTGATGTGTTGATGGGGACTAAGATGATGCTAAGGGTTGAGATAAGGATGGGGCTTAGGATGAAGATTGGGCCTGAGATGAGGATTGGGCCTGAAATAAGGATTGAGCTTGTGATGAAGATGGGGCCTGGGATCCTTGTTTGCATGTAGAAGGCCTTCTCCTTGCCTGCAACCAAATATGAGCATGTTTATAGTGTCAATTATTGGCATTTTGCATATAATAAAAAAAAAAATTGAAAAAACTTACAGATTTCTCTTTATGCACTCTCTACCTTTTCCCCTATGGTATAACACCAGTGACATTGGCCTTGCATCCCCTTGCATTGTGCCCTTCCTTTTGACACCTTCCACACTTCACTGGCTTGTTGCTCTAGACACCCTATAAGGGTTCCTTGGCTCATCAGCATTTCTTTTCCCTTTTATAGGTGGCCTGCCTGGTGTCTTATAGATAGTAGGTGTAATAAGCTTGGGTTGGCCACTAGAGATCCACTCAAACTAGCTAAGCATGGGAGGTATAAGTGTCTTGTATGTCTGCGCATAAGCATCCTTGTAGTAGCATGGATGGGTGTAATCCTCTGGTTTCTCACGATTCACAAAAATGGCTGTAACTCCATGCTTGTAGGGGATTCCTGTCAAGTCCCATACTCTACAACTACAAGTCCTCCCTACCAAGTCCACCAAATGCCTTTCCCTTTCATTGTCAACTTCATACACAAACCTTCCAGATGGCATTGCACAAAAGTTCTTAGACTCTAATTTCAATTTCTCCAACTTGTCCTGTATGCTTGGTGTACGTGCAAGTTAGATTTGAGCTTATTTATGAGAGTAAAATAAGTTATCTAACAGTACATTTGCATGAGAAAGCTCGAAAACATGCAAACTTTGACATGACACTTAAACAAGAAATAAAGAAAGTAATGGTTGGACATGAAAAAGGCGCACATTTAGATAGGAAGAAGAAGAAACTGATTATCAAAACAATATAGGATGTACGTGAAAAACCTTAGAGAATGGATAAAAAACCACAATTTAAGCAAGAACATAACATTCTTGCTCAGGTCAGCTTGTATTATGTATCAGAAAGAAATTAGTTTATAATGAAGTTGCCTTTTTTTCCTACCAACTCTCTACTTTCATCTCAAAATATCTATTTGGGTTCTTGCCCTAGAAGTTCAACTGCATGCTCCTTTTATACTCTAAGGAACATGGCTGAGTACAAGGACAGGTGTCAAGTCATCATATTCTCTCTTCTGAGATCTTTTCACAACTGTGATGTTATTTGCTGACTAAGAGATAAGAACTGCACCAATGTGCAACTGGGACTCAAAGGTAGATAGCTTTGCCACTGTTTGGGAGACAAGTCTTGGTCATCAAGAGGGACATTAGGAATACTGTGATTGGTATACGTGTTTCTAGGGTAACCATCGTGCATTCAACCAATAAGGGATGTACTCGTAGCCTTCAACTCTAAAAAATCACTATGTCCCTTTTTGGTAAACACTTGAGTACCGTTTTAGGTATAAATCTCACTTCCTTCCCAAGGCAGTCACGCCTTTAGCACTAACCAAGACAAAATCTCTTAGCCATCACCTGCTCTCCCTTCCTACACAGCTGCTCCACGTGTAGAGTCTGGATTCAACCACTTACGCATTCTCCCATGCCTTAGTGGTGTTTTGTACACTTGGACACAACTTGCGACCATACTTTTTTATGCCAATATTCTTTTATACAACCTGCTCATAAGCCTAATTCTAATCCACCTCAGCATTGATAATATTGGCTTGTCTTTAGCCTTCACAATCATGGAGTTAAAATTCTCACTTAGATTGTTTACTAGACAATCTGTCAAAGCCCTTGGAGAAAAGTGGGATCTGGTCCATTGTGTAGGCTCAGTATCTGCAAGGTACTTCCAAGCTTCTTCATCCAAACTCTTAAGATACTCCATCCCCCTTTCAAATTCCCTAACTGATGTTGTGCCAGCACACCTCCACAGTACATTCTTCAGCTCTATACTCTTGTGGTTAACCTTGAAGTTGTTGTATATGTGCTTCACACAATACCTGTGCTCTACATTTGGGAATAGAGTTTTCATTGCAGGTAAAAGGCCCTAAGTATTGCAAGTAAGCAAGCAAGTACGCATTCAATGTCAACAAGTAAGCATATAAGCATTCAAGTAAGTAACTATGCAAGTAAGCATTCAAGTAAGCAAGTAATCAAGTCATAAACATGAGATAAATGATAATACTTTCTGCCTGACACTAATGAATACCAAATTGAGATCCTCTGGCCTGCCAATGTCATCTACAAACAACTCCAATCCAGCTGTCCTTGTTCTCTTGCTCAACTACAGCCATTGCCACTAGGAATATATTGCAATTTCCATCCTTGGCAGTGGCAGACAATAATTGCCCACCAAACCTACCTTTCAAGTGGCATTCATCCAGCCCAACAAAGGGTCTACAACCACCTAAAAACCCAACTTTCTGAGCATTATACCTAATGTACATCCTTTCAAACTTGGGTTCGACATTCTCATTTTCCATCTCTATTTGCAGTATCACCTTACTTCCTACATTTGTCCTCCTTATCATTTCTGCATAATCTCTAAGTAGGCCATACTGAGCCTCTTTATTCCCAATGATCAAAACCCTAGTTGTCTTCCTTAATCTATACACTTGACTAAGACTTAAATCAACTGAAATTTGTTGCATCACATGGTGCTTAACATCTGAGACCTCCCAGTTAGGATTCTTACTAAAATCCTCCAAGTACCTGTTTGCCACATAGGCTGATGTAACTTGCCCTTTTTGAAATGTTAAAGGGCAGGTACACTCAGGATTAAGTGTCTTGATCTCAAATGTGCACTCTCCAGTCACCTTTGAAATATAACACCTCCATCCACAGTTGTTCTTACAATGTACAGAATTTTTTTTTTCTCATTCAACTTCCACTTGATATCAATGTGATGCTAAATCACATACTCCCTCAAACCTTCCTAAAAACCTTAGAGTTTGGAAACTACATCCCTTTTACCAACTGAACATTTGTCATATCAATCCTCTCATTAAATTCTGGGTTTCTAGGCCTCTACTCATCATCAAAACCATCCATACTTGCAATAGCATTCTCTAATGCTAGTTTAGCCCACTCTTCATCTAAATCTATGTTTGAAGGTGGAACATTGCTTAGTTGAGCTGTATCTGTGTTTGGCTAAGGTGTATTAGTGTTTGGCTGAGGTGTATCAATGGTTAGTTAAGGTGAAACAGTGTTTGGCTCAGATGAAACAGTGTTTGGCTCAGATGAAACAGTGTTAGGCTCAGGTGGAACATTGTGGGGTGGAGAAGGCTCACCAATAAAATCATCAACAAAGTCTTCTCTTTCCAGACCTTCATTCAATCAATCAAACTCCTCCTCTACCCCTACACTAGCATTATCCCTTGTAGCAGCTCCTATACCACCCCATGCACCAACCCCTGCATCAATCCCTTGACCAACCCCATTAGGAACTTCAACTGCAAGTAGAGCATGACCACTCTCCACATACAATATGATGGTGTCTCTTCGCCCTCCCTCATTAAGCTTACACATGGACACCACATTTGTATCATCTTCTATGAGCCTCAAGTCTTGCTCCAAGTTGCCCTAGGAGCTAAATAATGAACCCTAGATGGTTCATCAGTCCCCAATTCCTCACATATACCTTCTATTTCAAAATAACTAAGCCTATGAGGATTCTTATCCACAATTTCAACTTTCTTACCAAAGTATTCTAATCTTGGGTTCCACAAAAAAGTACCCGCATAATGAGCCTCGAATTTCACTTCCTCATCATCTATCTACAATAACAAATTACCATTTGACACATACATAATTAAAGAATTGTAAACAACAGACACATAAAGAGTAAAAACTTGTATGTTTCTGTTTTGCTTTTGGGATGCAACACACACATCAGAGGGGCCACATTTTCTGCTTTGCTTTTATTTCTATTTTACTGATAAGCACATGCAAACACTAAAATTTAAACCCAACAGAAACTTAGGTCCACTGTAAGACACAATGACCACGACAAACAAAATGCCCATAAACCAACAGGTGGTCAAATTTTTCATAAATATCGATAAACACAACCAATATTCTCATTCTGTTACATGTAACATTGACCATTGACTAATTACTCAAAAAACTATAAAACAACCACAAACCCAAATCAAAAACTCAAACAGTGACTAATTTCTTACCAGATTTTAGTCCCTTGAACAACCTATTTCCCGTCTAGGTTTATACTTGCAACACAATTTCAATAATAGATGCAGAAGGGGGTTTTTCATGTTTCTAGGGCTCGTGAGGAAAAGTTTCAATGGTTCGTGTTTTTGATCCATGTTATGTTCTGATTTTTAATAAAAGTGTGTTTTTCTAACGTTTGAGGGTGAGGTGGGTAACGGAGAGCAAATGGATTGAAGTTCAGGTAAGCAAAGTATTAAGTTTTAAACCACAGGTAGACAAAGTGAAAGTGGGTCAAATCACAGGTGGGTTTACTGTAATTTCTCCATATTTTTATTTATCTAAACAATGAATGCTTTAGAGTATTCACATCAGTGTAACTATTTTGATATTTCAACAAATTTATATCTAAAGACTAAAAAAAAACTCACGCATCAGTCTCACTAAACTAGTGCAAAAAACTTAGCGAGGATTAGTGCCACGCCAGATGTGGCAAGACACTTTCCTCACCAAAAGCCAAAATTTTTTTTTTTTTTTTTGTTTTCAACTCTCTCTCTCTTTCTCTCTCTCTCTCTCTCATTTGTCCCTTGTCTTCTTTCTTGGTCTCTCTCTCTCTCTTTGTTACTTCAAATCAAACCTCCATGGCTAAGCTCCTCCCTTATGGGTTTGGATTTTTTGGCTAGGCTTGGCATATGGGTCAGGTGGTTGGGCTATGTTCGTTGCTGTTATTCTGCCATCGTCTACTGCCTGTGATGGTATCATTGGTGGTGATTAACAAAAAATAGCTCTACTTGGGAGATTTTGAAGTCCGGGTTTATACTTTGGGAGATTTTGAAATTTGGGATGTGGGTGTGATGGTGGAGGCTGTGGTTGCTCTTGGAGCTAGTCATTGACAAGCACATTCCCCTTTCTAAACCAAATTCCATGATCCAGATGAACTTGGCAAGGGGGGATATGAACTTAGAAAGTGCACTAGAAATGTAGGTGGTTGAGTAGCTTAGGTTTTTTTATTTTTTATTTTTTATTTAGTGATAGAAAAGAGAGATAGTGATCGGAAGGAGAAAATAGATTTTTTTGGGATCAATTTGGATAATGAATTGAGGAGATTAATGTGAATGCTCTTAGAGGCTACAATATGTTTAAATAATAAAAGAAAACCTAAGGCTGCTAGTAAAATGCCCACAAAACCCTAATTCACACTAAGTGTGTGTTTAGCAAAAATTAAAAAGCCAATTTATTTTACTATTCAGCTTATTTTTATTACTATTCATAGGCTCCACTACACTTTTTGATACTATTGATAGGTTTCACTGTACTATTTCAACTAACTTTTACCTTTATCTACATTATTTTAGTAAAAAGTTTTTAGTTTTAGCAAAATAAACGAATCTCAAACAGACCCTAAGTATGCATATGGCTCTAAATTAAAAAGTCAGCATATTTTATTATTCAGCTTATTTTTGCTACTATTCATGACCCCACTACACTTTTTGATACTACTCATAGGTTCCACTGTATTATTTCAGCTAACTTTTACTTTTATCTCTAGTACTTTCAGTAAAACGTTTACAGTTTTAGCAAAATAAATGAATCCCGAACAGACCCTAATCACGAAATTAGATAGCAAAATAGTAAATTCGACCAAAAATGACAAAATTGAGATAATTGCAAAATTAAAAACTACCACCTCTCAGAAACGTCCCAGCACAAACAAAATCTTGTTCTGACTTTTAAATTAAAAGTTATAAAGGGAAAAAAAATTCTAAAAATGGCAAAAACATAGATTTCAAGGGCTAAACAAAAGAAATTGCTCAATAAGCAACTTTGCTCGTAGTGTCATTTCCCTTTATGTCACCAATTTTCATGCAATTCTGTCGCTATCACTGATGATTTATACTCTTGCTTTTCTATTTCTTGGATTTTTCATGTGTTGACTTGCGACAGTCTCTCCATTAAAGGGAAGTCTGTGCTGTCTCATCTACATTAGGAAGCCAATTTAAGTTGATATCTTTTTCAGCCACCTTTACTTCAAGCTTGGTGAGAAATTCCTTAATAGGCTCCCATAACTTGGCCCTCTCATCGTCACATACCACAAGTTTTAACTGCTGAAGATTCATTATTGATTCTGGAAATGGATTACGCAATCTCAAGCACCCTTTCATGTTGAGCACTTCTAATTTACACAACTCACCAATGTGTTTTGGCAACTTGCTAATGCTTAGGCATTCAGATATGTCAAGAATGGTTAACTTATGGAGGCTTTTGATTGACTCTGGCAACTCTGACAAATCAGTACAAGACCTAAACCTTAGCACTTCTAAATTTACCAGCTTTCCAAATTCTTTAGGTAATGCAGACAAGTTATGACAATTGGTGATGCTAAGTTTTTCTAGGTGGACAATATCACACAACCCAACAGGCAAGTCCACTAGATCATTGCAATAGTCAATGTGTATCTCTATTAGACTTGGCAACGCATCTGAAACCTGGATAGTACAATTCTCAAAAGTCTTACCAATATTACACATAAACAAGGATATTTTCTTCAAACTCTTCAACGGAACAAGGGTCTTGCAAAGGGAAGAAATTGAAACTTTCTCTAATCTGATTCTCTTTAAATTGTGTAGAGACCCCAAAAGTTGAAAATTACTTAGTTCAGCATGAAAGAAACCATAATTAGTGACTATCAAAACCTTGAGTTCATCCATTTTATCCACAAACTCCGGTAAGGTGTAATTCTTTGTCTGAAAATTCAGAACTAAAACCTCAACTTTGGGAGCTTGTATGTTGCACCAACTCCAAGAGAACCATTCATCTGCAAAAAGAATTGTATAAAGTGTGACAGGCAATCAATATTTTGTAGTTTACATGGTGTATGTGTGTATGTGTCTTTGTTAGAGAGAAAATGTGCCTACCAGTTGAAATAGATAATAAGCGAGCATTAATGAGTTGATGTTTCTGTTCTCTCCACCACTTTGGTAGATCGTTTTCACTTATGTTCATAATCAGTCTTTGTCTCTGTCCTATAAGCTCCTGGCTGCTCTGATGCAAAGCAAGCTCTCTAAGAACATCATGTTGTGTGACAAAGTCATCATTGTAATATTTGTGCACCTCACTTGCATCTTTTCTGGTGAATGGGAAAAATTAGAAGCTTAGGACGTATTCAAAATTTCCAGAGTTCACTTATGAAAAATATATGTTGTATTATCATCCAGCAAAATTAAGAATAAAATGACAAAACCAATGGTAATAAACACTTTTTTTTGTTTACAATTATTGAAATCAAATGTCTTCCAGACAAGCAGCAAAAAGATATAGACTAAGAAAAGTTGAAATCTCCCTCTTCTCATGGGCAGACTAGTTGGAATCTCTAGGTTGGTATAATTTTCTTTCTTTATAGCTCTTTGTAGTAAGCACCTTTTCAATTGTAAGAAAAATCCTAAATTGGCCAAACTTGTCAAATAAACCATAATAAATAATATTAATTGCCATTAGAAGTTAATCATAAGAGCTAGAACATATTACAACTAGCAAATAGTAGTAATCACATGAAGAAATCACAGTGCAAGACAATCATATTATAGAAATAAAAATCCAGCATACCTTGCCAACACAAGACTAGCTAGATTCAGAGTGGTGAGTTCTTGCAGATTGGCAATGGCATGGATACCATCTTCATCTAGTTCATATAATTCTGCCCACATATCGATGAGGGCAGCAGCATAGATCCTTTGGTCTTCAGGAAATAAACCTAGGTCCATGAAACAGTCTTTGATGAATAACTTGTCATTTGGAAATTCTAGGCTTTTTAGTAGTTGATCAACTAGCCCAATCTCAGAATTGCGAAAAAATTGACTATCAGGCCATTTCAATAGTCTACTGCGCCATTCCTCTGCACACCGCCCACGCAGTGAGCTACCAATCACTTTAAGGGCCAATGGGAACCCCCCACAACCTCTTACCATCTGCAATTCAAGGAACCAACTAAATATAATTATTATTTGGAGGTCACGAGGGTTTTATTGGCCAAGGTTTTAATTATCTAAACAACACTAATTGTCCGGAAATATGAAAGCATGGTTTTAATGACAAATTTTTTCCCCTTCTTTTCAGTAAGTATTGGAGACAGTTGGGTTGTTAGAAACAAAATAAGCAAAATTAAATGCATGTGTGAGTGTAAGTATGGAAACATAATTTTGACAAGTATGTTTGGTATTATGCACCCATCCCAAAAAAAACAAAGAATATATATCTTTAGTCATGTATACATACCTTACCCAAAAGGTAAAAGTGCAAATAAAATTAGCATATTTCATGTGCGCACGCACACACATGTATATCATAGATTGAAAAATTACCTTTTTGATATCTTTTTCTGGAATGTTAGAGCTCTCAACTTGCAGGTCTGCTGAGTGACAAAACAGAGTCATTGCATCTTTCTTATTTAGCGGTTTTAAGTTATATCTAAAATTTTTAAATCTTGGAAAAGCAGTTCTTGAAGTAACGATAATCTTGTAATTTGGAATATTGAACTCAAACTTTTCAGGAAGGGATTCCTGCCAGACATCATCCAGGATCAACAATATAGGATCAGGTCCAATGTTTTCCAGCAACTGCAGCAATTGGTCGATTGCATTTTCTTCACTTTGAATTTCAAACTTCGGCTGCGAACCCTTATGACTAAATAGGTTTTTTACAATGACCTTCACGTTGGCAGTTTTTGAAACTGTGACAAAGAGAATATTTTCCTTAAATGTGCCTATCCAAACACAATGTAGTTAGAAAGCTGCAATGGAAGCACAATTCATATCTCATAACATTACACAAAACACACATAATGTCCAGTAATTTTGTGAGAAAAGCCATCAATTATGAAGATATGAGACTCGTTAATTTTTTTAAGCATCTTCTAATATGACTTGTTAATTAAAAAGGTAACAAAAAGTATAAATTTAGATATAAATTAATAGGATGGTAGAAAAGAATAAATGCAGATGACCCTGAGTACTTTGTTGAAATCTATAGCCAACCCCAAAATTTTGTGTTTTAGGCTGGGTTGTTGTTGTTGTTGTTGTATCTCTTTTCTTTTACTGCTTTTCTAAGATAAAATATCCTAAAGTATGAAATATGCCAAAAACACAGCTATGATGATTGAAAGTGCCAAAACAAAAGAAAGAAAATTATTAGCCACGACGTACCACATCTTACCTAACGAGACAAAGAACTTTTTTTTTTTCCAAACAGAAGTTCAATTTCAGTTTGCAGAAACTCAAATTTTCATGTGTGAATGCAATCCCATTATTCCAATTCCAAATATAACCAAACATATAGCATTCAGTCAATCGGTAGATTCATATCAGGATTCAAAAAAATGAAAAAAATTCTAAATGTATTTTGTTGTTGGTACTCCCTAGCGGTTTACTATGAAAGGATTTACATACTAGCACCATAAATAACTTCAACAATATGGAGACAATACTTGGAAGTACCTTTAATTTGCTCATCCTGACAAAGCATTTCCACCAACTTGGTTTTCCCACATCCTCCAGGAGCAGTCAATAGAAGTAGCCGCACCTTCTCCATCAATAGCAGCGTCTTCAACTCCCTTATTGGCATATCCAACCCAACTGTAAAGTCCGTGCGTTCACGAACCGCGCACGACACGGGCCTTGGTATCTCCCTGTTCATCAATATCTCCAGCATATGAATCATATTTTGACTATTTTCCAAAGTCATTAACCCATTCCTTGTGCACTGTGCTATCAAATCAAGCCAACAGAACCTGATGATTTCGTCGTCCAAATCTTTAAGTTTGGAAGAGTATTTGAATTTGAAAACGTAGTTCCACCACCGGACTGTCAAGCACTTGCGAACCAGCTTCACTCCCTTTTCCATATGTTCCTTCAATCTCTTTGCTTCCCTTTCTGGGAGATCAAGCTTTTCGCTTAATTCTACTATTTGGTCAACCATTGGCGCCAAACGATCTAACGTGGATTCGAGGCGTTCAAGAATGGGTTTGAACTGACGGACTTCGCTTACCGCATCCTTAACTGTTTCGCGTAATGACGTAAAGACCTGTCCAAATGCTACCCCAAGAAGAGGCCCTGCAACGATCAGAGCCATAACTTTGCTGCTTCTTCTTCTTCTTCTTTTTTCTTTAGGACGATGAATGAGAAATTTTATTCAAACAAATGAAAAGAGTGCAAAAAAACTAAAAAAGACTTTCCTCTACCCAACAACGCCCAAAAAATCGAAACTTTATTATAATTTTGTATAAGGATGTTTTAGATCTGCTTTCAAATGAATGAAAAAATGCAACAGAGTACGACTTAAATTCGCAGCGATACCTGAAAATTACGAAGCTGAAGTAACACTTATATACAACTGCGAAACGTGTAAACACGGAACCCTTCAATTTCTGCTTAGTTTCTTCTGATAAAGAAAAGAAGGTAACCAAAATACGATTCTCTCGGGGGAGGGTAAAAGATGTTAATAAAAGAATCTCAATATACACCTTCTCTCCGCAATTGCGCATCTTTATGACTGGAAGTTTCGGACCCTTTAAGACAAATAATAATAATAATAATAATAAAGCAAGTATATATGTGTATTGTGTACCACGATTAGGTCCACGAACCAGGATGGAAGTTTCCAATTCCGCGTCTTATTTAGCGCATGATCTTAACTTATTGCAGATTCACTGACACCGTTGACTGCGAAAGCTCCTTTGCAGGTTATTATTTTTGAGAATGAACCTGGAGTTTCATTAAAACTGAAATTGGCATACAACAGAGCACAGATAAAAGGAAGAAACAAGCAAACAAATACAGCATTAACATTTAGCCCTATCTAATAGCAGAACCTGCTGTATCATTGGTGGCTCCATCCCTTTCCACTGTTGAGAAGTTCCAGTTGTCTTGGCTATCTGAGCAAGTTCGTGCGCTGCTCTGGTGTAGTCCCTTTTCAAGACTCAAGTGTCTCACTTTCCAGCTCCTAAAAAGCCGAAGCAGCTCCAAGGATCCTTGAATGACTAACCCAATATCTCCATTGCAATTGTTTTCTTTAATAGCGTCAACCACCCCAATTGAGTCAGACTCAATAATGATCTGATGAAGCTCCATCTCCTTGGCCAACCAAATTCCTTCATCCACTGCAAAGGCTTCTGTGACTGCTGCATCATAATCCCCATTCAACACCTTGCATGCAGCAGCTTCAACCATACCCCCACTGTCTCGGATAACCACGCTCACGCTGGACTTACCCAACGCCCCAGCCGTAGCACCATCTACATTTATTTTGTAGGTTTTTGGCGGAGGTGCCGCCCACCCAACATCTGGGGACTGTTGTTTAACATGGTTATACACTATAGCATTTTTATAATCCTCCTAAGTGTGCAACGCAAAATTCCATATTTGAGAAGAGGAAATGCCATTAGAATCATGAACCACCTGATTCCTATTAATCCAAATAGACCATGCAGTGGTGAAGAGAATTTCAAGGTCAAGCGGAGAACTAGCATCCAAAATTTTCAGCGCTAAATCCACAAGGCAAATGTTCTCTACCAACAAATTAATTGGGCAATCTTGCCAATTCCACCATACTTCACACAACTTGTCACAATAAATTAATGCATGACTGGTGCTTTCAATTACCTTCTCACATAGTGGACATTTGGCCTCCACATTTAGACCTCGCTTTGCCAGATTCAGTCTAGTAGGCAGCCCATCCATGCACGCCTTCCAGGCAAAAATTCTGACCTTGGCAGGAAGCTGGAGTTGCCACACTTTCTTCCATAAGCGAGTCCTACTATCTCCGGTTGAACACTCACCCACCTTGGATTTCTCCACAAGAGGAAGAGCAACATAATATGCACTCTTAACAGAGAAAACGCCTTGTTTGTTTCCCATCCAAATAATGCTATCTTCCAGCAAATTATAACTAAGAGGGATATTTAGGATGGTTTCAGCCTCAAAAGGAAGGAAATGCCTCTTGACTTTGTCCACTTTCCAGTGCCTTGTTTCTTCATTAATTAGTGATGACACCATTGGGAAATCTCCAATATCTTGTTGAGGGGAACAGACTTTATGGGTTATGGGAGTAGGCAGCCACTTGTCTTCACAAATATGTATCATCTTACCATTTCCAACTCTCCACCTTATACCCCTTTTAATGACCTCCAAGCTGTTGTAAATGCTTCTCCAAGCATAAGAGGGATTGCATCCAAGCCCAAAATATCACAATAGGGGAAGTATTTGGCCTTGTAAATTCTCACAAGCAGTGAACTTTGCAGGTTATTATTAAGTATACTCTCCGGATCCCACACATTGTGTTCTATCTCCACGTGAAAGGGAAGACTATATTCTCAAAGTATCTAAGAGCATTTTCATTAAGGATGCTAAGAGCATTCACATCTGTGAATGCTACTCTATCCCATTTTACCATCCCAAAAAGTCACTTTATCAATTATACAATACAGTTTTACAATATTCTTAACATTCCAACTTTTATTTTTCTATTCTACTCATTAAAATAATATATCAACACAATAAAATATATTTTTTCCTTTTTTGTTTTTTTCCCCAATTTTCTCCTTCACCTTCCCTCAACCTCTATCACCAGGCCTCCACTGCCCAGTCACCACCACCACGCCTCCACTATGGCCACCACGCCACCACTGCCCACTGCCCACCAAAATTCCACCGGAACAAAAACCCATATTAAAAAAAAAAAAAAAAAGCGCAGAACCCATCGGAATCCACCCCAATCTCTACCACACACGACCTCGCCACCCACCGATCTCCACCATGCCAATTTCGCCACCCACTGATATCCGCCACGCTAATCTCCACCGTTGTCACACCCACGCTGATCTCCACCGTTGTCAAAACCCACGCCCCACCATCGTCAAAACCCACGATCTACACCGTGTGGTGAAGCTTCAGCAATGGAGAGAGAGAGAGAGAGATGAGACTGTGTGATGAAGATTCAGCAATGGAGAGATGAGACCGTGTGATGAAGATTCAGTGTTGGAGAGAGAGAGAGATGAGACCAGACCGTGTCGTGTCGTGTGAATAAAAGAGCAAACAAATAAAATAGTATATTTTGTTTTTAGAATTGTGCTACAGTGCAATTCTAAAGGTAGAATTGCACTGTAGAATTGCAATGCCAAAATATTTTGCAATTCTAGCAATGTAGAAGCCCAAATGCAGGGCTATTTTAAGCTTTTATGCTATATTTTTGTAATTATAGCATTGTAGAAGTCCCAATGTGAATGCTTTAAAAGGAGTATATGCTAAATTTTACCATCAAAACACCAAAAAAACAATTCCATCAAAGCTTTCAAATGGCAAAAATTTTGACATACTGCTATAGTGAGCTTGTATTGATACAAGCTCACTGTAGTTGAATTGTAAAAAAAAAAAAAATTTATTCTCACAACTCTCTCTCCACTTTCAATTCTCTCTTCTCTTTCCTTTCTCCCTTCTCTCTTCTCTCTCTCTATGGATGTGATTCGACGATGGTTCTGGTCCAACGATGGTTTTGGTTCAGCAATGGTGGTCCGATTGTCATGGGTTCAATGTGGTCCGATGGTCTGTTGTGGTCTGACAGTCTCCCTCTGTTCTCTCTTCTCTCCCTCTATTCTCTGTTCTTTGTTCTCTCTTCGTGGGTTTGCATGGATCGAAGGAGTCGTGGGTTTTTGGTTTGGAGAGTGGAATGAAGGGTGGATCGAAGCGTGGGTCTGATTGTTCGTGGGTCAATCCTGCGCCGAGTTCCACTCCTTTAATCAAAGATTTCTCTCTCTCTCTCTTCACTCTGGTGATCACTACCTCCTTGTTGGATCCAATGGCACTGGTTCGTTCTATTGTTTCTTCTTTCATACTTTGTTTTTTCGTTAATACTACTCTGTTTGGTTTCCCAGAAAAATGGAGGGAAAGAAAAATCAAAATTGGAAATTAAGATATTAATGTATTGATTTTTGGGTTCAATTATAATGGGGTTCGTTCAATTTTTGTTATTTTTCATATTTAGAGTTTCCTTGAATCTTTGTTTACTTGCCTAGAAAATGGAGGAAAGGAAAATATATAGTGCTTTTGTTCTATCTATAGTGCTTTTTACCTTCAAAATTGTTTTGTGGTTGCTACAGTGGTGTTGTGACTTGTGGTGGTGGTGGCTGTGGTAGGTTGTGGTTGCTACAATGGTGGTTATGGCAAGTGGAGTGGTGGTAAGGGTGATAGAGGAGGGGGTTGGCTGGTTGCTATAGATTTTTGTGTAGTTGTTTTATTATTATTTTAATGAGTAGTTTATATTATTTTAAATGAAATGGTAAAAAATATAAAAGCTTTGATGTTTGATGTATCTTAAAGTGGGAAGGTATAGTAAATAAAGTAGGTTTTTGAAGTGTTAAATGCTAAAAATTTTAGAATTCTTGATGAGAATGCTCAAACACATTTCATTCCATGCAAAACATACCTACAGGCCACAGTGGTTTTTTTTTTTTTTCCTTCTTTGTCAGTGAATAGCGAGTTGCCAAAGATGGGCTAGGCCCAAAATAAAGAAGAAGAAAAAATCTGGCTATCCCCGTTGATGTGAAAGACTGGGTTAGTGTTTGGTTGGGCCCCCTAGAAGGGGCCTTCTTTGCCCTCCACCTAAGCTGTGCAGGAAAGGCCCAAAGCCAATTCCAGGGAACAGTGAAGCTTCATAGGGTCTTTCTGTATAGGTGCAGGTAGTCTGCATCTTCACACATTTCTATTCCACCGAGTCTTTCTTTGAGACAATGCCCAGATCGTTACACCTTTCGTGCGGGTCGGTAACTCCTTTTCTTAAAACCCAGTTTCAATTTTCGCTCGGTTTTTTTTTTTTTTAAACAATCGCTCGCTTAACTAATTTCACTGACCACCCTCTGCTTCAAGTATATACTCGAAAGTAGGACCTCATACATGATACAACTTTACGTAGAGTCCATCCTCACGCCAAAAGCGTCCAGGGTTTTCACTGATAATCGTTTTCTTATCATCTATGTTAATTGTGAGGGTATTGTGGATGCCTAGAACAAGTTTGATGAAAAGGGTGAACAAGGATTTGTCCTTGGAACTCAATGATATTTGGCTATGCAAATGTGAGGGGAAACTTTAAGAGGCTAGAAAGTTGGTTGATGAAATGCTGCAAAGAAAGAGTTTTTCGTGGACGGCAACAAAATCGTGGTGCACTCACCATTGTTGAGTTAAGATTGATTAATCTCGGTTAATTAATTTAATTACCCAAGTTGATTAATTCAGTCAAATTACATGTAAATTGTGGAAGCATCAATAAATCACTAAATAAACTGAATGCAGCAAAAAATAAATTGACACAGTCAAAACTTCCAAGAATCCACTAATCAACAATTAAGCGGTTATAAGTGTAAGGAATTTTACCACTACCTTAGCCTATCTCAAAATACTAACCTACAATTGAACCTTCGCTCCAATATCCAATTGAACTTGATCTTATAGTAATCTTCTTTCCTTTGTTACACAAATCTCCAATCTGTGACTAACTCATTTGTACGGATCTCAGTACGTAACTAACTCCAGCAACTTGAATGATTGTTATTGGCTGCAAAGTTCTTCACTTCATAAACAATAAAGATTAGGAAACACTTGGTTACAAAATCGTAAAGCGTACAAACATGGTAGCTTCACATAGAGTATATGATTTCTAGGTCTCTGTTTTCATACTTGATGACTTTTAAAATAAGCATTATATATGACTAGAAACCCGAATTAAACAAGTCATCATGGGCCGAATTTCAGATCTGAAAATTCAAAAATCATAGATCTTGATAGATCAAGCTTATGTCGAGCTTCTCCATTAATCCTCAATAGTAGTATCTGTCGAACTAATGTCGAGACTTAATGAACCGACTTTTCTTTACTTATTTTTTGGATCAATCTTCATATTTTTAATGAAACCACAATATGTTTGAACAACATATTTCTTGATACAATAAACCCAACTTAGATTTACCCAATTACAAGTACAGTGTATTTTGTCAAAGGATTAGCCAATTACACAAAAAATATAACCCTAAGAACCATGACTAGCCTAAAGAGGCTTTGGAATTATACAGAATGAGGTTAGGACATTGTAATTCCAAAATTAAGTAAGTTCACTATATCTAGTGCTCTGCTTCAGATTCGTGGATATATAATGTGGAATGGATTGAATTTAGATGAGGCGGTTTGGAGTGTTTATAGACATGTATGAGAATTGAGGGAGAATAGAGGAGGATAGGCAAATTTTTGACAAGATGGTGGATAAGGATGTTGTGTCTTGGACAACAGTAATAGATGGATACTTGGAGGATGGGACTATGAAAGAGGGATTTTCTTTATTCTTGGTGTTGATGAGATTGGTGATTAGGCCTAGTGATTTCACAGTTTATCGAGCTTTTAAATGCCTGTGTTGATCATCTTACAGAGGACCTGGGCGAGTAAGTTCATGGCTACATGATGCGGATAGGTTTTGATCCCCTTTCATTTGCAACAAGTGCTCTTGTTCATATGTATTCAAAGTGTGAGACCATTTAGAATGAAAATAGGGCATTTAAAGGGATGCCTCAACCAAATTTAGTTTCATGGACTTCCCTGATTGTTGTTGTGGGTGGACAAAAACTGAACCGTGGTGGTCTCCACGGATTACAGCTAAAATGTCTCACACGACCTACTTATAAGTGAACAATAGGGAATAAACACTCCACAATGGGAAACTCAAATAGTTGATTTCATTGACCAGATTTATTTTAAATATTGCTCAAGTGTTACAACAAGAAATTCTCTTGTTCTCGTGGTGTTACACACACTCTCTCTTTCTATTTCTCTTTCAGACCGTTCCCTTTTTCTTTTTCTTCTCAAAAATAGATCCTCTTCTATTTGCCTATCTCCCCCTCTTTATAGTTACATTCCTTGTTCTTATCTCTACAGCTGTCTTGTTGCCAACCAAATTCTTAAGGATATTTTCCTTTACTTTATCGGTTTCCTCCCCTCCCTTATCTTGAAACTTTGACTTTTGGGTGATGTTTGTACTATTCAGGATGTCTCATATGCATTCAATGTGGCAATGGTTAAGTGAGAACCCCATCATTAATGTGGAGGTAAAAATCTTCAATCTTCTTGTGTGTTCTGGAAGTTTCTCGTGGTTCCAGGCATCTTCTGGAAACCATACGTGGATCATCTGTGCATCATGCCTCGGGTAAGGTTAGCTTCTTACCTTCTCCATGGGAACTACTTTCCCGTGTTGCTCTCCTCCTTCTTAGTACTTGGGATGGTCCAATTTCCTTCTTGCATAGCCCATTGCCCCCTAGGCCTTCCTTCTAGTATACAGACTAGGCCTAGTTCGTTCCCCGCAGCCCAATTACTTCTTGGGCTTAAAGCCTGGATGGGGACTCTTCCACTCCCCACAGTTGCAAAATGCTCAAAATAGTCAACCGAATGAGGCTCTTAAGTTCTTTGAATTACTTCTCAAATCAGGATCCCAGCATGGCCACATTATTTTAGTTGGGGTTCTTTCTGCTTGTATCCATGCTTAATTAGTTTGATAAAGTACTTGGACAGGATATTTCCACTTGATAAAAAGGGTGGATTAACACATATAACAGATCATTATGCTTGTACCGCTGAGAATATTATTAACCAAATACCCATGAAACCTGATAAGATCTTATGGGCTTCCCTACTTGGTGGTTGTAGAATTCATGGAAACTTTGAATTGGTTAGCATGCAGCAGAAGCATTATTTGAGATAGAAGCTCAGAATCAAGCTTCTTCTATGCCCTGGCTACTGCTCGTATGTAGGGTTAGGTGGCAAAGGTTAGAAAGGCTATTGATGACAAAGGGGAGGTAAAGAAACTAGGTTTAAGCTGGATTGAGATTTAGAGAGAGGTGCATGTATACCTGTGGTCGAAAATTATGCTACTGCTCATATGTGCAGGCTTGTCTCTCCTACCACAGTATGAAGTTTGCAGTTGATTTGGAATCATTTCAACTCCACCAGGAACAACAATCAAGCATTTTAACAACTTAAAAACTTGTGTAGATTGCCACAGTGACATTGAATTTATTTCATACACTGTTCAAAGAAAAATAATAGAAAGGGATTCAAATTGGTTCCATTCTTTTGAGGATGGGAGTTGTTAATATGGAGTCCGTTGGTAATCAAGCCACCTAAAGATCCAAGGCATGTTTCTACATGATAATGTTCCTCTGCTCTCATATGCGCATTTTCTACAAATCTTTCTGTATTCATTTCTTGGGGTGTCTGAGAGAGAGAGAGGGGGGGGGGTTGTTGGGGGAAGAGTAATCACACTTTATCTTACCTGTTCTTGTGTTCATGTTGATAATTGATTGGTTGCACAAATTACTGGAGAGTAAATTTTTCTAATGTTCTTCTTCTTTTGCTTCAATAATTAGCTAGAGGTGTGCTTGAAGAACTCAAGCAAGCATCAGAATTCTTTCTTGACAACTGTCCCTGCTTGCATTAAGTAGCTTCTGTTTTCGTTTTATTTAGTATTATTACAGTTTTTGTTGAAACTGTTGTCATGCTTCTATTGAATACTATTTAGCTATGGAAGCCTGGCATGTATACCACCTGGGATTTTACACTAAACCTTAAGAGTGCCTTCAAAATCTTGGTTGCTCTCCCAAGATTCCCACTTCAAGAACTTGGGTGTCAAAATGCTTATAAGTTTTTTCATGAACGTTTCATCTCTATATGACCACACTGCAAATGAAACACAGCTCCTTTATGGCTAAAATGCACTGCCACACCATCGCATGCAAATGCAGGTACACCTATAGTCCAGCTTTGATGGACTTCCATTTTCCAGTTTCTGCAAGGAGATTATAATTGATAACCAAATTAACCTTTTGTTCATCAAGGCCTTGGGTGAGGCCAGATGATATAAGAACTGTTTGAACCATATATAAACTCTTTGATTATCTCTTCTCTGTATTCTGGTTTGTGAGCCCCTTGAATGGTAGTAACTGCATTATGCAACATGCTAGCATGATTTCTCGTTTGTACAGATATAATTGTCTGCCCCAAATTCTATCGTAATTTAACAAATCTGTAACTAATTGCTTGAATTAAATAGCAAGTTTGCATTGTACTGCTCTATAGCCTCTAAAATATAGTTCTCCTGTCTTTACAAGAAGCTGCTTGTAATCTTGATTTATCTCTTGGATGGGAATTTTTTTTTACTTTCTCATTAAAATGTAGAGGAAAATAGAAGCACCTGGCAATCAGAAGTGACTACCAGAATTCCAGATTGATTTAGCTTTTTCTGTTTTGTATGTATATTTGCGAGGCTTGTTAATTGGCAAGAAACTGCAATATCATGAAGATGAACGCCTTATGAATCATGAATCATGAAGAAGCTTTCAGAATGTTGCTTCATTAATTTAAAAGGCGCTTGTTTACAAGCACTATATTAATTTGCACCAAATACGATTACAACATCAATCCTTTGGCTTCTTCTTGCTTTTCTCACATTAACACCCTGGCAAAAGCCAGCCACTCATTAATTGTTGTTTTCTTCGTTCTTCTTCTTGCTTTTCTGCACATTGCCATTGTTGGGTATATTGGCCAAAATTAATTTACTTTTGTGATTATATAAACAAGAACAACGAACATAGATCTTATCATAAATGATAACACAAACAGATTCAACAAGCAATAACAATAAATAGAAGAAATCTGTAATAATAATATTAAATAACTCATAGACCAAAAGGATAATGCAAAACTAATCAAGTTTAAGTGGACACATTAGGTGTCAATTTCTTATTCACTCATTAACATTTTCTAACAGCCATTAGGAACCTTTTTCATCCACTTTGCCACCTTCCACAGTAGCTGCCCCATTTGCCCTCTGCATATAATTTTTAATATTATTTTATGCTCATCTATTGTTTGGAATAATGCCAATGATTGAAAGAGCAATCATTAATTAGAAACGAAAACGACAAATGGTATGGAGCAAATGTCATGTGAGAGAAGCTTTATTTTCTTTTTAACAAATAAAAATGTAAGAAAAACGACCAAATTACTTTTCCTTTCCCTATAATTTTCAACAATTAAAAGACTCACTTACCTGTTATAAAGCTGCTAATAGAACTCACCTTGAAAAAAACATGTTAGCAAGGAACCAATTGTAGTTTAGACAGTCAGAATGAGAGTCAAATCATGGGATTGAAACAGATTTAATGGACTACTGACTACATTGCATCCCCTGTCTCAACTATCTACCAATTATGCTGATCTGGAATATAATTTATACTGGTGTGTTATTGTTTTTGATAACTATTGGATTATAATTGTGATATGCAAGACATTGTCTTAGTAGTTGATCTCTTATGATAGCGTGACTAGTATTGATCTTTATGGTGGAAATCTAACCAGTGTTCATGAAGCATAATTATTGATCAACAACCAGTTTTTTACTTTGGATGAGTTTAATCCAGTACAAAAAGATGCTATAACTTTAAAAAAAAAAAAAAAAAAAGCAAACAAAATCCAATAAGAGTGAATTTGCTTTACGCATGGGACATTCTATTATTGGGGCAAAGTCAAGTCCTATTTTAGGAAATGAGATTCAAATGGTGCTCAGATAATAAAACATAATTGAAACTAGGGTTCCCTAGGAAATGATACGATGCCAATGAAGTTTATAACATAATGTCTCAAGGATCTTCTCTATTAAACTGCTTCTATCCTTTTATGCCATTAATTTATCCTTTTTCAGTATACATCATGACATAACCTATATATATATATATATATATATATATACACAGCACAAAAGGTTCTCTTTGATTCTAAGGCTGCACCTGCAGGGTAGAAATAGAGAAAGAGGAAAAAACTAAAGATTTCACATGCAACTAGTGATAAAAAAAAAAAAAAAAAAAAAAGGAATCTTATTTATTTCATACCTTCCAGTTAAAGAGAAAATGGGCCAGATTCTATAGGATCAAACCAATGGAACTTTTATATATGTATATATATAGAGGTAAAGGCAGTGTTCATGAGAGACATAATACTAACACAAAAAAAAAAAAAAAAAAAAAAAAAAAAAACAGAAAAAAAGAAAAAGAAATGACCCAAGGATGCACAAAGAATGATCAAGCATAAGCTTACATCATTCAGGGCTTGAGCAGGATCAATAGCTTCTGATAGATTATATTTGAAAAATGAGGCCTAATGGCAACATACACCAGTAATCTTTCAATGCCATTAAGAATAATGATTCTCAGTGGTGATTTGTATGCATCCTCAAGCACCTTGACAATATGCACACAGGTTCTCTCATGAAGAACAATCATTGCTTCCGCTGAGACCATCTTGACTAGCAGCTACTATTGGCAATGGCTTTGACAATGATTCTCCATATTTCCATTTGACATAACAAATATACTCAAACCTAAAACATTTTCCAAGAAGAACAATTCTCATAACGCATTATTTGGGAAGCCAATTCAAGTTGATATCTTTTTCAGCCACCTCTACTTTAAGCTTGGTGAGGAATTCCTTGATAGGCTCCCATAACTTGGCCCTTTCTTCGTCACATACCACAAGCTCCAATTGCTTAAGCTCCACAGTTGATTCTGGCAACGGATTATGCAATCTCAAGCAACCTTTCATGTTGAGCACTTTTAAATTACACAACTCACCAATGTGTTTTGACAACTTGCTAATGCTTAGGCAGTCAGATATGTCAAGAATGCTTAACTTATGGAGGCTTCTGATTGACTCTGGCAACTCTGACAAATCAGTACAAGACCTAAACCTTAGTACTTCTAAATTCACCAGCTTTCCAATTCCTTTAGGTAATGCAGACAACTTATGACAATTGGTGATGCTGAGTTTTTTTAGGAGAATAATATCACATAGCCCAACAGGCAATTCCAGCAGATCATTGCAATAGTCAATGCGTATCTCTATTAGATTTCGCAAAGCATTTGAAAGTTGAATAGTACAATTCTCAAAAGCCTTGCCAATATTACACATGAACAAGGATATTTTCTTCAAACTTTTCAATGGTACAAGGGTCTCGCAAAGGGAAGAAATTGAAACCTTCTCCAATCTAATTCTCCTAAACTTGGGTAGAGACCCAAGCAGTTGAAAATTGCTTATTTGGGCATGAAAGAAACCATAATTAGTGACTGTCAAAACCTTGAGTTCATCCATTTTCTCCACAAACTCAGGTAAGGTGTAATTCTTTGTTTGAAAATTCAGAACTAAAACCTCAACTTTGGGTGCTTGAATGTTGCACCAACTCCATGAGAATGATTCATCTGCAAAAAGAATTGTATACAGTGTGATAAGCACTCATTATTATTTACTTAACATAATGTGAATGAGTGTGTATTTGGGAGAGAGAAAATGTGCTAACCAGTTGAGATAGATAATAATCGTGCATTGATAAGGAGTTGTTTCTGTTCCATCCACCACTTTGGTAGATTGTTTCCACTTATGTTCATAATCAGTCTTGGCCTTCGTCCTTCAGGCTCCTGGCTGCTCTGATGCATAGCAAGCTCTCTAAGAATGTCATGCTGTGTTACAAAGTCATCATTGTAATAGCTGTTGACCTCACTTGCATCTTTCCTGGTGAATGGGTAAAATTAGAAGCTTAGAACATATTTAAAATCTTTATACTTTGCATACGAAAAACATATATTCCATTATCAAAGCAAAAAAAGAAAAAAAGAGAGAGAATATAATGACACAACTAAGGGAAATCAACACTATCAGTTTCTGTTTACAATAATTTAAATCAAGGGTATGCCAGAAAAGCAACGAAAAGATATAGCCTAAGAAAAATTGAAATCCCCCTCCTTTCATGGACAAAGTAGGTGGAATCTCTAGTTTGGTATTATCTTTCTTCTTTCTAGATCTTTGTAGTAATCACCTTTTCAATGGTAAGAAAATATTTAGGCCTATGGCCAGGTATGTTTACAGTAAGAAAATATTTCTTTCTATGGCTAGGTATGTCAAATAAACCATAATAACATATTATTAATTGCCATCAGATTTTTTTTTTTTTTTTTGAGAGAGTTTCAACTTATAGCGTTTGCTTCTAATAATAACTCTTTATCATCAAATCAAGACACCAATCAGTTTTTGGTGTGGGCGGAGATTAAATCTCAGATCTCTTATACAACCATCAAAGACTTTACTAATTGAGCTAACTGGAACACACAATTGTTATCAGAAGTTAATTAAGCCATAAGACATGATAAAATATCTAGCCTATGGCCAGGTATAGAGTTATAACATATTACAACTAGCAACTAGTAGTAATCACATGAAGAAATCACACAAAAAGAAAATCATACTATAGAAATAAAACAGCCAGCATACCTAGCCATCACAAGACTAGCCAGATTCCGAGTGGTGAGTTCTTGCAAATTGGCAATGGCATGGATGCCATCTTCATCTAGCCCATATAATTCTGCCCACATATCAATGAGGGCAGCAACAGGGATTCTTTGGTCTTCAGGAAATGAACCTAGGTCCATGAAACAGTCTTCAATGTTGTCCTTGTCATATTGAAATTCTAGGCTTTTTTGAAGACAAGCAAGCAGCTCAGCATCAGAACTGACAAAAGATCGACCATCAGACCATTTCATTAGTCTACTGCGCCATACCTCCTCCTTCTGCCTACACAGTGAGCCGCCAACCACTTTAAGGACCAGAGGGAACCCCCCACAGCCTCTTACTATCTATAATTCAAGGAACCAAATAAACTTGGTTATTGTTTGGGGGTTACAAGGACAATTTTTTTCTGAGAGTTTAATTATCTAAACCACACCAATTGTTCGGAAATATGAAAACATGGTTTTGAGTGACAAAACAAGCAAAGCAGAGCTTAAATGTATGTGTAAGTATGGAAACATAATTTTGGCAGGTACCTATGGTATCATACACCTATATGTACATAACACCAGGAGGCAAAAGTACCTACATACTTATGCAATCATCTACATACCTTACCCAAAAGCAAAAGTACCAATAAAATTAAGCATATATCATGCATATATCAGATTGACAAAGTACCTTTTTGATATCTTCTTCTGCTGGAATGTAAGAGCTCCCATCTTGCAGGGATGCTGAGTGGCAAAAAAGATCATTTGCATCTACATCATTTAGCAGTTTTAACTTATATGTAAATTCAAATCTTGGAAATGCTGTTCTTGAAGTAACCAAAATCTTGTATTTTGGAATATCAAACTTAAACTTTTCGAGAAGGGATTCTGATCCAAGCCAGACGTCATCCAGGATCAACAATATAGGATTAGGTCCAATATGATTCAGCAGTTGCGGTAGCTGTTCGATTGCATCTTCATCACTTTGAATTAGAAACTCAGGCCGAAAACGCTTATAATCAAATAGGTTTTGTACAATGACCTTCACGTTGGGAGTTTTTGAAACGTTAACAAAGAGAATATTTTCCTTATATATGCCTATCCAAAAACAGTGTAGTTAGAAAGCTGCAGTGGAGGCACATTTCATATCCATAAATTACACACAGAAACACGCATAATGGCCAAGTCATATGAATAGAATTCCCAATCCCAATCCCAGCAAAGGGCAAGAAGTGAAAATGCTACCAATTATGAAGATATGAGAATTGTATTTTTTAAGCATCTCCTAATTTGACATGTTAATTAAGGTGGTAACAAAAGTATAACTTCGGATATAATAGAATGGTGGAAAAAAAAAATACAAATGAACAACCCTAATTACTCTGTCGAGATCCATAGCCAACCCCAAAATATTGGGACTAAGGCTCAATTGTTGTTGTTGTTGTTTTATTTCTTTTCTTTTACTACTTTTCTAAGATAGAATTTCATAGTATGAAATATGCCTAAAACACTGCTATGACAGTTGAAAGGGCCAAAACAAAAGAATGAACATAATTAGCCACGGCATACCACATCTTACCTAATGAGACAGTTTTTTTTTTTTTTTTTTTTCCAAACAGTATTTCAATTTCATATGCATAAATTCAAGTTTTCATGTGTGAATGCAATCCCATTATTCCAATTCCAATTATCATTCAGAACTGAAATTCTATGTGTATTTTGTTGTTAGTACTCCCAAATGATAAGGATTTACATAATTGCACCATAAATAACTTCAACAAATATGCAAACAATGCTTCCTAAAACAGTTGCCAATTATAAAGTAAAAAATCAAACACACCAAAAAAAAGAGAGAAATGAGAGTACCCTTAATTTGGTCATCTTGATAAAGCTTTTGGACCAATGTGGTCTTCCCACATCCTCCAGGGGCCGTCAATAGAAGCAGCTGCACTTCCTTCTTCAACAGCAGAGTCTTCAACTCCATTATTGGCAATTCCAACCCAACTGTTAAATCACGGAGTCCGGGAACCGCGCACGACACCCTTGGTGTCTCCAGACCCTCCATGACCGAATCCACTTTCTGCAGCATACGATTCATACTTAACAAAGCCATCAACGCATTCCTTGTGCCATATACTTGCAAATCAACCTGACAGAACTTGACGATCTCCTTGTCCAACTCTTGAAGTTTGGTGGAGTAATGGACTTTAAAGCAGTAGTTCCACCACCGGATTTTCGAGCATTTGCGAACCAGCTTCTCGCCTTTCTTCATATGTTCGATCAAGGTCTCCGTTTCCACTTTTGGGAGTTCAAGTTGTTCGCTTAACTGTCTTATATCCTCGACCAATTTCGCCAAACTACCTAGCTGGGATTCAAGGCTTTTAAGAATGGGTTTGAACATAAGGGCTTTGCTTCCCACTTCCTTAACTGCATCATGCAACACCGCAAAAACCTCTCCAAACGCTGCCCCAAGAGCTGCCCCTGCTGCCATAACTTTTCTTTCAAGATTCTATATATACCCAATATAGTATTTGGTAACCCAATTGAGAAACTTTAAGACTACACTCACTCTATCCAACTATGCAAAATGCAAACTTTTTTTTTAGTTTTTAAGGATGAATTAGATTTTAATATAATAAATGAAAATGTGCAACACAGCTAGCGTAAGTAAACTAGCAATGAAACCTAAAAAAGTACTAAGCTGAATCAATTAACAATCCAATAAACATGGAAACTAGTTCAGGTCCCTAAGGAAACAGAAGAGAAAAAAACAAAGGAAATTGATGTACCAATGTGAGTGTATGTGTATGCTTTGCTTATTTATTCCTTCGTGGAAAAGAAAACAATAGCGAAACTAAAAAAGACAGTAATAATAACAAAGACGACGGAGTCATGAAACCACATTTGCTCTCTAGAGAGGAGGAAGCAGAGCTGGCTCGGAGTAACAAAAAGGTGAAGGATATTCACCATGCCGATTTTAGTAATGGATCTAGGGAGGGCTCGCCCTCTCCGGCCTTCCATAATACAGAGACTCCTTTTAGAGTTTCCTTCAAGGACAAGCTCATGGGTGATATACTAGGAGCGTTTGTGAAAGCGTTTGAGTTCGAGAGCCTTATGGATGAAGATGTGGAATCGGATTGCGAGAATGAGGAAGTTGCTAATCGGAACCGGGTTGGTTGGGTGAACGTCAGGCTTTCGAAGGAAACAAAGCGGCGCATCAGAGGACCTTGGTCGAAAGCCATCATTGTCAAGCTCGTTGGGAGGTCAGTGGGTTTTCCTTATTTGAAATCCAAACTAAGCCAACTGTGGAGGCCATCGGCAAGAATGGACTGTGTGGACCTTGGCTATGGTTTCTTTTTGTTTAGGTTCTTTCTAAAGAGGACCTCGATTCAGTTCTCATGAAAGGACCGTGGTTCATAGGAGACCACTTTCTTTCTATAAGACCTTGGGAGCCTTTTTTTAACCCTTCGACGGCTAATGTAGCTCTCATCGCTGTTTGGATCCGACTCTATGAACTTCCCATTGAGATATATGAAACTGAGGTGTTGAAAGAGATTGGGGAGTCTATTGGTAAGGTCTTGAGGATTGACTCCCACACGGCCATGGAAGCTCGTGGAAAATATGCAAGGTTATGCATTCAAATCAATGTTAATAAACCTCTGGTGAACACTATCTGTATTGGGCGCTTCAAACAAGCAGTGTCGTATGAGGGTATTCACAGTCTCTGTTTTTCTTGCGGAAGGCTTAGGCACAAGGTTGATGGGTGTCCGTACACTATACGGAAGGAAAATGAGCCGTTAATCCCGACGGAGGAAGTTCAATTCCAATATGCCACGAGATATTCATGTTGCTCAGTCATCTTCATCAGTACATACTGTAGTGGACGTGGGAGAGTCACCAAAGGTAGACGGTCACTACGGACCGTGGACGGTAGTGAGTAAAAGGACGTACGGGAGGAAGGGGACCACCCCAGGTGTTAGTACGGATAGTACCAGAAAATCCAACTGGCAGCCTTCATTTCACCTACCTCCAAGAAATTCGGACTGGGTAAGCATGCCGACTAGTGGTCCTACGGGTAGCCAGAGCGTGCCACGTAAAGATGGAGGCTATCACAGGAGGGGGTCTAATAAATGGACTGCTAAACCCAGCGGAGATGTGGGAGTATCAAACTCGGGCCCATCTCACAACTATATGGGGAATGACAAGTCTTTAGATAATAGTTTAGCCCAAGGCAGTGGCAATAGCCCAAGCCCATCAAGTCAAGGCCTTAAGAAGTTGGAGTCATCAGTGAAGGGCAAGAAAGAGGTTCTTTAGCTAAAGCAAAACCCAACAGTGCCGACAACCCTCTCTCAAATATTTTTGCTGCAAAAATTACCCCTTTCTCCTCTGACCATGTCTCTTCTCCTAGCTGTGAGAAGTGTGGGTCCTCTAATTCTGTCTTTGAGTTCACGGCTCCTTCCAGTGTTGGGCAGGAGCTCCACAATGACGAAGACAACATCCATTTAGCTGACGGCAGTGAAGGTACCTTGGGGAAGCCTTTGGCCGCATCTTTTGAGTCTGAATCACTCACCAATCATGAAATCGGTGAAGAGAGTGTTGAGCTCCTTCCAACCCCTATTCCAGAGAGGGGTCTATGGACGTTGCTTGTATGGAGTTGGAGGTTGGGGCTGGTGTGGCCTCCTCTGTTTGATCTTTGCTCTTATCTCTTTTATCCATCCTCCATGAATTTTTTTTAATTTGGAATTGTAGAGGGGCTCAAAAGCCCTCCTTTCAAAATTACATTCATGAACTTACTCGGAAGCATGATCCAGCTATTTTTGCGATTATGGAAATGAAATTGGGAGGAATAAGAGCAAAGATGGTCACGGACAGGTTGCCTTTTGATGGGGCAATTCACTCAAAAACTATTGGTCTCTCAGGAGGTCTTTGGTTACTATGGAATGCTGATAAAGTGGTGGTGGTAGAAGAGCTAGCTAAAACAGAGCAGGAAATCCATGTTGAAGTAAAGGATCGTGCCTCAAACCTTTCTTGGATTTTCTCTGCTATTTATGCTAGTCCTAGGAATAAAGATAGATGTATTTTATGGAATAACCTCTCAAAGGTTGCAGAGCTTCACAATAAGCCATGGGTAATGGCTAGTGATTTTAATGAGCCTTTGATTAATGAAGATAAATTTAGAGGAAGGAGAGTTAGCGTTAATCGCTCTCTGGCCTTCAAAGCCTGTCTTGATGGTTGCAATACGGTTGGCATGGGTTTTACTGGCCCCAGATACACCTGGACAAATAAGAGAGATATCAGTGATCTTATCTTGGAAAGAATAGATAGGTTCTTCATGAATCCGGAGTGGTGTGTGCTGTACCCGGATGCAAAAGTTACCCATCTGCCTCGTTGTCACTTAGATCACTGCCCTGTGCTCATGGAAGCCCTCCCTGTCAGTGCCCAGGTCCCAAACAAGCCCTTCAGATTTCAGGAATTCTGGCTGTCTGATTTGTCCTTTCCCAGTATTGTCTCTAAGGCTTGGAGCAATAATAGAAGTCTGGTGGATTCCATAGAAATTTTCTCTAAAGAGGCAACTCTGTGGAATAGGAATCACTTTGGTAATATTCATCAAAAGAAAAGGAGAGTTCTGGCTAGAATTTATGGGGTTCAAAAAGCTCTATCCAACTTCCCAAGCACCTCTCTAATCAATCTCGAAAATCAATTGCAGCTTGAGCTTGATTCTATTCTTGATCAAGAGAGAGATCTTTGGATGTTGAAGTCTAGGATTAATTGGATGATCCAAGGGGATCGCAATACCTCTTTCTACCATGTGTTTGCTCTTGCTAGGAGGAAAAGAAATCATATAACTTCGGCTAAGGATGAGAGAGGGCTGTGGTTCACAGATGGGAGAGAAGTATGGGATCATTTTAGGAAGGGTTTTGTTTCTTTATATACCACATCCCTTGTGGAGGCAGTGAAGGTCCCAAGCCATGTTGTCCAATGGCAAGTGCAGCTCTCTGATAATGCAAGGTGCTCTTTGGATGCTATGGTTACCTTAGAGGAAATTAAGGAAGCTCTCTGGTCCACGAAACTTTACAAATCCCTAGGTCCGGATGGGTTGTGTACAACACAAGGCCCCCAGTTCTATTATGGGCCAAAGTTTCAAGGGCCAGTCCTACCGGACGGCCTATAAATCACTGCCTTTACGTTCCAAAACCAGGGCCTGAGCCAAACAGTGTCGCATGGCCTGGGTCTCGTACCATTATGCCCGGCAATAGGTCCACGGAAAGACCCCCTGCCGCTCATGCACGATTGGATTATAACCGGATCATTGTTTGGCAATGAGTGACCTCGGCAAGACTTGAACACTCGGGAGCATTGTGTCCAAATCGCCCGGAACCGATCTAAGGGAAGTCTCTACCAAACATCCCCCCAGTGGTAAGGTACTAGTTCCAATGCCACTCCCAACCAAACATCCACTTTGCGATAACAGTATTGGACCTCCTTCTCCACTATTCCTTAAAGTGATCATGATTCTTCCACTGGCTTGAGGCTATAAATAAGAGAAACCAAAGAGGAAAAATGGGTCTTTTGGTGGGGGGAAGAAGGGGAGAGGGGAGAATGAGGAGAAGATAACAGAGTAAGAAGTGAAGAAGGTGAGAAAAGAGAGAAACAGCAAGGCAAGGGAGGGAATGTCATTGGGCCTCAGTATGTTGAACGACCCAATGTAGAAAACTCTTAACCCACTTTATAAGTAAGCTGTGAGCCCAAGTGAGATCCAATTTCGAGGCCTCTCATCTGGCACGCACAGGTTGCATGCTAGATTTTACCAGCGGTTTTGGCTCAGAGTGGGGGATTTGGTGAAAAAGGAGGTTATGAAAGTTTTCCTTGAAAGAAAAGTGCCTGAATATCTTAATAAAACCCTCATTATTCTTGTTCCTAAAATGCAAGGTCCGAAATCTATTGGGAACTATAGGCCTATTAGTCTTTGCAACTCTATTTACAAGATCATTTCCAAAGTCATTGTTGCTCGGCTTAGACTTCACTTAGAGAACATTGTCTCTCCCTTCCAAACAGCATTCATTCCGGGTAGGAGAGGAACAAATAATGTCATCATAGTGCAAGAATTAATTCACACCATTAGCCGAGCGAAGGGAAGGAAGGGGTATATGGCTATTAAGATTGATTTGGAGAAGGCCTATGACAGGATTGGGTGGAGCTTTATTAGGGAAATTCTCTTCAAGTTCAATTTTCCTGAAAAGCTTATTGAACTCATCATGAGTTGTGTATCCTCGGTCTCAACTTCCCTCCTCTTCAATGGTGGTTGTTTGGACTCCTTTTGCCCATCAAGAGGCATCAGACAAGGGGACCCCCTATCGCCCTATCTATTTATTCTCTGCATGGAGTTTTTGGGGCATTTAATTGAAGGAAAGTGTGCCGCCAAGGTTTGGAATCCAGTGAAAACTTCGAGGAATGGTCCTTCTTTTTCGCACCTTTTCTTTGCAGAAGACCTAGTTTTATTTGCTGAGGCAGATACGGAAAACTGTCTTGCTATTAATGAAGTTCTTCAGGAGTTTTGTTCTAGATCCGGACAGAAGGTAAGTGAAGCCAAATCCTGCGTGTTCTTTTCTCCTAATGTGGATTCTGATCAAAGAGATCATTTGTCTAACACTCTTGGTTTCAATTCTATAGCGGCAAGTATTTGGGTTTCCTCTAAAACACACAGGGGATAGTAAGCATGACTTTGACTTTGTGCTTGATAGAGTCAAGAAAAAGCTTGCAGGGTGGAAAGCTAATTTACTCTCCATGGCTGGCCGATTGGTGCTAATTCATGCTTCTTCCCCCACCATTCCGAACTATGTCATGCAACAGGCGTCGCTTCTGGATAAAATCCTCAAGGGCATTGATAGGGTCAACAGGAACCTTTTGTGGGGATCTTCTGACCATGCTAGGAAAATGCATTAGGTTAAGTGGGATGTTGTAACTAAGCCTAAGGTCTTGGAGGTCTTGGGCTGCAATCGGCAAAAGGCAGGAATACTGCTCTCCTAGCTAAGTTAAACTGGAGATTCCACACTAAGAATGATGCTCCTTGGTCCAAGGTTCTTAAATATAAATATTGTACCAGGCAAAGAATCAATTCGAGAAATGAAGCTAGACTCCCAAGCTCCCTTACTTGGAAAGGTATTAAGAAAGGTGAGGCCACTTTTAAGAAAGGAATAAAGTGGATTCCAAGTCATGAGAGTAATCTGAATTTCTGGTCTGATTGTTGGTCCAATCTTGGCTCAATTAGAGCTCACATTCTGGGTCCCCTTCCTCAAGACTCGGTCAACCTCAAGCTTAAAGATGTGATATCTTTAGGGAGATGGAATTGGTCGAAGATTCCTTTCAACCTCCCTTGGGAGATCAGAGATGAAATTCAAGCAATTCCGACCCCTCTTATAGCTAGAAACAATGATATCAAATTGGTTTGGAAGTTCTCTCCAAAAGGGAGCTTTGATATGGGAAATGCTTATCTTATTGCCACAAACCAGATGGAAGCAGAATCTTTTGCTGGTTCTTGGATATGGAAGCTTAAAACTTTGCCTAGAATCCAAATGTTCATTTGGAGATGCATGCATAGTAGTATTGCAGTCAAGGAGGTTTTAGCAAAAAGAGGTGTCTCTCTCGATACCTTCTGCCCGATGTGCCAGTCTCATATAGAATCCTTAACTCATGCGCTTCGGGATTGCAGCTTAGTTAAACCGGTTTGGCAACAACTTGGAACCCATTGTCTGAACCCTTCCTTTTTCTCTCAGGGCATTAGAGAGTGGTTGATTTCTAATTCTAGTCTCAAGTCTGCCCAGAATGCAGCTGGTATACCTTGGAATATTTTCTTTCCTTATGCGGTTTGGATGATTTGGAAACAGAGAAATCAAGTTTATTTTTCCAACAAGAGGGCCAATTAGAACCTAGCTAAGGTGATATCCATGCAAGCTACTGAATTTCTGCTTTGTGTTTCTCAACCAACTCATAATAACCAATTGATGGTTAAGCAAGTCAGTTGGGAAAAACTAGAACCGGGCTGGTTAAAACTTAATACTGGTGGTTCATCAACGGGCTTATCAGGTACAGCAGCTGGTGGTGGCTTGATAAGGGATGAGGGTGGCAATTGGGTGATAGGATTTTCTAGGAAGATTGGAAAAACTGATAGCTTTGTTGCTGAAATATAGGCTCTCCGTGATGGTCTTCAGCTTTGCCAGCAATTGAATGCACACACTGTCATGATAGAGCTTGATGCGAAGTCACTGGTGGATGTCCTTAACATCTCTTCTTACTGCAATGCTGTGATCTCTCCCCTGTTGGATGATTGCAAACTCTTAATTAGTCAAATCCCTCAGGTTCGTGTTAAGCACACTTACTGGGAAGCAAACAAATGTGCGGATCGTCTAGCAAATTTAGGATTGTTTTAATTTATGGATTATATTGTTCATTCTAATCCTCCTGTGGAGTTGATCCCTCTGATTGGGGTGGACTCGCTGGGCTCTTATTGTAACAGGCTTAGTCCTGGTCTTTCTTCTTTCCTTTAGTTTTATATAATTTCCTTCAAACCAAAAAAACTAAAAAAGACAAATAATAAAGCAATATTCGATGTACACCTTTCTCCTCAATTGTGCATTTAATTACCACGAACTAGGGAGGAAGTTTCCGAGTCTTTATTAGATATTTAATGTGTTTGGCATAGATGAAATTTACCAGCTTATTTTATTATTCGGCTTATTTTTGCTATTATTCGGCTTATTTTTGCTATTATTCATAGACTCGACTGTTCTTCTTGATATTATTCATGGGGTCTCACTGTACTATTTCAGCTAACTTTTACCTTTATCTACAATACTTTCAGTAAAAAGTACAGTCGAGAGAAGGTATTGTTGGAATATATGTCAAGATAAAAATTCTATTATAATAAAATCTAAGTGTATATGTGTATTTTATATGAAAAAAATATATGTATATGTGTGGAGCTCTTTAATGAAGGGAACGGAAAGTTTATTCCATTGTTTGAGAGTTTTAATAGAGGGAATGGAAAGTTCATTATTTTATTTAGGATTTTACACTCAAGCAAAAGCATTCAAGGTTTTCATTTATAATCGTTTCCCTAATGTCTACATATGCTAATTGTTGGGGTATTGTTGGAATATTTTTATATAAAATAAATTTTTTTAAATATTGATTAATTGCTGATTTAATTTTTATACGTTTTTAATATAATTTCATAGCATGCCTATGATGAGTTGGCTGATATAAATACTACTAACTAAATGAATTTTAATGGCTCAATGTATATAGCAATATTCCTTGTCAAATACATTTCCTTATAAAGCGTTTTCTTTTCATATGCTTTGATGGCGTTTAAAAAAAAAATGTGTGTAGCTCCCTTCTAGAAACTTGAACTCTGGCCCTAACCCTCCACACATCACAAGCACGTATACTTGTGGAATAATCATCACACCAAGAGAATGAGATTCAATTAGTGCTCAAAAATTAAAACATAATTGAAACTCTAGCTCCGTAGTAAGTGATACGATGCTTGTGAAGTTTACCACATAATGTCTCAACTCTAAAGGATCTTCTCGATTAATCTGCTTCTATTCTTTTATGCCATTAACTTATCCTTTTTCCTGGTACTTGATATTTATAATGCAAATCCCCAACTTTGCTTTTCTTTTTTTGAAGAGGGGGGGTGGGGGGGGGGGGGACTTGCCACGTTTACACTCTTTATAGGGGAAAAAAAAAAAAGAAAAACCAAAGACAATAACATAAACACATATATATATAGGCAAAGGCAGAGTTCATGAGAGACATATATTACAATAATAAAAATTGAAATGAAAGGATTATGCCAAAACAATGATCAAGTATAAGCTTACATCATTATGCCTTCATTAGCAAAAACATACAGCTTTTCAAGCACCTTCCTTGCATCATGGTGAGTGACAGAGAAAGCATCACAAAAACCAATTGAATAGTAGAAGTCCACTTCACTTCTTGTCCCTATAACCAGAAGTTTTTTTACACTTGGGAGGAAGGAAGTTAAGCAGGATCAATAGCTTCTGAGAGGTTATATTTGAAAAACAAAGGCCAATGGCAACATACTCCGGTATCCTTTCAATGCCATTGAGGGTAATTATTCAGTGGTGACTTGTATACATCCTCCAACACCATGACAAACTATGCACACTTAGTTCTCTGTTGAAAAATAATCATTGCTTCTGTTGAGAACTATCTTGACTAGCAGCTACTGTTGGCAATGGCATTGACAGTGATTTTCCATATTTCCATTTGACATAACGTACCCAAACCTACTACATTTTCCAAAAGGAAACAATTCACGGAATTCATTATTTGGGAAGCCAATTCAAGTTGATATCTTTTTCAGCCACCAATACTTCAAGATTGGAGAGGAATTCCTTGATTGGATCCCATAACTTGGCCCTCTCTTCATCACATACCACAAGCTTTAATTGCTTAAGATCCATTATTGATTCTGGAAACTGAGTACGCAATCTCAAGCACCCTTTCATGTTGAGTTCTTTTAAATTACACATCTCACCAATGTGTTTTGGCAACTTCATAATGCTTAGGCAGTCAGATATGTCTAGAATACTTAACTTATGGAGGGTTCTGATTGAATCTGGGAGCTCTGACAAATCAGTACATGACCTAAGCCTTAGCACTTCTAAATTCACCAACTTTCCAATTTCTTCTGGTAATGCAAACAACTTATGACAATTGGTGATGCTAAGTTTTTTGAGGTGGACAATATCACATAGCCCAATAGGCAATCCCTCCAGATCATTGCAATAATCAATGTTTATCTCCATCAAATTTGGCAATGCATCTGAAACCTGAATTGTACAATTCTCAAAAGCCTCACCAATATTACACATAAACAAGGATATTTTCTTCAAACTCGTCAACGGTACAAGGGTATTACAAAACGAAGAAATTGAAACCTTCTCTAATCTGATTCTCTTTAAATTGGGTAGAGACTCGAGCAATTGAAAATTGCTTATTTTGGAATGAAAGAAACCATAATTACTGACTATCAAAACCTTGAGTTTATCCATTTTCTCCACAAACTCAGGTAAGGTGTAATTCTTTGTATGAAAATTCAGAACTAAAACCTCAACTTCGGATCCTTGAATGTTGCACCAACTCAACGAGAATAATTCATCTGCAAAAAGAATGTTATACAGTGTGAAAAGCCATCAATATATGACAATTACATATTGTGTATGTATGTGTCGTTGATAGAGAGAAAATGTGCCAACCTGTTGAGATAGATAATAGGCGAGCACTAATGAGTTGCTGTTTTTGTTCCGTCCACCACTTTGGTAAATTGTTTCCACTTATGTTAATAATCAGTCTTGACCTTTGTCCTATAGACTCCCGGCTGCTCTGATGCATAGCAAGCTCTCTAAGAATATCATGTTGTGTGACAAAGTCTTCATTATAATAGCTTTTGACCTCATTTGCATCTTTCCTGATTAATGGGCAAAATTAAAAGCTTAGAACACATTAAAATTCTTCAATCTTCACACATAAAAAATATATATTTCATTATTATCCAACAAAACTAAGAAAATAATGACACAACCAAGAAAAATCAACACTATCAGTTTCTATTTACGATAAATGAATTCAAGTGTCTGCCTGACAAGCAGCAAAAGGGTATAGACTAATAAAAGTTGAAACCCCCCTCTTTTCAAGTAGTTGGAATCTCTAGTTTGGCATCACTTTCCTTCTTTCTAGCTCTTTGTAGCAATCACATCTTCAATGGTAAAAAAAATTCCTAAATTGGCCAGAAGTAAAATAAACCATAATAACATATTATTAATTGCCATCATTAGTTAATTAAACCACATGACATGATAAAATATTTGGACCTATCAGCCTATGGCTGGGTATAAAGTTATAACATATTACCACTAGCAACTAGCAGTAATCATATGAAGAGATCACACTACAAGCAAATCTTATTATCGAAATAATAAGCGAACATACCTTGCCATCACAAGTCTAGCCAAATTCCGATTGGTGAGTTCTTCCATAATGGCAATGGCATGGATGCCATCTTCATCTAGTTCATATAATTCTGCCCACATATCGATGAGGGCAGCAGCAGGGATCCTTTGGTCTTCAGGAAATGAACCAAGGTCCATGAAACAGTTTTTGATGTTGACCTTGTCATCTGGAAATTCTAAACTCTTTTGAAGATTATCAAGCAGCTCAGTATCAGAATTGAAAAAAAATTGACCATCAGACCAATTCATTAGTCTACTGTGCCATACTTCTGCCTTCTGCCTACACAGTGAGCCACCAATCACTTTAAGGACCAGTGGGAACCCTGCACAACCTCTTACTATCTGCAATTAAAGGAACTAAATAAACTCAGTTATTGTGTGGAGGTTACAGGGTAAGTTTATGCAAAAAATTGAATGATCATAAGGGAATGAAATGGAATGAAATGTATTTAAACAAGGAAAATGAACAGAAAAGAAAGTAATGGAATGAAATTAAGTAACTTTGATTGGATGTTTTAGAATAAAGGAATAGAAATAAGTGAAAATGAATAGAATGTAAGTAATCTTGTTTACAAGTAACATCGCGGGAATGAAATGAAATCATTTTATAAGAATATTACTATTAGACCGCTATTTTAAAATAAATGGTTGACTATATAGGAGTATTTTGGGAGTTTTATTAAAAAGTTTATTAAATCTAATTTTATTCCCTTCCATTGCACCCAATTTCTGGAGGAATGAAAATTTAAGGTTTAAAGAGAATAGAGAGGAATAAGTGTTCCTTCTTACCCATTCTATTCTCTCCCACTTAGCCTTAATTTGTGAGGAGGGAATGAAATGTAATGGAAATGAATAACGAAAATAATTTTAAAATATCATTCCCTTCTCTTGTTTGAGAGTTTTGGAGGGAATGGAAAGTCCATTCCATTGTTTAAGGGTTTAAGTAGAAGGAAATAGTATAAGTAGGAGGGAACACTCATTCTTCATAATTCCCTTAAAACCTTAAATTTTCATTCTCCCGAAATTGGGAGAAACAAGAGGGAAAGAAATTAGATTTAATAAATTTTTTACTAAAACTCCTAAAATACCCATATATATTCAACCTTTTATTTTAAAATAGGGACCTAACAGTAATATTGTTATAAAATGATTTCGTTCTTTTCCCTTTATGTTACTCTCAAACAAAATTACTTACATTCTATTCATTTGCATTCTTTTGCATTTCTTTATTTTAAAACATTCAAACAAAGTTACTTAATTCCATTCTATTTCTTCCTCTTCCTTTATTGTCATTACATTCCATTCCATTCCCTCGTGAACTTCCAAACGTAGTCTTAAACTCCCATAAAGGACACTTCCAAATAAAAGAAGAAAAGAATATTCTAAAATTATTCTTTTTATTTATTTCCATTCCATTCCCAGAGCTAATTGTTTGGAAATTTGAAAACATTGTTTGGTGACAAATTTTTTCCCCCTTCTTGTTAGTCTTGTTCCGTAGACAGTTGGGTTATTGGAAAACAAACAAGCAATGAAGGAAAGCTTAAATGTAAGTGTAGTCGTGTATGAATGGCAACATAATTTTGACTGGTACATCAGGTATTATGTACTTAAAAGAAGAAGAAGAAGGGAGAGAATGTTTTTATCTTCAGTCATCTCTACATACCTTACGCAAAAGGAAATAAGACATATAAAATTAAGCATATATATTATATATATATATACATATATATATATATATATATATATATCAAAAAGACTAAGTACCTTTTTGATATGTTCTTCTGGTGGAATATAAGTGCTCCCCTCTTTCAGGGATGCTGAGTGACGAAAAAGAGTCATTGCATCTTCATCATTTAGCGGTTCTAAGCGATATGTAAATTCAAATCTTGGAAATGCAGTTCTTGATGTAACCAAAATCTTGTAATCTGGAATATCAAACTTAAACTTTTCAGGAAGGGATCCTGATCCGAGCCAGACATCATCTAGGATCAACAATATAGGATTAGGACTAATATGATTCAGCAGCTGTGGCAGCTGGTCGATTGCATCCTCATCACTTTGAATCTGAAACTTAGGCTGCATATCCTTACAATTAAATAGGTTCTGCACAATGACCTTCACGTTGGGAGTTTTTGAAACGTTCACAAAGAGAATATTGTCCTCAAATTTGTCTGTCCAAACACAAGGTAGTTAGAAAATTGCCGCAAAGGCACATTCCAAGGCTCACAAATAAGTCTAAATCTTCTATACCACTTTTTGTGTACCATTCTATATTCCACCAATCATTACTCACCATGTGTATGATTATTTTCCATTTTAAACTTCAGTTATTCTATAAGGAAAGTAAAATGAAAATATGGCAAGTAGTAATTAGTGGAATATAAAGTGATACACAAAAAGTAGTACAGAAGATTTGGACTCCTCACAAACACAACATTACAAACATAAATTAGGGTGGCAACTGAACGAAGCTTAAGCATAAACACTTCGGGCTTGACTCAATAAAAATTGGTTTATGTTTGTTTATTTATAAATGAGCCAAGTTTGAGCTGTAATTTTAGGCTTGTTTAATAAACAAGCTAAGCCCAAGCAAAAAAATTATTCCTGAACAGACTCGTGAACAATAGGGCTCAATAAAAAAACAAGCCACCTAAGTAGGGATGGCAATGGGGCGGGTCCGAATGATGGGGTCTTCGCCCCTACCCCGCATAACAAGGAAAATTTTATTGCCTTATCCCCGCCCCTTAGGGCCTCGCGAATCCCCGACCCACCCCGTAAAACTCTACTTTTTGTTAATTTGCCCTCAACAATTACAATTTTTTTTAATAAAATATGTTTCGTTAATAAAAATATACTTGAAATTACAAATAAATTTATCACATCAAATCAAACAAATTTTTAGCAAAAATTGAATAATTTTATTAAAGTGTTTAATAAAACTATATCACCAAAAAAAAAAAAAAACCAAAAATCTCATAATAAAAAATCAATGATTCAATAGTATATAAATTTGTTTATAATAAAGATAAAAGAAAAAGTTAAAATTGGTACATTATTTCCAATCTTGATAGAGAAAAAAAAAAGAGGCAAAAAGCATTGTTGAGTAGAATAAAATAAGCTGATGATATGTTTGTTTAAATAGAAGGGTTTTAGGATATAAAAAATTTACAATTTAACCTTTATCAATGCAGGGCGGGGATGGGATGGGGCGGGTTGGGTCTAAAAAATCTAAACTCATCCCCGCACCGCTCTATGGTGCGGGGCTAAAATTTTGCCCCCATCCTCGCTCCACCACCTTTACAAGACGGGGAAAACTCGCTTGAGGCGCAGCAAGGAGGGGCGGGTCAAGCAAGGCAAGGCAGGGCAAAATTGTCATCCTTAGACTTAAGACTGTTTATGGGATTTGGTAATAAACGTGATATCAACTTGAAGAAAAAAAAAAAAAAAAACCCTTATATTTTACTAAGCCCCTATTCAGTTAGAGTTGGGACCAGATGTCTAAACTAAATGGGCTGGATAATATACTTAATATTGGCTTGCTAATATACTTTGTATTGGATCTCAAGCTTGAAAATTTCATACGGAATTTGGTTTTGACCTTGATATTGAGCTCAAGCTCGGCTTAACTAACAAATCAAGCCAAGCCAAGCTCAAGGTCAAGCTATTGGATTATTTAACAAGCTCAAGCTCAGACATGGTTTGCAGGCTTGGTTCCAGCTCCGGTCAAGCTTAAACATTTATAATTGTTGTCGAGCTGAATTTGAACAATCAATACTCAACAAAACTTAACTCGCATACAACCCACACATCTAGACGAAAGAAAAGAAATGAAAGATTGAAAGTACCCTTAATATCTTTATCCTGACAGAGCATTTTCACCAAAGTGGTTTTCCCACATCCTCCAGGTGCCGTCAATAGAAGCAGCTTCACCTCCTCCTTCAACAGCAGCGTCTTCAACTCCTTTATTGGCATATCCAACCCAACTGTTAAATCTTGGGGTCCAGAAACCCCGCCCAAACCCCTTGGTGTCTCCACGACCCTGAACGAACCCATTCTCTGGCTAATACTGATTACCGTGTCTAAAGTCCTCAACCCATTCCTTATGGACAGTGCTTGCAAATCAAGCTGACAGAACCTGATGATTTCTTTGTCTAACTCTTCAAGTTTGGGAGAGTATTGGACTTTGAAAACGTAGTTCCACCACCGGATTTTCAAGCACTTGCTAACCAGCTTCGCTCCCTCTTCCATTTGTTCCATCAATCTCTTTGTTTCCCTTTCTGGGAGTTCAAGTTGGTCGCTTAATCGTTTTATTTCATCGACCGTAGGCACTAAACGATCTAACGTGGATGCGAGGCGTTTAAGAATGGGTTTGAACATACGGGCTTTGCTTACCACATCCGTAACTGTGTTATGTAACACTGTAAAGCCCTCTCCAAATGCTGCCCCAAGAGCAGCCCCTGCAACGTCCACAGGCATAACTTCCCTTTCTTTCTTTCTTGTTTCTCTTTTTTTCAGGAGAATTAGAATTTTAAGCTGGGCTGCTGGGTTTGGCTACAATTTATTATTTTTCTACGCGTTTGCGTTTGGCATTTCCAAACGGTGGGACCCATGCTACAGTAGTAACACGTTAAACTTTTTTTTGTCTGCGTTTCACTTTTTTTTTTCTTTTTTTTTTTTTTTGAGAAAGCGTTTCTGTGTGATGTCCACAGTTGTTTTCAAGTGAATCCGTTTACTGTTCTTGAAAAGAAAGAATAGAGTCTTTCGATAATACTAACTTAATATTTGTTATAGTATTTTTTATTCAATAAATAAATAATACTTATTTTAAAAAAATATATCAGACTATTCTAATAAATAATTAATTTATTTTTATGGTAGTTGTCAGTGTCATTATCATTTATTGGAGTAATCTGATATAATTTTTTAAAACAAGTATCACTCATTCATTGGATAGGAAATTTCAAAACAAATGCTAAGTTAGTATTAACGAAACATAATATACTTTCTCATTTACGAGACTCACAAATTTTTTTTTTCATCAAAATTTTCATTAAAAATGAGTCATATCGCACTATTTATACATTTAAAATTATTTTATTACAGTATTTTCAATTTTTATTTTTAACAAAATAATCTATATCCAAACGGATTGGGTTTGGATACAAATTATTTTTCTACGCGTTTTTAGAGAAAAATACGAAGGAAATTATGTGTATGCTTTGCTTATTTATTCCTTCGTGGAAAAGAAAACAATAGCCAAACTAAAAAAAGACAAATAATAAAGCAATATTCGATGTACACCTTTCTCGCATTTAATTACCACGAACTAGGGAGGAAGTTTCCGAGTCTTTTAAGTCTTTTAAGTCTTTTAGCGCATTGACCTTGCATATAAATATACATATATATATATATATATATATTTATATTACTAGGTAGTACCCACCCGTGCTTCGCACGGTTTTTTATTAGATAATTTAGTGTGCCTTTCGCATAAAAAAAATTTGGTAACTTATTTTACTAGTCGACATATTTTTATCATTATTTATGAGTTTTATTATATTTTTTAATATTATTTATAAGTTTCACTATATTATTTCAGTTAATTTTTACTCTTATTTACAATACTTTCAGTAAAAAATTTTCAGTTTCAAGAAAATAAATGAATAAAAAACAAACCCTTAGTGTATAGTTTTTTTTTTTTTTTTAAGAATACTAACTATTCTTAACACACACGGAAAAAGGTCTTAAATAAACTTTTACCTACTTACATTCCCTTGTTTTTTTCCTCAAAGAATTCAATCCATAAACTTGCAACCTAAAAGTAATAAATGCAAGCCTTTTTTTTTTATATACAAGATAAAAATTTTACGCTAACATAATTTAAGTGTATATGTGTGTGAACCTCCCTCCTAAAAACTTGAACTTTGGCCCTTACCCCCCCACACCCCACAAATACTTATACTTATATAGTGACCATTGCACTAAGAATGTGCGGTGGTATAAATGCAAGCCTTTAGATTTAAACAAATTTTAATCTTTCATTATTAGTGAATTTTTAAACAAATTTTTATTTGAGCCCTAATGCTTAAACAAATATGTAAAATTTTTAAAAATCATCATATTGTGCTTATTTTACTTACAGTTATTTTATATTATACAAAAGCTTTTTATATTTCAACCATTGTTGAAAAATTCATCATATGCAAAGCATTGAAAACTCCAAATATGACACACTTTCATATTTTACTTACAATTAATGTAAAAAAAAAAAAAAAAGCATCAGAACCCTAATAAATGTTAATGAAAAAGAAAATGATAAAATTTGATAGAACGAACGACAACAAATAATAACTTTTTTTTTCTCTCTATAAATAAAGAAAGATGTGAGAATCATCCATAGAAAATGACACGTGCAAAACTTTTTATACTTTTCAGTTTTAAAAATATAACAATTTATAGTTTGATAATCACACTAAAAGAATGTTAAAATAACAGTCTAAAAATATAACAATTTATAGCTTGATTACAAAAATTTCTATTAAAAGATATATTGATATTTCTTCCTTCCAAACAACTAGCACACTTAAATCATATCAAAGAGAGCACTGAACATGATGCTATTGCAAAAACTTTTACTCCCCTCTGGCGTTCTAAAAACGGGTTCAAGGTGTGTAATTTGGGTGATCATAAGGTACTATTTGTATTTGATAATAAAGCAGAGGCTGACAAAGTGATCCAAAGTGAAACATGGACTTTTGATAAGCATCTAATAGTGATGGAGAGGTATGATACTAACTCTTCCATTGATGACCTTACACTGGACAAGACTACTTTTTGGGTGCAAGTTCATGGTCTTCCCATAAAGTTCATGAATGTGAAGGAAGCAGAGAAGATTTGTGAGGTTCTTGGGAATGTCATACCTACTGCAAATCTAACTGAATCGGAAGGAGAGAATTTTATTCGGGTTCGAGTTTCAATGGATATTACAGGTCCTCTATGCCGTGGGGGATTGGTGTCAATAGGGCGAGAGAAACAGGCCTGGATAAGCTTCAAATATGAAAGACTACCAAATATTTGCTATTGGTGTGGTTGCTTCGATCAAGATTACAAGGATTGCAAGATTTGGTTGAATAGCAAAGGTTCACTCTTTCAGGAGCAAAAGCAATTCGGACCGAGTCTAAAGGCAGCTCCCTTCTCATATTCACATAAACATGTCATTGCAGTGCTTGGATTCTACAAGTCTAGGCCGAACCAAGTTCCATCTTTGGCGAAGAGGGCTCTAGTTGGGAATAAGGAAGATTTGGATAGAAGGGATCATAGCAATAATCAGGTAGCTGCACCACTCTTGCCATCGCTGAACAACCGTGAGTCTGGGGAGGAGAGGCAGAGTCGAAACGAATCAGTTATGATGGAGGAGCATCAAAATCTAATGCAGTCTGTTACATGTAATAATTCTTCAACGGCAGTAATGTCCAACGGTCCTCAACCCGTTAAGAGTAATTATTCCTCTCCCTTAAATCTGCAAATCACTGATTTACACCTCAAAGAGATTGGCATGGTATTAAAGGAGTTTGATCCCATAAAGAATCCCACCCATATTGGAAACTCCTCAGCCCTCCCTTTTCCGAAATTAAGTCCACGTACATCCGTTGAGAATATTACTACAATCCTAGCCCCGAAAGGTAATATTTCAGCAGCATTTGAGCCAGATTTAAATTCGAAATTAAATCCACATGAGGCAATCAATTCATCACATGATAGCCAAAGTTGTAGGGCTTCTACGCTTACATCCAAGCCACGATGGATTAGGGTTTGCCGTGTAATTACAACACCAACTGAGGAAGTGCCCCAGGGTAATCTAAATGATGGGAAAATGTCCTTTACACTTAGTGATGATCATTCCAAGTTACCCAACAAATGTTGTCAGGTTTTAAGGAGTGAGGCAGATGACTGTATCGAATTGGCAGAGGTTGATATTCAACCCTGCTAGTAGCCATGAATTGCTTAGTGTGGAACTGTCGCGGGCTTGGAAACCTACGTACAGAGAAAGAGCTTGGTGATATTATCCAGGCTAAAGATCTCTCTGTTGTGTTCATTGCCAAAACACTGGCAGACGAAGCAAGGTTAGACATGATTCAAACAAATTTAGACTTCGAACACAAGTGGGTGGTACCGAGGGTTGGGCATGGTGGTGGATTAGCACTTTTTTGGAGGTCGTCGGTGAATTTGGTAGTGATGGACTCATCAAATTATTAGATTGATACTTGGATTTATAAAGGCTCCGCCAATGAGTGAAGGTTCACTGGCTTTTATGGAGAACCAGAAACTTCATGATGAAGTGAAGCATGGGACAGTTTGAGAATTTTAAACCATCATCCTGAGGTGCTATGGATGTATGCAGGTGATTTCAATGAAATAATTCGACAGGAAGAAAAACTTGGCGGAGCAACACAGCACCATGGGTAGATGCAACTATTTAGGGATGTGTTGGACGAGTGTGGGTTCCTTAATCTTGGGTTTGTGGGTAGTAGGTTCACATGGAGTAAGCATTTCGCAGACGACCATTCTATTTGGGAGAGACTTGACCGGGGTGTGGCTAATGCTAATTGGTTCCTTAAATTTCCAAGTACAATTGTTCATCATCTTCAATGTACCTTATCAGATCACTTGCCCCTCTATATCAATTTGTCAAGTTTGGAAATTCCACCACGAAAAAAGGTGTTTAGATTTGAGGAGATGTAGTTGTCGGATATAAAGTGTGCTGAAATGGTGGAGGCTTCATGGTCATCTTATTCCCATGGGCATAGGGACGGTGCAATCATTAAAAAAGTGAAAAGATGTGGTAGAGACCTTACATGGTGGAACCACGATATTTTTGGCAATGTGAGGAAGGAATTGACAAAGAAGAAAGAGCTTTTGGTGATTGCCAAAAATGAGGCACAAGTACATGGGCAGAATGCATGGGTTAGGGCTCTTAAAGAAGAGATTAATTCTCTCTAGGACAAGGAAGCACGCATATGGAACCAAAGATCACGCACACTTTGGCTGAAAAATGGAAACAACAACACAAAATTCTTTCATTGCCGAGCCACTAAAAGATTCAAGAAAAATCTAATCCATGGAATCATGGATGAAGACAACAATTGGAGAGTGGAACCAGGTGAGATTGCAGCCCACTTAATCAACTACTAATAAGAATTCTTTACCTCCTCCAATCCGATCACACAAGGGGCAGCCTTGGAACATATTCCTAAGGTCATCACCGAACACATGAATGCAGCCCTAATTGCACCCTTTCATGTTGATGAAGTAAAGGAAGCTCTTAAGCAAATGGCTCCTCTTAAAGCACCTGGACCCGATGGCATGCCACCATTGTTCTACCAGCACTTTTGGGGCATAGTTGACAATGATGTAACAAGTTCTGTACTATAATGTCTCAATTCAGGTATTCTCCCATATCCTTAAACCACACCTTCATCACACTCATTCCTAAGACAAAAAACCCTGAATATGTCACTCAATACCGCCCTATTAGCTTATGCAATATCCTTTATAAAATTTTCTCTAAAGTTTTTGCAAATAGACTTAAGAAAATTTTACCCCCCAATTAGCCTTTGCCAAAAATAGGTTGATTTTGAATAATATACTTGTTGCATTTGAGTCACTAAATAGTATGAAAAATATGAGTTCAGGAAAAACACTATTAAGCTTGATATGAGCAAGGCATGCGATCGAGTGGAATGGGGGTACCTTGAAAATGTCACTAGGAAAATGGGCTTCAATGAAAGATGGATTGGACTGATTATGGTATGTGTAAAATCAGTCACTTATTCCATCATGGTCAATGGTCAACCCCAAGGATTAATTCACCCCATTAGAGGAATTCGCCAAGGAGATCCATTATCTCCTTTCCTTTTCCTTCTATGCACGGAAGGTCTCCATGGTCTCATCCAACATGTAGCAAGTGTGGGGGAGAGTAAAGGTTTCTCTCTTTGTCGGAGAGGTCCAGCACTAACCCATCTTTTGTTTGCAGACGACAGCCTCTTATTTTGTAGGGCAACGAAAGATGAATGCAGGAAAATCATTGAAATCCTTGAGACATATGAAGGGGAGTCGAGCCAAAAGGTGAACAAAAACAAAACAGCCACATTTTTCAATAAATCAACCAATGAAGCAACCAAAAAAGAAATTAAGGATGCCGGGGTCTACAAGAAATTGTACACCTTTGAGCAATACCTTGGGCTGCCATCCTTGGTGGGATGGAGGAAGAAGGAAGGGTTCAATTTTATTAAAGAAAAAGTATGGCGTAAGTTACAAGGTTGGGAACAGAAGCTCTTGTCTCAAGCCGGTGGTGAGGTACTCATTAAAGCAATCATTCAAGCCATACCGACATATGCTATGGGATGCTTCAAACTCCCATTGGATCTTTGCCATGAAATTGAGATCATGATCAAGAAATTTTGGTGGGGCCAAAGGGGGGATAAAAGGAAGGTACATTGGTCGAAGTGGGATGAATTAACTAAATCAAAATTGGAGGGAGGTATGGGATTTAGAGACATAGCCATGATTAATGATTCCTTGTTGGCAAAACAAGCTTGGAGACTCTTGAAAAATCCCAATTCATTATTTTACAAAGTCTTCAAGGCACGTTTATTTCCAAATTGTACAATTATGGAGGCCAAACACACAAGTGGTGGTTCACATGCTTGGAATAGTATCTTACATGGAAGGGATGTTTTACTTAGGTGTTGCCGTTGGAGGATTAGGAATGGCAAGGCAGTGAGCATATGGCAACACCATTGGTTGCCAAGGAAGAAACCACCACAGGTTCTTTAACCTATGGTTAAGACATTGGCAAATGCGAAAATGGAAATTTTGATTGAGGAAACTACAAGGCAGTGGAACCATGAGATGATAGACGACATCTTCACCCCTGTAAAAGCAGATTTGATCAAAGCCATCCCACTCTCACGGTGTGAGGCAGGAGATAGCCTATTTTGGCCATTCATAAGCAATGACAATTACACCTCTAAGTCCGGGTATAGGTTCTTGAAAGCTGAAGAGCAAACCGAGTTAGATGAACAGCAGAGGGTGCAAGAGAAACATCTATGGAGGACAATCTAGTCTGTCCAAGTTCCTAACAAAATTAAAAACTTGATGTAGAGGGTGTTAGAGCATTTTAATATTATACAATAAAAATGAATAAATGTTACAAAATAAATGTAAAGATTATGAGAGTGAATGTGGAAGATAAGGAGTTAGTGAGAATGTTTAATCTCACATTGAAAAGGAGAGAGACTTTTTTATTCTTTTTAATTGTGGTGATTAATGGGCTAACATGAATTGTCTCAGATAATGGGCTAGATACGTGCGCAAGAGGGAGGTGAAGAGTGGAGGTATCAACATTGGAAATGAATCAGCCTCTTGGATCCTCCTACTTGACAGCCCATTCAGAATAATTACCATATCCGTTGGTGAGTAAATGGCCCGAATTAATACTCCATTTTTATTATAGAAAATAAAGAGCCATTAACCCACTTAATGGACTATCCGTTTGGGCCTTTTCAGAAACTCCTTATCTCACCATTAATTGTGTAACTAGAAACTCCTTATCTCACCATTATTTGTGTAACTCCAGCCCATCAGATTAATATCCAACAATTAATCTTGTAACATCCACTACATCAGAATTATGGACCTAATTAATCAGAATAAATTTGATACTAATTTCGTGAGGCCCATTGAGCCTATAAATAGACTCATGCAAATCCAATCCAAGTTACTGAAAAAACACACAGCAATACACACTAAAAAAAAAAAAAAAAAAAAGAGATTCTTGGCAAGGAAGGGTGTTCTTTCTGGTGGAGCTTTGGGCTTGAACACTTTGTGCAGAAGCTGTTCTAGTCATACAATGTTTGTTGGGCTGTTGTATCCTAGGGGAGACAAGTCAGAGAAGGTCTGCACCGGTTACAAAATTTAGCCAACCAAGGGCTTGAATCTCCTTAAAGAGAGCGAGTGCCGTGCCTCAGTCCAAATAAGTGTTGTGTATTTCCTCTTCAACTTAATAATATTCAGAAGTAATATTCAGTTTCTCTTTGTGTTATTTCCATTGTTATTGTATTTTTCACCAACAGAGGGCATGCCAAAACTCACTGCCAACTAAAGAAAATCTGGTGTGCCGAACGATGCTTGATAACCTGTCCTGTGATCGTTGCAAGCAAGTACCAAAATCATCACTCCACGCTCTATGGTCATGTCGAGAATTAGATGTGGTTTGGGAGGATGACACGCAGTGGCAATGCCGAAGAAACCGTACCTTTGTGGACTTCAAGGAATTACTATCATGGCTCATCACTAACTAGCAGGACCTGGAGCTCTTCTCCACTTCGGTTTGGCTAATCTGGACTCAAAGGAATCAGGTACGCTTGAACAAACCCAGCATCATCTCTCATCTGCTTGTTGCAACGGCAAAAGAGCGTGTTGCTAAGTTTTCACAGACTATACCTCTGCCACCATATCCTTAGCTTGCAACCACTTCCACTCAGACCATGTGGCATCCTCCAACACAAGGAATGGTGAAAATTAACTATGATGCACTGATGGTGCTACATTCAAAGAACAAAAAAAATCAGGCATTGGTGTGGTGATCCGAGACGACAACATCATGGTGTTGGCTTCAATGGCTAAACAACTACCACAGCTATACACGGCCTTGGAGATTGAGGCAATGGCAGCTTCAACAACATTGGCTTTTGCAACACAGGTGGGATTTCACCGTAGCATCTTGGAGTCAGACTCATTGGTCATGGCTATGGCGTTGATAAATTACAGCACCTATCTTTCCTCAGAAGGCTTGTTAACGGACGAAATTAGATTTAATGCTAGTTTTTTTAATCAATTACTTTACTCTCATGTAAAGAAAGAGGGTAATAAGGTTGCGCATAAGTTAGCAAGACATGCTATTTATATTTTAGATTTTTTAGTGTGGATGAAGGATATTCCACCACTCTTACTTTCTGTTGTCCTAGATGACATTGCTGGACTTTCTTAATAAAGCTTCACGTGTTTTCTCTCCCAAAAAAAAAAAAAAAATCATACCATGTGACTTGGAGATACTTGAATTGCTGATTAATTTGATGTCGTCTTTTGGTGCTTACTTTATCACCATCAACGTCACCATCATCATCTCTCGTCCTTTTAACCACAATCCACACATTAAGATTTTTAGAATAAATATAACGAATTCATCATGTAATTTTGTCAAGCGGATTATATACATGTAATTAAGCAAATAATTATATTCTATTGAATAGATATAATATTACACAACATCATCATCCTCATCTAAACTAACTCCTATTTGAATTATGAATGTTTCACCAAAGCATTTAAGGAAAAATTCTGGCTAGCATTTAGTCCACAAATGAAATGACTACTTATTTTTTGGTATAAAATTCAACACAAATTTATGGTGTTCCAAATACAATATTAGTGCATTTTGAATAATATTTTCAAATACAGCAATCTAGAAAATATATATATATACACAAACACACACCATTTGATACTGATCTATTTTGATATACCATTTTGGGATTATCAATAAAGTTATATATAGCTAATAGTTTCTCTGTCTCTCTGGAAGCCGGGTCTTCCATTGGACAGTAGAAGTGTTTGTCCCTTCTTTCTGAAGGAGAGTTTGTTTTGTTGTTTCTGTCTTAAGAGTGCGTTAGGTTTTCTGCTTCTCTTTTTCTTCTCCTTTTCTCTTAGGGTAACACTGTTATCCATAGAGTTAATGATCTTTCCTTTGTGAGGGATGGGGAAACAGTTTCTGATAGGTACTACACTAGGGATTCTTTCTCTTCTCCCCTTCTTTCCCTTGGCCCTTCACACTACGTACGATCTTGTTATTTTCTGCCACCCTACGGAGGTGGAGGACGGCGGCGACAATGAATCTCAGACAGGGGTCATTCCGAATATGGAAATCGATTTTGGTGGGGAAGACAATACTGCATATGTTACAAACGTTACTCATGGTGAAGATACAGCTAATCTGTCCAATACGCAAGTGTTGAAACACAACAATGATACGAAATCATTGGCACAGCTGGAGGGTATTAACTCCAAATTATTGGTGCCAAATTTGGAGAGCATGAAACACGGCATTAAAGAGCCCGAGGTGATAAGTTCTGGTAGTGATAAGGGGAGTTTGGAGGGATTTAATGCGGAATCAAATACCGGGTTTCCTGGAATTAAGGAGTCATCCGTTAAGCCAGCCGCCTCTCAGTGTAGAGTAATTTCAACGACTGAGATTGAAGAGCAGCCAACCAATGTCCGAACGTGGACGATCTGGCATCGCAGGAACACTCTTCGAATTAGTGACAAACCATTCCCAATCCTACGGGTTCTACAAGATGCTCAGTCTGCCCAAGCATCTTATGTATGTTCAATTCCTCCAAAACCTCCAGACCGTGGCAGCCTTGCTCATCAACACACGGGGTGGATTGCATCCATGGCAGATAGTATTTCTCTGCCCTTTTCTGTTGAATTTACGCCCACGGTTTGGACAATATGGACACACAGGAATCAAGTCAGAACTAACCATCCTTGTTGCAGTCCAAATCAGCTCGCAAACAAGGCCAGAGAACTCCTAATGAAATTACAGGCGGTGCAGCAACCTTCTCTACCACAGTCCACACCAATCCGAGTTCGTTGGAGAGCTCCTATCTTGGACATGGGTACCGGAGCTACCCAAACAGATCAAGGCTCAGGGAAGCTACCGCTGAAGGAAGGTCCAATAAAAGCGCAATCAATGGCACAGTACCGAGCGAATGTGCAGGTTCCAAATGCGGTTCCGAATGTCCAGGTAATAAACAGTGGCAGTGGAGGGACGAGGTGGAGATGCCCACAAGTTGAGTTGGTGAAAATAAATTTTGATGGTGCTGTAATTAGTGCATCCAATATGTCCGGTTTTAGAGTGGTGATACGGGATAGTAATGGAGCTGTTTTGGCTTCTTGCTCACAAAAAATCCCTCAAGCTTACAAGGCTAAAGTGATTGAAGCGCTGGCAGCCCTCAAGGCATTGTCTTTTGCGTTTGAGTTGGGATTTTGTAGTGCTATCCATGAAAGTGATTCTCTTGGTCTAATTCAAGCTTTGAAGTCAGAGGAGCGTAGCTTATCACCAGCGAGTTTAATGATTGAAGATGTGAAAATGTTTTCTAACAATTTTGTAAAATTGTTGTATTCTCACGTTAAGAGAAACGGCAATAGGATTACTCATAGTCTGGCTAAAAATACATTATGCATACCAGATTTTCAAGTATGGATGAAAGATGTCCCATCACATATTGTTTCGATTTTACCATTGGATGTAGTTGAATTACATTAATAAAATCCATCAATTTCTTTCTCAAAAAAAAAAAAATAAATAAAGTTATATATATATATATATATACACACACACACACCCCAAATTAAGTTTACATCACACGATATTATATCATATCAAATCATTAATTCAAAATTACTTAATTAATATCATGATTAAATAATATAAATATATAACATGTCACATGAGTATATTAACGAAGAAAAAAAAATCATGTCATATGTGACTGTGAGTAAAATAAACAAGAAAAACACATTTCAAAGAAAAGTAATAATAAAATGTTGTATGTAATTCATCCCTATTACCGCACAGCTCCTTTATGACCAAAATGAACTGCCATACCAATATACCATCATATATACATATGCAAGTACACCTAATAGTCCATCTTTGATGGACTTCCAGTTTCCTCAGGGAGATCATAAATGATAACCAAATTAACCTTTTGTTCATCAAGGACTTGGGCGAGGTGGTGAATTGAAATAAGAATTTGTCACTACCTTCAAACTCTTTGATTATCTATCTCTGTGTTCTGGTCTCTGAGCTTCTTGAATGGTAGTAACTGCATAACTATACTCAACAAAAGCCTTATGTAACATGCTGGCGTGATTTCTGTTTCATACAAATATAATTGTCTGCCTGATGAAATTCTATCATAATTTAATAATTCTGTAATTAATCACTTGAATTTTGGCAAGTTTACCTTATACTATTCTAAAGCCTCTAAAAGATAGTTACTTATCCAAAAAAAAAAAAAAAAAAAAAAACCCTCTAAAAGATAGTTTCTGTCTTTACAAGAAGCTGATTGTAATATTGATCCATATCTAGGATGTGAATTTTTTGATTACATCAAATTTCCATTTTTATTTAGCTTTCTGCTTAATGAGTATTAATTAATTGCTAGGCTTGATGGTACGAAACTGCAATATCATGGACGCCTCATGATGAAGCTTTTAGAATGTTGCTTCATTTATTTAAAAGGTGCTGGTTTATGAGCACTTTATTAATTTGTATCAAATACGATTGACTACAGCATCAATCCTTTGACTAGTGGATTTTGCATTGTTATTATACATGATAAAAAGAGATTAATCTATTAGATCGGTACAAAACATGGATGGTACATGATCTATTAAATGCAGTTACCACACCCCGCTGTTATATTTTCTAGTACTATTATATATAAATATTCTTTACATGGATAAAAGCTCACTGTTAAAAAAAAAAAAAGAAAAAAAAAAAAGGAAAAAGAAAAGCTGACTGTTAACCTTTGATACGTTCCCATCTGTGGAACCTCAAAATAAGTGAACTCAAGTAGAAAATGATCTGCCGTGGCATGGATTGGACAATTCTTCTTAATCCAGAACCCACAAGAAAAACATTACTTTCATTTCTTTGTTCTGGTACCATTTGATCCAATCTTCTATTCAGTGCTCCTATCTCATCCAAAATCCGCTGAACATTCTTGAAATTCTTAATCTGCGAATCCATTTGAATCTGCAGGCTACAAAGAGAACCATTCAATTCAAGTAGCTTTGTGGAGTACCTGTACTTCTTGTAGTAGTTCCACCAAGAAACCTTCGAGCACTTACCAACAAGCTGCTTTGCTTTAATTAACTCTTGGATCAGCATATGTAGTTCATCCATTAAAGCATTTTCTGGGTCTTGGTCTAAATGGTAAACCTCATTTATGGTTGAATTTGCAGAAACAATCGTGGTTTCAAGGTGTTTGAGAATGGATTTGAATTTAAAAACTCTACCTGTAACATGCAAAACTCCCTGGGCTGCATTTCCGATAACTGCCTCCCCAATACATCCTGTTACAGCTTCCATTTGTGAACTTTTTTTTGGCAACAAAAAGTACCCACAATCATTTCTTTGCTACAAAATCCACATTTATAACAGGAAAGTGGAAGTAATTTTCAGAAGTTTCTTCGTTTTTTCATTTGATATATGCTTGTCTTATAACTGACTTGAACTTGGTCTTAACTCTTTAACTTTATTTCTCTTTGAAATTTCCTGGTTTGTACACTACAAAAAACGCGGGCCTTGGGCCGCGTTTTTTCAAGCCGCGTTTACAAAAACGTGACCCCAGACAAACTAAAGCCGCATTTTTATGAAACGTGGCTTAAACAAAAATCTTGGGCCGCGTTCTAAACCCGGGGCCTAAGGCCCAGTTTGAAGCCGCGTTTTTTTTACTTGCTCACGGCCAAAACGGAGCTTTGAGTTAGAGGGGCAAAAGTACAAACAATTAATTTTTTTGTTTTTGAAGCTCTAAATAAGTATTCACCTAGAACAGAAATATTATGTCTATAATATTTTCACAACAAATTGCAAGTGGTAGGTTATTATTGGTTGTTATGAGTGAATAAAAAAGTAATTTAAGTTGTGGATTCAAATTAGAATCAATAACAACTTACCACGTATGATTTGTTATGAAAATACTGTTGACGTAGCACTTCTCAATTTAGAAAGCTAATTTTTTTTTTTTTTTTTTTGTGTTTGTGTTTGTGTCTTGCGTGGATTTATTTTGAATGTTGTTTGGGCTTAAGTTTGTTATTGGTAAATTTTGTTGTTGAGCTTGTTAAATTTATTTCAAATTTTAGATCAATAAAATTTTATATAGCCTTTAAAAATATCAATAATATTGTTGAGGGGGCAAAGTGCAAATTTATTGAAACAAATTACTAAAATTAATATATATATATATATATATATATATATATATATATAGTTCCGTCACTGCTCACGTTACAACTACATTACTTAGGAAATAAGGATTTGAGTGGCTACAATTGGCGTGGCCCAGGTGCAAAATCTAGAAGTGCCACTCAATAAGATTTTCCTATCTAGACAAGCTCATTGTCTGGAAGGGAAGGGTCCCAACTCCCAAACAATGCGAGAGAAATAAGAGGAGCTTGATTTCAATTCATTACGAAACAGCAGGGAAGGAAATAAAGTTTAGAAAAAACGTAACTTTGTTTCGGGTTTCTACACGTTGATCTTGCTAGTGGAAAGCGTGTCCTGGAACAGGTCAAAATAACTCATTCGCTACTACTAGTGTAATTAGTAATTACCCTACAATTTCAGAGACTTTTTTTTTTTTTTTATATAAAGATTGGAGCATTTGGGTCAATTTTCTGGAAAGGGTTGGGCATGGTCTTTTGGGCCACGAGATTCCGGATTGGAATTTGGGCTGTTGTTAACTTTCTCCTCCTTAATCCTTCTCCAATAAACGCTATTGGGCCCATGGTGTTCAGAAACCCAGCCCATCTCAGGTTCATAAATCATAGCTATTGGGGGCCCATGATAAGAAGAAAAATGGAATTGAACCCGACGTGGAGTTCAGAAACCCAGCCCATTTCAGGTTCGTAAATCATAGCTATTGGGGGCCCATGAAAAAAATTAAAAAATAAAAACAACAAATTTGAACCCGACGTGAATCGAACACGCAACCTTCTGATCTGGAGTCAGACGCGCTACCATTGCGCCACGGATCCATTTGTTTATAATTTCGCATATAATGAATATTATTCTACCAAATGATTCATTTTCCAAAGTTTTTTGTAAACTCAACGGTACATTACAGGTTTGAACTGAACAGTTGATGCAACAAATACTACCCACTCTGCGATTGCTCCTTTTCTTGATGTTCAATATTTTATTGAGCACCCTTAATTACAATCACAAGATTCTCAAAAAAAAAAAAAATTACAATCACAAAAGATGGGGAAAAGCTTGCCTTAAAGCTCACAGACCACCTTATTCTTGTTTATGATCACCATTTTTATGCTTATGATTAATATTGCGTTACACTTAATTATACCATTATACACACACTCGAAATTGACGAAGCTGCTGATAATAACGTAAAGATGGTACATATTAATATACACGGTACACCGCGACTTTTGCAAGTAAAGAAACTATTCAACCTTCTTCTCCTTCTTTACTTTGACGATCTTGTTCTTCATGTTCTTTACGACCTTCTCAATCATGTCATAGAATCTTCTTGATTGCCCCTTCACCAATTCCATTTGCCTCTTTATATTATCCTCATACTTCATATAAAGTACTGGAACAGTCATGCCGGTTACAATACCTGTAAAGAATATACCAAATTAATCCCACTTCACACACACACACTCGCATATAGATTTCTGACTTCCTAAAGAGATTACCTATGTAAAGAAGTGTCAGCAGATCGGAGAAAGTCCCCACATATGAGAGTAACAACAAACTAGCAACAGTTCTTACAAAGACAAACCAATCTCTCTCTGCACTCACTCGAAACATCTATCGAATTCCTTCTTCAATCCATGCTCTAATCCCCTAGGATGCACGAACGCGGCGCCAGAGGTGCCACACCTGCGTCTGACGTGGCGCAACGCAGCGACGCGCGAGGGATGCCGTTGCCCGCACGTCGGTGCCGCATCGGGCCACGTCTGCCACGCGGTTTATTTTTATTTTTTTTTTATGCCGACTCACGCCAACTCGCGCCGCCACGGCTGAGACGCGCGAGGGACGCCGTTGCCCGCGTGTCGGTGCCACATCGGGCCACGTCTGCCACGTGGTTTATTATTTTTTTTTTACGCCGACTCACGCCAACTCGCGCCGCCACGGCTGAGACTCAAGCCGATTCGCCCAAAATCAGGCTGAATCGCGCCGACTCGGGCCGTATCGTGCGATATCGGCGAAACCGCCAAAACGGCCGATTCAAGCCAAAATTCAGCCCTTTCACTCACTTCAAGTTTGAGTTCTCTGCCTCTTTCTCACACATTCTCTCTCACATCGTGCACTCCCCTCTCAGTTCATACATTTATTTATATTTTTAATATATTATCTAGTATTGCTCTTAAATTTAGTATATGTTTATATAATATGAAAAAGTATGCTTAGCAATATATTAAAAATATAAATAAAAATATTTTTACTAATTTTTTAATCGTCGAGTCCTGCCGCACTCGCACCCACCTTTTTCAAAAATTGTTGAGTCCTGCACCCGCACCCACACCCACACCCGAGTCCCAAAACACACCCGTGCTTCATAGCTAATCCCATTCACCATTTCAGTAGTTGATTCCTCTGCAATTTCTAGCCACGACATGTCTGGCACATCTCTGAATCCAAAATAATCAACTATGATCCACCATATCCTGTTCCAAAAAAAATAAAAATAAAAAAAATAAAAAGAAGTGAATGTAGAAGGGCCTTACTTGCCAAGAAGCTTGAGAATATTGCCCCTGATAAGGATGAATTGCTGACGGCCTCGTATAAGTTGACGGACCCGTAGAAGCTGACGACTCTCTTAGGGGGGATTCAAGTTGGATGGTCCTTCTTTAAGTCAACGAGTGCGCTGTGCATTGCTTCTCGGATACGGGGTAGAGACTAGATAATGGACGCCAACGGGAAGAGGAAGTGACGAGATAAAGCTAAAGGGGTAAGCATAACTTTCCCTACACGCTTATGCACAGGAAGGTGTCTTGCCGTACACACTTGCATGTAAGGAGATATCTTGCACTCCACGCAATAGAGAGTGGTTCCAGTGAGGGAAAGGTTCCGTAGGGAACATGCAAAGGAGTGGTTTCGATAAAGGAATATCTTCTTAAACACATCACGGACGTCGACTCTACGCTATTATAAATACCCTCAAGCCCCCATGAACGAAGGTACGCACAATTTCACCCAACTCTGGCACTCTAAGGTTGCGAGCATTTACTAACTTAACCTTCGGAGTGTCATTGGCCAGTACCACGCCGATGCCCCCCTTGAGGTTCTTCTGACTTGCGCAGGTTGATTCGAGACCATGAAGACCTTGTAGCTTACTAAGAAAATTTTGGATTCATCAGTTGGCGCCGTCTGTGGGAAGCGCAGGGAGAAACAGTACTTCGTGCTTTCAGGACAAAAAGTTGCATGGAACTCACGCGTTCGATGGCAACCACCACGAACGATCAGGGCTCAGTTCGCCTCACACTTCAACGGAGGACATAGGTACAAAAAGTCCACCGCGTGCCTGATGAATATTAAGCAACGGGAAGACGAGACGCTGAAGTCCTACATAGCCCGTTTTAACAAAGAAGCACTTTCGATCGATGAAGCAGATGATAAAATACTCGTTGCCGCGTTCACAAATGGGCTGTAGAAGGGTAAGTTTTTATCCTCCATATATAAGAATGACCCAAAAATCATGTCAGATGTGCTCTACAGGGCGTCGAAGTACATGAATGCGAAAGACGCGGTACCAACTCGAGAAGAGAAGCCTTCCAAGAAGAGGGAAAGACAAGAAGATGTACGGTAAGACAGGGGACGAAAGGTAGCCCGGACAGGAGAGGGTCGAGATAATAGTCGCCCAAAACCCCCTACTAGGAAGTTCACAAACTTCACCCCGCTGACAGCCTCGATCGACCAAGTCTTAATGCAGATCAAAGACGAAAGGGCCCTAACGTTTCCAGGAAAGCTGAAGGGAGACCCCAACAAACGACCCAGAGACAAGTACTGCCGCTTCCATCGTGACCCGGCCATGACACAGCCGACTGCTACGACTTAAAGTAGCAGATCGTAGCCCTGATCAAGTAGGGGAAGTTGCAAAAGTTCGTCAGCAGAGAAAGAGCAGACCCATCTCACCAAGAGTAGGCCCTCCGACGGGATAACGAGCGTCCTAGACCGCCCTTAGGAGACATAAGGATGATTGTTAGGGGCACGACGACCGTTGGCTCGTCCAAAAAGGCTTGGAAATCTTATCTCAGAATGGTTTAAAACGTCTTGTTTACGGGCGTCGTCCTGAAGATGCCGTGGGTCGACAACCCCACCATTGGTTTCACGGAGGAAGATGCCCAACGTCTTCATCACCTGCACGATGACGTGCTCGTCGTCAGCATCCAACTAGGAGACTATAACACATACCGGGTCTTGGTCGACAATGGAACCTCCGCGGAAATTCTCTACTACCATGCGTTCCAACAGATGCGGATAGACAAGGAGCACTTGGTCCCAACCAACGCTCCACTCGTTGGGTTCGAAGGAACAAGAGTATACCCCTTCAGTGCGGTCATATTGCCCGTAACGGTTGGAGATTAACCTCGGCATGTCACTAGAGATTTTACGTTCCTCGTCGTCAATTGCTCCTCTGCCTACAACGCTATCTTAGGGTGACCTACCCTCAATGCATGGAAGGCCGTGACTTTAACTTACCATCTGATGGTCAAGTTCCCCACCGAGTACGGAGTAGAGGAGCTGCGGGGAGATCAGATGGCCGCACGCGAATGCTACGTCGCAATGGTAGAGATGAACGACCACTTACAGACGATGAGCATAGAGCAGCATACAGGGGCAGAACCAGTAAAGGAGCTTGAGGAGATATCCCTCGATAGCTCCAAATTAGACAGAACCACGAGGATCGGCACTCTCGCTAGCCTTATGGCTTGTCAAGCACTAGTAGCCTTCCTCAAGAAAAATCAGGATGTGTTCACTTAGAGTCAGGAGGATATGTCGGGAATCGACCCTTCAGTTATGGTACATAGGCTGAATGTGTCACCTTCTTTCCCGCCTGTCCAACAGAAGAAATGAGTGTTCGCTCCAGAACGAGACCAAACAATAGCAGAAGAAGTCGACAAGTTACAGAAAGCAAGCTTCATCAGGGAAGTATACTATCCCGACTAGCTAGCCAATGAGGTGATGGTCAAGAAAGCTAACAAGAAATGGAGGATGTACATAGACTTTACAGACCTGAATAAAGCATGCCCCAAGGATAGCTACCCCTTCCTTCGAGTCGATACACTGGTAGACTTTACGACTCGGCACCAGCTATTGAGCTTTATGGACGCCTTCTTAGGATACAATCAAATTCGAATGGATGAGGCGGATCAAGAGAAGACTTCATTCGTTACCAGCCAAGGTCTTTTTTGCTACAAAGTGATGCCATTCGGACTAAAAAATGCGGGCCCAACGTATCAAAGACTCATGAACAAGATGTTCGCAAACCAAATAGGGAGAAATGTTTAAATCTACGTCGACGACATGTTAATAAAATTTAAAGGGAAGAGGACCATTTGAAGGATCTCGAGGAAACATTCAGCACCCTCCGCCCCTACAACATGAAGCTCAATCCGACAAAGTGTGCGTTCGGGGTAACGGTGGGAAAATTCCTATGCTTTATGGTATCTCAAAGAGGTATTAAAGCCAACCCAGACAAGATCCGAGCCATAATAGAGATGACTCCCCCGAAGAATGCGAAAGAGGTACAGAGTTAATCCGGAAAGTAGTCGCCTTGAACAGGTTTGTATCAAGGGCAACAGACAAATACTTACCCTTCTTTCGCATGCTGAAGAAGTCTTTCGAGTGGACAGCCAAGTGTCAACAAGCATTCAAGGAGCTGAAGACCTACCTCTCTTCACCTCCGTTGTTAAGTCCTTCGCAGCCAGGGGAAAAGCTTTTCTTCTATCTAGCTGTCTCCCTAACAGCCGTCAGCGCGGCCTTAATCAGAGAAGAAAACAAGGTTCAAAAACTCGTATACTACGCTAGCCGAGCATTTCGTGGTGTAGAAGAAAGGTATCCACCCATGGAAAAGCTTGCCTTCGCTTTAATTACGACTGTCCGCAAACTCAAGCCGTACTTCCAAGCTCACACGATGGTTATCTTAACCAACAAGCCCTTACGACAGGCAATGAACAACCCCAAAGCTGCTGGCCTGTTGGCCTTGTGGCCAATAAAGTTGAGTGAGTTTGACATTTAGTACCGCCCGCGCATCGCATCAAAGCGTAGGTCGTCGCTGACTTTATAGCCGAGTTCACCAACGAGGAAGACCGGGGGCAAACGAATGTCCTCAGTGGAGTATACATACAGATGGGTCGTCCAACAGACAAGCCGAGGGCATAGGTGTTGTACTTCTTTCCCCTGAAGGCGACCAGGTCGAATGTATGGTCTGCCTCGACTTCCCCACCACCAACAATGAAGCGGAATACAAACCTTTAGTAGCAGGGCTCGATCTGGCCAAAGTAGTCGCATCAAAGCGTAGGTCGTCGTTGACTTTATAGCCGAGTTCACCAACGAGGAAGACTGGGCGCAGACGAATGTCCTCAGTGGAGTATACATACAGATGGGTCGTCCAACAGACAAGCCGGGGGCATAGGTGTTGTACTTCTTTCCCCTGAAGGCGACCAGGTCGAATGTATGGTCTGCCTCGACTTCCCCACCACCAACAATGAAGCGGAATACAAACCTTTAGTAGCAGGGCTCGATCTGGCCAAAGTAGCAGGAGCTGCAAGAGTGGTTGTTTACTGCGACTCTCAGGTCGTCGCCAACCAAGTAAATGGAGACTACGAGCGTAGAGGTGAAAGAATGAAAAGAAATCTAGATCAAGCAAAGGGAAGGGTGGATGAGCTGAAGGCCAAAATCATCTAGATCCTCGGAGAGGAGAACGAGAAAGCCGACCGCCTTGCCAAAGCCGCTTCGTCCGAACATATGACTACCCTTGACAACGTGCTCTCTTTTGTTTAGGTTTCTCCACTAATAGATTCTGTCGATGTGCAGGAGATTGGTTCCAGAAGTAATTGGACCACGCCATTAGTTTCTTACTTAAAAAGTGGTGCTCTACCAGACGAAAGAGAGGCCGCGACAAAGCTGAAGATCCAAGCGGCGCGATTTGTTTTAATAAAGGACGTCTTGTACAAAAGAGGCTTCTTCCGCCCATACTTGAGGTGCTTGGGTCCTGATGAAGCGAATTACATTATGAGGGAGGTCCACGAAGGAATTTGCGGAAACCACTCAGGGTCACGATTGTTGGTACACAAGCTGATAGGGATGAATTGGCTGACGGCCCCGTATAAGCTGACGGTCCCATAGAAGCTGACGACTCTCTTAGGGGGGATTCAAGTCGAATGGTCCTTCTTCAAATCGACGAGTGCGCTGTGCATTGCTTCTCGGATACAGGGTAGAGACAAGATAATGGACGCCGACGGGAAGAGGAAGTGACGGGATAAAGCTGAAGGGGTAAGCATAACTTTCCCTACACGCTTATGCATAGGAAGGTGTCTTGCCATACACGCTTGCACATAAGAAGATATCTTACATTTCACGCAATAGAGAGTGGTTCCGGTGAAGGAAAGGTTCCATAAGGAACACGCATTGGTGTGGTTCCAGTAAGGGAATATCTTTTTAAATACGCCACAGATGTCGACTCTACACTACTATAAATACTCCCAAGCTCCCATGAACGAAGGTACACGCAATTTCACCCAACTCTGGCACTCTAGGGTTGCGAGCATTTACTAACTTAACCTTCGGAGGATCATTGGCCAGTACCACGCTGGTGCCCCCCTTGAGGTTCTTTTGACTTGCACAAGTTGATTCGAGACTGTGAAGACCTTGCAACTTACTGAGGAAATTTTGGCTTCATCAGCCCCAAAGGAACATTGAAGTAACAATGAATATGGCTGCCCATGAAATAACTATGAGGAAGCTGAATTGATAGTCTTCCAACAACACCCATGTTGCTGTTGAAATTAAGAGAACCGCCATACTTTGCTCCTTTCTCTTCCATAGGAATATATCTCTCAGAGCGTCTATGTCAAAACAGAATTGCTAAAAAGGACAAATAAGAGGACGTAAAAGCATAATGCCTTAGCTATGGAATGTAATTACCTGAATTGGGCAATGAAGATTGTGTTGTACTAGACATATCTGAAGATTGAAATGAAGCTGAAGATTAATTAACTTCTTTTTTTCCCTTCACTTTATGGTCAGAGCTAAAGATGAAGATGGGAAGTAGGTGTTGTTTTTTAGTACTTTTTTTTTTCTAGTTTGGAATTTTGTACAATTGATTTCTCGGTGAAGTGTTGGTAAGAGATTCAGAGTGGGTTTTTAGGCTCACACGTGAGAACTAAAAGAAAACGTACATGGAAGCCATGCACCGCTAGTGACGCCTTAAGCTAGTCAAACAGAGCACGCTCATAACAACACTTTGTGCATGTGTAAGTGTGTAGCTGTTTCAAGTTTGGAAAAACAGGTGCTTAATCGGTGCATTTTCTACAACCTCGTTATCTTTTTTTTTTTTTTTTTTTTTTCACAATGAGCATCTTTGGATTGACCCAAAAAGAACTTCTTTTGAACGCACATTTCTAACAGTTTTACAATTAAACTATTTATGGAGGCGAATTCTGGTCGCCTTTACAACATTAACAAGAAGGTGCACCAATTATGTTAAAAATTACTGGATGTCTTACATTAAAAAATATATATAAGTAAGAAGGGCGTCACTTGCATATTAATGTTACGGTCACAATTTTTTTCATAATTTATTTACGTAACAAATTGTAAGTGGTGGAGTAAAAGTGGTGGATCTATGTGTACAAGTTGTGGCAAAAGTTATAGTCCTAGCATTTTCAAGTCACTCGCATAACCCATTTAATCAACCATTCGTGGTCAATACAACTTATTTGATAAATAAATCAAGTAGTCAGGTTAACACATTTACTAAGACGGATAACTTTTTAGCAATTCTCATATTTTATAAAACATATAAATAAACAACTAGACTCCTAACGAAGTCACCAAGTTTACTAACATGAATAATTTGTTAGCAATTCTCATATTTTATAAAACATATAAGTATACAACTAGACTCCAAACAAAGTCACCAACAGCTAGAATTAACTTTCAGTTAAATGAGTTAAACAAGTTCAAACATGTTTTGCATGCCAAACTCTAATTGACTTGTTTTTCAAAAAGGTAAATTTGTGTCGATTCGAATTTAATATGAACCCGTTAAGTTTAAACCCTAACATTCTAACTTCTTGTCATATTCATGAGTTTTATCAAATATTGGAGACAATATTTCATGCACCCGGCTCATATAAAAGTTTTTTCAAATATTGCCGCCCCTATGTGGCATTGCTCTTGTCTACTAGGTTGTATACACAGGATATTGTTCCATTAATTATTTCTTGAATTTGAATTTTTGTATTGATGTATACACTCTATGAATTTTGTTCAATGAACGAGTTTCTTATTCCTTTACACACTAATTGCAATCTTTGTTCTATTTTTTACCTTATATATCGTATATTGCTTATACTCCATTGAATAACGATTTTTTTCATCAATATGAAAACAAAATTAAATTTGAACGGTCAAAATAAAAATTATAAAATGTCAAGAGTAAAAATGAAAACAAGCTAAAACTTTAAGCGCCAAAAGTGTATTTTAGTTTATGTAATTCGATTTTGAGACTACTTAATTATTTGGTTTAGTGGTTTTGTTATTTTGTATTACAATTTAAATATGGATTTTTGGAAGGAAAAAGTTTGGCTCAAAACCATTTTGTAACTATTTAGTTCTGACTAATTATGTGGCAGTTGACCATTCATGTGTAATTTTAATCACGTGACTTTTTTAATAAGTTATGTGACTTGTTTAATTAATACATATGGATAATTTTATAAATTTTTGTGAGTGACTTTTTGCACTATTGGGCTAAGGCTTTCTGTAGAAGGTAGGGAAGTTGGGCCTGGCTCTCTCCGCGGGATTCCCTTGGAACCAGTTTGTGCACAAGACCAAACACTCCAAACAAAGAGAAATATATAAATATAAATATAAATATATATATATATATATATGTATGTATGTATGTATGTATGTATGTAGTAACAGCAGAATAACTATTAGTCCGAGAATGTTAGCGGAAATAATAATAATAACAGCAAACATAATAACAAAAAGTGAATGTGTTCTCCGCAGGATAATACTAAATAGAGCCAAAACTTCAACTTACTTAACTTTATTACCCTACAAGGCCATAAAGTTATGTAGTTTGGAGAATGAGTCAAAATAGCTATCCCCTTGATTGAGATGACAGAGAGTATGGTTTTGTATGAAGGAGAGAAAAGGTTGCCTAGTGATGTATGTTAGGTCTGTCGTATAGACTCTACTTTCTCAACTCTTTATTCTCTTTTACGTACATTTCACTTTCTTTTCCTTTTTATCTCTTCTTTCACTTTTAGCTCACTATTCTAATTCCTTTGGGTACTGTGCTCTTCACACCATTGTTGATGTTTCTCTCCATTCTCTCATCCTTTTCATTGTTGTTCTCTCATTCTTGTTGTCATCCCTCTTCCCATGTTTGATGTCTGTTCAATTTTCATGGGTATTGTTCCATTTATAGCCAAGATCGATCCTAGGTGGTTTCCCCTTTCGACTCTTACTTTCACCAACTATTTTGTTTGCTGTAAGTATTCAACCCACACCCACTACATACTATTCTAGCCGTATGCAGGTGGGTTCACTCCCACTATCTTTTGGGTGCTGGTAATGGGTTTAGTCCCACTACTTGCTTAGCGAGGAATTTTTTTCCACTTTTGGGCAAAAGTTAATCTGGCCACAATACCACTAACTCTCTCTTTCTCTTAACGACAAACTCTCATTAATTTCTCTTGTCATCACTCTCTAACATGTATCAAATGGTTCCAACCAATTTCCTACCCATTTTGGTAAGTATGCTTTCTTAGCAAAGCATCTCCCAAAAGGGGTCTTGGCAGGATACCAAAACTAGGTCTTTTCCCCCCTTCACCAAACCACAGCCTCTGTTCCTCTTCAGCTGTAGGCCCTACCTCCCTTGCATTGGTTGGGTTGCAGGACGACAGGGCTCCAGCTGCCTCACTTCTTGTTCTTTGGTTTCTTCCTCTTCATGCGTTTCCGTTGCCTTTGATTTTTTCTTGTTTCTCCTTCTTGCATTTCCTGTGGCTATGGCTTTGTCTTGTTTATTTTTCATGCGTTTCGTGCCATTGTGGCTTTGTCTCGTTTCTTCTTCTTGTGTTTCTTGCTGTTATGGCTTTGTCTTGTTTCTTCTTTATGCGGTTCTTGCCACTGTGGTTTTGTCTTGTTTCTTCGTGAGTTTCCTGCCACTATGGCTTTGCACGATTTCACCTTGCTTTATTTCTTTAGAATCAAAATTCATTCTTATCTCCCTATACAAGGGTGTTATGGGCTTTTTGACACATTTTGGATTGGGCTTGCTAACCCATTTTGCTTTCTCTTCTCTTCATTTATTCACTATATTGGGTTGGGCCTGCTAACCCTATTACTTTCTTTTCTCTTCATTAACTCTGCTGGGCCTCACTTAGCCTCCGTTTGGATAGCGGAACGCGTCTGCGTTCCGCGTCTTCCTTTTTTTTTTTTTTTTTTTTTTTCTTTCCCCCGGAAGAGCGCACGTTTCAGCCCCCAAATGTTACTGTGCGGCTACTGTTCATGAACAGTAGCCGTAACTTTTGACTTTTTCCTCTCTTTTTTACTGTTCATGGACCCACAAAATACCACTTTTTAGCAACTTTTTAATTAAAAATGGGTCCCACTACACTATTTACACATTTAAAAATTATTTTGCTACAGTGTTTTTCAGTTTTCAGTTTTCAGTTTCAGCGGTATCCAAACGGACCCTATTGGGCTCCTTTTGTTTCTCTACCTTTGGGTTTTTCTAATACTCATTTTACTGTTCAAGAAAGGCTTCCTTTTACTCATCTTTATTCTCAACCTTACTCTTCAAGAAGGGCCTCCTATTACACCACTCCCAAAAAGGGCCCATAGGCTTATCTTTGGACTTTATTTTTCAATCTCAAAATACTGTTCTTTTTTAGACCATCACTTGGACCTTATTTGTGCATTCTCTTCTCTTTGGACCATATAATATAGGCCAATTACTATCTCTTTACTTATACTCTAACTCATCGCTTAGGGCTTTTTTGGGCTTTTCTCCCCTCAGGCTCTTGGATACAAATTTGCAAAAACGAGTATCAACAATTGTTATGTAATGTGTTGAAAAAGATAACTTTAGACCAATTAGACCCAAACTTTGTCCTTTTTAAAATTAAAATTTTTCAAGCAATACAAAAATAAAAATAGATAAGCCCATTGGCCATCACCACTAAAAGCATGCTTGGATGTGCTTGTGTTCTAATTTTTTGTGTTTATGTATGTTAAAATCTCACATTTCTAAGTACAACTTATTTTTTAAGGAGAATAACCTCATCAAAACACATATAATTCATAGGTTTATGAGCTCTTTGTAAGATAAAATTTAGAGTGCAGCGGAAACAAAACAAATATAAACATACCTCTAGCTATAGTTGTTTAAGTGTTTGGAGAAAAGAAGACTCGCTATATGATGATAGTGTTTATAAAATATGTCTTCTAGTCTATGGCTTTTACCTTACATATATCCTTTTGATGGAGATAGGCTATATATAAGCCAGACTAGTGACCCTTTGAAATTAAGATTTGTTCCATAACCCTTCTTCAATCAAGGAGTTTAAAACTTGTAACTTCAAGTTGTTTATTAACCAAAGGGGTTATACCAATTGAGAGTTTCTTCAAAATTATTATTCATCATAACGTCTTTCACAAATAAAATCCTTAAGACATGAGTTTTCATTTATCATATAATGTGGGCCACATAAAGTTTTCTTGAAATCTTACATTCTCCCACTTGACATTTAAATCACTTGATAAATGATATTAACTTTAACATGACCATGATCTTACTCATGTCAACTAGTTGTGAAATGCTCCCGCCCAAATAAAAAATCCAATACATGAATCAGGGCGGTAATACCCTCAATTATAATGAGTACTTCCTTCCATGTATTATAATGTATGGTAATGCTTACATGAGTACTTTATGAGCCATTAATTCTTAATGAATGGACTACCTATTAGCCATTTGGGTCCTCTTTTATACATCCCCAGGGATATATCATCCTTATATATCTCCACAGATAAATCTAACTTAATACATATACTTTATGTGCACAAAATAAAAATCAAATATTTTCTTCTCCAAAAATAACCAAATATGTGTCCAAAACATAGAATAATTAGAGAGAAATTAAACACCAAATGAGCTAACAAGTTCCATATGTTCAAAAGATTTTTATACTGCTTTATTGGCAAACCTTTGGTTATGAAATTAAAATATATTAGCTCAATAATTTTAACACAATAGACACTTTCAATTTCTTAAAATTCTCTCTTAGACTGAGTTATTTTATGTCGATATGTTTATTTCGGCTTTCACAATCATTTTCCTTAGAGAAGAAAATTATAGCCGAGTTATCTTTAAAATCTTTAAAGGTCTCATCATAAAATCAACAACCTTAAGACCTATCCATAATGCTTGTCTTATAACTTCATAGCATATATGATATCTTACATGACAAAATCAAATCACTACTTCCAAGTAGTATGTCATTCATATTTAGACGTAAAAACAATGCATTTACTCCCACTGATCTTAAGGTATATACATTGATTAACAATGTGTCCAGTAAAACCAAATGGCACAACAAAGTTGGTGAGTCTTTATACACTATTAGTGGGATGCCTATATGCCTTTATTCCTAATGAAGTCTTGTAAAAATTTATTGATGTGATTATCATCATGGCTTAAGATGATATGGCCACTCCCAAGTCATTTTGACATTCACCACTTCAAATAACATTATAAAGATCAACCAATCCTAATATTGATCATGACAGTATGCACTCCAAAATGAAATGAATAATATTTCAATACATGATAAGTGTAAAGAAACCTGAAATGCACTTAAATAAATGACTCACTTGAATGATCCAAATCTCATATATAACAATAAACTTTATGAAATAATTGCAAACTTACATGCAACACATTTATCCCTATAATTTATTGTAAAACGTTATGATTTTCGAAATATAATGATCATTTGTGTTATCATGCCAAATATATGGATCCACAAAAATAGTCTCTAAAGCAATTTACAATTGAAAATTGTACAAATTATTGAGGCATGCTTGTCATATGAGCCACCATATTGTCACAAATTATTTTCCAAATAATTAAGATTTTATATCTAGGAAACAAACATAAATACTTGGATGAGCACTTGATGAATATCAAAATCAAAATCAAATTTGTTAGGTTCTAAAGATTAGGAACTAATGTATTTAGAAACTTCAATTTGTATGTTGGCAAACCATGATCAAAACAATGTTGAGTTGTGTGTTAGACTTGCTCAAAGTATGGGTCTTATTGTAAAGTTGGAATCGAGTTTTTATGCAGAAGTACTGTTCACTTTCTGTATGACTCGATCGATCGAAAATTAGATTCGATCGATCGAAAATCGTGCAGAACGTTTTTCTACAGAAAATTCCAACTCAGCCCAAGCTCGTTTTAATGTATAGGGTTTTATGTTTTGCCCTAAGTATAAAAGGGAAAACCTTAGCCACGTTTTTAGAGTTCTGTTTTGCTGTGTTTGTGAATCTCTCTGTGAGATCTAGAGGTGTTTACCTTCACATACACTTAGGGTTTACAAACTTGAGATTTATGTCAAGAGTTGTGTAAATCATACAGTTGCAGAATCAAGAGAACACAAAGATATACAAGCAGGTGCGCTTGTGGATTTGTTGAAGAATTCCGGAAAGAAGGAGTCCGTGGATCTCGGAGCTATCATGGGGTCATGGTAGTAAGTTTCCTACACTTGGGTAGCAATAAGATGTTAGTGGTCTAAGTCTATTGTGTAAACTTCAATTCTTTCATAGTGGATTCAGTTTACCTTGAGGATAGCTAGGTCAAATCCTCCCCAGGTTTTTACTGGTGTGGTTTCCTGGGTTATCAGATCTTTGTGTTGTTTATTTTCCGCTGCTTTGTTATTTTTGCTTAATTGTGTTAACCTAGTTCTAATTAAATTACCTAAGTTAATCACTTGACTAATTCTCTAGGTTAATCTGTTGGGTTTAAGGGGTCTAAACGAACTGACAAGTGGTATCAGAGCGAATAGCTTTTGTGTTTGATCCTTTGATCTTTAAGCTGATCCTTGACCCCTGTTGTTATGGATTTCTCTAAAATCTTCTCTTGAGTTTGTCACATTATCTACTTGGTGTGCTTGTCCTTTACAATCTTTGTTAAAGTTTTTCTTGAGTGTCTTAATATAATCACATATGAAAATAATCACATGTGCTATACTGCTTTAACCGCCCTAAAGGCACGTGATTCTTGTCTTTGGTATTTGGATAGTGGTTGTTCCAGGCACATGACATGAAATAAAGCTTTGTTCAAGACACTCTTCGAAGGAAAGATTGGTACAGTTACCTTTGGTGATGGAAGTAAATCTGTGATTAGAGGCATTGGTACTGTGGACATTCCAGGACTACCAGTTTTTGAAGATGTGTGGTATGTTGATGGGTTGAAGGCAAACTTACTCAGCATAAGCCAGATTTGTGACAACGGACTTAATGTATTCTTCACAAAGCAAGAATGTGAAATACTTGATGAAGGGGGTGAGTGTATGTGTGTTGGTGTGAGGACTGCTGACAACTGTTATGGTATCACCCCAAGTATAAGCAACAAATGCTTCAGTGCTAAGATCAATCAAGTTGACTTATGGCATCAAAGGTTGGGACACGCCAGCCTCAAGCAATTAGAGAAGATTTCAAAATGTGATGCAGTAATTGGGTTGCCCAAGTTTGAGAAGGTTGAAAAATGCATCTGTGGACCATGTCAGATGGGTAAACAAGTGAAGTCCAAACATCCGTCTGTAGCTGATGTTCAAACTACGAGACCTTTGGAGTTGCTGCACATTGATCTCATGGGTCCTGCTAGAGTTCAGAGTTTAGGTGGAAAGAAGTACATTCTAGTTGTTGTGGATGACTTTACAAGATTCACATGGGTTGTACTTTTGAAAGATAAAGCTGAGGCTCTTGAAAAAATGATTCATCTGTGCAAGAAATTGCAAGTGGAAAAAGGAACGGTGATAGCCAGAATAAGAAGTGACCATGGAAAAGAGTTTGAGAACACCAAACTGGCTACGTTTTGCGATAATCAAGGCACCCGTTAGGAATTCTCTTCACCCAAAACACCACAACAAAATGGAATTGTGGAAAGGAAAAATAGAGTTGTACAAGAAATGGCTCGTGTCATGCTCCATAATAAGAAGATGCCTAAATCTTTTTGGGGAGAAGCTGTTAATACTGCATGTCACACTCTCAATCGAGTGTATTTCAGACCAAATTCCAAGCAAACTCCCTATGAACTCTGGAGAGGAAAGAAGCCTGTAGTGAAGTACTTCAGAATATTTGGCAGTGACTGTTACATTCTGCGTGATAGAGAGAACCTGGAGAAGTTTGATGCTAAGAGTGATAAAGGTTATTTTCTGGGATACTCTTCCACCAGTAGAGCATACAGAGTGTACAATCTGAGAACTAAAACAGTCATGGAATTCTCAAATGTGGTGATCAATGACGAATTAAACTCAGAAGGCCTTTCAGAACATGCACCTCAAGTTCAAGAAAAGATGATGGAAGTTGATGATTCTCTACCTGAAGACTATGTGGGAAAGCCTACAAAGGAAGAGTTAATGGTTTTGAATGATACAGCATCTGTGCCATCAAGTTCAGAACCTTCAACACCAGTTCATGGAGTTCCACAAGAACAGAGAGAAGTTCAAAGTCCATCGGATCAGAAAGGTACCACTACTTCATTGGTCAAAGGTCCATCATCAAGAGTCAGGTTGAATCATCCTGCTACTAATATTTTGGGAAGTTTAAATGATAACATGAGATTGAGATCCAAAGCCCTGAATGTGATTACTCACTCATGCTACCTATCCCAATTCGAACCAAAGAAGGTGGATGAAGCTCTCCAAGATGCTGATTGGGTCAATTCTATGCATGAAGAACTTCATCAGTTCGTTTGAAATGATGTGTGGGAATTAGTTCCTAGACCTGAGGGAGTCAATGTTATTGGAACTAAGTGGATCTTCAAGAACAAGTCAGATGAACATGGAACTGTTATCAGAAATAAATCTAGGCTTGTTGCTCAAGGATACACACAAGTAGAAGGAATTGATTTTGATGAGACTTTTGCACCCGTAGCAAGATTGGAATCCATTCGCATTCTTTTGGCTATTGCATGTCACATGAACTTCATGTTGTATCAAATGGATGTCAAGAGTGCATTCTTAAATGGCATGATACAAGAAGAGGTATATGTTGAACAACCGAAAGGTTTCATTGATCCTCACAGGCCAAATGATGTCTACAAGTTGAAGAGAGCTCTTTATGGATTGAAACAAGCTCCACGGGCTTGGTATGATAGATTAACTGCATATCTCACGGATCATGGCTTCAAGAGAGGTTTTGCTGACACCACTCTGTTTATACGAAAGGATAAGAATCATTTTGTAGTTGCTCAAATTTATGTTGATGATATTGTTTTTGGTGCTACTAATGATTCTCTTGCTCAATCTTTTGCAGATGAAATGAAGGCCATGTTTAAGATGAGTATGGTTGGCGAACTAACTTATTTCTTGGGATTGCAGGTAAAGCAAACGGATGATGGAATCTACATCAACCAAGCAAAGTACGCACAAAATTTGGTCAAGCGTTTTGGTCTTGACAAGGCTGCACATGCTAGGACACCAATGGCTGCTAATGTGAAATTAACAAATGATCTATCAGGTGAGTCTGTTGATGTTACTCTATATAGAAGCATGATTGATTGTCTTTTGTACTTAACTGCTAGCAGACCTGATATTGCGTTTAGTGTGGGTGTTTGCTCTAGATTTCAGTCCAATCCTAAGGTCTCTCACTTAAATGCTGTTAAGAGGATCATAAAATATGTTGCTGGAACTTGTGATTATGGTCTATTTTACAGTAAAGAGTCAAATCTTTCTCTTGCTGGTTTTTCTGATTCTGATTGGGCTGGTAATGCTGATGATAGAAAAAGTACAATTGGTGGTTGTTTTTATGTTGGTGCTAATTTGGTTGCTTGGATGAGTAAGAAGCAAAATTCTGTTTCTTTATCTACTGCTGAGGCAGAATATATTGCTGCTAGAAGTTGTTGTTCCCAGCTTCTATGGATGAAGAAACTTTTGAGTGATTATGGTATATCTCAGGACACCATGGTTGTTTATTGTGATAACTCTAGTGCCATAGATATATCTAAGAATCCTGTTCAACACTCTAAGACCAAACACATTGAGATTAGATATCACTTCATTAGGGATCTTGTTGAAAGGAAAATTGTTGCTCTTGAATATATTCCAACTGAACGTCAGAAAGCTGATATTTTCACCAAACCGCTTGATAGAGGAAAGTTTGAAATTCTTCGTCAAGTCATTGGTGTGATTCTTTGTCCCTAGTCATTCTTGACTTCATGGTCCTTGTGCTTCATTGCTCAATCTTTTGTGACCTTTGTTTCTAGGATTTGCATTGCATTACCTTCATGCATTTCATTCTAGGATGTTTGTTTCTTTGTTTATTAAAAAAAAAAAAAAAAAATTTTTGCAAATTGTGTTTTGCTATTTTTTCCTTAAATTTGAAAACAAGGTTGGTCAATCAAAATTTACATGTCATAAGTATGTACCTTGTTTAGCTTTGATGCACTTATTTCTATTGCACTTTACTAGCTAAAGTCTTGTTGTGCATGTTGTGTGGGAAGATGCTATATTTGTTGATCACATGATCTTGATTTTGATGTCTTATGTCTTTGATTGTTGGACTTGAACTTATTGAGAAAGGCATAAATAACCATCTCACCACTGTTTATTAGCCAATCATGAACACCTTAGTGCATATCGTAAGATTTTGTGCTCGAAAAAGTGTAGCACATGCACAAAAAGAACATAAGGTGTAGCCTCTAATTAAAATTGGTGTGTTCATTATTGGGCTATAATAATCTCACAAATTCTAAATAAAATTGGTGTGTACATTATCCCGGCTTTTATTAAGTTTCTAATCAATAAATTTGACTAATGAGGCAAATCAAGAAACTTACATGATTGCAAGCTCTTATTCTAGGAGATGTGGGAGTTATATGATGTAACTCTTTAAGGGATAGTCTCTTTCAAATTCATGTGATGGATTTTGTAGAAATTGTGATTGATCTCTATATGTATATCACCTCACATGTTTCTCAAACTTATGCTAGTTGCACACACTACACAAGCTATTCTTTGCTAGAATTATGTACATGATATTGTGTGTGTTTTTGGCCTGACCAACCAAGTTTGAGAATTTTGGGAATTTGATGCAAAACATGTTTGCTTGTTTGTTGTTTTTGGGTATATTGAGAGAAAATTATGCTTTGGGAAATCTGGGTTGAATACATGTGTTTTTGGAAATCATCTCATCTCATACTCATGCATTTGATTTTTAAAATCTGTTGCTTTGAGGAGTTTTTGATCTAAAATGTTTGGTTTTTCAAAAATATGATTTTTCCAGAATTTCGATCGATCGAAACTGATTTTCGACCGATCGAAAATGTTTTAAAATGCTCAGAAAACTCTCTGGTTGGCTCGATCGATCCAAGCTTATTTTGGATCAATCGAAGGTAATTTCGATCGATCGAATGTAATTTTCGATCAATCGAAACTCGGGATGACAGTTTTTAAAAAGGTCCTTTTCCACGTGACTTTTCACTTTTCAAAAACTTTTTCAAACTCTTTTGTCTTCCTACCAACCGGTCAGCACTTTTTTGGAGATTTTGTCGCTTTCTTCCAACTTTTTTGCTACAATCTCTTTCTCCCACAGCTGGTAAGACTTATATACCCTTTCCTTTGCATTTATTTTCTATTTTCATGCATTATTTTCATGTATAATTGGGTATTTTCGGCATTTAGGAGTTTTTTATTTTTGGGATTGTTTTTGAATGTTTCTTTCTCAAATTCTTTATGGGTTTTTGTGGGGACACCTTACCTAAGCTCTACATGTGGTTTAATTGGATTATTTTGGTGGTTTGAAGGAATTTGAAATTCTAGGGCTTGTAATTGAGTAAATTGGGGTTTTGTTCAATTTGATTGCATTTGATGAAATTGGCTTGTTGAATTGATTAATTTGATCATTATATTGAGTTACTTAACTATTGTATTGATCAATTTATCAATTTGTTGTGTTTTGAAAACTAGGGTTTTTCAAATTGGGTATTTTTGATAAATATTGCTTGCTCAAGCCAATTTTATTAATTTGGATCACAATTGAACATGTCACTGCATTAGTACATGCATCATGTTATGTTCATGCTCATGCATCATATAGAATTGTTATATTCTTTTTTTTTTTTTTTTTTTTTTGCTGTGCTAACTTGCAGTCTGCCATTGGTATTGTTTTTGCTCTTTTCTTTCTGTGTCTATCTTTTCCTTAGCACTATGCCTAGGAAAACTAGAGCCCATAGGACTTCTGATCCTTCTCCTTCCTTTCACACTGAGCGGTTCCCTAGTGAGTCAAACCAAGTCACCTATGAGACTTTGAACCTTAGGCGTCAGATTTGGGCTGAGCGTAGGGTTATCTTAGATGAGTTGGATCCTGAGGTGCGTCGTAACTTTTCACGTTGGGGTTGGTTACCTTTGCTCGAGTATGAGCATTCTCCTCCTCCTGCCACCTTGATTAGAGAGTTCTATTCGAACCTCTCTATTCATGTCTATGATAACGACACCTTGGTCAAGGTGTGGTTACGTGGTGTGGAGTATCGCATTACCCCTTCGGTAGTGTCTGATGCTCTTGGGGTGCCCATTGTGGACCATCCCGTTTTTCCTTACGAGGAGTCTCCTCCCCTTGATGACGTCTTGTCATACATCACTAGGTCTTCTATCCAATGGGGTTCTGATCCTCGGATCACTTCTGCTGAGCTGTCTGAGCTGCACTATCTTTTCTTTAGGATAGCGTGTCATTCTTTGTGGCCTATTTCGCATGTCCACACCATTCCTCTTGAGAGGTGTGTCTTTTTGTATGCTTTGGTCACTGATGCTCCTATCAGTTTTCCGCATCTGTTCCTTCGTTCTTTGAACGAGGTTCATCGGTCTAGTTCTGCGGCTCATGCTTTGTTTTTTCCTGTTTTTATTCATCGGATTCTCCTTTTTCTTGGTTTTGGTGAGTATCCTGCTTCTGAGCCTGTACATGTTGTCGCTCCTATCGGTACTACCTTTTTGAGGCAAAGGGCTGCTCAACGTCGAGTTAGCTCTAAGCATTCTAGGGTAGAGCCTTCCGATGTCACTCCACCCCCTTCTTCTTCTACAGATACTCATGCAGCTGGGACTTCTTCTGATCCTGCTGTTGCTGCTGCTGCTGCTGATGTTCCTCCACCGTTTGATGAGGTTTCTGACCTTCGTTGGACTCTTGATACTGTCGTGACCGTTCAGGCGGCTCATGGTCAGCTTTTGGTGGACATCCTTGATGAGCTAAGTGCGTTACGAGCGGATTTGGCGAGCTCTCGTCGATCTCCTCCACCACCTTTTGATGATGAGTGAGTACCCTTTGGCAATTCGTCACAAAAAGGGGGAGTACATAGTTCATTGTATCTAGGAGATTTTTTTGTGGAGATTTACATTTTAGGGGGAGTTTTTGTTTACTTGGTAGTGATACTGCGGAGCTTGTGGAGTTATTAGATTGTATCTAGATGCTTCACTGTGTATTCTCATTTTTAGCTCTTGTTTATGAGATTTATTTTGTTGAGATACATTTGTATGTATATGTTTCTTATTTCACTATGCTACTACTCTGCTTATTGATTTATATTGATAATGTTATTCATGATATATGTCTTTATTTTGTGTTATGTGAAATCAAGAAATTTTTATTTATGTATTTCCTGTTTTTTTTTTCCATACATGCGTTTATGTGTTTGTTAAGTGTTACAGGGATATACAGGTTGCTTTCAGTCAAGCTGCTGTCTACTTTGCAACTGTTAGATAGTAGTTTAGGTTGAATTGTTAAGTGGCTATTTTTATTGTAATGGGCTATTTCAATTTGTAACTTTGAGCTTTTCTGTTAAGTTTGTGTTTTGTCACGGATTGCCAAAGGAGGAGTTTGTTAGGTTCTAAAGATTAGGAACTAATGTATTTAGAAACTTCAATTTGTATGTTGGCAAACCATGATCAAAACAATGTTGAGTTGTGTGTTAGACTTGCTCAAAGTATGGGTCTTATTGTAAAGTTGGAATCGAGTTTTTATGCAGAAGTACTGTTCACTTTCTGTATGACTCGATCAATCGAAAATTAGATTCGATCGATCGAAAATCGTGCAGAACGTTTTTCTGCAGAAAATTCCAACTCAGCCCAAGCCCGTTTTAATGTATAGGGTTTTATGTTTTGCCCTAAGTATAAAAGGGAAAACCCTAGCCACGTTTTTAGAGTTCTGTTTTGCTGTGTTTGTGAATCTCTCTGTGAGATCTAGAGGTGTTTACCTTCACATATACTTAGGGTTTACAAACTTGAGATTTATGTCAAGAGTTGTGTAAATCATACAGTTACAGAATCAAGAGAACACAAAGATATACAAGCAGGTGCGCTTGTAGATTTGTTGAAGAATTCCGGAAAGAAGGAGTCCGTGGATCTCGGAGCTATCATGGGGTCATGGTAGTAAGTTTCCTACACTTGGGTAGCAATAAGATGTTAGTGGTCTAAGTCTATTGTGTAAACTTCAATTCTTTCATAGTGGATTCAGTTTACCTTGAGGATAGCTAGGTCAAATCCTCCCCAGGTTTTTACCGGTGTGGTTTCCTGGGTCATCAGATCTTTGTGTTGTTTATTTTCCGCTGCTTTGTTATTTTTGCTTAATTGTGTTAACCTAGTTCTAATTAAATTACCTAAGTTAATCACTTGGCTAATTCTTTAGGTTAATCTGTTGGGTTTAAGGGGTCTAAACGAACTGACAAAATTTATGAACACTTTAAGTTCCGTGGCATTTATTTTAGTCAAATTACCCACTAGTCCACATTAGCATATTGTAAAATACTATATGTGGACAATTTAAGATTATAGAAAACAAAATCCTTAAGTCACACATGAATGAAAAACAAATAGAAACAATGTATCTACCATTGAACCAATCTAGTTCTATATGAATAATAATCATGTGGATTTCAGATTGATTCTTCCAATCTCAGAACTCTTTTTTTTTTTTTTTTTTTTTTTTGAGGGGGACCAATCTCAGAACTCAATGGTAATTCGTTACACAAATACCAATAAAGATGTAAAGCAAAACTTGTTCTCTAAGATTTAAAGTACACATGCTCTATATTTGCATTCAAGACAACTAAAATTTCATCTCAAAATTAAATTAGTGCATACAAACTTTTACCGTACAAATATATTGCAACTGAAAATATTAGAAATTTTCTCTAACTAAAATCACTAAACAACATAGCGTGAATGATGCTCTAATACCAAATGTAAGATAAAATTTAGAGTATAGCAGAAACAAAACAAATATAAACATACCTTCAACTATAGTTGTTTAAGTGTTTGGAGAAAAGAAGACTCACTATATGATGGTAGTATTTATAAAAGGTGTCTTCTAGTTTATGGCATTTACCTTACATATATCATTTTGATGGAGACAGACTAGATATATAGGTTAGACTAGGGACCTTTTTAAATTAAGATTTGTTTCATAACCCTCCTTCCATCAAGGAGTTTAAAACTTGTAACTTCAAGATGTTTATTAACCAAAGGGGTTATACCAATTGAGAGTTAATTTAGAAATTGTTATTTACCATAGCGCTAATTGTGTTTTCTGTCAACAAGAACAAAAATCACCCATGCATCTTTTCCTTACATGCCAATTTGCCAAGGCAATTTGGTACGCTAGTTGCTAGGGCTTCAAGTCAGATGAACACAACATCAACTCCCACGAAGGTATCATTAAGCTGATTTTAGAACCGCCCAAAGCATAGTGCTTCTCAGATGATCATTAATGGATTATCTCGCTCAACATGGCCTTTGTAATTGATGAAATCTGAAAAATGAGAAACAATCTTCTATTCCAAGGCAAGCATCCTAATATCATGCCCTCAGTCAATCTAATCCACCAAAACCTATCCTCCTATATATACCAAGTTGATGGCAGTTTCTTCTCAAAAAAAAAAAAAAGTTGATGGCAGTTGAGAGAAAACTAGCATCCAGTTATGATTCTTGGAAGTACTGGCAGCAACCCCCCTCTATATGGATCAAAGTTAACATCGATGCAGCTACTTCAGACTTCCTCACAGCAGTTGTACGTAGCAAGGGATGCTAATGGCATATTCATCAAAGTTTAGAGAAGAAAATTGGTTGGACATAAAGTCTGGGACCCTTCTGTGGTTTCCATAATTACTGCTACTCTATAATGCTCCCTACAGTTCGACCTCTTAAATTCTACCACAACCAAACATCATAATGAAGACATCACTTATTTGCTTCAAGTTCTTCTTCTTCTTCTTCTTCTTCTTCTTCTTTTTTTCTTCTTCTAAATTTCCTTTGAGCGAATATGTTTCAACAATTGTCCCCCCTTTTAACCTTGGACATGGGAATATGGGATTTAAGTACTTTTCCAAACTAAATTATCATTCTGAGTGGAATAATTGCCATAACTAATATGGTTTATTTTATTATTTTTTTAATTTGATAGTTATAATGAGATAGGAGATTTGAATCTTGAATGTTTGAGATATCAACTAGTTGAGCTACAAGACTTTTAGCTAGTTTTATTATTTTTAGGTAGTGTATATAAGGAAAAATGTTCAATTATATGCATTTCAGACGGCAATGGAAGAAATTTACTAATATTTTGTCTGCTTGGTTGAAATGAAAAATGTAATTTTAACATTTGAAGCAAAATCGACAGCCTAGCTAGAAGGATAGAGCTTTCTGTTCGCTAAAGATTTGATGAAAATGTTTATGTATCTTCACACACACATTGTCCACCTAAAGTCTTAAATGTATTGCAACTAGATACAAGCAAGAAGTTTAAGAACAATATAAATATATAATTGTGACCGCCAGTTGTGATACAATTCCAAAGTAGTAATAGACCTTGAAGTGTTTGTCAAAAAAGAAAGCCACTCTTAGATCTTTTCCCCTAGACCAAGACCTAATTTTATCCTAAATAGCGAAACCATGTTTTAGCTTGGAAAAAATGAAGTGTTTGTCAAAAAGAAAGCCACTTTTAGATTTTTTCCCGGAGACCAAGATCAAACCCTTTTTTTTTTTGAATCAAACCAAGACGAAGACCAAACTTAGCCTGAACGGAAAAATGATGGATTTAACTTTTAGTTTATTAGTCAAAATCTTGTATTTCAACTAACAATTTTTGTTAATTCTAATTAAGACGCTTAATGTTCAAATCTCTCACGGCACCTCAACTATAAAAAAAAAAAAAAAAACTAGCAAATAGGCCCGCGCGATGTGAGGATAATGCCAAAAGCTTTTATATTAAAAGATTAATAAAATGTTCAAAATATTTTAAAGTAATAACATGAAGTAATGTTACAATAACATGAAAAAGCTTTTGTTAAATCAATAACGTACTACAAAATTTAGGGCATGAAGAATTTAGACTATAGAGCATATGTCATAAAATTAGAAATTAGTTATTACGTAGTGTAATAAGTTTTTTTTTTTTTTTTTTTTTTTGAGAAACAACACTGTAATTTTATTCAAAGAGAGCCGAATCGGCTTGAATTACAGAAACTCAGTGCAGAGGAACATCCTTCATCCACACCGTAAACTCGCTAACATGTCTTGCAATGTTATGGGTTGAACTATTACCTTGTCTTAGTACATGACCAAACTCAATATTTGAAAAATCCTTAGCTAGCTCCTTTGCTTCGTCAACAGGTACGGAACTAGGACTTGATGTGGAGGGGGGCAAAAGTATAAACCAAAAAAAGTTTACAAAAATCAAAACTAACATCTATTTAAATGTTTGTCGAATTTCATCACAATCATTAATGTATTATCTCATATTTGCTCAGTTTGGGATCATGTTGCAATGGACCAATACTGATTTAATCGATGGTGATCTTTTGGGAATTTTATTGAAAAATTTCAAGAATTGGGACATCAACGCTGGCTTTGAATTATTTGTATTTGTTTTCTTTTAAAAAAATATTGTATTTCACTTTCCCATTATCTACAAACCAAATAGTAATATTTTAAAAATTAGTCCCAAAAAAAAAAAAAAAAACCAAACAAACAAACATACACCACAAGCTACAACAAAATTAATGTTAATAAATTGTTTTCTAAAAATAGCTAATAATTCATAAAATAAACCAACAAATAAACATTATTAGTTAATATTTAATAACTTATATTACTATTTAGTATCCACACATTTGATTCATAGTTCCCACTGGCTTCACTTTTTTTTTTTTTTTTTTTTGCCTCAGCTTTCCGTTTTTCTATCTTTTTATTTATTTATTTTCTTATCTCATTTGTCCTTTTTATTTTAAAATTTTCAGTTAGATATATATACAATGCTGTATTTTTTTTTAAATTAGGGGGGGAGGGGGGGGGGGGGGGGGGGGAGGAATGGCTCCCCTCAGCCTTAACGTGGGTCCGTCTCTGTTCGTCAACTAAGTGTCCATAGTCTGTCAAGGATGGGCTCTCGCACAAAAGGGCATCAATGGTGGTCTTCAAGTCTCCTTCAAGCAGGATGGAAGTTAATCCCAAGTCACGAGCTAGTCTGAGAGCTTTAACCACTACTATAACTTCCACTGCAATGTTGTCAATTCTGTGCTTGTCCCATTCAGCTTTAATTGTATCTAAACATCCCTTCTCAGCAAGCCACATCTTCTCAAATCAAAACGATTTTTCTTGGCTGGTTGGATGAAGGATTTCGGGTATAATCCATAGGGGGAAGTAGTCAGAGGTGCTGCAATTCAGATGATGCACCAAGGATCCTTCAAATCTGATCAACCACTCATTATTTGCTAAACTTCTATCCAATCTCTCCCAAATTGAATCTCCACTCCTAAAAAAATTTTCCACATGAAAGGACTACCTTTGTACCCCATATCTATGAATCCACATTCATCAATGGCCTCTCTAAACAACTGCATTTGAGCACGACTGCGATTTGCTACCACCTTTCTTTTCTGCCCCTCTCACTATCTCATTGAAATCACCTGAGCACAACTATGGTAAACTGAATTGTGAGTTGAGTTGGTGTAGTAAGTTGATTGTTTGTTTAATCATAGTTTTTGTTTCTTCAATGCATTGGAGTTAGCATAAATTTTGTACAATGTAATGTTAATATTTAGTTGGCTTGTGGAAATATTGTAGTAAATTTATGATAGTGGTAATGTAAGGAAGCAAAAAGCTCATGTAGGAGACCATGCAATTTTGCCATGTGACGCTTTGTTAGAATAATTTTTTATTTAGCTTTCCACCTCACATTTTTTACATATTTTGTATTATAATAAAATTCTATTTAGTAGGATATTACTATTTTCACTAAGTGTTTAACTTATAAATTTAAAAAAAATATATAAAATACTTTTATATTTTAATATTAATGTACACCTATAAATAATTATATGTGCCTTTACTCTGTTGACATATTCAATGAACTAAAAAATTGTCATAAATGTAAATTTTTATGAGGAGAAAGCCTAAATGAGAGAAACTCAAGATATGTGCCACTTGGCAGAACTTCATACTTTCCCATATGAGCTCTTTGTTTTTATATAATGATTAATTGATTGATTAAAAAAAAACAAGACTTTTAGTCCAAAAGCTCACGTATTATCTCACATTTGAATAAAAATTATCTATTTGGCGTGATGATTATTTCACAAATATAAAGTTCTTGAGAGGTATGGGACAAAGACTGGATTTTAAGTCTCCAGGAGAAAGTATAATATTTATCTTGTATTTATTAAGAAAATTCACAATTAATCGCATATTCTAACTCAAAAAAAAAGTATAATCAAAGTAAAAAAAAAAAAATCAAGCACATATTATACAGTAATTAGCAGAACATAAATTGAAATATAAAAAGTGGGAATTCTTTCACATTACTTTTTAACATATTGGCTTGTGGGAGTTTTATTTTATTTATTTAATTTTTTTTTTTTTGTTGGGGGCTCAATGTTGGTTGGTGGTGCTTTGTTGAGGAGCAGGTTCTTCTTCCAATTCCAAATGATGTTGGCAGCAACACTACAGTGGCATGCACCATATATGGCATTAGTTGTCCATGACTGAGTTGAAGGCAAAGGTAAAGGAATTTGGCAAGTTTTGCTTTGCAGAATTAAAATTTTATGGATGCATCCTTTCCAAAGTAAACGAAACACGGCTTTCTCAAAAAAAAAAAAAAAAAAAAAAAAAAAGGGTAAAGGAAACACGGAGTCATGCGTGGTGGGCCGGTGGCAATCGGTGTGGTGTGCCCCATAATTGTCTCAGGTCAAAAACCCCTAACCCACGCATAACACATTAGCAGCTGTTCACGTGGTTGGCCATCATTACCGGACCCCACCTCCACCTCTCTCTCTAATTGGATGCTACTTTAACTTTAGTCAATGGATTCATTAGCCTACTTATGTAATCCCTGCCTCGAATTCCTATTGTTAAATCACTATTCAGAGTCACGGGTTGATTGACTATTCGTTTATTAATTAATTTTAGTATCTTATCTACGTTACATGTGCAATTTGGTTTAGCCTAGGTTAATGGAATCTGTCAGGTTCTATTCAAAAAAAAAAAAAAAAAAAAACTTGGTACCGGTTGCTACTAACTCCCTTTTTGTTTTCGTCTCTATTATCAATTTGCTTTCCTCTCTCACTTTGCTGCTCATGCGATGGATAAAGGAGCTGTACAATTTTGCAAGGATTATTTTTTTGCCATTTAACATGACTTTCGTAACAATTTCATTTGTTGACTGGTTTTTATAACTATTTTGTAAACTAGCATCTCAAACCTATTAAACTTGAGTTTTGTGAATAAAATTAAGTCTTTGAAACTCGAGTTTCAAACTCTAGAAAAACAAAGAAGAAAGAAGAAGAACCAAAGCAAAGCACAGATCTAATAGCAAGATAAAATCAAAGAAGAGAAGAGAGAAATAGATTTGGAGCAGAAAAGAGAGAAACAAACCTAATCAAAGCTCAAAGGAACTTAAGTCTTAGAGACTCGAGATTTTACCTAATTAATATGTTTGGTTCTAATACTACATAACAAAAACGTTAAAATAAATCATGCTAAACGCCAAAAAAAAAAACCCATTTTGCATGGTGCAACAGTTTAGACTCGTCCATTTATGTCTCGTCGTAGATTTTGGATTAACTGGCATTTAACAACTTTATAATTCAAATCATTAATTGGTCATTAATTGTCACAGCGATCCTTATCTTTTTTTTCTTTTTTGGTTTTATGGAACACACTTATCTAATTGATATGAACACAAAATGCTAATTATTCATAGGAAAAGGTAAATGCAATTAGTGCACACTCCACAGAGGGTAGTCTAACCGGCCATAAAAAACAAACAGCGAATATCCTCCTACCATTAGACGAGATAATTACAATCAAAAGAATGTTCCTCTTACGTACTATGCCTCAATAACCTGCAAGAACTGTTTCTCTACAGCTTCTTCTAAGTTCTACCATAGCAATTGGTTGACTTTGCTTCTATTATATATTACCACTACTATTATTAAAAAATTTAGATGGAATTTAAAAGAAGCTATAGTGGAAAATGGTACTGTGGAGCACATGATCATAGTCTTATTATATAGTACTATCTTATCACAACTACGTCCGATATCTTAGGTTTGGACTTGTGACATTATTTATTCGAACAAATCCTAGGTGATTTCTTTTGGTGTCCATTTGCTGATGGGCTTTAGTCAATTCTGTATCGAGTTGATCAACTAACTAAGCTGTACCGCAATTGGCTGAAATTGCAAAATGGCGAAGGGGACGGCATTATCTTAAGCTTAAGCTGCCTTGCAAACCCAATGTAATTTGTTATTGTGAAATGTGAATAAAATATGCATATTTTTTCACAAAAATTAGTCCCATCCAAATCCAAGTGCCCGCCATCTTCAGCATAGGATAATATTAGTATAATAATAAGGGAAATGCTATCGAATACCCTTAGGGCAGTGGTTAATAACCCATTTAAAGAAAGTTTTTATTAAAAAAGAAAAAATAAAATCAATTAATATTTTGACAGCTTTTTTCATTTCCCATAAAAATGATGTCAAAACTTTCTTAAAATAGATTATTAACCAATGTCCTAAGGGTACTCATTAGCATGACTTTAATAATAATAACAATAATAATAATAATAATACATTTATAGGTGCCTACTATGCTTATCCACGGGTCGGTCTGGGTCAGGTTTGTGCCCAACCCGGAATCGACCTGACCAGATCGGATGGTCAGAATTTCAACCCGTCGCCAATCGGCATGGTTGATCGGATCGGGTGGATCAGACCTTCATCGGACGACGGTCGGTTCGATCGGAGCTAGAGATTTGAAAATCGGCCAAAATTCGACAATTTAACGGTAAAATCGGCGAAATTTTGGTGATTTTTTCGCCTGATATTCGCCTGATTTTCTTTGGATTTGTCGAAATCTCATCAGATTTGGTGAGATCTTGCCAGATCTAGTGAGATCTCGCCAAATCTGGTGAAGATTCCATGGATCTAGCTGAGATCTCGCCGGAAATGGTTGAGATCTCGCCAGATCTAAATAACTTCGCCGGGAAATGCTGAGATATCGGTTCGGTCGAGTTTCATCAGGTTTTGGAGGCCGAGATCAGCCGCCGACTGTCACCGGCGTCAGGTCGGCCAATTGTCTAGCCGGATCGGATGGGTTTGGGTGGGTTGGTTGGGTCACAGTTTTGGTGGACACCCCTAGTGCCTACACCAAAAACTAATTGGTGTTTTGAGGCTTGAAATTTAAACCCGTCTACACTAAAAACTACTTGGTGTTTTGGCCGACGATAGAGAATAATTATCACAAAACAAAAAAAAAACAAACAAACAAAACAAAAATGCTAAAAGGATAATAATAGTATAATGTATAAAGCATTTACAGGCTGCTAAGTTCCAATTCTGTAATTTCCAAAGCCAACTGATATTTGGGAAAGCAACACGAAAAATTAATTAGACCATCACTGGGTCGCGGATCTGCATGTGAGGATGACATTTGCTTGTTTTCTTTCGCAAAATATAAAATGGGTGTCACATTCAATTGGTTCATCCAATCTCACTGTTTATGCGTGCCCCATAACTACCAACCATACTCTCTATAGTCATAAATATGACAGCTATTAAAATCTTCACAAAATTATTATTATTTTCAGAATTATGGGCCCCATCCCCAAAACAAAAGCAAAAATAAAAAAACAGTCCCAACTTATCAACAAAAAGGTTTGAAAGAAAAATACAAAGATTAAAGAAAGCTTGAAAAGATAGGTTAAGTAATTGTACTAGTTATGAGTAATCAAGGCCGAAATTGGAGGGGTTTTCGCTTTTTCGGTCCAACCAAATTAGTCTATTCCGCTTTCACACTACGCATGAACGAGATAGAGTTAGAGTTTGGAGGTGAGGATTAAGCTTTTGTTTAAAGCAAACCCCAAATTATTACTATTGGGTATAATAATCACACATGAAAACGCGTCAAATGCGCCCCCAACACGGGAACATTTCAAAATAAAATAAAATAAAATAAAAAGCATAACTAGTGAAAAAAGAAATTTGCTACTACCAAGTTGCAAACAGTACTAAAAAATTTCACACATATCCGGTGAAGCTTTTTTTCCCGCGTTGTTCTTATTTAAGGCTGTCCTGTCTTGTCTACTGAAAGCCACACTTTCCACTGTGACCCAAAGCAACTGACTCTTCCCCCCCCCCCAAAAAAAAAAAAAAAAAAAAAAAATTGGTAATGCTGTTGATGTTACATTTCCCTGTTATAACATTCTATCCAATTTTGGTATTGTTTTGTACTATGACTAATGGGGTGGCTTTGTTTTGGCAGATCCAATGGAAAAATCAGCTTTGCTGCTAATGCTCCATATGTTTTGTGGAGTTTTGGCACTTTTCAGCGTTTCTCAGGTGACAGCAGATGACCCATATAAGTATTTCACATGGACTGTGACATATGGGACTCATTCTCCTCTGGGTGTACCCCAACAGGTTGGTATTGAATCTTATAGTCTTGGATTATTGACTAAGAGTTGGGGGGGTTTTTGATTTTCTAATTTTATGGTGTTTGATTTTTGAAGGTAATCCTTATCAATGGTCAATTTCCTGGTCCTAGACTTGATGTGGTAACTAATGACAACATCATCCTTAACCTCATTAACAAACTGGATGAGCCTTTCCTTTTGACATGGTGAGTAACTGAGTATTGCTCTGACTATGACTTGCCCCTTTTATGTTACGCAGATCTGGGCTCAAGGTTCTCATTTTTTCTTTGCTGCTCACATGCCAGTGTTTTGTCTTTTGTTTTATAAATTGTTATTAGGAGGTGTGGCCAATCCTACTTAGTTTGTTAAGGATCTATAGTCGACCCCAAAATTTTTGGAACTAAGGCTTTGGTTGTTGTTTTATGAAGTTTGGGGAAAGGCAACAATGTACCTTCTTTGAGTAGCTTTGCCTTTTGAGTTTCGATAGTTTCTTTGGTATATAAGGAGGAAAACATTGTTTAAATTTGGAAAGTTTCAGACTAACTTAAAATACTAGCCTACCTTTACAATTGACAATGACGGTTCTGTGTGCTAGTTTTAATAATCCAGTGACCTTTGATAATTTACCCCACCCAAAAATATCTAAAGATTTTTGTTTTCTTGGATTTAACTTGATAAAAAATCTGATTGTTTCAAAATCCCAATTTCTTCTATTTTCTAACTTGGTGCTTAGCTTTGTAAAATTGAATTGAGAAATTCACTAACAGCAAATGTTAAAATGTTGTAGTTTTGTAAAATGGAGTAGTACTAGTATGATATGAAATTTGCATTTGCGGTTTCTTTACTTTCATACCAGATAATGTGGTTGTGGCATAGAACTGATAACTTGTTTTATGACAAATAGGAATGGTATTAAACAAAGGAAGAACTCATGGCAAGATGGAGTGTTAGGTACCAATTGCCCTATCCCTCCAAATTCGAACTTCACTTACAAGTTTCAACCCAAGGATCAGATTGGAACCTTCACCTATTTCCCGTCTATTCTACTGCACAAAGCTTCTGGAGGGTTTGGAGGACTCAATGTCTATGAGAGACCTCTAATACCAATCCCGTTTCCAACTCCTGATGGAGATTTCACTTTACTTGCCGGTGATTGGTTCAAAACCGACCGTAAGGTCAGTAAGATATAATGTTTTTTCTTTGTTTGAATGCACACATATTTCATTGACACTGCTATCCTTATAGAAATGGCACTCTTTATGTGCATTTGTTTGAAGGATGATTACATTAGGCTCTATGTTTACTACCAAAAATACACTTCTCCTAGCCATTTTGCCTGAGAATTCTCTATAATCAGTCCAGAAAATGCCAAAACAATACTCTAGGATGTCAACATTTCAATAGGAATTGTGAATCTATCCAGGGCCACGGATTTCTGTCGTTTGAGCCAATAAAAGCTGTGTAAAGCTCTTTCTTACTCTTCACCTGTGACAGAAGCATTGCACATCCAACAGCTGCTAGCTAGTTAAGCTTATTGGTTGGAGGTCATCCCACTTTTCTTGCAAAATTTCTATCAAAGAGAGCATTCTTCCGTGTATTTCTCTCTTATTTTTCCTTGGACTTGAGCCCTGTGTGGTAGTTCAGAAACTGCCAGACATAATGTAGGTTTGAAATGTGTTTTTAATCTTACAAGTTTCTCTTTACTTTTCCTTTGACATCTCAGCATTCAATACAGTATAGGTGAATATTTTGAGCCTACTTGGGTCTTTAGATCATATAGCCAGCCATCATTAAATTCTGAAGGAAAACATTGCTTTAGTGCTACGTGCTACTTGGAAAAAGTAGAATGTGACAATTTTTACCTTTTGTGTAACACTCCTAATGGCTTGTTTAGACCTCTCATAATAATTTCTCATGATGTTTGCAGACATTGCAGCAATCTTTGGACTCAGGGAAATCTCTTCCTTTCCCTGATGGTATCCTTATAAATGGCCAGGCTCAAAATACCTTCAACGGTGATCAAGGTCATCCTCGATAATTGATTTGCTATATTCTTGATTCATTGAAGAACAATTTAGCACTTGGCCTATTTCAACTTCTTAAGTAACTCCTCACATACACTCTTATCAAAAATATTTTTCTAACATCTATCTGCTTCTTATGTTTTCAGGTAAAACCTACATGTTCAGGATCTCAAACGTGGGCTTAACAACCTCGTTGAACTTTAGAATTCAGGGCCATTCACTGAAGTTAGTTGAGGTTGAAGGATCTCATACCGTTCAAGACACATATGACTCTCTTGATGTACATGTTGGCCAATCCGTGGCTGTCTTAGTTACCTTAAATCAGCCTCCAAAGGACTACTACATTGTTGCATCCACACGATTCACTAAGCGTGTTCTTTCAGCAAGTGCAGTTTTACACTACACGAACTCTCAGACCGCCGTCTCTGGACCCTTGCCGGCTGGTCCTACTTACCAAGTGCACTGGTCTATGAAGCAAGCCAGAACCTTCAGGTATGCAATAAGAAGACCTTTGCAAAAAAGCCTAAGAGTATAATGATTTTATAGTGTAATGCTTTGGTTTGTTGTTCTAAACTTTGTTCTCCTTATAGGTGGAATTTGACAGCAAGTGCAGCTAGGCCTAACCCTCAGGGCTCATACCATTATGGGACAATAACACCTGCAAAGACGATTGTGTTGGCCAACTCAGCCCCTTTAATTAATGGAAAACAGCGTTATGCTGTTAACAGGGTCTCCTACATTAATGCTGACACCCCTCTGAAACTTGCTGATTATTTCAACATCCCAGGCATCTTCAGCTTGGATTCCATCCAAAGTCTTCCCTCTGATGGTCCAGCATATTTAGCTACCTCTGTTATTCCAGCCTCCCTCCATGATTTTGTTGAAGTTGTTTTCCAAAACAATGAAAAAACCATTCAGTCTTGGCATCTTGATGGTTATGATTTTTGGGTTGTTGGGTGAGTTAGTTTCTTCATTGGTCTTTTAATTCTTGTGAGTTTAGGTAGGTTGTATTAATTATCATTTCAACAAATGCAGTTATGGTTCCGGACAGTGGACACAAGCCAAGAGAAGCACCTATAATCTGGTTGATGCTCTAACTAGACATACTGCTCAGGTAAATTAACCACTCTTGATGTACGGTTCCCTTGATATTTTTCCAGAGCATAGTGGGAAATGCCTTGTCTATTATTCGCTGCTGTAAAGGGTCTATTTTTTATTGATTGAAAGTGAAAATTCAACACATAATCACTTTGGGGAGGCAGTATCTAGTACACACATTGCACGCAAAGGGTTCCTCACAATAGGGGATGTAAATGGCTGTGTAAATCCCACTTGTTGCATACAATGGTTGCACTAGATACTCTCTGCACTTTGAGGAGGGATCTAATCATCCTCGATTCAGAAACAGAGAAATAAACCATAGAAAACACACACTCATACACACATAACAACAACCTAGTCTTATTCCCAAAATTATTGGGATCAACTATGGAACCTCAACTTACTAGTCAAAGTCGACCAATATAGAATATAATAGATAATTCATATTGTGTTGAATTGACTCAACAAACATTTTTATGTAAACAAAAAAGTATATAATATTTACTTGGAATTGTTGGAAGCTTCATATACTGCATTGGACAAGACATATAAATCAGTCAACATATTTTGCTAAGAGCACAACTTGCTTGAGTAAACATCTACGGACGGCACCTCTGTCTAGTAATTTTATAAAAATGTCCTCTGGATACTTGTTAAGAATAGTACATTAGATGGTTTCCACCAATATCAGTCACCATGAGGATAAGACAGTGCACAATATAGCTTGGAAGATCCAGTATCATCTTTATGTTATCCATTGACTGTTCAACTTAGATATTAGCTATATAGGTCACAAGAAGTAATTAAATGACTGTATGGCTATTTTTATATGATTCTTTTACATTCTTTTCCTAATATGCTTTGCATATTCCTGCAGGTGTATCCGAACTCTTGGACCTCAATATTGATCTCCTTGGACAATCAAGGTATGTGGAACTTAAGGTCTGCAATATGGGATAGGCAGTACCTTGGGCAACAATTGTATCTCAGAGTCTGGAACGCAGCCCACAACCTTGCCAATGAATATGACATTCCTTCTAATGCTTTACTTTGTGGCAAAGCCGTGGGAAAGAAGCCTTAGTATGACCCACTATTTATTTGAAGCATTTTTCCTTTCAAAATATTTTTATTTTCCAGTCATGAGGGTTTGACTACAAGACAACACACAAAGAAGGGAAAAAAAAAAATAGGGTTATTTAGTTGTACGGGGCTCTATTTGTACGTCTCATAAATTTTTTAGATGAATTTACTTTTGCTTGTATGATTGTGTCATTTGTAAATGTTTGGATGATTGGATCCATTTTATTCTGGAAGTTTGTAGTTCTATTAATCTATCATTTTGAAATTACAATGTCAACTACCTATGCAATTCCATTGATCCAAGAAATTATTGGGTGCACTGAGTGGACCAAGATCCACCCATCTAATTAATAAATGCCACATATTTTATATAGTTAAGTCAGATCCTAATGAAACAATGCCTACAAATCCCATCTTTCTTAAAAATGCCGTTTGGAAAATTGGCATTAGAGTTGGAAATATATATATACCACTCAATTATTGTTCTTGGATTTCCTTGCTCAACTATGACAGATTGATTTTCCCTTTCTCTTTTATTTTTTGGGTATTCACAATCCCTTGTGATCCAATCGTTTGGAAACTTCTTATTAAAGACGTGAAACTATTCCGTGCATCCAAGATATTAAATAAAAAATATTTCATCCTAACGTGGGGACTCCACTTCACGCTATGCTTTAATAATCAAAGGTGGTCGTATGTTCCTTTGTTTTTTCCCCTTATAATGTAACCAAAACATAGAAGAAGAAAAAAAATCGAAAACACATTGTTGGTCTATAAAATTTATCTATTAAGTGGTTTGGTCCTTTTTTTTTTTTTTTTTAGGGTGTTATTGGTCTCTAAAGTTTAAAAAATGAGTAGTTTTAGTCCCTTAAGTTTCAAGTGAGTGTTGTTAGTTCTTGAAATTTAAAAAAAAAAAAAAAAAAGCACTATTAGTCCCCAAAATTTCAAAATTTCAATACCAGTTAATTCCAACATACCATTTCAAGATTACTACTAATATATATTTAACACTCATATTTACTCATCATCAATGAAATAATAAGAATCAAATCAAAACAACAATCTTAGGTTTTTTTTTTTTTTTTAATTTTAAATGAGCAATCTGAAATTTGACCGAAATAAGCTGAAATGACTAGAATTTACTGAAATGATCTAGAATGGACCGAAATTTATCTTGAGTGAGTTTCTTGTTTCGATTTGCTTATTGGTATGGTATTTTTGATCAGAACGGAACACAATCCACAATAATGGGAGAAAGGAAAACGTTGGTGGTGAAAGACTAATTCCCATTGTTTAGTTCCATTGATAAAAAAAAATGTAGAAGAATTGCAAAGAATAACTTGTGGTCGAGCCCACAATCCTTAGTAGCCTGAATTGGACAGAAGAGGAAGGGAAACCAAAAAAAAAAAAAAAAAAAAAAAGCCAAAACATGGATAACTAATTTTAAAATGACGTGAGGATAAATTTACAAATATACCCTTAGTTTTGCTAAACCAAAAGATAAAAATATGTTAGATATACATAAGGGGCATAAAGGTAAAAATATGCATATTTCCTTTCCTTTTACTTTACAAACCAAACTCTAAGGAAAGATGGATTAGATTTTGTCCTTCTTTCCTTCTCTTCTTATATCCAAATACATGTATGGAAAATAATTTGCTTTTCCCATTCCCTCTCTCTTCTTCTTCTTTTTTTTTTTCCTCCCTAGCTCCAACCAAACAGGGTATAATAAAATATATATTGTAAATAAGCGATTTAAATATTCCATTTTTTTTTAACAAATATGATATGATTTGAATTAATAGTATCCACTTCATGATAATTTTTTTTTACTATCACAATAAGATTCAATTCCTACTCTATCCAACAATAAGAGATTTTACCAATTAAATTAAATGAAATCCACGTAGCAACAAGTCTTTCAATGCATATGCATCATCATCTTTAACTATTTTTCTTTATTCTGCTGGTCTTGAATTGTTGCTACCTTTAGTGCCAACCTTTAGTTAATACTTAATAGTTATTTCTAGTTTTCTACAGGTTGGCACATTAGCAGGAGTTATTTCTAAATGCAACTTCAAAAGCACCCATGTTGGCATGTAAACGCCGGAAAGTGAGAATACCATAGGGAAGATTACAAAACAACATGATTGTATTTGGTTTTCATAAAATTCACCATAGGCACATGATGAGAATTTAAGATCACATGTTGGGAATTAAATTGGTCTACTGGTGTTTAGGATACACGATTTGTACTTCTATCTTGTGTTCCCCATGAGATCTGTTCTTGGGATGCATTAATGAAATATCTAGTTGACTTGACCATGAATAAAGCTTCTAACATATAGTTGAAGATTGAGTTAAACAGAGGGTTCCTCTTATCATATTTTCTTCCACCAATCCGTACAATACGTAAAAACAACTTGACATATGCAACCAAGTTTTGGAACGACATGACTTAGCTTTATGTCATAACGTGAGTTCAATGTGGAAGAGGAAGACACAACATTGGCCAATATGATCAAGATAGTACTAATCTTCATGCAATTTGCTTAAAGCCTATAAAGTCCCTATATTTTATTAGTCATTCTATGCGGGGACGGAGCCAAAACTTTGAGTTAGGAGGGCGGCTTTACTGTTAGCTATGTGTAGCGGTTTTAACCTCTGACTTTGCTACTTAGCTGCTAAGATTTTTTTTTTTTTTTCTTTTGTGTAGAGAAGAACAAAATTAGTTTTGTTTAGAATTTTTTAAAGGGCATGGTTATTTGTTTTGGATAAAATTAGTTAATTGAGCTTAATTTTTTTTAATTTTATTGGTAATTTTTGTTGTTGAGCTATTTTTTTTTACTTGTATATTTTGTTTTAGATTTTAGATCTATAAATTTTTTTATAGTCACTAAAATGAGAAAAATGCTAGAGTTACAAGTTTTTTTTTTTATAAATGACTGATATGATAAATGGTTATTGGTAAGTAAAAAAATGATGTAAGCGGTGAGCTCATATGCTAACCAATAAGAATTGACTACCAAAACAGTTTGTAAAAATGTTATAAAAAGTTTGTGAGTAAAACATTAGTCTTAAAAGAATCGATGATATTGTCAAATGGAAACAAAATGTAATTTTATAGAACAAAATTACTAAATTAGTACACATATATAATAATATTTTATAAAAAAAATTAGGGGGGGGGGGGGGAATGGTGGTTCAATCTATGCTTCTACAATTACACACTTTGTTTCAATTTGATAACAACTGTGATCAGTGAACTATTAACTTTCACATATAATATGGCACATAAATTGTGTCTATATACTCACTTTTTTTTAATTGATTCATATATATGGTATCTTTCTAATAATACGTTAATTTAACACTATTTCTAAGAGAGAGACACACTTTTTGTTTAAATGAAATTTAGGTCAATTATATATATATATATATATATATACCAAAAGGGGGGTAAGTTACAAGGCTTAGCGGAAGGGGTCAGATGTCGACTGGGGCTATCTGATTTCTATTACAAACTGGAGGCCGACTGAGGCCATCTGGTTACAAGTGTAAGACTACCTGGGGTATTACAAATGTAAACTGCCATTTTGATTACAGGTGAGAGTATGAGGGGAGTAAACTGGGTTTTTCTTCTAAAAAACCTTGCTTCAGACTGGAATGGGAGGTTGCCTTATATAGGCTGGAGGAGAGCCTCGGATTCTGCTGGAGATTGCTGAAATTCCGGAGGGTAAATTGCTTTTACCTGGGTGAATTTCTTTTCCACCGAAAGCAACAGTGACTTTGGATGATTGTGTCGGGTACTGTTAATGAATAGTGACTTTTACTGTTCATGAATAGTGTTTTGTCCCTTGTCTTTAGTGTCGGCTGGGTGCTGGTTCCTGTTCATCAATAGTGGCTGGTACTGTAAATGAATAGTATCTTGTCTGAAAATGTTGTTTTCTGAATAGTGACTGGTTCTATCCAGAATCTTTCTTCAATCATCTCCTAACCTGTAAGCATCATTTGGATCTTGGGAATCCTGAAACAGAGGATTATTTGGATCAAAGTTTGCTGAGGCTTCGGAAGAGGCAGGAGAGCCTTTCTCTTGCTCTTGAGACTGTAATTCTTCTGACTGAAGAAGTAACTGCTGGGCAAGATCTTTTAATTCTTTGCTAGATTTTCCTGCGAACTGGGAGGAGTCTAGACTAGACTGAGATCTTGTGACTATATTCCTTTGAACTCGGAGGGGAAAATCCTTGTAAACTTGACTTATGACTGGATCAATCTTAAGGGAGTCCCACCATTTAACTGAAAATTCTCTATTTAACAAATTCCCATTAATGTCATAGTTCCACATACTGATCTAGTGTATCCTATACTTGACTTGTCATGTGCAGAATGGCTGGAAACTGGGCATTATGAGGAGTGAGCTTATACCTTGAGCTGAAATACCTTAGGGTGTCCTGGAGGCAATCTGGGAAGATTTGGGGAACTGATCCAAACATTTCCCACCACTTAAGGAACCAAGTAGGTATTGGACTGGAGAACTTTTTATCGAACATTAAGAACCAAGAATGGTTAAAGTTCTTATTCTGATAAAAGAGAACTTTTTCAAATGCATCCATGTAGTCGTGGTAACTGTAATGGAGATTTGAACCTGTGATGGACTTGAGTCTCTGGAGTGTTTTTAGCAAAGAGGGATGCTGTCCCCATTCTTTGCTGCTAATGAAACCTGTAATTATGAACTTGTGATAAAGGACGACTGAAGGGTTCGCTTTGTTCATAATATTCTCAATTCTGGCAGACTCTTCCTCAACAAGGATTTGTCTGTAGTACTTGATGTTTTTCTCCGGGTGTCTCGGGAGAAAATGCCATCCTTCTGGGAAGACTTCCATGGCTAAAGCAATAGGATCTTTTATATGAACTATGTGGGGTTCGATATAAGAGATGTGCTGAATGAACGGTTTTTTGAAATAGGGTGATCTATTTCTCTTAGATAATGGCTGGGATGGTCTTTGGGTCTGTAATGGGCCAAAGGGATCATCAACTGTATAAAGGGTGGTTTGCTTAAGGGCTGGGGAGGCTAGGACAAAGTTATAGCTGGGTTGGACTGGTCTTTCATAGTTAGGTCTTGGAATGGAAGACATAACATATCGACTGGCAACTGAGGCTGAGGATGCTGGTACTAATTGGCCAGGGTTCTTTGCCTGACTAGTACTTCCTAAGATCTGTTGGTTAGGCAACTTTGGGGGGACGGGTTTCTTTCCCGACATCTTGGTTTGGATTCTGCAAAAATTCACGGGTAAGGAAATCAGGGATGCTGTTTTGAGTTCCTTTTATGAATTCAATGTCAAAATCAAAAACTGAAAGAATAGCTTGCCACCGGGCAAAAATCTGTTTTGATGCAATGTTTTGAACATCTTTTTCTAAAACATGCTTAGCAGATTTATAATAAATTCTTATTAAAAACTTTTGATTCAAAAGATCACTTTGAAATTTTGAAATGCAAAGTACTATAGATAAAATTTCTTTCTTAATAGTACTGTAATTTAACTGAGTAGAGTTCCAGATTCCTGAATGGAAATAGACTATCTGTTCTGGGGAATTTGGACCAACCTTCTGGAGAAGAATGCCACCATAACTTATGTCAGAGGCATCAGTCTGGACAATCTTGAAGGAATTGACTGAGGAAATTCCTAAGCAAGGGAGTGTCTTGACATACTTTTTGATATCTTGGACAACAGAGGTATGAGCCTGTGTCCAGGGAGGAGGATTGGTTTGGAGTCTATCAAAAAGGGGCTTGCATTGTTGCCTGAGGTTTTGATAGAAATCTGAGATACAATTGAGAGATCCTAAAAATCTCTGAAGCTGGGTTTTATCTAGGATTTCATCTGGAAATTTGTCTGTAAATTGAATAGCACGACTAATGGGTTTGATGACACCATGTCTTATATCAAATCCTAAGAATCGCACACTGGTTTGGAAAAGCTTGATTTTGGGAGCTAAAACAACAAGACCATTAAACTTGATGGTTTGGAGGAAAGCACGTAGGTGCTTCCAATGTCTGTCAATGGAATCTGAGAAGATGAGTACATCATCAATGTAGACAATGGCATGACTGGAGAATGGATTAAAAATCTCATTCATGATATTTTGGAATTCTGAGGGTGCATTTTTAAGACCAAAAGGCATTAAGTTCCATTCATAATGACCAAAGGGCGTGGTAAAGGCTGTTTTGTACCTATCAGACTCTCTGATTTGTATCTGCCAAAACCCACTCTTCATATCAAACTTGCTGAACACTACTGCTTTGCTAAGCCTGTTGACTAAGTCTCTCTTGTTGGGAATTGGGTATTTTACCCATTCTAAGACTTTGTTAAGGGTTTTGTAATTGATGACTAATCTGGGTACACCTCTCTCAATCTCAGCATTTTTCTGAACATAAAAGGCTGGACAAGACCAAGGTGATCTAGAGTTCCTGATGATACCTTTTCTAAGAAGATCATCAATCTCGGCTTTACAGACATCCATGAGTTCTTGGTTCATTTGGATAGGTCTAGCCTTGGTTGGAATATTTTTTTCATTAAATTCTTTAATATAGGGGAGAGCAACCTCGTGTCTCTTCCTATACCAAAAGGCTGTGGGTAAATCAGAACAAATTTCTTTTTTGAGTTTTTCTTCGAACTCACTAATCTCCTTTTGGGTGATTTTACAAGTTAGCATTTCTTCGACTTTCTTGGCCCTCAGATCTTCTTCTAAATATTTGATTTGCTGTGTTTTAGTGTTAATAAGATTTAGGGTTCTCGAGACAGAAACATCTTGGAGAGTACTAATGTCTCTAGGTTCTGGGCTTCTAAGGAATCGAAATTTAACGGGTTGGCCAAAAGGGTGGGTAGTGATTCCTTCACTATCCGTTATAAAGGAGTATAAAAGACACATGAACGGGTTTCCTAAGATGACTTTATCCGTCATGTTCTTGACTAAAACAAATGTGGTTTTGAAACACATGCCGTCTTGGCAAACATGGGCTTTTGGGATTTTAAACTTAATCTGCATCTGCCCTTCACTCGCAGATGTAAGTCTTTCCCTAGTTTTCTTAAAATATCTAGAGGGGACAATTCCTTCTTGGATACAATTAAGATCAGCTCCTGAGTCTATTAGGGCTACTGCTTCAAATTCGTATCCCTTGATGACTATTCTTACTATGGAATGCCATTTTTGGAAATTAATCCTATTCATGGTTTCTAAAAACTTTTCTTCACTGGGTTGTTCATTTTGAACCATGTCAGCTGTTGGGTTGATTGTCTCATCATCTTCATCAGAAGTGTTCTGGGATGGTGGATCTATCTCATTTTCTTGATGAGAATGTTCTTTTAAGGTTTTGACTCTCGTATTTAGGAGACTATTGTCGACCCTAAGGATGGTCAATTCTTGTCTGAGGGTTCTAACCTCAGATTTGGTATCCTTGATTTCTTTTTGAAGGTCGTTGACCGTAACTTCCTTCTTGGCTCTGGAGAACCTGTCATAGATTTTCTCCAAATCTACTTTTGGTTCACGAATCTTTGGTTCTGGCTTAACGGATTCTTTTACTAAGGTTGGATGGAAGGAACTAAGCCTTTGGGCTTTGACTATTGGATCCTCAATCTGTTCTATGAGATCTAGGAGTAGTTCTTCTTGTTTGCTAAGAACCTTAACCTGTGATGAGGTTTTGGGTTGGCTAGGCTGAGTGGTTTTCATGTTGGGTTCCTTTTGCCACCTAAAATATTTTTCAAAATAGACAAAGAAAGGGATATTTTCTGATACCTCTTTCATGAATGCTTTCCATGCATCAAGAACTTCTTTCTTTTGCTCCTTGGTATGGTTAGCTCTATAGGCTTCTCTTTTGACTCGGTTCTCTTCTGAGTCAAATTCTTTACCTAAGTAAACCATATGTGGTTCGAAATCCTTTTTCAAAACCTTAAGCTCAAAATCTTCAATGTTATCTCGATATGGGTCTTCCATATAAGTTCCTGAAGGTGATCCTACCTTTGGGTTGTTGCTGTCGTCTTGATCAACAACTGAATCTTGTTTGGCTGTATAACAAGGTGTACTAACTTGGGATCTGGTCTTGACTCCTTGAAATTCTGGTCCTAAGTCTCTTCTAGATTTAGGGAATGGTGCTAGAGATCTAGAGGAACTGGCTTGAGACACAAGTCTATCTCTAAGGAGAATAAGTGGTTGTTGGCTAGGGAATCGGCTAAGATCTATTGGGGATCTAGGCCTATAGTCATCTAGAGGTGATCTAAATCTAGATTTGTCGAAACTAAGTCTAACAGAACCATCTGCTAGCTGCTGGACAAAATCTAATTCTGGGTCCTGATCTGGTTCCTGGATTAATAAAGGATGATTTTCATTATGAAGTTTCCAATCGTCAGGAAATGAAATTTCATCCCATCTGAGGGTTCTAGGAACTTGGACTTTGCCATGGATGTTGGTTTGGATAAGAAGTGTTTCTCCCACTTTCTTTCTGTCCAAAGCACCAACATTCATGTTTATCTTGATACACTTATAATACACCCTGTATATAAGTGCTATCTGGCTGGTTCCCTGCATCATGAGGGTTCCATGGGTCTTGATGTTTAGGGTCAAGGCCTGCATGACGTTCTTGTCATGAAGGTGAACTGTAAAGTTCGGGAAACAGTCAAAATGGACTGGTCTGTTACTTAGACTGGCTTTGACTGTTCCTAAGAGACTGTCATTAAACCTTATATAACGGGTATCTCTAAGGGCTAACAGAACTGAATTGTTCAGCCCTGATCTGATGAGAGGTTTTACTCCAAGTTGGACTAAACCTATATGCAAGAAATGGTGACCTTTCGTTAAGTGTGCTTTTATCTGAGTTGGGTTAAACAAGTAGCAAGTCTCGTACTCCTTGTTTATTCCATAGACTTGTTCTATGGTCCTGACATGGAAATCTGTCTCGAAAGAATTCAAGTTCCATGAAAAAGACTTATAAAACTCTTTGGTGGGTACTTTAGGAAGGTTCCAATCTCCTAACTTAAGGTCTAAGTCTGACACTTCATATTCTTCACTATTGATAATTCCTGACTCTTGTGGAATTTCTGGAAGTGATGTGGTTCTACTGGCTAAACTGGAGGTTGAGTTACTTCTAAACAATTTACTCAACATCTTGACTATCTGAAAATATTAACACAATTAAATCCTAATTTTTTCTATCTCTAATACAAGATCTAACCTTAGACAAGCTATAGGGATATGGCTGGATGGACTGCCGTCATTGTCTCACGTATAAGAAAAACTACACTTTCTGTCTAACTTGGGAACCACGACAATTGCTGTAAAACCACTATCCTGGACACAACGCCTCAACGCCTCACTCTGGCTAAACGACTACAGTCTTGGATACTGTGGACAAAGCAGATCATGACAAGCACAAATCGGGACCTATGTTTTTGAGACACGCACAAGTCGGGACCTACGTTTCCATTCATACCTACAATAGGTTTCTGGTTAAACACAAGCATATGGGGATACAAAAGATTGAGATAATAACTAGGTTAACAAAGACAGATAAACTTGATATAGAATAAATGGAAGAAAAGTAACTGAATCAACAGATAAGATAGTAGAGGAAGATCACAAAACAGAAATGAACAGTAGGAATATAGTGAGAAAATAATGCTATGAAAACCATGTATGCAAATATCTGAAAATAACTTTGAAAACTGAGACGGTATAACCGGCCAAACTTTGATTATCTTAAAACAAATGTAACTTACAAACTGATCGGCCAACTGGGCTCTGATACCAAAAGACGGGTAAGTTACAAGGCTTAGCGGAAGGGGTCAGATGCCGACTGGGGCTATCTGATTTCTATGCTAGCTGTTGTCAATGGTGGTAGAGAGGGTGGAGCCTTGGTGGAGGAGGAGGTGAGCTAATTAGAGAGAAAGTTAAGTGTGCTTTTGGGACAAGCTGGAAATTTCAGCTTATTTGCAATTTTAGCTTATTTTTCTATTATTTATAAGTCTCACTGCACTTTTTTATACTATTCATGGGTTTCACTATACTATTCAGTTAACTTTTACCTTTATCTGCAGTACTTTTAATAAAAAGATTTTAATTTTAACTAAATAAGTTTTTCTCAAACAGACACTAAGTGAGAGCTTTTGGATTAGTGGGAAAGGTGTGAAAATTTTGAAAAATAAAATATAATGTGACATGGAGATGGGCAATCAATCCATTTTTAAAATATCAATGACTTGGCATTAAGTACGAGCCTTTTTGGATATCAAAAAAAAGTAGAGCCTTTTTCACCAATAAATGAAAATCTACTGTTTAATTCAAGCTATTTTAAACAAATATTCAATTTACATCCTATTTAGACTTTTAAAGTATTCAAACTGGTCACATAAAAAAGAAATATTCAACATTGGAAAATAAATTTTCTTATTAATTTTATATAATCTTACATAAAAATAAGATATCTAATCAAAAGTAATATAGGTAAAAAATTGGGTCAATAAGTTATATATGTGTGTGTATGTGTATAATATTTAATGCTGCTAAATTATAAAAACTTACAGTGATGTATATTCAAAAAGGCCTAACTCTTGAATATACAACATATGTTTTAAACCTCTTTAACTCACACTCATTTTCCACACACAGGGAGAGAGAAGAAAGTCTTAAAGAAACTTACAGTGGTGTATATCCAAGAGGGCCTAACTCTTGAATATACAGCACATGTTTTAATCCTCTTTAACTCACACTCATTTTTCAATGTGTGATTTACCCACTGTTTTTTCTTTTGAGAATAATAAATATTTTTAACATACACACAAGGGGAGGGGGGAGAAGGTCTTAAAGAAACTTACAGTGGTGTATATCTAAAAAGGCCTAACTCTTGAATATACAGCACAGACTTTAAACCTCTTTAACTCACACTCATTTTCCAATGTGGGATTTACCTACTGGTTTTTTTTTAGAATAATAAATATTTTTAATACACACACGCGGAGAGAGGGGAGAAGGTCTTAAAGAAACTTACAATGATGTTAAAAATATTGATTATTCTAAAAAAAATGTTGCTAAATTATACTTGACCCTCAAACGAAATTTTTTTACTTTGATTATATTTTCATTCCTAAAAAAATAATAAATAAATAAACAACCAAAAAATACAAAAAGGAAACAAATAAACAAAAGAATGTAAATAATTAAATCACATAAAAGAATTAAAACACCCTTTTAGTTTTAACTAGATTGGATTGCTTATATGATGAGATTTTTTTTAACAAAACAAAAATAATAAGCACAAGGGAGTAAATGTCATTTCTAAAAATATAAGGGGGCTTTTGACATTTCACCAAACCATAAGGGATGTTTGGAAAATTTACTTTGAAAAGTGTTAAAGATAATATTATTTATGTTAATTTATTATGCATTTGACACAAGAGGCCCAATTTTATACCCAACCCGTGTACACATAACCCCAATTCCTATTGTCCAATATATACCCTTCTAGGGTTCGTTGTACAATCACTTGAGTATATAGTAACAATGTAGCCATCAAGAGCTTTCTTTGTAAATGTTGGCAGTCAAGCCGAATCATGTAATTTTTCATATTTTTTCTGTTTTATGCTTTCGCTCACCACAATAATTTTTTTTTCTTTCATCTTTAATTTCAACATGGTATCAGAGCCAACAATCTTAGCTTGTCCTTCTAATCCACCAAACTCACACTAGTTTTAGAATTCGAAAATCGGCCAAATTTGGTAAAAAGAAATTGCATATCCAATCAAACTCCCACAATTGCACCACCATCTTCACCAAGCAAGTTTTTATCGATTCCTCCTCTAGCTAGCATCTCGGATTCCCCATCATAGCCACTCTCAAGTCACCAAACCAGCCTCAACTGTCGTCACTATCGTAGATTGAAAATCCACAAAGTTGCATGATCTCTCTCTCAAATCAATGCAATTTAATTGACTTTCACACAAAATGAACTACACCAAAAACTTCCTCAGCCTCAGTCAAGTAAACCCAGTCTCACCAGTTGTCGGAAACTACTCCATACATTGTTGCACACTCTCGAAAAGTCCCCATGCATCTCACAAGGTTCACTAGTCATACGCCACTCCAAATCCCTGATGTCATCAATGATGTGCCACATGCCAAGCTAGCAACTCTTCTCTCTCAGGTAGATCTGAATTGCGAACCGGACCTCTTAACCAGATCCTCTAGACCGATTAACTAGGGATGCCAATTTAAATTCGTCTCACGTGCCCTTAATGGGGCAAGGATTATGAGGCGCGCGCACGCGCGTTTGTGTTCAACTCTCAAAATTTAAATTTATGATGTCTTTTTGGTGTTGTATTTTTTGAATTTCATATTTTTATGTTTTAAGATTTAATTTTTGTATTGTTATGTTTGAATTTTTTTGTGTTTTTTAATACTCAATAGTTGTATTGTTGTATTTTGAGAATGTTTTGTAATGTTAGAATTTTTTTTTTATACATTTTATGAGTTTAAATTTAATATATGATATATTAAATTTAACCAACCAATTGGTCAACTAAATCTATTCTTGACCTAGCAAAATCGATTCGCTGAATCAAACCTGTAAGGACCCAATTTGTTCCACAGCCTAAATGGTTTGGATAATGACCCAAGGAGCCCAAAACAATGAATTTGTTATAGAGTGGGCCTGATACTTAACGTTCAATGAGTTAGGATGATGCTAATCACAATAGACTAGTTAGTAATGGAATGTATAAGAAAAGTTCTCCTCGGTTAAGTCTGAGGAAGATATGTTCTTATATATTTCTCTTAGACTTATACAAAAATTATAGTTTTTGATTACACAGTTCTTTCTCTGGTTTTTCTCATGATCCTTATTGTAATGGAGTTCTTTCCTTTTATATTCCCTTCCCTTCTTTCATCTCAACTCTCCACGTGTAGGTCAGATTGCTAGTCTTCTTGATACTTGTCCTATCAGCACCTTTCTGAAGTCTTTGTGGGTAGCTGTAAGACTGAAAGTTACTATTCATGTATCATTTCCACATTAATGCGGCCAGGAGGTTAGATGCAGAGCATTCAATGCGATGATAGTAGCTTTCTTCCCAGATATTTCTCAATTCTCTATTGTCTCATCTCTTTCTAATGCTTATCATTCCAAGCACGATTGCCTGTTGCCCAGTACTTGATGGGTGGTCGGACTTTAGGCCTCCACACTGTTGGCCGAGGTGGTATTGCTCATTAGATAACGTCACTTGCTCATTATGACCTGACCTCTTACTTGGCCCAATATCTATCTGCCTTCATTCATATTTGTCTGTCCTCAGGCGCGACCCATGACCCAATATCCTTATCTGGGCCCTTCATCCCTACAAAACCATTAACCAACCAATTGATCAACTAAATCTATTCTTGACCTAGCAAAATCAGTTCACTAAATCAAACCATTAACCAACCAATTGATCAAAATTTGACCCCATTGACATGCCTATTTTTGCATGGATTTCGATTTTGAGGTCTATTTGCTCATTTAAGGCTCCTAAATAACTAAAATTGGTCACACAAAATTCACCAACTCACTTACATGTGCTTCATCACAACATCCTCCTTTATTGATCTTCTATTATTTATGTTAGTTTATTATGTATAAACTAAGAAGCCTAAATATATAATCCAGCCAATGTACACTTAACCTTAGCTCCTAGTCCCCCTTGTATACCAAGCCAAAATTGGGTTTTACCTATTTCAACAAAACTTTTCAACAAAATGCCTCATATTTGAAACTATTTAGGGAAATGCCCCTGTTTCTAAAAATTGAGTTTCAATTACTCGATTTTTGGACAATTGAGCTATAGCGAACTGAAAATTAAAAAAAAAAAAAATTCTAGAACTTGAGTTCCATGCAAAGAACTCGAGTTCATAGAACTCGAGTTCCAGAAGGGAAAAAAAAAAAAAATCTAAGTCCACGTTCGCTATAACTCGATATTTCAAAAACTGAGTTTTACATTTGAAACTTGATTTTTAGAAAATAGATTTTCAAAATAGCGGCATTTCCCTAATTAGTTTCAGACATGGGGCATTTTGCTGGAAAGTTTGTGAGAAAGTGGTAAAAGCCCATTTTGGCCTTGTAAACCATATTAGAGTTCATTGTACAATCAACTTCAGCATAAAGTAACATGATATCTGTCAAGAGCTTTCTTCGTGAATGTAAGCCGCCATGTTGAACCACATAATTTTTGTGTTCTTTCTTTTTTATGCTTCCACTCACCACAATATTTTTTATTACATCTCTAATTTGACCAAAAAGAAAGATAAAAATAAATAAAAATAAAGAGATAGGTTCAAGTTATACCTAGTGTAACTCTAAAGAGTTATACTTTTTCTAAACCATTGGATTTAAGTAGATCCAACGATCAAAAAAAGACCCTCATTAATGCTAATATTCTAATTAAAATCTCATTAGTTATCCCTCATTTATTATAATTTATATCTATCTCTAAACCCAAAAAAAAGTGTTATATTTGACTCTCTCTACATTTCTCTCTTTATCTCTTTCTCCTCCACAATGTTCCACCTCCATGGATAGATTGCTGGCAGAAGAAGGAATAAATAATAAAAATAAATAAAAAACCGTGGAACACTAACATTAGAGGTTTTGGCTCATACGCTTCCATATAAACAACTGAAGGTTTTAGAAACGTATTTTCAATCTCATATCATAATTGGAAATCCACAAGACCAAGAGAGAAATAAGCACCAAATACACATCAATGATTACATTGATTAGCAAGCCAAAGATTAGATTATGCAACTTCATTATTAGAAGAATAAAGATAGTATCAAATCCATCCGATACAGTAAGCAATTTTTCATAATTTTCAAAGTATAAAAGTAAAAAGTAGGGAGTCAATTAAAGTTAATCTCTATATTGCTAGACTAGTAAAAAAATTAAATGTCTCATGTACTGTGACTGCTATCTCTTTTGAACAAGTAATATAATTGTTACAAGTAATTAAATGTCTCATATTATTTTTTTATTAAACACAGTAACAATTACGTAGTTATTTTTTTTTTATTATTAAACACAGAAACTAAAACCAGCTCCAACATTATGGCTAAAAGAGCAAATATCATTCTTTCTCAGATTGTTGTGGCAGCTTGGTTAGTGTTCGGCTTGGTTTTTTTTTTTTTTTTTTTTTTTTTTTTTTTTTTTTTTTTTTGCAACCTGTAAAGGTGGAACAATGGTGGAGGAGCAATGGTGGAGGAGACAGAGAGAGAGAAACGTAGAGAGAGAGAGAGAGAGTCAAATGTTTTTGGGTTTAGAGATAGGTTTAAAATGTAATAAATGAGAGTAATTAATAAGGTCTTAATAAGAATATTTGTAATAATGAGGGTCTTTTCTTAACCGTTAGATCTACTTAAATCCAACGGTTTAAAAAAGGTGTAACTCTAAAAAGTTACACCAGGTGTAACTTGAACCTACCTCAAAAAAAAAAAAAAAAACCCTTGTTAATTGATCCCAGCAAATGATAAACAAAAAACCAACTTAAATCAATTTGATCTTGTAAAAAGCCAGGGGCCAAGAAAGGAGTAAGAGTGTGGGATTGGGACTTGAAAGAAACCGCTCCCCTCCCCTTCCCCCGCACCCCACACCCCCCCCCACCCCCCCCCCCCCCCCCCCAAAAAAAAAAAAAAAAAACATTTAAAGAACCTGCAAAAGGAGAGAAAGCAATGAAAATTGAAGACAGATCCAATCCACGCTACTCTTCCTTCGTCTTCGACTTCTGGGTCCCTCATGTGACACTTCAATAAATTTTTTTTAAAAAAGTTACCCTATAATCAATTGGTCAACCAAGGAAAAAAAAAAAAAAACAAAGAAAAAGAATATTTTGGGAAAACTCAATTTCTCTCACCGCGTTTACTTGAATTAATGACGATCCACTCTCGTCTCCGCGGCTCCCGCTTTCTTTCTCTCTAATCCATCACCGACAAATCTACCTCCAAGTACCAACTCCACGTACATACCTCCTTTGCATTTTCACTAAACACACCAAATCATATAATAAGAAAAATTATTATGAATAATTATATTATTACATAAGGTTACTAGTCACGTCAAGTCTGTCCTTAAGATAGTTATTAATAAATTATATTTAAAAAGTTTTAATATCAATTTTATACGAAATATAAAAAAATGTCAATAAAATTATTATTTTTTTAATTATTTTTCTATAAAATATTTTTAAAAATAGTTCATAAAACAATGGTCTTAATCCATTCTCTAATATTTCTCTATTATCATATATTACCTACAAATTCTAATCATATTGGCAACTCATGGTATTTTATACTAATATTTTTCAGCTTGAATGAGTTGTGAAAGAGTATTTTTTTTATCACACAAAGAGTACGTATTTTTTGTACCAGTTGTAATGAGCAGTATATTTGAGCACGAATTGCGGCCTAAAATGACACACTGGGTTCCTTGGTACCCGTGTCCACGCTGGCACCGCTCTTTCAATTCTTCATCATGTGCATTTCCTTTTATATAAGGTCTTTATGATACGTAGTTGCAGTACATGTACAACAACTCTACCTGCTAGCTCCTTCGTTGAGGAAATTCATATTCTCGAGTTGTGGTAAGCTTCTACTAGTTTATTGCCATTCCCAAGTTAGGCAATTTGTGTATGTAAAATCGTGCTGCTCTATTTGGCATGTCTTCGTTTTTGGAAGTTGGTTGATTTTGTAAGTTCATTCACGTAAATTCATGTTGATTTGTATGGTTAAAGAATTGTATTTTTTTTTAACTCTTTTAACTAACTCCTAGAAAAATTCGTTTCCTCCACATAGAATTTTTAGCTATCAATCACAAAGTCAGAGATTGATCATGTTGTATATATTTTATAGTTACAAGTTACAACCGTTCACATTTAAATTATAGTCAATGTAACATCGATCCATATAGGGTATTTTGGACGAAAAAGTGTGTTTCTAGTCCAATTACATAAGATTTGTTTCACAGAATTATAGTTGAGTGATTTTAATTGCTTGTTCTCTTTTGCACAGAAGCTTGAAGGAATATATCTATCTGATACCATGAAGCAGGCCATTTTCCTCCATTTTTTTCTTGGAATATTGGCTTGTTTGAGTGGCTTCTGGGTGAATGCAGAAGACGCATATAGATATTTTACATGGGAAGTTACATACGGGACAATTTCTCCTCTTGGTGTATCCCAACAGGTTGGTGAATATATGTTGTCATTGTTATTTACATATATATACGTTTGCTTTGAATGCATATCTTATTCTGTGGTATAATTTTGTAGGGCATTCTCATCAATGGACTATTTCCTGGGCCAAATGTTGATTGCGTGACCAATGAGAATATTATTGTAAATGTCATCAACAAGCTGGACGAACCTTTCCTCATTACATGGTTAGTAATTTTCTAGCAAAGCAATGTAATAGGTTAAAGAAAATACAATTCCTTACATGAATAACGTCTCATGAAATTTAGTGTGACAAGAACGATGTTAAAAATATTACAAATTTTATTATATAATTCTTACAAATTGATATGTGTTATTGGATTTAAGTCCAGTGTAATAGTTAAAATTATTACACCATGCAATACCAACTTTAATACGAGAGAAGAAGGTTAAAAAAGTAAAAAGGTAAAAAAATAGAATCTATTTTATCCACAAAAAAAATGTAGAATCTAAGAAGTTAATTTTTTTTTTTTTTGATCCAAATGCCGAGATCAGAAGTGCTATTAATATGACACATTCATTATCATGTCACTTTATAAGTTTATTATAATAAAATTGATAGTAGTTTTAAATTTGATATTTTCTTCTCAAAAAAAAAGAAAAAGTTACACCTAATAAAACAAGTGTAAAAAGGGGGGAAGGAGGGCTAAATTTTAAAACTAAATATTTTATGTGATGTATAGTATGTGCAGAATTTTTTTTTTCATCGCCATGGTTGGTTGTTAAATTGTTAATAACCTCCAATATTCTTTCTTCTTTCTTCTTCTTTCTTTTTTAACTAAAATTGTCGACTGTTGGCGATTGTTTGTTTGTTATTTCCTACTTAATTTGGTGTCATATATATTAATAAGAGACTATGATGGGCGCTCATGAGCATTAGTTTTGTGGTGGGACATCAGGAATGGTATCAAACAGAGAAAGACATCATGGCAAGATGGAGTACTTGGGACCAATTGCCCAATCCCACCAAACTCAAACTGGACATACAAGTTTCAAGCCAAGGATCAGATTGGAACCTACAACTACTTCCCTTCCACTAAACTGCATAGAGCTGCTGGTGGTTTTGGGGGTTTCAATATTGCACAAAGGTCCGTCATATCAATCCCATATCCTCAACCTGATGGAGAATTTACACTGCTTGTTGGTGATTGGTACAAGACTAATTTCAAGGTTTGTATGTGATGAATATGCCTCCGTTTCTTCAATGTTTTGTTACATAAAACCTTCTATTTGTATCTTCTTTAAAATCATGGTTAAAACTTTGTACTGTTTCATTCAAAATGGTTATAACTGTCTTGCTTAGGAAAGGAAGTCAGGAACATATAACTGTCTTGTTTCATTCAAAATGGTTATAAACTTTGTACTGTTTCATTCAAAGACAATTTACATTTATCATTTGGATTCATTATTTAAATTCCAAAGATCAATAATCCTTGTAATTTTTTTTGACTTCCATTTCATAATAAATTAGTATCACTGTCTTATTATTATACTTATAATTCAAGGCCAAGATTGCTCAATGCTCTAATACAAGTCATATTTGCAGGTATTGCAGCAAAAGTTAGATTCGGGCAATCCTCTTCCTCTCCCTGATGATCTTCTCATAAATGGGCTTCGTCAGGCAGCTACCTTCACGGGTGAACCAGGTTATAAACATCATCAATTCTATTAGCTTTTGATTCTCTCATTATTGTATCTTAGTGAAGTGCATTTATCTATTCAAGGAAAGTGGTCAACCAAATATTGAGGCTTTGGCTTTGTTGGGTTGTTTCAGGGAAAACCTACAAGTTCAGAGTGTCAAACGTGGGCATAGCAACTTCAATTAACTTTAGAATTCAGGGTCACGTACTTAAGCTTATAGAAGTAGAAGGAGCTCATACTCTCCAGGAGACTTATGAGTCTCTTGACATTCATGTGGGTCAATCTGTAGCTGTTTTGGTTACCCTACATGGTTCAACTCCCAAGGATTACTTCATTGTTGCTTCTACCCGTTTCACAAAGCCTATTTTCACTACCACCGCAATTCTTCGCTATGCGGGTTCCAACATTGCTGCCTCTCAACCATTGCCTATTGGTCCAACTTATCAAATTCACTGGTCTATGAAGCAAGCCAGGACCTTCAGGTATATATGTCCTCTTAAGAATTTTTTTTTTCTTTTACCTATTTGTGAGCCATATATATAAACTTAGTGGTATTAATTGTCTCAATGCTTTTCAATTTTTGTGTTGGAAGGTTGAATTTGACAGCCAATGCAGCCAGGCCAAACCCTCAAGGGTCATTCCATTATGGAACCATAGCAGTTGCGAGGACAATATTTTTAGAAAATACACAAGCTAAGATAAATGGAAAGCTACGTTATGCTGTCAATAGCATCTCCTACGAAGATCCAGCCACCCCATTGAAGCTCGCTGACTGGTTTAACATCCCTGGTGTCTTTGACTTAAACACAATCAAGGACAAGCCAACTTTTGGCCCTGCAATCCTTGGCACTTCTGTCATTGGAACTACCCTTCATGACTTTGTTGAAATCATCTTCCAAAACAATGAAACCGCTATTCAATCTTGGCATTTGGATGGATACAGTTTCTACGTTGTCGGGTAGGCCTCAATTTTATGATTAAGATTATCGGACAATATACAAAGTATCACATAATTTTAAATTTTAAATTACACGACATTAGATGTATATGATATTTAATATGCACTATAATATATATATATATATATATATATTTTTTTTTTTGAGAGAGAAAAATATATCTATTTTAAATAGAAAGAATCCTATAACTTTAAATTTAAAATTATGTGAAACTTTATAGTAAGTTCCATGCACCTTGATATAAAGGGTATTTTTTTACTTTATACATTTATATTGTTAAATTTATAGAGTATGATTTGCTTAACAACAAATTATTTACCCTCTATTGGTCTCAAAAAATTCAGATATGGTTCTGGTCTGTGGACACCTGAATTTAGAAAACGCTACAATTTGAACGATGGTATCCCCAGACACACTGTTCAGGTAAATGAAGATTTTGTTACTGTTTACAATTCAGGCTCTCGTTGAACATCAAGATTTTACTTTAATTAATTTCATTCCAATGTCAATTGTGTGCTTGCATTGCTATGTGTATTGACTCACGGACACTCATATCCAAATGACAGGTGTATCCCTCGGGCTGGAGTGCAGTAATGGTATCTTTGGACAACAAGGGCATGTGGAACTTGAGGTCCGCAATCTGGTCAAGGAATTATTTAGGACAGCAATTGTATGTCAGAGTTTGGAACAATGAAAAAAGCCTCTTTACTGAGACTGACATCCCTCCCAATGCATTATTTTGTGGCAAGGCCAAGCCCTCATCATAGAAAGATTTTTCATTGATTGTTGTAACATTTCTTTTTCTATTTTTATTTTTTAGTTATAAATTTCAGTTACGAGGGTGTGACTGTCAAGTTATTTAAAAGAAGAAGAAGAAGAAGAAGAAGAAGCAGCTAGAGGGGAAATAGGCTTAGAGTGAGGGTAAGGAAACATTGTATTAGATTCTTCCTAATCATGATTATAATAAACGTTTCCCCACCTTGTTTTTATTTTTTGCCTGAAGTTTCAATGATTTCTCTCTCTTGGATCTCACAAGTTCCATGTCTTTGATGAAAAAGAGATTTTGGATCAGCCATCCTATACATTTAATTTTTTTTAATAATCAACAAATTATATTAACAAATGAACCAGCAACTACGAACAAGAAACCAAAATCTTAACTTGCTCAAGAGCTAATACATCACAAAAAACCGAAGGGGCAGAGCCAAGAACAAAACAACCTAAATACTTATTTTTAAAAGACTAGGAAGCCAAAACATGGGCAGCTTGATTTGCTTTTCTCAGAATCCATTTAAACTGAATAGACTGATAAAGAGCTGTCAACTTGGTTGTATCTGAATACAGAACTTGGATCCTCCGTGGAGATGCAATGGATGGTCCATTAATAGCATTTATACAAATCTTTGTGTCATTTTCAATAATAACTTGACTAATATTGTGTGAAACCAATTTCTGAGTTGCCCAATTGATTGTTTCAGTTTCAACTTGGACAGAGATATTGGTTTCTACTCATTTTAAGAGAGCAAAAACCAATGTTACTCTCTATTCTCTAGCAGCAATAGCAATATATAATCTGTCACAGCCAACTGTGGTGTCACAATTAATTTTAATGACCCCTTTCTTTGGATTAGACTAAGTTGTTGCCCTTTTATACATTTAATTTACTAATCAAGTAGATAGTGTCGACATAATATAAGTTTTTCACACATATAGGAGATAAGTAATTCTTTATTTTCTAAAATTCCACACCTCTCTCTTATCCCAAAAGTCCTCGCCTTCTCTCTCAAATATCACCTTCTCCTCCAATAGCTCTATCCTCTCTGCCGATCCCATTGATAGCTAGGTTGCATGAAGGCCATGTTTAGCCATGAGCAGAAGGAGAAAATGCTTGAGTAGTTTGGGGTGGAGTATCCAGAAGCACTTTAATTTGTGCAAATACAGATGTAAAAATTCAAAGAAGAGTGGCAGGCATTGTAATTAAAGTGCAATGGAGGAATATTTAGGTATGACAATCAATAACGCATACATCCATGGAGTATTCAGTTGTCCTATATATGTATTAAGTTTCCTAACATGCTTTCATAAAAAAAAATTATAATTCTTATAAAAGAAATTATTATTATTATTATTATTATTATTATTATTATTATTATTATTTCAAAACTAATATCTTCATAAAAAAAAAATGACAATATCTCTACAACAATGTTTTTTTACAGTCCCAAGTCACAACTATATAGACACCGGCCGGTATCTATTCACAATAAGAATATAAATATAAATTAACCTCGTATAAAAAGAACCTCAGTATCCCTTAGATACAATTTGTCATTAAAAACAAAACCAAATAAAATATTACCTCATTTTCAAAGAATTTGCCAACAAGAATAATAAAGCCAGAGAGAGAGAGAAAAAAAAAAAAAAAAAAAAAAGCCAATACAACTAAAATTGTTGTGATGATCGATGAAGGCATAAAAAAACTCTAGAGAGAGAGAGAGAGAGAGCTGCTTTGCTTGGGCTTTTTAGGATTTTTTTACTTTTAAGTATTCTTCATTTTAAAGAATAACTATATTCCTAAGAAATCAATGAGTAACTAAATTGTTATTCCTAAAGGAATCAAGATCGAACATGCCAATTTGATGAATCATTGTAAGTTCAAACAGTTCTTACACTCTCTCTATCCACAAACTCCAATGCTATCTAGTATGTTGCCATGCATGAGCATCGTCTCCAAAGGTGCCTATCGCTGCTAAATGAAGTGAACCATGACGGTGGAATGTTGTTTGGTTACATGGATAGATTTATTTGATTACAGGAAATAGTGAGACTAATTTTAGAATAGGATATCCATATCCTTGATTTAATTATAACTATCCTTGTTTATTTGTTATTAATAATATATTCTAATATTATTATGCTCTATTATCACTATTCGAAAGTTATTAATTTTTTCAGATCCTTTTTTTATTTTTTTTATTTTTTATAAATATATATTGATTAATAATTTAACTAGTATTTATTAAATTAATTATGACATCATCACAATAATTTGAGCTCTAGATATTTCAACTGAAAATACCAAAAGGTACTAGTTGAATTATTAAAAAAAAATGCTAATCTATATAATACCAAAAGCACGATGTTAATCAAGAGGTTTATTTTTGGGAGGGGGGGGGGGAGAGGATTTTTCTTTTAGAGATAGTTTCAACCTATGGCGTCTCCGCTCTTAATGATTGATGTTATCATCAAATCAAGACACCAATTAGTTTTTGGTGTAGGTAAGGATTAAATTTCATATCTCTTATTCGATGACAATAGACTTTGTGGAAGAACGAATCTCTCCCTTAGAAGGTATTGTTCGCTTTGGAAATAGGCCGAGAAGGCTGATGCCACCCACATAGATTTGCTCAATCTCACATCGAGGAGAGATGCCTTCCACCCGCAGCTTATAAGCATGAGCTCACAAGTGGGGTGTACCCATCAAGTAGCTCCACAAACTGTATTAGTTGACACATATTATTCATATTTTTGGGTTATTAATTTGGGTTAACTTTCAGTTTGGATGATATGTTACACCTTATGTATCTTGTTTCTGTGTTTAAATTTCTAAAATACCCACGTCATAATCATATTTAAACCAAAACTAGGGCTTCTATAATAATTTAGGTGTTGTTTTGGTTTCTAAATAATTTTTTGGATGGTTAGAACTTAATTAAAGCTATGTGATGTAAAATAATTTATAAAGTTATATTGGATTTCCAGAAATTTTTATTAGTTTAATAATTATGAATTATGAAGACAATTATGTAGTGCTTGATTATGTTATGATTAATTATACTCTAATATCTTTTTTAGAGTGAAATAAAAATAATGCTTAAAATGTAGTTAAATATTATTTTATACTAGTATTATGCCCGTACGATGCACGGCTTAATAAAAATATTATGATAATTAAATTGAATAACAATCAAAATGAAAAAAAAAAATTTAAGTTACATGGAAGATGTATATTATATAAGTGGGATAATTACAGTAAACCCACCTGTGCTATGGCCCGTTTTCACTTTGCCTACCCGTGGTTTAAAACTTTACACTTTGCCCACCTGAGGTGCCTTCCGTTAGGGATCTGTTACCCACCTCTCCTTTTGCCGTTAGAAAAACACATTTTTACGAAAAAACAAACATAACAAAGATCAAAAAGTTAAAATTTTTTATTGCTTAAAAAGTTCTCAAAATGTAGGAAAATATTTTTATCGCTCGATCAACCAAAGCAAATGCTTCCCATTAGTCATAGCCTTATGAAGATTCAGCCTCTGTATCGCCCGGTCTCATTATGATCGCCTCGAAAATCCGGGCTCGAGTAGTCCTCGAGCGACTCCTTAACAACACCAATACACTTCTCGAACTCGGCCTCGAGAACCCGCTTGGCGGACTCCCGAGACGAGTAGTCTCGCAGCAGCTTCGCCACGAAGGCCTTGACGAAGGCCATGTTCGGGTACGTGTTGATCGCGGACGAGACCAGAGAGTGCAGCATATCTTCGGACGTGTCGGATTCGGTCGGAGGCGAGAGGCGAGAGAGGAGCTCTTGGCTCTCGTCTTGTTTCAAGAAAGGGACGATGCTCAGAACTCGCTGCTCCTCGGCCTCGGTCCACGGGACGGACTCGAGAAAAGTGACGCACGATTTGACGAGATCTTCGAAGAGGAGCTCGAGGGCGATTGAGACGGAATCGATTGAATTGGAGAGATCGGGAGTGTAGAGGAGTTGGAGGACGGTTCTGTAAGATTGGAGGGAGGTAGGGGTCGGTGGGATACCAATAAAAATGTTCTCAAAAAGATCAAACATACATGTTCTCAAAAAGTTCTTAACCAATAAAAAATTTTAACTTTTTGATCTTTGTTATGTTTGTTTTTTTGTAAAAATGTGTTTTTTTAACGGCAAAGGGAGAGGTGGGTAACAGATCCCTAACGGAAGGCACCTCAGGTGGGCAAAGTGTAAAGTTTTAAACCACGGGTAGGCAAAGTGAAAACGGGCCATAGCACAGGTGGGTTTACTGTAATTATCCCTATATAAGTTCAAGTTTGACATTTTTTTTTCAAAAACAAATATTATAAGATATTTTAAAAACTAAGGCAAATTGTAAAATAGTATAACAATTATTAATGAAATCTCTCTCTCTCTCTCTCTCTCTCTCTCTCTCTATATATATATATATATGTGTGTGTGTGTGTGTGTGTGTGTGTGTGTGTGTGTGTGTGTGTGTGTGCGCGCGCGTATAAAAGATAAAAACAAAAAAAAATTATTTTTTAAAATATAAAGAATAATTGAATTTTGTATATTTTCCCTTGTATATAATATAACTAATTAAAATGATCAATAAAAACTTTTATAATTTTTTTAATAATTCCTATTTATTTACGAAGAGGGGATCATCCTAAAAGAATTAATTCAAAATTTAAGATTAAAAAATAAATTGTACTTGTACACCTAAAAGAAATTTAATTTTTTTTCTTATTTTAATATTTAAATCATTTGTTTTAGTGTTGATTTTATTCAAATGGTTCTAAGTTATATCACACATTCTAACTTAATAATAAATAAAAATATAATACCCTAACATAATGTAACATTTTAACTTATTAATAAATAGATTCTCAAAAAAAAAAAAAACTTATTAATAAATAAATATAACACCCTAACTTAAAGTAATGTTTGTAATTGTATTGTGCTTTAGCATTTAAGAACACATATCTTTCTTTTTTTTTTTCATAAAAAAACACAAATATTAATATTACACATGATAAAGTAATGAATTCAATAATTGAAATAGTTGAAAAAAAAAATTAAGCCAAAATCCCAATTCATTAATGAAAAAATATCCAAATTTCTGAACTTTTAAAAAAATGAAAACGGATTAAAGAAAATAGATTATATGGAACAAAGCACTAAACAAAAATCACAACAAATTAAATCCACGTACAATAAAATATTGATGTCAACATCAAATAATCATGTGATAAGAAAATAAAAAATACAAATATATTGCTTGCTATATTGACGTCTAAAACAAAATACTAAAAAGTGCAATCAAACATAGAATTTTAGCCTATCTATAAAACTTGTAGATAAAAATCATATAAGAATCAAATATACAAAATCTATTTAATTTGATGAAAGAAAACAAAAATACTTGCAAGGTTATAGGTAGGGTAGAGAGGAGAAGGGAAGAATATAGTAAATAATTGTAAGGTTGTGAAGAAGAAAAACTGTGTGTATATATAAAGAGAATTTTAAGTTGTGAAGAAGATGATATGAACAAAAAGAAAAAGTTTAGGTGAAACTCAAATACTTTTTTTTTTTTTACCTTTATTTTTAGGAAAAAGATGACATAAGATGCAAATTTATCCACAAAAAAGAAGAAGAAACATAGAAAAAAAAAATTACTTTAGTTTCACGTATTGTTTTTAAATTCTATCTTTTTTCTTTCACATATTTTTTATCTCTCTTTTTTATTTAAATTCTAGCATTTTTTTATATATAGTTATTGATTTTAGGCTTTGTTGATAACATTTTAGATAGACACAAATGTAGTTGTAGTTATAAATCAAATACTACTTTCTTTTGTTACTTGAATATTAGGAAAAAGATGACATAAAATGCATATTTATCCAAAAAAAAAAAAAGGAACTTAAAAAAATTAACAAAAATGAAATCATAGTTCCTTTCTAATACGTGAAACAAATTGAATATATTAACAAAAGGAACGTAATTTAAGTGGGGTCATTGTTATTTTCTAATTCTATCCCTTTCTTTTAGATAATTCTATCATATTCAATTTAGGTTTTGTTGATAATATTTTAGATAGACCAACCAACTAAGATAGAGTTTGTAATCATATTAAGATAGAGTTTGGATTGTAATCAAATTATGAATTTTATCAACTTAGAAACTATAAGAGAAGAAAAATTGTATATTTTTTTTTTTAAATCTTAAAAAATTTATGCAATTTAGTGAAACCACTTGACGCAACCACGGCCTTTAAACCCAACTTTTATTATATATAATATGATGTTCAATCTTAGGTTAATTACCTCAATTTGGCATGTTTGATTAAACTCAAAAGTAAGATAAATGAGAAACCCCATTTTCTTCTCTTTTGTGTGTTTGTTTCTATAAAATAAATAAATAAATAAATGGGAGTGTTTAAAGTAAGTTTGAACTTTTCAATAAATGAGATGAGATTAAGATGAACTTCCTATAATTTATAAGAGTTTTGACATGTAAAATATTTAAAGGAATAGAATTGAAAAGACTTTTGTATCCCAAACCCCACCACTATGTTTATATAACACAAAACAGCTTTTCTCTCCATTAAATTCCACAACACTTTTGGAGAACGTCCTTCATGGGTTGCTATAATTTTTTTTTTTTTAATTTACTTCTAAAACTGTACGTTCTTCAGCCGTTCAATTATTGTTGACCACCAAGTCCCAGTCTTCATGGTTATGCAACAGAAAAGAACCAAAACTTATCATATATTTGGATTGGGGAGATGGGAAAGGAGATTCCAAACATCTCTAAGTGATAGGCTAGTACTGGTACCAAAACATTTTCTCACTTAATCCTTATAGCGATGAGGTCCGGAGGCTAAAAAATCAGTGACCAGTCCCCTAAAATCATAAACTAAATTTTTGTTCACCCATTTTAATCCTCATCTTCCTAGAACCCTAGTCAAGATAGAAGTGTCTTAATTAATTTTCTGCTAGAAAAAATAAAAGATTTAAATGAAACTCAGAGCTACTATTAAAGTTAAAAAAAAAAAAAAAATCAGGCCTAGTACTATGCATGCTCAACCTAGCAAATTGAATAGGCTGCCAAGATAAGAGAGAGATAGAGGTTTGAGTACTGAAAGGGAAAAAAATGGAAGCCAATATTAAAGAAGCAAGTGAAGGGCAAGGACAGATCTTTACCATAAGGCTGCACAAGGAATCCTTATTACCAACACTGGGAATCAAATTGCTGTTTAAGGAAACTCTTTCCAAAGGCTGCTTTAGCACTTCATTCATCACTTTCTCGTAACAAAATACTGAACGAATCTTCATATGCCAGCCATAACACCACCACCACATCTTAATTAATCAAAAACCAAACCCTAAAGTTTTTGAGCCTATCAATACGATATTCGTTCCTCCAATTCTTGCTTATTCTTTCCATTATATTTTTTCTTGGGTCTCATAAGAAATAAGAGATACTAATACCTTATACTTTTATTTTTTTTTAATATACATTGTAAGTGGAAGAAGATTTGAACACTGAATTTAAGTATCTTTGTTGAAATCATCAAAAATTGAAGTGCTAGAAAAACCCTTTGGCATGAATTTGCAACATCAAGAAACATTTCAAAAAACCTAATATTTCCCATTTTTATCACTTCTTGGTCCTTGGTACACCCTCATAAGTAAACACACCTAAAAACACACATACAGATAGCTTAAAAAAAAGGTACTGATGCTACAGCCACTTTCATATACCACAACCCAAACAGACACCACAAGGTGCCGACAATCCTAATAAAGAAGGAAAAAAAAAAGGGAAAAAAAAAGGAAAGAAAAGATTTCTAAGGATATGCACCATTAGTTGTTGGAAGATCAGACCAAGAAAATGTTGGATTCCAGTATCCCAATTCACCTCCAGCAACAGAAGCTGACTCCAAAATAGATGAGGAAGTTGAAGATGAAGAAGCCAAGTTGCTTAGAACCACTGGTGAGTGATCATGACCATAGTAATTACTTGATGATCTGAGCCTCTGATATAGTTCCTGAATCCCAGAACTACTGTTTTGAACTTCACCATTACTTACAAACCCATTTTGTTGTTGAGCTTGATGTTGATTGTTTCTCCAGAAAGAGCTGCATAGACCAAGAGAAGGGACCTGGCCATGGCCAAGAGGGTCCAAGCCCAGGGTTCGAGCATTTAATGCACCAGTTGAAACCACTGGCTCAGTCATCAAGTGGGATCCAACCATATTTCCTTCTTCCTTCACATGAACAGAATTAGACAAGGGACTAGGGCTATGGTTATGGTTAGGGTTAGGGTTTTGAGTAGCTCTTAGTAAAGCCAAGAGGTGAGAATTCTGTGGCGAACCCCACAGAATTGGGCTTGATGAAAGGTCATGATCGAAGCCGGTTCCAAGGCCTGACCTTCCAAACTCAGATGTTAAGGTCTTGATCTTGCTACAGCTTGACTTGGAAACTGAGGTTGAGATTGTACCATTCTTGTTCTTTCTGCAACCTCCTCCAATTGGAACATTTCGGAGGGCACCACCTTTGGTCCAATAACGGCGACAAGTCTTGCAGAAGTGGCGAGGCTGAGTGAGGTTGTAGTTGTTGTAGTAACAGAACTTTGTGTTGGAAGAATCGCATCTTGGACACCTCAAGTTTTGGTTATCAGAATTTGATGTTGTTGTAGCTGTAGTAGCTGTTGTAGTTGAGGAAGAAGGAGATGGTGCAGGAGATGGAGAAGAAGGTGGAGTACTGGTTTGTAATACTACTCCATTAGTAGAGATTTTCCTCTCTCCTGCTATAAGGCCTGCACCTCCCAACAGTTCTTGGATCATCTTTTCTTCTTGTAGATCTACAACAATCCAAAAACAAGAAAAGCAAACAAGGGTTAGTCTTTTTGAGGTAGTGGAAAAGCTAAAGAAAGTAGTTTTTGTTGTGTATTAGTGTGCATGTGTCATCTATGTATGAGAGAGAGAGAGAGAGAGAGAGAGAGAGAGAGGTTGAATTACATGGCTTGCCTTTGCAAGTTCAGTGTGATTGGCTTTGTTGTTTGGCCAGTTTTTTGGTGGGTGTAAAAGAATAGAGGCTTGGAGGTGGGGAAGCTTTAATATATAGAAGAAACATGCAATGTGAAATAAAGCAACTACTTTAGACTATTTTTATACACAAGTGGTTTTTCGGATTTTGGAATTTGGTTGTTGGTGATTTTTGGGGGGAAGTGGTCTCTTTTGTCCATTTCCCAGTCTCCTCTTTTTAATCATGCATTTCTCTTATGAAAATCTAATTTGACAAGACCCCATTATTACCCTAATGATTCAATGACAGTCAGAAGAAAGATCAACGAATTGGTGGCTATAGCTAAGACCTATATATGTGCAACTTTTCTTTCATATTCTTCATGTTGGCCTTGAGAAGCCTAGTAATAGTAACGGATTTGTAAATTACAAGCACCTTTTCTTTCATAATTCTTCATCTGGTTCATGCCATGCCAAAACCACAATTATGATGCTCCTCTATTGCACAAAACAATGCTAAAACTCGGTTTCTAAAAAATCTCTAGAGTTTTTATATATATAAAAAGTATATTTCCATTTACGTACTCCTTTAATCAAATACAATTAGTGATGCAAATAAATATTATATTAGAAGTCTAGTGGCATCGTTTCTACAAATATTTTGATCATCATTTACATAAAAGCTATAACTATACATACATATATTTTAATATAGGTGCAAGTGGGGAGTAGAGCAGGGAATATGTGATGATAATAGTAATCAAGTTTTCTAAAAGAATAATCTTTGTTGTGGGGGATGTTTGTGTTTCCTCCCTGAAGATGCTGTTCAGGGAAATCATCATTACGAGTTAAGGAGAGGCTAATCACGTCGAAATACGTGTAAAGATTATGTCCCTACACCAACTAAAAAGCCACTGCCCGAAACTTATGCCTTGAATGTTGCCTTCCCACGCATACTACTAGAGAACAAAGGCCCAAAGATACATAAATGATAGCCTTCGTGTGTGCTAAACATTATTGAGTTTATTAACACCTGAATAAAAACGTGTTTAGGAGGAAAACAAATCACATTTATTGGTTTTTTTTGGCTAAGACCTCTATGGTTCAAATTCCTCATCCCTACTTAAAAAAAAAAATATATATATATATATATATTTTAAAAGCAAAAGTTAAAGAAGAGAGAACTTTGCCACTATATCTTTGAAACGTATTAGAAACAACAAAAACTACACTTATGAATAAATTGAAATTGAGTACACTAATGTATGATTAAAATATCCTGTAGGGTCGTGAAGGGGGTAACAGACAGGCCTAAAATATGATTCAACCAGAAATTTAATTGAGCATAGTCAACATTATAGAAGTGAAATTTGATAAGCCTCGGGATTTGGTGTTGCTGGTGACCACTGAATTCATTTCATGCATGCATTTACTTCATTGTATACCTAGTAGGCTTACACTAGCTTCAATAAACATTATAGTATATACTAGTATATAATGTGAAATTATACGATCTAATAACTTAATTATTAGCGCACCAATTTGATGCACAGTACTGTTATTATATCCTGTCTTTGGGTGTGACCTAACTCATACTCTGTAGTTGGTATGACTTAATTTTTATTAATTCATTCCACTTTCACCAAAAAAAAAAAAATGTGCAGTGTATCCTCTAAAAAAAGGCTAGGAATTTGAGAGAATAACTATTGATTTGACAAGTTAATTGGTTAAATAAGGACAAACTTAGTGGGAAATCTTCAATGAAATTACATGAAAGGTACAAAGAAGACCTTAGTCATGGACAAATGCTTGCTTCGGTCTGGCATGTAACACTGTTCTACCAAATTAAAGAAACATAAGACAAATCGTAAATCAACTTGATGTAACCCTTATCAGTTTGCGAGTGTAACATCACTGCTTAAGAATATTTTGACCAATTATGCAGTTTGCCACATCAACAGCATTTTAAAATACATGATTGTGTGAAGAAGGAGCTTTTTATGAAGTTTGAACTAGTGGTTTAAATGGAAGCTTCACTTTAACCCATTTAAGTATAAAATAGCCAAATAAGAACGTGAGAAGAATTTACTTTAACATGATTGTAAATGACACAGAATAGATATAGATATAGGGGACTGTTGATAGAGGAGGGGTCTACATGTCTTAAATTTTCTGAACCGTTTGTCAATCACTATCTTGATTCTGAGATTATTGATTATGAAGAGTAAAATCTTATCACTTAAGCTACAAGATAATTTGCCCCATTATTCACGATCTAATTATGGTATTTTGTTTTTTTAGTTTGATAGTTACTATGGGAGTTGATCGAGAGATTTGAACCATATATGTATTCTCATTGAAAACACTCAAAAATGTGAATCAATTAAATTATGAGGTTTTTGGCACACTTTAATTATGATTTAATTCTTCTTCTGTTGTGATGTTTTCAAAAAAATATTATATGAAAAACATATTCATTTTCATGTGGTTCGTTGTGAATAACACTTTCTTGCTTGGAAAATTATCAATATTTAGTGTAATCCCCAAATGATTATATGAACGTTAGCTTTCATTCGCAAAAATAGGCAACAAATAGTTAAAGTCTTTCTCTTTAGAAAATAAATGGAGTCTCTAATGGGAAAACAATCTCAAATTTTGGAAGGGTCTGATTTGATGGGGAAAAAAAAATCAAAAGTTAGGTAACGACAATCAGCGATCAATCCGTGTAAAAAGAGAGAAGACAAAGAAAGAAAAGTTAAGGTTAGAAGAATTTTTAGTGGTTTATTGAGTGTTATACATTCCAAAAACGGCACAAAACGTTTTTCACTCTATTGGACATCGATTAACCACAAAAAAAAAAAAAAAAATTTTGTTGACTTGTATATTTCATCATAACAAAATACTTAAAAATGTAGAAAATATATTTCACCGAAACAAACCGACAAACACAAGCCTCTACAGGGAAGCATTTTGACCTACTGGATTACATGGATTGGTTAATAATCTTAGTTTAATTTTTTCTAAAGATTAATAAGCTTAGATGTCGGACCTATATAGACTAAAACAATATAATATCCAATCATGCAAATTGCAAAAGCTATAGTAAAAGCAAAAAAGAAACTCATTTTGGCAGGAAGTGAGTAGAATCAATCACTGCTGGTAAATTTGAGTGTGAACAAGGACAAACCAAATTGGTTACAGGACTGATGATTGAGAGTGAGTTAGTCTAGAATTTTTTAAAATAAATTGGCCGAAATGCGCATGAATCACGACTTAAGTATGGTCCTTTTCAAACAAAAAATAATGCAAAGGAAGTAGGATTTTTTAGGAACCCAAAGAAGAAAAAGGTTAATGTTGTTGTTGCAACTTGCAACTTGCAAAAGAGCTAGAGTCTCAGTCAACAGTATAGGCATGGTTGATAGCCAATTAGAGCCCGACCACATTGCAGGCATTTTGTACCCAGAAGAAAATGAAACATGAATGCAAAAAAGAAAAGCCGAAAGCTCAAGATAAAATACCAAAACTCATTTTGACAACACATTAGCTTGATTGGCAATTCGGCATGGCATTCCCTTATTTTATTTAATATTTTTTTAAGAGAAATTTATTACATAATTTCTAAAATAAATTATAAGTGTTAAGTTGTTATTAATTTTAATTTAAACTCATAACTTTAATTACTTTTTTTTTTTGCACCTGTAAAAGTTAATGATAATTTTTTTTTAGAAAGTTTTAATTTATGATATTTACTCTTAATGAATACTCTTTATTATCCGTTCAAGACACTAGTCTAATTTTTAATATAACAGAAACTGAATCAAATAAATAATTCAGAGATAACTAACTCAGAGATAACGCAAAACTCACTTCTAATAACAACTTGATGCACATAAAGATTTGTATGTTATAATTTTTTTTTTTTTTTGATGAATAAAAAAAGTACATAGTACACTAGTTACTGGCATACGTACCTGACCGCGCGTGCCGTCCGGAGAGCGAGAGAGGGAGAGGACACTTTGTGAAGACCGACAACAACAACTACTACAAGTAAACTTTAATCTTATATTTTTAGCATCATAGGACTCTGCCCGCTGCCCGGGTTTTTATGATTTAAGGACGGGCAGCAGAAAACGACGCGAGCTTATCATCAGTCTCAGTCTGAACGAGACACAAGGCGGGCAGCACGGGCAATGCGGTCAAAAATGTAAGTCGCCGTCAAAGGGGGTCTGTCTGTGTGTAGGGGCAGTCGCTGCCTCGAAGTTCGGGCTCTAATCTCTATCTCTTTGGTCTGTCACTATCCAGCATCCCAGTCTGCTTTCTCTTTTTTGTAGACTACTAACCATCCCCACATTATTATTCGATTCCCGCCGAGTCTCTATTATTCAAAGGCGATTTGGCAGAGAAGTTTGTGTAGTTATGATTATAGTTTTTGAAAATACGGGGGGTGAAAAGTGTAAAAATGAGTATAATATTGTTTAAAAATTAAAAATTAATGTTTAAATAGCATACAATAAACTTTGTTTATGATTTTAGCTTGAACTGCATATTACATTTTTCAAATAATAAAGTATCTTTTTTGGTGGAAAAAATAAGATTTAAAAGAAATTTATCAATATCTTAATTTGATAATAAAAATTAATTATCATAAAAAATATTAATCTATCATAGGATGGAAGTTAAAAAATCGATTTTACCTCTAAAATTTATGAGTAATATAATTTTTTCTTTTCATTGTTCTAAGAAATTCTTTTAATTTTAGTCCCTTGAAATAAGATTGATTCAATTTACTTTGATGAGTTGAATTGATCCCTCTTAAATATGATGTTGGTTGATTTCTTTTTTCTTTTATTTATTTATTTTTTGGTACGAATAAGTTGGTTTAATTTATTTTGATCACTTAAATACGTGTTTAATAATATTTGATTCCTAAATAATGGAAAGCTTGATGTGCCGTTATTGTCAAAAAAATGGAGGACAAAAATGTTCTATTTATTTAAAAATATAATATTTTACATAAAAAAACAATCATCATGATGCAAACATTATAGATTGATATTCTATCAAATTTATAAAATAATAATAATAATAATAATGAAATTCTTTTAAATTTCTTGAGAATTTTTTAATAATTGAACTTTAATTGGAATAGTATTTTAATTTTTTTTAAACCTTTAATAGTAGAATTCCACTGAAAGTAAAGCTCTGTTTGGGAACGCGGCACGTTTGCCGCGTTCACACGTTTCCTGCGTTTTTTTTTTTTTTAAGACCCGCATATGTCACTGTTCATTGGCTATGAACAGTGATTTTAGGCCAATGAACAGTGACATTTACTGTAGCAAACAGTAAAAAAAATATTTTTTTTTTCAGTTTTCAGCAAAATAAGCGATATTCAAACGCATACTAAGTATGATAATAATTTTAATGTAATTGTAAAAGTCACATGGCAAACTTATGTAGTATAACTTGAGCCGCATAATATAATAAGCATGTTGTGTAAAATACTTACATAAGACATGAGTCACATAGTGCAAACACAGCATGTACAACCCAACTTTTATTATGAAACAAAAATCATGGTAAATTATTAAAATAAGAAAATAATAATAATTTAGAGAAAATATGTTAGTTATTTAAAAATTTTCTCAAAAAAAAAATGTTAATTATTTTAATTTTTTTTGAAGGACTCCATTTGGTACAACCATAGCATGTAAGACAATCATTTTTTTTTAATATAGTATAAAATATAATATGATTTGGACATGAATTTATATCATTTGAAATTTTTATTCGAAGAAGCATTACTTTTTAAATTTATAAAACCTTTGGCAATAAAGATTCACTTCAAACGATGTGCTTTTTTAAAACGGAAAAAAATAGGGAACCTCCACTTTTTCTTTTTTGAGGGGAAAGGGAACATCCACTTTGTACAACCATAACAGGTAAAAATTAATATGGTAGTCAAATATAACCCAAAAAAAAAAAATTGCTAAAAAAATAATAAGTAGTAAAAGAAGGCTTATAAAAGGGGTACTTATATTGCTCCACAAGAATTCCCTTCAATTGGAATATCTATATAGCTGTAGGTGTAGCTTTTGTACTCCTTCCCTTCATCGTTTATAAGGCAAAAAGTGAGGGAAGATTCTTTCGATGTGGGACAAGCATAAGTTTCCTCGATACTATGCTCAGAGCCTTGCTGAGGAGTACAAAAGCAACGCCCACAATAGCAGTTTAGTATGTCTAGTTAATTCATTACCAATATCTAGAGTCATTGTTTAGTAATTAGGGTCTTTGTATGAGATAAGTCTTGAGTTTGAATATTCAGGGATATAACAACGCACTGTTAATATGACTTAAGAGCTCTTGTCTTATACAACCTAAACTACTAATATTCTAAGTGCACTAAAGTATATAAAGATTCTCTTTTATTAAAATATTTTTGTAGTACTTTTTAGTATGCTTAGACAATTCATTACTAATACCTAAAGTTACTAACAATTTCTTAAGTGAAGTATATTAAGTTTCCAAATCAAATTTGTAGGGGTAAAAGGCCCAACACTAGATCCTGGGCCGTGGGCCTGTCCGAGGAGACCTGTACATCCGAGGACAACATATCTTGAAGAGTTTGCCCAGCCTGATTCGATGCTGAAGTGTGAATCCCGTGGAAGAAAGCCTGATCCGAGGAGACTTCCTGCTCGGACTGTTAAAAGGGTGTCCTAGATGGGTACACCAACCTCAATCTTAGCTCTCCCAAAGAATCCCCCGATTTGTGTTGACCATAAGGACAGATGGCGAAGATCAGATATTAAGCAAAAGGCTGCTGCCACCACATTTATGGCCCTGCAGCTAACATCATGACCGCATTAATGGGAAAAGACTCCTGAACAGTGACCTCCATCATTTACAGCTGCCCCATGAAGACTCAAGATGGGAGCGGATGGGACAAATATCAAGGAAAGCCCACGTAATGGAATAGGGCATATAAATAGAAGAAGAAAGAACAAAAGAGAAGAAGAGGGGAAAAAAAAAAGAAATGAGAGCAATCAAGAGAGAGAGAAAGAAAGAGAAAAGCCCACATAATATCTGTATGAACATACTCCTTGGACAGTGCCGAGAAGAACATTGTATCCCTTAACCATCTTATCAATACAAATCTGGTCATAATCATACTTTGGCTTTCAACCCATACGTGTCCAATCAAGTGTTCTTCAACCCACTCTCTTTACAAATTCATTGTTAGGATATCACATACAGTCTGAGCCTCCAGCTATTCTGTTGATAGGCCCAATCACCAAATTTGTGTCCTTACAAAATTTAAACACATAATTGCATTGACTAACGAAGTACAAATAATATTATATTTTCTAAAAACAATTATATTCATTGCAGCTATTCGTTATATTGAATATATAGTTGCACTAATGAATCATGGGAGAAATTGGCTTTTGCCCTTATTTTTAAAAAAATCTAGACAATGTCCTTATTTTGAAACTATTAAGCACCGTGTCCTTATTTTGAAACTTAATTTTAACAAAATTGAGTTACAAGTGGAACTCGACTTTAACAAAGTCGAGTTCTATGCATATTTTGTCACTTAATTTTTTTTTGAAAATTTAAGTGAAGCTCGATTTTTCACTTAAGTGAAACTCAATGTAAATTTTTCACTTAAAAATTTACATATAACTTGATTTTAAAAATATTGAGTTTTATACAAAACTCGATTTTATTAAAATCGAGTTTCAAAAATAAAAATATTCCGTTAAATAGTTTCAAAACATGAATATTGTCTTAGATTTAAAAATAAAAAATAAAAACAAAAGCGCATTTTTCACCTATGAATCATACCTTATAAAATGTTTACAAAAATATAATAATAATAATAATAATAATAATAAAAAAATAAAAGAATCATACCTAAGTCTTCCCTGTCAGCTAGAAATGCTAAGGCTCTCTACCGGGTTCTATGATTGGCCAAAGCTTCACATCAACAAAAAGGGAGAAGGAAAATAATGCAGTATATCTATAGAATAATAAGTATACATACTTAGATGTTATGAATCAGTATGAAATGACATTGCAATTTACAAAAATGCATGGGATGGAATGGAATCCCACATTCTACATGGACCCCGCCTAGTGTCTCCCCTTAAGCGGCAATACAGCTTTTCTAGGGTTCCTCACTTTTTTCTTCCCCACTTTTAATTTTCAAGTGTGATAGGTACGAATTTTCCTACTAAAATATCATCATAATTCATCCTGCGTTTTCCTTTTTTTTAAGAAAAAAAAAAAATTCATCCTCTATCTCTCTTATCTGTCACACTTTTCCGTTGTATTTTGAAAATAAGACCAAACCAATTGGTTCAATCGATTTGATCCTGAACCAACCTTAATACTGACCTGGTTATACAAAGAGGCTGAAAGTACATCTAAAAATTGGTAAGAAACTCGAAGGTTTAACCTTGTAAATTGAGAACCGAAAGGATTACCCGTATGAGATCCAAAAAAAAAAATTTTAAGCTGTTGCAAAATAGAGTTTTGAATTTGAAATAAGCATTTGTTAAAACCTAATAAGAGTTGTTGTTGCGAAATGGTACTTCAGGTTTTAAAAATATGTTTTTAAACTCTAACATCGTCTAACCAAACAAACTTTTATAGTACTAGTATTAGGTGTGTCAAATGTCAAAAATTTGACATTTGACATTTGACACACCAAACACCAAAATACCTTCCACATCAAATGTTTTAAATGTTAAAAAATTTAACATTAATGAACAATACAATTTCATATTTAGAACTGTATAGGCATAAAATCTTATATGTGCTCAACATATTTTGTTGTTTTTTTATTCCAATTTCTCTCTCCCATGTCACATCTCAATTTCCTCTCTCCCGTTCTTTCTCTCTATCTCTCTCTTTGTCAAATGGGGCCACAATAAAATATATTTGTTTTGTTAATTTTTTTAATATAGATGAGGTTTGTTTTAAATTATTTTAATGTGATGTAGAATGTATCGTAAAATTGTATGTTAAAATAGATAAAGTAACTTTTTGATGTGTCAAATGCTAAAATTTTTAGAATAGTTAATGCTAGTGCTCTTATTCAGGATGGTTGAAAGATTGTAGAGAGAGTTTTTTTGCTTTAGCTAGGGTTGGTCTCACCATCTCAGGTCTCATATCTTTTTATTTTTCTATAAGGTTAGATGACTGGCTTCTTATGCTTCTTAAAATACTTGGATTTTGTGAAGAAAAAAAAATGTTTTGGACCTAACATTAATCGATCTCAGTATCAATAAATCAAGATGCATAAAGATTCGAATAGGTATAGAATCAAAGCATGTTTGGGAAAAATCTTAACGTAAAATGTAAATTATGGATTTCTCTCCAAAATATATTTCAATTTTATATAATATGATCAGCATATTATATATATATATATATATATGTGTGTGTGTGTGTACGCGCGCGCATGTGTCTAGTATATATAAATATATTTGAGTTAATTACAATCTGTCCACATGTAATTTGCATCGAATTTGATTTGTCAACTTATGATTTAAAAAGAATTTGCAATTAACACAGTCTTTTCACAAGTAAATCACTTGAGCTAAAAAATATTGTTATACTCGAGTTATGTAAATTGAATTGTATGTTGCGCAAGTGAATGTTGAGTCTCACATAAAGTGTTTATTAGATTGAACTAGGCTATATAAGTGATTATGGGAAGCCTCAATTGCAACTTGATTTGTCATTTGGGGCATGGCTTTGAAACTTGGATTACTTAAAGAACCAAAAAATGGAGAGGGACAAAATTTTTTAGGTTGGACCGATGTCAAATAGAGGTCGAACTGTGATGTATTATTTAATCTTTTAATAAACTTAATTCATAAGTTTTTCTTATATATAATAATTTTCCATAGCTTACCACATAAAAGGTGTGTGGCCCAATGATTGTCACTTAATTAGGACATGCAAATGAACGGCATATAAGCCTATTTTATTAAAATTTACATTTTATAAAAGCACATGCAATTAGTAGGAAAATTATCTGTTATACGGTGGCCTCTTACAACCCATATTTAAAAATAAATTATCCGAGCATAAGAGTGAGATTAAATATTGTGAATCCAATCCATTGCATGTGAACTGCACAACAACTTGGTTAGAATTTTCTCGATATCCTATAGAACCCTTGCTAGCCCAAAATTAGTATTTATTTATCTTTTAACAAGAAATTGGTTGTTAAGAATTTTGTAATTTAATTAATACATTTTAATGTTTTCAATAAAGATGTTTAAGATTCGAACTCCCGTTTCTACCTATTGTAACTATTAAAATATAAAATAAACAAGTAAAAATCAGTCAAATTTCAGTCTTTCAAACACAAGCTATGCCTCTTTTGGTCAATACAAAATTTTAAAGCAGGGAACTTTGTAATGCAAATGTAACTTTTAGTCTTTAGGGTAATGAACGTATGTATATTCTATTACTCTCTCTTGGGATCCACAGTTATCTTTCCAAACTAACGAAAATAAAGGACATTTTGTATTTCTAAAACATTTCTACAATTAAAGAAGAGGAAATTTGGTACTTTAAAAAAAAAAAAAAAAACAGATGAGGAAATTTGGGGCTTAAAAACAGAACTTTATTTACCAGTTGTGGTTTGACAGTTGGTTGATTGTGGGGACACCGGACACGTGTGCTGCTCTTGATATTAATATGTCAAAAAAAGTTCAGTGTCTTTGTTGCTCTTGATATTAATATGTCAAAAAAAGTTCACTTTTTTGTTTTGTTATATTTTTTACAAAGCCCAAATTGAGTTTTTTTTTTTTTTTTTTTTTTTTTTTTTTTTTAACACTTGGAATTTGAGTGTCAATTTAGTCTTTGCATTTTCAATTTCAACAATCAAATTTTGGACATTATGTTTATGCACCAATAGTTCATGCATATAACTATGATCACTGCTTTTGTAATTTTTATATATTTATTTATTCTTTTTTACACAAATGGTTTGATAAATGAGTTATAACATCATTCAACGCTCCACCACTTGCACGAGTCCTGTCAATTCATTTGATTTTCGTTCTTGTGAACATATTCTCACGGGTTTGGCTACAACTCAATATGTCAGAAAAAGTATCTAAAAATTTGAAATTATAAATTTGGAATATATTTTCATTTTGAGAGAATTAAAAAGCACTATTTTGTGGAAATGTTCTATACATTTGTCCTTTCTCATTTAAGAAATATGGGTGATGAGGCAAAATCATGGGCATAGGATATGATTTATTTTATAAAGATTTTATTGAAAATTCTATTTGTCACAAAAATAATGTTCAAAAAGTTTATTGTTCAAATATAATTAGAGTGATTCTAAAGGTGGATTATCTATTTGAGGAGAATCAACTTAGCTGTGCAAAAACTGAATGGACAAAACTTAGGTACATTTCTTTAAAGATTAAATTTTAGGTTCTTCAATTTAATTCAACTATATGGTTGTATGGGCCAATGAGTTATATAGTTTTTTTTAGGAAATAAGTTATATAATTAAATTTAATTGTTTCAGGAGAAGATAACATCTTTTGTATTGTATTAATCAATGTAGATACATAATTACTTGAAAAATCTATTACGTAATGTCTAAGAAACTGTACTAAGGTTTTACTCAAACTAAATTAAAACTAACTTAAAAATGCAAGAATGAAATTATTTTATTTTAATTAGTATTCACTTTTACAAAATTTAGTTGTGTGTTGCACTTGGGCTTTTTATTATGACTTAATTAAGGAATATCTTAAGAGCACAAGTAAAAGTGTATTTAATATTTTATTAAATGGTATTTTTCATACATCTTTTAAAATATAAATTGAAATCATGCACAAATATATATTTAAAAAAATGTAACTAAACATAATTGCAAAGAATTTGTGTGTACAAGGAAATTATTGACAAGCATATTCTTATTTTTAAAAATGTTTATTGCAACTCATAACTAAATTAATATTTATTACTCCTTAGCTATAACGCTATAATATAGCTCCTCGCGCATAAAAACAATGCTCCAGTAGTGGAGCTAAATCCATATTTTTTAGCTCCACATGAACAGTGCATATTTATAGATAAATGTGCACTGTTCATGAGGGCTAAAAAAATATATATTATTTTATTAAATTTCTCTCTCCTCTCTCATTTTAAAAAATAATTTCTCTTTCCTTCTCTCTCTCTCTCTCTCTCTCTCTCTCTCTCTCTCTCTCTCTCTCTCTCTCTCTCTCTCTCTCTCCGGTTTCTCTTCTTCTTCCTTCTTCCTTCTCCCTTCTCATTTTTTTTTCTCTCCCTCATCTACTCTCTGCTTCGCCGATTTGTTCCACATCGCCATCCCACGCTGGCCCATGTCGCCTTCTCACGCCGCCTTCCCATGCCGTCTCATGCCTCTGCCGGCCTCCACGTCACCGACCCAAGCCCCAAGCTGCCGATCCACGTCTCCATCCCATGCCATCCCACGCCTTCATTGGCCTCAACGTCACCGCCCCAAGCCGACCCAAGCCCCAAGTTGCCGATCCATGTTGCCGATCTGTTCTCTTTTTTTTTCTTTTTTCTTGCTCTGGACTACTGGTGGTGGTGGTGGTGGTTGTGGTTGTGGTTGTGCCGATCTGTTCTCTTTTTTTTTTTTTCTTTTCTTTTTTTCCTGCTGTGGACTACTGGTGGTGGTTGTGGGTGTGGTTGTGGTTGTGCCGATCTGTTCTCTCTTTTTTTTTTCCTGCTATGGACTACTGGTGGTGGTGGTTGTGGGTGTGGTTGTGGTTGTGGCTCTGGCTGATGGTAGAGGTAGTTGTGGTTGGTGTGGTGTATATTTTTTAGGTGATGGGATATATTATTTTATTGTAAGAGATATATTATTTTATTGTGATATTTATATTATTTTATTGTGTTGAAAGCTAAAATAGATCCACTAATGCAGCATGTATGTAGGTAAAATAGATAAAATAAATTTATGTAAAGTTAAATAACTAAAATTATTGCTCCATTGCTATAGATACTCTAATATATTTTTGTTTTTTATCGGAAAAAAATTGAAGAGGAGTAGTTTTAAGGGCATTACTTGGAAGAAGAAACATGAATAAAATTATTTTATTTCATTATGAATATTTCAATTTATTACCATATCGAACTTATATTCGAGAAACACCATGTTCTTCAAAACTCTACATTCTCTTCATAGGGGGCCCCCATTCTCGAGCAATACAACCAAAAAATGTCATATGTCGAGTCCACAGCGTGAATTCCAATGGGAGGGTTCAATCCTGACAAAAGCTAAGACGAAACAGGATCCTCTCTGCAGGACTACCCATAGATCATGTCTTTGGACAACAAAGCTTGCATGTGGGTTTATTCTTTATTGGAGTTTGCAGAAACTCACAAAAGGATATATGAGCAAGGCAGAGAGAATTTCTCACTGACATTTGGAGGACCCCGCACCATGTCCTTCAATTCCAATTTTCTGTTACCAAGACTATAAGAATTTTGATTTCCATAGGAGTTAGCATTTTTCTGTTGCAGGCTTTGGCAACAAGCTAATCTCTCTTTTTTAACTGTAATATATATATTTTTTAAGGTTCAGTTGCCATGTGATTATTTAATCCATTTCAGTGATTTTTAGTGATCTACTTTGAAAATCCCAAACCCATGTGGAAAAATGAGATATGGAATGTTTGATTCGTGTACTTATTATCAGTTAATTAAGTTTTAAAAGATGCGACCTTGTGAACTTCGAAAGTAGTTATAAATAATACACTTCTGGGGCTCAATGATTATAATAATACAAAACAAAATACAGTTCTGCAAACCATATTAGAAGGCCTGATTGGACCAAGAAACGAAGAATCAGCTGGCTTAATGTTTTAGTCATAAGTGCAAAACCGATTACTATTGACTATGTATTAAAAACTTCTTGAATGTTTGAAATTAACACTATATATCATCTCTCTCAAAAAAAAAAAAAAAAACTCTATATATCATGTGTTACATGACAAATGTGAGACACCAATCTGTTTTACATATGGCCAAAGGAAGATATTCCTTAAACATATGGGAAAAAAAAAATAGAACAATAAGTTTACTCATGTTAAAAGAAAGGGGCATGTAAAACAGATAGCGGATATTTTTTTTGAGTAAAGAGACCACCAGAAATTAGCACACTAGAAATTCAAGAAATAGAAAAGCATTAATAGAAATTATTGTTAATAACGACAGAATTGCGTAAAATTTGGTGATAAGAAGGAAAACAGTTTTTTAGGTTGGCAAATTCCATGACTTATAACTTTGATTAAATTTGTATTGAGTTATCATTAATGCAAGATTATTGTGCGAGAAGCAACACAAATGAAGAAGAAATTTGTAATTTAGATAAAGTCTCTATTGAACTTCGATTGCACTTGACACACTTGATTTATTAAGACTTGGGGACCTTGTTTTATACAAATTTTTTAATCATACACTTTTCAGAGGTGAAGAAAGGCAGAAACTCAAAGCAAACTGAGAGAAGAATCTAGCCTCCATCCCAATGAATTCAAAAATACAAAAAGAGATATTCCTATCTAGTGCGTATTAATTTGTGTAATCAAATCTTGAAATGAATCAACCTAGTGTGAAATTGTGGTATTTAAATGTGTAGAAGTTGATTAATTCCTCTTAAAATCAATGGAGGAGTCAAAATTGTGTGTGTGCCTGTGTGTGTGTGTGTGTGTGTATATATATATATATATATAAGCACCGTGGGTTTTTTTTTTTTTTTTTTGGGTGTATTTAAACAATAACAATATTTCGACTAATACAAGAATACAAGAAAAAAAAAAAAAAGAGAAAGAAAAATGGGATAAAACATGTTATTTGGTTGATAACTTAATATATTGAACTTATAAATATAAATATTTTAATAATGTTTATAAACATATACATAAATATAGATATATTTATAAACATAAGGATAGTGCGTATACTGACATTAATTAATTGATACGAAAATATTTTATTTCTCTATCTCAAAACAATTTTACAATTTTGAATTTCAAATATCATTTTGACAACTTTGAAATTTATACTTAGAATATGTGAACTTTAAAAATCGAAGTTCTCAAAACTCAAAAGTATAGGGGAAATTAATTAATTAATTTATTGTTATTATTATTATTATTTTTTGATAGGAAGGGGAAATTTATTAGTAAAAAAGAAAAGCAACACTCTGAGCTCAGCCATTAGGCCTAGGACAAAAGGCATAAAAATTTGCACCAACAAATTCAAAACAAAAGCACATGTCCTAGCTAAGATTATCTTACTCTAATGTATTTATGTACTACTGTATGAGAATAAGATGCCCATAAATTTGCAAATTATGCACAGTCCAAATTGATGTTTTAGTGCTTAGCCCAAAGCACTGATATATAGTTTCGGTTTAGCACTTGTAGAAAAAAAGAAAAAAAAAAAGCACTAATGTATTTTATATATATATATATATATATATATGCTAATACTTGTAAGTTTTTTAATTAAGCAAGGTAGAATTAGGATTTGCATAGTTCCATGCATGAGGCCCAAACAGAAGAGCAAAGTCCGCTTTAGGTACTATGATGATGAGTACATATTAAAGTTAGAGCCCACTTTATATCTGCAATTGTACATAAGCACTCTGTCCTCCGAAGAAAAATAATCAATAAAAACCAAACTATATGTGTAGGCATTCACACTGTCCTGTTTCTAATTTCAGAAATCAGATTGCAGGGAATTTAGGACACTATATGGCATGGAATGTCGCAGCCCTTAATGAATGCAATCTACCATATCTATCAATATGAAAGAATAACAAAGAAAAAATTGTTCCAATTAAGTCAACAAATGATTGACATGGAACAATATATATACTTGTCGCAACATGAACACCAATATGTTTGCTATTAAGATTTTTGAAGTTTAGCTATGTACCTGTCAGTTTGACAAATTATCCCTCAGTTAAATTATTGTAAACAAACACAAAATTGTGTAAGCCATGACATTCTAACTGAAATTGACGTATGTAAAATATATGGAGCCCACAAAACGTTTTGATGGAACAAGATGAAAGAATCTCATAAAGGACGACTGATATTGTCTTCCACACAAAACAAAATCATAAAGTTTGATTGTATGACTAACGTTTCCTACACCCCATGTTTTTCTACACATGATTAGGTACACTCCAAGGAGTTGCCTAGTTGATGATAAATCTTTTTTCCAATTCCAGATTTCCTAAGATCCACAACAGTGAATCATGTTTCAATGAAACTGTTGCTGTTGAGCTCGATGCAGTACAGGAAAGTCACTCAGTTTGCATTAGAGGTAGCTAAAGATGAAACATTGAAACGTATAATGTCTAAAAGAGAGTTAGTAGAACGGTTGGCAATTAATCGTACGTGCACGGTTTGAATTTTGAGTCAATATGTTTTCACAATATGTTTTCACCAAGAAAAAATCTTGATTTTCCATTAAACATTAACAAGCCATATTGATTGAGCAAAGATTTCTATGTTCAGAATATAGAATTTAATGATCAAATTAATAAAACCAATAATTGAAGATGCTGACTGCTGTCAAACTCTACTTGGATTTTATTCCAGATATGTGGATGTGCGTTCATTCAGAATTTCAATCCTGTAAAGCCTGAACAAGGACAGAGCCAATAATATAACCTTGGAGGGCCAAATAAAAATATCATCATTAATTTTTTTTCTTTATATATATAAATATATATATATATACACACACACCATGTATGAAATCCTCTACCTCATGTATAGTAGTACAAAAGGGAATTATAAACAATATAAAATATAAGTTGAGTGCATCCAATATGTGTACTACAATATTATATTTATTAAATTTGAAAAATTGCGTAAATATTGACAAAAAGATTTGATATTTTTAACAACAATCGTTCATTTAGCTAAGCATCTTTTGTGTACTATACAAGTGCGGAAATACCAAAAAAAAAAAAAAAAAAAACACTAAGCATCTTTTATTTAAGTACTAGTTGTAAAGGCTAAAATTCTTATTTGCTTTCCTTTATTATTAGAGAATATTTTAAAATGTATTCATAATAATTTTATGAATATCCAATGAATTTATAAATTGGTATATAATTATAAATTAAGAATACGACAGTTTAGTGACACTGCATTCTCTTCTTCATGAAAAGAACTAGAGTTCAAGTCACTCCAATTATTATAAATATTGAATTCTAGAAAAAAAAATGATAATATATAAAACTTAATTATCACTAATGAAATTGTGGCTCTATTTAAATGATTATAGATAGCCGCCACATACTTTCATATAGAAATTATCATTTAAAAATATATAAAAATTTTAATTAGGATTTAAGGTGTAATAAGTCGAAGTGTCTAACTATCTTTATAGTCTTCGTCTCAAAAAAAGAGTTTGAAGTGTGTCTAACTGCTTTACCTGTTCATATATATAAGCCTATCTGATCAATCAAGATACTTTTTTAATATGCACATATATATTTTGGATTTTTTTAAAAGTGTCTTAAGATATTTTTTAATATACCCTAGCTTCAATTACATAACTCTCTTATTATTATTTTTTAATGAATTTATTTACCTGTCACTGGTTTACCCAACTCTCTTATTCTTAGCGAGGGACATGCTTCAGTCATTGGTTTTTCTATCCATCAATCTTAATCATGGCACCACTAATTTTATTATTTTATAAAAAAAAAAGTTTGGTTATTTGATCTCCTTATACTCTGCCGTGGAGCGGTGGAGGCTTGGCCGAGACATTTAATATAAATAATATAAGCAGCAACAGGGACATGGTTTTTACTTTTTTGTACTTATCCCCTATCTATAGTTTTAAATAAGTCCATAAAGGCACCCTCATTGTTCTACACAGGCATCCAAAGTACCTATCGTTATCTTACCTACAAAAAGTCTTAAGCAGTAATTAAGCGGAAAGGTTTTGCATTGGACTCGATAGAATGTTATTAGATATGAATTTTTGAATACATGACAGCATTTTGTTAGATACGGTACACATGACATTAGACCTAACAAAAAACGTCGACACACTTTGACTCATTTTATGTGTGTAATATAAAGAACTAAGAAGTCAGATAGTAAATAATATTGAGAGCATCAAAATTATCAAGAATTTTGTTGAGAATCCCCTGTCTATGCAAGAAGTCATATATGATAAATTACTGCACAAATACTTTATTTGCTGCAAAACAAAGAGATACAATTCAAATTGGGCCTATGGCCATCTCAATCCAAAGCCTAAATAATCAAAGGCGACGGATTAGAGATAGGTATTGGCTCATTCCAATTCAAAAAGACAACCCATCTGGTATTAGCATGTCTTGAATCTCTTTTGCTTTTCTTTTCTTTTTTTTCTTTTTTTTTTTTGAGAAAAAGCTTGTCTTGAATCTCTTGATACGAATAACTAATGAATTTCACCATTTAACAACTATTCTAACAATAAGAAATAGTTAAATTGAGATATTATCGTGAAATAGTAAAATAGTTATTGTAAGAATTGAAATTGATATAAACGTATGTCTCCATTCTCAATGTAATGATGGCTAAACATAATTGGCATATTTTGTTCTTCTTGCTCAGCATAGTGTTAAAGAAAATGATTTTTAAGTTGAGGTCACTTTCACTTCTTTTATCCTCCAATATTAATATATTGTGTTTGTGTTGCATGCTTTTTCATATTCTAATTTTGCTTTTTGATGTCACTTTCGAAAATCCTGCGTCAATTGACAAAGATACTTGGACTCATCTTTTTTTTTTTTTGGTAATCACTTGGACTCATCTTCAACCTTCGTCCAAACCTCTAAACTTGCATTTCTGATACCCAAAAATCAACTGATCTCATAAAAATAATACACAACATCAAACTAGCTTCATCAAAAAAAATATTTATCATTAAAGTTACACTGAAATAAGTTACTTTTACCATAACCTTAATTACCAATTAAAATTAAAAGTATAAAGTAAAATAAAATGGTAAAAACTAGAAAGATCACCAAAAAAAAAAAAAAAATGAAGTATAATGTATTAATCTAAGCAGGCTTTTGAAATGGGCCTCATGTATTAAACCCCTCAGGCCCAATACAAAATGGCTATTACCCAATTTTTTCATCTGGGCCCAATGCAATTTGTTTTTAATAAAAATTCCCAAACAGCAAATATATATATATCTCCAATCCAAACGGATTGGATTAGCTTACACTTAAAGTTTGGAAAAACAGTCCGATCAGAACTCTTTCTCTCTTCGTCAAAACTTCACACACACATATTTATTAGGGTTTTTCGAAAATTTACAGTCTTTCAATTTTAGTCTGATCAGAGATTATTCCACAACCATGAACTGCGAAGTTTGCCAACTCAAAGATTTGGTAAGCTTTTTCCACATTCACACAAAAAATTTATAAATATTGAGCTTGATTTTAATCACTATATAATTGAATATATATATATATATATATATATAAATTGCTTTGTAGGAAGTGGAGCACTTCGAGATACGAGAAGTTCTACGCTGTAAGATACTATTTTTTTTTTCACTCAAATTTTTTGTTTTTGTTTTGGGTTTTTAACTATAATAAGGTTTCTTTTTTGGTTATTGATTGGAATAGAGTTTTGAGGGGAAATTTTGTGTGCAGGCATACTACACACAATTGTGTTTCATCGGGCATTAGGTTTAGTGCGACCTAAAGACATTGATTTGGAACTTTTTGATGTTACCTATGTAAGTCATTCTGAAATTTGTTCTCTTTCTTTGATTGGATCAAGTCTTTGTAGTTGCGTATTTGAAGTAGTTAAGGTTCAGTGAATATATGTCCAAAGTATAACATTTCATTGGTCATTAGGTGTTTGATAATGGTTTACAAGGATTAGTTGTTGTGTTGGATGCCTTTGGTTTTGCTCTTTCTGTTTTTGGAGCTTATTTGCTTATGTATAGTGTTTTAAAGCTTCATAGATACCCACTTTCAGTGAATCAGCGAATGAGCCAAACCAGAAGTGCGTTTGAATGCGCTTTGTTGATTGCATATTAGCTGAGAGCATTGTAGAAAAAGAGGGGGATTTTTTTATTTATTTTTATTTTTCTGGGTCTGGAGCCTGCCAAAATAAGCTGAAAAGGCTGACTCTTTTTCTGGGCTTGCTAAACAAACTCTCAGAATAATGTTGTGCAGCAAGTTCCCACTGAAATATGCATTCACATTTACTTGCTTGCTTGAAGACTTGGGTTAGTGTCAATGGCAAATCATGTTGTAATCTAACACTAGTAGACACATGCCCACCTGTTTGACACCTAAACAAGTAACAATAAAATTTGTTCTTTGTCATTTAATGTTGGCCTAAGATAGCAAAGGGGGCTACCTTTTATGTTGAAGGACCTTCACAAGGTTATCTTATTGCATATATATTTTTTAGATGTATATTCCAACTTGCTAGTGTTATTCTATATCGTTCTTTTCATTGGATTGGTTGAAGCCTTCAATGTCATTTCTTGTTAATGCAACCCTTCGTGTTGTATAGGTGCAATGTGGAGATGTGGAACTTGAAAAGAAAATAGATGAGAAGATTGAGCACTTCATTAGTTGGGTAGAAAAACACCCAAACAAGAAAAGTCAGGTCTGTAGTTTGCCCGTGGCTTTTAGTAACCATATGATATGATTTGTGGGTGGTTTGTAAATATCCTAAAGACCTTTTTTTTCCTTCCCTTAAAGGTGAGTCTGTCAATCTTTAAAGTTGCATTCGGTATATAGCAAACATGTTCTTATTTTATACTATTATCAGTTTTGAATATTGTGTATCAGACAGTCATGGATGTGTAATGCATATCTATTGTTCATTTTAGAGAAAATCCAAAATGTATTCACTTTCCATGATTAAAGGATTTGAGTTTTTGTTTCAGAAAATGCCGTTATCACTTTATGTTCCTTCTTTGCTATATTTTAATTCTTGCCTTGTGGAGTTTGTGGTAGCATATTACAGTTAGCATCTTTGTAGCATGCACATAGATTCTAGAGGGGGAAAAAATGATATAGTGTTTTATACAGGATTTTGCGTCAGATACTTATTTTGTTGCACAGCTTCAGTTGCGTCATTCTTTCCGATGTAATTGTAGTTTGCACCTTTTTTTTTTTGGGTCCAATCTCACTAATATACTGCTGTATGATCAAAGCAGATATGCTTGTCTTTCTATGAAGTGAAAAACAAACAGCCATATTGGTTCACTAATAAAATTGAACGTCTATATTGGGAACAATGGTATATCAACCTGAATGTTGCCCAACACCCGAAGGCACATTCTAGCAAGTCTCATAATTCCAAAGTGGTAGTTGATCCAGGAGGTACAATTCCTATTGTGCATTGAATAGAAGATTTTATAGTGCTTCATTCCTCCCAAGGTAAACTGATATCTGCATTCCTTATGCGTGCAGAGGAGGAAAGAGTTGCTCGAAGGGCAGCAGTTGAAGCATCTCTTCGTGAGGTATTGTTTCAAATAATAAAATTTGTGAATGAGAAGAAGGATCATGTTCCTCCCATACCAAATAGTGATGGTGTTGTCTATTTTCCCCATGAAATCACTATCCCTAGGTGAGTTTTCCTTTTATCTCACCTCATCTTACTGGTATCTATGTTAATTTCGTTATGTTTAGTTGAGTATTTAAAAGCCTTTGTTTTTTAACTTCTGTTTTGGAAAATTGTCAAGTTTGTTGCTTATTTGATCTTTTACATTCTATGTGGTAGAGTGGCATTTTATTGGACAAGTCATATGTTATTATGAGGGCAACATTGTGTTTTAGACATGTTCATGAATTTTACATAATGAATTGATTTTGTCAAATATCATTCTCATATTTCTTACAAATTACACCCATTAAGTTTGACATGTTTTCATTTTTGTCCCTATTCTCTCAAAATTTTTTTTTTTTTTTTTTTTTTATTTCAATTTATTTAACTTACGTCTGTGTCCAATGTGGTCCTTCCATCTACTTTCGACAAATGGGCTACTGTTAAGCCCTAAAAATGATGTAGTTTTGAATTTTTCAGTTTCTAAATCTTAAAAGGTAGAAAAATCACTTCTTTAATATTATTGTTCAAAAAACATATAAGAAATCGTTACAAAATTGTTTTTTGTGCTTGTTGATAAAGCGGCAAGCCTATAGCCACATTGACGCCGTAAGCCACCACTGTGAACACTTTCCTCACTGGCACAACTAAAAAAAACTTCATGCTAGGGGCTGCACAACCCAACCTGGGAACCAAACACCAACCTTGCCTGATTAAGCAAGTTCCGCAACAACACCAACCTGGTGATACCTCTCATCAATCACCTTCATCGTTCTTGCCCCTATCCCTACATGCTAAGCCATGGCCAACTTGCTGTCAAACCCAATCACCCAACTGCTACACAGCGGCCAAAAATCTCATCATGCCAAAGCACCACATCACCCAAAACTCAGCCCCTCAGTTCGTCACAAACACCACCCAATCAACCCAACCCATCTGCCATATAGCCTTCCACACCATCCTCTGAACTCCATCATCTCCAAATATCGTGCTGTTCGAAGCCACCCAAGGGCAATCGCAAACCATGTCGTCAATCCCAAGCTACTAGCTTGAGCTCTTCACCACCCAGTCACCAAGAAATGGCGCAGAGAGAGAAGGAGAAAGAAATAGAGGATGTAAATTGGGAAAAGCTTTGGTTGAGGAGGAAGATAATTTTATTTTAAAAAAAAAACACATATGTAGGAATTAGTTGAAATATTTTTTTTTTTTGGGGGGGGGGGGGGTGTGTTTAGTATATAATTTTATAGGGAAAAATTTTCAAAATTACATCATTTTGGGAGACTTAGTGGTAACCCATTTTATGGAGGTGCGTGAAAGAACTACATTGGAAACAGTTGTAAGTTAAAGGGTGGGAATGAAGAAAAATAATGAAACTATATGGATGAAAATGAAAATAGGAAAAACATAGAAGGTCTTGAATCCATGATCTCACCCTCCACCTTGCTCTTAGAAAGGGAGGAGGTACAATTTGAGTTACAGCTTATAGGCCTGGGGCTAGGAAAATTACATACATATTAAAGTTGATCAAATGTGAGCTAACAAATTTTATTCAGAAACTGAAAGAATATTGAAATGCAAGGATTTCATGCTTTAAATAACTTATAATTGTGCCTTTTGTATATAAAAGAGTTTTTTAGTCTGTACATGCAGGTGGCACCTCTTTTTATGCTGTATGACCTTTTTGTCTTTGTTTAATTCATGTTATTGGTTGTCTAAACTTGTAATTTATTTAAGATAGTTTTATTCCTGCAATAAGGAGGATGGGGCTAAGATAGTTTGAGGGGATGAATTGGTGATTTGTGGGTGAAGGTATCATGGAAGGAGGGTGGCTATAGGAAAGAAGTAATTTCATTTACTTTTTGAAGTGGCAGAGATGCTTTTTTTTTTTTATTAATTTTTTTAATGAGATTTGAGTATTCTAAATGGGTGATATAAATGCCAACAAAATTGATGTAGTCATGAAGGATTAATTTGTTGCTAACTCACAAATTCGTCTATTGAAGTTAAAGCGGTGTGATTTTAAATTTGTAGTTATGTGTGTTCTAGGCTTAAAATTTAATTTGGTTTTCTTTTTTAACAAGTAATGATTATTTTTATATTTAGGGGCAAAACTGTATTTTCTGCAATCTGTTTTGATTAAAGGTACGTTTGGTACACTGTAATGGAATAGCTATTAAATAGGAATAACCATTCACTTGTTTGGTTAGGTTTTTATTATTAAAATGAAGAATAGCTATTCCTTCTCAATATGCTTGTAATTGCTATTCCATAACCTACATAATTAACTATTAAAATAAAGTTTCCAAAATACCCAAAGCTACTACTGCTATTCTCTTCTCCATTAGATTCTCTCTCTCTCTCTCTCTCTCTCTCTCATTATTTTTCATAGCTTCGTTGATGATTTGTTGAAGTTTTCTTTAGGCTTTTGATGAGATTTCTTTTACATTTTCTTGGTTGTTCTACCACCATGAGATAATGGATGGTTTTTTTTTTTTTTTTCCTTCTTCCTTCTATCAAAATGGATGGGATATTTCTTTTAATTCGTCTTTTTAATACCAAAAAATATATACAAGAAGAATACCAGTAACGCACAATTCCCAGCATCGCAAATCTTCATTATTTGGTGGTGGTAGAAGTCTGGCTTCAGATGACAATACTCAATTTGAGTTTAAAAATAGGGAATTCTTTTTAAAAGGGTATTATATCACCCATTTAATTAATTGTTTGCTGTATCCCCGCCGTGTCATTTCTTGGTTTTTCAAGAAATGAATTGTTGCTATGTCCCATGTCATGTTTGTCTGTGCTATGTAGGTTTTTAGTTTACTAGTCAAACTAAGAGTGCTAATACTATTAGTACAAGAAAGAGTCCTTATATATATATATATATATATTTATTTGTGCTCAATAAACTCAAAGAATATATGAAGTCAATAAAAATTGGAGTGTTTTGAGCATCAAGGCATGTGGGCTTTCACGTGTTATTTTCTTCCTCTCTTCTTTCTTTCTTATATATATATATATATATATATATATATATATATATATATATATATATTTGTGCTCAATAAACTCAAAGAATATATGAAGTCAATAAAAATTGGAGTGTTTTGAGCATAAAGGCATGTGGGCTTTCACGTGTTATTTTCTTCCTCTCTTCTTTCTTTCTTGTCCTATTGTTCATGGGTACTTGTCATACGGATCCTGAACACCACAAATTTCTCTCCTTTCCTCTCTCTTTACAACTCCATGTCAAGCCCTTTTACATATCAAAACCCTAAAACCTCACATACTTTATCAAATAGCCATTTAAAAAATAGGAGCATCAAACTTTCTAGCCAATTTTAAGCCCAACCCTTCCTTCTAAGGCTCTAAATCCTAGATACACAAATCCTCATAAACCTTAACCCGCCACAAGCACATGTATACCCCCAATTTGTTCTACATCAATTGTGTTCACATGATTAATAGTTGTCAGTACTGTACATCATATAACTACTTTGTAACATTAGTATATAGTCATGGAGCCAGGTAGGTCAGCTTGAAGACTTGGTCATGGAGCCAGATAGGTTCTGGTTACAGTTGTAGTTGCGTGACATATACATACTAGAGGAAGGCCACTGCGATTTCCTTTCATGCATAGTACCTTTGGGGCATTTTTTTCCTATGCAGAAGCATATATTGATGGCTATTTCTGGTCTCTGTTGGCTAATAATTGCTCCTGTTGGTCATGCCTACAATTATAGTTGACAAAATTATAGGATGGTTAATTTTAGTATATATCTAACCAAAAAGTAAAAAATCTACGTTAGAAATATAAAGGTTGCCATCTTAAACAAAGGCCAAAACAATGTGTGGACTGTATTTAGTGAAGGTTGCCATCTTCTGCCTATTCTACCTACTATGGAAACCATTCATGCTTCAGTACCATCAGGTTGGCTCTTGGCAAACTATTCTTTAGTTGATAACAAGGTCAAGCTTAGGTCCATTTTGCTGATACTTTGTTGCTGTTCTTGTGAACAGACTTGGTTGTAATTTTTAGGAAGCTCTTCATTTAGAGCTTTCTTTTGTTAATAAAATTCTATTACATATAACAATAACTGTTCTTCTGAACAAATAAGCTGCATCTTTGTGCAACAAATGTATTTAGAATCATGAGCATGGGGTCAAATTACATTGATTGACTGCCCTTCATGCATTATTCTTGCCTTTGTTAAGAGGGTGTTGTTTCTTCTAAATTCCAATAATTTCTATTAGGAAGTTTCTCTCAAGCTCATGATTAGAGTGCTGAGTTTATGTTGTGCTGCCATTGGCCAGTTCATCAGATTCTGCATTTGGAATGGACATGATCAAGAGGATGCTCCAAACTGGGCATCCAACTATGCTCAGCTGATTATCGAAGTTGACAATCTATACTACTTATTCCCAGTGTGTTCCAGAAGTAAAATGGATTCTTATGTTAATATCTCAGTGTGTATATATCAGGTGGGCGCAGAGAGCTGCTGAACCCAGCAACAGTTCGAAAGTAAATCCTAGGTGCATTTTAAGTTTGCTTTGTCTCTGTAAAAATATTCTTCCTTTATAACCTTCCCTTTATCCCCTTCTCCATTTCCCCTTTGTCTATTCCTGCTGATGCACATATTGTCTATGTATATAATGAATTGAGACCAGTTTGATCAACCAGGACCATATAGGTCATTTCATATTATGGGCATGTTACACGTTTGCTTGCTGATAAATGATGAAGTTGTATATGCAATATGGTCCATGTTCTACCAGTGGAACTGGCATCTTTAAAGGTTCCTTAGCCAAATATTCTTTGTGCTGGCATATATATGAAAACGATCAGGTTGATAATTTCATTGATATTCAACTGATGCAGAGGGCATTCTTTTTATATTCCATCGTGGGACCCAAACCCTTAATTACAGGTATATGATATTGACACATGCTAAATGTGAAATATATACAATAAAGTCCACTCAGGAAGGATGTTAAAGTAGTTGGCATATATTTGTCATGCAAATGTATCTGCTAATAAATATTAGTGTGATGTAATGCTTCAAAGGTCAAAATATCAATATCGAATTATTGCAATTTAAATATGTATCGATGTATCTGCCAAGTGTGGCCGGCATCCTGAATCCATTGGTTATTTTTTACGATATTGCAAAATTTGCGATGAATAAAAATCTGTTTGTAAGAGCATTAGATCTCGTCCCTTTTTTTTTTTTTTTTTTACATATTTACTTTTTCAAATATTACACATCACATTATTTATTTTACACAACATTTTATTAAAATATCAAAATTTTTTGATTTTTTTAAATTGTTTATTTTTCTTCACACACAACAAGTACCATCCGCTCTCTTTCTTATCTTCGAGATACATAAAAAAAGAATAAATAACTAAATGTAGAATGAGTATTGTCAATATATATTTACATAATTATACACGGATTGATGTAGGTTATTTTAAGGTAAAATTGTATAAACTTTACACTTATTTATTTATTTATTATTATACATGAATTAATGTGAATGCTCTAACTGGTTGGGCATCTTGTTGAATGAATTAGCTTAATTTGGCCTTCCTTTATAAGAATGGCTGGACATGGCAAGTTAAATGCGATTTTGATTAATGTCTTCGGGCTATGATGTATTTGTACTCTGATTTTCATGGAATGCAATAGAATGTCTTTCATACATGGCTGGAAATAAATTGGTATGTTTGGCTTTGCTTCATATAATGAACTTACCTTAAAAAATTATTTTCCCACCAAGAGCTTTATATTTCAATAGACACCTTACGGTATTTTCATTGGATATGGTTCATGTTCAACTCCATTAGTATTGAATTAAAATAAATAAATAAATCTTTAATTGATGGGCGTTGTGGAGTATCTTGTTGAACAAAAATGTCAAATCATCCGATCTTAACGTTGTGCCACAATTTGTCCACATAGTGAGTTGTGAGTGGTAAAGACGTGACTTCATATAAACCCATCATCACCTCTCTACCACTCACAATTCACTACATAGATAAATTATGGCACAAATTGTGTTATTTTATGTGGCACTAGCACAGCTCTATTTGCAAAGCACTCCCTAGTTTCCACCGACGATCGTAGCTCTGTTGAAAAAATTGCGGTAAATGGCAACCTCTTATTTTTGGATTGTTCAAAAATGACTCGGGTGGTGGTCCCAGGGCCTCAGGCATGAATTTGGTCACTGGGTTTTGTCACTATGTGAGAAATTGGCTTTAGAGGATGAATTTGCCTGCAGTAGTAATAGTTTTTAATCAAAACAGACAACATTGACCCCATTTTAGAATCCCATGTTGATGATTGTGGATTTCTCCTTCAAAGAATTTATTGTAAGAAGGTTGTATTTGTGTAAAAATTTGGCTTTATTTAGAGGATGAATCATGGACTACAACTTGCAAATTCCATAGCGTTTTTTTAATTTGGAAATTGAATTGAATGTGCTTGTAAGCCGACAAAGCATGCCTTCATAGAAGAAAACAAGAGTGTAGATGCATTATTGACTACTAATATGTAACTCGTGCTTATGCACATAAATGATGAATTGTAGTGATGTTATTGATGTTAGTTTAGGTTATTATATATATATAACAACATTAGTTCAACCAGAATATTTGGAGGTAATAAAATGATTTTTCTTTACAATTTTAATGATATTGGTTGCGTCATAATTTTGAAAATTACTATTGGACACTACATATACAATATCAATGTACTATCACTATCTGTGAAATGCTACTAAATACAACACAAAATAAAAGAATAAATTGGTTTAATAGTATCTCCTAAATTGATTGGATAAGTGCATAGGATTGTTTAGCTCAATTTCAATTTGTTACATTCAAAATCTTCACATACAAAATATCTAAATAGAAATAGTACAAAAAAAATATACTCATTAGTTCAAAAAAAAAAAAAAAAAAAAAATAACAGCAAAAATCTGAATAATCTAATTTGTAGAAAAAGCTAACAGAGGCAAAATCTAATTTTGATTCTAATCAAATTTTATCTAAGATTTGGTTTTTTATATAAATATAAATAAATAAATAAATACATACATACTTATATATAACTTAGGTTTATTTATATTGGACTCTCCGTTTTTTACATTGAATTAACTCACTTGGCATAAGAATTTTAAAAAAAATTTAGATTAAATGGGACATATGACACAAAATTAAACTTTAATTGGAATTCAATTTTTACACTAAATAAACTCTCTTGGCACAAAAATTTAAAAATTTAGATTAGATGAGACATATGGCGTAAAATCAGACTCTAATTGAATTACAATTTGAAATCTAATTGAATTTTCTCTTGACTTTACTTCTTAATATATATTGTGGGGACCTGTGCTTGAGTTCTAGGCCCAATGAGGTGCAAGAGCTCAAGCCCAAGAACTCCAACAATAAATTTGTAGAGAAGTGGGTTGGAAGGATGGGCTAACGTGAGCAGAATAACAGGCCGGACAATTTAGGGATCACCCAAGTTCTGTAAAAATAAATGCTCTTTCTCCTTATTCCAGAAAATCTTTCCTTTGTTCTATTCACTTTTTTCTTCATACAAGTTATTTTTTCTCTCCTTCACGTTTGGGGGTCTCTCACATTATATACCTTTTATCTAGATGATCCTGAGCTTCCACTTGTTGGTCATCCAAGTCACTACTTGAGTACCTGTCCCATCAGACACCCACCCTGGCTTTTTGTGAGTTGCAGTAGCCAAGGTAACACTGTTTAGGGGGTCTCCTCCACATTAATGCGGCCAGAAAAGCAGCTGCTGCGCATTAAATGTGGAGGCAGTGGCCTGGCTTTCCCTTTGTGCCCCTGAAGTGCACGCCTGCTATTGGAGCCCTTAGCGCGTCCGTTTTGGCCAGTAGGCTTGGACCCGGAGAGGGATTCATGTGTCCGAGGAGGTAGTTCTCCTCGGACAGGCCCAAGGCCCAATATGGCAGCTGAAACCAGGCCCCCACAATAGCCCCTCAAAAGCCTTGGATTTCTTTTATCCGAGGAGAAATTTGGGGTTTTGACCCAAGGGTACGTGTGACGCGTGCAGAATTTTCGATTAACGCGCCCCCTTTATTGCGGTTACTGCTTCATAATTAGTGGGCGGGCTAATAAATGCCTGGAGCGCCGCTGTGACGGTTGACATTTGTTCTTGGAAGTCGAGCGGGGGAACTTCCACACGAGTGCCCTTCCTCTCCCCCTTATAAAAAGGGGGTCAAGAAGGAGTGGTCGCCCTTTACTTTACTTATTCTCCAAATTTTCAGTTAACTTCAGGCGCCTGACCTTCCCGAACTTTAGGCTTTTCTTCCCTCCGATTTAGGCCCTTTCTATATCCTCCCAGAGAGACTGCTACGCCGGTTCTTCCCCCGCGACTCAGACCCGACTTGCTAGCTTGATTCAGTAAGTACTGCCTTCCTTAGGATATAACCTCTTCTCTTAGTTACATTTCCCGGTCCCTCTTGCCCGTAGGATTTCGCCATACAGCGACTCCCCTTTGCCTCTATGGGTAGATTCAAGCATTTAGTGGACTCTCCGACTGGGTTAGAAGGCTTTAGGGCCAGGTACCGTATCCCGCGGGGAGTGGGTTTGAGGTACTGCTCCTCGGACCAGATTCTGACCAACCGGAGAACCGACGAGGTTGCTATCCCGATGATCGCCTTTTTGGAAGGAGGGATGACCATCCCCATGGGTAGGATTACCAGGGAGTACCTGACCAATCACAGACTATGCCCCCAACAATGCGCCCCCAATATGTTTAGGATCCTAGGATGTATAGATGCTCTTAGTGAGCAGATGAACCTCGGGCTCACATGGCACGATGTTGCGTACCTATACGAGTGCCATGCCTTATCAGGAGGGTACTATCTCAAGTCCCGGTCCGAGGAGGTGAGGCTAATCTCCTGCCTCCCCAAGTCCAACAAAGGCTTGAAGGACGACTACCTGGTCGTTTCCGGAGATTGGCACGACGGTCTTCACTGTCCGGTCAGGGAGGAAAAACCAGGTGGGGTACCTTGGGATGGCGCCCTTAGGGCGGAGCTTAGCTCTCCGAGATGTTGCAGTGTTGCTCATTTGCTTGTGTTTTGCTTCGCTCTTTTATATATATATATATATATATATATATTGTTCCGGCTGTGAACGTTGCGGATCTGACCTGATGATGATTTTTGCAGACAAAGACCACGTCTCTCCCAAGCCTGGCCTAGTCAACGTGAAAGCCCTCAACTATTTGCTGAGGTCCGAGGTGATCATCAGTGAGGACGGACAACTGCGGGCCGCGCATTTGATCTTGGAGTACGAGCCTTTGTTAAGGGATTTCCAAGCCATCGGCCAGGCAATCAGAGCAGGAAGTAGTCGGCTCGCCCGGATAGACGTGTCGAGGCCCAGGTTTTTGGCTGACCGGGATCTTCCTCCTGTTACTCCACCACTCCCAAGGATCCACCAATCAGTCCCTATCCCGTTCGAGGGACCCGCATCATCTCCTCCGTCCTTGGATACAGAGATTGATCAGTTCACACTTGGAGAGGCTCCTGCCAAGCACGTGGTCGAGATTTCAGATTCCGAGGGCGAGGTAGAAGAGTCTGAGTCTGGGGGTCCTCCAAGGTTGTTGCTAGCCCAACCAGATCCTAGTTCCGAGGAGGAGGAAGAAGGCATGGATCTGAGGCAGAGGACGGGATTGAAGGGCCTTATGGCTGGGAGGAATAAGGGGGCCGGATCGTCTTCTAAGAAGGTCCCGAAGACCCAGGCAGCTCCCACTTTGCCTCCTTTACCACCCAAGCCTCCGGTGGACCCAGGGCAGAAGGCGAAGGATAATCTTAAGAAGAAGAGGCCCATGGAGGCGCTTGAAGAGGGGGAGGTGCTGCCCGCCAAGGGAGTGAAGCAGCAAAAACGGGCGGACCCCCACGACAAAAGGGATAGAGTGGGGGAGGTGTCCGAGGAGGCTGCTTCGCGCTGTGTGCAGCGCGTGTGGGCCCCCCGGCTGGAGCTGGGAGGCGCTGCTATCCCTTGGGACGCCACACTCTGGTAATCCCAGAGGGAGAATGCCGGAGCTCTAGCCGACGCCTTGGAGCAGCCCCTACTCCTTCCCCGGGACATGGAGTGCCTTAGGTGCATCCGGCAGCCGGATCTCTTCAAATCCTTGAAGAGGGATCTGGCTATGGTAGGCTTTCTGGTCCTTCCAAAAAATTTTCTTTTAACTAAACCCATTCGTCCGCTTGCTTACTAACCTGTGTTCCCCTTGCTAATTGTGCAGGTTACTCAGCAAGTGTTCGTGATTGAGGAATGCGCCAAGAGGGCACATGAGGATACTAAGGCCGAGGCCAATCTCCGTGCGGAGGCCGAGAGGCAGCTCAGCGCCGCGAGGCAAGAAAAAGCCGACCTCTCGAGCAAGTTGAAAGAGGCCGAGAAGGCTCGCCTGAGCGCCCAAGCTGGTCTGAAGTCCGCAGAGAGGCAGGCCGAGGATCAGCACCAACTGCTGCACGTGACCGAGATCAACTTGGCCACGGAGAGGCAGAAGGTGCTTGATATAATGGCCGAGCTTCGGAAGGCCAAGAAGGAGGCTCTGAGGGCCAGGGAAGCCGCTGTGGCCGCGGTGGAGGCCTCGTATGAACGTGGCGTGGCTGACACTGAGAAACGGCTCGCCGAGGAGGTGGCCGTGGTGTGCAGGGACTACTGCACCGAGTCCTGGGGGGTGGCCATGGATCGGGCAGGGGTTCCTGCAGACTTGGAGCTCAGGAGGGTTGAAAGCATCTTCTATCCGGAAGATATCCGCGAAGTTACTGACCCTGAGCCCCTTCTCACCATTGAAGCCCCCGCTGCCGATGACAATGTTCCCGTAGGGGTGGAGATGGGCGAGGGGGGCCAACCTTCTCTGGGAGCTCAGCCTCCCGAGGATGAGCTTACCATTAACCAAGTGGTCTCCAAGGCTAAAGACGCCGAGGCCGATCTCAAAACCGGTGGCCTGCCCTCTGATGCGCCCAAGGATGCCCAGCCAAGAGCTTAATTGTAGGAGAGTTTTTTTTTTATTTTGTGTCTTGCTTGTAACAGAATAATCATTGTACTTTTTGCTGTTTTAATGAGAACGAGTACTGCAATCTTTTGTGTTTATTTGAAGAAAAAATCGTTCTTTTGTGGATTCGTCGCTATTCTTTTTGTTCTCCTTGAAACGGAGTGTTAATTTCCCTTAAGAGTGAGGTCCGAGGACGCAACATTCGCTTAAGTTCTGTTTGAACACTTGTAAAATTGAAACGTAGTGTCAATTTCCCTTAAGAGTGAGGTCCGAGGACGCAACATTCCCTTAAGTTCTGTTTGAACACTTGTAAAATTGGACGGAGTGTTAATTTCCCTTAAGAGTGAGGTCCGAGGACGCAACATTAGCTTAAGTTCTGTTTGAACACTTGTAAAATTGAAACGGAGTGTTAATTTCCCTTAAGAGTGAGGTCCGAGGACGCAACATTCGCTTAAGTTCTGTTTGAACACTTGTAAAATTGAAACGGAGTGTTAATTTCCCTTAAGAGTGAGGTCCGAGGACGCAACATTCGCTTAAGTTCTGTTTGAACACTTGTAAAATTGGACGGAGTGTTAATTTTCCTTAAGAGTGAGGTCCGAGGACGCAACATTCGCTTAAGTTCTGTTTGAACACTTGTAAAATTGAAACGTAGTGTCAATTTCCCTTAAGAGTGAGGTCCGAGGACGCAACATTCGCTTAAGTTCTGTTTGAACACTTGTAAAATTGAAACGGAGTGTTAATTTCCCTTAAGAGTGAGGTTCGAGGACGCAACATTCGCTTAAGTTCTGTTTGAACACTTGTAAAATTGGACGGAGTGTTAATTTCCCTTAAGAGTGAGGTCCAAGGACGCAACATTCGCTTAAGTTCTGTTTGAACACTTGTAAAATTGAAACAGAGTGTTAATTTCCCTTAAGAGTAAGGTCCGAGGATGCAACATTCACTTAAGTTCTGTTTGAACACTTGTAAAATTGAATGCAGTTGCAGCGGGAGAAGTAAAACAAGTAACGACTAAAAGGGGACTTTCATTAATAATAGTACCTTTTTAGGTTATTTACATTCCATGGGTGTGGTATGGTTCTTTCATCTAGGTCTTCGAGATAGTATGCACCAATGCCTGCCACCTAAGTGACGCGGTACGGGCCTTCCCAATTGGGTCCTAGCTTCCCCCAGGTAGGGTTCCTGGTGTTACCCACGACTTTCCTCAGTACCAGGTCTTCTACCACCAAGGGCCTTAGCTTAACATGAGCGTCGTAACCCCGCTTGAGTCTGTTCTGGTAGTATGCCAATTGGACCCTCGCGACATCCCTTCTCTCGTCTAGTAGGTCCAAGCTTTTCCCTAGCAGCTTGTCGTTACTCCTCGAGCTAAAACAGGTGGTTCTTAGCTTTGGGAAGCCAGTTTCCAGTGGGATTACGGCCTCAGCTCCATAGGTCAACGAGAAAGGGGTCTCTCCTGTTGATCTCCTCGGCGTAGTTCGATAGGTCAAGAGGACGTGAGGTAGCTCTTCCACCCAGCTACCCTTCGCATCGTCTAGCCTTTTCTTAAGACCATCCACTATGGTCTTGTTTACGGCCTCGGCCTGTCCGTTCCCCTGCGGGTAGGCAGGAGTGGAGTAACGATTCTTAATCCCAAGGCTGCTGCAATAACGTCGGAAGGCTTTGCTGTCAAATTGGAGGCCGTTATCCGAGATGAGGGTGTGGGGGACTCCGAATCGGGTGACGATATTTCTCCAAATAAACTTCTTGACGTCTACGTCTCTGATGTTTGCTAATGGCTCGGCCTCTACCCATTTGGTAAAGTAGTCCGTGCCAACCAGTAAGTATTTTCTGTTGCCGACGGCCTTTGGGAATGGGCCTACGATGTCTAAGCCCCACTGGGCGAACGGCCACGGGCTAGACAGGGGGTTAAGGACTCCGCCCGGCTGGTGCATGTTTGGCGCGAACCTTTGGCACTGGTCGCACTTCTTTACGTACTCTTGGGCTTCCTTTTTCATATTGGGCCACCAGTAGCCTTGAGTGATGGCTCTGTGCGACAAGGACCTCCCTCCTTTGTGGCTTCCGCAGATTCCTTTGTGTATCTCTTCCAAGAGTAACTCCGTTGCTTCGGGGTGGACGCACAGCAGGTACGGCCCGGAAAAGGACCGCCTATACAGCTTCCGCTCCTCTGATAGCCAAAACCTTGAGGCTTTCCGTCGGATCTTGTCGGCTTCTCCCTTGTCCTCGGGGAGGACGTTATCACTCAGAAATAGTGTCACTGGGTCCATCCAGCTGGCACCTGCCCTGACTTGATGGACACGGGTAGCATCATTCCTTGTCCTCGTGGGTGCGTGCAAGTCCTCCACCAGTATGATCCGAGGCAGGCTATGGGCCGAGGAGGTGGCTAGTGTGGCCAAAGAGTCGGCGTGCGTGTTGCCGCTTCTTGGTATGTGCTGGAGGGTGAAGGATTCGAAGCGTGATCTTAGGTGTCCGGCTCGGCTAAGGTATTCCTGCATTCTTCCATCTCTGGCTTCTAGATCTCCGTTCACCTGGCCCACTACCAACATTGAGTCCAAGAACACATTCACCCTTTTTCCGCCGAGTTTCTCAACCATGGACATCCCTTTCAGTAGGGCTTCGTACTCGGCCTCATTGTTCGTGGCCGAGAAGCCCAGTCTTAGCGCTTTTTCGATAATGAGCCCCTCAGGAGAGGTGAGGACTAGCCCCACTCCAGAGCCTCTTTGGTTCGATGCCCCATCAATGTACACCTTCCAGCAAGGCTCTTGGATCGAGATCAGGCCAACTGCCTTCATGTCGGCGCCGGACGCCCCGGTCGTCCCTTCCACAGAGGGCTCGGCAAACTCCGCCACCAGATTGGCGACGACCTGGCCCTTGATTGAGGTGCGCGGCATGTATTTAATGTCAAAAGCCCCTAGAATCGTTCCCCATTTGGCGACTCTCCCTGTGTAGTCGGCACTACGAAGCACGGACCTGAGCGGGAGCTGTGTGAGAACGACGATGGTATGGGCCTGGAAGTAGTGGGGAAGTTTTCGCATGGCATGAACCACCGCCAGGATGGCTTTTTCCAACGGCAAGTAACGAACCTCGGCCTCGTGCAATGACTTGCTAATGTAGTAGACCGGCCGCTGCACTCCGTCGTCCACCCGTATCAACACTAGGCTTATCGCATGTGGGGCCACAGTGACGTAGGCGAACAGGACCTCGTCGGCCTTGGGGCTGGACATGATCGGTGGCCGAGAGAGGTACTGTTTGAGCATCTGAAAGGCCGAGTCGCACTCTTCGGTCCATTCGTACCCTTTCCACTTGTTCATTAAGAGGAAAAAGGGTCTGCACCTGTCTGCCGATCGGGAAATGAATCGGCTCAGGGCAGCGATCATTCCCGTGAGCTTCTGCACCTCTTTGGGATTCTGAGGTGGTTGTAGGCAGTTAATGGCTCTGATCTAGTCAGGGTTGACTTCGATTCCCCTGTGGGTGACCATGTAGCCCAAGAATTTCCCTGACCCGACTTCGAACGAGCACTTGGAGGCGTTGAGGCGCAATTTGTGCTTTCTCAGGGTTTCAAACACACCCTTGAGGTCCTCCACGTGGTCGGCCTCCCTCTTGATTTTTACCACCATGTCGTCTATGTACACTTCTATGTTCTTCCCAAGCTGCGGCTCAAACATCTTGGTCATCATCCGTTGGTAAGTGGATCCCGCGTTTTTCAGTCCGAAGGGCATTACTTTGTAGTGGTAGTTCCCCGTGGGCGTGACGAAGGCGGTCTTCTCTTGATCCTCTAGAGCCAAGGGGATTTGGTGATACCCTTGGAAAGCGTCCAAGAAGCTCATCCGAGGGTGGCCCGCAGTCGCGTCCACTAGTTGGTCTATCCGGGGCATAGGGAAAGGATTTTTTGGGCATGCCTTGTTCAGGTCTGTGAAATCCACGCAGACTCGCCACTTCCCGCTCTTCTCTTTGAGCTTTGTCACTTCAGCCCTCACGGCGTCGGCGTGTTCTTTGGACGGGCGCCGAGGGGGTTGCTTCTTTGGAGCGACGGAGGGGTTAACGTTTAGGTAGTGGTACACAAAATTTGGGTCGACACCTGGGGCCTTGTAGGCGCTCCATGCAAACACGTCCAAATTCTCTTTGAGGAACTCGGCCAGCCGCCCTTTCTCCTGAGGGGGCAGCTGAGAGCCAACCTGAAAAAATCTCTCGGTGTTACCCCCGATCACAACTTCCTCCAATTCCTCGCACCCCACCTCCTCGGCAAGCGCATCAGTTGTCTCACCCCAGCCCTTTGATTGCTATAAGTCTTTTCGGGTGGGTGCTGTGGGTTCCGCTTCCGGGTGGTGCGTAATGGCTGCCACCAAGCATTGCCTCGCCGTGGTCTGACATCCGACGATTTCCACGACCTGCCCCCCGGAGGGGAATTTCACCTTTTGGTGCAGGGTGGATGCGACGGCCCCTAGCGTGTGGAGCCAGGGCTTGGCGACAATGGCCGTGTAGGGGGAGTAGGTATCCACCACGATGAAGTCTACTTCCACCACTTCCGGGCCCGTTTGTACAGGTAGCCTGATCTGGCCTCTTGGGATGACCGTCTTTCCGTCAAAGCTCACGAGAGGGGAGGTATACGGTGTCAGATCCTCGGCCTTGAGGCCGAGCCCCTTATAGAGGTCGGGATACATGATCTCGGCGCCACTTCCGTCATCCACCATAACCCTTTTCACGTCATACCCGCTGATCCTGAGTGTTACTACAAGAGCGTCATCGTGAGGCTGTATGGTTCCCACCTTGTCTTCATCCGAGAAGCTTAGGGCCGGCGTGCCATCCGTTCTTGCCCTCTTTGGCTTTGGGGTGCTGTCCTCGAACGAGGGTCGGGTCACGGACATTATTCTTGACGGGCATGAGCCGGTTCTCCCTAGTGCTGCGAAGATGACGTTTATCGTGCCCACCGGGGGCCTCATGACTGTGTTCGCTCGAGGCTGGTTCTGCCCGCCACTGGTGTGGTGCAGCAAGTGTCCAAGCTGCCCTTCTCGGACAAGCTCGTTGAGGTGGTTCCACAGGTTTCGGCAGTTCTCTGTGGTGTGCCCCGGCTCTTGATGGTATTGGCAGTATAGGTTCCTGTTACGCCTCATGGGGTCTCCTGCCATCTTCGGTGGCCATTTGAAGAATGGTTCGTGCTTGACCTTTTCCAGGACCTGGTGCACAGGCTCCCGGAACATGGCGTTAACCACACGCACGCTGGCGTTTCCGAGTTGGCCGGCGAACTCTCTCCTCGGCCGACCATCCTTGTATTCGTCCGACTTGAAATCCCTCCGCTCTTGGGGGATAACCTTAGCCTTGCCCTTCCCCTGCAGCTGGTCCTCTTCGACCCTCTTGTATTTGTCAATGCGATCCATAAGCTGGCGCACGCTAGTGACTGGCTTGCCTGTGAGGGACTTTCTCAGCCCATGCTCGGCTGGCAGGCCGAGCTTGAAAGTGCTGACAGCAACCTCGTCGAGATCTCCGTCTATCTCGTTAAACATCTCCCAGTATCTGTCGGAATAGGCTTTTAGGGTCTCCCCTTCTCGTATGGATAGGGACAACAGCGACCCTAAGGGCCGGGGGACTCGGCTGCATGTGACGAAACGAGAGCCGAATGCCCTGGTCAGTTCTTGGAAGGAGTTTATGGACTCGGCCTTAAGGCCATCGAACCATCTCATCGCCACCGGTCCCAGGCTGGACGGAAAAATCTTGCACATTAGGGCCTCGTCCTTGGAATGGACTGCCATCTTCTGATTAAAGTGGCTGACGTGCTCTACGGGGTCAGTTCGACCATTGTAGAGAGTGAACGTGGGCTGGTGGAAACGTCGTGGGAGATTTGCTGCTTCTATCTTACGCGTAAAAGGTGATTTGGAGATCTGGTACAGAGCTTTGCTCATGGCATCACCTCCCGGGCTTCCATGAGATGTGCCCTCGTGCTTATGCCCGTGGCGGGGCTCTTCTACGTGTGAGAAAGACTCGCTCGGGGGAGTCCTTGACCTCCTCCTATAATCATCGTCTTCCTCATCTTCGGTGGAGCTACTAAGGCTTGACGAGTCTCGCCTCCGCCGAGCATTGCGTAACCTCTTTTTTAGCTCGTTAATCTATAGTTGCAAAGTCCCGGTGTCGTTGGGTCTCTGGGAGGAGTGGCTCCTTGCTCGGGAACGGCTCCTATTGCCATGCACAGTACGTGCGTTAGTTCTGCGGTCTCTCTCACGTTCGAGGTTTAGAAAACCATCCTGTTGCTGAGACTCTACTGATTCTGCTGGTGGTGAATTTGACCTTGCCATGCCGGTCTGTCACGCTCACAGTTTCGCGAAGCAAACCTTCCCACAGACGGCGCCAATTGTGGGGACCTGTGCTTGAGTTCTAGGCCCAATGAGGTGCAAGAGCTCAAGCCCAAGAACTCCAACAATAAATTTGTAGAGAAGTGGGTTTGAAGGATGGGCTAACGTGAGCAGAATAACAGGCCGGAAAATGTAGGGATCACCCAAGTTCTGTAAAAATAAATGCTCTTTCTCCTTATTCCAAAAAATCTTTCCTTTGTTCTATTCACTTTTTTCTTCATACAAGTTATTTTTCTCTCCTTCCCGTTTGGGGGTCTCTCACATATATACCTTCTATCTGGATGATCCTGAGCTTCCACTTGTTGGTCATCCAAGTCACTACTTGAGTACCTGTCCCATCAGACACCCACCCTGGCTTTTTGTGAGTTGCAGTAGCGAAGGTAACACTATTCAAGGGGTCTCCTCCACATTAATGCGGTCAGAAAAGCAGCTGCTGCGCATTAAATGTGGAGGCAGTGGCCTGGCTTTCCCTTTGTGCCCTTGAAGTGCACGCCTGTTGTTGGAGCACCTCGCGCGTCCGTTTTGGCCAGTAGGCTTGGACCCGGAGAGAGATTCATGTGTCCGAGGAGGTAGCTGAAACCAGGCCCCCACATATATATATATATATATATATATATAGATTAGGATCATGAACAATTTATTTTGTACTTGATACCTCCTTTAGAGGTTCAGAGTTTCGTTTATTTTATTTATCTGATTGTGTGTCTCATAACCTTTTTATCAACCCAAAGATTACCAAAAAAGAAAAAGAAAAAGGAACTTCACTAATTATTTTATTTTAAAAAAATCCTCCAAATTGATGTCTTAAGTGTACACATAAATTTATTATGGAAATCAAAATAGTCAAAAATGGATGAACTTAAGTATCATATACACACAAATAGCCAAAAGATCAAGCTCATTTTCTATTAGCTAATAGCTAAGGGGCCTGTTTTATGGTTACTTTTATATACGTATGCACACTTGAATTAGAATTTTTAGTAGTTCGTTATGAGTCCACCATTAAGGCATAAACATTACTTTAAAAAAAAAAATCTATTATTACTAGTTTTGAAATATTTATTAATTTTTTTTTGTGAGTCTACTTATTGTGTATGAGACTTATTTATATTCATGTTGTACTCTTAACTGTACTCAGTCTCAACAATCATTCTCTAAAACAATAGTGACTTTGGCCATGTATTTCTAAAAATTTTCAGTACCTTAAGACAGTACTGTAAAGAAATCAATGGTGGAGGCCAGAAAGTACATATTGCAAAAAGAAAGATGTGAGAGAGGAAAAAGATGAGGAGGAGGAGGAGGAGGAGGAGGAGGAGAGTGAACGTTAATGTTGTGTTTTTTTTTTTTTTTTTTTTTTGGTAAAAATCTAAAACTGACTCTATAATTTTCAACTTTTGTTATTTCAGTCATTTAGGCCTTGTTTGGTTTAAAAAAATGGTCACTCATCACTCATCACTCAATTTTCATCACTCATCATCCATCACTCATCACTCATTACTCATCACTTAAAATACCTTACTTGTTTGGTACTGTCACTCACTTGTCATCACTCAATATTTTTTACACTGTTTGTAGGCCCCATACCTATCATTCAGCTTTTTTTTTTTTTTTTTTTTTTTGGTTGTACCCAAACTCACTGAACCCAATGAAAAAAAAAAAAAAAAAAACTGAAGACCGAACCAATGAATAAAAAAAAAAAGGGGGGGGGGGGGAGGAAGAAGAGCTGAAGACCGAACCCAAGAAAAAAAAAAAACCTGAAGACTAAACCCAGAAAAAAAAAAAAAAAGTGGAGGAAGAAGAGCTGAAGACCGAACCCAAGAAATGCCATTGAGTTATAAGTTATGAAAACTATAACTTAAAACTCATCCAAACAAAGAAAACTGAGTATTGAGTGATGAAAACTGAGTATTGAGTCATGAAAACACCCAAACCAAACAAGGCCTTAACTTTTAGTTTTGTCATTTCAGTCCTTTAAGTTTCAATTTTTGTCAATGTAGCATTTCATTAGACATCTATTAAGTGGTGCCGTTAAGTTTTTTTTTTTTTTTTAATTTTCAAAATTAAAAGAAAATAAAAATATGTTATTAAACAAAAAAAAAAAAAAAAAAAAGGAAAACATTGAAGGGACCACGTCGCCCCCTTCCTTGAAATGAGACAGTGCATTTTGATCCACATCGGTTAGGCCGGTATTTAGGTTGGCAATGCTTCCTAGGAACTTTACTGCCTTGAGCATGGCATTCAAGCCGACTCTCAACTCAAAAGATGATTCTGAGTTGCGTGTAGCCACTGCCCACATGGTAGAGGTAATTGATCATACCAATGGCAGAGACGGAGGCTTGTACAACGATGTTTACGGCGGGCCGCTGAGGTTCAAAGTGGCTGCTACACTTTCGCTGTGTGCCGAGGACTACAACGAGATATTCGAGAGCTTCCATGCCTTACGCACCACTTCCATTCTGATCCTGGATCTCCCGGCGATCCACGAGGAAGGCTTCGAGGTCTTCTTCGATGTCCAGAGCTCCAGCTTTGACTACTCTAAGGCCTTCGGTGGCGGTGGCGGCAGCGGCAGCGGCAGTGGACTATATTTTGCTGTCTCTTATGTGGGCTTATTTTTTTACTTTTCTAACAGTCGGGATTTCCATTCCTCTGAAGAAGATGAAGAAGCTTGGTATGATCAATGTTCAAAGTTCTTAGATCTAAACTGAAGAAAGCTTATGCTTTGTGCCTTCTTGCTGTCACAGGTCAGGAAAAAAAAAAGACAAAAATCCAAAATTGTCCCGACTTAATAGCACCACTTAACAGATGACGGAATACTACATTGACAAAAATTGAAATTTAGAGAATTGAAATAACAAAACTGAAAGTTAAAGGACTGAAATGAAAAAAAGCTGAAAGTTATAGAGTCAATTTTGGATTTTTGTCTTTTTTTCCCCCCCCTTTATTAAGAAGAGTTAATGCTTAATTGGCTAATTTCTAAAGAGCAATAATACCATTACCATGAGTTTTTTTTGAGCAATAGATCTAATAGTAATTAATAGTCTAAAAAAGATGTAACTCTTGTGAAGTTACAAGGTGTAACTTAAACCCATATATATATATATATATATATGTATGATTAGGCTCAAGTTACATTTGGTGTAACTCTAAGGGTATGTTTGGTAGATTGTAATAGGTATTGTAATGTAATATTTATTCCTATGGTTTTACTATTCTTTAGTTTGGTTATATTTTTATTACAAGGAATAGTCATTCCTTATGGATAGCTATTCTTCAAAATAAGGAATAAATATTCCTCTTTAAAAAGGTTGTATTAGCTATTCCTTAGTAAGTGCAACAAACAAACTTTACACATACATTTAACAATTATAAAAATAAAAAATCATAAAAAATAACACATATTGCTCTTAAATTTAAAAAATAACAATTTTTAAGGAGATATAATTGTATGAGAAGATATTTTTTAAAATAAATCTTAAGCTTTATTATAATGTTATAACTCACAACCAAATTTAAGAATATGTTTAGTTTTTACATTACAACACATTTTATTTCTAGTAATAAAGATTATAATTCCCATCATAATATTCAATATACCAAACGTAACCTAAGTAATATTACATTATTCAATAACTTGTTATTGAATTTATATTTTGAAAATTTAACCATTGAATTACACGTACTATATGTTCTTGTGAGAGATCGCGCCCCCGGCCCCCTTTTTTATAGGTGTGTTAGGCCAAATCCACGTGAATGGGTAGAGTCGTTTAATTGCCTCTCAAAATGGAGGTTCGACCAGTTATATTTTCCCCTTTAGATTAAGGGTTTTACAATGGAGTCGCCACTTATTTAATTATTGGAAAAATAAGAAAACCATAATTAAAAAATTCGTCATTTTATTAATTTGAAATTGAACTTACATTGATCATAGGAAAATTACATGACTTTGGTCCTAGATATAATCTAAGATAAAGTACTTGGCTTTGTTTCCTAATTACAATCTAGAAATTGAAAATTATATGGATAAGTATTTGATCTACTAACCCTTGATCTAAGCTCAGAGGCTATGTTACAAGATGAGAAGGTGTTAGGCACCCACCTTGCCCGGTAAAACCGGTCTTTTAGACTATAGTGGCCCACATTCATATCACATCATCCAATATGTCAATCAATTTGCATGTTGAATTTAATGTGTGTGCATGTAATAAACTCTAATTCAATTTATTAAACATTGCATTTGGATTGAAAAATAAATTCTAATGGATGTGTGTGGATGATGATATCCTAGATTCAAGGATTTGAAAAAATTATTAAACAAACATGTTTTTTTTATATTTTTGATGTGGATTTAAGATTAAAACTAGTGTAATGCATAAACATATGATAAACAACCAAGAACATGTGAAGAACATATAAGAACATTTAAGAACATTCAAACATATTCAAAGGAGTTTAAATGACCATTATCATGCTTTAATCTTAAACTCTCATCATGGTAACACAAAAAACATTTAGGGAAAGAGATTATACCTTCATGCAAGATCCATATGGAGGATGGGGAGACTCTTGAGGAAGGTCCTAAGGGTGGAGGAAAAGAAGAGTGAGTCTCACTCAATACCTTGAGTCTTAAGAAGACCGAGATATGACAAAACTACTCAACTTCTTAGAACTCAAGAAAGGAGAAGAGAGGGGGTTTTTCTGTTCTAGAATGAATGAGAGGAAGGGTTTATATAGTAGTGGTTGAGGAAATATGAATGGAAGGCCATTTAATGAGGGTTAACAAAGAATCATGAACCTAGACCTCATTTTAGCCTTTGAGGAAATCTGGTGCATTAAATGGAAAAATTGGTGGGAGTGAGGAGCAAGCCAAAATTTGGTTTTCCCGTAGCTGCTGTAACAGCCTATAGAGCCAACTTCGAAAAATCATATCTGACTTAATTCTGATCGGAATTGGCTCATTCTTATGCTCAAATTGAAGCCTCGGATGTCTAGTTTCTGGAAAAATTAACCTAATTCACAGATTCAAAATATTCTAAGAGATATTCATGAAATGGTAAGCAGAGGTCATTTGTTAGAAAATGGTTTCAGCACAATTAACATTAATATGTCCCAAATTAGCTCCCAATCAACATTAAATGGCTCCAATCACTCCCATTTCAGACTTAATTGGTTCCAAATTTACCCTAATTAAAAGATAATTACACAAATTACTCATTGAATAATTAATGTTTATCTATCTAATTAATTAGGTGTATGCAACTTCACCATAAAATGTAGTCCTAACTAATCAAATTATGACACATCATTAATCTCAAATTGATTATAATTATAACCAATTAGAATTAATTGTTCATAATCACATATAGTTGGACTCAATTTGTGATAGTGCATCTCGACCATTAAAACTTGATTTAATGATAACTTTCAATCTGATGGTCCGATTAGGGCTTATGACCAGTCGATTTGATTGTTACAACATCAAGATCATTTTGGTGAAATGAGATTAAGGATCTAGTGACCAGAATCAAGATGCATATTTCCAAGGTGAAATTACCCTTTTACCCTCCATGTGAGATTAAATGCGGATTGCAAAATAGGGTGTCAACAGTTCTTAACATGCATGCCAATTTTCATATCAATTAGATATAATTTACCATTTGATCCATAACCTCATATTTTATGCATTATTTTAAACTATAAAAACTTGAATTAAATAATTGATTGTAACCATGGAGAATATACAAAAATAATATAATCCAACAGTGAATTTATTAGAATTTACGTTTAATTAAAAAAATATTGGGTGGTTAAACTTGTTTAAGAATTCTCTTACACGGTTACACAATTGCATAGAGAAATGCTCTTACACGGTTAAGAATTCTCTTACACATAACATTTCTCACAACATTTTCACAACAAATTCTAGTTGGCAAGTTGTTATTTGCTATTACTAGTGGGTAAGAAAGTAATTTCAGTGTTAGATTTAAATTTAAAACCTGTAACAACCTGCCAACTAGGATTTGTTTTGAGAATGTTGTGAGAAATGTTGTGGACGTAGCATTTCTCCAATTGCATAAGGATGTTATGTGCAATGAAGTGTCAATTTTTAAACCCATAACTAAAAATATTAAGATTTTTAATTTTTATTATATCATTGGTGTAACATCAATGAAATTCACATTCATGACTACCTTAATTAGTTTGTAAACTATTTGTAGTAACAATTATTTGTAACAAAATAGACGGCATGTTTAGTACTTTTTCCTTCTTGAAAATTGGCTGTGGTGTCTGAAATATTTAGGAAAAATTGAAAAACTTACGTGAACCGACCAAATTCTCAGTTTTTTTTTTTTTTTTTTTTTAAATATTTTAGGAAAGACCAAACTATTATTGTCCAAAAAAAAGAGTCTTACCTTTGGTTTCACCGTTGCATGTTTTTTTAGACGTGTTAGGTCCATAAAATTTAACATTACTTTTACAATAAATCATAATTGGTAAGTTGTCATTAGTTTTAATTTAAATTTATAATTTCTTCCTAAAAAAAAAAAATTTATAGCTTAAATTACTTTTTTCCTCGTCCATAACAACTAATAACAACTTCTATTTAAGATTTATTGTGAAAATATCATAGACGCGAGTAGCATTTCTCCTTTTTTTTTTTTTTTTTTTTAATGAATACCATCACATGTTTTTAGACCTTATATTCTATTATATTTTATTTCCCATATGGCTTCGAATCCATATATATAAACCAAGAAAAGAAGTCAGCCCCAACCAAGATTAAAAAAAAAAAAAAACCTAGGAAAACGACAATGGGAGATGATGTGAAGCACTTTGTTTTAGTTCATGGAGTTTGCCATGGGTCTTGGTGCTGGTACAGGCTTATCGCTCTGCTCAAACAAGCTGGTCACCGTGTCACTGCTTTGGACCTTGGTGCTTGTGGGATCAACCCCAAACAGCTAAATGAGATCACTTCTATTTGGGACTACGTGCACCCGTTGATGGAGTTCATGTCCTCTCTCCCTCAAGGTGAGTCTGTGATTTTGGTTGGTCATAGCTATGCCGGCCTTTGTATCTCTCTAGCCATGGAAAGCTTCCCAGAAAAAGTTTCACTTGGAGTTTTTGTCACAGCCTATATGCCAGACTTCAAATCTCCACCACTAACTCTCATCCAAGAAGTAAAAAGTTTCTTTCCCAATTCCTTATATTTCATTTGACTGCTTTATAGAACTGCTATTTTGTTTACTCACTTCATTATCTTCTGCTTTGGTGTTGGGTACCACAAATCAGTATTTCAAAAGGACCCCAAAAGAATCCACAATGGATTGCCAATTATCTTTAGATTCGTTATTATTTGGCCCGGATTATATGAGAACCAAGGTGTACGCCCACTGTCAATCAGAGGTAAGCTTTACAAGCAAATTCATACTTTTCTCGAGTGCTTAATACTTGATGAAAAAATTATAGGCTACCTTACATCCTCTGAAGTTTAAAATTCAGCTATTTTAAGTTTCATTTTAAAGTGTTTTTTTTTTTACTTTCCAAACGAAGTTGTTTTGGTGAACTTGATTGTGTGAATTGGATGAAAAGATTACATTGAAAATGAATTAAGTCAAAAGGACTAAAATGAAACTTAAATGAAGTACAAACATGTTAAAGTCAGAGAGAGAGAGAGAGAGAGAGAAGTATCTGGAATCAGCCAAAATATTGTACTATATTATTCGTATTATTTATATGGTTTTGAGTCTTTTGACTTGCATACAGGATTTGGAATTGGCTAAAGTGTTGATAAGGCCAAATGGATTGTTCATGGAAGACTTTTCTAAGGAGGGTATGTTAACAGAAGAGAAGTATGGGTCAATTGATCGGGTTTTTATAGTTTGCGAAGAAGATGAAGTGATGAAAGAGGATTTCCAACGCTTGATAATCGAGAACAGCCCCCCAAAAGAAGTGATTTTAATTAGGGAAGCTGGGCATATGGTGATGCTCTCAAAACCCAGTGAACTTTGCCAAAGGTTATTGGAAGTTGCTGGCCGATATCATCGTATTTCGTAGGCCAACCATTAGAGCTTCACAAAGTAAACGTAAAGTAAAAATGTTGGTGAAGTTGGAGTGTGGGACATGCAGATGGTCCTTGACTGATGAGTAAATTTATTCAGCAAAAAAAAAAAAAAAAAAAAAATATTTGTAATAATGGTCAAGGAATCTCAATTATGGTAAATTGCTATATTGTTAAAAAAGATAACCTTCTAGCTTTTTCTTTTTTCCGTTTGCTTTTAATCATGGATCATTGAATGTGACCCTTTCTTATTTTTATGTGAAAGATTATAGACATAAAAAAAAAATTTTAAAACCACTTATATGGTTGATTGTTAATGATAAGTAAAAAAATTATGATAATAGTAAGTCTAAGAAAGAGTGTAAGACTAGTAAAAGCCATGACGGCTAGAAATTTTTTTTTTTTTTTTAAGGATAGTCATTAAAAAAAAACTTAAATTAAAAAAGAATTTAAATATATAGAATTATCAATGTGGGGGCCTGGTTTCAGCTGCCATATTGGACCTTGGGCCCATCCGAGGAGATCTACCCCCTCGGACACATGCACCCCACTCCGAGTCCGAGCCCACTGGTCAAGGCGGACACGCAAGGAGCTCCAACAGCAGGAGTGCGCTCCAGGGGCACAAGGGGAAAGCCGGGCCACTGCCTCCACATTAAATGCGCAGCAGCTGCTTTTCTGGCCGCATTAATGTGGAGGAGACCTCCTGAACAGTATTACCTTGGCTACTGTAACTCACAAAAAGCCAAGGTGGGTGTCTGATGGGACAGGTACTCAAATGGTAACTTGGATGATCAACAAGTGGCAGCTCAGGATCATCCAGATAGATAGTATATAATGTAAGGGACTCCCAAAGAAGAAAGAAAAATTTGTAAAAAGAAAAATAACTTGTATGAAAGAAGGAAGAAATACAAGAAAGAGAGGATTCTTCTGGAAGAAGGAGAAAGAGCACCTGCCCTGAGAAAACTCGTGTGATCCCCACATTGTCAAACTCGTTTGTTCTGCTCACGCTAGCCCATCCTTCCAACCCACTTCTCTACAAATTTATTGTCGGAGTTCTCGGGCTTGAGTTCTTGCACCTTATTGGGCCTGAAACTCAAACTCTGGTCCCCACAATTGGCGCCATCTGTGGGAAGGTTGCTTCGCGAAACCGTGAGCGTGACAGACCGGCATGGCAAGGTCAGATTCACCACCAGCAGGGTCAACAGAGCCTCAGCAACAGGATGGCTTTCTAAACCTCGAACGAGAGAGAGACCGCGAAGCTAATGCACGTACCGTGCATGGCAATGGAAGTCGTTCCCAAGCAAGAAGCCACGCCTCCCAGAGACCCAACGACACCAGGGCTTTGCAACTACAAATCGACGAGTTGAAGAAGAAGCTACGTAGCGCTCGACGGAGGCGAGACTCTCCAAGCCCTAGTAGCTCCTCCGAAGATGAGGAGGACGATGACTATAGGAGGAGGTCACGGACTCCCCCGAGCGAGTCCTTCTCACATGTAGAAGAGCCCTGCCACGGGCATAAGCACGAGGGCTCATCTCAGGGAAGCCCGGGAGATGACGCCATGAGCAAAGCGCTGTACCAGATCTCCAAATCACCTTTTACGCGTAGGATCGAGGCAGCGAGTCTCCCGCGACGTTTCCACCAACCCACGTTCACCCTCTACCATGGTCGAACTGACCCCGTGGAGCACGTCAGCCACTTTAATCAGAAGATGGCGGTCCATTCCAAGGACGAGGCCCTAATGTGCAAGATTTTCCCGTCTAGCCTGGGACCGGTGGCGATGAGATGGTTCGATGGCCTTAAGGCCGAGTCCATAAACTCCTTCCAAGAGCTGACCAGGGCATTCGACTCTCGTTTCGTCACGTGCAGCCGAGTTCCCCGACCCCTGGGATCGCTGCTGTCCCTATCCATACGAGAAGGGGAGACCCTAAAAACCTATTCCGACAGATACTGGGAGATGTTTAATGAGATAGATGGAGATCTCGACGAGGTTGCTGTCAGCACCTTCAAACTCGGCTTGCCAGCCGAACATGGGCTGAGAAAGTCCCTCACAGGCAAGCCAGTCACTAGCGTGCGCTAGCTTATGGATCGCATCGACAAGTACAAGAGGGTCGAAGAGGACCAGTTGCAGGGGAAGGGCAAGGCTAAGATTATCCCCCAGGAGCGGAGGGATTTCAGGTCGGACGGGTATAAGGATGGTCGGCCGAGGAGAGAGTTCACCGGCCAACTCGGGAATGCCAGCGCACGGGCGGTTAACACCGTGTTCCGAGAGCCTGTGCACCAGGTCTTGGAAAAGATCAAGCACGAACCGTTCTTCAAATGGCCACCGAAGATGGCAGGAGACCCCACGAGGCGTAACAGGAACCTGTACTGCCAATACCATCAAGAGCCGGGCCACGCCACAGAGAACTGCCGAAACCTGTGGGACCACCTCGACGAGCTTGTCCGAGAAGGGCGGCTCGGGCACTTGCTGCACCACACCAGTGGCGGGCAGAACCAGCCCCGAGCGAACGCGGTCATGAGGCCCCCCGTGGGCACGATAAACGTCATCTTCGCGGCGCCAGGGAGAACCGGCTTTTGCCCGTCGAGAATAATGTCCGTGATCCGACCCTCGTCCGAGGACAGCAGCCCAAACCCGAAGAGGGCAAGAACGTGTGGCACGCCGGCCCTAAGCTTCTCGGAAGAAGACAAAGTGGGGACCATACAGCCTCACGATGACGCTCTGGTAATAACACTCAGGATCGGCAGGTATGACGTGAAAAGGGTTATGGTCGACAACGGAAGTGGCGTCGAGATCATGTACCCGGACCTCTATAAGGGCCTCGGCCTCAAGGCCGAGGATCTAACACCGTATACCTCCCCTCTCGTGAGCTTTGACGGAAAGACGGTCATTCCAAGAGGCCAGATAAGGCTACCCATACAAGCGGGCCCGGAAGTGGTGGAAGTAGACTTCATCGTGGTGGACACCTACTCACCCTGCACGGCCATTGTCGCCAGGCCCTGGCTCCACACGCTGGGGGCTGTCGCCTCCACCCTGCATCAAAAGGTGAAGTTTCCCTCCGGGGGACAGGTCATGGAAATCGTCGGATGTCAGACCACGGCGAGACAATGTTTGGTAGCAGCCATCACGCACCGGCCGGAGGCGGGACCCACGGTCCCCGCCCAAAAGAACTTATAGCAATCAAAGGGCCGGGGCGAGAAGACCGAGGGGCTCGCCGAAGAGTCAAGGTGCGAGGAGCTGGAGGTGGTCATGATCGGAGATGACGCCGAGAGGTTTTTCCTGGTCGGCTCTCAACTGCCCCCTCAGGAGAAAGGGCGGATGGCTGACTTCCTCAAGGAGAACTTGGACGTGTTTGCATGGAGCGCCTATGAGGCCCCGGGCGTCGACCCAAATTTCGCATGCCACCACTTAAACGTTAACCCCTCCATCACCCCAAAGAAGCAACCGCCCCGGCGTCCGTCCCACGAGCACGCCAACGCTGTGCGGGCCGAAGTGACAAAGCTCAAAGAGGCAGGGGCTATCAAAGAAGTTTTCTATCCGGAGTGGCTAGCCAACACGGTTGTTGTCAAGAAGAAGAGTGGGAAATGGCGAGTCTGTGTGGACTTCACAGACTTGAACAAGGCATGTCCAAAATATCCTTTCCCCATGCCCCGGATAGACCAACTAGTGGACGCAACTGCGGGCCACCCTCGGATGAGCTTCTTGGACGCCTTCCAAGGGTATCACCAAATCCCCTTGGCTCTAGAGGATCAAGAGAAGACTGCCTTCGTCACGCCCACAGGGAACTACCACTACAAAGTAATGCCCTTTGGGCTGAAGAACGCGGGGTCCACTTACCAGAGGATGATGACCAAGATGTTCGAGCCGCAGCTTGGCAAGAGCGTAGAAGTGTACATAGACGACATGGTGGTAAAGAGCAGGAAAGAGTCCGATCACATGGAGGACCTCAAAGGTGTGTTTGAAATCCTGAGAAAGCACAAACTGCGCCTCAACGCCTCCAAGTGCTCTTTTGGGGTCGGGTCAGGGAAATTCTTGGGCTACATGGTCACCCACAGGGGAATCGAAGTCAACCCTGACCAGATCAAAGCCATTAACTGCCTACAACCTCCTCGGAATCCCAAAGAAGTGCAAAAGCTCACGGGAATGATCGCTGCCCTGAGCCGATTCATTTCCCGATCGGCGGACAGGTGCAGACCCTTTTTCCTCCTAATGAACAAGTGGAAAGGGTACAAATGGACCGAAGAATGTGACTCGACCTTCCAAATGCTCAAACAGTACCTCTCTCGGCCACCGATCATGTCCAGCCCCAAGGCCGACGAGGTCCTGTTTGCCTACATAGCCGTGGCCCCACACGCGGTAAGCCTGGTGTTGATACGGGTGGACGACGGAGTGCAGCGGCCGGTCTACTACATCAGCAAGTCTTAAGCGAATGTAGCGTCCTTGGACCTCACTCTTAAGGGAAATTAACACTCCGTTCAATTTTACAAGTGTTCAAACAGAATTTAAGCGAATGCAGCGTCCTCGGACCTCACTCTTAAGGGAAATTAACACTCCGTTCAATTTTACAAGTGTTCAAACAGAACTTAAGCGAATGCAGCGTCCTCGGACCTCACTCTTAAGGGAAATTAACACTCCGTTCAATTTTACAAGTGTTCAAACAGAACTTAAGCGAATGCAGCGTCCTCGGACCTCACTTTTAAGGGAAATTAACACTCCGTTCAATTTTACAAGTGTTCAAACAGAACTTAAGCGAATGCAGCGTCCTCGGACCTCACTCTTAAGGGAAATTAACACTCCGTTCAATTTTACAAGTGTTCAAACAGAACTTAAGCGAATGCAGCGTCCTCGGACCTCACTCTTAAGGGAAATTAACACTCCGTTCAATTTTACAAGTGTTCAAACAGAACTTAAGCGAATGCAGCGTCCTCGGACCTCACTCTTAAGGGAAATTAACACTCCGTTCAATTTTACAAGTGTTCAAACAAAACTTAAGCGAATGCAGCGTCCTCGGACCTCACTCTTAAGGGAAATTAACACTCCGTTCAATTTTACAAGTGTTTAAACAGAACTTAAGCGAATGCAACGTCCTCAGACCTCACTCTTAAGGGAAATTAACACTCCGTTCAATTTTACAAGTGTTCAAACAGAACTTAAGCGAATGCAGCGTCCTCGGACCTCACTCTTAAGGGAAATTAACACTCCGTTCAATCTTACAAGTGTTCAAACAGAACTTAAGCGAATGCAGCGTCCTCGAACCTCACTCTTAAGGGAAATTAACACTCCGTTCAATTTTACAAGTGTTCAAACAGAACTTAAGCGAATGCAGCATCCTCGGACCTCACTCTTAAGGGAAATTAACACTCCGTTCAATTTTACAAGTGTTCAAACAGAACTTAAGCGAATGCAGCGTCCTCGGACCTCACTCTTAAGGGAAATTAACACTCCGTTCAATTTTACAAGCGTTTAAACAGAACTTAAGCGAATGCAGCGTCCTCGGACCTCACTCTTAAGGGAAATTAACACTCCTTTTCAATTTCACAAGTGTTCACACAGAAGCTTACGAGAACAAAAAGAACAGTGGCAAATACACAAGACAACAGTTCTTTTTTCTTCAAATGAACGCAAAGGATTGCAGTACCCATTCTCATTAAAATAGAAAAGAAAATACAACGGCTGCTCTGTTACAAACGAGACACAAAATAAAATAAAAAAAACAAAAAACAACTCCTACAACTAAGCTCCCGGCAGGGCATCCTTGGGCGCATCAGAGGACGGGTCACCTGTTTTAAGCTCGGCCTCGGCGTCTTTGGCCTTGGAGACAACTTGGGTGATGGTCAGCTCGTCCTCAGAAGGCTGAGCCCCTGGAGAAGGTTGGCCCGCCTCGCCCATATCCGCCCCTACGGGAACATTGTCGTCGGCAGCAGGGGCTTCAATGGCGAGGAGTGGCTCAGGCTCGGCGACTTCACGGATATCCTCCGGATAGAAGATGTTTTCAGCCCGCCTGAGCTCCGAGTCTGCAGGGACCCCTGCCCGATCCATGGCCACCCCCCAAGACTCGGTGCAGTAGTCCCTGCACACCACGGCCACCTCCTCGGCGAGCCGCTTCTCGGTGTCAGCCACTCCGCACTTATACGAAGCTTCCACCGCGGCCGCAGTGGCTTCCCTGGCCCTCAGAGTCTCCTCCTTGGCCTTCCGAAGCTCGGCCATTATATCAAGCACCTTCTGCTTCTCCGTGGCCAAATTGATCTCGGTCACGTGCAGCAGCTGGCGCTGATCCTCGGTCTACCTCTCTGCGGACTTCAGGCCGGCTTGAGCGCTTAGGCGAGCCTTCTCGGCATCTTTCAACTTGCTCGAGAGGTCGGCTTTTTCCACCTTCGCGGCATTGAGCTGCCTCTCGGCCTCCACACGGAGGTTGGTCTCAGCCCTAGTCTCCTCATGCGCCCTCTTGGCGCACTCCTCGATCACGAACACTTGCTGAGTGACCTGCACAATTAGCAAGGGAAACATGGGTTAGTAACCCTTCTCGGCCGGGTGGGCTTAATTTAAAAAATATTTTGGAACGGCCAAGAAGCCTACCATTGCCAGATCCCTCTTCAAGGACTTAAAGAGATCCGGCTGCCGGATGCACCTAAGGCACTCCATGTCCCTGGGAAGGAGTAGGGGCTGCTTCAAGGCGTCGGCTAGAGCTCCGGCATTGTCCCTATGGGATTCCCAAAGTGTGGCGTCCCAAGGGATAGCAGCACCTCCCAGCTCCAGTCGAGGGGCCCACGAGCGCTGCGCACGGCGCGGAGCAGCCTCCTCGGACATTTCCCCCACTCTGTCCCTTTTTTCGTGGGGGTCTGCCTGCCTCTGTTGTTTCCCTCCCTTGGAGGGCAACACCTCTCCCTCTTCAGGGGCCTCCGCGGGCCTTTTCTTCTTGAGGTTGTCCTTTGCCTTCTGGCCCGGGTCGACCGGAGGCTTGGGTGGCAAAGGAGGCAAAGCGGGAGCTGCTTGGGTCTTCGGGACCTCCTTGGAGGACGATCCGGCCCCCTTGTTCCTCCCAGCCATGAGGCCCCTCAGTCCCGACCTCTGCTTCAGATCCATGCCCTCCTCCTCCTCCTCGGAACTGGGGTCTGGTTGAGCTAGCAACAACCTTGGATGGCCCTCGGACTCAGGCTCTTCAACCTCGTCCTCGGAATCTGAAATCTCAACCGCGTGCTCGGCAGAAGCCTCTCCAAGAGTGAACTGGTCAACCTCCGTATCCAAGGACGGAGGAGATGATGCGGGCCCCTCGGACGGGATAAGGGCTGGTGGTTAAATCCTCGGGAGTGGTGGAGCAACAGGAGGAAGATCCCGGTCGGCCAAAAACTTGGGCTTCGACACGTCTATCCGAGCGAGCCGATTACTCCCTGCTCTGATTGCCTGGCCGATGGCCTGGAAGTCCCTCGACAAAGGTTCGTACTCCAAGATCAAGTGGGCGGCTCGCAGTTGTCCGTCCTCACTGATGAACACCTCGGACCTCAGTAGGTAGTTAAGGGCGTTCACGTTGACCAGTCCAAGCTTGGGGGAAACGTGGTCTTTGTCTGCAAGAATCATCATCAGGTCAGATCCACAGTAAAAAAAAAGAGGGGACAACAAAGCAGAACACAAGCAAACGAGCAACACTACAACATATAGGGGAGCTAAACCCCGTCCTAAAGGCGCCGTCCCAAGGTACCCCACCTGGTTTTCCCTCCCTGACTGGACAGTGAAGACCGTCGTGCCAATCTCCGGAAACGACCAGGTAGTCGTCCTTCAAGCGTTTGTTGGACTTGGGGAGGCAGGAGATTAGCCTCACCTCCTCGGACCGAGACTTGAGGTAGTACCCTCCTGCTAAGGCATGGCACTCGTATAGATACGCAACATCGTGCCATGTGAGCCCGAGGTTCATCTGCTCGCTAAGAGCATCTATACATCCTAGGATCCTAAACATATTGGGGGCGCATTGTTGGGGGCATAGCCTGTGATTGGTCAGATACTCCCTGGTAATCCTACCCATGGGGATAGTCATCCCTCCTTCCAAGAAGGCGATCATCGGGATAGCGACCTCACCAGTTCTCCGGTCAGTCAAGATCTGGTCCGAGGAGCAGTACCTCAAACCCACTCCCCGCGGGATGTGGTACTTGGCCCTAAAGCTTTCTAACCTAGTCGGAGAGTCCACTAAATGCTTGAATCTACCCATAGAAGCAAAAGGGGGTCGCTGTACGGTGAAATCCTACGGGCAAGAGGAACCGGGAGACGCAACTGAGAGAAAGGGTTATATCCTAAGAAAGGCGACACTTACTGGGTCAAACTAGCAAGTCGGGTCTGAGTCGCGGGGGAAGAACCGGCGTAGCAGTCTCTTTGGGAGGATGTAGAAAGTGTCTGAATCGGAGGAAAGGAAAGTCTAGAGCTCGGGAATGTCAAGCGCTGGAAGCAACTGAAAATTTGGAGAGCAAGTGAAATAAAGGGGCGAACACTCCTTCTTAACCTCCTTTTTATAAGGGGGAAAGGAAAGGCACTCGTGTGGAAGTTCCCCCGCTCGATTCCCAAGAACAAATGTCAGCCGTCACAGCGGCGCCCAAGGCATTTATTAGCCCGCCTGCTAATTATGAAGCAGTAACCGCAATAAAGGAGGGCGCGCTAATCAAGGATTCTGAACGTGTCACGCGCACCCTTGAGTCAAAACCCCAGATTTCTCCTCGGACAGAAGAAATTCAGGGCTTTTGAGGGGCTATTGTGGGGGCCTGGTTTCAGCTGCCATATTGGACCCTGGGCCCATCCGAGGAGATCTACCTCCTCGGACACATGCACCCCACTCCGAGTCCGAGCCCACTGGTCAAGGCGGACACGCAAGGAGCTCCAACAGCAGGAGTGCGCTCCAGGGGCACAAGGGGAAAGCCGGGCCACTGCCTCCACATCAAATGCGCAGCAGCTGCTTTTCTGGCCGCATTAATGTGGAGGAGACCTCCTGAACAGTATTACCTTGGCTACTGCAACTCACAAAAAGCCAAGGTGGGTGTCTGATGGGACAGGTACTCAAGTGGTAACTTGGATGATCAACAAGTGGCAGCTCAGAATCATCCAGATAGATAGTATATAATGTAAGGGACTCCCAAAGAAGAAAGAAAAATTTGTAAAAAGAAAAATTTGTAAAAAGAAAAATAACTTGTATGAAAGAAGGAAGAAATACAAGAAAGAGAGGATTCTTCTGGAAGAAGGAGAAAGAGCACCTACCCTGAGAAAACTCGTGTGATCCCCACATTGTCAAACCCGTTTGTTCTGCTCACGCTAGCCCATCCTTCCAACCCACTTCTCTACAAATTTATTGTCGGAGTTCTCGGGCTTGAGTTCTTGCACCTTATTGGGCCTGAAACTCAAACTCTGGTCCCCACAATCAACATAAGAAAAAAATTAAAAAAAAAACACACAAATACATAAAATTTTATAATTTTCTTTTACAAGTTTTTATAAGCAGGTTGTATATATGTAAAAACTTGTAGATGATTGTGGATTTTGCTGATAGTAGTTATAGTTTTAATTAAATTAAACAGATGGGCGTTGTGGAGCTGGTTGAACAAAAATGTCAAATCATTCGATCTGACTTGAATTCTTCCAAAGCACTCCCTAGTTAGTTTCCACCGACAATCGTAGGACAGTTGAAAAAATTGTGGTAAATGGCAAACTCTTATTTATTAGGATGGTTCAAATTAAATACAGATTGTTCTTTAGGCAACTTGGGTATGACGGGGGTGGTGGTCTTATTAGACAGCAATTCGAGTTTTGGTCACTGGGTTTGTCTCTATGTGAGAAATTGGCCTTAGAGGATGGACTACAGCAGCACAGCTTGCAAATTCCATAGCCTTTATTTGCAATTTGCAATTTGGAAATTGAATTGAATTTGCCTGCAGTAGTAATAGTTTTTAATCAAAACAGACAACATTGACCTCATTTTAGAATCCCATGTTGATGGTTGTGGATTTCTGCTCCAAAGAATTTATTGTAAGCAGGTTGTATTTATGTGAAAATTTGGATTTATTAGAGAATGAATCATGGACTTCAGCTTGAAAATTCCATAGCGTTTTTTAGTTTGGAAATTGAATTGAATTTGCTTGTTGTAGTTATAGCTTTAATCAAAACAGACAACATTAATCCCATTTTTAGAAATCCCATGTTGATAATTGTGGATTTCACCTCCAAGAAATTTCTTGTAAGCAAACAAAGCATGCCTTCATAGAAGAAAACAAGAGTAGATGCATTGACTAAAAAAAAAGGATCATGAACAATTTGTTTCGGACTCGATACCCTCCTTTGGAGGTTCAGATTTTGTTGATTTGATTTATCTGATTGTGTTAAACTGTTAGTCTCATCATTTTTTATCAACCCAAAAATAACAAAAAAAAAAACTTCTTTTAATTTTTTTAAAAATCCTCCAAATTGATGTGTTAAGCAGTAGGGATAGCCATGGACCAGGTTTGGGTCGGGTATCCCAAACCCAACCCGAAAATTTTACCTGTGGACATTCGATTAGCACCCATACCCAATTGTTAATCGGGTTTTTTATCCATGAATATTCATACCCAACCCGAATCTAATTTTTAAGGGTTTTTTTTTTCATTGATGGAATTTTAAATTGACACTTTTTTTAATAGTAATTTTAACTCTTTCCTTAAACTATTCATAAATAAGTAAATAAACTTTCCATTTTTACAGTATTTTTGCTTGATTGTATTATAGGGTTAATTTTACAATAATCCATTAGCAACTCTTGTGTGAGGCAAATATTGTCTAAAAGCATTTCCTTGTTTGTTTAAAACATTGACTAACCATTTATTTTACATTGAAATTAGTCATTAATTATATATTTTTAAAATTTAATTCAAATCTTATTTATTACTTGGTATCCAATTACTATCACTCTATTAATTTTTTGATGAAAGAAGATAAAATATTTTTAATAATTTGTATTGATATGAAAACAGAGTATGAGAAAGAGTACGTTCCTAGGGAAGACCAAACCAACTCAGTGATCATAGGTAAGGGTGGCAATTTTTATCCATATCCATGATCTCACCCATTACCCACCTTATTTAGATAAGTCTTAACCCAACCCACTTAAATATTTGGATTAAATGGGTAAAGACCCATTTGGTTATTTAATTAGATGGGTTTAAATGGATAAATCCACTAATACGCACTAAACTCATCTAAAATTTAAAATTAAATAAACTCACAAATACCCACCAAACCCTTCTAAAATCTAAAAATTACATAAACAGTATAACCTTAAACACTTTCCCTCAGATTTTCTCAGTAACCAAACAAAAAAAAAAGTTAGAAAAACACATTTTTAGGGATTGAAATCTGTTAGAAAAACACATGGACCCTGTCCTCTCCGGCGCCGGAAATAATCATCTCCGATGGTATTACTGCCTGGCTTTGCTCGTCGGAGGACGATTTTGGTTCCGATTACGATTCTTCTACTTCTTCTTTGGACTGCATTTCGAGCTCCGAGTCGTGCGCCACTGGTTCGAAGAGAGTCCAGCTCAAAGGTTGGAGTGAGAAGAAGAAGAAGAAGAAGAAGAAGAAGAAGAAGAAGATGGTCGCAAAACGCAACGTTTCGAGCTCTGTCAAGGAGATCTCCGGCGGCGGCGATGATTCAGTGTTTCCAGCGAAAATTTCCGTGAAGAAGAGGAGGAAAGTGGTGGACGAGAAGGCAGAGGGTACGGCGACAGCGAGCTCAAAATGTGGGAGGGTGAGGGTCCAGTTTTGCTAACATTCAAGAAACTAGTGATGGTGTTGTTGGATTTTTCCCTGAATTATATGTGATGGTGTTGTTGAGATTGCTCTGAACAAGAACTTTTTCTGGGCTGTCTAACATTTAAGCAACTAGTGATGGTGTTGTTGATTTTTTCCCTGAATTTAAAAATTATCAAGTGCCTCTAAAAATTTACGCTTTGTTTGGATTCCAAGAAAGTTAAGAAAGAAAGGAAAGTTTAATTGAGTTAGAAAAGTGTTTCAACACGTGCCTTGTGTTAGTGGAAATATTAAAATTAAATGGGTTAAATGGGTGGGTTACTAATTAAATAAATTGGGCGGGTAATGGATAATTAATTTATATATAAACGGGTTATAAATGGATAAATGGGTAATTACATATCCAACCCATTTATGACCCAATCCGCCCATTTGCCACCCTTAATCATAGGTCCAGGAAAATACAAACACCAATGCTTGTTAGTTTGCAAACTACAACAGCACAAAAGAGTAATGGTCACAACATCAGCTGCTTATGTATAATAAGGCCAGCCACGAGGTGTGGGTAATCTTCCAGTAAGGTAGTCTATTACTTAATGTGTCAAAAATACATGTTCATTTATTTATTTATTTTTATATAAAACATTCTAAGCCATAAACAGCAATTCTAATTAAAGTGTCAAACAAACTAATTTAAACCTTCTAAATATATACAAATAATCAAATAATTTAAGGAAATAAAAAGACATGATTGACGTAATCTTGCAAAATACTTCAATATGCATCTTATAGGAAGATTGATGTAATAAGTTCTTATTTAACATATTCCCTTATATATTCTTAAGAAAATTTTGTGAGCAAATTATGTCAATCTAGTATTTTATGGAAAGTAATTATTCTAATGACATCAATAATTTCCATACAAGTGAAAGTCAAAATCATGATATAAAATATTTTACTTTACAAAGAAGGTATAAATAGCAATAACAAGTGAAAGTCAAATTCATGTTTTAAAATTTATAGAAAATTCTTTTAGCCTATGCACTAAAAGATTAGGTTTCACGTTTAAAATTTTTTTAAGCAGTCACTGACCTCTTCTACATCAGTACCTAGTAAAGAGCTTCCATCTCCTAATAGATTCAAAGAGCAATACAGAGCGATCACAACAGATGTGATATTTAATTAGCATGAACAAGTATGAATATGTTTTTAAACAATATATGGATCAATTAGTGAGAAGTTAATGACTGTCTGGACTCCAAAATTTTTAGAATTCTTAAATAAATAATGGTTTTATATATGGTTGATCAAAAAAATTTTAAATATTTTTTTTAACTATATATAACATCATAAGTCATAACAAGTGCAATATGTTCAGTTTTTTTTTTTTTTTTTTTTTTTTTTAATACTGGTCGTTAACCCTTGCAATGCACGGAAAAGCTATTAAATTTGAAATTTTAAAGAATACACACACACGCGATGTTTACTATATGTAGCAATTATTCAAGATACTATTCATTCATAAAAAATAGCAATAAAATGAATAACAACATACTATACTATCCAATAGACATTGCAACTTTAAATGAACAATATGTAATAAATTGAAAAACAATATATATATATATATATATTTTAATTCTCCGTATTTGTAGATAATGGTGCAAGTTCCGCATTACAGTTTCTGCATAGTTAGAGGAAAACTGATGCACTTTAATTGATGAAGCCAACATAAATCCTACCCGAATAAATTTTTTTATATGTATGTGTGTGGTGGGGGGCTTTGCAAATTGCAGTGCCCTCACTTGTAAGAATTCCACTTCAACATGCCTCTTTTTTCAGTCCATCCACGTGGTTAAAGACCATTCACTTCTTTAGTTCCTTATCTCTTAATCTGGCCCTTCCTTTTCCTTTACACCTTATTAACTCACTTTTTTTTTTCTTTTTTGAGACATATTAACTCACTTTTTTTTTAAACCGATATTTACTTTTGAAACTAGCCATTGTTGGAATATTTTTATAAAATATTCAATATTATTATTAAATGTTGATTTAAGTGTGTTAATAGAAATCAGTTTCTTTCTTAATTTGATGTCTTTCCTATTTTGAGTTGGCCAAATTAATGCATATAATTGATTAAGCAAACCTTTCCAAACGTTGGTGAACCTGATGTAATTTCTTATTAAGTATTTTCTTTTAAAACTCAAATGTTTTTTAAATTGCTAATTTGATATGTTTCTTTCTTACAATAGCCAAAGAATCAAAGTAATAAACATGAGAATTTGTTTCCAACGTATATCTCATTAAGAGTAAGACTTAAGTACAGTACTTAGGTGCTGTTCCTTAAGTTCTTCTTTTAAGATTCTGTCATGTGGATTTTTTCTTATGGGAAGGAAATATACTTTATAGTTAAGTAGCCACATAGTTGAATCTTAAGAGATGAACCTAAAGAACAACACTTAAGGTATTGTACCTAAGTTTTGTTCTCTTGTTAAATGTATTTTAATTTGGCATGGATTCTTTACTTTTAAATAGTATTCTATATTCTTGTATATAAAAAAAAAAAAAAGCATTATGTATCCGGCTATATGTGAGGGAGAAAACCATTATTCTCACGGATACTATTTTGATGTAAAAGATAAAACTCTTTACATATTTGCTAAGTTAAAATTCTAGTTTCATGAAAATAATATATTCTTGTATATACTATATTTATGGTTAAAAGAAAGATACTGTTGAGAGCTTCAAATCCTACAAGTGGTGTAGACTTGTAAGAATAATCCACGAAAGTGGTTGGTTTGTTGTATCCATGGGGCGGCACGCAAATGTTTTAGTCTATTACACTGGAAACCCCGTAAACGCGTGTATCGTCTCAATACAGTGACTTGGTCCACGCCTCAACCCGGCCATCTAAAAACATATATGAATTGACAGTAATTTGCTTCTAATATTATGAGACTACTTTGAAGCGTCATCGAGGTAATATCTCTCCAATATTCTCTAATTTTATGGTAAATTCTAATTTATGTGAATTTTAATCATTTATATGATATGTTGAATGTAATGGAATTCAATTTATTTATCAATTATTGTTCTTAGGAACAACAACCATGGCATACACTTTACTGATCGTATCACCATCGCAACAGTTTTTCTAATATCACTTCAATGGGCTGATAAGTGAATGGATATTGAGTTTGAATCATTGAGGTCAAAATTTCTGGGTCTACGGTCTCGAATTAAGCTTCGTGTGTGAGGAGACTTCATAGCTTGCATGCAATGAGATTTCAGGGTGCGAGATCGAATCAATTTTTGCCGGCTCGAGAGGTTAAACTCTCTGGGTTTATGGTCTCGAATTAAGCTTCGTATGTGAGGAGACTTCATGGCTCGCCAGAGGAGATTTTGTTGTTCGTAGAGGCTTCGTAGTTTGCACTCGAAGTGGATTACTTTGTGTTCGAGCTTGTAGAGATTTCATAAGGTTTTCACTATGTACAGTGGGTCTTTATTAGGTTTTCATTTTGGGGGTAACATACCTCTCATCTTTCTCCTCCTCATCCTTCTTCTCAAAAAAGGTTGTCTAAGATAATTTTCTAAATTGGGTGAGAAGATTGGTAGCAAAGAGAAGAACTGTTTCACGAAAATAGTCGAGTAGCCAATTGAAGGAATAAAAAAGACTGAAATTATTTTTTATTTTTTATATAAAAAAACAGATGATGTGGAAAATTGTGAGTGGTGCAAAGCTTACGTGGCATACTCTTAGAATGTCAATAAAAAGTCAAAGGTTTCGGTTATATAGTATTTATAGATAATACGGGTCATATTTGGGTAATACCCAAACCTGACCCGATAATTTTGGGTAATACCCAAACCTGTACCCAATTCCCTTTATCCATTATATTTTAGGTAATACTCGAAACTTTCAGATTAGGTTGGGTAGGGTATCCATTACCCATTAATTTGATTTGGCCATCCCTACAATAGCATATTGTCACAAATGGATGACTTAAGTATCGTTGTCACAAATGGATGACTTAAGTATCATATACACAAATCGCCAATAGGTCGGCTCTTTCAGATATATATTGCTGTCAGTTTTTTAAAGACCTTCTCCCCTTTCTCCATGTGTGTATGTTAAAATGCTTAGTATTCTAAAAAAAAATAGCCAATAGGTCAAGCTCATATTCTATTAGCTAATAACTAAGAGGACTATTTTATACTTACTTTTATATAAATGATCAGTAATACTATGTATACACAGTTGAATTAGCATGTCTTGGTTTGATAACGAAGAACGTTTATCAAAAGCGGGCGTCATAAGTTGAAACTTAAAAAAAAAAAAAACATTTTTATTAGTTCATATATGTGTCTACCATTAAGGAATTAAAATCACTTTTTCATCTATCATTACTAGTTTTGAAATATTTTATGATTTTTTTTTGTGAGTCTATTTATTGACTTATTGTTTATGAGACTTATTTATATTCATGTTGTACTCTGACTATTATTAAAACTAGCTTATAACCCGTGCAAATGCACGGGATTTTTATAATTGTGTTGGTAGTTTGTTTATAGCATCATCAATGTACTTTTCTTTTTTATATAACATCATCAAAAGTAAATAATACTTCATCATAATAATATATATTAACACAATTTGAATAACTGGAAAAAAATAAACTTACAGCAGAAGAAAAACAAATGCCTTTCTTCATGACATCATAGAAATTTAGATTCATAGCTCAAAATAACATTTAAAATCCTAAAATAAACCGAAAGTCAAATAGTTTAACCCTGCGTTTATGGACTTCATGCTTTCTCTCTTAAAAGTCTTTATGGGTTTAATTTTGTAAGCAACCAAGCCATTGAGGATCTCTTTGCATACCTGGACATACCAGAAGTTTCAGAACAAAATGTTAATGTTAAATTGATTCCAAATGAAGATCACATGCAAATGCAAAATTAGTTCTACCATCTAAAATCTAGATCACATGAATGAGTGTTAGATAGCTTTTATCATTTCTTTTTCCTTTAAACATGTCTAATAAAAATATTACTTATAAAATAAGTCCAATAAAATAAAAATAAAATAAAAACATAGGAAAGTATCTATTAGAATATAGTCATACTTTTCTTATCTTTTAATAAGGTGTTGCCGAATTTCCATGGAAGATCAAAGGGTAAAAAAAAAAAAAGAAAAACTTGGTAAAAACCCAAATAGAAGATGTGAGAATTTAGACCCCTGTAAAACTAGATTGTTTAACCTAATTAATTAACCAAGTTGATACTTAGGTTTATTATTCAGATCTAGGTTAAAACAATAACAATCATATCAAGTAAAGCAGCGGAAAAATAAAGAACACAAAGATATGATGACCCAGGAAAACCAAACTAGTAAAAAACCTGGGGATGATTTAACCTAGCTATCCTCAAGGTAAAATAGCAAATCCACTAGAAAGAATTGAAGTTTACACAATAGCGACTTAGACCACTAACATCCTATTGCTACCTGCTTGTAGGAAACTTACTACCACCACCCCATGATAGCTCCGAGACCACGGACTCCTTCTTTCTTTAATCTTTGCAAAACACAAACACACACGCTTGTGACTTTGAGATCCCACTCAAAGGTTTAGCAACACAAACTCTCCTGTTTATGACTCCAAGACCACCCTTGAAGGTTTAGATCATCAGCACCTTTGATGACTAGAGAAGGCAGCAACTTCAGCAATATCGGATCTTGGGATTCTTCAAAGAACAACACCGATAGAAGTTATAAGAGAGGTTTTAGGAACAAAACCCTAAATACAAAAGAGACACACTCTTCTCTCTCTAAAAAGCCTTATAAAAAACGTGCTTAGGGTTTCCTTTATATAGTGGGAGAAGTAGATCTGAAACCCTAATCCTTAATGGGCATGAGCTGCTGTTTGGGCCAACTTAAAATTCTGCAGATACGACTTTCGATCGGTCGAGCCTGTTTTTCGATTGATCGAACCAGGCAATTTCTGAATTCTTCTTTCTGCAGCTTACATTTTCTTGTGTGCTCACGATTTGCTAATTGTTCTAAACTTTTAGAACCTAACAGAAGATACTAATATTGATAAGGCTAAGGTATATATATGTTTAGCTATTACCAATTGTAAGGCGTCTACCTACTACCATTAAAAAATTAATAATAAAAAAAAATTGTAATTCATTTGTGGTAGTGATGTACTACAAAGGAGAATTAAATGAGTTCAACAATTTCAGTATCAATCTGCAATCTAAAAGAGAATTAAGCCAATGTCAGTTGGAGAATTCATATGGGCATTTATACTATTGTAACTTGCACTATGAGGTTAAGAAAAAAAAAATCATTTTTATGGTAAGCATTAAATGTAGTTTGTACTCATTTTCTTGCCCATTAAAATGAGGTCATTGAAAGACATTTTAGAAAATACATAGAATTGGAAGTTTGATGAAAAAATTAAAATAAAAACCCTCATTGTCTCCAATTTAACAAACAGTAAATTATCACGTTTTAAATTTTCCAAATTTTATAAGATCGGAAAAAGAAAAAGGAAAAGAGCAACAGAGAAACAAAAATTATGAAAATGTGAAGCCAAGGCTTGGAAGTTTGAGGGGGTGTGTGGGAAATATGAATGAAAGTTCCTCTAATAGGCAGAAACTAAAATTTATGCTTCATTGCTATTTACAGGTTGCAACAGATGTAAAGTTTAACCACTCTTTTAACTGTTTATGAGATGCAAATGCCCCATAGTTACAAAAAAGCAGTAAACAAATTTTTTGTTACAAAAAATGTTGAATTCATGCTTTTAGTCTATATTGATGTAATTGATTTCCAAAACATTTTTTCAAATGAATAGGATGCACAAACGTATATAATTTCTTAGTGAACTAAAACACCAACCAAAGCCCCAAAATGGTCGTATCATTGCAACCAAGAAATGTCTCAACACCCAAACACAAATCCACAACTACCCAAAGTCTACCAACTACAAACCAACATAAATTCATTGGAAAAATGTTTGAAATAACAATAATAAATAGAGAAAAACTCACCTTATATAAGATCATTGTTTTCTTAAACTCTGAAACCAACTTAAGTAGATAGCCATTTGTCTAAACCTACAATAGAATGTTAATAATTCAATAGCCGAAATAACAAAAGGCTTACAAAGAGTACTTGGCTATTGAGGATCACACTACACACCCACTTTAAATCACTGAAAGTAGAATCCCAGGTAAGTTCTTCTAATTTTTCCTCTTTTTTACACTGTGGATATGCACTTCACTTTTGGTCATCAAGGAAAAAACAAATAGCAACGTTGCAGCGCTTATAATTTTAATGTGACATTGACAGACATTGTGAAAAATTAGGACGCTGAGAAAGCATTGGTTTCATAAGTAATCTCGCTTCTGACATTATATTAGTAAATAAGATTTAGTTAACCAAATCCAACATGCAACCACCACAAAACAGGTTCCAAAAAAAAAAAAAAAATAGCTATACATCATAAATACAATTGATCTACTTACAAAAGAGGATTCTTTTGCACACAGAAATAACCATTGATTAAAATGCACTGGAGAAATGAACAAACAAAATCTAAAATTACTAAAGGATCAAACCACATCCAATCAACCAAAACTAAATCAAGAACAAAAAAAGACTCAAGAAGGTATCTAACTGGAAAATAATGTTCATAAAAAATACTGATGTTACACCAGATAAAATTTTATTCTTTGTAATAGGTGCAGATTTTTAAACCTGTCAAAAATGATTTTACATAAAATATTAATAAGTTGTTGGATCTTACATGTTTTCTCAAGGTTGTTTAGCACCATCTTAACTTGTCATCTTGCTCTAGTATGCTCCTGTGCCAGATTGAAATACCTCCAACTCAAGAAATTCCAAAAGAAGAAGAAGCTACTTCTTTTTATTTCTCCCCAAATCTTATAATATTGTGGTTCTATTAGGCAAAGTTAGAAAACCTAAGAATGAAAACATATAACACAAAATGAGGAAATTAGCAGATATGAAAAAAAAAAATTACAGCAACTAAACTAATTTATGAAATTTACAAATGACAAATTTCTCTAATGAGTCCAAATAGAAATTCTCCATCAAATGAATAATACCCTTCATTCTTCCTCACACCTAGACTAAAATTAGAGTTCAGAAGCAAATGATGACCGAGCATGAATTTATTTTGTTTTAAAAAGCCTTAAACTTTTTTTGTCTTTGATAAGTGAGTCACATTAAGAATATTAATGAAGATATATACATTAATCAAATTAATAAAAGAAATTCCTGTTTTTATTTTCCTCAAGAAACAAAGTAGAAACAGAAATTGACTCATAACATAGATGATTCTGATTTAATTGAAGACTGAGAGGTAAGTTTTTTGCTAAAAACAGGAAGGGCAAAGTCTACTCAAGTTTTGTAATGCCGTCAATAACCGGTAGTAATTGTTTTCATTACTAAATTCTTAATCAAATTGTAAAGTAATAGCATCTTCAGCTGCAAAATGTTATTTTAAGACTTCTACAATTGAATATTAAACATTTAACCACAACACAATGCTACAAATTTCAAAAGTGCTTCACTTTCCACCAAACAGAAAGATTGCCTTTGTTACCAAAGAGTTGTAGGGCTGTTATATCCTAAATATTAATTACAAAGGCAGGTATCAATTATAGAGAGGATTCAAGGGATAACACTAACAACTTAAACAATTATTTTTTTTAATCCATACTCATCTATGAATTTCTCGTATGGAAAGCTATACCATCTACCTAAAGTTTAATGTAAACAATGTGTGTGTTTTCTTTAAGCAGCATTCATATTCATTTAGTTATCTAATCAAAAGTTTCAAAAGTGTGAATTTTTATAAAGCATCGAGTTTAAAGTGACTAACAATAAACCTATTGGTACAATCCTGATCTGGAAAGATTTTGTTTCAAAGGTAGCAAAAGAAAAAAAAAAATGGAAGTCCAGAAACAGTAAAAGCTGAATTAATTCTTGGACCTTAAATGTGCATAATTTTGAAGCGTTTTTAATGCTAGAATTAAATGAATTCACAATTCAGAGGCAGGAAAAAAAATCTAACAAAAAGACTGCCAAATAAAAACCGAATCTAACCAAAATACAATAATCAACAAAACATAAATCAATACAATAATTGACAAAACAAAACTTAAGAAATTGAAAAAATAAATGGGAGATTAGGGTAACAGGTAGCCAAACCTTTAACCTTAATTGAGTAATTCCTTTTGCAGAAAATCCAATGGCTTTATCTGGCATAGGAAATCAGTATTCTGCGATTGGAGAAAAGACAGAATAGAAAGGGAAGATTTATAAGGAAGATGGAATATAATTATATAACAACAGTGAATGGTATAGAAAGAATAATAAGGCATAAGCTATGTAAGATCAGAATTAAGAAAGGAACCTTTCTTGTTATAGGGAAGGAGCAGAAAAGTAGGAGAAGATGGAATTGTAGACAACAGTTTTTTTTTTTTTTTTTGAGAAACAAATACAATGAATTCCGTAAATGATCACTCAAAACCAAACCAATCTAAATCAAGCCAGAACTAACGCGAAAATAATTTAAAATGTAAAAAATAAACAACAGGCCAAATTACCTATCAGAGGCATACTAATGGAAGCCTAACTCAAAACCAAAACTAACTATAACTAAATCTAAACCAATCCAACCAAGAAATTCAAACCTAAATCATATTCAATCCGTTACGGTATACGCTTATCTCTGGTGCGTGTTGTTTCGGCAGGAAAAGCCTAAAATAAAATTGAGGAAGGAAAATAAATGTTAGAAATGGAAATACCCAATGATTTCAATCTTACACTATTTAGTGATTTCTGTAATCTTAAAGAAAAAAAAAAAAAACAGGGGAAAAAAAAAACAAAAAACAAAACAAAACAAAAGCAAATATCTAAAATTGAGGAAACAATCATTTTGATAGAAAACCCAAAAACCCAAAACAAAAACAAATCAAATATAAACCCATTTAACAAAAAAAAAAAAAAAAAAAAAAAGAGTTTTGAGATGCGTACGAAACAACCTTTCACAATTTAATTGGCAACATGGATTAAGAATTCTAGAATAAACAAAAGACCGATCAATAATTTTATCAAACAAATTGCATATTAAAAATAAAGTTGTTCGCCTAATACATTTAGATTTTTAATAATCCAAGGTGAATTTTGACTTTTAACCACAGTAAATCAAGGGAAAAATCCCTAATGTTACCACTAAAAAAGGTATAGAGGGATAATTTGGAACCAAAGCATCAAAAGAAAGAGAATCAACCCATCTAATTTTTTTTCAAAAAGGGTAAAAGAAGAACCCTAGAAAATTAAGTAAGGGGAACTGCCGGTTTTGAATTCAAAAACATAGAAATATTGAAGATTTAGGATTGTAATTCGAATAGCAAAAGCAATGGTGAGGAGTTTCAATCTTTCAAAACAAAAACAGTATTTGAAGAGGAAGGGAGTACGCTGACCTTCGGTACAAAAAAACAGAGACCATACCGGTAGAGGGCACGGTGGTCTGATGGTGGCAAAGCCTGACTTTCTTCTCAGATTTTTCTCTCTCCACCATCCATGACAGACCGAAGTTGTTCTTTCTCCATCGTTGTCTTTCTCGGTTCTCATCTCCTTTTCTTTCTGCAGCGTATGTCTGTTTTGGGTTTTTATGTTTTTGTTTTTTAATAAGAGCGTTGGGTTTTTATAAGCCTCTACCAAAACGTTGCACCGCACGGGTCTCTTAAAGAATAAATTGTAAACGTGACAGCATTTTAAGGGGTCATTTTTCCTAACGTGAGAGCACCTAGTTAAAGGCTTCTGCTTTTATATATAGTATTAGATGTATGGAACTCCATTTTTAGCAGCTGCTAGACACCATTGCTTATAGATATTTTATTAAGTTTTCCTTTATTCTTAAACACTACTTTATCTATTTTACCAACTTATTTTACAACTCATCCTACATCCCAGTTTTTATTTTTACATACAACCCAATAAAATAATATAAACTACCTAATAAAATAATAAAAAATATTATTTTCTCTCTTTTTCCCCACTCACTTTTTCTCTTCACACACAACCACATATTAAAATAATATATATATATATATATATATATATGTGGGGGCCTAAGCCCAGCTGCAATGTTGGGCCTTGGGCCTGTCCGAGGAGTGGTGCCTTCTCGGATATATTGATCGTTCACCAAGCCTGGGCCCATTAGTCAAAACAAGTACATGAAGAGCTCTAACAGTAGGTGTGCACTCCGGGGGCACAAGAAGAAACAAAGAGCTAGGGAGCGCCTAAAGAGGGGCTACTACTTCCACATTAAATGCCTAGCAGCTACTCTTCTGGCCGCATTTATGTGGAGGAGACCCTCAAACAGTGTTGCCTTGGCTACCACAACTCACGGGAGGCTGAATATGGTGGCTGATGGGACAGGTACTCAAGTGGTAACGCAAATAATCAACAAGTAGAGGCTCAGGATTATCCCAAAAGAGGGTATATAATGTAAGAGACCCCTGAGGCAGGAGGGGAGGAAAAAGAAGGAGAAAAAGAGAGGGCATTAAGTCTTAAAGGGGCATAGAGAAAGAGAAAATCTCCTCGGACGTAGCCGAGAACGCCTGTTTAGAAGAAAGGTTGACAGTTTACCCTGCTATGGTCCCAACAACATTGGCCCGTTATCAGGCCCATGCTAGCTCAGCCTTCCAACCCATTTCTCTATAAATTCATTGTTTGGATTCTTGAATTTGGGCTCTACCACCTCATTGGGCTTAGAACCTAAATCTTGAGGCCTGACAATATATATATATATATATATATATTTTACAACCTATGAACAGTAAGGTTGCATATATGTAACCTTACTATTTATAGGTTGCAAATTTTTTTAAGTTTTCAAACCTGGATGGAGTGGATTTTGGATGAGTTAGATTGTAAAATAGTAACTGGAGGATATTTACACCCCTCATTGCTAGTGCTCTTAGCAATTAGCACATAGTATTAGTAGTTAATAATTAGCAATTCACTTTGAAATTTTTTTAAACCAATCACTAAATTTTTTTTAGTAGAGTTTAAATCGGTTAATAAATTAACTCTCTATTCAAAAACAAAAAAGGCTTTATATCTATTTAGCTTTGTGATATAAAGTTCTCATTGAAATTCATTTTAAGAAATTGATATTAACTCTTTTATGTTATTTTTTTCATTTTTTGATTTTTACGTTGATATCAATTTTTTTATGAATTTTTAAATTCTATCTTATATGATTGGCACTCCTAAATATTTGAAGAGAATAAAAAAAGTGGTGTTAGTAATAAGTTGATAAGAAAATTGTTGTTATTATCTAAAATATTGCTTCAATTTGGTGGAGTCATTCTTTTGTTTCTTTCTTAAGGCAATGTAGTAGTTTAATTTAGGATAAATTGCAAATTACATTCCTAATCTTTGAAGGTGTTTGGGTTTTACATTCTAAAGTTTCAAAATTTGGAATTTACCCCCCTATATTTTGGGAGTGTTTGGATTTTACACTCCAAAATTCTGAAACTTTAGGGTACAAAATTTAAATACCCCTAAACTTTAAGAAGTAAAATACAAACAACCCAGAAATTTAAAGAGTAAAATCCAAATTCTAAAACAGTAAGGTGTAAAATCCTAACACCCCCAAACTTCAGGAAGTAAAATCCAAATTCTAAAACTTCAGGGTATAGAATCTAAACACCCCCAACCTTTAGGGGTGTAATTTGCAATTTATCCTTTAATTTAAGTAACTTAATAACAAAAGGATAAGATGAAAAATTTATGTTGTAACCAAATTAAGATTTTTCATCACTTTAAACATTATAGGAGAAGAAGATAAGAACAAAATTTTATATCTATTTTTTAAATCTAAAAATATGAACAAATAAGTTTGCTATTTTTTGTTTCTTATGGCCGTGTAGTAATATACTTTAAAAATAAATAGTAAAAAATAAATTAATAACAAAATGATTAGATAAATATTTGGATTGTAATCATACTAAGATTTTTATAGATAAGAACATAAAAAGTTTATATCTATTTTTTTTTTTCAAATCTTAAAAAATTTCACCAATTTGGTGCAGCCATTTGGCTCAACCATAGCTTTTAAGCCCAATCTATATTAAAAATTTTTAAACACAAAACAAAAAAATTAAGAATTTTATTTATTATATACATATATATATATATATATATATATATATTTGGATAGGAAAACTGAAAATGATATTCGTAAGGTCTCGTTTTGGATCCTAAGCCCGAAAGATAAAAGGATTAAGGCCTAAAGAGCTCAACACAATGAATTTGTAGAGAATGGGCTTAAAACTAGACTTCAATGAGTTGAACAATAATCAGACTAGGTTAAAGATGACAAGAAAACCAAAATAAACAAGTTTTGCGCAAAGAAAACCTTCCTCAGCAAAGTCCAAGGAGAGTAGTTCTTGTATATATATATTTCTCAGACTTGATTACAATTACAATTCTTAGTGTTACAGTATTTTTTCTATAGGTTCTCCGATATCCCCCCTGTAATGGGGTTTTTCTTCCTTATTTTCTCCTATTTTGCTTCATCTCCACCCTTCACGTGTAGGTCAAGTTGTCAGTCTTGATCCTTGTCCCATCAGTACCTTCTTGAAGTCTTTGAGGGTAGCTGTAATGCTGAATATCACTATTCAGGTATCACCTTCACATTAATGCGGCCAGATAGTTAACTATAGAGCATTTAATGCGGTGATAGATGCTTTCTCTTAGATATTTCTTAGCTTCCCTTTGTCCTATTCCCTCTCAATATTTATCCTTACCAGTAGAATTGCCTGGAGTATTGCTCTTGATGGCAGGTCAAATCCTCTGACCTCTACTTTGTTAAGCCGAGGAGGCATTTCTCTTCGAACGATCTTCCCAAACCCTCATGACCAGGATCTTTTCATAACTCACTGATTTGAACTTCTTTGCTAACGTCTACCTGTCCTCAGACTATTAAATGTCCTCGGACAAGGCCCACGGCCAAATATACATTCCTAAGCCTTTCATCCCTACAATATTATTAAAGCAATTAAAATCAAGGCATCTCTTCAATCCATGCAATAAAATCAACAATGCCAAGAGCATGTTTTGCTAGCAAGTGAGTCGGCCTATTCCCATGTCTCTTAATGTGAGAAAATTCCACCCTACAGAAGCCCTTACTGAGATTTATAATGCCTTGTACAACTGTCGAGGCCGCGGATGGTGGAGCAGATGTTCCATTCAGAGCTTGGACCACGATTAAAGAGTCACTTTCCACCACAATATCTCGGATTCCGATGTCTTGTGTGAACAACTTCTACCTCAACAGCCTTGGATTCGACCTCAATAGCACCTAAAGGAGCATTCAAGTTTCTGCACATTGCAACCTCCACTCTACCCAGCTCATCTCTGACAATCACACTCACACCTGCCTTGTAACAACCCAAGAAAAAGCGCTAGCCATATCTACGCTATAACTCAAAAGGACTAGTCACAATTGAGGCTCCTTGTAGTTGTTAATAAAACCCATATCAACCTAGTAAATATCCGATGTGAGATTCATCACACACCCACACACATCACACAATCAATCAAATTGGGGCATCATAATCTCCCCCATTTAAATCCCTAATGTCCTCATTAAGACTCACTTTGTGGGGTAGTGTTTTTGAGCCCACATGGGATTGTTGGGCCGACTCTGATACCATATGTAACAACCCAAGGAAAAGCGCTAGCCACATCTGTGCTATAATTCAAGAAGACTAGTCACAATTGAGGCTCCCTGTAGTTGTTAATAAAGCCCATATCAACCCAGTAAATACCCGATGTGGGACTCATCACACATCCACACACATCACACAATCAATCAATCAATCAAATTAAGGTATCACATGCCTTTTTGTTTGCTATAGCTACTGCGCCATCAGCATTTATTTTAAATAAGTTCCGTGGTGGTGGGGCCCATGCTGTGACTCTCTGTATATTGTTCCCGAAATTGGTTTGTGCTTTAGTAGTTGCACTATATTCCTCTAGGTAGTTTGCCGCCCAATTCACTAACACGTTGCCTGGCTTTTTCTGGGTTCCCAATCTTGCTTCATTTCTATCATGCCACATTACCCAAGCTAAAATGATCACCCAAGCCTCCTTGTCCCCATCTACTTGGTCTACCATAAGCCTATTCCAAAACTGATCATAAAAGGAAGTCATAGAGAAAGCTCCACCTAGTAACACTACTTTTGAGCATGCCCACACCTCACATGCCTTTGGACAAAAGATGAAAGCATGACCCATTATTTCTACCTCCAACCTACACCCATCACAGAGGTTGTCTTGCACCACCTTGCGCTTCAAAAGGTTCACCTTGGTGGGGAGTAAGTCGGGTCATGCTCGCCATGTGAAGTGTTTAGTCTTGTATGGAAGAGGAAAGGCCCAAATCCTTTTCCAAAATTGCCGAACTAGACTCAAATCCGAGCTAGTGCCACTGTTGGGATTTGATGAGAGTCTTGTTGCTACTGCATATGCACTACGAACGCTGAATTTGCACTACAAACGCTGAATTTTCTATTATGTGATTTGGCCCACACTAGCTTATCTTTTGGAAAACGGGAACTCAGAGGTATGCTTTATATAATGTCAACCTCATATGGAAGAAATAAGGAGACCAAGACATTTGGTTTCCATTTGACATTTTCGTGATCTATAAGCTCCCCCACTAGTGTATCCGAATCCAGAAACAACCTAGGAGAAGCCACTCTTTGAGTTGGGGCTGAAGGCAGCCATTTGTCGCCTTATATTCGAATATTTCTACCATTGCCAACCCTTCATTTGATCCCTTCCCTAATCATGGTTTGAGTAGCCATGATGCTTCGCCACGTATATGACGGGTTGTTCCCCATAGAAGCTTCAATAAACTCACATCTAGGGACGAATTTGGCCTTGAATACCCTGTATGCCAAGGATGTGTGACCCTTGCTTAGCTAGGAGAGCCAAGTTGAATTGTTTCAACTTCTTGAAACCCATACCTCCACTAGATTTTGGTTCGCACACTTTCTCTCAGCTTAGCCAAGCAATCTTCTTCTCATCCACTTTTTGTCCCCACTAAAAATTCCTTATCATGCTAGTTAGGTCATTGCATAGGGAATCCAGAATTTTGAAACAACTCATTGTGTAGGTGGGAATTGCTTGTGCTACTGCCTTGATCAACACTTCCTTGCCCGCCTTAGATAGCATCTTCTCCTTCTAGCCTGCTAGTTTCTTACCCAGCTTCTCTTTTATGTCATTGAAGGAGTTTCGCTTATTCCTGCCCACCAAGGAAGGTAAGTTTAAGTATTTCTCATGCTGTTTAATCACTTGTGCTCCAAATCTCCTTTTAATTTCTTCCTTGATAGTGATAGGGGTGTTGCTGCTAAAAAAAAGGGAGGTTTTTGCTCTATTAAGTTGTTAACCCGAAGCTTTCTTGTACACTTGTAAGACCTCTGAAGTGCATCACATTTTTCAAAAGAAGCTTTACAAAATATGAGACTGTCATCTGCAAAAAATAGGTGAGATAATTTGGGCCCTTCCCAGCACACTGAGACTCCTTTTATGCTGCCACTAGCCACTGAAGCTTTTATAAGAGCTGAAAGCCCCTCTGCACACAACAAGAAAAGATATGGTGATAAACGGTCACCTTGATGGATACCCCTTGAAGGAATAATATGGCCTTTGGGACTACCATTGATTTTGATAGAATAAGTAACAGACCTCACACACCTTATAACTAGCCCCCTCCACCTCTCATCAAAGCCCAGCTTCTCCATATTTTTCTCCAAACGCCCCCATTCTACCCTATCATATGCATTACTCATATCAAGTTTAAGTGCCATCTCCCCCACTTTTCCAATATTCTTATTGCTAATCTGATGCATAGTTTCAAAAGCAGCAATTACATTGTTAGTGATTAACTTGTTGTGCACAAATGCACTTTGGGTTTCACTAATAATAGAGGGTAGAATCTTTTTCAGCCTATTCGTAATAGCTTTAGATACGATCTTATAAACGACATTGCATAGGCTTATTGGCCTATAATCAATCACCCAATTAGGTTCCTTGACCTTTGGAATCAATACAATATGAGTTTCATTAAAGTTAGGTGGAGAGATACCATGGTTTAGGAAGTCAAGTACCGTTTTTGAGACCACATCATCATAGGTAGGCCAAAAGTGCTGAAAGAAAAGGGGGTGCATCCTATTTGGGCCCGGTACTTTGAGTGGATACATTTGCTTTAGAGCAACCTTCACCTCCTGCACACTGTATTCTCTGGTAAGCTATTGATTCATGGTAGGGGTTACCTTCCTTTGGACGGTAGCAAGCAACTCCGAGAACTCCGTGGGGTTGTTTGTCTGGAAGAGGTTTTGATATTATCCCACTACAATCTCCTCAACCTTATTCTCCTCCTCTTGCCACACATCCTCATCATCTAGCATACCTACAATGAGATTCTTTTTTTTTTTTGTCTAGAAGAAGCCTTTGCATGGAAAAAACTTGTATTCCTATCCCCAGCTTAGAACCAGTTTAGCCTTGATCGTTGTCTCCACATTGCATCCTCCTTGTCAAGCCAATTGTTCAGTTTGGACCTAGTACTTCTCAAAGCTTGATTAATCTTAGTTGATGAGGGTTGAAGCTCCAGCCATTCTACTTTCTTTTGAAGTTTAGCCACCTTCTTACCCACATGTCCAAATTCCTTTTTATTCCAATCATCTAGACTAGACCGACAACACTACTCCAAGCAATTCTGCAGCACACTGCCTTCCACTGTTATCAGCCTTTCTAGCCATGCATAATACACCACCTGCTCACATCGTTGGTCTTTCAACCACATCATTTCAATTCGAAAAAGTTTCTTCTATCTTCTACCCCTCAGTTTTGGTACCATACGTAGTAACAGGGGAGCATGGTCTAAAACCGATGACGATAAGTGGTATAACTTTTCCATTAGAAACAGATTGATCCACTCAGGAGTTGCTAACACTCTATCCAGTCTCTCTCATATCTGCACACCATCTGCCCTCTCATAGTTCTAGGTAAACTTAGGCCCATTGTACCCTAAATCATGGAGGCCACAGGAGTTTATAGTGTCATTGACGTTCATCATCTGTTGTCTCGGTCTATCACTACCTCCCTCTTTCTCCGATGCATCAGTGATCTTATTGAAGTCTCCAATTGTCAACCAAGGCAAAGCAGAAACCCCCTTAAGGTATTTAAGTTTCGCCCATGACTTAGGGCATTTGGTTGTGTCTGGGTTACCGTTGAAACCCGTAAAGTGCCACTACCCAACATCTGGTCCCCCATCCACTAGTGCATCAATATGTGTTTGAGAGTACGTTTGAACCACCACTATTATCCCTTTTTTCCAAAATAAAGTCAGGCTGCTGGTCTTCGCAATACTCGGAACAAACAAACTATCCTTCATGTTGCATTTACCCTTAACCATATCCATCCAACTCTTCTTATTTGACTTCGTCTCCATGAGGAAGACAATTTTGGGCTCTTCTTTTTTAACAACCTTTTTCAAGACGTTAACTGACCAGAGGTTCCCACGCTCTTGGCAGTTCCAACTAAGCAGACTCATTGTGCATGGCAAGGCTGCCCAGCAGCCTCCGCTGATCCCAAATGTTCAGCCAACAAAGCACTAAGTTGCCTGGTTTCCTCCTCCATTCTCATCTTCTTTTTCATCTCTAAGTTCTCAATATACGACGTGCATGCTTGCCTTGTTTCCTTTTTGCTACGTGCTCCTTATCTGATTGCATGGCACCCTCATGCTCACGTGATCCATCCTGTGCACTTGAAAAATTCCCCTTGCGTGGACTTCTTCTTATAACCGGTTTGAGCTTACTTGGTGAAGGCTCATTCTTGTTCTTTAAAGTCACCTTGCCTTTATTTTTATTTCGGTTGGGCCTCCTCAAGCCCATATTATTATCTTGCACGTTGTTAACCCAGCCCACCATGAAAGAAACTTCTGGAGATGCAATACCTAACTCTCTGACATAAATTTCTCCCTTATCTATACTATTATTTAAGGGGCTTCCCCTGTTTGGATTCCTCATTTTTTATGCTTAGAATACCCTCATCATACCCACTTACAAGTTTTAAACTAACGGGGATAAATATGTAAATTAAAACTCCTACACTTTAAAACCCACAAACTCACGTACGCTTTGCAGTTTCTATTTCACTTTCTATCTCTCATTCTTCTTCATATCGAAGACATTTAGTTTAGCTCTACATCCTCCTTTCTTTTTCTTTAGATTAAAGAGAAGAGATTTATTGTGAGAGGCTCTAACAAATTATCAGGTTCTATATTTTACAAGTTCTTCTTTGTTTTCTTTTCTTTTCTTTTATTTATGATTTATGATTGGCTTTCTTTGGGTTCTACTTTCTTTTTCTTTTTCTTTTGGGTTCTCTTTTTATTCTTTTTTCAGTTTCTTTCCACGTTGCAATCGGAGCATTAAATTGAGATATTTGAAGTACCCTTTTGGAAGGTCCAAGTAAAAGTTCTGTTCCCTTATCTACTTTTATAGCCTTTGTTTATATTTTATTTAAAAAATTTGAATTGGAATAAAAATACTATTTCCTTCTCCTTCCTCACCTTTTTTTTTTTTTTTGAAATTTACGCTATCTTTTTTTTTTGGAATATCTACTATAAACTTTGCGTGCTACCTTCCATGGCCAGCCAACAGCAATTAGTGTTTGACTGTCAGTTAAATTAGTGTGCAGGTGTCATCAAAAAATTAAAAAAAAACTGTGCACAGTGAAAAAAAATAGTAGGGTTCTACTTTCTTTTACTTTTTCTTTTTTTATATTTATTACGTTAACTCTTTTTTTTCTTTTTTCAGTTTCTTTCCACGTTGCAATCGGAGCATTAAATTGAGATATTTGAAGTACCCTTTTGGAAGGTCTAGGTAAAAGTGCTGTTCCCTTATCTACTTTTATAGCCTTTGTTTATATTTTATTTAAAATTTTTGAATTTCCTTCCTCACCTTTTTTTTTTTTTTTGAAATTTACGCTATCTTTTTTTTTTGGAATATCTGCTATAAACTTTGCGTGCTACCTTCAATGGCCAGCCAACAGCAATTAGTGTTTGACTGTCAGTTAAATTAGTGTGCAGGTGTCATCAAAAAATTTAAAAAAAACTGTGCACGGTGAAAAAATGTAGTATTTCAAAACAAAATACTATTTTTATGATTTGGATTCAATACATTGCGTACACAATTGTTAAGTTTTAATGTTACCATTTGCAATGCAGATTCTTTCCCTCTTCACTCTTTTGCTATCAATCCTATCATCCTACAAATAAACAGTTTCTTTCCACGTTTAGACTTTCCTTTTTTTTTTTTTTTAAATACTTTCAACAACAAGAATCCTTAAATTTAGGTTTCTTTTTTCAGTTTTTTTTCACATTCTATTTTTTTTTAATAAATATATTTCCTCTGTTTGGTTCGTTGATAATGTGGTCATAAGATTTTAAAGAGCCCATGATAGAGTTAAATTCTAAAAAATCTTTATCTTTATTCTAAAATTTTAATAGGATTTTCAGGAAAAATGATCTCATCTAAATTTAAATCAAACACATACTCTAACAAACTTATACTATTATCTTTAATAACACGCACGCTAAGTTTGGTTTATTGATTAAAGTTTTTTTTTTTTTAAATACTTGGTTTAACCCTAATTCTTTTATCTCTCTCAGGTTCACGTACGCACAATTTTTTTAGATTGCATTGAGGAGTCATTGGAATGGAATATTAGATAAGTTCGGGTGAGAGACTTTGAGAATTATTATATGTATTAAACCTCACATAAAGTGGTTGTTATCTAAGAAATTGTTGTAACAAATTTTTTTTTTGTAATAAAAACTATATTTATCATTTTTATAATTCTATGTCAAATTCAATTTAAATTTTTTTCCTTAAGTATTAATTTACGTACAGAGTAACAAACAGGTGAATTGTTGGTTGTTTAGGACCTAACTGTACAAAGTATTAATTCCCAATTGTATTAGCCTTTTGTTAAGGTTAATGCACCATTTAATACTTTATTAAAAAAAAAAAATCTAAAAATACAATTGTGGTTTTATACAATTAACATGTATCTCTTGCCATAAAATTTTCAATTTAAGCTATTATTTAGTTATGTTATGGATGTGTAGTAAACACCTAAATTTTAGGATTAAAACAATTACATTTTAAGATTAGACAAAGAATGATAATTGCCATACATAAAATTTTTTAAAAAAGAACAACATCAACAACACCAAAAACAAAAGAAAAGAATAGAAAATATATATATAAAAACGCAGATGGGTTAGTTACTAAATTTTAGGATCTTTTTAGGAGCATTTCCTTTAACAAAAATCTTATTAATTTACCACTCCATTAAAAAAGTTTCATACCTTATAAAATACTAGCCTCTGAGCACGCGCTCACGCGCGTGCTTAGAGGCTCTTCTATTTTTTGGGTAAGGGTTAATTTCGAGCATTTATTATAATTTGGGATTACTACATTTTTTCAATCACAAAAAAATCTAGGGGTGTGATGAAAAATTATTTCTCCACACATGATACTCATCACACCCCTAGACTTTTTTGTGATTGAAAAAATGTAGTAATCCCAAATTATAATAAATGCTCGAAATTAACTCTTATCCAAAAAATAGAAGAGCCTCTGAGCACGCGCGTGAAAATAGAAGAGCCTCTGAGCACGCGCTCACGCGCGTGCTCAGAGGCTAGTCACTCCTTAAATCATGTGATTCAGTTTTTGAATTCAAAAGCAAAGATGAGTTGTCGTTGGTGAGCAGATTCTTTCCAATCTTATCAGTGTGTATATTGGGATCACCATCAATTGAATGCATAATCATAGGGGCAGAGTTTATTGCATCATCAATGTCCTTGATTCACGCCTTGAAATCCGAGATTTTTTGCTATATCGTTGTCTCCTTGAGATTCGTTGTAACGCCGCCGGCGAGGGGGCCACCTACACTTTCGACATCCATGGAGGTTCTATCTAACTCCTCCCTATTTGGGGCCCCAAGCTCATCACCACTCCCCATCTTGCTGCTTCGTGTTGTCGCTGCTACCATGGCCGTGGTGTTTTTTCAATGCTCCGATGACGAAGCGCTTTAAGCCTAGAACCACCACAACTGACTTCTTTGCTCCGTTAAATTGAGGAGCCCGGAGCCACGGTCCGTACTGCTGGTCCTCCATGGAGAGACTACCTTTGCTGTTAAGCCACACCACGCAGTCTTTGTCGTTGTGAGTGAGCCTGCTATACCAATAACATAGGTTTGGTAGCCTCTCGTAACGGTATGAAACCCACCCTTCCTTGTCTTGATCCCATGACGCCAGCCGCCCCCTGCTTAACGGCTTTGAGATATCCACCACTACACGTACCCGTACAAAATTTCCTCCTTTCATCTCTGAATTATTCACGGGTTTGATCACTGAGCCCAGCGTCGCCCCTAAACTCAAAGCAACCTCCCTTGTCAATAGAAGGAAAGGGAGGTCATGGATCTGTATCCGAAAAGCTGTTTTGCAGAAACTGAGTTCATTCACCGGCTTCAGGCCATCGTATCGTTCTAACGCCACCAGATGCCTATCGTACGTCCACGGCTCTCCATGCAATACCTTCTCTACGTCTGCTTCTAACTCAAATGCGAAGAGTGCTATGTTATCACCAGCTGCCCTTATCTCCAAGTTTCGTCGTGTTCTCCATAAGGGGCGGAACATTTTTGCAAGAGCCTCAACGTTAATCGCTCTTCGGGTAAAGAACTTCCCCGCAAGAACAAATTCCGGTGATTGCTTTTCCTTAGACAAATCGAACTTGGTTCCCTCCGTATTTGTTAATGATAGTTTTTGCCACCGTTGGGAATGCTCCTCCATGTAAAACTGTTTCCCTGTACCTCTGAAAAATAAACCCACTAGCCCCCCAGTAACACAGTTACTAGGCGGAAATAGCACGTCCTTCTCTGAGAAGAATGGACTTCCCATGCTACAGATAGAGAACTACATGAGAACTTGCGTGCATTTTCTTAGAACTTTATATAATCATATTTATTTATTATATTATTGGTGTCACATTACTATTATTTGCATTTATTATTACATTAGTTTATAAATAATTTGTAGCAATAATTATTTGCGACAAAATTGATAACATGTTTTGCAAATTCCAAGGTGTGGAAAACTCTTGCATGAACCGACCAAACTCTCGGTTTTTCATTTTGGGGAAGACCAAACTATTTTTGTCCCAAAAATAAATAGAAAAGAAAAGAAAAAAGTCAAACCCTTCGTTTTCGCACTTTAATTAACTATCACATATGGCTTCAAATCCATCTTTATAAACCCAGAAAAAGAGTCAGCACCAACTAAGCAAAAAAACCTAGGAAACCGACAATGGGGTATGATGTGAAGCACTTTGTTTTAGTTCATTGAGTTTGCCATGCGGCTTTTTGCTGGTACAGGTTTGTCACTCTGCTCAAACAAGCTGGTCACCGTGTCACTGCATTAGACCTTGGTGCTTGTGGAACCAACCCCAAACAGTTAAATGAGATCACTTCTATTTGGGACTACGTGCACCCATTGATGGAGTTCATGGCCTCTCTCCCTCAAGGCGAGTCTGTAATTCTGGTTGGTCGTAGCTATGCCGGCCTCTGTATCTCTCTAGCCATGGAAGGCTTCCCAGAAAAAGTTTCACTAGCAGTTTTTATCGCAGCCTATATGCCAGACTTCAAGTCTCCACCACTAGCTCTCATCCAAAAAGTAAAATGTTTTTTGCCCAATTCCTAAACGGCTTTATAGAAATGCTATTTTGTTTACTTCATTTTATCTTCTGCTTTGGTGTTGGGTACCACAAATCAGTACTTCAAAAGGACCCCAAAAGAATCCATAATGGATACCCAATTATCTTTAGATTCCGTTTTATTTGGCCCGGATTATATGAGAACCAAGGTGTACGCTTGCTGCCAATCAGAGGTAAGCTTTACAAGCAGATTTATTCTCTCTCTCTCTCTCTCTCTCTCTCTCTCTCTCTCTCTCTCTCTCTCTCTCTCTCTCTCTCTCTCTCTCTCTCTCTCTCTCTATATATATATAATTATGAGTCTTCTCTCTAGAGACTTGAAACTTGGCTCTCTTCTCTCGTATTTCACAAGCATTTAAAATTAGGGGTGATAACATTGGACACGACCTGTAAACCTGACATAATACGACACAAAATTTGCGATTATAGGTTGAGGCTTCATGAGTTTGTGTCGTATTCAGGTTAACACAACTGATCTGTTTAATAAATGGGTTGGGTTGGTGTCCATCATATAGAACCTGTTTGACTCATTTGATCCGTTTAATTAAATGACATTTTACCCATATACCCTTCAAACTCTAGGTATATAACTTATTAGTTGTTGTGGTTTATTTTCTTTGACATATTATGATTGATTATTTGTGATATTGATATATGCTTTAATTTTGAATGATTATTTGTAATGTAGTTACTTTTTAATTCTGAATTTTATATTAAACATATTTATTTGTTTGGTTTTCCATAACTCATATCAATTTAGTTAATACTAATTCTTCTTCTTTTTTTTATAAAATCTGATAAAAAGGTCGGCGCGACTGATTCTTTTAATAAATGAGTTGTGTTAGGGTTGAAGAATCTTAACTCGTTTAATAAACATGTCGGGTTATTGTTGACTCATATAGTCAGATACTTATGAGTTGACACGACATGAAACATACGAACACAAATTGACACCCCTTCTTAAAATTATGGAGTGTATTAAATTATAAATTTAATCATTTAACTATCTTTTCTTGTTCTTTTTATTTTAATAATTAAAAAAATTCTTCTTGGCATTCTAGTTTCTTGGACTTATAACAATAATGAAAAAAAAATATAAAAAAAATATATTTTCAATTAATATCTTATTCATAGTATAGAAAACAAATTTGTAAATATTAAAGTAAATTGTAAGTGTGTATTGTGTAGTCCAAATTTTGTAAAAGAAAGAGAGGGAAAAAAAACTTATGAATATGTTATTTTATTAAGTTAAATTAAATAACATAATAATTTTTTGTTTAAAATAAGTCTAACAACTTGTAAGATTCATATTAAAATACAAGTTTTAACAAAAAAAAAATCACATTTTAAAGTATTTGTTTATGTATCATACAATACATACGATTTTATGATACGATATGATTCATACGATACAAACACTGTATCGTATGATTTATGAGCACTTACGATACATCGATACGATACGGAACTTTTTACACACAATACGATACGTATCATATGATACTGTTAACTATAAATTTAACCACATATTTCTAACACTCTTATTCACGTGTAGGCCGAAACTACTTTTTAATAGGTAGAGCTCAACACATGGGATTTCAAATGAGAGGTAAAGTGGAGAAGACAAATATCAAACTTAAGATCTTATGCTCTGATGCCATTGTTAAAGTACCGATTGTTTCAAAAGTTTAAACTATTGTGATATGATAAATTTAATCATTTAACCATATAATTCTAACAGAGTGACCACTAACACGCTATTGGTGTTAAGTGATGATTCATACTAATCATAAGTACTTAATACTTGATGAAAATATTATAGGCTACATTACATCCTCTTACATCTAAAATTCAGCTATTTTAAGTTTAATTTTACAGTTCGTTTGGGAACAGCTTATTTAGCCGAAATTGAAAACTTTTTGCTAATAGTACTTTAGATAAAGTTAAAAGGAAGCTGAAATAGTTCAGTAGAACCCATGAATAGTAACAAAAATAAACTGAATAATAACAAAAATAAACTAAACAGTAAAAAAAAAGTTGGCTTTTTAAGAATGTCAAACGCAATCTTAGTGTTTATTTTTTCACTTTCCAAACGAAGTTGTCTTGGTGGACTTGTGCGAATTGGATGAAAGGATTACATTAGAAGTTAAACGGACTAAAATGAAACTTAAATGAGGTACAAGCATGTTAAAGTTTGAGAGAAAGAGAGAGGTATTTGGAATCAGCCAAAAAATTGTACCATATTATTCGTACCTCCTATTTAATATGGTTTTAACTTGCATATAGGATTTGGAATTGGCTAAAGTGTTGATAAGGCCACATGGATTCTTCATGGAAGACTTTTCTAAGGAGGGTATGTTAACAGAAGAGAACAATGGGTCAATTGATCGGATTTTTATAGTTTGCGAAGAAGATGAAGTGATGAAAGAGGATTTCCAACGCTTGATAATCGAGGACAGCCCCCCCAAAAGAAGTGATTATAATTAGGGAAGCTGGGCATATGGTGATGCTGTCAAAACCCTTTGAACTTTGCCAAAGGTTATTGGAAGTTGCTGGCAGATATCATCGTCTTTATTTGGCCCACGGCTCAACGCCGCCAACCGATAGAGCTTCACAAAGTAAAAGTAAAGTAAAAAAGTTGGGGTGTTGGACATGCAGATGGTCCTTGATGTTGCTAAAAGATTACCTTCTAGCTTTTTCTTTTTTTCCCTTTGCTTTTAATCATGGATAATTGCATGTGACCCTTTCTTATTTTTATGTGGAAGACTACCTCTCTCTCTCTCTCTCTCTCTCTCTCTCTCTCTCTCTCTATATATATATATATATATATATTATGATAGTAGTCAAATAAGAACAAGTAAAAATAGTGGCGGGCGTGAGGATTCTTTTTTTTTCTTTTTTCTTTTTTTGTCTGAATTTAAATTAAATAAAACTTAATAAAAAAGAACTTGAATATATAGATTTACTAACACAAAGAAGAATTAAAAAAAAAAACACGCAAATATATAAAGTTATACAATTTCCCTTCTACATGTTTTTATATTTTATAATCGTTACATGCATGATAGTTTATTATCAGTTGTCATTATCTATTGTTAATGTGAAAAGTGTGACATTTTATTTTGTTAAATTTGTATAATATTTTTATTTTTATGAAGTTTTCATTATTTATTTGTCATTGTTCTTACAAAAATATTTGAAACTAAATGATAAAATTCAACTCACAAGCACTATATTAATATTGATCCACACAACCACACTTATTTATACATAAATAATGCTCTAAAGGTTTACTTAATCAATCAAATGCTTGAATAATCACTAACTTTACCATATTTTTTTTTTCTTGAATCAATGACTATTTAACATGATAACAATATACACATATGTACCAAACTCTATGTATTTTCTAATTGTTGAATTATATAAAGTTATATTGTTATATTATATATTCATACTATACACGCACACATTCACATACATTACAATCCACACACACATAAGATTATAACAAACAAAAAAATAATGCATACAATCAATATCAGACATATAGTCACAAACATATAATATAAATATGGGTGTGTTTGAGAGAGAGAGAGAGAGAGAGAGAGAGAGAGAGAGAGAGAGAGAGAGAGAGAGAGAGAGAGAGAGAGAGAGAGAGAGAGAGATCTGTGATTTGTGCCTCTCTTTTTTTTTTTCTTTTTTTCTTTTTGTGGAATGACTGATCTGTATTATTGTTTGGTTTTGGACTAGGCTGATATGTGATCTAGGTGTGCAAGATTTTAAATTAGGGTGTGCAAAAATATTTTTAAAGGTGAATTAAGTTAATAAAAATAAATAAAATTAGCCCAAAATTAGACTAAAATATGATTCAGTTCTTAGCTATGATTGGGTTTTACCTTTTTTCTTCAGAGAAAAAAAAATTGTGTTAGGCTCGTACAATGGCTAGCCTAACATCAAACTAAAAATTGTTAAACTAAAGAATGTTAGCTCCACACAAAAGCTAACCCATATATTTATCTCTTCAATTCTTAAACGAGTGTAATATCTATAGAGGACTAGCTATAGCGTTCTACTTCATTTTTCCAATGTCAGACTTAAATTCTTTTTCACAAAAAAGAAAAAAGAAAAAAGTCCTACGTTGAAAAATAGAATGATATTAAGAATGACTTTACTTACAAATGAGTCATCTTTCTTTATCCTTCATTCTTAACAGCAAATGTCCCATGTTGATAATTTACATGATAAAGAGAGGTAAGTTGTTAAAATTCTCTGTTCTATGTTCAAAATTAAGAACTATCAAAAATATCTTTTTTTTGGGGGGAGGGGGGGTGTTCCAAGATAAAATATAGAAGGATAAAGTTTAGTTACAAACTTAATTGTAACCTAAGACTACAATTCTCACTCAAAAAAAATTAATATGGCTACATATTTTGAAAAATTAATCGTTGAATTGCATGCTCTTTACGTTCTTAACATATATGTCAAAATTTCATGTAAATTAAATGTTGTTTACTACAAAAACGTTGTTAGTCAAAATTGATTCATAAATTTTTTTTATGCATAGTTTTAAACTACAAAAACTTAAAATTTAAAGATTTGATTGATGATATAATTATAGATCTTTAATCTTCTGAAAATTTTGCAACCATGCAGAATATAAAAAGAAAATGTAATATAATAATGAATTTGTCAATATTCACATTCAATAAAAAGATATTGAGTGAAATTGTAACATTTTTTATTTATTTTAAAAATTAGTGGAATTGCCAAACTTTTTCTAATATAAAGTCCATATAAATTTATGTTATTTATTTATATTATTTAATTCATTATTAATTAAATCTTTTATGACATTATTGCATGTAGACGTGATTAGTGTTATATTTTGTTCATAGTTGTAAAGTTATAGTTTTTACATAACATTTATGTTGACTTTATTCCATTACAAAAAGTGTTGTAATTTTATTAATTTATTTCTTGTATTTTGTGGGATTTAATTGTAATGAGTTTAGTCTTAAGTGATAAAAAGTTGATCAAGACAGTTGGTCACATGAAGAGCACATACTAGAAGCTGAAAAGTTAGTGTATCTCGCGGGTAATCTCGCGACTTGGCAACTCGCGAGATGACCCACGAGATGCACTGATAGCTGAGATTTTAAGTGTGGATCTTATACTATTCACTCATACTATATATACCCTTATTACCCACAAAATTGTAAGGAAGTTATTCAGAAGAAAACCCTGGAGAGGTTTTTACAACACCCACTTTTTAGAGAGAGCTACTCATCTTCAAGAGAGAATTTTTTTGTAGTTTCTTCTCCTTCCCTCTCCCATTATTATACATTGAGAGAAGATTTTATCCAAACACAACACATACCCATTCAAAGTGTAAAGAGTGTTTTAGAATTTGGGAAATACTAGGTCTTTGCCAAAATAAGCTGGTGAGGCTTGGCAGTGCAATCGGGCAGTATTGCGGGATCCAGAAAGCTAGTGAAGAGAAAGTTTGGTGAAGTCCGTTAGTAGTTAAAACTTGGAGGCTCAAGTAATTGGGGTAGATTAGACTTGGAGGGTCTTTTTGATATCCTTGTACTCCAACTTATTCACTAGTGGATCATTTGGGTTTGGAAGGCTAAGAAAAGGTTTTTACACTGAGTTCTTCGGTTTTCCTCTTCGATAACGTATCGTCGTGTTATCTTGGGTTTGAGTTTCTTTTCCCTACTACCATTTACATATCTTCCTTGCTCTTATATGTTCATCTATGCAATTGTTAAGTGCTTTGATTAATTAATTTGTTAATCATGTATATTCCGCATTAAGTGTGTTTAGATTAAAATTAATCAAGCTGTAATTAAAATTGGGGGTCTAAACAAGAAATAATAGTTTTACTATTGAGCTTTCAATACTAAATCTCTTCTCCTAAAACGAGAAGTGTTCCGGTAGGTTGATGTTCGATATAAAATTCAGTCACTTTGTTATGGATGGATCTATTGCATACACATGTTGGGGCATCCCTTACTAGCAATGTGTTGCATCAAATTTAAAACATGTGATCAACCATAGTTAGTCTATTAGGAGTTTTCAATATTTAAACAACATTATACGTATTTTCACACACTTTTTCACCCACATGTATTTCCAAAAAATAGAAACAACGTTATTAAAAATTTCTTACCAAACGGACAGTCATCCCAAAATTTTTAGAACTAAGACATTTTGTTGTATTTATCAATCAAATCATTAGTCAGACAGAAAAGCTGTAAAATTACTCCCTTTTTCAATCCTTTGTTTGGTCCGAATTTTAAAACAATGAATATTCATTTCAAAAACAACAAAAAATACTGAAGAACTTGATTGTTTAATAGTTTAACGTAAGTATTTCCCCAAATCTACCACTTATTTTGTGTTAAGAATACCATATGGCTGACTTAATTTTTTTTTTTTTTTAAAAGATCACACAGTTGTATTCTTTAAGAACTAAACACATTTACTTGCGAAAACAACCTGAAACTTCAGCAAAAACTGACTCTCTGCCTGTTAGGGACATTTTTTTTTAACAGACCGACGAAGCTAAGAGCCCAATAATCCATTCACAAAACAAAGCTCACAAAATATCAAAGCCTAAAACCCATACTGATGCTCGAAACAAGCCCCAGATATTGAGCTAGTTTAGATTTGGGTCATAAAATTATTTGGGCCAACACTCAAGCAAAGAGGGCCAGAAGTGTTTTGGTTTTTCTTATGAGCAGCCCCGAGGAAGGAAAATAGAAAAAAAAAAATATATATATATATATATATATATATATGAACTCGAGTGTTTTGGTTTATTTTATTGTGTTGATGGTGGTAATTGTTGTTTATTGTAGTAGGTATATTATTTTATTATATTGTTTATATTATTTTATTGTATTAAAAATGCTAAAATATTAAATATTTTGTAAAGTGAGGTGTTAAAATAGACAATATAATTTTTTTGTGGTGTCAAATTGGTAAAATTGGTGTTTTGGATGCATTGAAAGTCTAGCAAGAGGACATGGATCACTTTAGAGACCAATGGCTCCTTATTGATTCCTTGTATAATTAAAGAACTCGTGAAAATAGAGCATTATCCACTATACAACAAAACCCACCTTATCAAAAAAAAAAAAAAAAAAAAAAAAAAAAAAAAAAAAAAAAAACCCTACCTTACCCATTCCTTTCTTTCATTACATCTGTCACCTGATTAAGGGCTATGGAGCTTTTGCCTATAGCAAATTCCGACGAGAATCTTTGCGATATGGACCTTCAGACAAAATGGTAGTGGTAAGAGTATTCGCAGGATTGTTACTGGTTGTTATTATTGATGCAAAAAAGTAATCTTAGTGATGTTCAAATTTCAACCAATAACAACTAACTACCTATGATTTGTTATAAAAATATTGTAAAAATATTATAAATGTAGCATCTCTAAAAACAAATATACTGTAGTTTTTAGTAACTTAAAAAGTAACTTTATCTATTTTAACAACTTATTTTATAAGAGCATCTCTAACCAGAAATGTCATCCCATCCTATTTTACCATTCTAAAAAGCTACTTTATTAATTATACCATACCATTTTTCAATACTTTTAACATCACAATTTTTATTTTACAATACTACACACTATAATAATATAAAGTATACAATAAAATAATATTTAAAGGTTATCTATCACTCCTCTCTGAGTCTCTGTCCATCTCTCAATAACCAAACAACCCAATCATCACCACACCACCAACATACCCACTACCCACCAAAATCCCACCGGAACCAAAAACCCAAATTAAGAAAAAAAAAAAAAAAACCATCAGATCACTGCCACATCCAACCCATCTAAACCCAAAAGATAAAAATCAATCCATGCCTCACTGCAAAACACACACAAAATCCAAATCGGCGAAACCATTTGACCCACGACGCCACCACCAACGCCGCCAACATCACACCACATCCAGCCCATCATCAACGATCTTGAGCGACCCATCATCGGCAACATTGGCAACCCACCAATCTCCACCAATCCAAATCCACGCCACCACCTGACCCATGATACACTAATCCACCTATCCAAACCCATCACCTGACCCATAACTCCTAACCCACCACCTGACACACGACCCACACAGCTCACTGATCCAAACACAACCCACCACAATCACTGATCTCCGTCGATCCACGTCGATCCAAAATCCAAAATCAATGCCGATCTCCATGCCTTGACCACAAACCCAACCCAGCTCTGGTGCAAGCCTTGAACGAGAAAGAGAGATGTGAGATGAGAGATGAAAGAAAGAGTGAGGATTGTGAGGGACAAGCTCTGAGAGAGAGAGTCAATGAGAAATGCTGAGAGTGAGAGAAAGAAAAATAGAAAAAAATAAAATAATATATTTTCGTTTTACAATTGAGCTACAATGTGATTCTAAATGTAGAATCATACTGTAGCATAATTGCAATTTTTTTTGCAATATTCGAGTTTTACAAGTCCAGCTGCTGGCTCTTTTTATGCTTTTATGCTAAATTTCCTCTACATTTCCCATTTACAAGTTCAAATGAGAATGCTCTAATACACCTCACATCAAGATTTTTATTTTTGTAGCAACTCAAATAAAATATAATAAACAACTCATTAAAATAACAATAAACAACCACTACAAAAACCTACATGATAGCAACAGCAGCAATTACCTCCATCGTTGCCCCACTAGCTACAACCACAAACCACAGCAAAAAAAAAAAAAAAAAAAAAAAAAAAAAAAAAAAAAAAAAAATCTAGCCACCAACAACATTCCTCTTCCACTTCTTAACTCACAACCACCAACCACAGCATACAAAAAAAAAAAAAAAAACAAAAACAAAAACAAAAAACAAAACAAAACAATCCAACAACCACCAACCTTCCTCTTGCACTTTACTGAATCACATACAAGCTTCGGAGGTTCATCACTGGAGGAATGAAAGCATAGAGAGAGAGAGAGAGAGAGACGAACGATATGAAACTTGTGAAAAAAATGAATTCATTAATTTAGCTTATCATACTCTGTTCTTTATATAGTGAGAACAAAGATGGGAAAAATGTAACCAACTATCCAATAACCAATACAAACTGTACACGTAGAATGGACCTGTTAACTGTATCACTAACTATGCTATGCTACTGTGGTTTACTTCTATATGTACAAAACTACAAGTAACAGATACAAACACTGATATGTACAACCTATACAATTTGATTTGTAACTACCTATTCAATCTATTCAATACTCCCCCTCAAGATGAACTATAAATGTTGATTAGGTTCATCTTGGACAGAAGGAAGTAGAATTGCTTGTATCCAAGTGCCTTTGTGAAGAAATCAACAATCTGGTGTCTAGTTGGAACATGAAATGTCTTAATCACTCCATCCTAAATCTTGTTTCGAATAAAATGGCAGTCAACCTCTATGTGCTTTGTTTGTTCATGGAATACCGGATTTGCAGCAATGTATAAAGCTACCTTGCTATCACAGTACAAAGAGGCTGGCTGATTGTGATCTAAACCAAAGGTTTTAGGTAAGGCTATCAACCAAATAACTTCACTTATTACAGTAGCCATTGCTTGATATTCTGATTCTGCTGATGATCTGGACACCACTTGCTGTTTTTTACATTTCCAGGATATGAGAGAGTCACTGAGAAAGACACAGAACCCTGAAACTGATTTTCTGGTGTCTGGACAAGCTACCTAGTCAGCATCACATTAAGCTTTGAGTCTCAGTTCAGAACTTGTAGATAGAAATAAGCCCTGTCTTGGTGTCTTCTTTAGATACTTAAGCACCTTTTAGGTTGCTTGTAGATGTGGAATTTGAGGAGAACTCAGAAACTGACTCAGTTTATGCACTGAGTAACAGACATCAGGCCTAGTCAGAGTCAAATAAAGCAGCTTGCCAATAATTCTTCTATATAAAGATGGATCTGGAACATTTTCTCCCATTAAGCTCCTAAACTTGGTTGATTGATCCATAGGCACATTAACAAGTTTACTTGCTAGCAGACCTGTATCAAAAAGCAACTCTAAAGTGAATTTCCTTTGGCACAAACTAATGCCTTTCGCAGTTCTTGCAACCTCAAGGCCTAAGAAATACTTCAAGGTACCAAGATCTTTGAGCTTGAACTTGTCATCTAGGAAAACTTTGAAAGTATTGATTGCCTCCACATTATTGCTAGCTATCAGAATGTCATCCACATAGACTAGCAAGAAAAGAATTGAACCCTTGCTGACCTTAGTGAAGATAGAATAGTCTGATTTAGATTGAAGAAAACCATGATCAAGAAGAGTGGATGAGAGCTTGGCAAACCACTGCCTGCTTGCCTGCTTCAAGCCATAAAGAGACTTTGTGAGTTTGCACACCTCCCCCTTGCTGCCAAATCCAGGAGGAGGAATCATATACACTTTCTCATTTAAATCCCCATGTAAAAAGGCATTATTGACATTCAATTGGGACAGATGCCAACCATACACAGCAACCAGAGCCAAAAGGGTTCTAACAGTCACAAATTTCACCACAGGAGAGAAGGTGTCATAATAATCAATTCCCTCAGTTTGAGTAAAGCCCTTAGCAACCAATCTAGCCTTGTACCTCTCTATGGAGCCATCAGCTTTAAGCTTAATTTTGTATACCCACTTGCACCCAATAGGCACTTTACCAGGAGGCAGTTTGGTCATGACCCAAGTCTTATTAGCCTGAAGAGCATCAATCTCAGCCTTCATGGCAGCTTGCCACAAAGGATCAGGTAAAGCTTCAGCATATGAAGTGGGTTCCTTGGCAATAGACAAAGCAACAAAAAAAGCTCTATGTTCATTAGACAACTTAGAATAAGAGAGAGTAGAAGAAATTGGATAAAGAATACCTGGATTGTCAAGGGAAATGGAATCATGGGAAGGTATAAGGGAAGTTGAAGCCAAATTGAAGTGATGATCAGAAATGTATGTAGAAGCTAAGTGACACTGATAATAATGAAGGTATGAGGGAGGTTTATGAGACCTATTGGACCTTCTAACAACAGGTAAATCAGGTAAGGGAGCAGCAGGAGCAAAAGGTTCAAGTGGAACTGCAATAACAGGTGGAGAAGAGTCCAAATTAGAATGAACAAGATCTGGAAACTCATCAGGAGGTACAACAGTGTCAACAGGATTGAAAGGAAGAGAAAACTCAGCAGAAATAGAAGGAATGGACTCTGGAAGTGGAGGTTGAGATGGAAACACATAGTGAGAACTAGGAGAAGCACTAGGAGCAGGTTAGGCAGCCAATGTTTAAAGGGAAAGACAGATTCTTTGAAGATAACATCTCTAGAAAGAAAAACAGTTTTAGTGGACAAATCATACAACTTATACCCTTTAGTCCCAAAAGGATATCCAAGAAATATGCATACCTTTGCTCTAGGATCAAACTTGGATCTGTTCCTAGTTAAAGTAGAGGCATAACATAGGCAACCAAAGGATCTAAGATGCTGGTAGGATGGAGGATGACCCAATAGTTTCTGATAAGGAGTAAGATTACCTAGAAGAGGAGTAGGAAGTCTGTTGATAAGATATGTGGCTGTAAGAACACAATCCCCCCAGAATTTTAAAGGTAAATTTGCATGAAATCTCAAAGCACTAGCAACATTTAACAGATGCTGGTGTTTTCTTTCAACAACGGCATATTGTTGTAGTGTTTCAACACAAGACAGCTGGTGTAAAATACCTTTGGAAGCATAGAATGAAGAAAGAGCAAATTCATGACCATTATCACTCCTAATCACCTTAATGGACACCTTGAATTGATTAAGAATCATTTGAAAGAAGGTTTGAATTAAGGAAGAAGCATCAGATTTATATTTCATTAAATAAACCCAAGTACATCTACTATAGTCATCAACTAAAGTAAGAAAGTATCTTGAACCATTTAATGAAGGAGTAGAATAGGGTCCCCATATATCAGCATGGATCAAATCAAAACAAGATAAGGAAACACTTGTGGACTTGGGAAAAGGCAATTTGTGTTGTTTAGCTAAAGGGCAGACATAACAATTAAAAAAGTTGTTATTATTACAAGTAGTCAGATCAGGTACAAAAGATTTCAACAAAGCTAGTCTTTGTGAAGAGGGGTGACCCAATCTGTAATGCCACAATCTAACTACATTATTTGAAGTAGCAGTAGCATGAGAAGGGTCAAGATTATAGACATTGACACTTTTATTACAAAGAAAAGAATGTAATCTGGATAAAACCTCTAAAAAAGAAGATGGTAAGGTGATGGAATCAGTGCACTACAAAGTATATAGTCCTCCATGTTTCTTACCCAACCCAATCATCTTCCAATGTAGTAAGTCCTAAAGAAAACAATAATGAGAAAGGAAAATACAGTACCAAGAAGGGTTTTGAGTTAGCTTACTTATAGAAATAAGATTGAAAGAGAAACTAGGAATGCAAAGGACATGTTCTAAAGTTAGAGTTGCTGAAACTTTAACAGTTCCAACATGAGTCACCTTAACCATGTCACCATTAGGAATTCTAACTGAAATCTAAACAGAAGAAGTAATTAGAAGTAAAAAAAAGAATGGAATGTACCATGTGGTCTGTTGCACCACTATCAAAAATCCAGTCATATGAATTAATGTGAAAGGTATCGACACTAGAAGAGAAGATTGAATGCTGAAGAGAAGGAGAAAAACAGATACCTGATAAGTTTTAGGCTTGAACATCCATTGAAGGCTGAGTAATGATGGTGGCAACTTGGTGAGTATCATCCAAACATGCTTGTGATGGTGCTTGAGTGCCAAAGTGACAATGAGAGTTCAACAATCCAACCAATTGTTGATATTGAGCCTTGGTGAGTGTGACAGGTTCATTAACATGATCATCAGCAAGAATAACATTGTTTGCAAAAGGTTGACCACCCTTGTTCTTGAACTTATACCCAGGAGGATATCCATGCAACTTGTAACATTTGTCAACAACATGTCCCATGGCTCCGCAATGAGTGCATTATGGTCTGCCATTCTTGGACTTAACAAAGGTCTTAGTGTTACTAGGTTTGGACCCAAAAACTGCCGAAGCTGCTGATGTATCAACCAAGGCTTTCTTCCCAGCACCCACTTTTCTTTGCTTCTTATCTTGAAGTAAAAGAGAAAACACCTTGCTCAAGGGAGGCATAGGTTCCATAAGAAGAATTTGGCCCTTGACAGTTGCATATGTCTTATTCGGCCCCATCAGGAAGGACATGGTACAATCCTCAACTTGATGACCACATGTACATGTCCTTTAATTAGAAAACTCATCCCAAAGTCCTTTGAATTTGGTGTAGTATGCATTGATGGTTAAATCTTCTTGGGTCAAAGAACTAATTTCCTTTCTTAAGTCAAAAATTGTAGGTCCATTTCCTTGGCCAAATCTATACTGTAAGTCAAGCCGCACATCTCTAGTAGTCTTGAAATAAACTATACATGATTGTAAATCCTTAGAAACAGAATTAAACAACCAAGCTAGGATAGTGCTGTTGCATTTACACCATGCTGTGTAATGTGGATGATCAACAGATTGAGGCTTAGGGATAGAACCATCAATGAAGCCCAATTTGGTTTTGGCATCCAAAGAAATAAGGATTGCCCTACTCCAGGTGTTATAATTTTCCTCGGTGAGAGGTTGAACTACCAAAGAAACACCTGGATTATCACCACTAAATAGAAAATAGGGACTAGATGTGTTTTCCCAAGGCTGGACAATAGGAGCAGTAGCACTAGAGGTACTCTCAGTCATACTTAGTGCAATATTATCTAGAAAAATGATGAAGATTCAAAGTCCCAAGCAAAGGAAAATCAAGAATTGACTTTCTCGAGAATTCTTCAAGAAAACAAGAAATGAATTCTGTGTGATGATGTAAAGGCCAAACCAAATCAAGATGCAATTCACAATCTTGCTGGGATCACAACAGAAAGCTGCGGATTGGGAAAATAACAACCCTAAGATCGAAGAACAAATTGAAACCCTAAAATTGAAGATTTCAATTTCAATTATGAAGAGAAGGATCAAGATCAAGATTTCAAACACACTAAAGAAATCAAGACCTAGAAGATGATGATCTTAATGCAAGAATCAACAGAATACAATGAAGTAAATTTCTAGTTGATCTGAAAGAAGCAATAAGAAATCAAGAAAGAATGTAATTGAACTAGGAAGAATCAGAGGATACCAGACTGAAATGATCTCTGAACTAGTTCAGGTTTGATACCATATTGAATCACATACAAGCTTCGGAGGTTCAAAAATGGAGGAATGAAAGCACAGAGAGAGACGAACGATATGAAACTTGTGAAAAAAATGAATTCATTAATTTAGCTTATCATACTCTGTTCTTTATATAGTGAGAATAGAGATGGGAAAAATGTAACCAACTATCCAATAACCAATACAAACTGTACACGTGGAGTGGACCTGTTAACTGTATCACTAACTATGCTATGCTACTGTGGTTTACTCCTATATGTACAAAACTACAAGTAACAGATACAAACACTGATATGTACAACCTATACAATCTGATTTGTAACTACCTATTCAATCTATTCAATACACTTCTCAACGACAACCACAAACACAGCACAACTATTAAAAAAAATTAAAAAAATCAATAACCATTCAGCCCGGCAGCGCCACCGTGACCCAACCACCTAAATCACCATGACCATTGAAGCCACAACCACCCAATCACTGTGACCCAGCCATAACCATCGTGACCCAACCACCCAAATCACGACCAAATCTCAATCCCAAACCCATAATCGCATCACCACTAACAGCAAAATAAAGAAAAACAAAAACAAAAGCCTAGAAAATGGACCCAACAGAAACAGAAGAAGGCTTCAGTATGGGCGAAGGGGAGAGAAGAGAGGAAGCTGGGCGAAGGGAGAGGGGGCTAGGCTGGGGACTTGGAATTGATGGTGGCATCGGCCTTGGCTGCATGAGAAGGAGATAATAGTGAGATTAGGAGGCAGAGCTGTGTCCTTATGTGTTTGTTTTTGCATGAGAGAGATAATGAGAAGAGAGATAGGGTAAAAACTAGGAATGAGTCACACGTGTGGGAGAGGCTGAGTATGTGTGTGATTAAAATATTATTTGTAGCAAATAACTCTCAGCTACAGTGGGCTACTATCTCTAGCAGTCCACTGAAACATTGAGTCAAAATATTATAACAATGAGTCAAATAACAACTTTGCGTAGAGTGTGTTTTTAGTGTTTGGGTTGCTAAAATAACTATTTAGTCATTTTAGCATCCTCATCATGAATGCTCTAATATCTTTCAAGGAGTTACTCTACTCAATATTCAATAACAGCCCAACCTAATATCCAATGGTTCTTGCCACTCTCCCTCACATTCAGCATGTTCTAAATTAATCCTAACATCACTAATAAAGGGAGAGGAACCCAAATTTGCGACATTGAAAACATCTCTAGAGCTAAAACCCACAGTATACTTACATAGAAATTGGATAGAGACCTTTTAAACTTTTCACTTATTTTTTAATTGAATGTGAATTTTTTTATGCAAAATTTTAGGTCACCAAAACTTGAAATTTAAACATTTGATTGATGACACAACAATTAATTTTTGATTTTTTTGAAATTTTGCAAACATAAAGGATAGAATAAAACATATAATCTAATAGTTAAATTTTCAAAATTCCATCCAATTAAAAAATATATGAGAAGTTTGAAGGATTTCTCTAGTTTTGAAAGAAACCTTTTCCCACTTACACCCACCTAGGAGTGTTCGCGGTGCAGTGCGGTGCGGTTTTAGGCCATTTTTAGCACCGCACTTTGCAGTGCAGTTTAGCTAAAACTATAACTATACCGCACCTTGTTTTTGTGGTCACATGTGCAATGCAGTGCTATGTGGTGCGGTTTTGGTTAAACTTTAAACCGAAACCGCACCGCATCTCATTTTTGCAGTCACATGTGCAATACTATGTATAAGATCTAGCTTGAAGGGATCCGGATCCTCTCCATTTCCCTTTGAAATGGAGAGTATCCAGTACACGGCCAGGATTTTTCTGAGGATGATCAACGCTCAAAAACGTGCCACGTCATCAGCTTAAACCAAACCAACCCAAACCACACTTAACTATGGTTGCTTAACCCAAACCACATAAACTTAACCCAAGTTTGCTCAGCATATTCTTCTGTCACCAGCCCATCTGAAATTTGAAATTTGCTCAGCAAATTTCAAAGTTCAAACTCTCATCTCTAAGGATTTTCTCTCCATCCCACGGTCCTCACCGTCGCTGGTGCCACTAGCCATCGTGCCAAGCCGATTTTCTCTCTCCATTCCAAGGTTCTCACCGTCGTCGATGCCACCAGCCACCGTGCCAAGCCAATTTTCTCTCTCCATCCCCCGGTCCTCATCATCGTCGGTGCCACCAGCCATCGTGCCAAGCCACCGTTGTTGCGCGGGCTATGTTCTGCAGCTTATGGTTCTTCTTCAATAGCTTGGGTCAATGATTTTTGTGATTTTTTGAGAGTTAATGTGGTTTAGCTAGTTAGATTGAAATTTGATATTGGTTAGGGCTTTTTCTTTTTGCAAACTCTCTTTTTAAAAATAGAAAGATATAAAGAAGAAAATAATCGGGTATTGTACTTTAATGTTTAAACTGTGTTTAATTGCTCAGAAATACTAGTTAAAGAAACTTTGGGTTTTTTTGTTTTGAGTTTTACAGCTATCAAATGGCTGACCTTTAGCGTTGGAGAAACAGCTATAGTCAAGGTTTAAAAAAGCTGTGATGTTATAAATTAACTTAATTTATTCACAATTTCAAAGCTAAATAGTTTCTCTTGACTGCCAATGGTTTTCTAAAATGTAGTGAACTGGAGCTAGTGTTACTTAAGAGTGTTCTGTTTTTACATTTTTGCTTTATATGCTCAGTGGCAACTAAATAACTGGTTCATAGTTCAATGTGTGAAAGTGATGCAAGAAATGCTAGCAAGCAGTTTTCTTTTTATTTAGTTATTTATTTTAACTGCATAAGGGGAAGACTTGTGCACTGGGTACTGCCTCATTTTTAGATCTTTCACACAATTTTTGTTGCTGTCTTGCTTTCATTTTCAAGTTTGCAAAATTTCTTCAGCAGAAATATTTTCCGAAGAGATTAATGAATTCCTAGCTCCTAAATCTTCTTTGTTTATGTTAACACGTGAATGAAATTATGAAGGTTTTATGTACACCTTGATAGATTGAGGAATTAAATTTGTAGGTACACTGCCAAAGCATCATACATTCATACTAAGAGATGGGGTAAGTTGTTTAACACGAGGCAAGTCGAAGTGATCAAGCTAAGATTGAAAATTGTAGACTTTGGATGGAATGTATAATCAAGAAGCAAGAAGTGGAATGTATAGTCAAGCAATAAGCACACAAATTGTAGAAGTTTCATGTTACTGTAATCATAGAATCAAAGTGTTTATTTCAATGGAATTCTTGTTATGTGATCAAAGTGTACATTTTAATAAAATTTGTTCATTTTTTTATATTAAATTCTCTTATTGTCTACTCTGTTGGATTGAATTTTGATTGTAATGCCAAGTAACTCATAGAGGTGCAAACCAAGTACAATGGCAGTGTGGATATTTGCAAATATTTGTAAATAAGAATTGTGACAGTTGTGGGCTATTGATATTTGTAGATATTTGTAAATAGGTGTAAGGGTGTGCACAAGTGGTGTGGGTAAAGCTGCTGGGTTGTGTGTATAGGTGTGATAGCTGTGTGTGTAAGGGTGTGCAAGGAAGTGTGCGTATGGGTGTGCACAGGTGGTGCGAGTAAAGCTGTTGGGGTGTGTGTGTAGGTGTGATAGCTGTGTGTGTAAGGGTGTGCAGAGGAGTGTGCGTGTGGGTGTACAGAATGTGCAATACAATGCAGAAAAACATACACCAATTATGCAGAATGTGCAATACAATGCAAAAAACATACAGCAATTGTGCAGAATGTGCAATACAATGCAGAAAATATTAATTATGCAGAAAAACATACAGCTCAATTAACATGCATACAGCTCCTGCCTAGCATAACAATTATGCTGAAAATAGTAATTATGCAGAATGTGCAATACCGGACCTAAGAAGCTGAAACAGTAATTACACAGAATGTGCAATTCCAGACCTATGTAGTAATAGTAATTATGCAGAAACAGTAACAGTAATTATGCAAAAACAGTAACCGTAATTATGCTATACCAAACCTATGCGAAAAAACATAATTATGTAGTAATTATGCAGAAACAGTAACAATTTCTGCAGCAACAAATAATTATGCAGAAATTAACATCTTGTAGAGATACATCAGACATGTAGATTAAGTATTCTTTCCAAATAATAAAAAATCTAAACATTTGAATGTGACTAAGTTTTGGACCATCAAAACTCCAATCCAAAACTAGGAAAATTACAAAACAAGAGCACTTAATCTCAACATGTGTCATAGATTATAAAACGTGATCCTAAACTAGAAAAATTGCTTGACTTTATGAACCATCGGATTCCATCCACTTGTAACACTTTCTTAAGTCAAGGGACCTCCACTTGCAACACTACCTTGAGTCAAGAGACCTCTACTTCCTCCACTTCCATAAATTTTGTTGTTGGAGCAGACAACACTTGATATACTTTCAAATGTGATGCTAATGCAACACTTGCTGATGAGCCTCCCTAATGTGATACAGAACTTGTAGAAGCCGACTACAACAAAACCAATTACACATTACACATATCACAAGCTTAGCATTAAAATTATCAAATCATGCATCTAAACTATTATTAATATTAAAGTAAAATATATAATTGTAAATATCTTTACCATTAAAAGCTTTGTAAAACTAGTAATATTTCCAAAAGAGATATCCTCAATTTTCTTTAGTGCCATGACGTCATGTGCGTATACTTCTTGTAAAATTGTACTAGTTTAGCAACAATAATAGTATACTATATAATGTGTAAAAATAAAATAGAATGGTGAAAATAAGGATAATTTAGAAAATTACCTCCTGCACTTTTCTTTTCTTTGTTTGCTTCTTTGATGTGCTTCCTTTGGTTTCGGCATCTTTTCTATCCATGATTTCGGTCTACGCTTTTTATTACAATAAATCTCCCTTTTCTTTATCCCTTTTGGTACAATCGTAATTGAAGCACATAATTCATCTTCTTTGTCTGCAAAATCGGTGGAAGGCCTAATGATGTCTTCTTCTACATTAGCTTTGCAATTTCTAAGGTCACAAAGTTTTTTTTTTTTTTTTTTCAAATCTGCAATTGCTAAGCTTAGAATATTATGGCCTTCTTTAGTTTCACATGCCTCATTCACCAATTGAATATATTTTGGACATAAATCTTGATATCGATCTACATATTCCAATCGAGTATCCGGCTTAATGTTATGTGTTGTGCAATTGTTTCCGCTTCCATCTTTTGCATCTCTTCTCCACCTCTTCAGGATATATCTATTAGGAATCAACTTGATATCCAATACATCAAGAACTTTCAAACCATGCCTACATAAAATACCAAATGACTCAAACTTTCTGCAACTACAAGATAGAGTCTCATCTAATGGATTCCACATGACTTCATATTTTCCGTATTGATTGAAAACTCCAACCACATAACTATGTGTTTGACTCACATTGCGTTCTAGGATGGAAAGTGTCGTTACCTCTTCAACTTCTGTTTGAAATAAATCAAACAACGTAGGCGTGTACACTGTTGCTACTTGGTTAAGCATCAGAGAGCTTTTGAGCTTCAATCTTGGAAATTTCTGTCTAGAGTTGTATTCTGCTTCTAACTCCTTATCCCGCTTTTGATTGACAACTCTTTCAAAATGAGTGAAAAACTCTGTTATATTGAGATCAGTACGCAAGCAATCCTTCAAGTCAACATTGAAACTCTCACTAAGCTGGGTTGTCTTCATTCTTGCAGTGAAAGTTCTTTTAACATATGCTGAGGCCCATTTTTCCTTCAATTTAAATAGATCAATTAGCCATTTATTTTCACGAATATCATACTTATCCAGCATTTCATTCCAAGATGTAAGAAACACGCTAAGAAATCATCATTAAATTGAAACTCATTTTTGAGTAAATGACCCAAGTGTTTCTTAGCATTCTGCCACATATGCCAACTACACAATGCATGATATGTCTTAGGCATGGCTACGTTTACTGCAGCTGACATTGCTGCATCTTGATTTGTGAAAATAGTGATTGGTTTCTTTTTGGACATTGCTTCTAAGAAGGTCTCAAATAACCATACAAAAGATTCAATCGTTTCATCATATAAAAGTGCACCTCCAAATACAATAGTTTCTCTATGGTGATTGAGACCCAAAAATACTCCAAGTGGCCTTGCATCTCTATTTGTACCATACGTTGTATCAAACATTATTACATCACCGAAGTGGCTATAGTCAATGATCATTCTTGCATCGGCCCAAAAGATATCAGTAATCAACTCTTCACAGTCCAATTGAGTAGCAAAAGAATTTGAGGGATTTTCCTTAAGTTGACGACTAAAATATCTTCCTAAGCTAGCAGCTTTCCCATGCTCCATGTCTCTCTGTCGCTTAGTACGTAAATAGTTTTTATGATCTTGCTTGGTAAAACCAAGATTATCATATCTACCAACTTGCTTACTAAGAAGCTTATAAGATTGCTTTAATCTTAATCCCGATTCATGTGCCAAATCAATTTCAATAGCATGAGTTGCAGCCACTTTCCGTTGTGATGGCATCATGTGCACAATTGATGGGAGGTGGAGATAGTGGTTATGCTCAGCAATAAATTCACTCACCACATATTTTTTACTATCTCGATTAAGTACAATAATCAAATGTGCTTCACAACCACATCTTGTTTCTATTCGTGGATTCTTTATATTCTGATCTCTCTTATCTTTGCCTCGAACTTCCTCCTTCGCGCACACAAATCTCCTTGAAGTAACCGCTCCAGTCTTTTTACATTTATTTACATACTCTTTTCTAATACTAAAACCAGTCTTTTTGCCATATTCATTATAAAAATCATATGCAATCTCATTTGCTTCAAACTCCATCCCTTTAAATGGGGTAGATTCCATGGGCACATTAAAAGGAACATGTATTCCCATCATTGTCCCTAGAAAAAATTGACCATAAATTTATTATAACTTTCACCTATCATTTGTTTTCAAAACAGAGATGATGTAAAAAAATGAGACAGAGTAAAACTGAAAGAGTCATTGGAAGCAAGAGAAAATTTGGCTGCTGAAAGAGTCATTGGATTAATAATATTCAGTTTGCTAGTTTAATTTATTTTGACAGTGATGTATCATGGATAGTCTCTAGATCAACCCATTAAATTTACATCATATTAAAATTTTGTTTGCACAAAAGAACTTATAATTAGCTTCCTCATATATTGAAAGTTGAACAATACGCATGACAAAATGATTTCAATTAAACAATTGAAAATTTCTCATTTCAAGGAAGTTATGGAAAAGTTAGATTGGATTGAAAAAACCGCAAAACCAACCACCCCCAATGCACGCTTGGACCTCTGCTCATTCCTTCCAAACCAATATGCTAAATTACAAAATCATATAGGTTGGAGATTCAATAAAGAAGAATTAATGATAACTATGGTACTTGTTAAACTCACATTGAGTTTGAATGGTCTCTGGGTCCATACTTGGAAAGTTTCAAAAATTGGTGTAAAAGGAAAGCCGTCTTTTATAATTTATAGTTGGCACACCACCAGGCACCAGCTAATCTATTCAACATATATATTCTTTGCTTTGCACATGCAGAAAACAACTTATATAATTAGCTTCTCTCATTCTCATACATAGAAACAAAAGACATAGCCAAGTCTTGAATGTCAGCAATCAAATGGGAAATAGACCAGGTAGAACAGGGACCATTGGTGTGGATAGACCAAACAATCAAATATGCCATATACTAATAAAGATTCAATCTTTATCTCAAAAAAATAAAAAAGATACTCCAAGAATCATCCAGCCATTATAAAGATTCAATTTTTATCTCAAAAAATTAAAAATAAAAGTTCAGATAGACTCTAACTTGCATCCATCCATCAAAACAACAATAAAAACTCACCAAGACAACAATATAAATGCAGAAAAATGAGATGGACTCCAAGAATCATCCAGCCATTATAAAGATTTAATCTTTATCTCAAAAATTAAAAATAAAAATTTAGATAGACTCTAACTTGCATCCAGCCACCAAAACAATGATATAAACTCACCAACACAACAATATAAATGCAGAAAAATGATCAAACATCAAATAAGATAAGCATGAACAAGTTTTACAAATATACCTTTGTTTTGGCAAGATAGAAACAGAGGTGCTCTGAACTTGTTCTCTAACCTTTTGTGAAGCTTTTTTTTTTTTTTTTTTGGTTAAAATCTATGAAGCTTTGAACGTGGGATACCTCTGTAACTTCTGTGAAGCTTTTTTTTTTTTTTTTTTTTTTTGGGTTAAAATCTGTGAAGCATTGGACGGGAGCCTTTTACACTTTTCCCTCCTAAAATGTTTTTTTTTTTTTTTTTCCAGTGCACAGCAAATTATTTCTACCTCACTTTTCCTTCCTAAAAGGTGTTTTTTGTCCGGTTGAGTTATAGGCTAAGTGTATAACCATAGTTAAGTGTGGTTTGGGTTGGTTTGGCTTAAGCTGATGACGTGGCACGTTTTTTAGCGTTGATCATCCTCAGAAAAATCCCGGCCGTGTACTAGATACTCTCCATTTCAAAGAGAAATGGAGAGGATCTGGATCCGGTTTGAAGTCGGTTTCCTACTCAGCCTAAAACTAATTTTTCCCTTTTTTTGGACCAAGTTTTAAATTATTGAGCTAGTTTTTCTTTATTTTGGGTTGGCTTTTCTAGTCAACACTTGCTAGGGTTTTTTTTTTTTTTTTGAAAACTAGGGTAATTAAACTATTAATAATATATTTAATTTTAAAAATTGATAAATTAATATATAGAGAGGGTGCGGTGTGGTGCGGTTTGTGCGGTTTTCTTATTATAAAACCGCAAACTGCATTACACCATACGGTGTGGTGCGGTGTACTATTACTAGCGATGCGGTTATACTATTTTGCGGGTGGCTTTGGTGCGATTTTTGCGGTTTGTACGGTTTATGCGGTTTGGTGAACACCCCTGACCCACCTATATACTTGAAACACTTAAGACCTTTTAATCCTCATACTCCTTGAAATAATTATTTTAAGAGAAAGTATAAAATGATCTCACGAGTTTTTGTTCTTTTTCTATTACAACTCACTCTTCCCCATTTTTCCAAATTCTTAAGGCTAATTTTTAAATCCCAGCATATTGCGAAGGTTTTTCCTTTGCAAGCTCTTTCTTCTCTTTCTGCAAACGTGGCTCTTTTGTGATCAAAGAGTGCATCGCTAGCCTTCCTCATCATCCGTGTGGACCAAGGAAGTCAATACCGTACCGGAGGCTGTACCGGTTTGGCCACCAGTACGTTATATTTCGGGTACCAGTCAATACCGATGTACCGTTTCGGGTTTACCACTATTTTATATATTTAATACGCACACACACACGCGCGCACACACACACACACACACAAAATCTCTATTTACCATAAAATATTACTTCAGGACCATAATATACATGAGTATTACCATTCTGCCCTTAAAAAATTGCCACAATTACCAAAAAAAAAAAAAAACACAGCATTTTGTGTTCTGGTCCGGCACGGCTGGTACTAGGCCGGTACGGTCAGAATTCACTAGTATGGCCAGTATTTTTTCCGGTACAAAATAGAGGTGTACTTGTACCGGTGCATTGGCCAGTACAGTATGTACCGGCCGGTACGGGCCGATACGATACGGTATCGACTCCCATGGTGTGGACACGAATATTGGATTGGACTCCTCGGATATTATTCGAATCATTGAATCTTTCATTTTTTGAATGAAACTATGGGAATATTTTCAAGTTTTGCAAAGTCAATCTCAACCCATTTTAAATGTCATGCATTGAGATTCATCTACTAAAATACGTATCCAAAAATAATTCAGAGATGAGAAATGGGATGGCTTACTTACCACTATGATATCATTTTGTGAGAAACGTAACATAAATATCCCAAATATGAATGTCCATTATGTTGAGATTTGGTCAAGCTTGTCATCAACAAGAGAACTTTAGAAATGAGCATCATTATAGAGTGGATATTTTTAATGTTGGAATAGATTCTTAATTGCAGGAATTGAATCATTGTTCAATGAGCATGCCATGGAATTATTTATGCCATGGATTTTACTTGGTAATTTGAAAATTATTTCTAAATTGTGCCAATGAATAAGGACTAGAAAATCAGAATATTACTTGCTTATTTATAGAGTGGTCATACTTATGCTTACTCTTCTAACTTCTACTGCAATTACAGAACGAGCAATTTTAACTATGAATGTCATCAAAACTAACTTTCGCAAATAAAATGGACGATGAGTTTTTTACGAAAGCTATGATATTATTCATTAAAAGGGACATCAATGCAACAATTAGTTCAGATTCAATCATAGATGACTTTGAAGATTTAAAAAGACGTTGAGTTTCTTTTATATAAATGATTGCATCGTAATGTATTAAGAAATAATGATTTTGTGTCTTTGTCTTTATTGATAGTTTGTTACTACTAAATGAATGCTTATTTGGAATTTCATAATAATAATAATAATTTTTTTATGCATTGTTGTGAGAATTGGGTGAAATAATTTGTTAACACCAAGTTAAAGAAGAGAGAGAAGAAAATATGACACAAGGAATTTACATGGTTCGGCAATATGCCTACGTTCACGGGAGGCGATAGAATAAATTTTCACTATAACTGTGGAGATTACAACAGTGACTTGAAGACACTCTCACACAAACCCAAACCCCAAATACACCCTTGGTTCTCTCACAAATAAATAGAGAACACCCTATTGTATTTAGACAAATTGCAAGACACTCTCACTTCCTAACTCTGGTGCACACACACAGAAGAAGTTCTTTTGCTATCTCTCTGTCTCACGCAGGAACTATCTCTTGCTCACACACCCTTGTTGCTCCACCTCTATTTATAGCCAAAGTTCAACAGAAATACCAACAGTTTCAGCAAACGAGAGACTTCTATTGTTAAGGAAGTCAACAATAGTGGCCAAGAAATCCCTGCATCATTTAATGCATGAGTGTTGTTGTAAAATAGCAGAAGCTCAAATTACCAAGATTGATTGCGAAAATATTTCAAGCTTAAGAAAGATCTCCAAACAAACAATAGGAACGAAGAAAATTAATCCAAAAGAGAATAGACACAAAATACCAAGAATTTACGTGGTTCGGCAATAGCCTACATCCACGGGTAACGACGAACAAATTTCACTATAATAAATTTGGGATAATACAAATTGGTGTAGAAGCACTCTCACAAACCCAAATCCCAAATACAATCAAATAGCTCTCTCACACAAATACAAAACCAAAGAACCAAATACGAACCAAAGAACCAAAGGTTCACAAATACCAAATACGAATACCAAATACCAATTGCGCACAAACCAAAGAGAGAGCCACAAATCAAATCCAAGAGTTGCAATGCACCAAGAGAGAGCAAATCACCAAACCGCAAAACCAAAAACCAAGTGGCAACAATACCTCTCTCACAATTCCAAATTGCAACCCACAAATATCAAATAACCAAATCAAGAAAGAGCCTCTTTTCTTCACACACCAAAACTCTATGTTCACCCACTTCAATTGCCGCAACACACTGCTTATATAGGATTTTATGTCGGCGAAGATACAATTCCTTCAAGGAATAGAATTGTATGGAATTGTATCCCCATATGTTGACGTGCAAATTACTACTCCAAGCAAAGACAAAATACTTTAAGTTGAACTCTATATCTACTTTGCTACTATTCCAAACCAACCAATATTCTTTGAGCACGTGAGGTCCAAAACACCAATTCCAAGTTGAACTTATCTAAGGCCGGTTGGGAATCAGTTTGAAAGTAATCCAATAACAAGAGTCCTAAAACAATTAGGAAATAGGTTTGCACTTGGAATAGACTCTCTAAGTCTTGTATGCCACTTCAAAGCAATCATGGTTTATGTTGAATTCAAGCCACCGACTTCACAAGTGTAGTATTTCTTCACGCAAGCTTACATGCTGAATGCATATCTTTGACTTTGTTGATCAAGCCATACTTTCTAACGTAGGCATGCATCCATTTATTGCCTATGGAGTCATACATTTTGGCAATGCATGAAAATAGTTCAAGTCGGTGTTGTTCCTTGCCATTTTCTCTGACAATTCATGCAAGATAGCATTTAACGCTTGCTTGTAATGTTAATCCACCGACATTAAAATTCAAGCCATTTCAACATGCATCAACCCACTAACTCCAAGTCCTAGCTCCTTCCCTAATTATAGCTATGCCGGCCTCTGTATCTCTCTAGCCATGGAAAGCTTTCCCCAATAAACTTCACTAGTAGCAGTTTTTGTCATGGCCAATATGCTAACCTTTGAGTCTCCACCAGGAAATCTCATCCAAGAAGTACAAAGTTCTTGCCCAATTCCTAATCCTTCATTTCTCTGATTTAAAGATATGCTATTTTGTTTACTTACTTTCATTTATCTTTTGCTTTGGTGTTGGAAACTAGTACTTCAAAAGGATCCCAACAGAATCCATAATGAATTGCCTTGCCAATTATCTTTTTATTCAATTGTATTTGTCCCAGTATGCAAGTTAGACCCTAAGCTAAGATAAAAATCGGCTGAGTTAAAAAGAGAACATGAAAACAACAATATTGTAGTTATAAGGTGGAAATGTGCTATTAAAACAGATTTGTGAAGATGAGGTTTATATATATATATATATATATATATATATAAATAGTTGGGGAGGAGAATTTGAATCTTGAGCATTTCCATTAGAAACATTAAGTGTAAATTGAGTTATAAGGCCCTTGGCATGGGTTATATAAGTCTAATGAGATTTTCCTCCATTCTTCAACGCATAAGTGGGAGAGACTACACCCATAGGGTGTCAACAATAAGGTTTCTCCTATAAAAATGGTGCAAAGATGATTATACGGGAAGAATCAACTTGCTTATGACAAGGGGCAGTGAACGTGCATAATTGTGTAGCCTGGTTTTACTTTTTATTGGGAAGCTTGATTTTCATGACACAATTTGTTGATCTTTATCTTAGCTATATCCAACATACATACATAGTTTGCCTCAACTTTCTTTATTTTTAAAATTTTTTTATTATTATAACTAAAATTAGTAAATTAAATAATAATAATAATAATAATTTTTTCAAACGCAAAGTTTGAACAATTTTTGCAAAGAAACCAAAATCAATAATAAGATCAATCAGAAATATTATTTTTGTGAAACTAATTGGAGAGAGAGAGAGAGAGACGTGGGGGCAAGAACCTCTGTAGGTATAATTGACGACCCCTTGAGATAACACTGGTCGGTGAACGAGTTGACAGCACTTAGAGGTTAAATTTTTATTATTTTTTTTAGAAGGGAGGCTAGGGAGCTTAGAGCATTCACATCCATGAATGCTACTCTATTCCACTTTATCATCTTCAAAAATCACTTTATCAATTATACAATACAATTTTACAATACTCTTAGCATCCTAACTTTTATTTTTCTATTCTACTCATTAAAATAACATTTCTACACAATAAAATAATATATTCTACAACCAACCTCATTTACAATACAACACAAGCCCACCACCGCTGCACTACACACACCTGACGACACCACCACCAACCCATAATCTACCGTCAACACCAAATAAAAAAAATAAATAAATAAATAATAACCAGACCATCAACACCACCCTCTCCAACCATCAACACCACAAAAAGAAGAAGAAGAAAAAAACACAACAACCCACAGTCAACCGATCCACCATCAACCAATCCACATCGATCCACCATCAAACCCACCATCAGAGCTTCGATCCACACCGATCCACCATCAAACCCACCAACAGAGCACCATCAACCGATCCCAGCCCACCACCATGCCCAGATCAAACCACGAACCCAACCGTGTCCAATGCAAGCCTTGAACGAGAAAGAGTGAGGACTAAGAGGAAGATGGACTTTGCAGGAAAAAAAAAAAACAGCACCTCCGCCATGGACAACATGGATGGTGCTAAGCTCTATGGCCGTGTGCTCACTGTCAACTATGCCCTTCTTGAACGCATCAAGGGTGGCGAGTAGGGTTGGGCCGTACAGCCAAGTATGTTTCTTTACCCTTTTGCACTGTAGCACTATTGGAAATTTTTTTGCAATAGTTGAGTTTTAGAATTACTGATGAAGCATTGTTTTTGTGTAAAAATTGTAAAGTTATCATACATATGCCATTTAGAAGTTCCAATGCGGATGCTCTTAGGTGTGTACGTGTGAGTCCGTGGACTAGTTAACTATTCTATTTCCTTCTTCTTCTTTTTTTTCTTTGTTTTTGTTCTCTTTTGTACCACTTAATTTTTTAGAGGGATTTAAGTGTAAATTTTGGAAATTCAAGGACAAATTTAGCAACATATAGTTATATACAAAAAAAAAAAAAATTTGAGGGGTTGGCCCCTACCCTCTGTTTTCATACTTTCATCCCTAGGTGCAAGTAAAAGTGATTTAATTATATGTCTTAACTTGTTATTTTTAATTTTATTTACTAGTTTATTTGATTCATGTACAATTTTTTTTTTTTAGATTTTACTTTTTTTAAATATAATTATACTTTTTTTCAATATATTTAAGTCCAATAAATTAATGAAAATAAAGTCTCCTGAATTAACTTCACAACCAATGTAAAAAAACATATTAAAGAGAAAAGTGAAATCGATCCCTAAATAACTTTGCCTTCAATAAAAATTCTCTACTTACAATGTTTTTGAGTAATGTTACCGTCACAAATTATTTTATAAAATTTTTACAAACTATTGATGTAGCAAATTCTTATTAGTTCTAATATGGGTACACCACTAACATTACATTTATGTTTAGAGTAATACTACAGACACAAACTATTTTACAACATTTTTACAAAATGTTGATGTGGCCAACTCTTATTAGTTTTCATTTAAGCCTACCATTAATATCATTTTTTCATTTACTAATAATCGCTCACTACATTAGCAGTTTGTAAATATTTTTGTAAAATAATTTGTATCTCAAGCAATATTCTTATGTTTATCAATGATTATTTGAAAATTACTAAAGTCACATTAGCAGTTTGTAAAAATATTGTAAAATAGTTTGTGTCTATAGCATTACTCATGTTTTTTTATGCAAATATTGGCGATTCTATGAAGATTTCCCACTTGCAATAAATTCTATATATGAAGTTTTGGTAGCTAGCAGTTTACAAATTTTTTTACGGAAAAAGCAGATAAAAATGCAATATAGTAATGTTATCTTTTCTGTCTATTATATGGAAACTTTTGTTAGTAAGAAGCCCTGATTGGTGTATGCCAAAGTGTGGAGCTGGAGCTTGCAAGGAAGGTGACAACCAGCGGAGGAGATCTTTTTTTTTTTTTTTTTTTTTTTTTTTTTTACAAGATAGAATTCTACTCTAGCCTAATCTAAGTGTATATGTGTGTGAAACTCCCTCCTAGAGACTTGAACCCCGGCCCTTGCCCTCCACAGCCCACAAGCATTTATACTTGTGGAGTGACCATCGCACCAAGGGTGTGCGGTGATGCGGAGGAGATCCTTTGACAACAAGGATTACATTCATTAATTTTATTTATTTATTCTGTGTCAATACAATGTGGTTGTGTCTTAGAGCATCCACAGCCAGAAATCTCATCCCATCCTATTTTATCATCCCAAAAAACTACTTTATTAATTATAACATACCATTTTTCAATACACTCAGTATCCCAAAACTCAATTCTTTTCTCAGCTTATTTAAATATTCTTTTTATTATTTTTTTACTATTTCTCTCTCTCTCTCTCCTTTCCAAAAAAAAAAAAAAACCATTTCCTTTTCGTATCTCTCTCTCAACCTCTGGCACAAGAACAGATAAGAAAAAAAAAAAAAAAACCATTTCCTTTTTCGTCTCTCTCCCCCAACCTCTAGCACAAGAACAGATAAGAAAAAGAAAACCATTTCCTTTTCGTCTCTCTCCCTCAACGGCACAAGAACAGATAAAGAAAAAAAAAACATTTCCTTTTCATCTCTCTCCCTCAACCTCTGGCAAAAGAACAGATAAGAAAAAAAAAAAAAACCAGCAATTGCGATTCGTGGTGAGTGAGGACGAGCTTGTCACTACGGTCATCTACACCACCCTCAAATCCTACACTGGTGAGGGTCGGCTTCCAGTTCTTGGATCCAATCTCAATGATTTCTTCCTCTACTGCCCAAATGCTGGACCTGAAGGTAAATCTTTTTTTTTGTTCCAAACCCATCTCTAATATTCATTGATTTTCGATTTATTGTTGTTGTTTGTTTGTTTCCTAAGATCAAAAAACGAAAACCCATTTCAGTTTTGATCAACGCAGAAACCCACAAATCCATAGCAACCCCATCGAAATCCATCGCAAACTGATCTGAGATAAAGAGGAAGGAAGTGCTGAGATTGTATGGGTTTCGGGTTTGAAGAGGAGAGAGCAGAACGTAGTAGAGAGAAATTGGAGAAAGAAAGTGCAATGAAATGAAAGAGAGAGGAGAGAGAAGAAGCATCAGACAAATAAAAATTAATTTTTATTATACAATACTGTTACAGTACCATCTTACATATAAGATGGTACTGTAGCAAGATTGTAAATTTTTTTGCAATGGGATGGTTTTGCAAGTCCGGTTGTTGGGGTTTTTTAAGGCTTAGATGCTAAATAGTAGTGGCATATGACATTTGCAAGTTCCACTGGTGATGCTCTTAGATGGCAAAAGCTTTGCTTCCTCTGTGGTAGTTGGCACGAGTTCAGCTTATGGTCACAGTTCATACGAAATTCAAGATTGTAGTTAGGAGTTATGAGACAAAAATCACAAAAGTTTAAAAAATAATACTTAATAGTTAACCAAAAAAAAAAACTGTTAAAAGTAATGGCTAATATTAACCAATATAAGCAATAAAATAAATAAACAATTAAAAATTAAATTTATATAAAATTAGTATAATGTAAAATTGACCTGTAATTGATGAGATGGAAATAATTTTTTTTTTTTTAAATCCTTTCTTAACTAAGGATTTATATGAAGATTCGAAAAATCCCAGTTTCATATGGGCTTTAATCGGGATTCAATATAATAATCTTATTACGCTCATGGTCCTACATAATATTAAATAAATAGGTTTATTTTTTATAAAATTCAAAGATATTAATAAAAATAATTAATATTCATTTAAATTTAATAAATGTATATGTATCTTTAACAAGTCATTAATTTGAGAGGAGAGAAAAGAATAAAATTGAAAGGAACAAAAAGAATAATTTTGAAATATTCATTCATTTTTCTTGTTTGGTGTTTTAATGGAATGAAATGAAAGTTCATTATCTTATTTCTCTAATTTTATTCCATTCATTTCTTTTCAATTCCTTCCTATTATTTAAATGCATTCTATTCTATTCTACCTTTATGATGATTTACTCATTCCATTCTATTAATTTTCTTTATGAACCCCCAAATGAAGTGTGTAAGAGTAAATTAAAAAATAAATCAATGTAAAAATGATAAATATAATCTTTAAATCAAAATGCAATCTAAAAGGAATGTTGAGCTATTAAGGGAAGAATTTTTTTTTTTTTTTTTGGGGGGGGGGGGGGGGGGAGGGTGTGGGGGGGACATAAATTTGGTATTTTATTTTGAACATAGATCCACAAAATTTTAGGATTAAACATTTGTTGTTTTATTGAATGCACAACATTTAATTATATATATACACACACATTATTACTACAAATAAGGATGAAATTTTTAGAAAAATAAAAAATGAAGTTGGAATATTCAGGTCAACCAGTGGCACATACTTGGAAGAATGCATGGAAGTTTCAATTTCAAAGACGTTGAGAACTTTCACTATTAAAAAAGAAATATTCAGAATATTCAAAAGGGCCAAAGCAATAGTATAAGGCAAACTATAATTCTAGAGAATGTTTACAACTCTAGAGTGCCAGAGCTGGAGTAAATTATGCGTACCTTATTTTCTGAGGGTTTTGGATTTTTATAGTAGCGTAGAACCAACCTTTGTTTCTTGGCCTAGAAGATGTTTCCTTGTGAGGAAGATCCTTATAAATGTACATATTTTGCGGGATTCTTCCTATATCGGGATTCCATTGTCTAGGGTTAATCGTAGGGTGCAAGACATTTCCATTTAAGGTTCCTTGGAAACCACTTAAGCTATGTAGATGCCACGTCCATCCCCTTTGTGTCCATCTAGCTAGAATCCGTCCACTATAGAGAATCAATCCGTCTTATATATCCTCTGTCTAGCGCATTAACCCGTCACCTTCTCCCTTTGTTTTGATCATCCATTATCCCAGTACCGTCGCCCATAGCAAGTTTTATTGAACTAGTCCATCTACCTTAATTTTATCCTCTTCAGTTACCCCCTTACTCTATGAGTCCATCGCCTTATTTTTCGAACGGACCTATGGAGTGACAATCTAACCCTACCTTTGGGAGACGCATTCTGATTAACAGACTAGCCTAGAGCCATTAATGCAATAAGGGCACGTGGCATATTTTTAGTGGTTAATCACTCAGACCAAAGCGTCCCTTCGTCTTCCGTGCCGTTCTCTCTATATATATGTTGCTTCTCCCTTTCATTTTTACTCTTCACAAAGAATTTTCAGTCAGAATGCTACCGTCCACTTTATCAAACCGACATACCGTCTACTTGGTGCGACTGTCTGCCACGCCTTCTCCATTGCTTTCTTCGCATCGTTCATCTGCAAGTATCCTTCACCTTATGCTGAACTCTTTTTAGCTTATTCACTTTAAATATTGCATGTTCGTCGCTTATGTAGACCTGTTGAGTCTTAGAGGTTTATCCATCGAGTGTAGGTAATAGATGTCTAGTGAGGCGTTGAGTGAACAATCGTGTGTTCACAAAGGAGCAGGCTATGATAAGGTGTAACTGTCAGGTCAAGATAACCTCGGCACCTCTCACAATGAAAAGGATCCTTCTACCAACTCTCCTTCCACGGAGGAGGATAAAGACTTAGACGTGGTCAGATCGGGGGGTGATTCAGGTGGGGATTCAAACAATGAAGACGTATACTACGCTGAGCCTCCCATCCAATCTGTCATAGATCCTGACGGCCTTAGGGAGTTTCTCCTTCTCTCGTTGTGGACAGAAAATGACTTCAATTCTAGCGTCAAGGCAAAAAACTTTGAGACCCTTAGGGAAAGATACCAAATTCCTGTCGACATCCCTATCCGTTTACCTTTCAAATCTAAAAAGTGCTACTACGGGGGTGCCGAGGGCGTTGAGGTGTACAAGCATATGTTTAAGGCGGGACTTAGATTCCCTTTAAGTTCTCTTCATTGCCATCTGCTTCAATACCTGGGGCTGGCCATCACCCAGATCTCTCCAAATGCTTAGAGATGGCGCGGAAGTTTTATACGGAGTCTTCTCTAATGGGGAGCGTAGGATGACAGTGGAGGAGTTCTTCCACTGCTATCGTCCATCATAAATCACTCAATTTAAGGGTATGTACAGTTTCCTGCCAAGGAAACTGGTGCTGAGGCTAGTGTGCGACACCCCAGATTCAAACAAAAACTGGAAGAGCCGATATTTCTTCATTCAGGGGAACGACTGGATGTGTCACCTTGATGACCAGGAGTACATACCCGTGGACAAAACTTGGGGCATAATACCTTCGTCTGGTTTAAATTTTGTTTCTTATTGTTTGTTGTGTTGGCCTAACCATCCCTGTTTTTACAGCCCGAGACCGTCTAGAGGTGACTTTGGAGCAGTGGAGTTTTTTGGAAAAAATCTTTAAGATCAAATTGGAAGAGAGGACATGGACAAAGCTTGTTACCTTGGATACGATCCACTGGTATTGTGACGGTCCTGAACCCACAGAAGCTTCTCGTCGCTACGATAGTCAAGCACGCAGACGTAAGTTTGTCGCTTTTACTTTTTCCTTTGTTTATATTAATTTACCTAACTCTTTCTTTTGGTTCATGCAGAAATGGAAGAAGGCAAGAGGAGGGATGTCATCAAGCAGCAGGCTGCTGCGCGGAAGAAGCAAAAGGCAGGTTTACCTCCCAAGGGAACTGGTTCGTCCATAAAAAGGAAACCGTTGGACAAGACTGACCATCTGCCCAAAAAGCCTAAGGTGGCGGCAGGGTTAGCTATTGGGGATTTTGCGGACGCAAGCAAGCTGCCACCTCCATCTGGTTATGGGAAGGGGAAGGGCTTGCTGATGAGTCAAGGCCCCGTTGCTAAGAAACGCCCCGTCCTCCTCCGCGAAGATCCCCAATATGCCTTTAGGCAACTTTCGTCTATCATCAAGAGTGATGATTATGAGGACTTGAGCAATCATGCAACTAAGGCCATGGGGGAAACGGGTCTCCTTAGCCTTGCTCAAGTATGTGTCTGTCTTTCTTTCCCTTCTGTCATATTGTTCCTTCACTCATTCTGTTCCTTCACTCATTCTAAACATAGTTTTTGATATTTGTAAACATAGTTTTTGATATTTTTAGGGGGTGCTTATGATGAAGGGTCTTATGGACCGCTGCCTATCCCAGGCAACGGTGGTGGATCGTGTGAGAACGAAGGCGAAGGCAATGGAGGCGGAGCTAGGGGAGCTGAAGGCCCGGAAGGTTGTCTAGTGAGGTAAATTTGACCTGACGAAAATGCTCCTGGAAGAGGAAGAGGAGCGGATGAAGGCGCTAAAAAAAGTGCTTAAGGACAAGAAGGATGAAATCTCCAAATCTAAGAAGCAGCTTTGTCGGGCTAAGAAGGATGCAATAAAGGAATACTGCGACTCTGACGCCCTCTTAACCGAGTTAAGTAGTTCCTTTGCCGCTGGTTTCGACGATTGCCTCCATCAAGTCAAGGCTTCCTTCCTAGATCTAGACCTGTCCCACATTACTATTGATGCTGAAGTCTAGATCCCAGCCCGTCCTATAGACTCCGAGGCCACAAATGAGCTGTTTGTGGATGACCCTACCCTTGAAGGTGACAAGGAAGATGCTCCTCATAACGATCAGATGAAATCTGTCAAGGAGGAGTCTCGTTCATTTGAAGGGTATCCGACGGTTGAAGAGAAGGACGGAGAGATTGTTGCTGACCAACAATAGACTTAATTTTTGTTTAACTTATGTATATTTACTCCTTTTTTTAGGATAGTGTCTTTGTTGTTTCTACCGTTGCCCATCATTTCTTGGGCTTTGTATGTAAACTTTTACCCTTTCGTGGGTTTTTATCTACTGCTTTTATAAAATTTTTCCTATCTTCGAGACATATTTCTACACGTCTATCTTGGATTTGGTATTTAGGATGCACCCGTCCCTTTAAGCACTTTATTGAGCTCGTTCATTCGTGGACTTAGCGCCCTTAAGGAATAAAACTTATCCATTTGTAGGTTTGATGTTATACCTGTTAGATTTGGAAAATTCAAATCATTTTTGGGATGAACCTGTTCACTTATGGACTTTAATAATTCAAATCAACCATTGGGATGAACCCGTGCACTTATGTATTCCAACTCAACCCTTAGGATGAACCCGTCCACTTGTGGATTTCAATAATTCAAATCATCCCTTGGGATGAACTCGTCTACTTGTGGATTTCAATAATTCGAATCATCTCTTAGGACGAACCCATCCACTTAGGGACAATAATTTCAAATCATTCCTTGGGATGTGTCCGTCCACATATGGACTTAATAATTTTGAATCATCCCTTGGGATGTGTCCGTCCACTTATGGACTTGATAATTTTGAATCATCCTTTGGGATGATCTCGTCCTCTTACAGAGTTTATAATTTCAAGTCACGCCTTGGGGTGAATTCATCCACTTATGGACTTACTAATTTCAAGTCACCCTTTGAGATGAACCCGTCCACTTATGGACTTAATAATTTCAAGTCACCCATTAGGATGAACCTGCCCACTTATGAACTTAATAATTTAAAGTCAACCCTTAGGATGAACCAGTCCATTTATCGACTTAATAACTTTGTAGGAATGTAGATATCATACACATAGTATTTCTGAATAACTCCTCTTATTGTGATAAACATGCGCATATAAAAATTGTTCTTAAAATAAAAACCTACCCTTTGGGCTTAATATGTATTATAGATAATAAAAATTTAACTAAGAAAGAAATAAACTAGAAGTAAGGAGTGTTGATTGGAAATGAGGTGTTGTTTGCATCGTTGTCTACTGGTAATGTTTCTTTAGGTGTTCCATGTTCCATGGGTAGTGTAATTTTTGCCCGTTTAGTGTCTCTAGGTGGTAAGTGCCTTTCCTATGCCATGATGCGATCATGTATGGTCCTTCCCAATTAGGTCCTACTTTACCCTAGGAAGTGTCTCTTGTGGTGCCTGTCACCTTTTTTAAGACAAAATCTCTAACCTGGAAGTCCATGTGCATGACTTTGGAGTTGTAGTGCTTGGTCATAGGGTCTTGGTACCGCTCTAACCGTTGCTCTAACCTCGTCCACCAGATCAAGTTGTAGTCGCATTTCTTCATCATTCCTACTCTCATCATGGTTTCTTACTCTGTAGTTCGTGAGTCTCACTTCAGCCAGGATGACTGCCTCACTTCCATATGCTAGTCAAAACGGTGTTTCTCATGTAGTCATCCTTGCTGTTGTCTTGTAAGCCCATAAAACACTAGGAAACTTTCGGCCATATAACCTTTACCCCCTTGAGTTGAGTCTTGACGATTTTGAGCAAGGATCGATTCGTCACCTTAACCAATTCATTGGCCTTAGGGTGGGTAGGTGATGAGTAGTGATTCTTGAACCCTAGCTATGAGCAAAAATCTCTGAATGTGTCGTTGTCAAATTGCTTCCCATTGTCTGAGATCAGTACTCTAGGTATACCATACCCGCAGATGATATTCCTCCATACGAAGTTTCGCACATTCTTCTCTATAATGGTGGGCAAGGCTTCAGCTTCCACCCACTTAGTGAAGTAGTCTATATCGACTACTAGGAATTTCAACTGTCTAACTGCTATTGGAAACGAGCCCATGATGTCTAACCTCTATTGAGCGAAAGGCCATGGGGCCGTCACTGGAGTGAGCTCCTCCGTTGGTTGTCTGATAAGGTTGCCAAACCTTTGACATTTGTTGCAAGTTTTGACGTATACATGGGCATCCTTCTACATGGTAGGCCAATAGCATCCTGCCCTAATCAGTTTATGCACTAAAGACCGGGATCCTGAATGGTTATCGTAGATTCCTTCGTGGATTGCTCTCATGACATAGTCTGCCTCCTTAGAGCTAAAACACCTCAGGTTTGGACAGGAGAAGCCCCTTTTGTACAAGATGCCTTTGATTAGCACGAACTGTGTTGCCTGAACATTCAGCTTCCTAGCAGCTTTCTTGCCATCAGGTAGTATGCCGTCTTTTAGGTAAGAGGTTATTGGTGTGGTACAGTTACTTTCGGAATCTATCTCCTGCACACTAACGATTTCTATTAATGGTGAGATTTGAACAAAGAATAGTACCTAACTAGGGATTAGCATATGTTTTGCTGATGTGGCCTTAGCAAGACAATCGGCTTACTCATTCTCCTCTCTTGGGATTTGATAAAACTTCGCCTAGAGGTCGCTAGTTCGTTTCCTCACTTGCTCTAGGTACTACTTCATTCGTTCGCCCTTGCACTCGTGGTCAGCGTTTACTTAACTTGTGACTACTTGAGAGTCGCAATACACAACCACATCCGCGGCTCCTGCTGCTTTAACGAGATCCAACCCTACTATTAAAGTTTTGTACTCTGCCTCGTTATTGGTTGTAGGGAATCAAGTCGGACCATGTATTCGACCTCGTCCCTTTCTGGGCTATGGAGCACTATACCAGCTCCACCTACCTGTCTATTGGACAATCCCTCCGTGTGGATACTCGATCTTAGACATTCTCTTGCCCCTTGGCCTTCTATGTTGGTGAATTTGGCGATGAAGTCAGCAATAACTTGTCCCTTAATGGTCATACGCGAGTGATACTATATGTTGAACTTACTTAACTCGATTGCCCATAGTGTCATTCGTCCGGTGGCTTTAGAGCTGTTCATTGCTCTTCGTAGAGGTTCGTCCATTAGAACAATCACCGTGTGCGCCTAAAAGTAAGGTTTGAGTTTGCGAGCTGTGGTTACTAGAGTGAAAGCTAGCTTTTTTTATTGGAAGGTATCTCTCTTCTGCACCTCTGAGTGCTCAGCTTGTGAAGTATACGGGTTTCTGTACTCCGTTCTCCTCTCTGACTAAGGCTGCACTAACAGCAACTAAGGAGACGGCTAGGTAAAGAAACAATTCTTCTCCAAGTTTGGATGGGTTCAGCAACTGCGGGGCAGAAAGATAGGTCTTCAGGTCCTCAAAAGCTCTGACATTCGGACGTCTATTCAAAGGACTTCTTTAGTGTGCGAAAGAAGGGTAGGCACTTATTTGTTGCTCTTGAGACGAATTGTTCAATGCAACTACCTTATCGTTTAGACTCTATACCTCCTTAATATTTTTTGGCGGAGTTAACTCTATTATGGCTTGTATTTTATCTGGGTTGACCTCAATACCTTTCTGGGACACCATGAACACCAGGAATTTTCCTGCCATCACCCAGAATGCACACTTGTTTGGATTCAGCTTCATGTTATAAGAACAAAGGGTGTTGAAGGTTTTTTTGAAGTCGTCTAGATGGTTGTCTTCCCGTATGCTTTTTACCAACATGTCATCCACGTAGACTTGCACATTCCTCCCAATCTGATGTGTGAACATCTTGTTCCTTAGCCTTTGATACGTGGCATCTGCGTTTTTTAGTCCAAATGGCATCACTTTGTAGCAGAAGAGACCCTAGCTGGTGATGAATGAAGTCTTCTCCTGAACAACCTCGTCCAACTTGATTTGGTTGTAACCAGAGAATATGTCCATGAAGCTTAGCAACTAGTATCTTGCTGTTGCGTCCACCAAGATGTTAATCCGCGGAAAAGGATAGTTGTCCTTGGGGTATACCCAGTTTAAGTTCGTAAAGTAAACGCACATCCTCCACTTCCCGTTGGCCTTTTTGACCATCACTACGTTGGCCAGCCAGTCGGGGTAATATACTGCTCGTATGAACTCCGCTTCTTGTAATTTGCGAACTTCTTCTACTATGACATTGTCTCGCTCTTACGCGAACACCCGTTTCTTCTGATGGATAGGAGAAAAAGAGGATGATACATTCAACTTGTGGACTATGATCAAAGGATCAATCTCGGGTATGTCTTCATGGCTCTAGGCGAAGACGTCCTAGTTCTCCCTTAAAAATACTATGAGTGCTTGATGGACTGGCGGGCTAGCGAGAGTGCCAATCCTAGTTGTTCGCTCAGGCCTAGAATCATCAAGGAGTACCTTTTCCAACCCTTCCACGGGTTCTGCTATCGTCCGTTGTTCTTCTACACACATGGTCTGCAAATGATCATCCATCTCTAGTATGGCTATGTAGCATTCACACGCTACTACTTGATCTCCTCGTACCTTTCCCACTTCGTACTCGGTGGGGAACTTGATCATCAGGTAGTAAGTTGAAGTTACGGCCCTCCATGAGTTAAGGGTAGGACAGCCCCGGATGGCGTTGTAAGTAGATGAACAGTCAACGACCAGGAATGTGACATCCTTGGTAATTTGTTGAGGGTAATCACCGACTGTTACGGGCAAAGTGACCACATTGAGGGGGTATACTTTTGTCCCTCTGAATTCGACGAATTGTGTGTTAGCTGGAACCAACTGTTCTCTCATAATCCTCATCTGCTAGAATGCCGGGTAGTAAAGGATATCAGCAAAGCTCCCATTGTCTATAAGGACTCGATGGGGGTTGTAGTCCCCCACTCGTATGCTAACCACGAGCGCATCGTCATGTGGGTGGTAAAGACACCGGGCATTTTCCTCTGTGAACCCAATTACAGGGTTGTCGATCTGTACCATCTTTGGAATGAAGCCCGCCAACTAAACGCTCTAAACCATCCATAGGTAGGTTTTACGTGCCTTCCTAGACAAACTGGATGTTATGGTTCCCCCTATGATCATCCTTATGTCTCTTAGGGGGGGCCTAAGACGCTTGTTTTCCCTCCGGGGAACCTACTCTTGCGGTGGATCCGTTCTCTCCTTGCTGACGAACATTTGCAGCTTTCCTTGTCTAATAAGTGATTCTATCTGCGGCTTTAAGTCGTAGCAGTCGGACGTATCATAACCATGATCATGGTAAAAACGGCAGTACTTGTCTCTGAACCTTTTACTGGGATCCCCTTTCAACTTGCTAGGAAATGTCAAGGCTCCTTCGACCTTGATCTACATCAGGACTTGGTCGATCGGGGCAGTCAGTGAGGTGAAGCTAGTGAACCTCCCAGTCGGGGGTTTGGAGCGCCTATTCTCCCGTCGGTCTCCAGTCCTAGCTATCTTCTGTCCCTTATCTTGCTGTGCATCTTCTTGCCTTTCCCTTTTTTAGGCTTCTCTTCACGGACCATTAATGCGTCTTCTGCGTTCATGTACTTAGTAGCCTTATATAGTACATCTGACATGGTTTTAGGTCATTTTTGTAGAAGAAAAACAGAAACTTCCCCTTTCGTAACCCATTGGTAAATGCAGCCACTAGTATTTTATCGTCAGCTTCATCAATCGAAAGGGCTTCCTTGTTAAAGCGAGTTATATAGGATCTCAGCGTTTCATCCTTCCGTTACTTGATGCTCATCAGGCATGCAGTAGACTTCTTATACTTGTGCCACCCGATAAAATGCGAGGCAAAACGTGCGCTCAACTCCTTGAAGGTATTGATGGAGTTTAGTGTCAACCTGCTAAACCATACCCTTGCGGGACCCTTTAGTGTAGTCGAGAAGGCTCGACACATGATTTTGTCCACCACGCCTTGCAAGTGCATGAAGGTCTTAAATGACTCTAGGTGATCTAAGGGATCCTTTGACCCATCGTAGACTTCTACTTGTGGCATGTGGAACTTCGATGGAAAGGGGAATAAAGTGACGGGTGCGGTAAAAGGCGAATCCGTCCAATGGACTAATTCGTTGAGGTCGCTTGACACCTATCTTCTGAGGGCGTTCATCATGAAGTCTATCCTCTCCTTCATTATCTGCATCTTCCCGACCATGTGTGGTGGTGTTGTTTCTGCAACTGATGGATGGTTGGTATCTTGTCGCTCTTGTCTACTCGAAGCATTGCTGCCTTCTGGTCCTTCTCGGTCCCTTCTTTCAAAGCTGGTGTCCTCTTGCTCCTCTCCGTAACTGTTAGGCCTAACATCCCTTTGGTGCAGCTGTTCCTCTAGGTCGTGATTTTACCTAGTAAGGCGCTCCACAGCAGCCGCTAAAGTCTAAACTTATCTTTCAAGGGCAGTAGTGCGTGGTTCATCTCCGTTGTTGTTGGTCGCCATCGAGCGAGTGAGTACCATACAACTCTTTGTCCGGGAAGTGGTAACATGGCTTTTACTACATTCTTCTCCATAGACGGCTCCAACTGATGATGTTGAAAATCGTCAGTAAGCTGCACAGTCCTCACATGCTCTAGACGAAACCTGCACAAGAAAGAAGAAGGAAACCTTAAAGAGAGTACCGGTGTGGTACCGGCCAAATACCCTCCAAAGGTTAAGTTATAGAATGTTCATAACTCTAGAGTGCTAGAGCTGGGGTAAATTATGCGTACCTTATTTTTTGAAGGTTTTGGATTTTTATAGTAGTGTAAAATCGACGTTTCTTGGCCCAGAAGATGTTTCCTTGCGAGGAAGATCCTTATAAATGTACATATTTTGCGGGATTCTTCCCATATCGGGATTCTATTGTCTAAGGTTAATCATAGGATGCAAGAAATTTCCATTTAGGGTTCCTTGGAGACCACTTAAGCTACGTAGATGCCACGTGGCCTTGATATCCGTCTCCTTTGTGTCCGTCTAGCTAGAATCTGTCTTCTATGGAGAATCAATCCGTCTTATAGATCCTCCATCTGGCGCATTAACCCGTCGCCTTCTCCTTATGTTTTGATCATCTATTATCCCAGTACCGTCGCCTATGACAAGTTTTATTGAACGAGTCCATCTATCTTAATTTTATCCTCTTCAGATAGAAAGTGACAAAATGTAAAATATTTAGTTTTTATATCATGTGTATTTCGTATAGATGATGAAAAATGAGAATAATGAAAAATAAATGTATTTTTGCTTTGTTTGATTGAAAGAAAAAGTAGACGGAGAGAAATTATAATTTTTGTAAATTACTACTATCTTTTATAAAATTTATACCTGTAAGATAAATTTTCATTACTAAATTAATATTAGCTGCTTAAATATTATATTATATTACATATCTTAGTTTTTTATAATACCCACAACCAAAAAATAATTGGCAAAAGTTCTATTTTTATAGTGGTGTTGTCGAACTGAAATTATATTTTAGCCGATCATTACTTGAATTAAAATACAATGCATGCATGTAGCCCATTAGCATCATCTCCATTCTCTATTGTAAGCACCATAGATGTCGGTTATCATTTTATTTTGTTTTTAATTGATAATAAAGTAATATAGCTTAGATATGTATCAAACATGCTCATGAATCATACAATACCCAAATGTGTATCATGAATTATAAAAACATACACATCATACAATTGATACATAAATACGTGGGTTTAAAATGAGTTTTTTTAATTAAAATTTTATGTAACGTTACATAAAATTATTGGACTACTAGATTGCAGCATTGAGCTCAATAAAATAACACGTCTATAATTTTTTTTTCTCCTACAACATTAACATTTAGACTACACACTTAACATTTTTCTTTTATATTTGCAAATTTCTTCTTTATACTATGAATAAGGTATTAAATGATAATATAATTATTTTTTTTTATTTTTGTTATTATTGTTATATATATGCCTAAGAAGCTAGAATGTCAAGAAAAGATTTTTTTTTTTTTTTTTTTTTTTAAGAACAAGAAGAGAGATGGTAATGTTGATGATAAGGAATGTCAATGGAGAATAGTTTTGCAAAATGATGAACATGATAACAACATTGACTTAGATTGAATTCATTAGGCAAGATATTGAATATGATAAGAAAGACATTATTATTTTGGCTCACTAGTAGAATATATTCCAAATTTATAATAAATAAAAACCTTTATATGTATATCTATAATTATTTTTAGGCGACATTACGGGTAAAAAAGATAACTTTGTACACGCACCAAATTATGAAGCCCAACAACTAACTACGCAGTGCAGAAAATAGATGAATTCAAATTTATAAAAACCACATTAACCACATCAGGATCAGCACAGCAATACCCAGTAAAACGCAATACCCTGTTGTATAGTATTGTTGTAAGGCTGTATGTGTGCTAAAAATGAATTCATCCAATTAACTACGTGGTTTATTTGTGGGTTGGCAGAATTCTTTTCTCTTTTTCGATCGGTCCATCTTCTTTGGTATACATTCATGATAAATTCACGATAAGATTTATCGTTTTGACAACTATGTTAAGCACCGCCATATCCAACTATTCGCGGAAGTAGAGAAAAATCGCTATTTCGTAGATTGAAGAAGTCGCTGGAGTTCAAGAAAGCGACAAAAAAAGAAGGAAGAATTGATCCTGACTCAGTGTAAATAGAAGACAATTTAGTACTCTTTTTTCTTGTTTCTCATGCCGACTCACGGGTGTCAAACATAGAGTAAATAGAAGCAATTTAAAACTCTTTTATCTTGTTTTCTCATGGGTGTCTAGAAAGATTCCAAAAAAGATAAATCCTAAAAAAAGTGTTGAGTTCAAGTCCTTTTTATAAAAAAAAAAAAAAAAATTCCCTTAAGCATATTACATGATAGAAATACCAAAACTTATTTTACAATATGACTCCCAATGCCTCTATCATTCTCAGTCAAGCTCCTCCGCACACAAATAACATCAAGCCACCGTCAAGTTCATTCTCCTTATGGTTGTGCATCCAACCCGCAAACCTGACCCAATCCAACTAGATTCCTTGGGTTGGTAATTTTGGGTTCATGGGTTAGGCTGGAATTTTATTTTGAGTCTTGGATTAAGTTGAGTTTGGGTTGACAGTCTTTCAACTCACCTGACTCAACCTAACCTACCATATATATATATATATATATATATTTTACTATACTTATTTTATTTTATTTGTTCAATTTATTTCAGTATTTTTTTAAAAAAATTATGAATTTGAAATTTTAGAATATAGTTTAGGGATAGATATGAATTATAATAATTTATTTGACAAAACAAAAATTAAATAGTTTTTGAAAGTCCAATTTTTTTACAAGGTATAAAGTATATAAGTACAACCCACCAATCCCACCCAATCCATGTGGGTTGGTTTTTACACATGGAATGGGTTAGATTAGGTTAGAAAATTTATAACCCAACAAGGTTGAATTAGGTTAAAAAATCCTTTGAACTTGACCTAACTCAACTATGCACATCCCTAATTCCACCCATTATCAGCCCTCTTCACTTATTACAATTCCAATAATATACGCTCTTCTTTAAAATAAAATTATAAATAAATAAAGACTTTCAACCTGAAAATCGCATCACTTGTTCAAGTAATTAACCACTGTTTCTCCCAAAAAAAAAAAAAAGTAATTAGCCACCACTTCCATTGTTGCTACCCTTTAAAATTCCACCAATTAGCCTTACCATGTCATGACTCAAACATTTAAACCAAATATACAAGAGAGGAGAAAGCAAAGCTAGCATCTTGTCGTGACCCATGACTACACAGCAATTGCCCACCATCGTCGCATGCCATACCTCTTTTCCCCCACTGTCATGAGAAAAAAAAAAACCAAACAAAACTTAGCTCTAAATCAATTCGGAGTTAATTTCTTCCAACACACTATGTGATGATTATTAGACTATTTATATATATTATTTAAACAAATTATGTGAAATTGACAAAAGTATCTTTTCCCTTTAGCCTTCACCTTTTTATTGTACACGTATTTAGTTCAATATCCACTCTAATACATTTCAACCATTTAATCACCGCACTTAACAATAAAAAAAAAAGTCTCTCATGTTTAATGTAGAATTAAACATTTTACTAACTCTTTATCTTCCATATTAACTCCTACATCTTTATATTTATGTTGTCATATTTATCCCTTTTAATTACATAATATTAAAATGCTACAACAAAAGACAACAACAAATTATACATCTCCAATTTAGTTTAGAGTTTAACTCTTTCTAAATAGGACAAAGTTTAGTTACAAAATTAGTTGTAACATAAAGTTACAACCTTACTCAATAAAATAAATATTATTACATATTTTGAAAATCTAACTATTCAATTGCATATTCTTTATACTCTTAATACACATGTCAAATTTTGTGTCAATTAGATATTATATACTATATAATTTATAAACTTATATTTTATGCATAATTTTAAACTACAAAAACTAACAATTTAAACAATTTATTGATAGTATAGCTATTAATTTTTAATTTTCTAAAAATTTTGCAAGTACAGAGGATATAAGAAAAATATGTAATTCAATGATAAAATTCTCAAAATTTACCTCCAATAAAAAAAATATTAAATAAAATTATAATTTTAGATTATAACCATTTAATAACTAAACTTTGTACTTCTAAATATCCACTAATTCAGAGGGGCCATTCGTACCTAGTGGTGTCAGTTTTCGACAAAAGAAAAGAATTACAAAAGAAACAAGAAATCCCACCTGCCGTGAAAGTAATTCTAATCCTGAATAGTACAATAACATATCTTCAAAATTCAATTCAAATGACGCCACACCCCACCAACGCTTGTTTATTCTAAATTATCTATGAATTATCTAATGGATCTGATTAACTTAAAGCATTTGTAAACCAATCATTTAAAAAAAGTATTTGATCCTACTTTCAGTGATGTATAAAAAGCGTTCAAAAATCTTCTTTTTTTTTTTTTTTTTTTTCTAGGAAAAGTTTTCTAAAACAATTAATGATTAACAAATGCCCCAAAAGCTACCCAATAATTATACCAATTTGTGGCTACTGTTAATAGGCAGTGTACAAACAGTAATTATACGGTAACAATTTAGGACTGAAACGCACACGTCAAAGACAAAAAAGAAAAAACAATAAAACAACCGCAAATGTCCACCCAGCGCGTGCTATCCAAACGAAGGCAATTTCATTACTTTTGCGTGTGCAAACTGCAAAAGTTGCGTCCCAGGACACAAAATAATATGGGCCCGTGTTAAATCATCGACATGTTGCGTCTGCGAATTCTTTTTTTTTTGAGAAACGCGTCTGCAAATTCTTAAATAGGTGTTAACCAACCCAAGTGAGTCTTGGGTTAAATAATTTTTTTAAAGAAGAAAAATATTATAAATTTTACTATAAAAAAATTTATAAAAATGTCATTTTAACAAAATATTAAGTGTTTTAATTATTTTTTAAGGTTATTTACATATCAATATGTAAGATTTACGTAATAAAATTTTTAGTGTTTTAAACATCACTCATAAAAGAGTGTATATATTTTTTATTTATACTTTTTTTTTTGCTGAGATTTTTTTTATACATTTTATATTCTAATTGAGTTGAAATTTTCATAGGTTTTTTTTAAAAAAAATTTAAAGTTAATATATGAAAAAGTGTATTATTTATTTAATTACCATTTTGGTCTCTTTGTATTATGCATCAAAATAATCCCCAGCCTCTCAAATATATTAATTTAGTGCATAACATTTGATATTATGTCAAAATAGCTAATTGGTAGATGAAAAAAAATTGACATGATTAAGGGTGATACTAAAATATTAATTTATACCACGTGAATTGCCGTGGAGACTCTCACGTATTTTTAATTTGAAAATTAAAAAACAAAAACAAAAAAAATGTAACTATAGCTAAAATTAATCACAAGCACATTTACATTGTCATTCCAAATTTTTGAGATGTTTTTTTTGGTAATGGGACTTTATGCCAAGGTCACTTTACGTCTAGACACAGCCAGGCCGGCCCTGCAACACCAAGCACTAAGATATAACTCTTAATAAAACAAAACAGCCCATAATGTATCAGGGCCCCACCATTCTGATTCGTTCATTAATATTTAATAAACTAGAATTCTCCGTATCAAAAAAAAAAAAAAAACTAGAATTCTCATTTGACTTTTCTGTCAATTTTAGCAGTATAAAGCTCAACGAAGAATATCATTGCCCCATCAAAAAAAAATAAAAAAATAAAAAAATAAAAGAAGAAGAAGAAGAAAAAAACATTGCTGCCCACAAAGAAAAAAATGGCAGCTCCCAAAGTACAAAAGCATTTTGTTCTAGTGCATGGGGCATGTCATGGGGCCTGGAGTTGGTATAAGCTCAAACCACGGCTGGAGTCCGCTGGCCACCGGGTCACAGCTCTTGATCTTGCGGCTTCAGGCATCAACACGAAGGCAATTCAAGATGTTCATACCATGTATGAGTACACTGAGCCTTTGTTGAAGTTTTTGGCCTCTCTTCCTCCAAATGAAAAGGTTGTACTTGTTGGGCACAGTCTTGGTGGATTGAATATAGCACTAGCCATGGACAAGTATCCAGAGAAGGTAGCTGTTGGGATTTTCATGGCGGCCTTTATGCCAGATACGACACACAAGCCCTCATATGTATTGGACCAGGTTTGACATTGATATTTTACCCACTAAATTTCCATTACGAAAGGACTGTCACGGATGGCTATTATTTAAAATTAGGATTTTGAGAATTTCAACCCAATATATATATATATATATATATATATATATGATATCACTTAGATTTACATTTCGGTTATGAATATCATATTTTGGGTACTTAAAAAGAGTAATTTTAGTATTATGAACTAAACTACAACTATTTACATCCACGTTACACATCATAACTTATTGCCTTTTATTTTCACAAGAATCTACTAATTTATCTTTACCACTCATATTTTACCACATAAATAGTTGTGATAAAAATTTTGGGTTAGTTTGTGGTCTAAGAATTTTTGAGGTACTGATATTGCTGCCTTGTATTGATGATTGATGAATGATGATTAGCCCTCAGTTTCTCCATATAATGGTCGATAATGGCACATAAATTTCATGAAGGAATTGAGGTTCTTAAAAAAAAACATTGGGAGAGTCAGATTGTTAGGCTGATCACATTGTGAAACTGATCCCCTTCAATTGCCTCTCATTTTTAGCAGACCTGCTACACGTAAAATTTATTTGATTTTTAATAGTCACATATCAAACATATCCAATTAAAATTGAGAAGGAATTGAAAGAGATTAGATTGAGGGAATTTGACCCCAATTGCATTTGACTCATTTCTTAGAATTATGGGCCGCCCTTGTTATTTGGTAGTTGTGAAATTAAGACATCAGAAGTTATACCGAAAATTCCATTTTTGCTAATCTTGGTCTTTTTCCATGCGAAAAGTATAATGAAAGAACCCCAGCAGAAGCATGGTTGGACACACAGTTTTCTGACTATGGAAGCGTCAACCAACCTTCGACGTCAATGTTTTTTGGCCCCAAGTTCTTGTCCTCGAAGCTCTATCAATTAAGCCCCACCGAGGTAAGCACTTTCTCTTTTTGTGCAACATTGCATATGCATGCGCAATACATAATTGAAGAATTTTGGAAATGATTCAAATGTGTGTGCATTTTTCAAGGATTTTGAACTAGCCATGACTTTAGTAAGGCCAGGATCGCTGTTCCTTGATGACTTGTCCAAGGCAAATAATTTCTCAGATGAGGGATATGGGTCGGTTCCACAAGTTTATGTTGTTTGTGATCAGGATTTAGGGATTCCGGTGGAATTTCAGCGATGGATGATTAAAACTGGAGAGCCTAAAGATGTGATGGAGATTAATGGTGCTGATCATATGGCAATGCTTTCAAAGCCAGATGAACTTTGCCATTGTCTTCTGGAGACAGCACATAAATATGATTAATGTTGTCTACATGGTTTCATCTATAAACCACTATGATACCAAATAATTTGTGATGCTTGCTGTTAATGCCTTTGGCTTTATTTTCCCCCCAGTAATCAAGAAGGCTTTGGCCATTTTTAGTGTTATATTTGTGATGCTTGCTGTTAATGCCTTTGGCTTTATTTTCCCCCCAGTAATCAAGAAGGCTTTGGCCATTTCTAGTGTTATTACTTCTTGTTAGTCTTTGTTTTGCTGAATATAATATCTTCCTTTCCTACAAAATGAAAAATGTGATAGGTGTATATATGCACGGAATTGCTGAATAGGAATTTGTGTTGTAGAATGTCTTAGAGCTAGGTCTACCTTATCAATTCAATCATACACATCATCAACACAATATGATAAGAATTCTTTCCAAAAAAAGAAAAAGAAAAAAAGAGAGACTATAAGGATACCAGTTATGCAATGTACAACAAAGTTCGACAAATAATTTATATATATATATATATATATACACACACACAATATTCAATTAATAAATATTAATAAATAAAATGTCAAATTAGAGGAAATATTAAAAAGAATTTACCTAATCTAAAGAGAATTTTTTTAGCATTATTTTGCTTTTTTAAACTTGATAAGTTTGATAGCTAGACTATATTGTAACTAATACATATAAATTAATTTGGATCTTGATATCGATACATATGATGTATTGACTCAATGATGTGTTCAGGTTATTAATGATTAATATGCAGCTTGTTCTACCCAAAAAATAATAATAATAATAATAATAATGATAATAATAAAAAAAATAAATATTACAAGCCAAGGCCAGAAACAATGAAAATGAAACAAAAATCCTCTCGTTTTGGGTCAATTAGTTCTTCAACTTTTAGTTGGTGGTTTCACTCTCGGAGACCGAATATCTCAAAAAAACTTCATACTTCAATAAATTTTGTCACTATAACAGAAAATTCTTAAATTTTTCTAAAATATAATAAAATTATATTTTCTCCTCTCAATAAATCTCACTATAAATATGAAAAAAAGAAGTATTATTTATAATATTTCAAAAATATCTTAGAATTCCTTTACCTTTTTTATTTTATTTTATTTTTTTGATTCAAAGAATTACTTTACCTTAACAGCCCTTATGTCCCACACGGATAAGATGGTACAATGGAATTTAGTTGACAATAATAGCAAGCAAATCTTGCCGATATTAATCAAACAACGTTAATGCTAACGAGTGCTTTTAAAACAATAGTTAATAATCTATTTTAAACAAATTTTGACATTATTTTCATAAAAAATAGAAAGAATGGTCAAAATATTAATTTTTTTTTTCTTTTCTTATAAAATTTTTTTTAAATGGATTGTTAACTATTATTCTAAGGACATCCGTTAGCATTTTTTATTAAATAAATATGCAGTTTAGATGTCAAATTGATTTTGACTTTGAGAGTTAAAAATATATATATAGTGTTCATTTAGATACTGTTTATTTTGCTAAAAATTAAAAATAATAAAAAATAATTTTTCGGTCAATGTTCATAAAGGAAATTACTGTGCATTTGCTTGATGCATTGTTCATGCCAGGAACAGTGCACCAGTTATGAAAAAAAAAAAAAAAAAAAAAAAAAAAAAAAAAAAAACCTGCGTGAAAACGCAGACGCAATCAAAAAGAAGCCGCAGCAGTGCACCAGTGCTGAAAAAAAAAAAAAAAAAAAAAAAAATCCTGCGTGAAAACGCAGACGTAATCAAAAAGAAGCCGCAGTGAGTGTTTGGATCCAACTTATTCATGGCTGCGTTTTCTTCTGGCGTGTTTTCTCTTTTTTTTTTTTTTTTTTAAAGCTGCAGTTGTTTGACTGTTTTTCTGTGAACACTGTATTCATGCACTATTTATGGGATCTATAAATTTCACTTTTCAATAATTTTTTTATTAAAAATAAATCTTACGGTACTATTTATATATTTTTAATTATTTTTTTACAAAATTTTTAATTTTTAACAAAATAAATTGTATTTATTAGTTGGTGGAACTTACGTCTGTAAGTCCACTAGTCCAGTTTCAAACAAGAGGACCAAAATTTTCAAAGAGTCAATAAATGTGTTTTGTAGTTCTGGTGGCACGGCAGTACAGTACCAGCATTCCCACAGTTTTTCCGCTCAAAGCACAGTCATAGTTGTGAAAACTTTAGCACTGGCAAAAGATTATTTTTGTTAATTTATTTTATTATCTAATTTATTTTTATTATTATTTATAAATTTTATTATACTTTTTAGTTTATTTATGGATTTCATTCTATTATTTTAACTAATTTTTAATTTTTTTTATTGTACTTTTAGTAAAAAAATTTTAATTTTAACGAAATAAATAGATTTTAAATAGACTTTTGTTATGCTAACGGGTGCTCTTAAGGCAATAATTAACCATCTATTTTAAAAAAAATTTGACACTATTTTTATATAAAAAAAAATATCAAAAAATTAATTACTTTTTTTTTCATAAAAACTTGTTTTAAATATATTGTAAATTATTGCTCTTAATTATTCTCCTAAGGGCATCGTTAACATTTCAGTATGCAGTTAGGATGTCAAATTGGTTTCGACTTTCGCTAGTAAAACACGTATGTAGTTGTGGTGGGGCTTACGTCTATAGTCCACTAGTCTAGTCTAGTTTCAAACAAGAGGACCAGAATTTTCAAAGAGTCAGGCGGCACGGCTGTACAGTACCAGCATTTTCCACATTTTTTCCGCTCAAACTATAGTCATAGTGGCTTGTTTGGTTTAGAGATAACTTAGGCCTTGTTTAGATGCTTTTTTTTTCATCTCTCAATTTTCGTCACTCATCATTTTAAAATACCACACTCGTATGGCACAATCACTCACTTGCCATCATTCAATTTTTTTCACACTGTTTATGGGTCTCATACTAGTCACTCGGTGCAGTTTTTTTTTTTTTTTTCTCCCCTGTACCTAGATCACCTGAACCCAGTGAAAGAAAAAAAAAAAAAAAAAAAAGAAACCCAGATCACCCGAACCCAGTAAAAGAAGAAGAAAAGAAAAGAAAAAAAAAAAGAAGCTAAAACCCAGAAACCCGAACCCAGTGAAAAAAAAAAAAACCCAGATCACTCGAACCCAGTGAAAGAAGAAAAGAAAAAAAAAAAGAAACAAGAAGGAAGAACCGAAGAAGACGAGCTGATCAGAAGAAAGGGAAAAAAAACAGAAGGAAGAAGATGAGCTGGAAAAAAAAAAGGAAGATTGGATGACTAGTGGGTCTCCCATGTCTGTTCAATTACAAAAATGTCATTGAATTATAAGTTATGGAAACTGAAAACACATTCTGAAAACACCTAAAATGTGTTTTCAGTTTCCATGACTCAAAAATCAGAGAATTGAGTGATGGAAACAGAGTTATGGTGCTCCCAAATGGACTTCTCGCTATGGGTCCTACCATTTTTGAGTTATGAGTTATAGAAATTGATGAACCAAACAGCCCCTTAGTTTTCATATCTCAATTTTTATAACTCAGTTTTTAAAACTCATAACTCAATTCTCAATTTTTGAAAACATTCATTTGCTGTTTCCTGTTTCTATCACTCTAACTCAAATTTTTTAGTTTTGAGTGATGGAAACAAGTGTTAAAAACTAAGCCAAACACAAAATTTTCTGTGGTATCCACGTGTTTTGAGAACTTAGTTATGAAAACTGAGTGATATGATCCAAAAACCCACTCATCCAAACAGGCTCTAGTATTCATTTGACAAATATTATTTTTATCAATTTATTTTACTATTTAGTTTTTTTATTATTATTTATAGGTCTTACTATATTAGTTCAACTAACTTTTACCTTTATTTACAGTACTTTCAGTAAAAAGTGTTCAGTTTTAGCAAAATAAGCAAATTTGTGTCCATTTAGGAACAGCTTATTTATCTGAAATTGAAATTTTTTTATTAGAAGTACTGTAGATAAAGGTAAAGTTAGTTGAAATAGTACAGTAGAACTTATGAATAGTACTAAAAAGCGCAATAAGACCCATGAATAGTAGCAAAAATAATATGAATAGTAAAATAAACTGGCAAAAATAATCAATACACAATAATATGTCAAATTGGATCCGGTTAATGTATGTCATACATTAAATACATTTTAAGAAAGTTTTTATACAAAACTAAAAAAATTGTAAAAAGAGTTAATCACTTTTTCATTTTTTTTCAAAAAACATTGCATTTTCTAAATGATTTATTAATATTGTATGCCCTAAGGGCATACATTAGTAAAAACTCATATATATATATATATTGTAGGGGAGGATTTTGTTCCAGCCCCTGCAAGTTGTTTGTCCTATTTGGGGAGCCAAGCTCGCAAGGTTTTGTTTTCAACCGACATGGGAAGTGGCAGTTTTTTGGACTTGCTCCAGCAATCCCACATCGGCAAGAAATGCGCCCCACTCATGGTTTATAAGCCCTTGGAACAACCATGAGTGTACCACTACCACACTTTATAAGCCCTTGGAGCAACCATGAGTGTACCACTACCACATGGTTGCTCCAAGTGGTACACTCATGGTTGCGCTCCAAGGGCTTATAAACCATGAGTGGGGCGCATTTCTTGTCGATGTGGAATTGTTGGAGCAAGTCATGTGTGGTAGTGGTACACTCATGGTTGCTCCAAGGGCTTATAAACCATGAGTTGGGTGCATTTCTTGCCGATGTGGAATTACTAGAGCAAGTCCAAAAAACTGCCATTTCCCATGTTGCTTGAAAACAAAACCTTGTGGGTTTGGCTCCCCAAAGAGGACAAACAGCTTGTAGGGGCTAGAACAAAATCCTCCCCTACAAAAGTAGTGGTACACTCATGGTTGCTCCAAAGGCTTATAAACCATGAGTGGGGCGCATTTCTTGCCGATGGGGGATTGCTGGAGCAAGTCCAAAAAACTGCCACTTTCCATGTCGCTTGAAAACAAAACCTTGCGGGCTTGGCTCCTCAACGAGGACAAACAGCTTGCAGGGGCTGGAACAAAATCCTCCCCTACATATATATATATATATATATATATAGAGAGAGAGAGAGAGAGAGAGAGAGAGAGAGACAGAGAGAGAGAGAGAGACAGAGTCCAGTTAGGGGCCTAAGAGCATCCGTAGCAGATGTTGCAAAAAAAATGTCATTTTACCACACCAAAAACCTACTTTATTATTTTACAACATCATTTTACAACATCTCATTTTATCAGATGTTTTATCATTCAATTCTATACATTAAAATAATATTTCCTACACATTAAAATAATATATTATCTCCTCCCCATTTTATCAACAACGACAACATCCACCCAACCAACTGAACCGGCCATCAACCCCACAGCCCACCACCACCCAGATCAATTGAACCCACCAACCACCACAATCAACCCACAACCACCACAATTACTCACCAAATCAGATAAACCCAAATTGCAGAAAAAAAACCCACAACCAAAGAGGCAAAGTGAAAGGCAAACAGAGAGGAGAAGGAAGATGGGCAGATCGACGGAGGCCTCGATCTCGCCTCAATCTGGACGGCGAGACAGCAGCAAGCGAGATTGACGGTGGCCTCAATCTCGCCTCGATCTGGACCGCGAGACAACGGCAAGCGAGATTGACGGCAGCCTCGATCTCACCTCGGTTTGGACGGCGAGACAGCGGCAGGCGAGATCGACAACTGCCTTGATCTGGCGGCAGCTTCAGATGGAGAGGGAACGGGTATGGAAGAAATGGGGGAGTGGCTGGGCGAGATTGGCTAGATTAGATCGCGACTGGGTTAGATCGGCGAGATCGCGCGGCGGCGGCTGCATGATAGTGACGGCGGCTAGCGAGATTGGTAGCGGCGAATTCAAATGGAAAGGGAACGGGTATGGAAGAAATGAGGGAGAGGAATAGAGGTGAGAGAGAAGAGAACCGGTGAGAGAGAAGAGAAAAGAAAAAGTGAAGAGAGAGGAGAGAGAAAAGAGAATAAAGAAGAGATAAAAAAATTTATGCAACATGCTACAGTACCTTCACAAATATGTGACGGTACTGTAGCATGTTACATAATTTTTGACATTACAACATCTGATAAATCTCTATTTTTGTATTTGGTGTGTTAAATGTGCCAAATATTTGACATTTGGCATATTTGGCACGTCTGATACAGATGCTCTAAGGGCATACATTAAAGCATGCATTCGATAAAATTTTCCTAAAATAATTATTCGTTTGTAAAATTCATAAAATAAAATAAAATAAAAAAATAAAAGTTATTGCTGTTGGGGCTTACGTCTACTATTCCTGTTTCAAACAAGAGGACCAAAGTGTAAAACAATACACCTCTGACCTCGCAGTCCAGAATTCAGACTTAGCATCAAAATCAAGCAAAGCTACAGTGATTTAAGTCAAGTCAGCCAATACTAGCTGTCTGGAGTGTCTCTTACGTAGAACGTGGCTCTCTCTCTCTCTTGTTCTTTATATGCCTTGGGGGATGTAAAATAGGGCAAAAAACAGTGCGGAGAAAACACCAATATGGAAGTCCCTTGGTTGAATTTAACGCCAACTATGACATTCACCAAACCACCTACTGGCCACTGGACAAGTTGCAATTCAAACACATACTCAAGAGTGAATATGTGTTCATATCCTAACGTATTTAGTGGTTATTGACCATTAGACACAAGTCATACCCTTAAAACTTAACCATCTATATACCACTTAAACCATATATAGCCACATCATTAGGACAATATATAGTACTTGCCAAAGACAGCCGAAAAGTGTTTTAACACCACTGAATTTGATGATTTATAAAATTTGTATATTTAATGATTGTCATTTTGAAGTCATTAAACCACTGAAAAGTGTTTGTACTTTTTATAATCAACACCACTGAATTTGATGATTTATAAAATTTGTATATTTAATGATTGTCATTTTGAAGTCATTAAAGCACTACCATCAAGTGTACCAAACGTCAAATATTTGGCATTTGGCATATCAAACACCAAAAACTAACCCTCATAAGGTATTTCAAATCTCAAAAAATTTGCCACACAGCTACAGTACCATCTCAAATATAAGACGGTACGGACAACAATGCCAAAAATATTTTGGTTTATTTAATTAGTTTTTCTCTCTCCTCCCATCAGATATCTCTCTCTCCGTCTACAACACATCTCTCTCTCCCGCATTCTCATCGCCCTCTTGCCACGCCGATCTCGCCACACCGATTTCTCCACATCGATCTCGCCGTCGCCAATCTCACCACGCTGAGAGACAGAGACCGCCCAGGCTCACCACTGATTCACTGACCCACTTTGAGACGAAGAGGAACTCCAGTGTGAAGGACACGGTGGCTGGAAGCGAAAACTTCCATCAAGGTCGGCGACGGAGGCGGTTGTCCTGATCTGATTGTTGCTCTTGAAAGGTAACAAACACTGAAAGAGGAGACAGAAAAAAATGTCTTAGTAGTGTTGGAATTATACTTAAAAAGTAATAATTCAAGAGAAACACATATAATACATCTATCAATTAACAATTACATCATGTGCATATGTAATAAAATTCAACAATAAGATGTGAGAATTATACATACTTGATTATGTTATTCAAGGACCTCACAAGCAATCAGGATGCTCTCCCCAGCTGGTCAGGATTAACAAGAGCTTTATTTTTTCTTTTCACACCCCCTTGCAAGTGTGGCCTTGACAATATTTAGAATATTTAGAAAGGACATGACCAGCCATAAAATCCTTCCTATCGTAATAACACTTCATGTAACAGATATGTTACATTTGTTAATAAACCACTTTATTAATTAGATTCATTAATGAAGAAGTTCATTAATGTGTTATTACTTTTGTAACTCCATGCTAATACATGGGTTCATCTATCGTTCATATCCAGAACTACCATAATGACAACACCTTTAATAGGAGTTCAAGTTACTGGTAATGACACGATAGATTTATTAAAGCCAACACTCAACGTGCATGAATCTCATTATGGAAGGACTTCCGAGATTATTATGCACTAACCATCGAAAGACTAGCCCTTATTGTCTTCCATAGTTTGAGTAATTTTTACTTGCACCTCCTTTCCATCATGGTCCAACAATGTATCTATCAGAATAGGCTACATCATGATGGATATGGTCAAGTCAAGGACTACAATGAATGCATTCATAATCTTAGTCTACTAAACCAAGTAGACCTATTTCAATATATCAATATCTTACATCATATAAGAATTGCATAATTTCACAAGAGACTGAATATTTATTTGTTAATAATAAAGGCATCACATACATATATATATATATATATATCTATTATGCTGGGCCACATTATTCTAACAGTCTCCCACTTGGCCTAACATAACCCCATTTCCAGTACATGTGTTTCAAATAGCCCAGAGGACAAGCCTTTGGTAAAAGGGTCAGCCAAATTTTGCTTTGATGAAACCCTCTGAACAACCACTTTCTTCTTCTTAATCATATCTCGAATGTAATGGTAACGACCCTCTATATGTTTTGCGCGAGAGTGGCATTTCGGATCTTTGGTAATAGCAATGGCAGAATTGTTATCACACAAAATGGGAATGGGTCTCTGAACACATTCTACAATTAGCAACTCTGTTAAGAATTGTTTTAAATATACAGCTTCTTTTGCTGCAGCATTCAAAGCAATATATTCAGCTTCCATTGTAGATTGAGCAACACATTCTTGTTTCTTACTTTTCCATGCAATGGCTCCTCCACATAACATAAATACAAAACCAAAGGTAGACTTTCGACTATCTAGACATCCTTGATAATCAGAATCTGAAAATTCAAATAATTTTAAATCATCAGAGCCATGATATGTTAATTTCCTACCTTTAGTTCGCTTCAAATATCTGAAAATCCATTGAATAGCCATCCAATGAAGTTTTCCTGGATTACTTTGAAAACGACTAACCATACTGACTACAAAAGCAATATCTGGTCGAGTACAGATCATGAGATACATCAAACTTCCTACAGCAGATGCATACGGGTGTAACTTAGCGTCTAGTTTGTCTTGCTCATTTTTAGGACAATTTTTCTGGGAAAGTGGTCTAAGAAAATTATAGGAAATCCTCCCACTCAAACAGTCAACCATATGAAACTTTTCTAGTAAAGTCTCGATATATTTTTCCTGGGAGAGACTCAGTTTTTTATTCACCCGATCTCGTTCAATTTTAATCCCCAAAATGTATGACGCTTCACCTAGGTCCTTCATTTCAAAAGTTTTGAATAGCCATTGCTTGATTTCAAAAAGCATCTCGATATCATTTCCTGCCAGAAGAATATCATCCACATATAATGTAAGAATGGCAACCTTATTAGAATTTTTCTTCACATATACACAAGGTTCAGAAGAATTTTGCATAAACCCCAAAACTGTTACTGATTCATGAAACTTCAAATTCCATTGTCTTGATGCTTGCTTTAATCCATATATAGATTTTTCTAACTTGCATACCTTGTTCTCATCTCCTTTTGAAATAAAACCCTCAGGTTGCTCCATATAAACATCTTCTTCAAGATCACCATTTAAAAACGCAGTCTTTACATCCATTTGATAAAGTTCAAAATCAAAGAATGCAACTAGAGAAAGTATAGCACGAATAGATTGGACTCTTACAACTGGAGAAAAGGTTTCTTCAAAATCAACACCATATTCTTGAGTATAGCCTTTTGCCACCAATCTAGCTTTGAATTTTTCCACTTTTCCTGAGATATCTCTCTTTCTTTTAAAAATCCATTTGCATCCAACTATTTTCATTCCCTGTTGCCTTTTCACTAGTCTCCAAACACCATTCTTTTGCATAGAATCAAGCTCCTCATTCATAGCACTAATCCAATTATTTGAATCAGTATCTTCTAAGGCTTGAGAGTACGTTGCTGGGTCTCTCAAATCTTGACTAACTTTCACCTTCTCATAGTTTTCACTATTATAAAGGTAATAGTCAGACATATCATGCCCCTTAGAAATTCGAGTGCTTCTTCTCAAAGGTTTTGGATCTATAGCTTTCACTATTGTTAACTCTGTATCTCTTTGTTCTTCCAAGACTTCCTTTTGAAAATCATCATTACCCTCAATTTCAAAAAGATCCTCCAAATATTTTACATTTCTACTTTCCAAAATTACTTGACTTTCTGGATCAAACAATCTATATCCTCTAGACCGCTGTGGGTAGCCTACCATGACACACCTTTTTGTTTTAGACAACAATTTATCCCTACTAGGATCAGGAATTAAAACATGAGCAATACATCCCCATATCCTAATATGAGATAAACTAGCTATCTTACCAACAAACAACTCATGAGGTGTTTTCTTTAAGGCTTTAGTGGGAATTCTATTTAAGATATGCACAACAGCTAGAATAGCTTCACCCCAAAATGAAGTTGGCAAATTTGCTCTTGCCATCATAGATCTAACCATGTCTAGAAGTGTTCTATTACGTCTCTCAGCAATCCCATTAGCCTCAGGGGTATATGGAGGAGTGCGAAAATGAACAATTCCATTCTCAGCACAATATCTCTCAAAATCATTTGATACATACTCTCCACCTCTATCTGAATTGACAGATTTTATTACATTGTTTGTCCATTTTTCAACCTCAAGTCTATAAGTGATAAACTTTTCTAAAGCCTCTGATTTATGTTTCATCAAATAAACATACCCATATCTAGAAAAGTCATCAGTGAAGGTGATAAAATAACAATATCCTCCTCTAGCATTTATATTCATAGGTCCACAAATATCAGTGTGAACTCTCTCCAAAACCTGAGAAGTGTGACCTCCTATAGAGTAAGACTTTTTCGTCATTTTCCCTTCAATGCAACTTTCACATGTTGGATAATCTTCTAATGTGACATCACTTAACAGACCCATTTTAATCATTCTTCCAATTTTTTGTTTACTAACATGTCCCAATCTTAAGTGCCATAGATAAGTTGCATTATCTTTCACAGAAACATTAACATCACACACAATACTCCCACACAAATGCACTTGATACATATTATTATTTCGAAAACCAGATAGTACTACAACATTATTTTTCTTCATTAAGAACCGTCCATTTCCAAAATAAAAATCATAACCAAGTTTTTCTAGCATAGAAACAGATAACAAATTTCTCCTAAGACTCGGAGCATACAGACAATCAACTAAATCAAAAGTTGACCCGTTATTTAGTTTTAACTCAAAAACTCCTATGCCTTCAATCTTGGCTTTTGCATCATTTCCCATATAAATGTATCTTGCTTCATCATTTATTTTCTGTAGCTCTCTGAACCCCTGCATAGTATTAGAAATATGAGTAGTAGCTCCTGAATCAGCCCACCAAGATCCAAACTTAATAATAGTGGTATTAATTTCATTGAGAATAAGATTGCCAAAAATACCTTGAGGTTGTTTCTCACGCGACCTCAAAAGAGAATGACATTCAGATTTTTTATGTCCTGGTTTGTTGCAATGATAGCAAATAATCTGTTTTGTTTTGACCTCAACATCTTGCTTAACAAAAGCCTTCTTGTTACTTCTCCAATCATTTTTACCACTTTTGAGTTTTCTTTTCTTCTCAATCCTTTTGCTTCCTTTAGGAACAGACTCCTTTTGATCAACAATGTTAACTGAAAAATTATTGACTCTCACATTTGCATCCTCTTTAGCTGTGACCTTAGATAAGAGATCATCTAATGTCCAATCCAAACTCGAAACAAAATAAATTTGTCTTAAGGTATCATAAGAATTGGGCAAGGATGACAAGATAGTTGAAATTTTTGTTTTATCCTCTACTGGTCTTCCTTGAAGGGCTAATTCATCAGTTAAGGCAATCATATTAATCACATGTTGACGAGCATCTTCTCCTTCTGATAATTTAGTCCTAATAAATTTTTCCCATAAGCCTTCCACATGGGCACTAGACTTTTTTCCAAATTTCACTTCCAGGCTATCAATTATGGATTTAGCACTAGGGGAATTCATATAGCTAACCATCAATGAATCAATCATATATCCCAGCATAAAAAATTTCATTTTGTTATCTGCCTCAATCCATTTATTATAGGAGATTTTATCAGACTCAATAGACTCCTCATTGGGCTTAGGTGGACATTCAGATTTAATACAATGGCTATAATCATAAAACCCCATGTACAAATCTACTCTACGTTTCCACTCTGCATAATTGGGTCCAGAAAGTGTACAATTTTTCATGATATCAGCCATGTTCAGAGAACCAGAGGAGTTTGCCATCTCTCTGTAAAACGCAACACATATAATTTGTGTATTAAAATCCAATTCTTTTGGCTATCAATTTCTTTTGATAACATACAAGAATTGATATTTAATGACAAATATTTTAACCACTTAATTTCAATCCCGTATCCGTAGGGGCGTAAGGAAGAATTTAATCAATTAGTATCTTTTCTCTTAAATATTTATTTATTTATATTAAATTAGAGTTTGTGTCCATCCGTAGAGGCGTTGACACACACACACACACACACACACACACACACACACACACACACACACACACACACACATATATATACAATGTGTCTATCCGTAAGGGCGTTGACACATTTATATATATATATATATATATATATATATAAAATCTTTCAAAATCCTATCTCATCCATGTGATTAACCGAAGGGGTGTCATCATGTTTGAGTTTAGGATAATGAAAGAGTTATAGATGTATTAACTTCTAAGACTAGACTTGAAGAAAAGTATTAACTTTTGAGACTAGACTTGAAGAAAACTAACTCCCACTACAAAACTTAAAATTAACTAAATGGTATTACACTATATTTGTTACAACCATTTATTAATAAAAATTTATTGTATATTTAAGATATAACAATATCGCATGTATATGGGAAAAAATATTAACCATAAAGACAAGTTATCATAAATATTAGCAGAGCCTACATGCTTGTGACTGTTGGAATTATACTTAAAAAGTAATAATTCAAGAGAAACACATATAATACATCTTTCAATTAACAATTACATCATGTGCATATGTAATAAAATTCAACAATAAGATGTGAGAATTATACATACTTGATTATGTTATTCAAGGACCTCACAAGCAATCAGGATGCTCTCCCCAGCTGGTCAGGATTAACAAGAGCTTTATTTTCTCTTTTCACACCCCCTTGCAAGTGTGGCCTTGACAATATTTATAATATTTAGAAAGGACATGACCAGCCATAAAATCCTTCCTATCGTAATAACACTTCATGTAACAGATATGTTACATTTGTTAATAAACCACTTTATTAATTAGATTCATTAATGAAGAAGTTCATTAATGTGTTATTACTTTTGTAACTCCATGCTAATACATGGGTTCATCTATCGTTCATATCCAGAACTACCATAATGACAACACCTTTAATAGGAGTTCAAGTTACTGGTAATGACATGATAGATTTATTAAAGCCAACACTCAACGTGCATGAATCTCATTATGGAAGGACTTCCGAGATTATTATGCACTAACCATCGAAAGACTAGCCCTTATTGTCTTCCATAGTTTGAGTAATTTTTACTTGCACCTCCTTTCCATCATGGTCCAACAATGTATCTATCAGAATAGGCTACATCATGATGGATATGGTCAAGTCAAGGACTACAATGAATGCATTCATAATCTTAGTCTACTAAACCAAGTAGACCTATTTCAATATATCAATATCTTACATCATATAAGAATTGCATAATTTCACAAGAGACTGAATATTTATTTGTTAATAATAAAGGCATCACATACATATATATATATATATATATATATCTATTATGTTGGGCCACATTATTCTAACAAGTAGATGGTCTCGAATCTGATTTCGGATCTCTCGACATCCCTTGCTGTAAGCCCTTGGCTCTTTTTTCAATACTCAGATCCGATTAAAGTTATGATTTTAGTGTAAATTGTAATTAATTTTATAATTGATTTGGTGGATTTGGGATGTGGGTTTGTTTGGTTTGGTGGATGTGGGTTTGTGCCAATCTCTCTAGTTGTGTTTTTTTTTTTTTTTTTTTAATGTGGCGTTGGTGGATGTGGGTTTGTGCCGGTGGTGGCTGTCGATGTTGTTGCGGCAATGATTGTTGGTGACCATTGTTGTGGCAGTGGTGGTTGTGCCATTGTTGTTGTTTTTGATGATAATGATAGGGAGAAGTTAATATATTATTTTAATGTATAGCAAATATTATTTTAATGTATGGAATTGAAGGATAAAACATTTGATGAATGAGATATTGTAAAATGATGTGATAAAATAATAAAGTAGTATTTTAATGTGTCAAAATGACAATTTTTTTTAAAACAGCTGATGGTGATGCTTTTACTGAATTTCAACTTTGACGCCATATCTAATAAAGTATGGTATCTATATATGATAAAGGCATAAAGCATCCACAACAAAAATCCATATCTATTTAAGTAAAAGAATTTACTTTTTTATTTTTATTTTGTGCAACTATTTTTTTTAAAACACTCGGATCAGATTATTTAATTTTTATTACTCTCTCAAATTATCTCTTTCTCTTTCTTTGTATATATAAGTAAAGAAGTATTATAAAAAAATAAATTTGCTATTAATAATTACCGTATATATTTACATTGTTATTGTAACACAATATAAATTTACACACTTTTAAATTAATTGATGTAGGTAATTTTTAAACTTAAAATGTGTAAAATTAACATCTTAATTATACTATTTTACACTAATGTGTGTGTGTTTTTATGTTTGTAGACAATTCTATTTCTATATTTACAGTCTTGAGCTTTTATTGGTATGTGCAGGTTTTGAAGTATTGAGCATTTTTTCACTTGCTTTTGTTGTATAGAACCATAAAAATAGTTTCGTTTGGGCCACAGAATAACCCGGTCATTTTTAAGGCACATACAACATCGCATTGATGCAAGTATATCATATTCAATACCTCTTAAGGAATAGCAAGAGTGGATTTGCAATATATGTTATTGCAAAGAACATATATTACATTTCCTATTATATGTTGTTGTGCATTTGCAATACTCTCATTATGTCTTTTTAGAAAAAATATATAGTATGGGTTATAATTATTACACAGTGTAACAGATTTTACCCACACATTATATCAAATATATTGTGAAAAATATATATTCTAAAGTCCAACACGCAAATGACATAGATAAGGAATTTAAGAATATTTCTTCGCAATCTCTTGGAGACATGAGCACAGCTCCTTCGGTTTAGAAAACATGACCATGTGATCGGAACCAGTTATCACCTTCACTTCATCTGCTGGATTATTCTCGATCATCCACCTTTGAAAATCCTCCTTTATAATATTGTCTTGGTCACACACAATATAAACTCTACAAACAGATCCATATTTCTCCTTAGTGAGTTCTGATTCTTTTGACAATAATGCATCATCACCATAAAGACGAAAAGGTCTCACCAATGACATGGCAAGCGTCAAATCCTAGTTTAATTCATCAACAATCATTGTTAAAGTTTTCTCAAAAAAAAAAAAAAAAAAAAAAAAAAGAAAAAGAAAAAAAGATCATTGTTAAAGAATTTTTTTTTTAATTTTATTTTTGAGAAATGTTAACCAATGCCTTAATGAATTATTTTTAGAAACATTTTATTAGGAGAATGATAAAACAATAAATGTTATTGACAATTTTTTATATTTTCCATGAAAGTGGTGTCAAAACTTTTCTATTGTAGTTTATTAACAATTGCTCAAAGGGCATTCGTTAACATGACCATTTATTTTTTAAATACAATTTAGCTAACTAGCTAATTGTTTAAGACATTCAACCTTTAACTATAAAGTTGTTAAACTATGATTGCATGGCTGACTAACTTTTCTGGCTCTTTTATTTAATGTTTTCTTCCTAAAGAAAGTGTGACATTATTGAATAAATATGAAGTTTTTTTTTTAATATTTTTTATTAGAGAGTTTCAACCTATGGCGTCCTCTCCTAATAATAGATTTTTATCATCAGACTAAGACACCAATTGGTTTTTGCAATGGGCAGGAATTGAACCCCAATTTTTTTTTTCAACTATTAGAAATTTATCAGTTGAGTTAACTAAAACCCATTAAATAAATATGAAGTTAAAGAGAAGTATATAGTATAAATTATGTATCTTACCTCAAGTGGGGAGAGCTGGTACAACTTGGTTGCCATGATATTGTACCCAAATAGCAATGAGGTAGGTGGGTTGTTGGGCCCTTGATCGAATGTGAATTGCGCGTCCTTGAGAGGATCTAACCTTTGAGATTTCTGCATATACCTAAAGATATCATTAAGCACATTTGGGAACTAGCTAGCTAGGAAGGAAGACAGCAGTGACAACTGACTCAATGATGGAATTTCCTAAACTTGAGAGATGATGATTGGAAATCCATGAACTAAACACTATCAAATGCACAGTAAAACTTGTAACAATTTCATTTATTTTTCAGGTGATCTTTTCATGGTATATGCCTATGACACTATCCCTCAAACCAGTCTCTCTCTTGGTAAGGTCAATCTCATAGGTACATATCACCATCAAGTTCACACTCACATCACATACCTAAGCTCAACAGTATTGTTTATTGTTTGGATTGAGATCCGGTGATGCAATTGCAATGAAGGGTTGAGATTGAGAGTTGGAAAAAAGTAACTTTCAATCTCAACCATTAAATAATAAAAAATATTAAAAGCAAGTAAAAAGTTAAAGTTAAAAATTTTAAAATGTAAAAATTTTTGTTAAGAAATGGAGTTAATTGCATGGTTGCACTTGATCTCAACCCATAACTTTTGTGACTTGATATGTGGTAAATAAACTTGGTAATCACACTAAACTAGTGGTTGACAATGAGTAAAAACTTAGGAAGCACATATATTTCATTTAGGATGTTGCATATCACCATCAAGTTCACACTCACATCATATACCTAAGCTCAACAGTATTGTTTATTGTTTGGATTGAGATCCGGTGATGCAATTGCAATGAAGGGTTGAGATTGAGAGTTGGAAAAAAGTAACTTTCAATCTCAACCATTAAATAATAAAAAATATTAAAAGCAAGTAAAAAGTTAAAGTTAAAAATTTTAAAATGTAAAAATTTTTGTTAAGAAATGGAGTTAATTGCATGGTTGCACTTGATCTCAACCCATAACTTTTGTGACTTGATATGTGGTAAATAAACTTGGTAATCACACTAAACTAGTGGTTGACAGTGAGTAAAAACTTAGGAAGCACATACATTTCATTTAGGATGTTGCATATCACCATCAAGTTCACACTCACATCACATACCTAAGCTCAACAGTATTGTTTATTGTTTGGATTGAGATCCGGTGATGCAATTGTAATGAAGGGTTGAGATTGAGAGTTGGAAAAAAGTAACTTTCAATCTCAACCATTAAATAATAAAAAATATTAAAAGCAAGTAAAAAGTTAAAGTTAAAGTTAAAAATTTTAAAATGTAAAAATTTTTGTTAAGAAATGGAGTTAATTGCATGGTTGCACTTGATCTCAACCCATAACTTTTGTGACTTGATATGTGGTAAATAAACTTGGTAATCACACTAAACTAGTGGTTGACAGTGAGTAAAAACTTAGGAAGCACATACATTTCATTTAGGATGTTGTATTCAAGTCATATCGATGTCGCACTAGCTGTTTCATGTTACAATTTTTCAGAAACTGATCATGTCCCTATGTCATGCATATATCTGGACCCATACCCATGTCAATGTCCGTGCTTAAAAACCATCATGAAACGGAGCATGAATCCGAGGATTGAGATCTTATTGAACCATGCATTACCACTTTTACAAACAAGATTGAAACTTGATAAGTTTACTTTTAATTTCAACCCATGGATCAAAACTTTTTAAATCTTTTACTTTTCTACCTTGATACTTTTTTACCTCTCACATAGTTACACTATTACATATAATCCAAATCCTTAATTCAAATCCTAATTTATGATACAAAACTCCAATTGACTTTAGTGATATTGAAATTAATGCTATGTTTGTTTCAACGCCAAATGTTCTTTGATTGGAAAACTATTTTGATTTTTGGTGTTTGGTTTGTACTGAAAATTACTAATGAACGAGTTGCTAATCTCTCTACGATGTACTCATAGATTTGGAAAAAAAATGATCACGCCGGAAGGAGAGTCTTTCTAGTCATAGATTTCACCACCATTGCTAAGCTTTGACGCCATTCAAACAATACCACCAAGACAAGAACCACTAGTCTCCTTTGGTCTAGATATGCTGGATCAAAAATGTGGGTTGTTTAAGTCGTGGGTCAACAATGGTTGGGAGTGACAAGTGCAAACCATAGGAGGAGTGTGGTGGTTGTGGTAGGTGGCAAATTTGAAAGAGGGGAGAGGGAGGTCTCCTATTTGAGAGCTTTGGGACATAAATTGTTTTACACCATTTTTAATCATACCAAACACTTAAATATAATGGGGAAATGTTTACAATAATCAGAGTTTTTTTTTTTAATGTGTGATGTAAGGAGGGTCCAAAATTTGAAACTCTTGTTGGATCATTGCAATATTTAAGGTTGTGTGTGTTTATTTATTTATTTATTTGTGCACACATTCTAGAAAAACACAATTACAACAAATTTACATATGCAAGCTAATACATTATAGGCAAGTACTTAAAAAAAAAAAAAAAAGCATTATGCAAGCTAATAAGCCCTATACATTGTTGACAGATGACAATTGCATTCTTATTCTTTTTCTTTTTTCAAAAAATGAGCATTATAACTTATAATTGATCATTTTTTTTTAACTTGTTTCCTTAAGACTCTCATTGATAAGAGTATTCTTTTTTTTTTTTTTTTTTAATGAGACTATTCTTTATTAAGTAAGAGATTAACACAGAAAATAAATATAACTTTTTTAATATTAAGGTGACATATTGTGAGTATGGAATAAAGTGATTTTTCATTTTTACCCTATATTTAGATAGAAAGAGAAGATAAAATGACGCCAAAAAAAGGACACAAGAATATTCTATAAAGTAATACATTATGATTTATAATCCTTTATAAAATAATAATATATTCTGATTACATTTCTCTCTCTTTCTCTCAAACATTTAATTAAAATGGTGTTTCCTTTTTGTAATCAATTAAAATGATGTTAAATCAATCAATTCGTGTTTTATAAAAACAAAGAAGCCAATACTTGCCGTTTAAGTTGCGAAAAGTAATAATAAGCATACAAAAAATTGACAATTTTTTTGACATTTGTCAAATTAATAAATTTTTACTAATTTTTATCTAAATTTACTTTCAATATATATTTTTTTTACTTACCACTAATAATCTGCTATTAATCAAAATTTGTGTTATTCTGTACCTTCTCGAAATATAAAACGTAACATTTTTCAATGAAAGAGATAAGAATCAGCCACGTGTAAGGCTGAAGCATGCATAAGACTTCTATCTGAATTATCTGAAAGCAATCCACACGGATAGTCGAAGACTCGAACGGTCATAATAGCGTGACACTTTCAACTAATAATAGGAGACTAGTAAGTAGTAATTATCAAAAAAAAAAAAAAAAAGAAAAAAAGAAAAAAAAAATAAAGAAGAAGAAGACTAAAATGATCTAAGTATGTTCAAACGTGTCCTATTATTTTTGGGGGAGTAGCCTTCAAGGCTTCAAATATACCGAAAATATTTGATTAGTTAAGAAGAAAGGAAAGCCTTAAGCCTGTTCAGAAAATTTTGAGTACAGGAAATAGTGGTTTTACGCGACTGCACGGTAGAAGATCTAGGACAGTGTTACATACCCAGATCTGCTTTCTAACGATTGTTAAAGAGAGACGATGAGAGCAGTACCTGTTCGTTTAATGCAAGGAAATCGAGATCAGGACCAGGCATAAGGGCGGTAGCATATACTGCGACAGAAATTTTCTCAGGGAACTTTTCCATGGCAACAGAGATACAGGCTCCACCGAAGCTGTGGCCCACAAGGATCACTCTTTCCTCCGCTGGAAGAGATGCCATGAATTCCATCAAAGGCTCAAGGTAATCTGATAGCGATCTGAGCTCATGTGCTTGCTTTGGGTGAATCCCGCTCGCAGCTAGGTCCAAGGCTGTTACTTTATGACCAGCTGATTTCAGCAGGGTTACCACTTTGTACCAATTCCATGCTCCATGACAGGCTCCATGAACCAGCACAAAATGCCTCTCCCTCTTCTCCATCTCCACCTTGTGTTGTGCGTGTGACTGTTGACACTTGATTAATCTTATACTTTGGAGTTTGGACACTAGCTGGGCAAAATACGACGTGACACTGGCACTACTCGCCAAGTTCTCTAGACTTGAAAGTCATGGCATCTAAGTTTTGGAAAATGATTTTTCAATTATCGTGAAAAAAAGGTCCTTGGCACAAGGTATTATTAAGTGAACTTATGATGTTAAAAATATTACAAATTTTACAATAAAAAATTTATAAATTAATATTTTATTAATCATAATAAAATAATTCAAATTTTCATAATTAGATTGTGATCAGTATTAGTACTTGGTATTGTTGTCTAAATGTTAGTATAACATTGCAAATTTGACTACATAACACTTATAAAGTGGTTCGTCACGGATCAATATTGTTGTTAAAATCTATAACACTCACATTGCATGACATTATTGGATACTCTAGATTTCAGCAAGAGTGGATTTGCAATACATGTTATTGCAAATAACATATATTCCATTTCCTATTATATGTTATTGTGCATTTGCAGTAGTTTCATTATGTCTTTTTAGAAAAAACATATATAGTATGGGTTATAATTATTACACACACGGTGTAACAGATTTTACCCACACATTATATCAAATATATCGTGAAAAATATATATTCCAAAGTCCAACACGCAAATGGCATAGATAAGGAATTCAAAAATATTTCCCCGCAATCTCTTGGAGACATGAGCATAGCTCCTTCGATTTAGAAAACATGACCATGTGATCGGAACCAATTATCACCTTCACTTCATCTGTTGGATTATTCTCGATCATCCACCTTTGAAAATCCACCTTTATGATATTGTCTTGGTCACACACAATATAAACTCTACGAACAGACCCATATTTCTCCTTAGTGAGTTCTGATTCTTTTAACAATAATGCATCATCACCATAAAGACGAAAAGGTCTCACCAATGTCATGGCAAGCGTCAAATCCTAGTTCAATTCATCAATGATCATTGTTAAAGTTTTCTCCAAAAAAAAAAAAAAAATGATAATTCTTAAAGAAATTTATTTTATTTTATTTTTGGAAAATGTTAACCAATGCCCTAATGAGCTATTTTTAGAAACATTTTATTAGGAGAATGATAAAACAAAAAATGTTGTTGACAACTTTTTATATTTTTCATGAAAGTGGTGTCAAAACTTTCCTATTATGGTTTATTAACAATTTGTCCTAAGAGGATTCATTAACATGATCCTTTTTTTTAAATGCAATTTAGCTAAGTAGCTAATTGTTTAGGACATTCAACCTTTAATTATAAAGTTGTTAAATTGATGATTGCATGCCTGACTTACTTTTTTGGCTCTTTTATTTAATGTTTTCTTCCTAAAGAAAGTGTGACATTATTGAATGAGATAGGTTCAAGTTACACCTAGTGTAACTTCACAAGAATTACACATTTTTAGACCATTGATTACTATTAGATCTAAAGGTAAAAAAAAAACTCATAGTAATATCATTATTACTCTCTAAAAATTAGTGATTTAGGCATTAACTCTTCTTATTAAAAGGGGAAAAAAAAACCATAGCATTAACTCTCCACCATCTTCCACGTCATCATCTTCTTCCTCTCATCCTCTCTCACATCTTTCTTCTTGCACTACAACTTTTAGGCCATTACCATTGATTTCTTAACATTATTTTGTCTTGAGGTACTAGAATATTTTAGAAGTATATGGCCAAAGTCACAATAGTTTTGGAGAAATATCTTATCAGGACATCCTCCATTGTCGAAGGCTTTGTTCTGCTATTGAGAGTAAATCTTTTGGTTCCATTACTCTAATGGAATGTTGCTCATAGCAAGTTTAATAAAGTAAATGTTGTAAATCGGCATTGCAAGCTATTTTTGTTCCTTGTGCTAGGTGGCAATATTGGCAGATTCATGAAGATGCATTTCTTTTAAATGCAGCTGTCGTCAATTGATACTTTTGGTTTGGTATTTTGTTTTTGGGAAACATTTTTGGCTTGTTCTATAGGAGTCGCTAGGTGTTGTGATTGATTTTGATCTTTAATTTTGAGTACTGTAGTAATTAGAAGCGGGAGATGCCATAATGATGCGATTAGAAGTATGGGGGTGGTCTTTGATAAAATGAAACTCATATTTCGGTCACTCTTGGAGAGGTGATGGTGCTACTGATCAGTAGTGTTAGTAGTCAATCTTCTATTAATACTACCTTTAGTTTTCACTTGAGAATCGTCTCTCTGACTAGCCTAGCAGCGTGAAGTGGATTTGGTGGATGTACACGCGCACTGGAGGCATTTTAACATCTTCAGGGCTGCAAGTTAGCTAAATTTCAGCTTTAGATTTCTTTTTGAGTTTTAAGTAGAGAACGATTGTTGAGACTAATTATTTCTAAAACCCTTATGACAAATTTTATTCAAGGTACTGCCAAAACTCAAATGGACAAAAAAAAAAAAAAAAAAAAAAAAAATCTCCTTTTTTTCAAACCATATACTGTGGTTAAGTGATGGCATAATGATACTCCCTCCATAATAAATGAATTCGCAAAATGGTAATCATGTTTATTAAAACAAAATAAAGATAGCTTGCATTTACAATTTAATCTTGAGCATTTTATAAATGGTGGAGGCCTGAAAGTATAGTGCAAAAAGAAAGACAAGAGGAAGAAGATGATGATATGGAAGAAAAAAAAAAGAGTTAATGCTGTTTTTTTTTTTTTTTTTTTTTTTGCCTTTAATAAGAAGAGTTAATACCTAAATCACTAATTTCTAGGGAGTAATAATGACACTACTATGAGTGTTTTTTGACCCTTAGATCAATAGATAATCAATGGTTCACAAAAAGTGTAACTCTTGTGAACTCATCTCTTATTGAATAATTATGAAGTTTTTATTTTATTTTAGAGAGTTTTAACCTATGATATCCTCTTCTGATGATAATTTTTTATCATCGGACTAAGACACCAATTTTTTATCATCTCTCAAATCTCTTATTCAACCATTAGAGATTTAACCAGTTGAGTTAACTAGAATCCACTAAATAAATATGAAGTTAAAGAGAAGTATAAAGTATAAATTTTGTGTCTTACCTCAGGTGGGGAGAGCTGGTATAACTTGGTTGCCATGAAATTGGACCCAAATAGCAATGAGGTAGGTGGGTTGTTGGGCCCTTGATCGAATGTGAATTGCGCGTCCTTGAAAGGATCCAACCTCTGAAAGAACTACATATACCCAAAGATATCATTATGCACATTTGGGAACTAGCTAGCTTGGAAGGGAGACAACAATGACAATTGACTCAATGATGGATTTGGAACCCCTTTGATTGTCCTAAACTTGAGAGAGGCTGATGGGAAATCCATGAGCTAAACACTATCAAATGCAATATAAACATGTAAAAACTTCATTTATTTTTTCAGGTGATCTTTTCATGTTATATTCCTATGACACTATCCCTCAAACCAATCTCTCTCTTGGTAAGGTCAATCTCACTATTGGTAAGGTCAATCTCATAGGTACGTATCACCATCAAGGTCACACTCACATCACATACCTAAGCTCAACAATAGTGTTAATTGTTTGGATTGAGATACGGTGATGCAATTGCAATGAAGGGTTGAGATTGAGAGTTGGAAAAAGCAACTTTTAATCTCAACCGTTAAATGAAAAATATATTAAAAGGAAGTAAAAAGTTAAAAATGTAAAAATTTTTGTGAAGTAATGGAGTTAATTGCATGGTTGCACCTGATCTCAATCATAATTGTTTATATATAACTTTTGTTGATCAGCAGGCCCCATCCCATAACTTCTGTGACTTGATATGTGGTAAATAAACTTGGTAATCACACTGAACTAGTGGTCAACAGTGAGCAAAAACTTTGGAAGCACAGACATTTCATTTAGGGTGTTGTATTTGTGTCATATCAAAGTCGTACTAGTTGTTTCATGTTACAATTTTCCCAAAATTGATCATGTCCCTATGTCATACATGTATCTGCACCCGTACCCATGTCCATGTTTGTGCTTAAAAACCATCATGAAATGGAGCATGAATTTGAGGATCAAGATCTTATTGAACCATGCATTACCACGTTTACGAGTTAAGATTGGAACTTGATAAGTTCACTTTTAATCTCAACCCATGGAGCAAAACTTTTTTTAACCTTTTTACTTTTTTACCTTGATACTTTTTACCTCTCACATGGTTATGCTATACATCTAACCCAAATTCTAAATTCAAATCCAACGTTATGACACAAAACTCCCATTGACTTAAGTGATATTGCAATTAAGGCCACGTTTGTTTTAATGCAAAATGTTTACTGATTGGAAAATATTTTGATTTGTGTATTTGTATAGAAAATCACAAATGAACCAATTGCTAATCTCTCTACGATCTACTCATAGATTTGGGAAAAAAATTATCACACCAGAGGGAGAGTCTTCCTAGTCATAGATCTCACCGCCACTGCTAAGCTTTGATGCCATTCAAACGATACCACCAAGACAAGAACCACAAATCTCCCTAGGTCTAGATATGCTAGGTCAACAATGTGGATTGTTTAAGTGGTGGGATGGGTGGGTCAACAATGGTTGGGAGCGACAAGTGCAACCCATAGGAGGAGTGTGGTGGGTGTGGTGGGTGGCAGATTTGAAAGAAGGGAGGGGGAAGGTCTCCTATTTGAGAGCTTTGGGGCATAAATTGTTTTACATCATTTTTAATTATACCAAGCACTTAGGGTGTGTTTGGTTGGGGTGAAAACAAAAAGGATGGAAAATATGAAGAGGAAAATGGGGTGGAAAATATTGTTTTCCACTGTTTGGTTGAGGAAAGAAAATAAGAGAAGCAAAAAATAAGGGAGAAAGTTTTCCTTCCTAGACTCACTTTTTTTATCCTTCCAAATTGGGAGGAAAATGAGGAGTGAAAAGTAATGAGAATTACATTTTACACAAATACCCCCACTTTATTACACTTACCTACCCCTTTCACTTTCCCACTATTATATAACAAGGACAAAATAGTCAATTTATATAAACTACATTTTCCATCCTCCCCTTTTTCTCTCCAACCAAACAAAAAAGTTTTCCATCCTCTCACTTTTCTACCCTTCCAACCAAACACACATGAGAGAAAACCAAATATTTTCTATCTTTACACTTTTCTATCCTCCCACTAATTTTTCATTCTCTTACATTTCTACTCCTCCAACTAAACGGATCCTTAAGAAAATAGGGAGATGTTTACAATAATCAGTTTTTTTTCTGTCGTTCTTTTTTTTTAATGTGTGATGTAAGCAGGGTCCAACATTTGAAACTCTTGTTGGATCATTGCAATATTTACGGTTGTGTGTATTTATTTATTTGTGCACACATTCCAAAAAAACACAATTACAACAAATTTACTTATACAAGCTAATACATCATAGGCAAGTACTTTAGAAAATAAAAATAAATAAGCATTATGCAAGCCAATAAACCCAATACATTATTAACAAATGACAAGTACATTATTATTATTATTTTTAAATGAGCATTATAATTCATAATTGAGCATTTATTATTTTTTTAGCTTGTTTCCCTAAAGATTGTCATTCGTAAGACTATTTTTTTTTTATTAGACTATTCTCTAATAAGTATGAGATTAAAACAGAAAAAACAAAAAAAAAAAACAAAAACAAAAACGACATAGACAACAACAACAACTTTATTTTTAATGTTAAGGTGACATATTGTGAGTATGGAATAAAGTGATTTTCCATTTTTATCCTATAATGGACTGGTCATTTTTATCCATTTTTATCATGCGGTTATAAGAACTGGTCATTTTTTTTCCATGTAATCTCAACCTTAACTTATCATGGGCTTTATTTATAAAATCTATGCCATACAAATTTTAATGTAATTTTTAGTGATAAAATGATCTGATTATGTACAAACATGTCTTATATTTTTTGGGGGTGAAGGTTTCAAATGTAGAGAAAAGATTTGAGTAGTTAAGTTGAGAAGAAACGAAAGGCTGTACAGAATTTTTCGATTCTTTTAGATGTACCATATTGCATTTAATTGTGGATAGAACCTACAATTTCTATGTTTGATTTGGTGACTATTGATCCTATAGACTAAACACACACACATGTAGGTTCTGAAATACATAAGATGGGTCCTCTGTCCCCTTTTCACTGGTGATGCTGCTTCGTATTTCTAGCATGAGTCATATATCCTATATTGGCAAGGATTTCCAGCTTTGATCTAGGTAGTGTTGTAAATGAGCCGAGCTTTGCCAATTAGTACTTGTTTGAGTTTGGCTTGTCGGTAAAAGCCTAACGCTCGAGATTGCCATTATTTTCATGACATTGCCATACCCATCTATTATCCAAGATTGTCAAGCTAGATTGTCTTACAATTTCTAATAGCAGCAACTTAGATAGAGAGTAGTACCTCATCAGATACTGCAGAGAAATTGAGGTCAGGACCAAACATATGGGCTGTAGCATATACTGCAACAGAAACTTTCTCAGGGAACTTTTCCATGGTAACAGAGATACAGGCTCCACCAAAGCTGTGGCCCACAAGGATAACTCTTTCATCTGCTGGAAGAGATGCCATGAATTCCATCAAAGGCTCAAGGTAATCTGATAGTGATCTGAGCTCATGTGCTTGCTTTGGGTGAATCCCGCTCGCAGCTAAGTCCAAGGCTGTTACTTTATGACCAGCCGATTTCAGTAGGGTTGCCACTTTGTACCAACTCCATGCTCCATGACAGGCTCCATGAACCAGCACAAAATGCCTCTCCTTCTTCTCCATCTCCTCCACCTTGTGTTGTCAGTTGTGTGTGGCTATTGACAATTGCTTAATCTTTTATACTTTTTAGAAGAAGAACTAGAAGCCTCAGTAATTGGACACGCTAGCTTGGCAATTTTTTTTTTTTTTTTTTTTTAAGAGGGGTAAATTTTATGGTGACATAAAGGCTCTACTCACCAACAGAGATGGAACCAGAACTTGGAATTAGGAAGATAGAAGTATAAGCCGAAAAAAAAAAAGGAAAAGAAACTCACAAATACACAATTATTGAATAGAGAACTTGACTTTAAAAAAAAAAAAATATCTTCCAAATCATTTAAACTTTTCTTTTTGTAAAAATCAAATATTGTAATTGATTTTCTCATCATCTACAAATAAAATATAATTTGAACTTATCATCTCATTAAATATTCAATAATCTACAAATCATTACACACAAACACTCAACAACTAACCAATGAATTTTGAAGTTGAAAATAATCTTAAATTTTAATTTTTTTTAAAGATACTAACAAACAAACACTAAAAGACAAGCATAGTACAAACAAAATTTAACACTATCAAATAACAAATACACAGAACAGGACACGGTTGACGAGTTAGTCACTACTACAGTATTTTTTATGATAAAATATTACTTTAACTTTATTAGAGAGAGAGAGAGAGAGAGAGAGAGAGAGGGAGAGAGAAAGAGCGATGGAGCATTAGTGTTATTTGCCCCCTCTCTCTCTCTTCTATTTTCGGTTAGTGTAAATTGTGGAGAAAGTTCTCGGAGAAAATGGATATTTGTCCATAATTTACAAACAACGTAGTAAAATATCTTTGTTTTGAAACTATTTAGCAAAATGTCCTTATTTTTTAACTCGATTTAACAAGTTCGAGTTACAGGTGGAATTCAACATTAGTAATGTCGAGTTTTATGCAAATTTTGTCATTTAATTTTTTTTTGAAATTTTAAATGGAACTCAATATTGCTAATATCGAGTTTGACTTAAAAATATACATAGAACTCGATTTTGTTAAAATCGAGTTTAAAAAATAGATATTTTTCTAAATAGTTTCAAAACAAGAGCATTTTGCTACATAATTTGCAAATTAGGGGCAAATGCCCATTGTTCCTGAGAATTCTCTCATCTTTGCCTCTCTTTTATTTTCTTCACAACTCAGATAATCAAATCAAGCTGATCAACCGACAAAAGTTTAGTAATTTTTGGCACTAGAGATTCAGATATGAGAGATAAGATATTCCAATCCCAAAAAGAGGATAAATTAGATATAATACCAAATTTGAGAGCAGTGGACTGGTGGTGGTGTGGTGCTAGTCTATTTACTGCTATTGATGTGTTGTGTTGTGCAACCTGTGCTACTGTTGCCCACTTACCTAGGCCCAGCTAGGGGTGGCAAAATTTGATACAACTTGCGAACCCAACATGACTAACCCATTTATAAACAGGTCGAGGGTTAAGGCTAAACATGTTTGGGTCATATTCGAGTTGGCACAGTTGACCCGTTTAATAAACGGGTTGTGTTCGTGTTCAACATGTGAACCTGTCTAACCCTTTTGACTCGTTTAGCTGATAAATGTGTTAACTTTTGTTACTATTGCTTAATTTTTTATTGTAAATATATGTTTATTACTATATTTATGGTAGTAATTGTATTCTAATTTAGATATATGGGAATTGATAATAGGTTATTCAGGTTAGGTATGACCTATGAATCAAATGGATTATTAAATGGGTCATTTGTTTTGACCTTTACATTACTTGTTAATTAAACGTGTTAAACGTATCATGTCGGGTCAACATGTTTAATAAATAGGTCGGGTTAGAGTTAAGGATTCTTGACACGTTTATCAAATAAGTCGGGTTCGGGTCAACCCATATAGCCAAATACTCATGACTCGACACAACACGACCTGACCCGAGAACACGATTTGCCACCCCTAGGTCGGGTTAGGGTTAAGGTTTCCTTTTTTTTTTTTTTTTCTTTTTTTTTTCCTTTTTTTAGTGTCTTGTGTGTTGGATGCCTTTTTCCTTTTAAACCCTTTCTCTATTATTTTTTTCTATTTTTTGGTGTATGTCTGCTTGAGTATTGTTTGGACTAAAGCTAATTTTTGAGCTGGTTAAATTTATTTTAAATTTTAGACTAATAAATTTGTTTTTATAGCCCTTTAAAAAGAACAATAATATTGTTGAGGGGGGCAAAGTGCAATTTTGTTGAAGCAAATTGCTAAAATTAATACATATATATTAGTTTTTTTTTTTTTTTAATTTAGGGGGGCCCAGTCCAAGAATAGCTCCATCCTTGCTTGCCAAGTTACTTAAAAAGGTCAACGTACAATATTACAAAATTTAGTAATATTTCTCACAACATTCTCACAACATTCTACGTCCACAACATTTCTCACAACATTTCTCACAACATTCTCACAACAAATCCTAGTTGGCAGGTTGTTACAGGTTTTAAATTTAAATCTAACACTGAAATTACTTTCTTACCCACTAGTAATAGCAAATAACAACCTGCCAACTAGGATTTGTTGTGAGAAATGTTGTGGACGTAGCATTTCTCTACTTATAAAGTAATATAAAGCAATGATTCATCAATCAATATCATTATTAAAATTTATCACTCACATTCATTACATTGTACACACTTTCCATGAAGGTTTTAAACATCTCTACGGAGGCGATGTCATTATGGAGCAAATTGTCAAAAAAAAAAAAAAAAAAAAGTAAAATGGGATGTTAAAGCTTTGGAAGCGAATCTATATCAAATTCAATGAATAACAACAAAATCTTGACACTTTCTGTTCATTGTCGGCACATTAAGTAGCAAACATAATTTTGTGGAGATAGGGGCGATGGATAGAAAGAACAAATTCAGTTTTGTTATTTCCCCTAGAATATTCTTTGAGAAACTATTTTAAGTTTAAGTTTAATGATGTTTCTAAAACTCTTTATTTTAGGTATTTAGTTGGTGATTGATTATAGAGAATATCTTAACCCTTCTCTCTCTCTCTCTCTCTCTCTCTCTCTCTCTCTCTCTATATATATATATATATATATATTAAATCATTCAACAATCTCAATAGATAGATATTATAAATAAAAATATGAAAATAGTGATATATAATATATTTGTAATGGTAAAAATTAGGTTCAATATTTTAGGTGTTATATCTTAAATTTTCAATCAAATTCAACCAAATGACTATGTTTAATAATACAGTATAATATTTTTTATCTTTATTTTAAGAACAATAAATTCAATCATATGGTCCATTGATCAATGCAAACTTGTGATTTAATTTTAGTCGAAGATCCTAGTGTACAACATCAAACTAATAGTACCTAAATTTTGCTCAAATAATAAAAAATGAAACTAAAAAAATATTTTTTAGATAATTGTGTTGACATATTTCATAAGAGTACTTGAAATACTAATTAATAAACGATTATAACAAATATTAGAGCATTAGATTTGTAGTAAAATTGTAATATTTTGTACAAGTATAATTGGGGAAATATTTAGTAATTATTTTATATTTTTATAAAAAATAAAGAACATGAATTTTTCAAAATAATTTTCCAAACTAATTACAAGCCAATTTTGTAGTGACCAAATGCAGGACTACTTTCAGAGCTGGTCCAGAAATCAAGTTTTTGCACAACGTCTAGAAAAGTAATAGAGCAATTGATGCTCTTTGCCAAAATGGGTGTAATCAATCTGATGTTTTTTTTTAAATTCTTGCCTAACTTGTAATCAATCTTGATTTTTTTTTTTTTGGCAATTACAAAATGGTTAGAAGAGGCGACAAGTGTGGCTTTCCGACCTGAGAGTGACCATATACAGTAGCACCCTAACCATTTTCAAACTAAGACCCACACCATAGTTACCGATGAGTTAGGTAAACATCCTGCAAATGAGGTATAAGGAGTCGCAACACATTATTAGTGGGGGGACTCAAACCATTCCCTGAGACATGCTGGCCCAAGCCCTTACTACTAGGCTAATGAAGTGTTTGGGTTACTAATGACTCATTAATATGCATTTTGTTCTAACCAAAATCAAATACAAGCCAAGGCCAGAACAATGAAAAGGAAAGAAAAATCCTCCCATCATTGGTCAAAATTTCATCAACTTTTAGTCCAATGGAGGATTTTTTGTGTGTTTATTTGGTGTGCTAATAAATACTAAACCATCTGATGCTAGTGCTCTAATAAATGAATTACCAAGCAAATCCAAGTATCCAACCACTCTTAATCAAATAAATATGCAGTTTAAAATTTTAAATGTCAAATTTGTTTTGGGAGCTCACAAGTGGAGGTCGGGGGCCTAAGGGGGGGGGGGGGGGGGGGGGGGGGGGGGGGGGAGACGGCTAGGGGGACCATAGCCCCCTTGACTTTTCAAAATTCCTCCCTCCCTCTTGTATTTTTGATAATAAAAAAAAAATTATATAATTTTGGACATAAATTTCAATAATAGTCCCTCTAGATTTTTACTAAAAACATGTATAGTATTTATATAGTTGACTAATGATTTTTTATTCCCTCTAATTACTCTTATGTCATACATAGCAAGTAATTCTTAGGTACTTCTAGTCCTAGAGTACAAAGAACGGTGCTCTCTCTTGTCACATTCATGGTAGGGTCCACTCAATAAATTCATGGTGGGATTTACCATGAATGTGAAAGAAGGAAGCACCATTTTACTATACTCCAGGAGTACCTAAAATTTTTTTCCATATATAGCTCATTAAATTTAAAGTGTATTTAATGTATACCATACATAATTTAATTATATTTTATTTTTATGAAATTGACTTGTATATTTTTAAACATGTCAAGAATTTTTTTTTTTTTTTTTGCAAAGATGTAAACACTTGTTTGATGTAAATATTTTTTTAACATAAAAAAATATTATATGTTAAATCAAAATTAAAAATATTTCATGTATAAGTAATAAATAAATATTATATATATTTATAATCTAATCAAACTAATTTAAATTCTATTCAAACTAAAAGTATATTATAAGAATTTTCTAAACTTATATCCCACGTAACAACCAAATTTTCTTTGAAAATAAAAAAAACAACAACTCATGTTTTGACTAAGGGATAATATTTAACAGTAATTTAAAAAAAATTTAAATTCTATTCAAACAAAAAGTATAATATAAAAAATTTCTACACTTAAATCCCACACAATCCACGTTTTTTTGTTTTTTTTTTCCCCTCAAGTTGCATGATTTAACAATATATTATATAATAAAAGTTGGGTTTAGAAATTGTAGTTGCCCCAAATGGCTACTCTCACTAATTAGTAAATTAATTATATATTTTTTATTAGGATATATTTCCTCAAATAAGGGATAATACTTAACAACTTTTAAAAATTTAGGTAAAATTTAATCATTTAAATTTCAACAAATATAATTCTATTCAAACTAAAAGTCTATTATAAAAAAATTCTAAACTTAAATTCCACACAACAACTCACGTTTTCTTTCTTAAAAAAAAACAACACATGTTTTGACTGGGGGATAAGATTTAACAATAATTTAAAACAAAAAATTCTATTCAAACTAAATCACACAACTCACATTTTTTTTCTCAAGTTGCATGATTTAACAATAATTTAAAACAAATTTAAATTCTATACAAAACTAAAAGTCTATTATAAAAAATTTCTAAACTTAAATACCACGCAACCCACGTTTTTGGTTTTTCTTTTTCCTCAAGTTGCATCTTATTAAATTAGTGTTTTATTAGGATATTAAGTTACAAAGCTCTTGACTAAGGGATAAGATTTAATAATAATTTAATTTACATAAAGCTTTATCATCTAAGTTTTAGAAATTTAAATTCTATTACAACTAAAAGTTTATTATCAAAATTTTTAGAACATATATATTCAGTCATGGCTCTTTGATATAATCTCTCTCAACCAATAAGTCATCCCTATAATTAAATCCAGGGACAGAGCTAGGTGGCAGCCCAAGGGGGCCCAGGCCACCCCTTGTCTAATTTTTTTTTTTATAATTATTATATATATAATTTTTGTTGTGCCCCCTTCCAAAACCTTAGGTCCTCCTGCAACTAGCAATTATTCAACCCAAAAACTTAACAAAAAAAATTACAATGGTGATTGTATTTTAGCAAAAAAACTATTTTACCACCAAAAAACCATGTGTTATTGGAGAAGTTAAAGTTAATTATTTTGCAACTATAGTAAATTGATATAAATAGCAGTTGAATATAGCAAGTTTTTAAAAATAAAATACAATATTTTATTAAGATTATCTCTCTACATTCAATTTAAAAACTCAAATTCTCTCTCTTCCTTTATTATTTTAATGTGTTGTTTATATTGTTTTAAATGAAGTGGTAAAAAAATAGAACATTTGATGTTGGGTCTATTGTAAAGTGACGTGGTAAAATAAATAAATTAACTTTTTGAGGTGCTAAAACCTAAATTTTTTAGCACCACTACTGTAAATGCTTTAACTTAAAAAAAAAAAAAAAATCTTAGCCAACCTAGTATTAAAAATACTTTTTTTTCTTTGTTAATAGATAATTGCATCTTATTGTATTAAGAAATAACGATTTTTAACGAGATGCTAAAACTTAAAACAAGACTAGAAGGTCCTGATAAAATTAGCAACTCTGCGTTGTGTAAGATTCTCTCGGTAATTGGGGGCTTTCTTCTTCTTTAGCTTAATAGAGAAGCATAGAGCAAACCGAAGAGTTTTGTTTTTTTGTTATTTTATCAACTTTAGAGTTAATTGATCTCCTTCTCTATAAATGTTATGTAGTAGATGTACTTGAAGCTTTTTTTGTCTAAGATTCCAATTTTGGATTAAAATTACAAACCTTTCAGTTTAGTATTGGAGTTTGACATGTTTAAGTGGTATTAGCTACCGGGGTTTGTGGCAAGACAGTTTTTTATTATTTAAATTTTGTTTATTAATTATAATATTAGTCTAGAGATATTAATTTTAAGATTTTCCCGTATTCTTTGATGCAATTAGTAAAAATCTACAAAGGATTGGCTATGACCTGTCTCTATGACTCTATGACGATTGCTATGAGTTTTAAATTCCCCATAGTTATTGTTCACTTGGAGAGTGACAAAAACCTGAGTATAGCATTAAATATCCTTTTATTCTAGAAAAATGTGATAAGTGTAAGTTTGTTGGGCATCAAGTTATGCAAACTTGGGTTTCCAAGGTACAAAAGAGACTTAATAAGGACATTAGCATTCGGTTTCTTCAAAAAAATCTGATTTTATCATCTCAAAAGCTACTTTATTTATTATATCATACCATTCTACAACACATCCAACATTCCAATTTTTATTTTCCTATTCAACTTATTAAAATAATATATACTACCCAATAAAATAATATAATCCAATCTCTCTCTCTCTCTCTCTCTCTCTCTCTCTCTCCTCCCCCATCACTTCCCTTTATCTTTTCCTTACTATCTTTCTCTTTCAATCACCCATCACCACTACCCCTACCACAAGAAACCCACCAACACCAGAACCACCACGAAAAAAACCCACCCCTACCATTAAGAACAAAACCCATAAAATCTACCACCACCTCCACTCATAAAACCAACCAAATAACCACTAAAAAACCCACCAAACACCACAGCCATGGTGAGAATCAAACCCAAATCAAAACCCACCACCCCATATCTAGATGGACCAAACACCCACCAAACACTACAGCCACAGTAAGAACCACTAAGAAACCTCCATAATAACCACAAGAAACTAGCCATCATGCCACCACCAAACCTAGAAACCACAGAACAACCAAACCCAAACACCATCCACAACAACCACAAAAAAAAAAAAAAAAAAAAAACTCTCCACGCCAGTCTCCATGCCAATCTCCACCACGCCGAACTCCATGCCACCACGCCAATTTCAAACACATGAGTGAGAACTGGGGCTACACTGCTATAGAGAGAGAACCAGAGACGTGTGTGTAGGAGAGAGAGAGAGAGATGTGGGAGATGGAGACAGAGTGGGAGACAGAGTGATGGAGAGAGAATAAATTAGTAAAAAACTATACAAGCCTGCTACAATACCATTTTACATATAAGATGGTACTGTAACAGTATTGAAAAAAAATTTACAATTGGAAACCTGGAAAAAGCATGTCTTTTGTGTTTTGATGGTAAAATATACCAACATATGCCATATGGCAGCGCGGGTGCTGATGCTCTAAGAAGGTAAGAAGTTGGCCAACTTGGATATAAACCCTTTGATAAATTTGTATAGATGCCAAATAAATAAATAAATGAAAAGGCTATTGTGGAACTAATAAATAAAGGGGAAGCTTATTATAATCCTTTCAATTATTTTTAAATATTGTTCATGAGAACAAGAATGAACAAAAATAAAAACTCTTTGTGACAATAGTTAAATGATAAAGAGGGTTTAGATTCCAAGTTTAGGTGGGGTTTCCTTTACAAAATAGGCTCTTGCTTGAACCTTTTACTTATTTTTATTGGCTGAGACACTAAAACTATTTAATTAAGGTTTTACAATTGTATCATCCACAATACCATTTTAGTATCCAAAACCATAAGTCATAACAAAAAAAAATACTAATATTTACCATTCAATTAGAACTACTCTACTCTCTCCTCCTACTAAATGCTACAAATGAACTTTTGATGAGAAAGTTTCATTATTATGCGTAACAATAATGATAGTGTAAGGGTCATATTTTTATGTAATTCACATATCTTATGACAAAATGCACTTTACTTATAATCTAGGGTGAATGTGATTGTTAAGGAGTTGAGTTACAATTGATCCTAAACTAGGTGGAAGTTCTCTGATTTCTTCTTGATTACAATCTAGTCCAGTCTTAGGAATGTAGTGACTACATATTGATGGTTGATACTTAGGAAATGAGACTTTCTCAATTTAGAATTGTACAAGTACAACCTTACTGCATTTTTTGCTCGAAACCACTCAAGCAATTGATTACTAGATAATGAACTAAAAACAGCTACTGAAGATTTTAATCCAGATAATAAGCTAGGAGAGGGAAGATTTGGACCTGTTTATAAGGCAAGTCCCTATTCTAATCAAGTTCTTCAGTGGCAGAACCTAAGCCATTGCCTTAATGCTGACTGCCTAATATAAGTCAGAGCTACTGTACATTTATTGCCTAATATAAGTCAGATTCTTTCCTGTATATATTCCCTATATTTTCTTTTTTCACTTTGCTTTGAATGTGCTGGCACTCCTTACCACAATATCTTGGCTCTTGATCCTGTGATTGGTGAGAGACTGGCAATAATTATTCTAAGTATCAAGAACCAAGATATCAAGAAAAGATATTCTAAGTGTGTTCCAGTTAGCTCAATTGTTAAAGTCTTTGATAGGTGATAAGATATTTGGGATTCATCTCTGCCTACACCAAAAACCAATTGGTGTCTTGGTCTGATGATACAGAGCATCATCAGGAGTGGACGCCATAAGTTGAAACTTAAAAAAAAAAAAAAAAAAAAAAGATATTCTAAAATAATTGAAGATTCGCAACCCCATATCCATAACCATAAACTATTTCTTTTACTAAATATAATTTCCTTCACTGTTATTCTAATCTTATAGTTGACACTTCTCTCGACACTTTAATAATTTCTATATTCATTCTCTTTCTTTCGTAAAAAGTTTTAATGTTCAAATTGATATGCGACCGTCATGGAAAGAAAAGATTTTCCTCCATTCTCATCATTTTTTTTTTGACATCAATCACACATTAATACTTTCTATATCTATTCTTTTCCCTCTTAATTTTTTTTTTCAAAATTATTACCCCTTTTGAATTTGGAGATATTTTTTTTCCCATGGAGAGACAACATGAATCAAGAATTTGGGGATTTTTTTTTCATGAGGAGACAATGTGAATCAAGCAAGCCAATTACATAAGTTTAACTATTTTCCTTTTTTATGAACATAAGTCTATATAAAAAAAAAATTGATAGGTATATAAAATTAGTTACATAATAAAGAAAATGCTCCAATATTAAAACAAATCCCCAAAAACATAGGAAAAATAGAAGCCTAAAACAACATGGGAGGGGAATTTGAAAAAAAAAAATTGAATATTATATGAGTGAGACTGCTATTCTTTCATTTCATTTTAGAAGCAAATATATTCTTTTAGACATTTTCGCAAACAAAATTATAGCAGCATTAAATCAGTTAAGGAAATCACTCAACTAATTCAATCCCATTACCACCAACCACCAAGATTCAATCCCATTCACCTATATTCAGTTGAGAAAATCACTCAACATAATTCTAGCAACAGTGCCAAATCAGTTGAGAAAATCACTCATTTTGATTACAGCAGCACCAAATCAGCGAGAAATTATAAGGTTCACATGGTAGATAAGTGCCGTGGTCCACCATTCTACTAAAAGATTCACACCTATTTAAAATTGCTAAGTTAGAATTTTTTTTAAACAAAAACTGATTACTGACTCAGCAATTTTAAACAAGTGTGAGTCTTTTAGTAAAATGGTGGACAAGTGACTCAACTAATTCAATCCCATTACCACCAACTACCAAGATTCAATCCCATTCACCTATATTCAGTTGAGAAAATCACTCAACATAATTCTAGCAGCAGTGCCAAATCAGTTGAGAAAATCACTCATCTTGATTACAGCAGCACCAAATCAGCGAGAAATTATAAGGTTTACATGGTGGACAAGTGACGTGATCCACTATTCTACTAAAAGATTTACACCTGTTTAAAATTGCTAAGTTAGAATTTTTTTTTAAACAAAAACTGATTACTGACTCAGCAATTTTAAACAAGTGTGATTCTTTTAGTAAAATGGTGGATAAGTGACGCGGTCTACTAGAGTACGGTATAATTTCTCCAAATCAGCAGAGATAACCCATAATATATGGTTTTGTTACTTTTGTATTTCGCATAATTGCTTCCAGCAATTCCTCTTTATTCTATAATTATAAAAGGTAGTTCTAGTAACTATACGATACAAGCTTACTCTATATCTCAAGCGGTGAGATAAAATTTTCTCAAAACTCTTGAGCTGGTTAGAATCTGTTTTAGTTTCTGCAAAAATAAATAAATAAATAAAATAATCCTCACTACAAACAAGTGGACCTGTTTCTACCCTTCAAGGGTTTATTAAAATTTGTCCAAATAAACACTAAAAACAACATGCGGGTGACTATTACTTGGCTTACTAAGAACCTTCAAAATAAATCAACATAAAACCCTTGAAATAAGTGCCGAAAAAAATAGCGGGCACACTAGCGCGAGTTTTCGCTCTAAAATTTATAGATTTCCCAGTACCCCTCGAAAAAAGATTGTAAAACACAAACACTCACTGATTTATTTTTAAGCAAGACTGAAAAATTTTGTATGAAAATTTCACATTTTCATTCTCAGAGTATTTAGGTCCTCCCTGTCTTATTCTCTTTCATTTATTTTTCCTTTTTTATCCTTTGATTGCTCTTTCTTTCTCTCGCGCTCGCTCTCGAAGTAGATCGCATTTTCTCAATGTGTGAAGATGAATCACCAGAATGTGAGGAATCTCTGATCGGAGGAAGGAATATTCCGACGAAGACAGCAGCGCCGACGAGAACTGTCATACTCTCTCTGTTACCACCTCCGGCGAATCTTCCGATGGCACCTAATTTTTTGTGAAAATTAAGTTCGTATCTTGATCATACATAACACAATCGTAGTGATTGAATATTGTGCATTGCTCTGTGCCTCAGTCTTTGTTTTTATTGATTGACTATGGAAATTAGGGTTCAATTTTGGTGTGTGATTTACTGATTTAGGGTTCAATTTTGGTGTGTGATTCTAAATTTTGCTTTAGTAGCTGAGTATTTTTACAATTCAACATTTCAACCAGCCTTAGATGGAGTACTGATGTTAGTTTTCCCTAAATCATTTCATATAGGTTAGTGAAAATTCTAAGTCTTTTGCAATTTTTTATTGTAAATAATTATTTTTGTAATTTTATATTCAATTAATTTAGCAGGCTAATGCGAAAGGAAATAATAAAATTGGTTTGGCCAAGCTAGGATTGATTTTGGTTTTAGATATGTGATTAATTGGGCTCTCTTGTGGTTGAGATTCATTCAACAGATATAGGGTACTACCTGTTAGAAATACTGAACAATTGTATTGTATTTCTCAATGGGAATATACATGAGTATGCCTTTATATAGGAGGCATATGAGTGCAGTACAAGTCGGAGTGCCGTACAAGATGTGTGCTGTATAAGTAATATAATGTGTTCTACAAGTAAACTAGGTTGGGCCTAAAGCCCATAACACTATACACATTAACAGCCCCCTTCAAACTCAAGGTGGATGTGAGACCAGCTTGAGGTTGTCAACTAAATCACGAAGGCGTCCTTTAGGATGTGACTTGGTGAAAATATCTGCAAGTTGATCTTTGGAGGAGACGGAGAAGAGCTGGAGAGCACCATGGACAAGACGAAAACGGATAAAATGACAATCAATCTCGATGTGTCTAGTCCGTTCATGGAAGACATCATTATGAGTAATATGAATGGCACTCTGGTTGTCACAATAAAGAGGAGTAGCAGAGGATGTGGACACACCTAAGTCCTTAAGAAGCCATCGCAGCCAAAGGAGCTCAGATGTGGTATCAGCAAGGGCACGATATTCTGCTTCAGTGCTGGAGCGGGCCACAAAGGTTTGCTTCTTACTTCGCCAAGAAATTAAAGAAGAGCCAAGGAAGAAGCAATAACCAGTGGTGGACCTGCGATCAGTAGGATCTCCTGCTCAATCAGCATCAGAGAATGCACAAAGTACAAGTGGAGATTGAGCTGAGTAGAAAAGGCCATGGAAGAGAGTGCCCTTCAAGTATCGAAGAATGCGCAGAACAGCAGCATAGTGAGTCGATCGTGGAGCAGACAGATACTGGCTTACTTGATGAACAACATAGGAAATGTCTGGACGAGTGACTGTGAGATAAACTAAGTTGCCAACCAATCGTCTGTAAAGAGAAGGATTAGACAATGGTTTCCCCCCCGAGGGAGTCAGATGCGCATTAAGTTCAACTGGAGTGTCAACAGTCTTGTTGTCAGTGAGTCTTACACGAGACAATAGATCAGAAGCATATTTAGCCTGAGTAATATAAAGACCATCTGTGGAATGAGTGATTTCAAGACCAAAGAAATAGTTGAGATGTCCAAGATCTTTCATCTCAAACTGCTGACTGAGAAAATCCTTGAGTTCTTGAATGCCACTGAGGTCATCACCAGTTATGATCATATCATCCACATATAAGTGAAGTAAAATAGTGCCTTTATCAGTGCGACGAAGAAATAAGGCAGAATCATAAGGACTGGCAGTGTAACCCAAGCGAAAGATGGTGGAACTGAACTTGGCAAACCAAGCTCGTGGAGCTTGTTTAAGGCCATAAAGTGCACGTCGAAGACGAAAAACCTTGTCTGATTTAACAGAGAGACCAGGAGGAGGTTGCATGTAAACTTCTTCACTTAAATCCCCATTGAGGAAGGCATTTTTAACATCCATCTGAAAAAGATCCCATTTACTAGCAGCAGCAACGGCTAAAAGGGCACGAACAGATGAGATACGAGCAACCGGGGCAAATGTCTCTTCATAATCAATCCCATACTCCTGTGTGAAACCTTTTACAACAAGACGAGCCTTATAGCGCTCAATGGTCCCATTAGAGCGAGTCTTGATCTTGTAGATCTACTTACAACCAACCACAGACTGTCTAGGAGGGAGAGTAACTAGATCCCAAGTATGGTTTTTGGTTAATGCATCAAGTTCCTCTTTCATTGCAATCTGCCATAAAGGGTCAGTGGAGGCCTCACGATAGGTGTGAGGCTCATGGAGTGTAGCAAGGGCAGTATAACAATGATAGTCAAGTAAATGTGCAGGAATGGATCTTACTCGGGTTGAGTGACGAGGTGGAATGTCTTGTGGAGGATCTTCAGGCGGAGTAGGAGCAGGGGACCCAGTCTCAAGAAGGGGTAGCTCATCATCAACCTGTTCATCTTCAACCTGTCTAGGAGAAGCATCAAAAATATCTAGAGGATGAATAGAGAAGTCCAAAGGGGGATCAAAAGTATTTGTAGAAGGAACATGAGACTCGTCTGGAAAGACTTCTAAAACAGAGGAAGTAGTTAGGGAAGAACGAAAGTGAAAGAGTTCAACAAACAAGCGGTGTTCCCAGAAGACAACATTACGTGAAACACGAAGACGATGAGAGACAGGATCATAGCACCGATACCCCTTTTGAGTTTCTCCATAACCAAGGAAACAACAAAGTCTAGATCGAGGCTCAAATTTGTTATGCTCATGAGGCTGAAGAAAAACAAAACAGGCAGAACCGAAGGAGCGAAGGTGATGATAGTCAGGAGGTGACCCAAAAAGGCGCTCATAAGGAGTTTGATTATGAATGACAGTGCTTGGTATGCGATTAATAGCATGGACAGCATGAAGGGCAACTTTACCCCAAAATGGGGCAGGAACTTTGGCAGAAAGAAGAAGAGCACAAACTGTGTCAAGAATATGACGAAATTTTCGTTCGGCTCAACCATTTTGCTGAGAGGTACCTGGACATGTTAGGTGATGTACAGTGCCATAGGAATGTAACAAAGTTTGAAAAGCATATTGAGTATATTCAAGAGCATTATCAGATCGAAAAATTTTGATACGTTCGGAGAATTGTGTTTCAACCATTTTTGCAAAGTTACTGTATTTTGGCAAAATTTCAGAATGAGATTTCATAGGAAAGATCCAACTATAACGAGAATAATCATCGATAAAAACAACAAAATATCGAGATCCACCAATACTAGCAACAGGAGAAGGTCCCCAAACATTGGAATGAATTAACTCAAAAATACTATTAGAGATAGAGTCACTATTATTAAAAGGTAAAGCTGGCTGTTTTCCTAATTGGCATGAAGTACAATCAAAATTTTCTTTGGTCACAGAACCTAACAGACCCTTAGAAGCTAACTGTTGTACCCGAGAAGAGGGTGCATGACCAAGGCGAGAATGCCAAAGTGCGAGAGAAGGTAGGGAAGAAACCGCAGCAACTGCAGCAGCAACAGAAACAGGAGCAACAGGTGGAAGACGAAGATTGTCCACAGGAAACATACGCCCAACTCTAGGACCGGTCCCAAGCTCTTGCCCCGTCCTCGGATCCTGCACAATACATCCAGAATAGTCAAAAATAAGGCGATATCCTAGTTTAGCTAATTGTCCCACAGAGAATAAATTATAGGATAGGTCAGGTACATGGAAGACATTAGGAACAGAGAGGTTAGAGGTTGAAACAGAACCTAAACTATTTCCATGCATGGTGGAACCATTGGCTATATGAATATTAAGAGGATGTGGTGCAGGGTCAAGTTTGGAAAATAAGGACGAGTGAGGTGTCATGTGATTGCAACAGGCAGAATCAAAAAGCCATGTGTCAGACTTACCAGGTAACACTAAGAGAGCATTGGAAAGAGATGCATTACCAGCCATACGAACAGCTTGAGCAATGATGTCCTGTAGTTCAGTGGGGGAGAGGTTGATAGTGGATCCAGAAGACTGGGACTCAGCTGAAATGGAAGGCATTGGCGGAGTGGACTCTGTATTAGCAACAGCAACAGCAGCAGTAGACTTGTTGCGACGGTAGCAAGTCTCAATAGTGTGGCCAGGACGCTTGCAATAGTTGTAGAACTTCTTGTTGGTCTTGCGACGATTGCTAGAGCCAGAGGGATCACCTGATTGCTGAGGCTGCTCAATGGGTGGAGCAGAAGGAGTGATGGCCAGAACATTAAGCTTATTCTGGGCTTGAAGGGTTGCAAGGCGAGCTTCTTCTCTAACCAACTCATTTATAGTAGTATCAAGAGAGGGAGGAGGACTGCGATTAAGAAGCTGACCTCGGATGGGCTCAAAGTCCTTATGAAGTGACATCAGGAACTCATAGAGACAAAATTCATCTCTAATAGCAGCATATTGTTGAGCATTTGTTGAGCATGCCCAGGTTGGATCAGAAAGGTCAATTTGGTCCCAAATGAAGCGAAGCTGATCATAGTAGTCATTGATGGATTGCCCTGGTTCTTGCCTGAGTTGATGTAATTCAACCACTAACTGATATTTCATGGATCCGTGAGTAGTGGAGTATCTCTTGGCCAACATATCCCATGCCGATTTAGCATTATCAAAGCTGCCCAATAGATTGGAGATGGAGGAAATGGAAGTGTTCCGAATCCACGTAAGGATCATGTGATTGTGACTATCCCATTCAATCATGCGACTGAGGAAGGCAGCATTTTCTTCACTTGCTCCCTTGATAGGAATAGTGATTGCACCAGTGCAATATTGCCAGAGCATGCGACCCTTAAGAAAACTGCGCATAGCTTGAGATCAAGATAAGTAATTCCTATTCCCTTCCAATATAGTATTGATGGGGCGAGGAAGAAAAATATCCTTTTTATCCATTTAGAGACACAATATGCAAAAACAGACTGCAAAAATGAAATCTACGCGAAAAACTGGGTAAGGTGAACCTGGACAGCAAAAGTCAACCTTGGAAAAGTCAACGGTCAACGGTCAAAGTCAACGGTCCGGTCAACGCTGGTCAACGGTCAAAGTCAACGGCTGATCAAAGATGGTCAACGGTCAAAGTCAACGATGACGTTAGCTGCCAGGATGGATGACATCAGCAGAGGCCTATGTGATGACGTCAGCCCTAGATGACGTCACTGATGACGTCAGCAAGCTCAGAGGTAGGCGCGTGAGGCGCGTGAGGCGAGTGGCTGAGACGCTGCTTCTTTGGGCGGCGCGTGAGGGCGCGTGCGGGCTCTAATCACTGCAAGGCTTCCACGACTGAGTAGATCGAGGCGAGAAGATCACTGTGGTGCCTTCAAAAAATTGATCGGAGCAGGAAGCACGGCAGAGACGGTGAGTGCAGTGGTCTGTGGTGCGGGACTCCTCAACGACGACGGCTGCAGGTCGTTGTGACGGCGGAAGCGACAAGGGTGGAGTAACACCAAGGAAGACAAGACTGCTATGAAAAGGATCAGAGCAGTGGCTCTGATACCATGTTAGAAATACTGAACAATTGTATTGTATTTCTCAATGGGAATATACATGAGTATGCCTTTATATAGGAGGCATATGAGTGCAGTACAATTCGGAGTGCCGTACAAGATGTGTGCTGTACAAGTAATATAATGTGCTCTACAAGTAAACTAGGTTGGGCCTAAAGCCCATAACACTATACACATTAACACTACCAATACTTCAAAATAATTCACACATTGCACTCAAAGTAGCAACTGATTTGCGGAGTACCACTCTGTTTCATGGTAGATTGTCTCAACAAACATGGTTGGTTCTCTACTCTGCACTCGAGAAGCCATGCGTGTGATGAAGAACCAGGCTAAAGGGGACCACATATTTAACATGGATGGCGCAAGCTCAGGGGGATCTAGTACCCCTCTAACAGCTGTGTAAGTTCAATTTTTAGTACTATGGGAATTTAGGTTATTCACTAGTAAGCAGAGGTATGCCATGTGGTTTTTGCTAATCATTATTCAATGATTCATGGAAGTTTGTACTATTCCAAGTTGTTGGTGACTCAGAACGATTTTCATTATTTTATATCCTTTGACTTGTACCTATGGGTCCACAAAGTGTGGCCTAAGGCAGCTTTAATCATCACTCTTGAAAGAGTGCAAGCGGTCCAAAGTTGGGGTGCACACAGCATCTCCAGGCATGGTCCTTACTGATCTTCTGCTTAGGTATGGAATATATATCCCTGCATTTTGCAATGCACTTATAGCTCCATTCTGATTCATCTCCTGACAACATTTTAAGGGCCTGAAGTCCCTGAACTATTGAACGAAACTGCGAGAACTTGTTTCTTTTGGTTTATATTGTATTTATTCATATTACATTGGTTGACTTCTTATGATATGATTGCCTTGCTCAAATGTTTATCATAAAATACTTTAGTTGAAAGATAGTGGGTTTAATCTTTTCCCTTTATTTATAATTTCTTTTTGTTAACCCTTTTCCGAATCCATTTATTAGAACTTATATTAATCGTAAAACTTTCTATAATGTTACAAAAGTTTTAGCTCAAACAATTTCAATGGAACATTACCTATGCAGCTTGGAATGTTGACCTCCTTGCAACAGCTGTAAGTTATATATATATATATATATATATATATATATTTGTCAAACATGAAGTAACCTCTTCTTATTAGCTGTGCAGTATCATTATTTACCTATATTGTTTCAGGAACATTAAAACTCTGATAGAAGTTAAAAAAAACCAAGGGTCTGGTATTCGGTATTCTTGTATGATATACTGTTTATTTAGAATAGATTATATTTTCTCTGAACAATTTAGGCATGCTCTGGCACCAGACTTCTCGACGATTTCTTTTTAGTAAATGCAATTAAGATACAGCCCTATACAATTGTCATTGGTTTGGAAACCAAATTTTATCAGATTCATAGCTTAAATGTTCAAATCTATTTAATTTTTAGATTACATCTCCTCTATCCTAACAGTTGTAAAACCAGGGCATTGTAGGAGATGATCTATGAATCTCTCTCATACAACATGTGGATTCTACAAAGATTATAGTCATATTGTGTTTCTCATTTTAGGGTAGAGAAATATATACTTTTTCATTGTTGACATGTTGTATGAGAAGGATGAAGATGGAGGATCTGCTACCAGAGGGTGGAAAAGGTTAATACTGGTCCTTCTTTATCATATGTGGTTTGTATGTACTTGTTTTGAATTATAGCAACAAACATTTTTTGTACTCATTGAGGTTAAGTAGAACCATTCGAGCATTGTTTTGGCATCATAGATTGCATATATTTTGCTAGTTAAGACCAAATATGTGCAGTGTTCTAATTGTATGTACTAGTCACTAGTGCATGTGCCTTTCTTGTTGACCTGTTTTTTTTTTTTTTTTTTTTTTTTTTTATGGCATGTTTGAATGGCCAAATTTTTATTACAGAGCCAAACGAGCCAGGCATTGAGTTGGTTACAATTTATTGCACTTTTAACTTGTACATATAAGAAAATAGAGATTTTAGCCCAATACCAACCTTTAATATTAGAAGTTGTAAGATTGGTGCCAACCCAAAAAAAAAAAAAAAAAAACTGAAAATAGCATTGCTTATATTAGCAAACAATGAGGTATTATTAGAATTTTGTGGAGCAAAATTAATCTCAATTATAAGAATTTAAATGATTCTATTCCTTCTTTCTCTATCCTAAAATGGTGGCTTCTAAATTTGGTGGGTTGGGACCTTGTTTCCTAATTGGTCACAGCATTTGCATTGAGCAGCAACTAAGACTAATAGAGAGAGTTTGTTGTAGTGTTGAGGTCAAATTCTCTATTTGATACATCACAATTCACACTTGGTATGTTGATGCATACATCATTTGGCTCAGTGACTTTACATTACATTTGTAAAAAACTCCAAAATACACCATATAATTTAGCAATATCTATAAGAAAAATATAACCCACACTTGTCACAGATCCCAATCAAACACTAGATAAGTATTTTACACAGTAAAATGAACACATACTGCATCACGGTGTCAGCAACACAAAAATCATTTTTTCCTTTTAAAGGTTAAATATGATAAATTCTTACTCTCTTTTGGTGTTCATACTAACTTTTGCAATTACAAAGTAAGAAGAAACATAATAAATTCCAGATATCAAACACAACCACACCCATCTGGATTACCTTGTGTATACACATTATACTAATTGCAATAAACTACACAATACATGTTAGAGTGATAGCAAACTCTAATTATACATACCCTTTTCCTCTGTATTTTCATCATTATCTTCCATTTCCTAATTAGTGGTTATATCTTAGACCACAGGTTTTTCTCTTGCAGATCCTTTCTCCTTCATCTTCTGTAAGAATATGAATTGGTCTCGAGCATTTTCATCACCGAACCTAGTACCACCCTCGACAAATTATAATGAAAATCTAGAAGAATGCAGTTTAGAAGGTGATTTCTTTTTCTTTTTCTTTTTTTCTTTTTTCGTTTTTGTATGTATACAGATATTTCTTGGTATTGAATTTCGCAGCATATCGTTCTATGTAAATCCATGATATACATCATTGCAGAAACCTAGCTATCACTGCATTCATCATGACTTTGATGCAAATTTATAATAAACAAAAAAATTTAGAAAAAAAAAAAAAACAAAGATGAAATTACTTTAATCGTTTCCATTATCATTTGTGATTGTTTTACATTCATGAAATGGATGAAAAAGTACATATTTGTCCATTTTACTTCTTCATATGACCTATTAAGAAGTTTGGACCTATTAAGAATGGTAATATTCAAGTTAAAGGCCAAAAGGTATGTCATATGTTAATCAAGTTTATTTTTTTCATTGTTAGCTGTTCCCTGAGCATATAATTATTCTCCATGTGTCAATACAACAGGGGTTTTGTTTTGGCTTTGTGGAATTTGAGGTGGCAAGTGCTGTGCAAAGTGCAATCAAGGTATACATCTGTGTTATTCTAGCTGATCTGTTTTCTATTTCTCTGTTATTCTGGACATGATTGAGCAGATGAATGGGCCATAACTTCTTTCATTGGTTGAATTTAGGACTTCTTAGATCCTGTTGGTGTAAATATGAGTTTATACTTTTTTACATACTAAATCCAAGGCTGTTTAATAATTTATGGGACTTTGTTATGACTGGGATATGCTGTTTATGTTTCTGAGTTTTTGGTTTAATTGAGCAAGTTCTCTGCAAGGTGCAATTCTGTTGTGCTGTTGTTCATCGATTTTGCCTTGGTGATATGTTCTTCCTTTTTCCTTTACCTTTTACCTCTCCTGTTATGTTTTACATGATGGAGTAGATGGATGCACTATAACTTGTTTCATTAGTTGTTGTTGTTTACTCTGTATGGGTGTATTAATCTAGTTAATATGTATACTTTGCGTTTTATGGCCAACCAAAGGTAATTCCATTTACAAAAAAGGCCTCCCTTTGAATGTCACACCTTCCTAACTAGAGAATGAGTTCAAGAAGTTTAAAACAATTTTTGAATTTTCTGCCTCTTGATGTCAATTTTATTACAAATCATGCTTCAGAATTTTCTGCGTCTTGGTTCAAACTTGCCAAACAGTGTAAGATAAGTTTTGGTGGTATTCCACTGAATGGAACACATAATAGTCCTAATATCAGTTTTGTTTTCTGTTGTGGTATTAGGCAAGATGGTGCTGTCCTTGGTCATTTAATTAATTTCGAAAATGTATATCAGGTACTACTTAATTTCTCCATCATTTTCAAATTTATGTTTTCCTTTAATTTCAGTGCAGATGCCAGGTGCGTTGATCATGGCAGCATTGCCCAATTTTCCTATAGTATGTGTCAATTCTCCATGCTCCTTCTCCCTTATTGTTTTCGAATTTTTTTTTTTATAGGATTTATTGAATCAAAATCTAACTTAAGAAAACTCTTGGTTTCTCTGCATTTATCTGATTTTCCTTTCACACATTTCTCAAAAAACTAATTGTTTTAGAGTGCATGTCAAGTTGATTAAGTTCAAAATAGAGTGGGTAAGTGTGTGTACTTATGTGTTAAACACCTGTGGTCAAGGTAATAATTCATGAACTGAACTATGTTACTTAATTTGCTTTTTTAGAAATATGTTACATTTTGAAAATCGCATGTCAATATGGACTTCATTGTATGACAATCTTTCAATCAAACACCTCAACTATTTAACAAGTGCATGATTAATTGGTTTGTCTATTTCCTTGCAGTTCTTAATGCAAGGAAAAGTTGGTGGCTATGCATCAGTCTTTAAGAAGTACCAGGAGAAGGCAGAATCCTTTATGTGAGATCCTTTAAACATTAGTACATCAGGTTCTTGTATTGATTCATTTCTCTCTTCTTTTTTTTTCTTTTTTTTTTCCCTTTATGTAGTTAAAATACTAAGTTCCTTTATGTTATTGTGAAAATGTCTATATAAACTTCAAGAATGAAGAATTTAGTAACTTTGAAAGCTAATTGAATTTTGTTTTGATATTTGTGTTTTGGTATAATATAAATTTTTTAACACGTGGTTCTTTAAAGTCTATGTGCATGGCTGTGGGTTTTTATTTATTTATTTTTTTTAAAAAGAGAAAACATTATTTTGAGGGTTGGGAGACCCTCAAAAAAAGATTATTGTTCTTTTGTCCCTTTTAATTTTTCATTTGTTTCGAGGGTCATATAGGAGGTCATCAAGGGTCAGTTAAACTCTCAAAATAAAATTTTTTTGAGGACTTTTAATACTTTTTTCAAGGGTTTTGACCCTCGAAAAGAATTAACTTTGTTGTAGTGCCTTAACCAATGGCCTCCTCCTTGATGTTACGTTCAGATATACCAGTAGAGCTATAACCAATGGCCTCCTCCTTGATGTTACGTTCAGATATACCAGTAGAGCTAATCACCGATATACTATCTCGTTTGACTGTCAAGCCTCTCATACGCTTCCTCTGTGTTTCAAAGCAATGGTATTTCATCATCACCAGTTCACATTTCATCATAATGCATTGCAACCACTCCATCGAGACCAACAGAGAATGCACCCTCATCCTCAAGGAAGACAACCTCCCTCCGCCTATACATTATTTTCTGTTGATTTCCCAAAGGACAATCAGTTCGGCGAGGCCGTTGAAATTTATCGGCCACTACATGACCCATTACATAATTGGGACATCTTGGACTATTGTCATGGCTTGGTTTGCCTTTGTAAGGATGATGAAGAGATTCTAATTTGGAATCCATTGATCAGGAAGTACAGGAAATTGCCTATTGAACCAATAGAGGAACCTTCTGGTTTCTCGGGTGATATGTATTCCAATTTTACATTTGAGCACGATCCTCATGACAATGACTATAAGGTGTCAAGGGTAATAAAATTTGATATGAGAGATGAGGTCGAGTTTGTAGTCAAGGTATACAGTCTAAGATCAGTCTTGGAAAAACAAATTGAAGAACAGTGGCCAAACAACAAGGAGATATGGTCCCGGAAGTCGACAACATCTTTGAATGGAGCTATGCGTTGGTTAGTTGCTGATCAAGGGGTGTTTCATGAGGAGTTTCTACTTGCTTTCGATCTTTACACTGAGAAATTCCTGCTCTATACAACGCCATTTACACCAAATGTTTATTTGGATAGGCATTTGGAAGTGTTGGGAGGATACATCTGTTTTATTGTGACTGATAACAGTACATATAATCAATATAATGACGTTTGGTTGATGAAAGAATATGGGGTTGAGATTTCTCGGACTCAAATTTATAAAATTGAACAAGGTGTGATGCCTTCGAATGTTGAAGCCTCCTATGTTTTCCGAGAATGGCAAGAAGGTTCTATTAGCGGAGGACCAATATTGCCATCAAAATTTAATTTGGTATGACATAGAAAAGAAAATATTCAAAATGGATAAGAGTAGGAGTTTTCCAGATTCGTTTATATTGGCAACTTGTATTGGGAGTCTTCTTCTCCTTGATGGAGATAATATGATTGATCCAAGGCAAAAGAAGAACAAAAGGAAGAAGAGGAAGAGGTAAAAACAATGGCGTTTCATGAATTTTTTTTTTTTTGGGGGCTTAATTGGCTGTCTTGGTATTGGTTTGCACAACTAGATTTTGTGAATTTTCATGTATGACTTGAGATAATTTTTTAAGTGGTATGCATTAGATTTTATAGGCTCTTTCTCTTTTCCAACTCAATTCTTTGATCATGCAATTTTTCCACACAATGACTTCAATACTATCATAGTTTTTTTTTTTTTTGGTGCTAGGTTTCATTACACTTTTAACTATTTTGGTGGTTAGCGGTTACATAAATATTATTGAACAAATACACAAAGAGGCTTTTTTATTTTTATTTTTTTGGTTTATTGTCACAAATTTTCACTCACTCTAGTATGAGGTTTATATGTTTTTTTCACAAAAATTGCACATTTAAAACTACTAATACGGCCATAATCATAAGGCTGGCTACAAAAATGAATGTTATTTCAATGTTCATTTTTTGTGATGAGACTTATAAACTTAAAAATTATTTCACCCATAACATTTCAACGCTATTTTGATGTTCATTTTTGGAGTTAGCCTTAGAAACTTTTGGTTGTATCAATAGTTTGCAAATGCACAATATTTGTGGACAAACGTATAAGTCTCAAATTGAATTAAATATTTTAAATTTCATTCACAAAATACCTAGGGGTGTGATTAGTGTTATGCGTTTGTGGATGAAATATTTTTTTTATCACCCCTAAGTATTTTGTAATTGAAAAATATAGTAATCTCAAATTATAATGGATCGAAATTATTAATATTTACCACAACTAGCCTCTGACCACGTGCGTGGTCAGTGGCTCTTCTATTTTTTGGGATAAAGGTTAATAATTTGCATTCATTATAAATTAGAATTACTAAATTTTTCAATCACAAAAAAACTTAGGGGTGTGATGAGTATTATGTATTTGTAAGTGAAATAATTTTTTCATCACACTCCTAGATTTTTTTGTGATTGAAAAATTTAGTAATCTCAATTTATAATGGATGCAAATTATTAACCTTTATCCCAAAAAATAGAAGAGCCTCTGAGCATGCGCATGAGCGTGTGCTCAGAGGCGTGTGCTCAGAGGCTAGCTGTGGTAAATATTAATAATTTCAATCCATTATAATTTAGGATTACTATATTTTTCAATTACAAAATACTTAGGGGCGTAATGAAAAAAATATTTCATCCACAAACGCATAACACTCATTACACCCCTAGGTATTTTGTGATTGAAATATAAAATATTTAATCCAATTTGAGACATACGCTTGTCCACTAGTATTATGCATTTGCAAACTATTGATACAACCAAAAGTTTCTAGGGTTAACTCCAAAAAATGATCATCAAAATAGCAATGAAATGATATGGGTGAAATAATTTTTAAGTTTATAAATCTCATCACAAAAAATGAACATCGAAATAACATTCATTTTTTGTAGCTAGCCTTATGACACTTCTAGCCATATTTAGTAGTTTTAAATGTGCAATTTTTGTGAACAAAAAAAAAAAAACATATAAACCTCATATTAGAATGAGTGAAAATTTGTGACAATAAACCAAAAAAAAAAAAAGCCTCTTTGTGTATTTGTTCAATAAAATTTATGTAACTACTAACCACCAAAATAGTTAAAAGTGTAATGAAAACTAGCACCCAAAAAAAAAAAAACTATGATAGTATTGAAGTCATTATGTGGATACTTTTACTTACAGACCTAAGAAAGTAAATTGCATTCTATTAAACTCAAATATTTGGGAAGTCCACACGATCACATGCAAAGCCCACACAATCACATGCGAATCAAAGTTTTTTTTTTTTTTTTTTAATTTATGTTAACATAATTTTTTGCATAACTTATAAATAGGAAAAAAAAAAAGAATAAAATCAAGATAGATATTTTTTTTATGGGAAATACTGAAACTTTATTGAATAGAAGAGGCTAAGTTACATAGCTTCCCGAAACACAAGGGAATCAAGAAAGGGTGGGCTTTCCTCTATCCAAGTTACAAATTCACTAATTCCTATAGCATGTCGTGCTAAAGTATGTGCTACTTGGTTAGCTGTCCGTCTCACATGTTGAAATTGAGTTCGTCGAAAGGCTTGCAGTCGATGAAGAGTTCCTCCAATGATGTCCAGAATTGAGACCTGGGGTGTAATGGTACCACATAGAGCATTAGAGGCTACCTTCGAGTCTATCTCAAATATCACCTCCCTGACCCCAACGTCCCATGCAAAGGAGACACTTCATTCGCGGCTTTTGCTTCTACCTCCAATGGACCCAGTGGTAAAGGAAAATGTTTACTTAAAGCAGCTATCATTGATCCCTCATAGTCACGTATTATAACCCCAATGCCGATGGTGTGAAGGTCTAAAAAGATTGTGGCGTTGATGTTGGCTTTGTACCATGGGTGGGATGGTGGGATCCAATGAGTATCTGCATGTTCCTTGAAAAGAGGCCGAGTAAGGTGAGCTAGCTGGAATTCATTGAGGATGGAGCGAGCTTTATGGATAATCTCATGGCAGGTCTATCTAGTGGAACCAAGCCTTGCCTTGTTATGGTTGTACCATATGCACCACGCTATTATGATAATGAGCTCAATCAAATTGTTACCCATGTGTTGCAAAAAGATTAGATACTGGAGAAGATCAACAAACTCTCTGAAGCTTACACCCGTAGCATCAAAACATATTCCCATGGCCATCCAAACTTCATGTGCTTTGGTACAATCCCAAAACAAACGCCCACTTGTTTCCTTTGCCAGTCCGCATGCTTCAAAGTTTGCATTGTCAATCACTCCGCGACAGCAAAGGTTTACCTTCATAGGGATAATGTTACGGCTTACTTTCCATGCAAAATTTTTCAGATTGTTAGGTATACCGAGGCTTCAAATTGTTTGCCAAAACCGTCCGATCATATCATTGGTCGAGGCCCCCTCCATGGTTGCGTTTGGTGATGAGCCAATGGCCACCTTGTAGGCGCTATCCACCATGAAATTTCCTTTAGCTGTATAGGCCCAAACCATGCAGTCATGAGTGCATCAATGGCTCCGTGGGATGCTTAGAATGGTCTGAGCTTTAGTAGGTAGGAAAACCTGCTTGATCAAAGCATCCTTCCTCGCGCCTTTTGCTTCATCGATAAGCTCGGAGACAGTGGAGTCAATGTGGAGCGCATTTGCCAGGGTGGCGGGGCGAAAAATGGATGGTTGTGGGATCCATCTGTCTTTCCACACTCAGATAGTAGTGCCATCACCCACCTACCAACGATGGCCAGCATCAACTATGTGTTGGGCTGCCATGATGCTTCACCATGCATAGAAAGGTTGTCGGCCAAGCTCTGTATGAACAAAATCACTGTTAGGAAAATAACGAGCTTTGAGAACACAATATACCAGTGAGCGTGTGTTTTTCTGTAAACATCATCCTTGCTTTGATAGGAGTGCCAAGTTGAAAGCTCTAAGGTCTCGAAAGCCAAGTCCCCCATCCTTTTTAGGAGCACACATTTTATCCCAGCTCAACCACACCATCCTATTTTTGCCGTTGGATTGTCCCCACCAAAAGGTACAAACCATGCTAATTAGCTCGTCACATAAGGTATCCGGTAGCTTGAAGACACTCATCGTATAAATAGGTATGGCTTGAGCCACAGCTTTGATGAGGACTTCCTTCCTTGCTTGTGAGAGCCTCTTTTCTTTCCACCAGAAGAGTTTATTGTCTAGCCTCTCTTTTAGTGCGCAAAAGGTGTTTTTCTTAGATTTACCAACTAGGGAAGGTAATCCTAAGTAGGTTTCATGCTGTCTAATGACCTCCGCTCCAAAATGGTGTTGTATGTACTCCTTAGTTTTTTGTGGAGTGTTATGGCTAAAAAATAATAAGGTTTTCTCTCTATTGAGTTGTTGGCCAGATGCCTTTTCATAGGTATCCAAAATCTGTTCCAGGTGGCTACAAACATCACTGGTGGCTTGACAAAAAATGATACTGTCATCTACAAAGAAAAGATGTGATATCCAAGGGCCCTGTGGACAGGCGGCTATTCCATGCAATCCTCCATTTCTTGTGGCCTAATGGAGAAGAGCTGATAGTCCTTCTACACAAAATAAGAAAAGAAAAGAGGTATGGGGTCCCCTTGCCACAAGCCCCTTGTAGGGGTGATGTGGCCTCGAGGTGCACCATTAATTCAGACAGAATATGTAACTGAGGTAACACAAAGCATCATAATGTTCACCCATTTATTAGAGAAACCCATTTTCAACATAATATCTTTTAGACACCCCCATTCCACTCTATCAAAAGCCTTACTCATGTCGAGTTTCAAAGCCATCTCCCCTTGCTGCCCATTTCGTTTGTTGTTTAAGTAGTACATGGTCTCAAAAGCAACTAAAACATTACCAGTAATAAGTCGAGAAGAAATGAAAGCACTTTGATTTTCACTGACAATATCTAGAAGGAAACGCTTCAGTTTATTTGCTAGGACTTTGGAGGCAAGTCTAGAAATGCCATTACTCAAACTGATGGGTCTATATTGGGTTATCTTTGTAGGGTTCTTCACTTTTGGTATGAGCACGATATGGGTTTCATTAAAGTTGGGGGGAATAATTCCCAAGTTTAAAAAATCAAGTACAGCATTGGTGACACACTCACCTAATGAGGACCAAAAATGCTAATAAAAAAGTGGGGGCATGCCATCTAGGCCTGGTGATTTTTCGGGTGCATTTGCTTTATTGCTTTGTGGACTTCCTCAGCAAGAAAAGTTTGGCAGAGATACTCATTCATGGGGCCAGTGACAACAGATTCTATGGCCTCAAGTACTACTGCTATATCCGTTGGGCCATTGGTCTGAAAAATACTAGTAAAGTAATTTAAGATAACCCTTTCCATGATTTATTCATCTTCCTACCAAACCCCATTCTCATCAGTGATTCCCCGAATTGAGTTTCTCTCCTTACGGTTAGAAGCTTTTTGGTGAAAAAAGGATGTGTTCCAGTCACCATCAGTTATCCATAAGTGCTTGGATCTCTGATACCACATCGTGTTTTTTGCATCAAGCCAACAGTTAGGGGATTTGCGGACCTCATGAATTTTTGCATAATTTTGCTAGGGGTGTTGTTCCAAGAATTGTAGTGTGACCTCTAGCAGTTCAATCTGCCTCCTCACACGTCCAAATTCTGTTTTGTTCCATGCAGATAGGCGTGTTCTGCAGCTGTCCAGACAGTTGGAAATTTGGGCACCCTCCAACCTATATAAGCCCTCCATCCATGTTTCTTTAACAACCTCAGTGCAACGTGAGTCTTTAAGCAACGTCGCTTCAAAACGAAAAGGTGGTGGTAGCGTTTTTTGCATGGTTTCAAAGTTGGTAGACAGACCGCAAGCATGGAGTGGTCAAATGTGGACATCGATAGATGGTGCACCACAGTTTTAGGGAAAGTTCTCTTCCATGCAGCAATAGCAAGGGTTCAGTCTAGGCGAATGTGGATATAACCTTTTGTAGGGTGGTTCCGTGACCATGTGAAATGAGAGCCTATGTGACCTAAATCCTAGAAACCACAGCATGAGAAGGCAGAACGGAATCAGTCCATTTGTTTGGTTGAACGTAAGCTTCCACCCGCCTTTTCCTTATAGCTAATAATCTCGTTGAAGTCACCCAGACATAGCCACGACGTTGTATTGTGCAGCCAAGTGATTTAAGCAAAGTCCATGTCTCCTCACGTTTGCTTGTATCGGGATGGCCATAGAAGCCAGTGAGCTGCCATTTCAGACCTATATCTGCACAAACTATATGGGCATCAATAAACCAACGTGAAAAATTTTGGACATGTACCTGAGTGTTTGGTTTCCATAAGAATGCCAAGCCACCGCTCAAGCCATCAGAAGAGACCACCAAGCCTTGGTTGTAATCCCAACTCTATTTCATGTTATTTAGTTGCTTAGTGGTAAGTTTAGTCCTCATCAAGAAGACACAAATGTGAGCTTTTTTATTCCATGCTCTCTTAAGAGCATTAACTGTTCGAAGGTTCCCAAGCTCCCGACAGTTCTAAATTAGGATACTCATTGTTTTCGACGGTGCTGCCAAGCAGCCACCGTCGATCCTAAATTGTCTGCCATGAGCTTACCCAAGGTTTTTGCTTCATTGTCGAAAAGTTTCTGTTTCTTATCATTGAGTACGTCTACATGGGAGTGTTCTGCATGGTTTTTATGTTATGGGCCCAAAAGTTGTCCACTAGATTCACTTGTGTCCATTATATGTTTAAGTGGGCCTAGTCTACGCCAAGTGCCAAGTAGTGGGCTAGTGTTCACTATTGGGGTGGAGTGTGTGGGGCTGGTGGTTGTTTTCTATGTTTTTGGAAAGTTAGGCGGTTTCTCTATGATGTAAGGGTCAGGTATAGGGTAGGGAGTGGTAGCGTGGGTGTCAAGTATGGGGTAGGGAGTGTCGGGGTGGGTGGTAGTTAATATGTTTGTGTTTTCTTTTGATGGGATGGCTGACTTTGTGGAGTTCAAAAAGGGAAGTAATGAAGTTTCCGTAACTATACTTGGTGCCAGCTGTTTGAGTGGGTTTTGAAGGTTTGAGTTAGGAAAGAAATTCAAGGCTTTGTCAATCTCCGTGATATGCTCATTAAACTGATTTAGGTCAGATAGGATCTCCGTGTTTGTTGGCACAGTATCGAGAATTGTTGCATGTATCATGGTAGCGGTAGGTTGTATGGTGCTGATCGGTTCCGGTTGTAGGTGTGTGTTTTTTGCCACCGGCAGCGATGGTCGTATGGAGGGGGTGTGGGTTGGTGAGGTCGTGGTGGTACTGAGGGTTTTGTCATTTTGGTATGGACAACTTGCGATGGCTATACGTTAGTCATGGTGGCCCACAACCATGGGCCGTACTATTGTTCATCATTGTTCAGAGTTTCACCCCTATCGGACCAGAGTTTGCAGTCTCCCTCGTCGTGATTCATAAAGCCACACCAATAGTAGAAGATGGGCATGCGCTCATATTGAAGTGAAATTCAATGGGGTTCCGAGTATCCCATATCGACGTAGCGCCCTCAGCAAAGAGGTTGAGTGATATTAATGTTGACGCGAACTCGAAGGTAACATCCACGGCAATCTCCAGTCGATGAGGCATCAACCTGTTCAACCTTGCCAAGAGTATTTCCTACAGCTACGACGTTGTTTTTGTTCATATGACTAAGAGGAAGGTCATGGATTTGGATCCAAAACAAAGCGGTGTCAAAATTTGCATCATCCATCGATTCTATCGCACCAGGTTTGTATAGACCTATTAGGTATTTTGTCAAAAGACCAAGGCCCCTAAGAGAGGACTTTTTGCGTGTCGGCTTTGTCGGCAATCAGTAGCAGTACTTTTTTGACGTAAGATCTCGAATCTCAAAATCTTTTACAAAGCGCCACATGCTCTTTAGCATATGCGAGAGTGCTTCCATGTTAACTCGGCGCTTGGTAAAGAGTTTCGCTACAAGTACTCTGCTAATGCATTTCGGTAGGTTATTTTGGGGCTATGGCCATTTTTTTAAAACACTTCTTCCTATGAAGTTTATTTGTGTTTGACTTCTTTTATCTTATTACATGAAGAAATGTAAATGCGAGACTATACTTTTCTCAAACATCACTCTTTCAACATTATGTAAATTTAAGATTTTGATTTAATTGCAGTGTGTGAGGCGTAGTTGATTCAAGAATCAGATGCGCGCATGTGGCTTGAGTTCAAGATTACTTGAGGAAGACTTTGGGTTGCTATAGAATTCTCTTATATCTCTTTGACTTATACTTTTTTATTAGTTATTCTTTGATTTTAATTTATTGTTATTTGAATAAAGTTTGCATAGTTTCAAAATATAACTTTGTAATATGGAGTCTATATATATAGAATCTATCATGAGTTCCTTAAAAAAAATTGTCAGTCATGAATATCATATTTTTGAGTAGTTAATAACGCTGCCTTATATTCATGGTTGATTCTTTTTTTCTTTTCTTTTTTAAGGACATTATATTGATAATTGATGAATGGTGGTTAGATCCCAATTTCTCCATGATGATCAATTGGGGCATTTATCAAACCTATCAATTTGACGAAATCAACTCAACCCAACCCAACACCTTGATCTAGTTTGAGTTGAAAGTTTTTTCAACCAATTTGATCAAATTCGACTCATCATGCATATGAGTTTAATTTATTATCCTTATTTTAAAATTTGAAATTTGATTGATTTTGGAATTTTGAAAATTAGTTTTGATGAATTTGGAAATTTGGAATATAATTTAATCATATTATATGAATTGTAATAATTTATTAAAAAACGTGTTTAAATAATTAATGAAAAGTCAATTTTTACAAAGCATAAAACATGTATGCCCAACCCATCAAACCTGATTGAATTGGGGTTAAGTTAGTTTCTGATGAGGTCGAAGAAGCAAGGAAGGTCAGGAAGAGGGCAGGGAGGTTCACAATCTTAAACGATACCTTGTATAAGAGAGGCTTTGCCATGCCCTACCTGAGGTGTGTCAACGAGGAGGAGGCCAAATATGTTCTGAAGGAGATCCACGAAGGGATTTGCAGAGATCATACAGGCTCAAGTTCCCTGGTCAGAAAAGTTATCCAAACGAGTTACTTCTGGCCTACCCTGTAGAAGGACGCAAAGGAGTTCGTCAAGAAATGTGATAAATGCCAGAGGTTTGGTAACGTCCAGCACATCTCGTCTGAAAAATTGACGATAATATCCTTCCCGTGACCATTTGCTCAGTAGGGACTTGACATCATTAGCCCATTACCCCAAGGAAAAAGACAAGTAAAATTTTTACTAGTTTCTATTAATTATTTCACAAAATGGGTTGAAGCAGAGGCACTATCAACCATCACGGAGGTGAAGGTTCAGAGCTTTGTGTGGAAGAACATAGTTTGCCGATTCGGGATACCACAGATGATCATATCAGATAACGGGCACCAATTTGATAGTCAGCGTTTCAGGGAATTCTACTCGAGGCTAAGGATCAAGAACCAGTTCTCATTTCCTGGTAACCCCCAGGCTAACGGCCAGACCAAAGTGACGAATAGGACCCTACTCAAGATCATCAAGGCTCAGTTGGACGAAGCAAAGGGTGCATGGCTGAAAGAGCTGCCTAACGTTTCGTGGGCGTACAAGACTACAGCAATAACCCCAACAGGAGAGACCCCCTTCAGTCTCACCTATGGCACTAAAGCAATCATTCCAGTCAAAGTAGGAGTCACTAGTTTAAGACGGGAAGCTTTCCACGAAAGCAGCAATGACGATCAACTGAGAGTCAACTTGGATTGCTTAGATGAATCCAAAGACAGAGCATCACGCAAGATGGTGGAATACCAACAGAAGATGTCTGAGTACTGCAATAGAAGAGTAAAGCTCAGACGACTTGATATTGGAGACCTCGTCCTATGCAAAGTCACACCTGCCACCAAGAACCCAACTCAGGGGAAGCTTGGCCCAACCTGGGAAGGACCCTACTGAGTCACCCATTATTCCAGGAGAGGTAGCTATCACTTGGAAATGTTGGACGGGAGGAACTTGCCACGACCATGGAATATCAAGCATTTGAAACAATACCATCAGTAGGACGAATGTATTCATGTTTGAAATAAAGCAATAAAAGAACTATTCAACCAGTGTGATGCATGTAAAAAAAAAAAAATTGGCCAAGTAACAAGATTCCGAATCGACGGATGTAAGTTACTGACAAAGCCAAAGAGTGACAAAATCCCCTTAATAGGTGTAAGTCAGGAAAAATTGGCTAAGTAACAAAATTCCGCATAGACGGATGTAAGTTACTAACGAAGCCAAATAGTGACAAAATCCCCTTAATGGGTGTAAGTCATGAAAAATTGGCTAAGTAACAAGATTCCGCATAGACGGATGTAAGTTACTGACAAAACCAAATAGTGACAAAATCCCCTTAATGGGTGTAAGTCACGAAAAATTGACTAAGTAACAAGATTCCGTATAGACAGATGTAAGTTACTGACGAAGCCAAAGAGTGACAAAATCCCCTTAATGGGTGTAAGTCACAAAAACATTGGCTAAGTAACAAGATTCCACATAGATGAGTGTAAGTTACTGACGAAGCCAAAGAGTGACAAAATCCCCTTAATGGGTATAAGTCATAAAAAAATTGACTAAGTGACAATCTGCCTAGAAGGATGTACGTTAGTGACGAATCAAGGCCCCTTTAATGGGTATAAGTCACAACGACAATTTCAACTAAGCAATAACAATGTAAGTTATTGACACAGAAGAGATAATTAAAGAAATGAAGTAGACAGAAATCACACGAAGTCACAAGGTATCGCACAAGGCAGAAATGTAAACAAGTGAGTATAGAATTTCTGATATAATCAAAGGCCCAAAAACAACAAGCAACCAGCATTGTTCCAATATTATAATTAAAGGCCCATAAACACTAGGCAAAAATATTGTTCTTAAATTAGAATGAAAATATTGTTCTGAAAGAGGATTGAAGAAGCCCAAAATGTACCGGGCACCTAAACAAAAAAAAAAGAAAAAATAAATAAAGGGGAAAACATAAGGCAAGTTCAAGCAGTAGCCACATCGTCACCATCTTGAGGAGGCAGGGGAGCATCTATAGGAGCATCTTCAACAAGAGCATTGGATTGGGAGGCCTTGTCCACTGCCATCTCCTGATCTACCACCTCCATGTCCAGATTCTCCAGGTCTACTCTGGAGGGGTGTTTGACTAGGTACCGATGAAGGAGCTCGAAGCCCTTGTAGTACTAGCTGAAGAATACAGTGTTGTACTCCTCAATTTGCTGGAACGCCTCAACGGCCTTGGCAGCAACAGTCTTCACCCTCTCCTTCGCAGCCTGGAGTTGCTCATCCTTCTCCAAGGTAAGCTGCCTCTCTGCCCTAAGGTTGTTTCCCAAAGCCCTGGCCTTTTCCTTGATGGTGTTGGCCTCATCCATAGCAACAATGAGATCCTTTTTCAGCTTGGAATTTTTTGCCTCCAGAGCCTCCACCCTGGATACCGCCGAAGCAATTTTGGTCTCATAAGTAAGGTATTCAACAGTAAGGTGAAGACTCTCCCCCAGCACCTGAGAAGGAAAATCCAAAATTCAGGACGATGCAAAAGGGGAAAGAAAAGGAAAAGGGTAAAATTGCACAAATACTATACTTGGAAGAGCTTGTGGATGTGACAACCCATTAACTCATGAGAAGGCAACCTAAGAAGACCCCTAGCTCCTCAGCAGAAAAAGACTTTTGTGCCCTCGCTAGTGCAAGGCTAGCATCGTCAAAAACAGTAGACAAACAAGAATCGGCCTTGTCCTTCCCTTTGTTGTCCACACGGCGCTTCTTCTAGATAGGAGTGATTTCTTCCACTGAGGTAGCCGGGGAGGCTGTCCTCGAGGGTTCAGTGACGGGGGCAGGAGGAGTGACGGAGACACCCTTCCCCACTACCTGCACCGTTTTCTTCCCGATGTTGGAGAGGGGCTCGTTCTTCTTGCCCCTCATCTTCACATACACACATACATCCCCTGGTTAAATTTGGTCATCATCCCTAGAACGAAACACTTGTTAAAAAAAAAAAAGGGAGAGGAAAGGAATAGCAATGATGAATTTGACAAACACTTACTCTTTTTCTCCTCAATTTCTATAATTCGCAGGACGAAAGCGGAGCGCTCTGGACCAAGGCAATGAAGAGCTAAAGTCCGAGGGTCGACTTGATCTTCAAAGTCTTCAATCGTCCTCGCGTACTTGATGGCTGCTTCAACACGTTGCCTATATCTACTCTTAAGTTTTGGCCGCTGCTTAACTACGCACAAGACAACAAATAAGAGGGTTAGCAGAGACGATACACAAAAAAAAAAAAAAAATAATAATAATAAAATAAAGGAGAAAAGGACTGGCAAGGAGTGACGCACCTAGACTTGGGGTTCTCCACCAACGGAGCAACCTAGGGATTTCCCCCTAAACTTCATCAGAATTGGTCTCCCAATCATCCCTAGAGACAAAGAAGAACCGAGACTTCCAATATTGGAATGACGAGGGTAGGCCCCTAACGATCCTAGCATCCCTGACCTAGGGCACGAGCTCATAGTACCCGTATTCTTTTGATTCCTTCAAACAGTACAAGTAGGTGAATTCGTCCACCCTATCATATGTCCCTCAGTAGTAGCTAGCCATATTTCCATACAACTTGAAAGTTCAAATAGCATATAAAACACTATGAACATTTAGACCCTCAATTTACAAATTACCAATTCAAGTTTAATATCAAACAAATTATGTGCGGAAAATGAACATAAGCTTATAACAGAATCAATAAACAATCTAAACCAAATAAAATCACATCCACAGCAGAAATTAAATGGCAAAGATTAAGGGAAGAGAGATGCAAACACAAGGACAACACAACGATGTGTTATCGAAGAGGAAACCAAAGCCCTCAGCGTAAAACCTCTTCGCCGCCCTCCAAGCGGTCAAAAATCCACTAAAGAATGTAGTTGGGATACATGGACAACAGTAGACCCTCTAAGCCTAATCTACCCAGTGTACCTAAGCCTTCCAAGCTCCTACTCCAACGAGGTTACGCCAAACCTATTTCTTCTTTAGCTTCCCAGATTCCACTATAGCCTATAGCATCAACCAATATCAATTGGTCCCTTCTTAACTGCTACCTAAAGTACCAAAAAGCCTTCTAACATATATGGGTATGGTGAGAAAAGGTTTTGGGTAATGTGCCTCTCAAGGATCTAACAATGGAGAGGGTGAGAGTAGAGGAATTTGAAGAGTCTTTATGTAAAGATTGTGGATAAGTCAATCTTGTTTTCTCTAGAGTTTCTCTCTCAAAAATTCTCTCTAGAAGCTCTCTACATTTCGTGGGAATAAGTGGTATTTATACTAGGGTGAGAAAGGAATGCGAAGAGTCAGTTTTTCCAAAACAGAGCTGGCTGGCGACTTGGCCTCGCGGCTTGACTGAGTCGCAAGTTCAAGCCGCGAGCTAACTAAATGGCCAGGCTGGACTTTTTGATGTGTAGTACAACAGCTGGCAGACGGTTCAATTTTTCTGCACGCTTCACTCGTATGCATCTTCTAGCGGCTTGCCCGTTGCGAGCTACCTGCGAGATCCAGTCGCAAGTCTCTGCTTCACTGCACAATCTTGAGCATTTCTTCACACTCTCTCACACACTACCCTTACATGATTCCCACATAAATACAGGGCTTCTAAGTGCTGAATTACAAGCAAATTGGCACAGAATAAAGCCAACAAAATGGTTGATAAATTTCAACCTTACACAACTGACCACTATCCTCCATGAGTTTGGCATAAGTTGCCCAGGAGCAATATTGAAGTGGTTTGAAAGCCCCATGATGAAAGGTAGACGGGGAATCTCAATCCACACAGGAAAGTGGCCTGGTAGAAGCACACCTCCCTACGTGAGAAGTGACGGCTCGTTCCTTGATGCGAGGACGATGAACCCTAACTCTCTCGGGAAATTGAAACCTCTAGGTGAACCTAGAGAAGGTCTCGATGTCTAAGCTACACTCTTCCCCAAGGGCAGAAAAAGCCCTAACCTCCCTTGAGCCAAAAACCATTCGGTCTTCCTCCACCCCCACAGGGTCGTTGCTAGATGATAGCCTTGTCTCATGCTCACTAGATCTTATCTCTGACATCCCTCTTTGCTCGATCACCAAACCTTCGAACCAATTAACTGACTGACGTAACAGGGGGAGCAACTCAACCAACACCACACTAAGATTGTTACCCTCAAAGACAAAACCTTTAATCGAAGGAGAGAAGGAGCGAGAAACACCTAAGGAAGCCCCCAAACGTGCAAAGAGGAACGAAACAGAAGGGCAAACTATCCTAACCTCAGAGCTACTAACCATGGAAACCCAAAAAACCAAAGAAAGAGAGACAAATCCTAAAAAGCCCCAAAGCAAAAACAGAAAAGAAATCAAAAACCAAGCACAATCTATTTATACCACAAAAAAGTGAAGGAAAAGGGAAAAGAGAGACATACCTCAAAGAAAGCTCAACCGCAGAATGCAAAAGTTCAAAGAAAATCGCAAAGTGGATTGGAGAAGTAGGAGCACAGAGCAATGATTAAGAGATAGTTGGAAAAAGTGAAAGGGAAAGTGGAAAGAGAGGAAGTTTAAAAACTAGGCACAAAGAAACTGAAATTCACTAGAAACCCAAGAGTCACATAAAATGAGCATTAACTCCCCCAGTCAGAACGCGCCACGTGACCATGATGTGTGTGGCACCGCCACTATGCATTAATTGTGGAACGATACCCCAAGAGCCATGTTTGGGCAAAAGAAACTTTTCATTTTCTTATGGTCGTCGTGACACGCCATAACAACCATAGAACCTAAGGGGGCAGCTGATGGGACAGACGAACTCTTTTCTCGGATGACCTCATCAAATATATTCGCCCACCTCGACACTATATGGACGAAGGCAAGCAAGTCATTAATAAGAAGATTCAATACCCTAGGCAGTTGCCAACTAGCTGTCAGACCATTGGGGCCTCATCAAAATTCGTATTAATAATCCCTAAGGCGTTACAGGAAGAGCACTAAAACCACATTTAAGGCCCCAACGGCTAGAAATTATGAAGCTATTTATATATACATTAGAGGAAAAGGAGGTAAAGAATTCTTTTATCCCAAATATACTTTTATACAAATATTTCTAATATTCAAAGCTTTCTTATTCCTCTCAAAAAACCTCTATACGCTAACTTTGGCATCGGAGACGTTGTGGCAAGCACCACACCGGTGACCACCTTAGGAAAGCCTTTGTTCTACATTCACAGGAATCTTGACGAGGATTCAACTTCATCTGGACAAACCTACAAGATTGACGATCTACGCATCATCAATTTCTACACATGTGATGAGTTGGGTTGGGTTAGGAATTTCCCAATCTATGACACCTCTAATGGTCAATAATGACACAAAATTCTCTTGAAAACATTAATAGAGGTTCTTAATGCTCTATTTGTTTTATTGTAAAATATTTTCAAATATAAACTATTTTACATGTAAATTTTTTACAAATAGAATATTTTAAGTATAATATTTTCAGATGTTTTGTATGACACGTAAAATTTTTCAATCACAAACAACCAAAATCGGTGGCTTACTAGACTGATGACCCGGCCACCGAATTTTTGGGAAGGTGAGGGTGGGGGGAGCCATGGTGTATTTTTGTAAAATATTTTACAAAAAATTTAAAAGTAAAACATTTTACAAATAATTTTACTGTCAACGACAAACATTTTATGTTGAAATAAATGGGGAGTAAAAAACATTGGGGGGAGCCCAATATTTTTTACGCTACCAGCCCGCGCGCCTAGAGTTGTGGTGGTGGTATTAGTCAAATTAAGACATCAGAAGTTTAATCCGAAAATTGCATTTGCGCTAATCTTGTATTCTTTTTCTATGTGAAAAGTATAATGAAAGGACCCCAGCAGAAGCATGGATGGACACTCAGTTTTCTGACTATGGAAACGTCAACCAACATTTAACGTCAATAGTTTTTGGCCCCAAGTTCATGTCCTCTAGACTCTACCAATTAAGCCCCACCGAGGTACACTTTTGACCTTCCTTCTTTCTCTCTAATACAATTTATTATTTTGTATAAGTTAGAAATGTTTGAAGATTTTTGATATGTTTCAAATCTGTGTAAATTTTTCAAGGATTTTGAACTAGCCAAGACTTTAGCAAGGCCAGGATCACCGTTTCTTGATGACTTGTCCAAGGCAAAGAATTTCTCAAATGAGGGATATGGGTCGGTTCCACGAGTTTATGTTGGTTGCGATCAGGACTTAGTAATAACTGTGGAATTTCAGCAAGGGTTGATTAAAAATGGAGAGCCTGAAGACGTGATGGAGAGTAAAGGTGCTGATCATATGCCAATGTTTTCAAAGCCAGACGAACTTTGCCATTGTCTTCTCGAGATAGCACATATATATGCTTAAATATTGTTTACATGCTTTAATTTCATTGATAAACTACTAAGATACCAAGTTTGAGGGATTGTTATCCACTAATAATTTGTGATACTCCATTTTAATGCCTTTGAATTTTATTTTCCCCCCCAAAATCAAGAAGGTTTTGGCCGTTCTTAGTGTTTCTACTTGTTTATCTTATGTTAACACTTTATAGAATTATTCTTTCTTTTATTTTGTTCGACAAGGTAATACAGTCGTTTTACTGAATATATCTTCATTTCCTGCAAAAATGAAAAATGTGATAGGTGTATATATATGCACGGATTTGCTGCATAGGAATAGTGTTGTAGAATGTCTTCGAGCTAGGCCTATCTTATCTATTCCTCCTGTATTGTTGTAATTAACAAATTGAAAAACATATTGAGAATTTTCAAATTATAACTGAGTTAAATTTCACCTTAGAATTCCTATATTCTAAACACCCCCATAATTGATTTGAGGTTGATCAAGTTATTGTTAAGAGTAAACCAAAGACAAAGTAACTATCATTTATCTAAGAAACGATAAGTCATGACACTGAAAAAAAATAGTTCAAAGTAAATCATATTGAAATTAACTTTTAAAATCTTCTTGAATTTCCTGAACAATGGACTAAAGTTCAAAATACTATTAACATAACTGAGATATTTTTTTAAATTTTTGCTCACTAAGGAAAAACTCTAGCTCTCCCCCCTAAATTTCCTACTTATTTTATTTGGTTTTTACTTTTTATCTACAATATTTTCAACAAAAAAAAAAAACTAGATAAATTGTTCCCACCCAGACACTTAACGTTTACATGTTTATCTTGAGATTATTGCGGGAAACAAAAGTAAAAGAAACATAAAAGGTGATCATGTCTTATTGTGAAAAGCACACAAATTTTATGACTAGTAATAACTTAATTTAGAGAAATTTTTAAATTTGTGTGAAATAACAATTGACCTTATAATTCACAGGCGGAAAATGTAATTTATCCTAATTTGTTTGAATAATACGCACTATAATTTTGATTATAGATGAATTAAGTTGGACCAAATTATTATAAAGGTATTTGGTCCAACTTAACAAAATTATTTATTTTCTTCCCTTTTTATTTTTTGGTAGAAAAAAAGAGAGTATATGTTGAAGGAGAGATAATGGTGTCTCTTACAATGCTGCGTGAGTGTTCCCATAAATGAGGCAGATACAAGGGACAAAATTGGCCTATGCCCTTTTAAAAAAAAAAAAACAATCTAGTATTTTACCCCATTTTCCAATCTAATTAGGAAAATATCCCTCCTTTGAAACTCGATTTTCTTAAAATCGAGTTAAGCCCTATAGTGGCGTTTTTAAGGAGCCTATAGTGACGTTTTCAGGATCTATAGTGGTGTTTTGTAACTCGAGCTCCAAGAACTCGAGTTATAGGTAAAAAAAAAATAAAAAAATTTGCCTATAACTCGAGTTCATGGAGCTCGAGTTCCAAAACGCCACTATAGGTCCTTAAACCTTCAAATACGAAGAACATTCAAAGAGGAATCATCCAAATCATATTCCTAGATCTTCAAATTCACTGGACTCAAGCTCAAAAGCCTCCAGAAACCTCAACAAACCATAAATCAACGAAGCTCTACGGATTCAAGCCTCTAAAGCACCGAAGAACTTCCACCACAAATCTTCGAAGACAAAGAACACACCAAGAACACGAAGAACACGAAGAACATAAAGAACAAAGGATTTCTAACAAGCTCATAGCCAGAGATTCCTTGTAATTCTGTTTCAAAGGTTTTCGATCCATTCTTCAGCCAAATTGAAGTATATTTGGTGTTCGAATCAAAATCACACCACCAAAATTCTAATCTACAAATCTTTCAAGGAGATCGAATCAGAGGATCACTCTTTTGTAATTACAGAGAATTGTACTACACATTCATCAACACAAATTCGCATTTGTGAAACTATTTTACTTGTTTGATTTATTTTGAACTAGAAATTTAGTCGTCCACATATTCTGGCACGCCCAGTGGGACATCTCTGCCTCTCATCTCATTCTCCTTCAAAGAAAGAAATCTTCATCACCTTGCTACCAACTTCAATGGCCTCTAGCAAGAACATTCAAGCTTCAACAATAGCTACTTCAACTAAACTTGGTACGGCTACCACCAACAACTGCATTGGTGTAATCAATTGTAGCCAACCCAAAGCAAACAATCAAGTTCAATCTCAATCAACCAAGGAATCCAAGGTTCAGGCAATCATCTCCTTAGACCCTCTTACAAGAAACAAGGTCATCAACAAGGACATCTCCACCTTGGAACACCTCAAGTATGGGGGCAAATCCCCTTCTTCCTTCAGGAGAAGTTGGTCACATGATTTCTCTCCCATTAAAGGGAACCTAAAAGATGAGATTTCACGTACTCACTTCAAATCATTTCCTTCTCCATCATCTTGGGAAGTTGTATCAGTCATGATGACTAACACCTCTACCATGGAAGAAAAGATGGCCGAAATGGAGCAAAGTGTCGTCCTTCTCACAAAAGCACTTGAAGATAAGGACCTCCAAATTGCAACTCTAATGAACAAACTCGAAGTACAAGATCTTGGTGAATCAAGCCATGGTCATAAATTCACATCTGCAAAGGATGACGAAGGGAGAGAAATTGAAAACACTCCCCAACGAGAACAATCTACTTCGGTTGCTTTGTTGTCAGTCCAACAATTACAAGACATGATAACAAATAGCATCCGAGCACAATATGGAGGTTCTTCTACAAGTTCTCTCACATATTCAAAACCTTACACAAGGCGCATTAACAGTATGAGAATGCCAAATGGGTATCAACCCCCCAAGTTCTTGCAGTTTGATGGCAATGGAAATCCTAAACAACACATTGCCCACTTTGTGGAAACTTGTGAGAATGTAGGGACTCAAGGAGCTCTCCTTGTAAAGCAGTTTGTCCGTTCACTCAAGGGGAATGCCTTTGATTGGTACACAGACTTAATACCCGAGTCAATTGACAGTTGGGAGCAACTTGAAAGAGAATTCCTTGACCGATTCTATAGCACGCGTCGCACTGTGAGCATGATGGAGCTAACCAATACCAAGCAATGGAAGGATGAGCCCGTCATTGATTACATCAATCGGTGGCGTTCTTTGAGTCTAGATTGCAAGGATAGACTTTCTGAAATATCTGCTGTAGAAATGTGCATCCAAGGCATGCATTGGGGACTTCTTTACATCCTTCAAGGGATAAAGCCTCAAACATTTGAAGAGTTAGCAACTCGTGCGCACGACATGGAGTTGAGCATTGCTAGTCATGGAAGTACAAACCCTCCTATACTTGAGGAAAGCAAAAAGGAAGTAAGGAAAAATGAAAGGAATGCAAAATTCAGCCTCAAAGACTCAATGGTTGTTAACACTGCCGAAGTCAAGGTTCCAAGAAGAGGAGCAAATGTAAATGAAAAACGGCTTGAAGGATGGCAAAAGAACGAGGTGCGTCGTCTAACTTTTAAGGAACGTGAGCAAAAAGTATATCCATTCCCCGATGAAGATGTGCCAAACATCTTAGAACAATTATTGCAATTGAAGCTGATTGAATTGCCAGAATGCAAGCGACTAGAAGACATGGGGAAAGTTGATGACCCTAACTATTGCAAATATCATCGCATCATTGGCCACCCAATTCAAAAATGCTTTGTCTTCAAAGAACAAATCATGAAGCTCGCCAAAGAAAACAAGATTGATCTAGGCTTTGATGAAGTTGTTGGGTCAAACCACGTGACCATTGCTTGTGATGTACTTCCAACTCTCGGGCAAGGGGCAAACATCAACGAAGTTTACAAATTGATTGACAATGATGACATAAGGATCGACCCCATCAATGGGAAGTTCCTTAAACACTTCTACACTTGAAAAAACCGAGGATTGCTCCTCGGTAAGAGCTTAAACTGCCCACTGCAACGCTGCAAGGGTACATGATGTCTTCCCATTGCCTTTGAAAGCGTACCAATAAGGAGAAATTAATCCCAATCTATGTCACCAATTGCTAGTGTGGCATAGTGGTTGGATGCCCATGTCGCCCTTGAGAGGTCTCGGGTTCGATTAGTGGTGATACCCACTATTACACGCTGAGCCCCCCTTTTTACAAAAATAAACAAAAAAAAAAGAGAAAAAAAAAAGAGAAGAAAAAAAGATAACAAAAAAAAAGGGATAACAAAAATAACAAAAAAAAAAGGAGATAACAAAAAAAAAACATCAAAAAAAAAAAAATCATAAAAAAAAATCATTCAATAAAAATCTGTTGAACTACGTGATGATTTGATCCCTCTCCGGGGTACGTAGGCAGCTTAGTACTTGTCATTAAGCTCAGTCACATCTAAAGAAGAAGAATTGCCAGTCTAGCTTGAGGAGCTTTCCAAAGGTCATCAATATGCTTTTGAGATCCCTTTGATTGGCGAGCGTTGCTTAAGATCAGTGAATTGCTCACTACATGATGCTTGATGATCATTGTGGTAGAAAATGACAGCTACGAAGAATTGGGAATGAAGTCTTCACGGCATTGCCCCTCTTCTGTGGACATCCTCCCACATCTCTAAAGTATGCCTTGCATCACTTATCTCTTAGGAGCATCTTCTTGTACATTGCAAGTCTAAGCTACATCGCCTCTCTTCTAAGTTGTGCCACTTCACAACTCTGAAATTTGAACCACATCATCTCCCTTCTGAGTGATGCTGTTTCACATCATCTGGACAATGTCACCTTCCTCTAACATTTGAAGTTGGTGTTGCATCATCTCTCCTCTAAGGACATATTCGTGCAATATCAAAATTTTGACGGCATCTCTTTGCATCCTCAAAGTCTTGATGGAAGCTTCTTGAAACTTTAAAGATCAATGATGGTGCGACTTCATAGCAAATGCAAATGTTGACGTAGCTTCATGGCAAAGATGAAGTGTTGACGTAGTTTCTTGGCAAAAATGAATGTTGACATGGCTTCAGTGCAAATGATGGTGTGACTTCATAGCAGATGAAGTGTTGACGCGATGTCATGTCAAAAACGAATATTAGCATGGCTTCAGTGCAAATAAAGTGTTGACGTGGCTCCATGACAAAGATAAGTGGTGACGTGACTTCGATGCAGAGGAAAATATGGATGCAGCTTCGATGCAAATGCAAACTTCGCGTAGCTTCATGATAAGAACAATTGGAGTGGCTGCACTGCAAAAATAAGTGCCAGTAAGGACTAGTGCTAGTATTGCTTCGTTGCCAACACCAGGGCCAATACTACTTCAAAGACAAGTACTGGCAATAGCATTATTGCGCAGTTGAATATCCTTATAGAAATGTCGTTGCAAAGACGAATACCACTAAAAGATTGTTGTTGCAGAAAAATAATGTAATAACATGAAGGTATACGTCACTGCAAAAACGTTGCTGTCAACAAAGCTACCAAATGAAGGCAAACGCTTCCTTGAGAATGTCAGTGTAAAGTTTGATGTCAAAACCCAAAGATCAAGAAAACTGTGCTGCAAAACAAAAACAAGCAACAAAAAAATTGTCAAAGAAAAAGTTCTCATAGCATGCAAAAAAAAAAAAAAAAAATCAAGCAGGAGAAGAAAACTGAAGGTTGAGCATGTGCCTGATGAAGAGAGGCAATAGCATGCCTTTATATAGAGAATTTCTGCAAAACTAGTAGACAAGAGAAATGAAGAAAGTCAGCAAACCATAAAATGGTTCCACCAACAGGCCAGTGGAAAAAACCTATATTCACATATAAGAAATGTGAAAACAATTGGAGCTCAAAGTGAGATTTTGCACATTCACAGTACTCAAAGTCAAGGAAGTCTGCACCGTATTTTGAAATGAAAGATGACATACAGAAAACGGTAGCTCATCACCTACCTTCTGACCCTCAAGTCCAAGCACAGGCACTGCGTTGTCAAAGCCGCCCACAAAAAGAAAAGAAAATTCATCACAGACAAATTGTCACCCACGGACTTCTCTTCCCATTTGTGACAATCCAAAGATCATTTCACAAAACTGACCCAACAGAGATCTTAAACGGACAAAGATCTACAAAACCCAGGAAGATCATCAGCAATGGAGCTACCACGCGCCACCACGCGCCGCTGAAATCGCGCGATGACAAAATGGCTTTGTCCCCCAAAACGGTGCAAACATGTCCACAATTCATAAAACTGGCCTTACAGGGGTCTTCTACGACCTTAGATCGGCAAAACCATGAAATTTCGGGACCAAAAGAGCTGACACGCGCCTCCACGCGCCGCTAGAAGTTCCAGTATCACCAGCGTCAATCACACGCGCATCCACGCGCCAACACGCGCCACTCCAGCACTCCCACGCGCCGATAGTCCGTCACGCGCTTCACGCGCCAATGGCTGACGCGCGCTTAAGTCGGATGACGTCATGGATGATGTCATCCTCCAAGGCTTGACCCGGTTGACCAAACCGACCCGGTTTGACCCGCTCATCCTGACCCGGTCCGAACCGCCTGAAAAAAAAAAAAAAAAAAAAAAAAAAAAAAAAAAAAAGAGCTTTGACCAAGTGGAACTTTGACTTCGACCAAAAAGTCAAAATTTTCAAGACGGACCTGTCCCACTCAGTTTTTTGAGTACATTCCGTTTTTAGGATCCGTTTCTTCATTTGAAACTCGAAAATCGTGTAAACAGCTGAAGTTCCAAAAAGTTGACTTTTGCACAAATCTTGACCACAAGTCAAAAATTTCAAGAAGGACCTGTCTTGCTTAATTTTTCGCGTAGATTCTGATTTTGGGGTCTATTTCTTCATTTGAGAATCCAAAATTGCTCAAATGGTGTAATTCTACCACTATTGGCTTTAATGTGAACTATGACCGAGAATCATGATGTCCGAGCAAGGCTTGTCCTATTCAGATTTTCGCAAAGATTCTGATTTTGAAATTCGCTTATTTGTTTCGGACTTAGTAACCACTAATCTGACCCACTTCTCCGAAGTACTAGCAATGTACAAAACTTAAGCTCCCAAAATCAAAATTGGAGATTCATCCATTTGGTCAGGATTCCCTCAAGATTATCCTCCATACTTCATCAAGGCTTCTCTTTCAAAAAATAGACGAACTGTCACAAGTATGTCCTAAACTGGGAATTACTTCGAGTCACCAATTCAACCACTCCCGTTCGGTGCCTACCAGTCTCCAACCTACCATTCCCATTCGGTGCCTACCATTCTCATCCGCCGTTCTCACCGAAAATTCCTCATCCACCAAAAATTTCTCATCCGCCATTCTCAACTACCTATCTACCATTCTTCGTCTCTTTGCTATAAATAAAAGGTTCGGATTCATTAAAGCTCATCAAGAAATACACACTGAACCATGAAATGAGAATTCGCTTCTTTCAAAATTTCAAACTCTCATTCTCACAGCCATTTCTCGTTATAGCCTCGTCATTCTCGACATCGAGCAACCAATATTATTTGAAATTAACCCTCTCATGGTCCAGTAGAAACCCTCTTCACAACATCATGGTAGTTTTGAGACCCAAACAAAGTTTTTTTCTCCCCCTTAACGACCACATTTGTTCATAAAATTACTCATAACAAGGTCTGTATCGACCTTCCATGCTTCCTCGGATTTGTTTGACCAGGGCATCTAAGTCCAGCAGAGACACCTGTTCCTAAACTCATGGCTCTCGTAGTCTCTCTCCAATTGCCTGGTCTTCCAGCAGAAGCAGTGGTTCAGAACAAACAGCAACTTGGCTGGTTTCTAAGACCAGAATCACAAGTTAGCTCCATCTTTCATTTTTCTGTGCTTTTCCAACAAGCGACAACAGATGAAGATGGTAAAAAGTGTTGGGGTATCCTACAGATTGTCTTTTATCCAACACTTACGATGACCAGCAAGGTGCCAGCTCATCAGAGATCAACCTTTGGGGCCGGTAAATGGTCGCCAAAGCCTTGTTCCATGTCCCCACCAGTGTGGGACCCAAAGATCATCGTTGCTGGTACCGCAGAACCCACTTTTCTGAAATTACTCCAACTTAAATTCTGCTTGAAGTATTTCAGAAAGTACTCTTCTGAAATTACTTCAACTTAACGTCCGTTGGCATGGTCCCATCACACATGCACATTCGATGACTTGCCGCCGAACCTCACCCAGCATGCAGTCGGTCCCATATCTCAAGGTGTACTCCCCAAAAACACCTACTCCTTGACGTACAAGGTCAGCTCCATGGTTTTGAATGTTTCACACAGTCACCATCTCCTTTTCATCTTCATCGTCTTGTTCTTTTCACAATCTCCCCCAACCCAAAATCTTATACTTGTGAAATTACTTCAACTTAACCTAAGTGATACAATTACACACGCACATTCGACCACTTTTCCACATGTCCTTGCCGTAATCCAAAATAGACTCCTTCGAGATAACTTCACCAGGAGTTCTTAAAAACGCGAGGCCAGCCCCCTAGCTCTGCATGCTGTACCCAGCCAACATCCTCGCCTCTTCCCCATCTTCTACACCCTGTGATCGCCACCAACGATCCAAAATACTCTTCTGAAATTACCTCAGCTTAACCTCTGTTGAAATGATTCAATTTTGCAAGCATATCCAACTTCTTGCAAATAATTTTCAGCTTCACCAACCACTCCAAGTACCATGGAACACTCTTGTAAAATTACTTTGACTTAACCTCTGTTGAGAAGGCTCGGTCACGCAAGTGCATTCAAATACAGGCAGACCCCTTTTCGGTTTCATCAAAGCCTTACATCTGGGTGGGTTTACTCTTCAGAAATTACCTCATCCTGTTGAAAGCTTCACCACCTTCAGGTACTTCACTTAAAAAGTCAAATGTAAAAATTTGTTTTCGAAACTCATTCCCGCACCACACTCCGAAGCTGTGTGCATGAACGAGTCTCGAAGGGGCATTTGTAGAGAGGGAAAATTCCCGACCTATCACAAGCTGACACGTCATGCTATCAAGTCCACAAAATACAGTTAATTATAAAGTATCACGCATGGCAACTAGGTTTTGTTATCAATACTCAGAAACCAATAGAAATTTGCCAAGTGTCATTGAAATAAACCAATCACACATCAGCACGTGTAAGCAATGACACAAGCAGTCCAGCACGTGTAAGCGATGACACAAGCAGACTAATCAGGCTGTGACATGTGTCACCAATCAGACTCCGCCACGTGTCGCTCACCTACCTCTAAACTCCTATAAATAGAAGCCTTCCCAAGACATCTTAAGAGGCGAAGGGGATCTGAGGCCAGGAAGACATCTTAAGAGGAAGAGGAAGCCATCTAGAGCATAAGCAGCATCAAAGAAGATTCAGAAGTATTGAAGCTCTGCTGGAATCAAGCCCTGAAGCCTCCAGGAACTTCAAGAACTTCAAACTCAAATGCAAGGAACATTCAAAGCAGAATCATCTAAACTACCTGCCTAGATCTTCAAGTTCACTGGAATCAAGCTCAAAAGCCTCCAGAAACCTCAACAAACCACAAATCAGTAAAGCTCTACGGATTCAAGCCTCTAAAGCCCCGAAGAACTCCCACCACAAACCTTCAAATACGAAGAACATTCAAAGAGGAATCATCCAAATCATATTCCTAGATCTTCAAATTCACTGGACTCAAGCTCAAAAGCCTCCAGAAACCTCAACAAACCATAAATCAACGAAGCTCTACGGATTCAAGCCTCTAAAGCACCGAAGAACTTCCACCACAAATCTTCGAAGACAAAGAACACACCAAGAACACGAAGAACACACCAAGAACACGAAGAACACGAAGAACATAAAGAACAAAGGATTTCTAACAAGCTCATAGCCAGAGATTCCTTGTAATTCTGTTTCAAAGGTTTTCGAACCATTCTTCAGCCAAATTGAAGTATATTTGGTGTTCGAATCAAAATCACACCCCCACAATTCTAATCTACAAATCTTTCAAGGAGATCGAATCAGAGGATCACTCTTTTGTAATTACAGAGAATTGTACTACACATTCATCAATACAAATTCGCATTTGTGAAACTATTTTACTTGTTTGATTTATTTCGAACTAGAAATTTAGTCGTCCACAACTGTAACACGTAATTAGTAGGAGAACTCAAACTATTCCTTGAGACATATTAGTCCAAGCACATATTAGTCCAAGCCCTTACTAGTTACCAGTTACCACTAATTTCACTCTTGGACATGGGGGGCTATTTGGTATACTTGTTTAAACACATGTTTTCAGTATTTAAACATCATTACATGCATTTCCACACATTTTTTCACCCACACGTATTTTCAAAAAAAATTGAAAACTGTTATTTAAACACACGTACCAAACGAACCCTCCCGAATAAAACTTCAGACTTCACTTTTGTCATGGTAACAACTAACAAACTAACAATCCCTCTATGGCTGTGTCCCACACCAATAGTAAAATGGAATTTTGAGTTGACCATAACATGTCCCACCCCAACCGAAAATTATATGTTGTACCCGGCATATATGCTGGGTACACCATATAAAAGCTCCACCCCAACAGTCCAACAAAGATTTATTATTATTATTATTATTATTATTATTATTATTATATGAAACTAAAGCCTTTGGCTTTTTGTTAATCTCTCCAGAACTTGCCACGTCATTATTATTTTTTTCAAACATATATATAAAATCGAAATTTTTGACTTTTTGTTGACCTTATTTTTTAATTATTTAACTTTTTTTTTTAACTACAATTTTTTATGTTAGCCATATTAAAAAAAAAAAAAAAAAAACTATTCCTCCCATAAAGCAAAACCTGATACTCTCCTTCCCAAAAACTCAGATGCTACACCGGTCTCCTTCAAAATTTCTCTGCCACTAAATCCTTTCCCCCATGGAAAACACAAGCACAAATATTCACATCATAATAACTCTAGAGGGACCTACTTCTCCAATAGTATATATATGACACACCACTCTAAAACTCACTTTGCTCATTCTTTTTGTTTCTACAAACTCTTTGTCCTCAAGGTATGTGAATTTTAGAGTTATGAAGTTTGGTGAAAATTTAATCAAACTATGTGTCGTTTTGGTTTAATTTATTTTTTGGCTACTTAAAAATAAGATTGTTTTTTAAAAAATTATTATTAAAGCAAAGTGGACATATTTAGTAGAAAAATTATCACAAAATTTTTTAAGATCTCATTTTTATCAGTTTTCCATGCATAGCATAGATTAGTGGCTAGTTATTATTATTATTATTATTATTATTATTATTATTATTATTATTATTATTATTATTATTATTATTATTGTGTTTTGGTGTGCTAATAATAAATGCTAAAACATTCGATGCTAGTGCTCTAACAAATGAATTAGCAAGAAAAATCTCACTGCTCTAAGAGTGTGTTTGGGAAAATGAAACCCACAGCTTATTAGAGTTTTTAACTTATTTTTGCTACTATTCATGGGTCTCATTACACTTTTTGATACTATTCATTGGTCTTATTATACTATTCATCTAGCTTTTAGCTTTTTTCTACCGTACTTTCAGTAAAAAGTTTTCAATTTCAACTAAATAAGCTGTTCCCAAATGAACCAAATCAAACAAATATGCAGTTTAGATGTCAAATTGGTTTTGGGAGCTCACAAGTCACATCACATATGCAGTTATTGTTGAGGAGTGAGAATTCAAGAATTATGCCCTATAGTAGGGAAAAATATACCTTGCACTTGCATCGGATATATGTTTCATCTCTCACAATTGGTGGGTCCCACTAAGGAGTGAGACCCACCAAATGTGAGAGAGGAGCATATATCTGATGTAGAGTATAACTTCTCGTGTAGTAGTACTAGGCTACTAGCTGTGTGGGTCGACTCTTGTTCTTAGAGTCGGTTGGATGAAGTTAACGCCAACTATGACATCCAGCTCTAGAACTCACCATCTAAGCTATATAGTATATACCACTCAACACATAGCCACATCATTTCATAATGGTTGTTTGAACTTATCATAATCAAAATCACTCATCCTCTTACTATAATATTTTATAATAATAAAAATTATTAAAAAGTTAATCAGTTTTTCGTAAAAATTTCTTAAAATGGTTTATTAATACATACCCTTATAAAATTTGTATCTTGAATGATTCTCATTTTGTAGCTCTCATTGCTGTATTTAAACTTTGACACCTTATCATATAAAGCACAAGATATATTTATGTTATGTTTGTAGACAATTCTAGCTATATTTATAATTGTGGATGGTTACACTACTATGCAAGGTGGTAGTTCAGCTTTTATTTTGATGATATTGTATAATTTTGTTAAGTTCAGATAAGTATGGTTGATTGGTTGGGGATTATGTGCATATGGAGGTGGCCACATGTTTAAACATGGCTAGGAGCCTAGGACTAAACAAAAATAGATGGTTTTATCAAAGTTCATTGTGGAAGGAATGCCACATTTTGCAACAAATATTATGAATGGTTACTGATTTATACTTGCTTAAGCATTTTTTTACTTGCTTTTGTTGTACAGAATAATTACCAGTAGTTTTGAGACACATACAACATTGCATTGTGCACACATTCACATGATGCACGTAAATCACATTCAATACCTCGGAAGGAATAACAAGAGTTGATTATATGTTATTGCGCATTTGTAATAATTTCACTGACATTATGTTTTTTTTTAGAAAAATATATTATGGATGATGCTTATTACACACAGTATAATGGATTTTACCCATACATTATATCAGATATGATGGGATCAACGAGTGCGACGTATTTGGACAAACTCATTCGAAGAGACGAGGTAATCTCGGAAGACGAACTTGTCATGTACTACTGACGAAGATATCTACCCTGACGATGGTGTTAAGGAAGCTATTCAATGTAGTCAAATGAGAGACCCGGACGGTTACAAGGGTAGCTGTACAAACCGTTGGGAGCCAAATCAATGCTCACGCGATTTAAGCTTGAGACGTTACACATTAAAGCCACCATAATAAGCCACAACGGCTAAGGATACAGACACATATATAACTCCCCCATCACAAAACGCCAGGTACACAAAAAAATATATACTTCATAAAAAAACTCATGAATTTTTTGTATCTACTTTTCAGAAATTCTTTGGTATTAACTTTGGCATCGGAGGCCTTGTGACAGGCACCACACCGGTGACCATTAGAAGAGATCATCTGCAAAGCAATAAAGGTGGACGCCGACGGCTCTACTCGGGAGTGTGCACGACAGTTGACGAATCCGCGCTTCATCAGTTTGGCGCCGTCTGTGGGAACGTAACAACTTATTCGATTTGAAAACATAAGCTTTCAATCACCTTTTTGCATTTAGATGGAGCCTAACCAGGATTTAGCAGCCCTAGCCCAACAATTTCAGGCCCTAGCAGCCACCGTTGAAGCGCTCACCAGGCAGAATTAAGAAATGAGGCTGTGGCTTCAACAGGAGGAAAACCGGTCTAGAGCTAATCAAGAAGATGAGAACAACAGCCATAGGGGGAACGATCGTCGAGAACTAGTTACCTCAAACGAGTAAAACACTGACCTTCTTCGGGAGATGAGGAGGCAGATGGACGAGCTCCGGAACACAATCAGGGGCAGAACCGACCAAAATATGGATAGAATGGTAAGGGTAACAGACTCGCCCTTCACCACGGCTGTCTTGGAATGTCCAGCACCATCGAAGTTCCGGCTGCCCTAGTTGGAGCCCTTCGACGGACTTAAGGACCCCCACGACCACCTCAACACCTTCAAGACGACGTTTGGCCTTCAGCAACTCCCAGACGAGATACTATGACGTTCCTTCCCAACTACCCTCAAGGGAGCTGCCAGGGAATGGTTCGCGAAGCTGCCAACATCGACCATCGATAATTTTGAACAGCTGAGTAACGCCTTCCTGCGTCATTTCGTCGAGGGACAACACCCAAAATGACTAGCAGATCACTTGCTCACCATTAGGCAAAGGGAGAAGGAGACCCTGAGATCCTATGTGAAACGGTTCACTCAAGAGACTTTGGAGGTGGACGAAGTAGACGATAAAGTGTAGTTGAAGACCTTTAAACCAGGACTGAAGTCCAGGGAATTCGTGGTTTCACTCGCGAAAACCCCCCCTAAGACGATGGCAGAGATGCTCCTGAAGGCACAGAAGTATATGAATGCAGAAGATACATTAGCCGCTGTAAGAGACGTAGAAAATCCAGAAGACCAAGGAAAGAAGGAAGACGATCGTAGAGGGAGAAAGAGAGATTATCCAGATCGTCAGAACGTTGACGGGAATAGAAGGAAAGACGAGAAACTCCAACGCACGGTAAAATTCACTCCCTTGGTTATGCTTGTTGACAAGATTCTGAAGCAGATTAAGGATGAGCATTACCTCAAATGGCCGAGGCCATTACACTCATCCCCTAATGTCCGTGACAAAAAGAAGTACTACCGATTCCATAAAGACCACGGCCGCTACACAGAAGATTGTAGGGACCAAAAAGAACAAATAGAAGAACTCATCCGTAAAGGGAAGCTACACAAGTACGTCCGGAAGGGAGAACCCAGTAGGTCTAGGAGTGACAACAAGAACGAATGCGAATTCAAACCTAGAGACGAAGGCAACCCCTCTCAGCACCCGCCGGGCGTGATAAGGGAAATAAAAACGATCGCGGGTGGTCAGCAGAGCACATCAAAGACAGGTGAACAGCATTCACAGGACGCCCCTATTCAAGTAAAGGAGAACAGAGTGGGAAATGTGCTTTTCAGAAGAAGATGCCAGGGGAGTAAAACAGCCCCATGACAATCCATTGATGATAATGCTCGTAATAGAAGGGTACAACACTAGGAGAATCCTCGTAGATAATGGCAGCTCGGCAGACATCATCTATCTCTCAGCCTTCCAGCAGCTGAACTTGGACCCGGGAAGGCTACGACCATTTGACTCCCTCCTGGTCAGTTTTAATGGAGACAAAGTGTACCCCAAGGGCATAGTGACCTTGAAGGTAGCAGTGGGGTCTCATCCCAAACAATTGACTCGCCAGCTGGACTTTCTGGTAGTAGACTACCCCTCCTCCTACAATGTGATCATTGGGAGACCCACGCTCAAATGTTGGAAGGCAACCACATCTACCTATTGTTTGAAAGTAAAATTCCCAACAGAGAACGACGTAGGCGAGGTAAAAGGCGATCAAGTATTGGCTAGAGAATGATATTAAGCCGTGTTGGCTGCCAAAGAAAACCACACCTGGATGATCGAGGAGAGGAAGGAGAAAAAGGTAGAAGACTTAGAGACGGTTGAATTGGTCGATGGCGAGACAACCTGGACGACCCAAATAGGAACGACGCTAACCTCAGAGATGAGGAAGAGCCTCATCCAATTACTCAACGAGAACCTGGACGTCTTCGTATGGAGTCACGAGGACATGCCAGGCATATCTTCGGATATCATCCAGCACAAACTCTGTGTAGACCCGACGATAAAACCTGTCCAGCAAAAGTGGAGCGTCTTTGCCCCTGAACGAAACTAGGCAGTTACAGACGAAGTCAATAAGTTGTTATCTGCAGGCCTCATCCAGGAGGTTTACTATCCAGATTGGCTCGCAAATGTCATCCTGGTAAAAAAGGCCAACAGGAAGTGGAGAATGTGCGTGGATTTCACGGACCTAAACAAGGCTTGCCCAAAAGACAGTTTTCCCCTACCACGGATAGGTCAGTTGGTGGACTCCATAGCCAAGCATAGATTGCTAATGTTCATGGACGCATTCTCAAGGTACAACCAGATAAAGATGGCCGAGGACGACCAGGAAAAGACCGCCTTCGTTACAAGTCAGGGGCTGTATTGCTATAAGGTGATGCCTTTCGGACTGAAGAATGCAGGGGCAACCTACCAGAGGTTAGTAAAGAAGATGTTCAGCAAACAGATTGGCAGGAACATGGAGGTATATGTGGACGACATGCTCGTTAAGAGTAAATAAGAGCTTTCCCATCTGAACGACCTGAAAGAGATGCTCTCTACCCTCAGAGAATATCAGATGAAGTTGAATCCTAGCAAATGTGCCTTCGATGTAGCCTCGGGGAAGTTTTTAGGGTTCATGGTGTCCCAAAGAGGAATAGAAACAAACCCAGAGAAAGTACAGGTTATACTCAACATGACATCACCTAAAACTATCAAAGAAGTCTAAAGGCTCACAGGAAGAATTGTTGCACTCAATAGGTTCGTCTCAAAAGCGATAGACCGATGCTTGCCTTTCTTCAAGACGCTGAAGCAAGCCTTCGTCTGGACTAACGAATGCGAGGCAGCATTTCAAGAACTCAAACACTACTTGAGCAACCCACCTCTCCTAAGTCCGTCCAAAGAGGGAGAAAACTTGTATTTGTATCTAGCTGCATCAAGTACGACCGTTAGTACAGCACTAGTTCGCGAAGAGGATAAGAAACAACTTCCAGTTTACTACGTCAGTCAGGCTTTTCAAGGAGCTGAGGCTAGGTATCCCAGGATTGAAAAGATTGCATTTGCGCTAATAGTAGCTTCGCGCAAGCTACGACCATATTTTGAAGCAAACCCCATCCTAGTAATGACGGATCAGCCCATCAAAAAGTCTATGAACAAGCCAGAGGCAGCTGGGAGGATGATTCAATGGGCGATTGAGCTGAGCCGGTTCGACATTGAATACCATCCTAGGACCGCCATTAAAGCACAAGCTCTGGCAGATTTTATCACCGAATTCACCGGTAATGACGAAGATAGCAACATGGATGATGTAGAACGGTGGACGGTACAGACAGATGGTTCATCTTCTCAAAAGAAGGGGAGAGTAGAGGTCATTATCATCACCCCTGAGGGAGAAACGCTGAAGCACGGAGTCCAATTAAAATTTCCTGCCACCAATAATGAAGCCGAGTATGAAGGAATACTCACGGGCCTGAAAATTGTGAAAGCATTGGGAGCTAAAAACCTACTCCTCTAGAGCGATTCAAAGATGGTAGTAGGAAAATAAAAGGAGAATATGAAGCAAAGGAGGAAAGGATGCAAAAATATCTCAGATTGACGAAGTATCTAACACAGGGGTTTGCCGGGGTGGAATTTGAAAAAATCCCAAGAAACTAGAACACGAGGGCAGACGAGATCACGAAACAGGCCTCTTCAGAATAAAAGCCCACAAATATTGACGTGTACATGGAGATCCAGAAGCACCCCAGCATAGAAGAAGTTCTTATGTTCACAATTCAGAGCACAAATAGCTGGATGACGCCGATAATATCCTTCCTTCAGGACGGACACCTTCCACCAAACATCGAGGAGGCCAAAAAGGTCAAGAAAAGGGCGGCTAGATTCACGATCCTAAATGACGCACTGTACAAGAGGGGCTTCTCTATGCCCTACTTAAAATGTGTTGACGAGGAAGCGGCCTTGTACATCCTGAGAGAAATCCATGACAGAATATGTGGAGACCACGCGGGCCCCAAATCCTTGGTAAGTAAGGTCATTAGAACAGGTTACTTTTGTCCTACCATGCAGGTGGATGCACAGGAGCTCGTCAAGAGGTGTGACAAATGCCAGAGGTTCGGGAATGTCCAACGTCTTCCAGCCGAAAAATTGATGACGATAGCCTCACCATGGCCCTTCGCACAATGGGGGATCAACATCGTCGGACCATTGCCCCAAGGAAAAGGACAGGTAAAGTTCTTGCTAGTTGCTATTAACTATTTTACAAAATGGGTTGAAGCAAAAGCACTAGCAACCATCACTGAAGCCAGAATCCAGAGTTTTATGTGGAAAAACATAGTTTGCAGGTTCGTAATCCCACGAACGATCATATCAGACAACGGACGTCAGTTCGATAGTCAAAGCTTCAAGGATTTTTGTGCGGGATTAGGGATCAAGAACCAATTCTCGTCCCTAGGACACCTACAAGCAAATAGACAGACGGAGGTGACCAACCAAACGTTACTCAAGATCATCAAAGCCAGGTTGGACGACGCCAAAGGAGCATGGCCTGAAGAATTGCCCAATATCCTGTGGGCTTACCGGACTACAGCAAGAACTCCAACAGGAGAAACCCCATTTAAACTCACTTATGGCACTGAAGCGGTAATCCCGGTGGAGGTAGGAGTAACCAGCACTAGAAGGGAATTGTTCTAAGACAAAAGTAACGACGAGCAATTAAGGGTCAACCTGGACTGCATTGATGAAATCCGAGACAAGGCCTTGAACAGGATGACAAGGTACCAACGGAAGATGGCCGAATATTACAACAAGAGGGTGAAGCTCAGGCGACTTGACATCGGGGACCTCGTCCTGCGAAAGGTTACCTCGGCAACCAAAGACCCTACTCATGGGAAGCTCGGTCCCACATGGGAAGGCCCGTATAGGGTCGTGCATTACTCCAGACAAGGAAGTTACCATCTAGAGACTTTGGATGGGCAGAGACTCCCCCGGCCCTGGAATATTGAGCACTTGAAGAAATACCACCACTAGATGTACTAGACAACTGTATTTATTCTTTAAGCAATAAAAGAAGTGTTCAGCCAATACCTCAACGCAAAAAAATATATATATTTATTTTTGGCTAAGTAACAAGATTCCGCCTTGACGGATGTAAGTTACTAACGAACCTATGAAAAAGGGTAACACACCAAAAATTTGGCTAAGTAACAAGATTCCGCCTTGACGGATGTAAGTTACTAACGAACCTATGAAAAAGGGAAACACGCGCCAAAAATTTGGCTAAGTAACAAGATTTCGCCTTGACGGATGTAAGTTACTAACGAACCTATGGAAAAGGGAACACACCAAAAATTTTGCTAAGTAACAAGATTCCGCCTTGACGGATGTAAGTTACTAACAAACCTAAAAAAAAAAAGGGGGAACACACCTTGACGAATGTAAGTTACTAACAAAGTTATGTGACGGGAACAGTGTCCCACAAAGGTGCATATCAAACATTGAACATCAACGAGGAAAAAGATGATGACATTTTTTAGAAAAGCTACACCTGGAAAATTCAACCACATACTTGGAAGAAAAACCAACAAAAAAACAACACAACACAAGCAAGCAGTATAATTTAAAGCCTAAAACCACGGGCAACAACCATTTTTTTCACACAATAGCCCATGAAACGTTGGGCTATAAACATTAGCAAACATTGTTTTCACATAGAAAGCCTTAAACCCTAGGCTTCGTCAACAAAAAAAGAAAAAGGGATATAACAGAGATCTTTTACAAAATGATTTCCAGGCTCATGCGTCTGGAGCAGCTTCGTCAGTAGATGGGAGCACAGGAGTGGTCTCAGGAGCATCGCTTTCCAAAGCTAAAGTCTGAGAAACCTTATCAGCAGTCATCTCCCTATCTACCTCCTCTAAGTCCAGATTTTCCATATCTACGCCAACAGGGTGCTTGACAAGGTAGCATCTCAAGAGCTTGAACCCCTTGAAATACTAGCTGAACAGCATCGTATTATGCTCTCCAGTTTGCTGAAAGGCCTCAACAGCCTTAGTAGCAATAGTCGTGATCTTTTCCTTAGCCACCGTCAGCTGCTCATCCTTTTCCACCAGCAATTGGCGCTCAGATTTGAGATCGTCTCCCATAACCTTGAGTTTTTCCTTCATAACGTTAGCCTCCTCCATAGCATTGATCAGGTCCTTCTTCAGCTTAGAGTTCTCGGCTTCCAAATGCTCCACCCTCGACAACGCAGAGCCGAACTTAGTTTCTTGAGCAAAATACTCTAATGATATGAAGGCTCTCTCCCAATACCTAAAAAAAAAAAAAAAAAAGAGGAAGGTTAAAAAGGGTGGATGATGATAATAGAAGATGAAGGAGGTAAGTCAACACAAGTACCTGTACAAGCTTAAGGAGATGACGACCCACAAGCTCTTTGACTGGAATGCCCGAGAGCACCTTCATGTCCTCGGGAGTAAAGGTGTCTTGTGCCCTTGACAGAGCTACTCCTTCGTCATCCAAGATAGAAGAAGGCCCAAAGTCGACCTTTTCTTTCTGCTTATCCCCAACTCGTTACCTCTTCCTCAAAGGAGTAATCTCCTCAATCGAGGTGTCTGGAGAAACCGTTCTTGCAGATTCAGTGCCTGGGGTCAGCGGGGTCATCGCTGCGACGGGGGCGACCTTCTCCGTCACCCGTACCGTTTTAGCCCCGAGGTTGGACAAGGGCTCATTCTTCTTCGCCCTCATCTGAGCATACATGCTTTGATTAAATTTTGTTGTCATCCCTGTAAAAGAAAGATTGTCAAACAAATATCTACATGAAGGTTACCACTGACGAACCTAAATACTTACTTTTTTTTCCTCAATCTAAAGTGTGCGCAACACAAAAGCGGACAGGTCAGGACCGAGGCAATAAAAAGCGAGAGTCTGTGGATCCACGAGGTCGTCAAAATCCTCAATAGTCCTCGCGTGCTCTATGGCTTTCTCAACGCGCTTCTTGTACCTACTCTTGAGCTTGGGCCGCCTCTTAACTACACAAGACAACAGATACAAAAGGTTATTAACGACGAAACAATCTCGGAAAGAAAGTGTTAAGGATCTAATAGAAGCATTGACGCACCTAAGTTCGGGGTCCCTCACCGACGAAGCAACCTTGGGAGATCACTCTAGACTCCACCTGAGGGCGTCTCCCAATCATCCCTGGACACAAAGAAGAACCGGGACTTCCAGTACCTGAACGACGAAGGTAAATCCTTGACGATCCTAGTCCTTCTCTCCCAAGGCACTAGCTCATAATACCCGTACTCCTTGGACTCCTTCAGACGATACAAGTAGACAAGCTCGTCTACTTTGATCATGTCCTCGTCAGTAGCAGCCAGCCATATTCCCATACAGCTGACCACTATCCTCCACGAATTGGGCATAAGTTGCCCGAGAGCAACACCAAAACGATCTAGGAGCTCCATGATGAACGGGTGGACGGGGAGCCTAAGTCCACTCAGGAAGGCGGCCTCATAGAAACACACCTCCCTAGGGAGAAAGTGACTAGCCCTTTCCTCCTCATGGGGCAGACGAACCCTAACCCTGTCCGAAAATTGAAATCTATCCCTAAACCTGGCAATCGTATCACCGTCCAGGCTACACACCTCACTAAGAGCATGAAAAGCCCTAACCTCTCAAGGAGTAAAGACGGCAGTGTCCCCCTATGTTGGGCCACCACTAGAAGACAACCCCGTATCAAGCTCACTAGATCGAACCTCAGACATCCTCGCCCTCTCGCCCCCTAAATTCTCAAACCAACTGAGTGATTGACTCAGTATAGGGAATAACTCACCCAACGCAATGTTCAAACCACCACCCTCAGAAACAAAATTTCCAACCAAAGGAAGAAAGATATGAGAAACACATAAAAAAGCCCCTAAATGTGCAAAGAAAAAAGAAATCGAAGGACACCCTACCCTAACCTTGGAGCTACTAACCATGAAAGTGCTAAGTCAAAAGATGGCAAACATTGAGAACCCAAAAAACCAAAAACCAACACAAAAACGGAAAATGTAAGTTTTATCGCAATACAGGAAAAGAAAAAGAAAACAAGGAGAAACCAAAGGAAGAAAAAGCGTACCTCGAAAGAAAAAGCTCAACTGTGCCACAGGAAAGTTGCCGCAGGAAAATTGCAAAGGAAACTGAGACAAAGAATGGAAGAAAAAGTAAAGCGAGAAAATTTTGGAGAAGAAAATACTCAGAGCAGATGATTGGGAAAAGTAAAGTAAGAAGAAACTTAAAAGCCAAAGCTCAAATAACTGAAAAGTAGCGAGAAACCTAAGGGCCATGTAATTAGAGCAATTAATTGAAACAGGCCACGTGGCCACGATGCGTGTGGTGCCGCCACCAAGCATTCAATACGGAACGAAATTCCAAGAGTCATACACAACTCACAAACCTCTCACCTTTTGAGATCGTCATGACGACCTCAGAAGCCGGGGGCAACTAATGGGATCAACGACCGCGACGTATTTGGACGAACTCATTCGAAGAGAAGAGGTAATCTCAGAAGACGAACTTGTCATGTACTACTGACGAAGATATCTACCTTGACGAAGGTGTTAAGGAAGCTATTCAATGCAGTCAAATGAGAGACCCGAACGGTTACAAGGGTAGCTGTACAGACCGTTGGGAGCCAAATCAATGCTCACGTGATTTAAGCTTGAGACGTTACACATTAAAGCCACCATAATAAGCCACAACGACTAGGGATATAGACACATATATAACTCCCCCATCACAAAACGCCAGGTACACAAAAAAATATATACTTCATAAAAAAACTCTTGGATTTTTGTGTCTACTTTTCAGAAATTCTTTGGTATTAACTTTGGCATCGGAAGCCTTGTGGCAGGCACCACACCGGTGACCATTAGAAGAAATCATTTGCAAAGCAATAAAGGTGGACGCCAATGGCTCTACTCGGGAGTGTGCACGATAGCTGACGAATCCGCGCTTCATCAAGATACATCGTGAAAAATATATTCGGAAGTCCAACACAAAAATGGCATAAATAAGAAATTTAAGAATATTTCTCCATAATCTCTTCGAGACATGAGCACAACTCCTTCGGTTTAGAAAACATAAACATGTGATCGAAACCAGTTATCACCTTCACTTTATTTGTTGGATTTTTCTCGATCATCCACCTTTGTAAATCCTCATTTATAGCACTGTCTTGGTCACACACAATATAAACTCTACGAACAGACCCATATTTTTCCTTGGTTAGTTCTGCTTCTTTTAACAACAATGCATCATGACCATAAAGACGACAAGGTCTCACCAATGACATAGCAAGCACCAAATCCTAGGTTAATTCATCATTGATCATTGTTAAATAAATCTAATATATATATATATATATATAAGTTACAAAGCGGAAGGGGGTCAAACGCCGATTGGGCCTATCTGATTACAAACTAGAGGCCGACTGAGGCCATATGATTACAAATGTAAGATTGATTAGGGTATTACAAGTGTAAAACTGGGTTGCCATCTAATTACAAGAAGGGAGGTTTCTTTTCCTAAAATTGGTTTTTGCAATTTTTGGAGCCTGCCTTCAACTGGAGTGAGTGTTGCCTTATATAGAGGAATGGGAGCCTTGGATTCTTCAGGAGATTGCTGAAAATTCGGAGAGTAAATTGCTTTTACTGCGTGAAAATCTTTTCCACCGAAAGCAATAGTAATTCTGAATCATTGTGCCGAGTATTGTTCATGAATAGTGACTGTTACTGTTTATGAATAGTGTTCTGTCTCTTGTCTTTATCTGTCGGCTGGGTGTGGGTTACTGTTCATTAACAGTGACCGGTGCTATAGATGAATAGTAAATTGTCTAGAAATGCTGTTTCTGAATAGTGACTGGTGCTATCCAGAATGCCTTTAACCACTGTCTAGCCTGTAAGCATCATTTGGATCCTAAGAGTCTTGGAACAGAGGATCATTAAGATCAAAATTAACTAAGGCTTCTGAAGAGGCAGGAGAACCTTTCTCCTATGACTGTAACTCTTCTGACTAGAGGAGTAACTACTGAGCAAGGTCTTTTAATTCTTTGCTAGATTTTCCGGCGATCTGGACGGAATCTAGACTGGACTGAGACTTAGACTGAGACCTTGTAATCAGAACAATGGTCCTTGGAACTGGAGGGGGAAGATCCTCATGAACTTGTTTGATGATTGTATCAATCTTGAGGCTATCCCACCACTTGAAAATTCTCTATTTAACAAATTTCCTTTGATGTCATAATTCCACATGCTAATCCAGTGAATTCTGTACATGACCGACATTTGCAAAATAGCTGGAAACTAGCTACCATGATGTGTAACCTGACATCTTGAACTGAAATATCTAAGGGCATCCTGTAGGGGTTCTGGAAAGATCTAGGGCACTGATCCAAACATTTCCCACCACTTAAGGAACCATGTTGGTATTGTGCCAAAAAACTTCTTATCAAACATTAAGTACCAAGAGTGATCAAACTTCTTGTTCTGGTAAAATAGAACCTTTTCAAAGGCGTCCATGTAGTTATAGTAACTATAATGGAGTTCTGAGCCTGAAAAAGACTTGAGACCTATGAGAGTTCTTAGCAAAGAGGGATGCTGTCCCTAATCTCTACAGCTAATAAAACCTGTGATAATGAACTTATGATAGAGAACTACTGAGGGGTTCTCTTTGTTCATGATGTCTTCTACCTTGGCGGAGCCTTCCTGGATAGGGATATGTCTGTAGTACTTGATGTTTTTCTCTGAGTGTTTTGGGAGGAAATGCCATCCTTCTGGGCATAACTTCCATGGCTAAAGCTAGGGGATCTTTTACATGAACCAAGTGGGGTTCTGTATAAGAGATATGCTGGAAAAATGGTTTTTTGAATTAGGAAGACCTATTTTTTCTAGGTAAAGGCCTAGATGATCTTTGGGACTGTATGGGGCCAAAGGGTTCATCAACTGTGTATGGGGTGATCTGTTTAGGAGCTGGGGAGGCTAGGGCTGAACTGTAACTAGGTGGGACTGGCCTTTCGTAATTGGGTTTTGGAATGGTAGACACCATATAACGATTGGCAACTAACACTGGGGAGGCTGGTACTAACTACCCAGGGTTTTTTGCCTAACTTGTACTTCCTGTGGTTTGCTGTTTAGGCAACTTTGGGGGCTGGTTCTGTGCGGGTTTCTTTCCCGACATTTTGGTTTGGACTCTGCAAGAATTCACAAGTACGGAAATTAGGTATATTGTTTTAAGTTCCTTTTATGAATTCAATGTCAAAATCAAAAACTGAAAGGATGGCTTGCCATCTTGCAAAAATCTGTTTTGATGCAATGTTTTGAACATCTTTTTCTAAAACATGCTTTGCAGATTTACAATCGATCCTTACTAAAAACCTTTGATTCAAAAGATCACTTTGAAATTTTGAAATGCATAATACTATGGATAAAATTTCTTTTTTAATAGTACTATAATTTAACTGAGTAGAAGTCCAAATTCCTGAATGGAAACAGACTATCTATTCTGGAGAATCAAGACTAATACGCTAGAGGAGAATGCCACCATAACCTATGTCAGAGGCATCAATCTGAACAATCTTAAAGGAATTGACTGAGGGAATTCCTAAACAAGGGAGTGTCTTAACATATTTTTTGATTTCTTGGACAACGAAAGTGTGGACTTGTGTCCATGGAGGGGGATTGGTTTTAAGTCTATCAAAAAGGCGTTTGCATTGCTGCTTGAGGTTTTGATAGAAATCTGAGATATAATTGAGAGATCCTAGAAATCTCTGAAGTTGGGTTTTGTCTAGGATTTCGTCTGGGAATTTTTCTGCAAACTGAATTGCTCGATTTATGGGTTTGATGACACCATGTCTTATATCAAAACCTAAAAACCTGACACTAGTTTGGAAGAGTTTGATCTTTGGGGTTGAAACAACAAGACCATTGAGCTTGACTGTATGGAGAAATGCTCGCAAGTGCTTCCAATGTTGTTCTAGGGATTCTGAAAAGATTAGTACATCATCGATGTACAAAATGGCATGACTAGAGAATGGATTGAAAATCTCATTCATGATATTTTGGAATTTAGAAGGTGCATTCTTGAGACCAAAGGGCATTACATTCCATTCATAATGTCCAAAGGGTATGGTAAAGGCTGTTTTATACCTATCAGACTCTCTGATTTGTATCTGCCAAAAACCACTCTTCATATCAAACTTACTGAAGACTACTGCTTTTCTAAGCCTATTGACTAAGTCTTTTTTGTTGAGGATTGGGTACCTTACCCATTCTAAGACTTTGTTAAGGGGCTTGTAATTGATAACTAATCTGGGTACACCTCTCTCAATCTCAGGATTTTTCTGAACATAAAAGGCTGGACAGGATCATGGTGACCTAGAGTTCCTAATGATTCCTTTCCTAAGGAGATCTTCAATCTCAACTTTACAAACATCCATAAGTTCCTGGTTCATTTGGATGGGTCGAGCTTTGGTTGGGATATCTTTTTCATTGAAATCCTTGGTATATGGGAGAGCTACCTCGTGTCTCTTTCTATACCAAAAGGCTGTAGGTAGATCAAAGCAGACTTCCTGCTTAAGTTTTTCTTCAAACTCTCTGATTTCTTTTTGGGTGTTTATGCAAGCAAGTCTTTCTTCGACTTTCTTGTATCTTAGACCATCTTCCAAATATTTGAGCTGCTTGGTTTTGGCACTAATAAGGTTAAGGGTCTTGGAGACAGAGACATCCTGGAGGGTACTAATATCTCTTGGCTCAGGGCTCCTAAGAAACTTAAACTTAATTGGATGGCCAAAAGGGTGGGTAGTGATTCCTTCACTATCCGTCACAAATGGATACAAAAGGCACATGAATGGGTTTCCTAAGATGACCTTGTCTGTCATATTTTTAACTATGACAAACGTGGTTTTGAAGCATGTGCCATCTTGGCAAACATGTGCTTTTGGGATCTTATATTTGATCTGCATTTGACCTCCACTTGCAGATGTCAACCTTTCTCTAGTTTTCTTAAAATACTTAGAAGGGATAATTCCTTCCTGAATACAATTGAGATTAGCACCTGAGTCTATTAAAGATACTGCTTTGAACTCGTAGTCATTAATCACAATTTTAACTATGGAGTGCCATTTCTAGAAATCAATCCTATTCATGGTATCTAAAAACTTTTCACCACTAGGTTGTTCATCTTGAACCATATCTGCAGTTGGGTTAATTGTTTCATCTTCCTCATCAGAAGGATCCTGGGATAGGGAATCTTTCTCATTTTCTTGATGAGAAGTTTCTTCTAAGTTTTTGACTCTTTTGTCAAGGAGATTGTTGTCTACCCTAAGGATGGTCATTTCTTGCTTAAGGGTTCTGACCTCAGATTTGGTTTCTTTGATTTCTTTTTGAAGGTCGTTGACTGTAACTTCCTTCTTAGATCTGGAAAACCTATCATAGATTTTTTCTAGATCTACCTTGGGTTCACGAATCTTAGGCTCGGGTTTACTAGTTTCTCTAACTAAGGTTGCATGAAATGCACTAAGCTTTTGGGCTTTGACTTCTAGATCTGTGATTTGTTCTATGAGATCTAAGAGTAGTTCTTCCTGCTTACTAAGGACTTTAACCTCAAAAAGAGTTTTGTTAGGTTCAGGGGTTGGTTGGCTAGCAACTTTTCTGGGTTTTGTATTACTCTTAGAATGAACACAAGTTTTTTTGTGCCACTCGAAATGATTCTCAAAATATTCAAAGAAAGGGATATTATCGGATATCTCTCTCATGAATTCTTTCCAAGCATTGAGAACCTCAATTTTTTGTTCTCTAGTGTGGTTGGCTCTATAGGCTTCTCTTTTGACTCGGTTCTTTTCTAAGTCAAATTCATCTTCTAAAAACTTCATATCTGGCTTAAAATCTTTCTTATGGACTTTAAGATCATAATCTTGATATGGGTCCTCCATATCAGTTCCTGAAAGGGATTCTACCTTTTGACTATTGCCGTCATCTTGATCAACAACTAAGTCTTGTTTGGCTGTGTAACAAGGTGTACTAACCTGGGATTTGCTTTTAACTCCTTGAAACTCTAGGCTTAAGTCTCTTCTAGATCTAGGGTATGGTACTAGAGGTCTAGAGGAGCTGGCTTGGGATACAGGTCTATCTCCTAATAGAATAGGTGGCTGCTTACTAGGTAGAGGAGACTGGCGGAGATCTATTGGGGATCTAAGCCTATAATCATCCAAGGGTGACCTGAATCTAGATTTTTCAAAACTGAGTCTAACAGAACCATCTGCTAGCTACTGGACAAAATCTAAATCTGAATCCTGGTTTGGGTTTTGGATCTGGAGAGGATAATTCTCATTTTCTAGTTTCCAACTATAGGAAACTTCATCCCACTTTCTAGGGATCTGGATCTTAGCTTGAACATTGGTTTGGATAAGAAGTGTTTCTCCCATCTTCTTTCTATCCAAAGCACCAACATTCATGTTTGTCTTGATGCACTTGTAGTAAACTCTGTATATCAAGGCTATCTGGCTAGTTCCCTACACCATGAGGGTTCCATGGGTCTTGATATTTGGGGTTAGGGCCTTCATGACATGCAGATCATGGAGGTGGATGGTGAAATTTAGGAAACAGTCGAAATGAACTGGTCCGTTGCTCAAACTGGTTTCAATGATTCCTAAAAGACTGTCATTAAACCTTATATGACGGGTATCTCTAAGGGCTAACAGAATCGAATTGTTCAATCCTGATCTGATGAGAGGTTTAACTCCAACTTGGACTAAACCTATATGCAAGAAGTTATGACCTTTCTTCTTGTGGGCTTTTATGGTAGCTGGGTTAAACAAGTAGAATGTCTCATACTCCTTGTTTATACCATAAACCTGTTCTATGGTTCTAACATGGAAATCTGTCTTGAAAGAAGTTATCAAGTTCCATGAAGACTTATAGAATTCTTTTGTGGGTACCTTAGGGAGGTTCCATTCTCCTAACTTAAGGTTTACATTAGTTAACTCATATTCTTCACTATTAATAATTCCAATTTCTTGAGGGATTTCTGGGAGTGATGAACTCCTACTGGCTAGGCTATTGGTAGAGTTGCTTCTAAATAATCTACTCATCATCATGGTTATCTAAGGAATTTAACACAATTAAAACCTAATTACTCACAACTCCAAATGACTGGATCTAACCTTAGATCTGACAATAGGGGTTTTTAACCAGAGACAAGGTGCCTTCTCAATGCACAGTATAGCCTCCAACTGCCTCTTTCTCCTAAAACACTTGAAAACGTCTCAACACCTCACTCCGGCTAAATGGCTAAACGGTGAACCAAGGATACAAAGGTCTAACTGGGCTATAGGACAACATTGATATGGGTCTTACACATCTCATAAGCATTCTACACCTGCAATAGATTTTGGGGCTAAACACAGGGATAAGAAGAAGCAGATAATTGGGAGAATAACTGGGTTAAGCTGAACAGATAACACAAGATAAAGATTAGAATGAAAAGAAATAACTGAATCAACAAATAAGCTGGTAGAAAAAAATCACAAAACAGAAATAAAGAATTTGGAATGTAATGAATGGGTTATCAAATAATAACATTAATTAACTGAAATTAATGTATGCAAATACTGAAAATAATGATAACTTTGATAACTATGGCGGTATAACCGGCCAACTTGATTGATAAAACAATAAAGTAACTTACAAACTGGTATTAGTCAGGTAAAGAACCCTAGCCAGTTAGTACCAGCCTCCCTAGTGTCAGTTGCCAATCGTTATATGGTGTCTACCATTCCAAAACCCAATTGCGAAAGGCCAGTCCAACCTAATTACAGTTCAGCCCTAGCCTCCCCATCTCCTAAACAGATCACCACATACAAAGTTGATTAACCCTTTGGCCCCATACAGTCTCAAAGATCATCTAGGCCTTTACCCAGAAAAAATAGGTCTTCCTATTTCAAGAAACCATTTTTCCAGCATATCTCTTATATAGAACCCCACTAGGTTCATGTAAAAGATCCCCTAGCTTTAGCCATGGAAGTTATGCCAGAAGGATGGCATTTCCTCCTAAAACACCCAGAGAAAAACATCAAGTACTACAAACATATCCTTATCCAGGAAGGCTCTGCCAAGGTAGAAGACATCATGAACAAAGAGAACCCCTCATAGTTCTCTATCATAAGTTCATTATCACAGGTTTTATTAGCTGCAGAGATTGGGGACATCATCTCTCTTTGCTAAGAACTCTCACAGGTCGCAAGTCTTTTTCAGGCTCAGAACTCCATTATAGTTGCTATGACTACATGGACGCCTTTGAAAAGGTTCTATTTTACCAGAACAAGAAGTTTGATCACTCTTGGTTCTTAATGTTTGATAAGAAGTTTTCTGGCACAATACCAACATGGTTCCTTAAGTGGTAGGAAATGTTTGGATTAGTACCCCAGATCTTTCCAGAACCCCAACAGGATGCCCTCAGATATTTCAGTTCAAGATGTCAGGTTACACATCATGGTAGCTAGTTTCCAGCTATTCTGTATATGTTGGTCATGTACAGAATTCACTGGATTAGCATGTGGAATTATGACATCAAAGGAAATCTGTTAAACAGAGAATTTTCAATTAAGTGGTGGGATAGCCTCAAGATTGATACAATCATCAAACAGGTTCATGAGGATCTTCCCCCTCCGGTTCCAAGGACCATTGTTCTGATTACAAGGTCTCAGTCCAAGTCTCAGTCCAGTCTAGATTCCGTCCATATCGCCAGAAAATTTAGTAAAGAATTAAAAGACCTTGCTCAGCAGTTACTCCTCAAGTCAGAAGAGTTACAGTCACAGGAGAAAGGTTCTTCTGCCTCTTCAGAAGCCTCACCCAATTTCGATCCTAATGATCCTCTGTTCCAAGGAGAGGAATTCCTGATGGAGTGAATACCTTGATCTATACGATTATAAACCACTTCATAGGAAAACCTAGCAACATCACATGTAGAATTTACGATCAGTTGAGTAACCTTAGATGTCAAACCCTAGGCGACTACCGGTGGTACGAAGATGTATTCACCACTAGAGTCATGCACAGAAGTTATTGTAATTCTCCATTTTGGAAGGAGAAATTCATTAATGGTTTACCCAGGTTATTCGGTGAGAAAGTGAAAGAAACACTTTGCAACTCACTAGGAGTCATTGACTATGATAGTCTAACTTATGGAGATATCTCTAGCACTATCCAGAGTGAAGGGATGAAGATGTGTAGAGATTTCAAGATTCAGAGCCAAGCCAACAAAAGTAAAGCCAAGTATGAAGTAGGACCCTTCTGTACACAATATGGCTTGCCACCAATTGCCCCTTCCAAAAAGAAATCCAGGAGGAAAGAATCTCCTGAGAAGCCATACAAGAAAAAGACCAAGGCTAGGTTTTACAGGAAAAAAGAATACAGTAATTCCAAAGATAGTGAGTTTTACAAGAAACCCTTTAGATCCAAGTCTACAGGTAAATATGAGAAAACCTCAAAAGCATCAAGAAAATGCTTTAATTGTGGGAAAAATGGACATTTCAGAAATGAGTGTAAAGCTGAAGAAAAACACTCATAAACACCCTTATCAGTGACTAAACCAGCAAAGATAAGATCTTCAGACTCCTAGAACTTGACCATATAGAACATGAGTCGACCAGTAATTCTAGTGACTAGGATATCTACCACACATCATCCTCCGAGCCCTCTAGAATTTACAGCTCTTCTAGTGAACCTAGAATTGATTTAGCCTGCAGAGATAGTTGTTGTAAAAACAAAACTATCAGCACGCTCAATAGGAAAGAAGAATCTATTCTCAATCTCATAGAACAGATTGAGGATCCAGTTATCAGAGCCCAAAAACTTATCCAATTCCATAAGGTTAAAACTCAGTATAAGCCTAAGGATAGAACCCTTAGCCAAGATTTAGACATCTCAAAAGTCCGAGATGGAATCCTTGTCAATCCAAAAAACCTTGAATCCAGGTATTTATCCATCATCCCTTTCAAAAGATATCAGGTAAAGAATCCTGATCCCTCGGCATCTGCCATTCCTCACTCAGTAAATAAGTCTCACAAATCATGCATATTGCATAAAAATATTTGCTGCATTGCATGCTCTATTTTAAAAAATGTTTCCCCAAGCAACTGTGTAATAGAAAACCATTTTGCTTGTCTAGACAACTCCAAACAGGAAACCCAGCAAATAACCCACGAACCCAATAGTTTGTGGAAGATGGCCGAAAATAGGGACAAAGGAAAAGCTCCTATCCAGGACTATCCTCAAAACAAAATGCTCACAGAACAACCTTTTGTAAGGCATGAAGGCAAATCTTCTGTGGGAAACCATAGAGATTCAATATCCCTTCAAGAATATGCCATAGTGGCACATTCTAGTGGAAATACGATTATATCTCTTCAGGAAACTGCCACAATGATACCTTCCAGTGGAAACATAGTAAATGATGTGTTAAATTATACATTGTAGGAGAACTTAGTTAAGGATTCTTATGGAATACATTCAAATTTCCCATATCCCACTAAAACAATCCTTAATCTCATTCATTCTGCATACATTCTGCACAATACTGATCTTTTCCAAAGAACCCTCAAAACCTTAAAAAAAACATCTAGAAAACCTTGAGGAAAGAAATGATCACATCACTAATCTACTCTTTGGCAAAGAGGAAATCCGTTCAAAGGATAAGACTATCTTAATGGGCACATGTTTTGCCAGGCTAAGCCTTAAGACCCAAGCCTCGATAAGAAGTGCATTTGCAAACTTACCTTCTGAATTACAAGTCCGTATTTTAGGAAGTAAGGCAATGTCTGAATCACTTGATCTATGGTTTAGACATTTCAGAGTATTAATCACCACTACATACTCAAATCCTGATGACTCAGATCTTGATCATGCTGCTCATAATGCTTTGCCAATATCCCGATGGGAAGCATACTTTGGAAGCAGTTTTGAGAGTCTATGAAAGGGCAAAACATCCCTTTCCTAGGTTACTAATTAATTACGGTGATCTTTTAGAAGATGAGGAGGAGGATAACCAGATGAATCCTCATTGGCTTTCGCAGATGTTTGAATATGGTTTTGTCAGGTTTATAAGATTAACCAGCCACAACCAAGTCAGCCAACTCCCTTCGATCATCAAAGATACTGTCACCAAAATTTCAACTCACCAAAATTTCAACCCCTTATGTATCTATCAGGTGCTGGAGTACACTTCCAGAATGAGAAATCAATGAATGGGCAATAGTTCAGCCCTCAAAGCACCTTGTTCTAATAGGGGGATATTCCCACCAAGGTCCCTGGTTGGAAGGCAACACCTTCCTATCCTACAGTAATCCCAAGGCCCTTTCTGAATGCTGGAGGCATTTCTTCAGCAATGAAATCATTAAGGTAACTAAAGAATTATGGAGAAATTACCATTTTATTGGCAACATAGGAAGAATTTCAATTTTCTCCAACAGGGGACATTATGAGTCTATTCCCCGACTTCCATGGGTCACTGGCTGTGATCCTAGAAGATTCATGATTCCTGGAACAAGTCCGATCTTTGAACCATTAATTTACTACGGCCTTTATGAACAGTTCACCACCTTTCATGAACACCCCTGCAACGATGATCCCCCATGGGAATCTCCGGAAGGTGATGAAGACTACATATTTGATTGGTAAATTCTGGATAGCACCAGTTGCTATTCAGAAACATCATTTCCAAAAAGTTTACTATTCATCTACAGCACCAGTCACTGTTAATGAACAGTAACCCGCACCTAGCCAACAGATAAAGACAAGGGACAGAACACTATTCATAAATAGTAACAGTCACTATTCATGAACAGTACCCGGCACAATGATTCAGAATTACTATTGCTTTCGGTGGAAAAGATTTTCACCCCAGTAAAAGCAATTTACTCTCCGAATTTTTAGCAATCTCCTGAAGAATCCAAGGCTCCCATTCCCCTATATAAGGCAGCACTCATTCCAGTTGAAGGTAGGCTCCAAAAATTGCAGAAACTAATTTTAGGAAAAGAAATCTCCCTTCTTGTAATTAGATGGCAACCCAGTTTTACATTTGTAATACCCCAATTAGTCTTACATTTGTAATCATATGGCCTCAGTCGGCCTCTAGTTTGTAATCAGATAGCCCCAATCGGCGTCTAACCCCCTTCCGCTTTGTAACTTACTCCCTTTTGGTATCAGAGCCAAGTTTAGCCGATCAGTTGTAAGTTACATTATTTTATCAATCATAAGTTGGCCAGTTATACCGCCATAGTTATCAAAGTTATTTGCATTATTTTCAGTATTTGCATACATTAATTTTAGTCAATTAATGTTATTATTTGATAACTCTATCATTATATTCCAATTCTTTTATTTCTGTTCTGTGATTTCTTTCTACCAGCTTATCTGTTACTCCAGTTATTTCTCATCATTCTAATCTTTATCTTGTTTTATTTTCTCATTTTAACCCAGTTATTCTCTCAATTATCTGCTTCTTCTTATCCCTGTGTTTAGCCCAAAAATCTGTTGCAGGTGTAGAATGCTTATGAGATGTGTAAGACCTATATCAGTGTTGTCCTATAGCCCAGTTAGACCTTTGTATCCTTGGTTCGCCGTTTAGCTGTTTAGCTGGAGAGAGGCGTTGAGGTGTTTTCAGGCGTTTTAGGAGAAAGAGGCAGTTGGAGGCTATATTGTGCATTGAGAAGGCACCTTGTCTCTGGTTAAAAACCCCTGTTGTCAGATCTAAGGTTAGATCTAGTCATTTGGAGTTGTGAGTAATTAGGTTTTAATTGTGTTAAATTCCTCAGATAACCATGATGATGAGTAGATTGTTTAGAAGCAACTCTACCAACAGCCTAGCCAGGAGGAGTTCATCACTCCCAGAAATCCCTCAAGAAACTGGAATCATTAATAGTGAAGAGTATGAATTATTAGATGTAGACCTTAAGTTAGGAGAGTGGAACCTCCCTACAGTACCCACAAAAGAATTCTATAAGTCTTCATGGAACTTGAAAACAGCTTTCAAGACAGATTTCCATGTTAGGACCATAGAACAAGTTTATGGAATTAACAAGGAGCACGAGACGTGCTACTTGTTCAACCCAACTCAAATCAAAGCCCACAAGAAAAAAGGTCATAACTTCTTGCATATAGGTTTAGTCCAGGTTGGAGTCAAACCTCTCATCAGATCAGGATTGAACAATTCAATTCTATACATATATATATATATATATATATATATTAGCCTAAGATAGATGGACACTTCATTTGGGGTGTCATACCTGTGTTGTATTTGTGTCATACATATGTCATAACAATGTTCTATCTATTGTATCATGTTATAATTTTTCAAAAATTGCTCGTGTCATTGCATCGTATCTAAGTTCGTGTCCACGTCCTTGCATCCAAGATATTAGCTAATTTGTTAAGAAATTGAAACTTATACAAGCTGTTAAATTGATGGTTGCATGCCCGACTAACTTTTCTGATTTTTTATTATTATAATGTTTTCTTCCTAATTAACATGTGACAATGTTGAATAACTATGAGGTTAAAGGAAAGTCTCAACTCTAAATTCTTACCTAAGGTGGGGAGAGCTGGTATAACTTGGAGGCCATCAAATTGGACCCAAATAGCATTGTGGTTGGTGGGTTGTTAGGCCCTTGATCGAATGTGAATTTTGAGTCCATGGGCAAATCCAACTTCTGAAAGATCTACATATAACCAAAGATATCATTATGCACGTTTGGGGACTAGTATGGGAACAAGCAATGATCACTGACTCAATGAGAGATTTGGAGCCCCTTTGATTGTCCTAAACTTGAGAGAGGAAGATTGGAATCCATGATCTAAACAAGATCTAATTCACAGTAAAAACATGTAATAATTTCATTTACCTTTTTAGTTAATCTTTTCATGGTACATTCCTATGATACTATCCCTCATAGGTGTATCTTTATTCCTCCATAAGGTCACATCACATATCCAAGCTCAACGGTTGGGTTATTAGTTTATAATAAAAAACGATTAAAGTTTATTCTCTATAGTTTCAAGTCCTTTAACATCCCAAGTATATATAACTGTTGTCAATTACTAGGCCCCATCCCATAACTTCTATGACTTGATGTGTGGTAAAGAAACCCAGTAACCTCACTGAACCAGCAGTCGACAATGACTTAAGTCCATCGTGAAGTGGAGCATGAAACTAGTATATCTATAAGATAAAATAGAAAATTCACCCTTGCTATTACCTCTTACAATTCAATTATGCTATTGCACCAAATTCAAATCCTACAAAATAACTAGCAAAACAAGTGGAGGATATATACAAACTCCAATAAACTTTAGTGATATTGCAAATAAGAGCACATTTGTTTCGACGCAAAAAGTTTTGATTTTTGGTGTTTATTCTGAATGGAAAATTGCTAATGAACCAATCGGTCGATCTTACTACGAACTACTCGTATATCTAGAAAAAAAAATGATCGAGCAAGAAAGAAAGTCTTCCCAATCGCCAATCTCATTGCGAACTAGTCGCAAATCTTTAAAAATAAATAAAAGATGATTGACGAGAGGGAGAATCTTCCTAACCGCAGATCTCACCACACCATGCAAAGCTTCGACACCATCAAAATGATGTTGTCAAGGCAAGCACCAAATCTCCTTAGGTCTCTATATGTTGAGTCATGGGGTGGCTAGGGGCAGTGGCCATGATGAAGAGTGCGGTGGGGAGGGAGGAGGTCTTCGATTTAAAAGCTTTGGGGTGTAAATTGTTTTACACCATTCTTAGTCATGCCAAACATTATGTTAAACTATGTTGGCCTTTTTTCCAAAATAACTATAAAACCCCAACTATATAGATGGTAAACTAACGTTTGAAACAAATTTGGTTTCTAACAATTCGAGTCCAGAGGACTCGATTTTGGGGTCAAAAATTGAGTGCTAGGAACTCGGTTTTCCCATTACACGTTAAGCTGAGCTGGACTAGTCGTCCGCGTGGCCTGGAAATCGAGTCCAGTACACTCGATTTCTGTTCATGAAAATCGAGTGCACTGGACTCGATTTCTATGAACATAAACCGAGTGCACTAGACTTGGTTTCCAAGTCTAAGTCCCAGCTCACGTGATAGCTCTACCTCTAACGTTGCGCCACCTCTGACGTGATGGAGATGTGATAACACAATGACTCAATGGAAATCAAGTTCTATAAACTCGATTTCCTAGTCTGGAAATCGAGCATACTGGACTCGATTTTCATACATGGGTCCCAGCTGGGACCTCTTTTCCTCCTTGTCCGTCTCATGCCTTCTCTTTTGACTCTCACAACTTCTCTTCAACTCTCACTTCTCTTAAGCTCACAAACTCACTCACTCACTCACAACTTTCCCACCTTCTCACACAACACTCATCCCACACAACAATCACCTTAACAACACTCATCTTAAAGGTAATATTTTTACAATATTGTTATTATTTGCTAAGTTTTTTTTTTAAAGAAAAAATTAGAATATTATGATTTTTTTTTGTTAGTAGTGATTAATTTATTTGTTAGTATAATGTGATTAATTTATTTGTTAGTATGTTGTGATTAGTATATTGTGATTATTTGCCATTTTTTAAAATTAATATTATGGTTAATTATTGGAAATATTTAGTACTAAATATTGGGATTAATGTTATTACAACATATTGGGAATTTTTTTTTTTTTTTTTGTTAGTGTAAATATTGTGATTATTGGTAATGTTTTTACAATATTGTAATTATTTGTTAGGTGTTTATTAAAGAAAAAATTAGAACATATTAGGAAATTTTTTGTTTTTTTTTTTTTGTTAGTAGTGATTAATTTATTTGTTAGCATATTGTGATTAGTTTATTTGTTAGTATAATGTGATTAATTTATTTGTTAGCATATTGTGATTAGTTTATTTGTTAGCATATTGTGATTAGTTTATTTGTTTGTATATTGTGATTATTTGCCATTTTTTTAAATTAATATTATGATTATTTATTGGGAATATTTAGTACTAAATATTGTGATTGATGTTATTACAACATATTGGGAATATATGTTTTTTTTTTTTTGTTAGTGTAAATATTGTGATTAAATTATTTGCTAAGTTTTTTTAAAAAATTAATTTTGTGATTAATTTTGTTATTACAACATATGGGATTTTTTTTTTTTTTTTGTTTGTTAGTGTAATATTGTGATTAATAATATGCTAGGTTTTAAAGCTAAAAAATTAATAAATATTGTGATCAATTGTTAGGAATATTTAGTACTTTTAGGTCTTTATCATGGGTATGAAATGAATTATGAGTTTAATAATGAAGATAGTATTTGTAGTTTTTTTAGCATAAATTATTTCAAAATATATTTGTTTAAGACTTGTAACAGAGGTTTCAATGGATAACTGGTTGGTATAATATTTTTGTTCACATACATCAATTTGAATGGGTTTTGAAAGTCATGCCCCTAGAATGATTTGGAATTTTAAAAGAATATGAAATTGGTAATAACTATTTTTGTACATGCAAATTTGGTTAAGGTTAGTATTGTTGGCTTTTCATACGTAAAGTTTTGTGATTGATGTTGATTGAGAGTTATAAATTTGTCACTAATACAATTGCACTTGACAATGATCTATATAAATATATACTACGGTGGACCCCTTAGCAATGCCAACCCTTATGACGGATTCCCATTTCAAGGTCTGGGTATCCAGTGCTACTATATGATGATACGCCGTAAGCTAAAGACCCTGAATGATTTGAAAATAAAAATTATGGAAGAGCTGCAAGTGAACACTACTTTGCATGACATACATATTATTTTTCGTTCTCCACATAAAGTCCTTAATCAATGCATTAATTACAAATATATGGCAATAACAGAAGACAAACATGTGAAGATCATGTTTAGCAAGATGCAAAATGGGAACAAGTAGCAAATTTTGAGTTGTACGTCACTTTAGAGCCGTGTACGGAAGTCAGCGTAGAGGAAATTGTACAAACAACTACATCTCTACAAGTTGCAGTCCTAGATGATCGATGCATCACATTGGGAGGCTATACACCCCTTTTTCAAGAGACACCAACAACAATTGAGAGCGAACCTAGCAATAGATATGAAGATCAATTTTGTACACATCGAGGTGAATCCTCTACACTTCCAGTTGTTGAAGACGAAGACTGTTTTGGGGAAGATCTTGACGATAGAGACGAGTACGAAGAGAGGATTGAGCGAGACAACTTTGACAGGGGTGTTGATGACCATGAACTTACTCCCAATCCTCATGTTGATGATATGGCTGAATGTGATGAAGATGATGCGGACGCTGCTATTACAGTTCAGCATGTTACAAATACGCCCCCCATTTATGAACCTCCTGCCTCATCATTTTATGCAAACACTTGGGAAAATATGGTTGATCCTGAAGTTGTTCAGCAAGCATTTGCTTCTTCTTGGAATGCGGACATGAATTTTGCAAAAGGGTTGATTTTTGCGAATAAAGAGGCGGTGAAACGTGCATTAACAATTTACGCCGCAAAGGGTAACAAAAACTTTATCACTGATAGGTCGACCAAAAGTAGATTGTCTGTGAAATGCATGGATGAGTCATGCTAGTGGTACGTTGGGGAAGTCTTGAAGCCAGAACTTGGACTACGGATGGTCACATCTTATAGGGGTCCTCACAGTTGTATATCCCTTGGCATGGCCCTTGATGGTAGAATGATGGATTGTAATTTTCTTGCAGCAGAATTTGTTCCATTATTGCAAAAAAATCACACGGCAACAATTTTTCACCTCAGAGATTTCATTATAGCGAAGTATTATGATCATAAGCTTTCTTACTATAAGATATGGGATGCGAAACAAAAGGCTATTGCAAAGATATTCGGGGATTGGGAAGAGTCTTACCAAAGGTTGAGAAAGTTATTGTTGGCAAACTTGGATCAAGAAATTGGCACTCAGTTTTGGTATCACACCATACGCAGTGAGGTGTTCGGTGATACAATATTGCGCTATGTATTTTGGGCTTTCGCTCCATGCATTAAAGGATTCAAACATTGTAAGCTAGTGATCAGTATTGATGGGACCCATTTGTATGGTAAATATCGAGGGGTGTTGTTGATAGCAATGGTCACTGATGCCAACAACAAGGTTTTGCCTCTTGCCTTTGCTGTTGTGGACAAAGAATCAGGGCCTAGTTAGAGCTGGTTTTTAAGATGCCTCAGGAATTCATTGGAATATGTGATAGTAGATAAGGACATTTGTGTAATTTCTGACCGACATAAGGGTATTCAAAACGAAATTGCAAACTGGCATAGAGATGATGATGGATGAGTACGAGTAATTCATAGCTATTGCCTTTGACACGTTGCTAGCAACTTCAACACGCATTTTCAAGACGCCACTTTAAAGTCATTGGCCTTGAAAGTGGGGTATGCTACTCAAGAAGCTAAATTTGAGTTGTACATGAAACCTATCAAGGAAGCTGAGATCGAGGCCCTTAGAAAGAAACTTAGAACTGGGCGGCAGGAAAGTGAACCGGACTCATCCATCATGCCATACACATATCTAATGAAAGAGGATCTAGACATGTGGACCCAATTACATGATGGTGGATACCATTATGGGGCTATGACAACCAATGTCTCGGAGTGCTTCAATGGAGTATATTAGGTTCTAAAAGTTTAGAACAATTGGCAAAGCGTGAACATAAACTTGTCTAGATATAGATCTTAGAGTCTATAGGTTTTATTAGACAATGCTCAAGGTGATTCAAGTCAAGATTCAAGAACATGTAAGCTGCAGAAAGAAGAATTCAGAAATTGCCTAGTTCAATCGATAGAAAGATAGGCTCGACCGATCGAAAGTCGTATCTGCAGAATTTTAAGTTGGCCCAAACAGTAGTTCTAGCCCATTAAGGATTAGGGTTTCAGATCTACTTCTCCCACTATATAAAGGAACCCTATGCACGTTTTTACAAGGGTTTTTAGAGAGAGAAGAGTGTGCCTCTTTTGTATTTAGGGTTTTGTTCCTAAAACCTCTCTTATAACTTCTACCGGTGTTGTTCCTTAAAGAATCTCAAGATCAGGTATTGTTGAAGTTACTGCCTTCTCTAGTCATCAAAGGTGCTGATGATCTAAACCTTCAAGGGTGGTCTTGGAGTCACAAACAGGAGAGTTTGTGTTGCTAAACCTTTGAGTGGGATCTCAAAGTCACAAGCATGGGTGTTTGTGTTTTGCAAAGACCAATGAAAGAAGTAGTCCGTGGACTCGGAGCTATCATGGAGTCGTGGTAGTAAGTTTCCTACAAGCAGGTAGCAATAAGATGTTAGTGGTCTAAGTCGCTATTGTGTAAACTTCAATTCTTTCTAGTGAATTTGCTATTTTACCTTGAGGATAGCTAGGTTAAATCCTCCCCAGGTTTTTTACTGGTTTGGTTTTTCTGGGTCATCATATCATTGTGTTCTTTATATTTCCGCTGCTTTGCATGAAATGATTGCTATTGTTTTAACCTAGATCTGAATAATAAACCTAAGTATTCACTTGGTTAATTAATTAGATTAAACAATCTAGTTTACAGGGGTCTAAAATTCTTACAAGTGGTATCAGAGTGGGTAACTCTTTTGTGTTAGATCTTTTGATCTAAGAGTTGATCCTTGATCCCTGTTATCATGATTAATTTGAAGTGTCTTTCTGCTCATGTTTGTGATGATTTGAATAAAAAGGACACTGTTGTTTCTGTTGATCTTTTTGATGCCTGTGAAACTCTTCGTAAGGAATTATTGAAAACTATAACAATTGCTAAGAAATTCAAGGAAGAGTTAAAATTGGCTAATCTTGAAAAATAGGAATTGATAATGAGATTAGATGAACCTATAAAAAGAATGAATTTTTGAGAAATCAAATTTCCTCTCAAGATGAGAAGATGAAAAGCTTGGAACAAGATTTAGTTGAGTCTAAAGTTAAAATTGAAAATTTGACTAGTACCAAGCTTGCTGTTGATAACAAAAGTGTTTCTATTTCTCTTAAGCCTAAAGCTGAAAAAGTTTATATCCTTCCTTTCAAGAGGAATAATAAAGAAAATGCTTATTTTGATAGGTTAGACAAAGGTAAAAGTTCTGATGTAAACGCTGATGTTTCTAAACCTAAGTCTAAACCTACTGTTAGAGAGCATAAGATTTCTGTTTTTGTGCCTACTTGTCACCTTTGTGGTGTTGTTGGTTATATTAGGCCAAATTGTTCTTTGTTGAGGAAAAAACTAAAATCTGAGACTAGATTTGTTGTTAGGAATACTGATCCTAAATTTGTTCCTATGTGTCACTTTTGTGGTGTCTCTGGTCACATTCATCCTAATTGCCATAAATTGAAATTTAAACATTCTGTATTTCAATCTAGGATATGTGATGATATTTCTCCTGCCATAAGTCCATATAAATTGTTTCATATTCTTTTGAAAAATTTAAGCTTGTTGGCTTGTGAAAGGAATTTGCAGGATTTCAGTCTTTCTCAGAAGATTGGTGTAATTCCTCAAATACACTCTACTTCTCATGGATTTTCACCTACAAAGCCGAAGACTCGTGCTATATGGGTGAGAAAAGATTCTCTAAGGTGAGTGTTGCTGACTTGTCCCTAATTTAATTCTTTCAATTATTTGTGGACATGTTTTGTTTCTGTTTTTGGTAGTTTTGTTTTTTAGGTTGTTTTTTGTTTTAAAAAAAAATCCAAAAACATTGGAAAATTTCAAAAAGACAAAAATATTTTATTTTGTGTCTTGTTTTATTTGTTTTGAGGATTACATGAATTATAATATCTCTCTCTTGATTTAGAACATGCTTGATATTGTGGAGAAATTTGAATAGCATGTGCTATATAAGTGCGAAGCTATTTATAATTTTGTTTGAGTATGTATTAGTTTGTACATGTACTCAAGGGTTAATTAAGAAATTTATATTTCTTGTTTGTGTACCCTCTATAGCTCGGTTAAGCACTGTCATGCATTGCATTGCATTTGCATTTTAATCATTTAGCATAATGTGTGCTTTTAGTTTTGGTCATAAAATTTTTTGAACCAAAAAGATTTTTATGTGTTTTGTATTATATATATTGGATTTATAATCAAGGTTGGCCATATTATCTTTACATAACATGTTTATGTACTTTGTTTAGCTTTGATAAGCTTATTTTATTACACTTTACTAGTTTGAGCTTTGTAGTGCATGTTGTGTGGGAAGATGTTTATAGTTTTTGATCACTTTGTCTTGATCATGAAGTTACATGCCTTTGATTGTTGGACTTGAACTTAATGATAAATGCATAAATAACCATCTCACCACTGTTTACTAGCCAATCATGAACACCTTAGTGCATATCGTAAGATTTTGTGCTCGAGAAAGTGTAATACATGCACAAAAAGAAAATAAGGTGTAGTCTCGGTTAAATTGTTAAAATTGGTGTGTACATTATTCCGGCTATTTTAATAAGCTTCTAATCAATTAAAATTGGTGTGTATATTATGAGGCAACTCAAGAAACTTATATGATTACAAGCTTTTATTCTTGGAGATGTGAGAGTTATATGATGTAACTCTTTAGGTGATAGTCTCTCTCAATTGTATGTGATGAATTGTATAGAAATTGTGATTTCTTACTATTCACATATCACCTCACATGCATCTCAAGCTTTTACTAGTTGTACACACTATACAAGTTACTCTTTGCTAAATTTTGTACATGATATTGTGTGTAATTTTGTTGTGGCCATCCAAGATTGAAAATTCCTTGATTTTAATGCAAAATTTGTTTTAATGGTTGAGTTTTGAGGACACATTGGTTGAAAAACTTGTTTTTGAAAGATCTGGGTTGAATTCAAGTGTTTTTGAAAAACTTTCAGTCTCATACTCACGCATTTCATTCATGAATCACTATGCTTTGAGGAGTTTTTGCATAAAATTGCTCTGTTTTTCAAAAATTTAATTTTTCCAGATTTTCGACCAATCGAATATGTCTCTCAACCGATCGAAATTGCGATAAAAATTTTGGTTTGAATCTGTCTGACTCGATTGGTATTCGATTGATGCTCGATCGATTGAAACTGAAAAATTTTCAGTTCCTAAGTTTTTGACCAAATTTTTTTTCATGCATCATTTATGTTTAGGATTCACATGAATTGCATTGTTTTTAGTATCCATCTTGCAGTTTTGCAGTCATATCTCTCATTGTTTTCACACATAGCATGCATGCATACACTTTGCTAAATTGGGTGCTCAACTTGAATTAAAAATTGATTGATTAGTTTTTGAGTCCTTTGTACATTTTAGTATATGCTATTTTTCTTGATGTGTGAACTGCAGAAAATATTTTTCTTAAGAGATATGATGGATAATCAATGTGCAAATATTTTCTCTACTCATGCAACTATTTATGGATCACATAGTGTCAAGTTTGCATTTATTGAAAGAGAGAATATTTTTCTTCATGTGTATCCTCAACTTAATTTTTTTTAGGTTTGTGTGTTTTTTATTTATCCCCACCTCTTAAATTTTTCCCAAAACTGTTTTTCCCAAAACTTGTTTTGTTTTTCCTATTTTTATAGGGGGAGAAAAGTTTTTTTTAGCCTTTGTTGTTCATAGGGGGAGTTGTTGCTCTTCATAGGGGGAGTTCTCTCTATTTTCTATAGAGCTAAACTGTTTTATGTTCCCTTGGTTCTTTTTTTTCTCTCATGTTTCCTGTCACTCTACTCTTTGTTTGAGTTATCTTTGTCAATACGTGACAAAAAGGGGGAGAAATAGATGAAATGTGGGAATCCTGTTTCTTTTGTTTAGGGGGAGTTGAATTTGTTTTTGAATGGGGAAGAATATAAAAACTTTTTGATGTATCTAACTTAGGGGGAGAGTTAGTTTACTTTTGTTTTTATATTGTGCTTCATTTTGTTTATATGTTTTTCTTTCCACACATGCGGTGATGTGTTTGTTGAGTGTTTTAGGAAAGACATGTGCATTCTAATCAAGAACTTTTACCTCTTCTTGGCAACTTCTAGGTTAGAAGTCTTAGATTGGGATTTGTGATGTAATTGGGCATTTTATTGTATTGGGTTGTTCTTGTATTTGAGCATTTCATATTGTATGTAAGTTTTGTTACGAATTGCCAAAGGGGGAGATTGTTAGATTTAAAAGTTTAGAAAAATTGGCAAATCGTGAACATAAACTTGTCTAGATATAGATCTTAGAGTCTATAGGTTTTATTAGACAATGCTCAAGGTGATTCAAGTTAAGATTCAAGAACATGTAAGCTGCAGAAAGAAGAATTCAGAAATTGCCTGGTTCGATTGATCGAAAGACAGGCTCGACCGATCGAAAGTCGTATCTGCAGAATTTTAAGTTGGCCCAAACAGCAGTTCTAGCCCATTAAGGATTAGGGTTTCAGATCTACTTCTCCCACTATATAAAGGAACCCTATGCATGTTTTTACAAGGGTTTTTAGAGAGAAAAGAGTGTGCCTCTTTTGTATTTAGGGTTTTGTTCCTAAAACCTCTCTTATAACTTCTACCGGTATTGTTCCTTGAAGAATCTTAAGATCCGGTATTGTTGAAGTTGCTGCCTTCTCTAGTCTCAAATGTGCTGATGATCTAAACCTTCAAGGGTGGTCTTGAGTCACACACAGGAGATTTTGTGTTGCTAAACCTTTGAGTGGGATCTCAAAGTCACAAGCGTGGGTGTTTGTGTTTTGCAAAGGCCAAGGAAAGAAGTAGTCCGTGGACTCGGAGCTATCATGGGGTCGTGGTAGTAAGTTTCCTACAAGCAGGTAGCAATAGGATGTTAGTGGTCTAAGTCGCTATTGTGTAAACTTCAATTCTTTCTAGTGAATTTGCTATTTTACCTTGAGGATAGCTAGGTTAAATCCTTCCTAGGTTTTTTACCGGTTTGGTTTTCCTAGGTCATCATATCATTGTGTTCTTTATATTTCCGCAGCTTTGCATGATATGATTGTTATTGTTTTAACCTAGATTTGAATAATAAACCCAAGTATTCAATTGGTTAATTAATTAGGTTAAACAATCTAGTTTACAGGGGTCTAAAATTCTTACAGAGTACTCAAAGGTGCTCGTGGCCTGCCCATTACTGCAATGGTTGAATTCACTTGGAGCAAAATTGTTGCGTATTTCCATGATCGACACAAAGAAATTACTCATGATCTCTCGAAGGGCAAGGTGTGGAGTACATATGTGTTAAACATCTATGATGCGAATCTGAGAAAATCAAAAACACACCAAGTAAAGGCGTTTAATAATTTCCATGGTACATATCAAGTGGAGACCGCATACAACAACTATAGCTCTGGAGGGGGACACCATAGTCATGAAATAAACATAATGGCCAGAACATGTGGTTGTGGAAAGTGGCAAAATCAAAAGATCCCTTGTTCATATGCAATTACAGTTCTTCAGTTCTTGGGGCAAGATGCGACTACATATATTGACCCATGTTATAGTTTGGAGAATGCCATTCGCACCTACTCACATCAATTTGTGGTGCCAAAGTCAGAGTCATTGTGGAGGGATGTGGACGGTCCAAAGTGGGTGCCTGACCCAGCCCTGTTGCAGGCCAAAGGTCGACCTGTGAAGTCTAGGATACAAAATGAGATGGATGGGGTCCGGCGAGAACCGGGAAGCCGGAGGCCAGATTCTGACTAGAGGGAAATTCAACAAAAGTAGAGCTGTGGACTGTGTCATCAACATGGGCATAACCGTAGACAATGTCCGCTTTCCCGTGGGGCTTCGACAAGCAGTAATGATCCAAACTAGGTAAGTGATGCTTTGATATAAAATGCCATGATTGTATCAATTAGCCAAGCTGCATAGATTAGTACCTTTGTTTTGGCTTTTGCTATCTGACGACAATATTTCAATTTTTGTCAGGCATGCAGATACTGGAACATGTTGGTATGGCATTGTAGATGTAAATTGTGATTCTCGTTATGGTGTATTCGAACTTACTACTATCGACACAATTATTATTTTGTTTATTACTGAATGCACTTGTAATCGAAGTATTCTATATCCAATGTACTTGTTTCTAGATTATGATATTATGAATGTTTAATATTGTCTTTCAATTAGTTGTTAATTATTTCCATTTTTCCCCCTCTAGCTCTTGGTATTGGGTTGTGATTTATCATCAGAATAGATGCTTAATTTTTTACTTAATCATAATATGTTAACTGGTGGTTAATTTTGTAGGGGTGGTCGGTGGTTATAGGTTGTGGCGGTTGATCTGTGGGTGTGGGTGGTGGAGCATTTTGTGTATATATATATATATATATATATTTGTAAAAGTTTTTTTAGATTATTTTAATTTGTTGGATATATTATTTTAATGTGTTGAAGGAAAAAATAGAATATCTGATGTATGGGATATTGTAAAGTGGTGTGTTAAAATAGAAAAAGTAGGATTTTATGTGTGAAAATGGCATTTGAGATAGAAGAGCTGATGAGAATGCTCTTAAATGAGTAAAATGAAAATGATACCAGAATTTGGAAGTTTTAAAAGTATTATTTCTTATATGATTTTCAAGAATTGCAAAATTGTTAGGTTGGAGATATGATGGTGTGGTGAATACTATACAAAAATGTGATGGTTTTGAGTTTTGTTTGAAAGTTTGAATGAGCTTAAGTTTTACGTAAGTGATTTGGTTTCGAGCTTTGGTGTACAGTGCTAGATCATTCTAGGATTGGTGTACAATGTTTGGTGTTTCTGCAGGATTAAAAAAAAAAAAAAAAAAAGGAGTAAAACTCGAGTTTGGTGTCATCGAGTACTGTAGACAGTACTCGAGTTCCTAGTCCTCGAGTACAGCTCTGTTTTATTCTGGACTCTCTGCCTGAAAACTCGAGTTCTGGGAACTCGGGTACTAAACATAGAACTCGAGTTCACTGAACTCGAGTTCTTTTTTTTTTTTTTTTTCATTCAATCAATCATCCATAAATCTTGGCATCAAGCCCCTCTATTCTCTTAGGTAACAGTAGAACTGAATCTGACTAAATTCTATCCATTTCAAGACAAATGGAGAGAATTGAAAAAAATCCTAATCTAGATTAAGCATAATGTAAGAGCGTACTTGAGGATATTTTATAAGTTTTATAACAAATGTCAGGTTATATCCTTGTACACAATACAAAGGATTCAAAATTTTTCAATACATATAGTTGGGACATCTCAGTCAAGTATTACAGTTGGGGCTGCAAAACCAAAATTGGATAGTTGAGCACATAAGCAAACCTAACAAAATTTAGTTGAATGTTGGGGGTTCAACTAGCTTTATTAATGGTTCAAGTATCATCCAAAAACTTTCTTAAAAAAAAATAAGGTTACAAATTGAACCCAACCGGTGCACAATTTGTGCAAGAATATGCCTCAACGTGCAATATAAGTCACCCCCCCCCCCCTTAAATGCTTCAAAAATGAAACCCAAGCGCCGTAGAAAGCCTCAGGATTGATTTCCACTTACAATAAATCACTGTCTTAGCTCTATAATTTATCTATTGGATGCAGCCCTGATATTGTTATGGCTCTCCATCCCCATTCTAGGGTGAACATAATATAACATTTTTTGTGTACAAACAACATTTTCTTAATTGCCTTTTCATTTTCTTGTTTAAATTAAACTACATTTTAATTTTGGCATTGCATGATTAAAGTGTATGCTCCATATTGAAGATAAACACTAGTTTCAGATCTCAAGATCTTTTTTAAAGACCTAAAAGAACATCATAAAAAAGCAATCTTCAGAGAGTTAACGATTGTCTGGCAGTGTTGGCATAACTGCAATGTCACAATCAACTTGTGCCTTGGTGAAAACAAAAAACAATCTTTTCAACATTTAGGGGAATTTTCATTATTACAAGATATTTTCTCCAGTTGATTTGAAAGTAACATGTACATAGGCCTAGAAAGATCCACACAGATCTATACCAAATTGCAAAAGCTACATGCAACCATAACTATCATCAAAAGCATTACTGAATCTAACACTAATGGATAAAAGGTGTCACAAATCTGTGCTGAAACTTAAATATTTTATAGATTTACAGTCAATCATTTGAGCATATAGATTTACATCTCCAGCACTGCCCGAGTTCTTATCAGCTTCCCCTACCTTCAATATGTTTTCAAGCCCTTCCAAACAAACTGTGGCAATCCTTGGATCGAGGCAGATGAGAAGATCACACAAGGGCTTGATACACCCTTGATGCGGAGTGCCTTTTAGTGGAATCTAACCAAAAGATGAAAATTATGTCAATTGCAAAAGTGTTAAATATGATAAATTAGACTTTATATGAATGAAAGTTGATAAAAGGGAAGAAAATATGGACACACTTTTTGTACTGGCAAATAGTTGTCATAGCTTGATACTGATGGCACAATTAAAACTAGGCACATCAAAAATTTCAAGTGCACCACTTTCATAACAAACAACACACAATATATCACCCTGATCATGTGGTGCACCATCAGCCCCAACACTTAGCATATGCATCATAATACATCATAGCTGCCTCTTCAGATTCAAACTCCATCCCAACATAAGGTTCCACATTAATATCTATTTCGTGTATACCTAACTCTCTCCCCTCATATAAATCAAGCATTTCTCCAGCCTCAGTAACACAATTCTCCCTTCCAATTGAGCACTCTATTATCTTGCTGTCCAAGTCCACATCAAGTTCCATCTCAGTTAATTCCCACATATATAAGCATTGAAATCCACTGCTAAACACAAGTAAACATGTAGTCATGTAATAAACCCAGTGTAAGTATTAGACTAAGATATATAAATGAACATTCTTCAAAAAACCAAACTCTTTTAGAAGTACGTACAAATGTGAGATTCCAAGAAAAATTCATACAGAACAGAAAAAATTTAACTATTTAACTTATGGTGAAACGGAGATATTTTATTTCTGTAAAGCCCCTGCACTGTTTTCTGCAGTTAACTAGTTTGGTACCTAGCTCCTTAAAATAATGTAGATTTCCAATTTCGCATATATTTTATAATGTATTTAGTCATTTAAGTAAAGTCTCCAAAATAAATTATGGGTTAAACATTAATCTTTGCGCCATCTTTTCCTAGAAACTTTCTAGATGAAAACAATGATGGGAAACTGTTAATAGATTTTCTCCCCAGGTATTACCTCTTTTTCTTGATATGCCTCTTCAGTATTTCCAGCCTTCATGCAAAACAGCAAACTACATGTGTAAGATTACAGAATATCATTGCAAATCAGTAAAGGTGGAAATAGAATTTTAAGTACTTGCAAAAACAATTCTTGAAATAACAGCCCTTAAAGTATTGGAGTAAGCTTCAAAAAGTTTAGAGTTTTTTAAGCAGTCTTTACTAGTAAGGTATATGTTTGTAAGAAAAGTAAAAGTAAGATAATTGAAATTGGTGAACCAAGCAAGCAGCCATAAATTATTTGATGCTGTAACAAAAAATTAGCATCATCCAGATGATTGTAGTGAAATTTCAAAACTTGAGTTAATTAATGATCTGACAAGCTAAATTTTATTGTAAAGAGGTTGTTAAACCTTCAATAAATTTCCTTTGATTTTCTTTAAATCTGGAGCATGAACAATAAATAACTTCATCATCCAACTCACTACTATCAATTATAATGGAAAAAGTTTTACTCGTATTACTCATGCAATGCATTCCATTACATTTATTTCCTTTCAAACCAATTTGAAAGGAGGCTTGTTTTGTAGGTCATTTGAGGCCCAATACTCAAAAAAAGTATTATAGAAGAAATCATTTCACTCTCTTATATCTAAAAGAAACTACTACCATAAACTCTATTAAAGCTTTCTTACAAACCTTACTAAATAAAATTGTTGACATAAGTTGACATGACCTCATTAGCTCCCATTCTTGACAGTCAGTGTAGGGCTGAAAGTCTCTTACTTTAACAAGTTTCAATGAAGTTATGAAATCATTAAATTTAATCATATGCAGTAACAATTACATTGAATCACAATGTGGGAGGGGGGGGTGAAATCTCCATCTAGATGCATCTTAGTTAAAAGCAGCAGGCCTGTGAAAAAGAATTTCACCTATCCCAAAAATATGGTGGAATTTTCGTCAAAAACGAATTACTGCTGATTGTAGAATCCACATTTTCTCCGGTCATCACACATACGAGGCAATCAAGCAGTGATGGGTCTGTCCCTCAACTGTATTAAACTTCATGATCCATTAGCTTAAGAAGAATCGCCTGCCAGGATAAGCAAAAATAATGCCTCAATTATTACTGAATTTCACCAGAGATCATCAATTGCAAGAACTACAACACCAGTGAAGTTCTAGCGATGACCAAAAGCAAAATTTTTATAAGAAATCTATAAAACAGAAAAAAAGCATGTTTCAGCAAGCTTCAAGCAATTTCCTTAGTCCATACTGCCCAGCAGATTCATCCATACAGATGAGCCAATATATTTTCACATGATATTTCATACAGGGATGCACAGACACATTTATCCTTTATTAACTTACAGGACAGGAATGATATGATTTTAGTCCCTGTTGTAGTTCATGGGATGAGATTAAAAGCTTTGCTGGACGAAATTCAACAGATTGGTTTTGTTCTCTATTGTCTGCAAAACAGATTAATTCTCGTTGCAGAAGGTGTTCAAATGCCTGGAGAAGTTAAAGCAAAATATTGATCAGACATACAGGGAGACTAAACCTTAAGATCCTTCAGATAGAAATTATAGAGAACTATTTGTGCCCTTAAGCATATGTTCCATGCATAATACTCAGACATCTGGAATGAAGCAAGAATGCTTTTGTACTCTGCTGAGCATGACAAACATGTAAATTGACAAACTTGATAATGGTTATGGAATGATAACAAAAGAAACATCAGAAGTTGACCTTTCATTACGGAATGGAAGTTGTATAAATTTTGCTCTTTAACCTCCAATCTCTTCAAGCATACCAGAATATGTAGTTCCAAGATGGAGCAATCTGTTTCAAGTTGAATGCGCATTCAAAATCATTAGTTTAACCAGAGGGTGAGTGTTAGATAACTGTTTGCTTGCATAAGCAAGGCTTTTATTCAAATAAATGCTCCATAAATACATGCAGAAATCTAAACAACCAAATATACCATTGACACAATGCAGAATTATATGGATGATTGTATGTAGTACAATAAACTAGTATGATGAGCCAAACTAATGGTCAGACCATTTTTGCAAAAGACTGAATGGTCAAGCCATCATTTTTGCAGCTTTGAGCACTTATCCACACAACAGCCACACTGTTATCTTCTTTTATTGGATGAGTTCTAGGTAGCAAACAACACTCAGCAATATTCAAAATTGAACCTAGAAACCATGTTCCCCCATGTTTCGATTTGTCGGTAGTATGTAAAATGTACTTTGGGGCCTCATGAAATGAAACTGAAAGCTCTTTTAGAACAATAGACCAGTAATCCTGAAATTCATTGATGTGAGTTCGTTTAGACCCCTTAAACCCAACAGATTAACCTAGAGAATTAGCCAAGTGATTAACTTAGGTAATTTAAACAAAACTAGGTTAACACAAATATATTGAAAAATAATAAAGCAGCAGAAAATAAAGAACACAAAGATCTGATGACCCAGGAAAACCAAACCGGTAAAAAACCTGGGGAGGATTTAACTTGGCTATCCTCAAGGTAAACTGAATTCACTATGAAAGAATTGAAGTTTACACAATAAGACTTAGACCACTAACATCCTATTGCTACCCAAGTGTAGGAAACTTACTACCACGACCCCATGATAGCTCCGAGATCCACGGACTCCTTCTTTCTTGAATTCTTCAGCAATCCACAAGCGCACCTGCTTGTATATCTTTGAAGTTCTTTGATTCTGCAACTGTATGATTTACCAAGCTCTTGACATAAATCTTAAGTTTGGAAACCCTAAGTGTATGTGAAGGTAAACACCTCTAGATCTCACAAAGAGATTCACAAACACAGCGTTCAGAACTCTTAAAAACGTGGCTAGGATTTTCCCTTATATACTTAGGGCAAAACATAAAACCCTATACAATAAATGGACTAGGACTGAGTTGGAAAATTCTGCAGAAAAAAGTTCTGCTCAATTTTTGATCGGTCGAGTCTAATTTTCGATCGATCGAGTCAGGCAGAAAGTGAACAGTGAATTCTGCAGTCAACTCGATTCCAACTTTACATAAAAAGCCATACTTTGAGCAAGTCTAATACACAACTTAAAGAATGTTTTGATCATGGTTTGCCAACATTACAAATTGAAGTTCTAATACATTAGTTCCTAATTCTTAGAACCTAACAAACTCCCCCTTTGGCAATCCGTGACAAAACACAGACTTAACAAAAAGCTCAAAGTTTACAAATTGAAACAGCCCATTACAAAATAAAAAGCCACTTAAACAATTCAACCTAACTATTATCTAACAGTTGCAAAGTAGACAGCAACAGTACTGAATCAACCTGTATATTCCTGTAACACTTAACAAACACATAAACGCATGTGTGGAAAATATAAGGAATATAAAAATAACTTCTTGATTTCACATGACACAAAATAAAGACATATATCATGAATAACATCAAAAATATAAATCAATAAGCAAAGTAGCATAGTGAAATAAGAAACATAATACATAACAATGTATCTTAACAAAAATATCTCCTAATCAAGAGCCAAAAATGTAAATACAAAGTGAAGTGCCTAGATACAATCTAATAACTCCACAAGCTCCGTAGTATCACTACAAAGTACAAAACTCAAAACTTCCCCTAAAACAAAAATCTCCTCTACAAAACATACTCCCCCTTTTTGTGACGAATTGCCAAAGGGCACTCAATCATCATCAAAAGGAGGTGGAGGAGAATGACGAGAACCCCCAAATCTGCTCGCAAAGCACGAAGCTCGTCAAGGATGTCCACCAGAAGCTGACCATGAGCCGCCTGAACGGTCACGACAGTATCCAGATTCCGACGAAGGTCAGAAACATCATCAAAAGGTGGAGGGACATCAGCAGCAGCAGCAGCAGCAGGATCAACAGACGTCTCAGCTGCAGGAGCATCTATAGAAGAAGAAGGGGGTGGAGTGACACCAGAAGGCTCTACCCTAGGACGCTTAGAGCTAGCTCGAAGTTGAGCAGCCCTTTGCCTCAAAAAGGTAGCACCAATAGGAGCAATGACATGTACAGGCTCAGAAGCAGGAAAATCACCGAAACCAAGAAAAAGGAGAATCCTATGAATAAAAACGGGAAAGAATAAAGCATGAGCCGTAGAACTAGACCGATGAACCTCATTCAAAGAACGAAGGAACAAATAAGGAAAACTGATAGGAGCATCAGTAACAAGTGCGTACAAAAAGACATACCTCTCAAGAGGAATGGTATGGAGATGAGAAATAGGCCACAAGGAATGACACGCTATCCGAAAGAAGAGATAATGAAGCTCGGAAAGCTCAGCAGAAGTGATCCGAAGATTAGAACCCCACCGGATAGAAAACCCAATGATGTATGACAAAACATCATCTAGAGGTGGAGACTCCTCATAAGGAAAAACGGGATGATCAACAATGGGCACCCCAAGAGCATCAGACACCACCGAAGGGGTAATGCGATACTCTACACCTCGTAACCAAACCTTAACTAAGGTGTTGGTATCATAGATGTGGATAAAGAGGTTCGAATAGAACTCTCTAATCAAGGTGGCAGGAGGAGGAGGATGCTCAAACTCGAGCAAAGATAACTAACCCCGACGCTCAAAGTTACGTCTCACCTCAGGATCTACCTCATCTAGTATAACCCTACGCTCAGCCCAAATATGACGTCTAAGATTCAGGGTCTCATAGGTTACTTGGTTCAACTCACTAGGGAACCGCTCACTATCGAATGAAGGTGAAGGGTCAGAAGTCCTATGAGCTCTAGTTTTCCTAGGCATAGTGCTAAGGAAAGAAAAGAGAGACACAGAAAGAAAAGAGCAAAAACAAAAACCAAGGGCAGACTGCAAGTTAGCACAGCATAAAAAATATAGAAATAACAATTCTATATGATGCATGAACAAAATATGCAAATGATGCATGAACTAATGCAGTGACAAGTTCAAATATGATCCAAATTAATAAAATTGACTTGAGCATTAGTGTCAGATTAAAAATACCCAATTTTGAAAAACCCAATTTTCAAAACACAACAAATTGAGAAATTGATCATCACAACAGTTAATTAACACAATATAATGATCAAATTAATCAATCTAACAAGTCAATTTCATCAATTTTAATCAAATTGAACAAAATCCCCAAATTTAGCAATTTCAAGCCCTAGATTTTCAAATTTTTCGCAAATCATCAAATTAATCAAATTAAATCATATATAGTGCTTGTATATAGTGTCCCCACAAAAACCCATGATTCCTTTGAAAAAGAGAGAGCCAAAATCACACCCAAAAATGCCAAAACCAAAATGGCGAAAATACCCCAAAAATGCATGAATTAATGCAAAAAACATGAAAATAAAATCAAAAGAAAGGGTAAAAATGTCTTACCGGCCTTGGGAGAGAGAGATTATGCAAAAAGAACGGAGGAAAACGCCAAAAAAAGCATAAAATTCTTTGACCGGTTGGTGAGGAGACAAAAAAATTTTAAAAAGTTTTGAAAAGATGAAGAACACGTGAGAAAAGTTCCTTTTTAAAAACACTCAGCCCGATTTTCGATCGATCGAAAAACAGATTCGATCGGTCGAAAATCCTTCGATTGATCCACTACTAATCGAGAACCGATCGAAACACACAGAGACTTTACTTAGATTTTAAAAACATTTTCGATTGATCGAAAAACAGACTCGATCGATCGAAATTCTGGAAAATTGAATTTTTGAAAATTGAAACTTATTTTCTCAATAACTCCTCAAAGCATTATATTTTATGAAAAGAATGCATGAGTATGAGATGAAATGTTTTCCAAAAACCCATGTTTTTAGCCCAGATTTCTCAAAGTAAGATTTTCTCATAATATCCCTCAACCAATCAAACAGGTAAACATGTTTTGCATCAATTTCCAGAAATATTCAAACTTGGGTGGTCAGACCAAAAAGCACACAATACCTTGTACACAGTTTAGCAAAGAATAACTTATGTAGTGTATGCAACTAGCATAAGCTTGAGAAACATGTGAGGTGATATGCACATAGTAATTGTCAGTTCGTTTAGACCCCTTAAACCCAATAGATTAACCTAGTGAATTAGCCAAGTGATTAACTTAGGTAATTTAATTAAAACTAGGTTAACACAAATAAGCAAAAACAACAAAGCAGCGGAAAATAAATAACACAAAGATATGATGACCCAGGAAACCACACCAGTAAAAACCTAGGGAGGATTTGACTTAGCTATCCTCAAGGTAAACTGAATCCACTATGAAAGAATCGAAGTTTACACAACAAGACTTAGACCACTAACATCTTATTGCTACCCAAGTATAGGAAACTTACTACCATGACCCCATGATAGCTCCGAGATCCACGGACTCCTTTCCAGAATTCTTCAGCAAATCCACAAGCGCACCTGCTTGTATATCTTTGTGCTCTTTGATTCTGCAACTGTATTGATCTACACAACTCTTGACATAAATCTCAAGTTTGTAAACCCTAAGTGTATGTGAAGGTAAACACCTCTAGATCTCACAATAAGATTCACAAACACAGCATTCAGAACCCTTAAAAACGTGGCTAGGGTTTTCCCTTATATACTTAGGGCAAAACATAAAACCCTATACATTAAATGGACTAGGGCTGAGTTGGAATTTTCTGCAGAAAAACGATCTGCCCGAATTTCGATCGATCGAGCCTAATTTTCGATCAATCGAGTCTAGCAGAAAGTGAACAGTAATTCTGCATAAAAACTCGATTCCAACTTTACATTAAGACCCATACTTTGAGCAAGTCTAACACACGACTAAACATTGTTTTGATCATGGTTTGCCAACATACAAATTGAAGTTCTAAATACATTAGATCCTAATCCTTAGAACCTAACAAACTCCCCCTTTGGCAATCTGTGACAAAACACAAACATAACAAAAAGCTCAAAGTTACAAATTAAAATAGTCCATTACAATAAAAATAGCCACTTAAACAATTCAACCTAAACTACTATCTAACAGTTGCAAGGTAGACAGCAGCTCGACTGAAAGCAACCTGTATATTCCTGTAACACTTAACAAACGCATAAACGCATGTGTGGAAAAAAGAAACAAGGAATATATAAAAAACTTCTTGATTTCACATAACACAAAATAAAGACATATATCATGAATAACATCATAAATATAAATCAATAAGCAATGAAGTATAGTGAAATAAGAAACATATACATAAAAATGTATCTCAACAAAAATATTTCCTAAACAAGAGCTAAAAAAAATAATACACAGTGAAGCACCTAGATACAATCTAATAACTCCACAAGCTCCGCAGTATCACTACCAAGTAAATAAAAAACTCCCCCTAAAATGTAAATCTCCAAAACTAAATCTCCTAGATACAAATGAACTATGCACTCCCCCTTTTTGTGACGAATTGTCAAAGGGCACTCACTCATCATCAAAAGGAGGTGGAGGAGATCGACGAGAGCTCGCCAAATCCGCTCGCAACGCACGTAGCTCATCAAGGATGTCCACCAAAAGCTGACCATGAGCCGCCTGAACGGTCACGACAGTATCAAGTGTCCGACGAAGGTCCTCATCAAACGATGGAGGAACATCAGTAGCAACAGCAGCAACAGCAGGATCAGAAGACGTCCCAGCTGCATGAGTATCTGTAGAAGAAGACAGGGGTGGAGTGACACCAGATGGCTCTACCCTAGGACGCTTAGAGCTAGCTCGAAGTTGAGCAGCCCTTTGCCTCAAAAAGGTAGCACCGATAGGAGCAATAATATGTACAGGCTCAGAAGCAGGAAACTCACCAAAACCAAGAAAAAGGAGAATCCTATGAATAAAAATAGGGAAAAACAAAGCATGAGCCGTAGAACTAGACCGATGAACCTAGTTCAAAGAACGAAGGAACAAATGTGGAAAACAGATAGGCGCATCAGTGACAAGAGCATACAAAAACACACATCGCTCAAGAGGGATGGTGTGGACATGCGAAATCGGCCACAAAGAATGACACGCTATCCTAAAGAAAAGATAGTGAAGCTCAGAAAGCTCAGCAGAAGTGATCCGAGGATCAGAACCCCACTGGATAGAAGACCCAGTGATGTATGACAGGACGTCATCAAGGGGTGGAGACTCCTCGTAAGGAAAAACGGGATGATCAACTATGGGCACCCCAAGAGCATCAGACACTACCCGAGGGGTAATGCGATACTCCACACCACGTAACCACACCTTCACCAAGGTGTCGTTATCGTAGACATGGATAGAGAGGTTCGAATAGAACTCTCTAATCAAGGTAGCAGGAGGAGGAGAATGCTCATACTCGAGCAAAGGTAACCAACCCCGACGTGTAAAATTACGTCGCACCTCAGGATCTACCTCATCTAGGACGACCCTACGCTCAGCCCAAATATGACGCCTAAGGTTCAGAGTCTCATAGGTGACTTGGTTTGACTCACTAGGGAACCGCTCAGTGTCAAAAGAAGGAGAAGGATCAGAAGTCCTATGGGCTCTAGTTTTCCTAGGCATAGTGCTAAGGAAAAAGGAATAGACACAGAAAGAGAAGAGCAAAAACAAATAACCAAGGGCAGACTGCAAGTTAGCACAGCATAAAATATAGAAAAATATCAATTCTATATGATGCATGAGCATAAACATAAAATGATGCATGTACTAATGCAGTGACAAGTTCAATTGTGATCCAAATTAACAAAATTGGCTTGAGCATGTAGTTGGTATCAAAAATACCCAATTTGAAGAACCCAAGTTTTCAAAACACAACAAATTGATTAATTGATCAACTCAACATTCAATTAACTCAATATAGTGATCAAATTAAACAATCCAACAAGCCAATTTCATCAATTTCAATCAAATTGAACAAAACCCCCAATTTGCTCAATTTCAAGCCCTAGAATTTCAAATTTTCCTCTAAACACCAAATTAATCAAATTAAACCATATGGAGTGTTTGAATATACTGTCCCCACAAAAACCCATGAAAAATTTGAGAAAGAAACAGTCAAAAACACTTCCAAATTTGCCACAACATTAATTCCGAAATTAACCAAAAAAAAATGCATGAAAAATGCATGATTTTCGAAAATAAATGCAAAGGAAGGGGCAAAAAGGTCTTACCGGCCTTGAAGGAGAGAGATTGTGCAAAAAGAACGGAAGAAAATGACAAATCCACCCAAAAATAGCTTGACCGGTTAGTAGGAGACGAAAAGAAATTTTGAAAAGTTTTGAAAAAGTGAAAAGACACTTGAAAAGCTCCTTTTTAAAAACATCCAGCACGATTTTCGATTGATCGAAAATTACATTCGATTGATCGAAAATACCTTCAATTGATCCAAAATCAGCTTGGATCGATCGAGCCAACCAGAAACTTTTTCATTGATTTTAAAACATTTTCGATCGGTCGAAAACCAGTTTCGATCGATCGAAATTCTGGAAAAATTAATTTTTTTTTGAAAAACACACCAAATTCAGTGTAGTCACTTCTTAAAGCATCAGATTTTATGAGAAAAATGCATGAGTATGAGATGAGATGTTTTCCAAAAACATATGAATTCAACCCAGATTTCTTCAAATCAAAAAATTTCTTTCAATACCCCAAAAAAAACAAGCAAACATGTTTTGCATCAATTTTCAGAAATTCTCAAACTTGGTTGGTCAGGCCAAAGACACACACAATATCATGTACACAGCTTAGCAAAGAATAACTTGTGTAGTGTGTGCAACTAGCAAAAGCTTAAGAAACATGTGAGGTGATATGTGAATAGTAATCAATCACAAAGTCTACAAAATTCATCACATAAATTTGAAAGAGACTATCACCTAAAGAGTTACATCATATAACTCTCACATCTCCTAGAATAAAAGCTTGCAATCATGTAAGTTTCTTGATTTGCCTCATAATATACACACAAATTTTATTTGGTTGAATTAATTATAGTCCAATAATGTACACACCAATTTTAACAATTTAACCGAGGCTACACCTTATTTTCTTTTTGTGCATGTGCTACACTTTCTCGAGCACAAAATCTTACGATATGCACTAAGGTGTTCATGATTGGCTAGTAAATAGTGGTGAGATGGTTATTTATACCTTTCTCATTAAGTTCAAGTCCAACAATCAAAGGCATGTGACTTCAAAATCAAGACAAAGTGATCAAAAACTATAAACATCTTCCCACATAACATGCACAACAAAGCTCAAACTAGTCAAGTGCAATAAAAATAAGTTTCATCCAAGCTAAACAAAGTACATAAACATGTTATGTAAAGATAATATGGCCAACCTTGTCTTCAAATTCAAGAAAACATAGCAAAAACACAATTTGCAAAAAAAATTTTTTTTTTTTTTATTATATCAAAAAAAATCTAGAATGAAATGCATGAATGTAATGCAATGCAAATCCTAGAAACAAAGGTCACAAAAGATTGAGCAAAGAAGCACAAGGACCATGTCAGACAGACTCAATTAGATTGAGCCTTTTGCATCCAAAACTTTTTAGATGCAACTCTTGCATTGGAGTTATGATTCACATTAGAATTCTGAGCAACTCCAGGATTGGAATAAAGGTTTAACGCCTTTACCAATTCACCAATAAGTACCATAGGATCATGTGCTTGGGGCACAGGTACTTTAGTTTTATTTGCTCGCTTCGCAGCTTGCAACTTAAAACAATTTGGACGAATGTGTCCAGGTTTTCCACAAAAATGACAAACCCATGCAGGCTTATCATGCAATTTGCCCTTAGTAGAAGTAGAAACTCTAGAATGAGAAACTTGAAGGTCAACCCTAATCTTTCTAGGTGGAGTAACATTTATAGGTTTGACAGGTTCACTCACCAAGGGTTTGACAATCTCACTTTCAGGAGGTTTAGAAGAAGGAACAAATTTAGTGGAAGAAGGTTCAAGCACAGAAATACTTTCCTCATAACCTAAACCAGTTTTATCAGAAGGAGACTTTTGAATACTCAGCATGTGATCAAGTTTGGAGCTTGCATACCTATTAGTTTGTTCTCTAGCAACAGATAAATCCAGTTCCAAACATTTAACTTTATCAAGTAAGAGCATGTTCTCAGTTTTCACATTATTCAAAAGCTCATTTGCATCAAACAATTTAACAAGTAAAATTTTCTTTTCAAGTTCCAAAGATGCAATTTTCTTCAAGCCTAACTCAACATTCATGGCATCCTTTGCAGCAACTTTGCAAAGTTTATTGTAGGCTTCCTGTAAATCTGCATCCTCGGAGAGTTCCCCATCAGAAGGGTTCTCTTCAACAGTCATGCTTTCATTAACTACAGTGGTAGCAGTGAAAGTAATGAAGTTTCCATCCTCATCACTAGCGGATTCATTGTCGGAAACTTCATCATCACTAAGGGTTACAGCCATAGCTTTACCCTTAGACCTCAAGTATGTAGGACATTCAGATTTTAAATGACCATACCCTTGACAACCATAACATTGTTGTCCCAAAGAATTATTAGAAGGCTGTCCCACTTTCTCCTTAGGTTTTTCATTGTTATTGACTTTAATGGGATCATTCTTCCTAAAATTTCTAGGTTCAACAGTGTTCTTGCCTCTTGCCCTTCTGTTATTGTTCCTAAGAAAATTTCTAAAGTTCTTGGCAAGATAGGCAATCTCTGTAGCAGAGAGTTCATCATCAAATCCACCATCATCAACATCATCAACAGACTTAAGAGCCATTGATTTGGATTTGTTAGTCTTAGGGAGGTCTAACTCATAGGACTGAAGAGATCCTACAAGTTCATCCACAGGGATGGAGTCCACATCCTTGCTCTCAGTGATGGCAGTCACTTTGGGTCTAAAGTCCTCAGTCAAAGATCTAAGAATCTTCCTAACAATTTTAGGTTGATCATAGATTTCACCCAAATTATAAGCAGAATTAACAATATCATTCAATTTAGCATAGAATTCATCAAAGAATTCATCATCATTCATTCTTATGCTTTCAAATCTAGAGGTTAATTGCTGCAACTTATTAATCTTAACAGCCTTCGTGCCTTCATGCACAGTCTAGAGGATTTTCCAAGCAGTATGAGCAACCTCAACATTAGAGATTCTATTAAATTCCTCCATGGAAACAGCATTAAAAATAGCATTCATAGCTTTGCTATTAAAAGCGGCTACCTCCTTTTGATAAGTTTGCCACTCACTCACAGGAGTAGTGGGCTTCTCCCATCCGTATTCAACGGAATTCCAAACTCTCTCATCTATGGATTTCAGGAAAGCTTTCATCCTTACTTTCCAATATGCATAGTTGTTTCCATCAAAGTGAGGTGGAACAACAAGAGAGTGTCCGTATTCCATGACAACAGGGGTCAAGGATCAGCTAAAAGATCAAAGGATCAAACACAAAAGCTACCCGCTCTGATACCACTTGTCAGTTCGTTTAGACCCCTTAAACCCAACAGATTAACCTAGTGAATTAGCCAAGTGATTAATTTAGGTAATTTAATTAAAACTAGGTTAACACAAATAAGCAAAAACAACAAAGCAGCGAAAAATAAATAACACAAAGATATGATGACCCAGGAAACCACTCCGGTAAAAACCTGGGGAGGATTTGACCTAGCTATCCTCAAGGTAAACTGAATCCACTATGAAAGAATCGAAGTTTACACAACAAGACTTAGACCACTAGCATCTTATTGCTACCCAAGTGTAGGAAACTTACTACCATGACCCCATGATAGCTCCGAGATCCACGGACTCCTTCTTTCCGGAATTCTTCAGCAAATCCACAAGCGCACCTGCTTGTATATCTTTGTGTTTTTTGATTCTGCAACTGTATTGATCTACACAACTCTTGACATAAATCTCAAGTTTGTAAACCCTAAGTGTATGTGAAGGTAAACACCTCTAGATCTCACAATGAGATTCACAAACACAGCATTCAGAACCCTTAAAAACGTGGCTAGGGTTTTCCCTTATATACTTAGGGCAAAACATAAAACCCTATACATTAAATGGACTAGGGCTAAGTTGGAATTTTCTGCAGAAAAACGATCTGCCCGAATTTCGATCGATCGAGCCTAATTTTCGATCGATCGAGTCTAGCAGAAAGTGAACAGTAATTCTGCATAAAAACTCGATTCCAACTTTACATTAAGACCCATACTTTGAGCAAGTCTAACACACGACTAAACATTGTTTTGATCATGATTTGCCAACATACAAATTGAAGTTCTAAATACATTAGATCCTAATCCTTAGAACCTAACAGTAATCAATCACAATATCTACAAAATCCATCACATGAATTTGAAAGAGACTATTACTTAAAGAGTTACATTATATAACTCTCACATCTCCTAGAATAAAAGCTTGTAATCATGTAAGTTTCTTGATTTGCCTCATTATTCAATTTAATTAATTAGAAACTTAATAAAAGCCGGGATAATGTACACACCAATTTTATGAATTGTGAAATTATTATAGCCCAATAATGTACACACCAATTTTAGTTTAAAGGCTACATCTTATGTTCTTTTTGTGCATGTGCTACACTTTCTCGAGCACAAAATCTTACGATATGCACTAAGGTGTTCATGATTGGCTAGTAAACAGTGGTGAGATGGTTATTTATGCCTTTCTCAATAAGACCAAGTCCGACAATCAAAGACATAAGACTTCAAGATCAAGATCATGTGATCAACAAATATAGCATCTTCCCACACAACATGCACATCAAAACTTTAGCTAGTAAAGTGCAATAGAAATAAGTGCATCAAAGCTAAACAAGGTACATTCACATGATATGCAAAATTTGATTGACCAACCTTGTCTTTAAGTTCAAGGAAAAAATTGCAAAAACACAATTTGCAAAAATTTTTTTTTTTTTTTTATTTTTATACAATAAAAGAAACAAACATCCTAGAATGAAATGCATGAATGTTATGCAATGCAAATCCTAGAAACAAAGGTCACAAAAGATAGAGTAATGAAGCACAAGGACCATGTTAGACAGACTCAATTAGATCGAGCCTTTTGCATCCAAAACTTTTTAGATGCAACTCTTGCATTGGAGTTATGATTCATATTAGAATTTTGACCAACTCCTGGATTGGAATAAAGGTTTAACGCCTTTACCAATTCACCAATAAATATCATAGGATCATGTGCTTGGGGCACAGGTACTTTAGATTCGTTTGCACGCTTTGCAGCTTGCAACTTAAAACAATTTGGACGAATGTGTCCAGATTTTCCACAAAAATGACAAACCCATGCAGGCTTATCATGCAACTTGCCCTTAGAAGAAGTAGAAGCTCTAGAATGAGAAGCTTGGAGATCAACCCTAATCTTTCTAGGTGGAGTAATATCTACAGATTTGACAGGTTCACTTACCAAGGGTTTGACAATCTCACTCTTAGGAGGTTCAGAAGAGGGAACAAATTTAGTGGAAGAAGGTTCAAGCACAGAAATACTTTCCTCAAAACCTAAGCCAGTTTTGTCAGAGGGAGACTTTTGAATACTCAACATGTGATCAAGTTTGGAGCTTGCAGACCTATTAGTTTGTTCTCTAGCAACAGTTAATTCAAGTTCCAAACATTTAACTTTATCAAGTAAAAGTATGTTCTCAGTTTTCACATTATTCAAAAGCTCATTTGCATCAAATAATTTCACAAGTAAATTTTTCTTTTCAAGTTCAAGAGATGCAATTTTCTTTAAGCCTAAATCAACATTCATGGCATCCTTTGCAGCAACTTTGCAAAGTTTATTATAGGCTTCTTGTAAATCTGCATCTTCAGAGAGTTCCCCATCAGAAGAGTTCTCTTCAACAAATACGCTTTCATTAACTACAGTAGTAGCAGTGAAAGCAATGAAGTTTCCTTCCTCATCACTAGTGGATTCATTGTCAGAAACTTCATCATCACTAAGGGTTACAGCCATAGCCTTACCCTTAGACTTCAAGTATGTGGGACATTCAGATTTCAAATGACCATACCCTTGACATCTATAACATTGTTGTCCCAAAGAATTGTTAGAAGGTTGACCTACTTTCTCTTTAGGTTTTTCAGTGTTATTAACCTTAGTGGGGTCATTCCTCCTAATATTTCTAGGTTCAGCAGTGTTCTTGTCTCTTGCCCTTCTGTTATTGTTCCTAAGAAAGTTTCTAAAGTTCTTGGCAAGATAGGCAATCTCTATAGCAGAGAGTTCATCATCAAATCCACCATCCTCAACATCATCAACAGACTTAAGAGCCATTGATTTGGATTTGTTTGTCTTGGGTAGGTCCAACTCATAGGACTGAAGAGATCCTACAAGTTCATCAACAGGGATGGAGTCCACATCCTTGCTTTCAGTGATGGCAATCACTTTAGGTCTAAAGTCCTCAGTTAAAGATCTAAGAATCTTCCTAACAATTTAGGTTGATCATAGATTTCACCCAAATTATATGCAGAATTAACAATATCTTTCAGTTTAGCATAGAACTCATCAAAAGATTCATCATCATTCATTCTAATGCTTTCAAATCTAGAGGTTAATTGCTGTAATTTATTTATTTTAACTGCCTTTGTGCCTTCATGCACAATCTGGAGGATTTTCCAAGCAGTATGAGCAACCTCAACATTAGAGATTCTCTTAAATTCCTCCATGGAAACAGCATTGAAAATAGCATTCATAGCTTTGCTATTGAAAGCGGCTGCCTCCTTTTGAGAAGTTTGCCACTCACTCACAGGAGTAGTGGGCTTCTCCCATCCGTACTCAACGGAATTCCAAACTCTCTCATCAATGGATTTCAGGAATGCTTTCATCCTTACTTTCCAATAAGCATAATTGTTTCCATCAAAGTGAGGTGGAACAACAAGAGAGTGTCCGTGTTCCATGACAACAGGGGTCAAGGATCAGCTAAAAGATCAAAAGATCAAACACAAAAGCTACCCGCTCTGATACCACTTGTGAGTTCGTTTAGACCCCTTAAACCCTACAGATTAACCTAGAGAATTAGCCAAGTGATTAACTTAGGTAATTTAAACAAAACTAGGTTAACACAAATATATTGAAAAACAATAAAGTAGCGAAAAATAAAGAAGACAAAGATCTGATGACCCAAGAAAACCAAACCGGTAAAAAACCTGGGGAGGATTTAACCTGGCTATCCTCAAGGTAAACTGAATTCACTATGAAAGAATTGAAGTTTACACAATAATACTTAGACTACTAACATCCTATTGCTACCCAAGTGTAGGAAACTTACTACCATGACCCCATGATAGCTCCGAGATCCACGGACTCCTTCTTTCTTGAATTCTTCAGCAATCCACAAGCGCACCTGCTTGTATATCTTTGAAGTTCTTTGATTCTGCAACTGTATGATTTACCAAGCTCTTGACATAAATCTTGAGTTTGGAAACCCTAAGTGTATGTGAAGGTAAACACCTCTAGATCTCACAATGAGATTCACAAACACAGCATTCAGAACTCTTAAAAACGTGGCTAGGGTTTTCCCTTATATACTTAGGGCAAAACATAAAACCCTATACAATAAATGGACTAGGGCTGAGTTGGAAAATTCTGCAGAAAAAAGTTCTGCTCGATTTTCAATCGGTCGAGTCTAATTCTCGATCAATCGAGTCAGGCAGAAAGTGAACAGTGAATTCTGCAGTCAACTTGATTCCAACTTTACATAAAAAGCCATACTTTGAGCAAGTCTAATACACAACTTAAAGAATGTTTTGATCATGGTTTGCCAACATTACAAATTGAAGTTCTAATACATTAGTTCCTAATTCTTAGAACCTAACAATTGACATTTACATAACTAAGTCGAAATACTGCTTTGCATCAAAACTAGCATTTACCTAGCAAATGAAGGCACAAAAAGCATAAAATACCTCAGGATGCTGAACAGAGAAGTTCTGAAAGTGGCTGAAATTTGTAATAGGATCGCGTGCGTATGATGTTCCTAACAGCTTTGAACCATACTTTTCCATCAAACGTCCCAAGTTTGTATCTTTAGACTGATCTCTAACAAACAAAGCAAGAAGAGATCAATTAGGAGTAAAAATCTGAACATTTACTCTTTGAATATATCAAAAATGCAACCTCAAAGTCATGATAACACAATAAAATTGAGTAATCAATTGGAATGCACACACTAGTAACTTTTTGCAACAAATTGTATATAAGTTTCTGTAACTAATGATACAACCATTAATCACTAATACCATGGTTTACAAATTCAAATGGGGTGCTTATCCTAATGCATTTTACGCTTATGCTGTCTCGTATAGTGTCTGGTATGTGGGGGAGGGGGTATTGCATCTTCTTGGTCAGGCTCCTCGCGTTGCTGCAAAGAATCAGATAGAACCGAAGAATGGATTAAATGAATTCTAATACCAAAGTAACAACAGTCGCGAAATTATTCATTACATTAAATTACTTGTCATACCGTTGGGCCAGGGTTGTGTCCTGCCTTGTGACCACCTATCCCACAAGAAGGTGGTTTTCTTGTGCGTTTAGGTCGACCTTGTGGGGGCAAGGGTAACCAAACTACTTGCTCATGCTCGACATGCACATCTAACTATTTTGCTTGACTTCCAACGACTGAAGATCCTACAACTGCGGGGGAGGATGGTGTAGCAGATGATATGTGAGTGAGGCCAGTAATCATGGGATTTGTATGCAGTCCAGGAGTGGGCATGAATGACATGGAGTCATTATGGGGTGGTACATGGTCTATATGACCAATGCTGTACAAAAGGGACTGAGTGTGCATGACAGGAGGGGTCTCATGGAAATCAATGCCGAGATCAAAGGATGGCGGAGTAAGTGAAAGATGCGCGGGGTCAGAAAATGTACGGGGTGTGGGTGAAGGGATCTCAAGGTAAGAAGATGCATGAGTAGTGGGTAAAGGGATCTCTAGGTCAGGAACTACATAAGCAGTTCATGGAAGGATCTCTGGGGAAGAAGATGCATGTGGAGGTGGAGGGAACTCTGGGGCAGGAGATACATGTAGGGGTAGAGGGAACTCTGGGGTAGGAGATGCATGTAGGGGTGGAGGGAACTCTGGGGTAGGAGATGCATGTGAGGGTGGAGGGCAATCTGGCCTACTGACAACCTGATGGGATGCAGCACGCTGACCATGGCTATGGCTAGCAGGAGTTGAGCTCGTGCTTGGTCGTCCAGTATCTGCTGGCGCTTCTGGATTTGCCCCATCGGCATCTTACAAGGGAAGTTGGGCAGTTATACGGTGAAGGCGATCCACTATCTTAAGTATAGTTGTAATCTACTTGTACTCAGGACTGCCTACTGCATAACGCGTCAACATCTGCTTGTGACTGGCAACCTGCAAGTAAATAAATACAATTAGTACATCTAACACAAAAAATGGTGGTAAGCAACAAAATTAGAAAAGAAAGGTCGAAGCAATTGCCATAATAAGAACTGCAGCGGAAGTGTGGTCGACGAACCTCCAAGTCACCCTACTGTACCAACGGAAGTATGGATAAGAGGGCGACATATCACCCTCTAGTCGTGCTCCATGACATATGGATTGTGCTCGACTATTCCATACTTGGATATGGCCAGCATGTTTGTCCCTCCAATTCACATTGATCTTCCCCCTCTGGTCTATGGCATGAAGGGCGTCATCAGTATCAACATTTGGGGGGATTTCTTGTACCATCCCAAACTGACGAACAACACATTCCGATGTATGTTTCTCTACTAGCCAGAAACATACAAGTGGCACCCTCGCCGTCCACACATCCCTTCCTGCGACACAGAATGCAGGTAGGTGGTCTAATTCAGCTTCATATGGTTGCCACACCACCTGAAATAGCCAAATAAAAGGGCAGCACATTATGCAATGTTCCATTATTTTCGACTACAGCTATTTTACAATTATAACAATATACAATAGTCATAAACAATAGAAGAAACACAATTTGGGTACCTGGCTTGGATGCATAGAATTTAGAAGCTGACAGTACCAGACCAGACAGATTTCTGCGGGGCTATTCTTCGTGCTCACGACCCACACGGTCCTACAATTAAGAAAGAGGGAGTCAATACTTAAAATTGAGAATTTGAAGTAATCAACAACAATAAATGATAAGCAATCGTAAATTTAACATTACATACCACTGAGTTTATACCAACAAATGATTATCTAAACATATGATTAGTGGTGGAGCTAGAAATTAATATCACTTGTATTATACATCAATCATAACATATGACATCAGTGGTTGTAAAACGATATATAAAAATAAATAAAAATCCTATTAATTTTCAAAATTTGAGGAATATCAAGGTTAAAAATTTATTTTCTATGTCCAACAATGTGTCGTGTCGTTTAAAATTATGGATCTATTTCCAATAGAGAGAATCGGTCAAGGAAGAGACTTACTTAATGGACAATGGAGAAAGTGCAAATGGTGGGCCATATGCATCATCTGGTGGGAGGTCCATCCTTGGGCACAAAAAAGGGAATCTGACCCATGCCTAATATTGAACCAGTATCAAGGCCCCACCAATCTAACTGGCACCTCTGTCGGTTGCCCTGCATAACTCTTTGTACAACCATGTAAGGCAAGCGCTCCCCCAACTGTACCGAGGTGGATTGTTTAGGTCCCTTAACATTTGCAACCACATCGTATACACCTTATCGCCAGACTTGTCGGCGAAAATTGTGTCCCCCAAGAGTGCTAGAATATAACACCGTGCATACTGATGCACAACCACCTCTGCTGCACCATCGGGCAACCCTTGGTCAACTTTTTGAAATAGCCTCTTAATTTGGATCCTTTGCCCTTTAAGCACCACATTATTATTAATAGCAATTCCAAGCATATCCTGACATTCATCATCCCATGTCAAATCAGTTGTTCCAACGATTGCCTCACCATCGATTGGAATCCCCAAAAGAACCTCTACATCCTGTAATGTGATCGTTGTCTCACCATGTGGCAGGTGGAAGGTGTGGGTTTCAGGCCGCCGTCGCTCAACGAAAGCCGCGATCAAGTTATGATCAATCTCTCTAGATGGGGTCCTGTGCAACCCCTCTAATCCAACTCTCTTGGCAATGTCGAGGACACGATCATCCACCATCGGGGGTCGTTTTCGGAACTCGTCATTGCGACCACGGAATGTCAGTGTTGCCAAATCCTGCACATGATAGAACCATGGTGATGAGATGCAATACGCCATAACCTTTGTATATATGATTGCAGCTATTGATCCCAAAAAACGAAAATAAAGCGATGGGACCAGAAGAGAAACTTAGAATTTTAGAAATGGGGAAAAAAAATCAACATAGTGTAAAAGGATAAGAAGAGAATATTCAGCAGGTGGTCGATTTTAATTTTACCTTGCCTTCCCAAACAGCGCATGCTCGATGTTCTTTTATAAACCTTAAAACCAAACTCTCCATAGGACCAGGACCGAACTCATCAGGGATCTCAGCAGCAACGGCAGCCATACTGCACGAAGTTTTGGGAGTCAAGAGTAATATAAGCACATGTTGAAGATAAATTGGCAAGGATCTCAATGTATAGCCTGACTTCTTGCACAAACGATAAGTATGACAATCAACCATAAGGAATAAAGATACATATAAAAAACTCAATATGCTGCCAGAACTCAATATGAGCTAAATTAATTAAGAATTTAGTGCCTATGAGTTGGGGTAAGAATTTTCCTCTAAAACATGTTTGTGATTCGAAGCTGTCAGTTCGTTTAGACCCCTTAACCCAACAGATTAACCTAGAGAATTAGCCAAGTTATTAACTTAGGTAATTTAATTAAACTAGGTTAACACAAATAAATATAAAAACAATAAAGCAGCGGAAAATAAACAACACAAAGATATGATGACCCAGGAAACCACACCGGTAAAAACCTGGGGAGGATTTGACCTAGCTATCCTCAAGGTAAACTGAATCCACTATGAAAGAATTGAAGTTTACACAATAGACTTAGACCACTAACGTCATATTGCTACCTGCCTGTAGGAAACTTACTACCATGACCCCATGATAGCTCCGAGATCCACGAACTCCTTCTTTCCGGAATTCTTCAGCAAATCCACAAGCGCACCTGCTTGTATATCTTTGTGCTCTTTGATTCTGCAACTGTAATGATCTACACAACTCTTGACATAAATCTCAAGTTTGTAAACCCTAAGTGTATGTGAAGGTAAACACCTCTAGATCTCACAATGAGATTCACAAACACAGCAAAACAGAACTCTACGGAACTCTAAAAACGTGGCTAGGGTTTTCCCTTTTATACTTAGGGCAAACATAAAACCCTATACATTAAAACGGGCTTGGGCTGAGTTGGAAAATTCTGCAGAAAAACGTTCTGTGCGATTTTCGATCGATCGAGTCTAATTTTCGATCGATCGAGTCTCACAGAAAGTTACAAGTAATTCTGCATAAAAACTCGATTCCAACTTTACAATAAACCCCATACTTTGAGCAAGTCTAACACACGACTCAACATTGTTTTGATCATGGTTTGCCAACATACAAAATGAAGTTCTAAATACATTAGATCCTAGTCTTTAGAACCTAACAAACTCCCCCTTTGGCAATCCGTGACAAAACACAGACTAAACAAAATGCTCAAAGTTACAAATTGAAATAGCCCATTACAATAAAATAGCCACACAACAATTCAACCTAAACTACTATCCAACAGTTGCAAGGTAGACAGCAGCTCGACTGAAAGTAACCTGTATATTCCTGTAACACTTAACAAACACATAAACGCATGTGTGTAAAGGAAAAACAGTAAAACAACACATATGCAAACTAACTCTCCCCCTAAGTTAGATACATCAAAAATAATTTCAACTCCCCCTAAACAGAACAATCTTCTTGTTTCTTCCACACATATTCCACAATTCAAATTCAACTCCCCCTTTTTGTCACGTATTGACAAATATAACTCAAACAAAGAGTAACAACTCAACAGAGAAATTAGAGAATTAAGGGAACACAAACAAATCAACTCTATAGAAAAAAAAGACAACTCCCCCTATAAAGAGCAATAACTCCCCCTATGAACAACAAAAGAAAAAAAAACTTTTCTCCCCCTATAAAAATAGGAAAAACAAAACAAGTTTTGGGAAAAACAGTTTTGGGGAAAATTTAGGAGGTGGGGATAAATAAAAAACACACAAACCTAAAAAAAATTAAGTTGAGGATACACATGAAGAAAAATATTCTCTCTTTCAATAAATGCAAACTTGACATTATGTGACCCATAAACAGTTGCATGAGAAGAGAGAATATTTGCACATTGATTATCCATCACATCTCTTAAGAAAAATATTTTCTGTAGTTCACACATAAAAATAGCATATACTAGAAAAGTACATAACTCAAAAATTAATCAATCAATTTCTAATTCAAGTTGAGTACCCAATTTAGCAAAGTGTATGCATGTTATGTGTGAAAACAATGAGAGATATGACTGCAAAACTGCAAGATGGATACAAAAACAATGCAACTCATGTGAATCCTAACCATAAATGATGCATGAAAAAAAATTTGGTCAAAAACTCTAAAAACTGAAAATTTTTCAGTTTCGATCGATCGAGCATCGATCGAATACCAATCGAGTTAGACAGAAACAAACCAAAAATTTTAATTGCAATTTCGATCGGTCGAGAGACAGATTCGATCGATCGAAAATCTGGAAAACTCAAATTTTTGAAAAACAGAGCAATTTAATGCAGTAACTCCTCAAAGCATAGTAATTCATGAATGGAAAGCATGAGTATGAGACTGAAAGTTTTTCAAAAACACATGAATAAAGCCCAGATCTCCCAAAATTAAAATTTTCAATCAATTTGTCCTTAAAACTCAAATTTTGCATCAAAATCAAGGAACACATAATCTTGGATGGCCACAACAAAATCACACACAATAACATGTACAAAGTTTAGCAAAGAGTAACTTGTGTAGTGTGTGCAACTAGGAAAAGCTTGAGAGACATGTGAGGTGATATGTGAATAGTAATCAATCACAAAATCTACAAAATTCATCACATAAATTTGAAAGAGACTATCACCTAAAAAGTTACATCATATAACTCTCACATCTCCTAGAATAAAAGCTTGCAATCATGTAAGTTTCTTGATTTGCCTCATTATTCAAATTTATTGATTAGAAACTTAATAAAAGCCGGGATAATGTACACACCAATTTTATTTGAATTTGTGATATTATTATAGCCCAATAATGTACACACCAATTTTAATTAGAGGCTACACCTTATGTTCTTTTTGTGCATGTGCTACACTTTCTCGAGCACACAATCTTACGATATGCACTAAGGTGTTCATGATTGGCTAATAAACAGTGGTGAGATGGTTATTTATGCCTTTCTCAATAAGTTCAAGTCCAACAATCAAAGGCATGTGACTTCAAGATCAAGACAAAGTGATCAAAAACTATAAACATCTTCCCACACAACATGCACTACAAAGCTTAAACTAGTAAAGTGCAATAAAATAAGCTCATCCAAGCTAAACAAAGTACATAAACATGTTATGTAAAGATAATTTGGCCAACCTTGATTACAAATCCATGATATGTAATACAAAACACAAAAATCTTTTTGGTTTTAAAAAAAATTTTATGACCAAAAACAAAAAGCACACATTATGCTAAATGAACAAAAATGCAAATGCAATGCATGACAGTGCTTAACTAAGCTATAGAGGGTACACAAACAAGAAATATCAATTTCTTAATTAACCCATGAGTACATGTACAAAATAGTACATACTCAAACAAAATCAAAAAATAGCTTAGGACTTATAGAACACATACTATTTAAGTTTCTCCACAATGTCAAGCATGTTCTAAATCAAGAGAGATATCATAATTCATGTAATCCTCAAAAAAAATAAAACAAGACACAAAACAAATATTTTTGTCTTTTTGAAATTTTTCAATGTTTTTGGATTTTTTTTTTAATAAAAAAAACAACCAAAAAAAACAAAACAACCAAAAACAAAAACAAAACATGTCCACACATACTTGAAAGAATTAAATCAGGGACAAGTCGACAACACTCACCTTAGAGAATCTTTTCTCACCCATATAGCACGAGTCTTCGGCTTTGTAGGTGAAAATCCATGTGAAGTAGAGTGTGTTTGAGGAATTACACCAATCTTCTGAGAAAGACTAAAATCCTGTAAATTCCTTTCACAAGCCAACAAGCTCAAATTTTTCAAAAGAATATGAAACAATTTATTTGGACTTATGGCAGGAGAAATATCATCACATGTCCTAGATTGAAATACAGAATGCTTAAATTTCAATTTATGACAATTAGGACGTATGTGACCAGAGACACCACAATAGTGACAAACAGGAACAAATTTAGGAACATCAGTATTCCTAACAACAAGTCTAATCTCAGATTTTGGTTTTTGCCTCAACAAAGAACAGTTTGGTCTAATATGACCAACAACACCACAAAGGTGACAAGTAGGCACAAAAACAGATTTCTTTTGCACACTAGCAATAGGTTTAGACTTAGGTTTAGAAACTTCAGCGTCTACATCAGAACTTTTACCTTTGTCTATCCTAGCAAAATAAGCCTTTTCTTTATTATTCCTCTTGAAAGGAGGGATATAAACTTTTTCAGCTTTAGGCTTAAGAGAAACAGAAACAGTTCTGTCATCAACAGCAGGCTTGGTACTAGTCAAATTTTCAATTTTAGCTTTAGATTCAGCTAACTCTTGTTCCAAGCTTTTCATCTTCTCATCTTGAGAGGAAATTTGATTTCTCAAAAATTCATTCTTTTTATTAGATTCATCTAATCTAACAATCAATTCCTCTTTTTCAAGATTAGCCAATTTTAACTCTTCTTTAAATTTCTTAGCAATTTTCAAAGACTTAGATAATTCCTTACGAAGAGTTTCAAAGGCATCAATAAAATCAACAGAAACAACAGTGTCCTTTTTATTCAAATCATCACAAACATGAGCAGAAAGACACTTCAAATTATCCATGATAACAGGGATCAAGGATCAGCTCTTAGATCAAAAGATCTAAACCAAAAGAGCTACCCGCTCTGATACCACTTGTCAGTTCGTTTAGACCCCTTAACCCAACAGATTAACCTAGAGAATTAGCCAAGTTATTAACTTAGGTAATTTAATTAAACTAGGTTAACACAAATAAATATAAAAACAATAAAGCAGCGGAAAATAAACAACACAAAGATATGATGACCCAGGAAACCACACCGGTAAAAACCTGGGGAGGATTTGACCTAGCTATCCTCAAGGTAAACTGAATCCACTATGAAAGAATTGAAGTTTACACAATAGACTTAGACCACTAACGTCATATTGCTACCTGCCTGTAGGAAACTTACTACCATGACCCCATGATAGCTCCGAGATCCACGGACTCCTTCTTTCCGGAATTCTTCAGCAAATCCACAAGCGCACCTGCTTGTATATCTTTGTGCTCTTTGATTCTGCAACTGTAATGATCTACACAACTCTTGACATAAATCTCAAGTTTGTAAACCCTAAGTGTATGTGAAGGTAAACACCTCTAGATCTCACAATGAGATTCACAAACACAGCAAAACAGAACTCTACGGAACTCTAAAAACGTGGCTAGGGTTTTCCCTTTTATACTTAGGGCAAACATAAAACCCTATACATTAAAACGGGCTTGGGCTGAGTTGGAAAATTCTGCAGAAAAACGTTCTGTGCGATTTTCGATCGATCGAGTCTAATTTTCGATCGATCGAGTCTCACAGAAAGTTACAAGTAATTCTGCATAAAAACTCGATTCCAACTTTACAATAAACCCCATACTTTGAGCAAGTCTAACACACGACTCAACATTGTTTTGATCATGGTTTGCCAACATACAAAATGAAGTTCTAAATACATTAGATCCTAGTCTTTAGAACCTAACAGAAGCAAGTGCAAAACATAGTCACAGTCACTTGGGTTTTTTTTTTTTTTTTTTGTTGATAAATTCGATAGTTACAACAGGCGAGGGGGGATTCGAACCCTGTTGGAGGAGGTGTCAGTTGAGTTATAAGCGACCGTGAGACTTATTGGCAGATTGGCCAATGCATCTCTTTGTGTATAGTTACAGTTTCTAATGACACAGGTAATGGTAATGGAGAATCCAAGTTTCACACTTACACTGCTAAGAAACTGATCACATTAGCTTTTTAATAGTAGTTTTTTTTAAGCTTGGGTTCAATTTAAGTGATAGTCCAATGGTAAAGTCATTCTATGTGGTGTGCCATGTCTGAGGTTCAGGGTTTGTAGGATTTTTTGCTTATATTGGGGGTAGAATTTTCCTCTAAAACCAGTTGGTGCAAAAAAATTAGTTACAAATTCTTAGGTGTAGAGCCTTAGTTCCTTCTAATTAAGTTTCATGGAGTGGCTTGGCGGTCAATGCAACACAACCATGTGGATTATTGACCAATGCACTTCCTTGTGTATGTATGGTTACAACTTCAAAGGACACATGGTTGGATTTAATTAGGGAGCTTGAGGCGTTATACCTATGAAATACATGTGGATTCTATGAGTGGGTTGAAGGAAACGAAGCTACAATACCTAGGATTTAGTGCCTATATTGGGGAATGAAATTTCAAATGTCCATGTATGAATGTATCACATGAGCTATTTTAGTTTATGTAATTAAAAATTGGGCAAAATTTATATACGATTTCTTAGGTTTGTTATATTATGGTCCCAATTGTGTATCTTAGATTCCCCTGGTTAAATTTACCCTAAAAATCAGTTTGCAATTAAAAGTACAAAATCTGGGTACAAAACTGTTAGTGTTATGAATTAGGTTCTCTAATTAAATTCAACTGCATGACTTAGGTTTTATGTTTTAGGTTTGATAATTAAAATTCTACCATCTTGACTTATTTGTCAAAGCAGCACAAGTGCACAACCATGTGGCTTATGTTACAGCTTCCAAGGCAACATGGTTGAATTTAATTCAAAACATAATATATAACATTTACAGAACTATACCTATTAAAATACATGTGGGTAGTTATCTAAATCGTCACATATAATGGGCTGAAGGTTGTGCGGGAACCACCTTTTGGTTAATATTTGTTGCTTCTTATTTCTTTATAGCTGATAAGTGCAAAATGAAAGCATTACCCCCATGACAACCCATCAGCTTTAGCCCCTTCACTTGGAAGCCTACTGGGGTCCAACAACCAAAGCTAACAGCGCGACCTTGTTGACGGTGTGACACTGGTGACGGCGTGAAGATAAAGGGAGAAAAGCTGAAGGGCGAAACCGACGAGGCTAGCGTGATTTGCCCCGTCAGCCTGTACGTAAAAAGGTACCTTGCACTCCACGCAAATGAAGAGTGGTTCCGATCAGAGACAGGGTCCCGTAAGGAACACGCAACAAGGAGTGACTCCGATCAAAGACAGGGTCCCATACGGAACACGCAAGAAGGAGTTGATCCGGTAAGGGGCTATCTTCTTCTACACGGCACGAACATCGACTAAATACCCCCCCCAAGCTCCCACGAGTGATGGTATGCATAACTCTCTCCAACTCTGGCACTCTAGGGTTAAGAATACTCGCTAACTTAATCTTTGGAGGATCCTTGGTCGGTACCACACCGGTACTCCTCTTAAGGTCTTCGATTTTTCTTGTCGTGCAGGTTGATCATTGGACCACGTGGCTGTTGTGTAACTAACTGACGATTTTTGGCATCATCAATTGGCGCCGTCTGTGGGAAAGAGAGTTCACAAGGTGAAACCACGCCCCATGCTCTCAGGACAAAAAGTTGCATGGTATTCACGCGTTCGATGGCAACCACCGCGAACAATCTGGGTGATGAGCCACACACCACAGCGCTCGAGAGACAAGTTCAAACTCTAGCAGCGGCAGTGGAGCATCTCACAAAGCGAAACCACGACTTGGAAGAACGGCTGCGCCGAAAGGGTGGGACACCCAACACCCAAGAAGGAGATCAGGAGTCCAGCAGCGCCGAGGAGCGGAGTTTCGAAGGTCCGGGGGGGAGTAACGCCCCTAGCTGACCTGAAAGACAGGACGCGGGCCGCCTGTCAACCACAGACAATGTCCCATCTCACATAGCTGCAGAAATGCAAATGATGAGGGAACGTATGGATTTCATTATGAATGCCCTCAAGGGGCGCGTATCCAACGACCTCGATAACCTTGTCCATCGAACGGACTCTCCATTCACCACATCTGTTACCTCATTTCCCCTTCCTTTAAAGTTTCGCATGCCTCAGGTGGAAAGCTACGACGGGTCTAAGACCCCTTGGATCATTTGGAATCCTTCAAGACGTTGATGCACTTACAGGGAGTGGCAGACGAGATCATGTGTCGAGCATTCCCAACAGCTTTGAGGGGGTCCGCGAGAGTTTGGTTTAGCAGGCTGACGCCTGGCTCCATCAATACCTTCAAGGAGCTTAGCGCTCAATTCGCCTCGCACTTCATCAAAGGACACAGGTACAAGAAATCCACTGCATGCCTAATGAATATCTGGCAACGGGAGGATGAGGCACTGAGATCCTACATAGCCCGTTTTAACAAAGAGGCACTTTCGATCGACGAAGCGGATGATAAGATACTTGTCGCCGCATTCATGAACGGGCTGCGGAAGGGTAAATTCTTATTCTCTCTATATAAAAATGACCCAAAGACAATGTCGGACGTGTTGTACAGGGCTACGAAATACATGAATGCGGAAGACGCGCTACTTGCCCAGGAAGAGAAGCCTTTTCGAAAAAGGGAAAGACATGAAGACGTGCAACAGGATAGGGCCCGGAAGATAGCCCACACAGGAGAGGGGCGAGACAACAAACGCCCAAAACCCCCAGCCGGGAAGTTCACAAACTTTACCCCGCTGATGGCCCCGATCGACCAAGTCCTGATGCAGATTAAAGACGAAGGGGCCCTGACGTTCCTAGGAAAGCTGAAGGGGGACCCCAACAGATGACCTAGGGACAAATACTGCCGTTTCCACCGGGACCACGGCCACGACACAGCCGATTGTTTTGACTTAAAACAACAAATTGAAGCCTTGATCAGACAAGGAAAGTTACAAAAGTTCGTCAGCCAAGAAAGAGTAGACACACATCACCAAGAGTAGCCCCCCCGACGAGACAACGAGCGCTCCAAACCACCCTTGGGGGACATAAGGATGATTATTGGGGGCACGACGATCGCTAGCTCATCCAAGAGAGCCCGAAAATCTTACCTTAGGATGGTTCAAAATGTCCAGTTCACGGACGACATCCCGAAGGCACCGCGAGCTGATAATCCCACCATTGGCTTCACGGAAGGAGATGCCCGGCGTCTTCACCATCCACACGACGACGTACTCGTCGTCAGCATCCAGATAAGAGACTATAACACACACCGGGTCTTAATCGACAACAGAAGCTCCGCGGATATTCTCTACTACTCGGCATTCCAACATATGCGAATTGACAAAAAGCGCCTGATCCCAACCAACGCTCCACTCGTCAGGTTCGGAGGGACGAAAACATACCCCCTCGGCTCGATTACATTGCCTGTAACAATTGGGGACTACCCTCGGCAAACCATTAGGGACGTTACATTCCTCGTCGTTAATTGTTCCTCTGCCTACAACGCCATCGTAGGGCGACCTACCCTCAACGCATGGAGGGTGGTGACTTCAACCTATCACCTAATGGTCAGGTTCCCCACCGAGCACGGAATAGGGGAGCTACGGGGAGATCAGATGGCCGCGCGCGAGTGCTACGTCACGATGATAGGGATGGATGATTACGCGCAGATGATGAATATAGAACCACACCTGGGGGCAGAACCCATAGAGGAGCTCGAGGAGATTTCACTCGACAACTCCAGGTCGAACAGAACCACGAAGGTCGGCACTCTCGCCAGCCCAACGGCTCGCCAAGCGCTAATAGCCTTCCTCAGGGAGAATCAGGACGTGTTCGCCTGGAGTCATGAGGGTATGCCAAGAATCGACCCTTCAGTCATGGTACATAGACTGAATGTATCACCTTCCTTCCCACCAATTCGACAGAAGAAATGAGTGTTCGCCCTAGAACGTGACCGAGCAATAGCGGAAGAGGTCCGCAAGTTGTTGGAAGCCGACTTCATCAGGGAAGTGTACTATCTCGACTGGCTGGCCAATGTCGTAATGGTCAAAAAAGCCGACGGAAAATGGAGGATGTGTGTAGACTTTACCGACCTGAATAAAGCGTGTCCTAAGGATAGCTATCCCCTCCCTCGGGTCGATACACTGGTGGACTCTACAGCCCGGCACCAGTTATTAAGCTTTATGGATGCCTTCTCAAGATACAATCAGATCTGGATGGATGAGGCGGATCAAGAAAAGACCTCATTCGTCACTAGCCAAGGTCTTTTCTGCTACAAAGTGATGCCATTCGGACTGAAAAACACAGGCGCGACGTATCAGAGGCTCATGAACAAGATGTTCACAAACCAAATAGGAAGGAACGTTCAAGTCTATGTCAACGACATGTTGGTCAAAAGCCGGAAAGAAGAGGACCACCTGAAGGACCTTGAGGAAACATTCGGCACCTTTCGCTCCTACAACATGAAGCTCAACCCAAGTAAATGTGCATTCGGGGTGACGGCAGGAAAGTTCCTAGGCTTCATGGTGTCTCAGAGGGGTGTCAAAGCCAACCCGGACAAGATCCGAGCCATAATGGAGATGGCTCCCCCAAAAAATGTAAAAGAAGTGCAGAGCTTAAACGGGAAAGTGGCCGCCCTGAACAGGTTTGTGTCGAGGGCGACGGATAAATGCTTACCCTTCTTTCGCACGCTGAAAAAGTCCTTCGAGTGGACGGCCGAGTGTCAGCAGGCGTTCGAGGAGCTGAAGGCCTACCTCTCTTCCCCTTTGCTGTTAAGTCCATCGCAGCCAGGAGAAGAACTTTTCCTCTACCTAGCTATTTCGTCGGTAGCCGTCAGCGCGGTCTTGGTCAGAGAAGAAGACAAGATCCAGAGACCCATATACTACACCAGCTGAGTGTTCCGAGGCGCAGAGGAAAGATATCCACCCATAGAAAAGCTCGCCTTCGCCTTGATCACGGCGGCCCGCAAACTCAAGCCATACTTCCAAGCTCATACAGTAGTCGTCCTGACGGATAAGCCCCTACGACGGGCAATGAGCAGCCCAGAAGCTACCGAGCGGTTAGCACTGTGGTCAATAGAATTGAGGGAATTTGACATTCAGTACCACCCGCGCACCGCCATCAAGGGACAAGTTGTCGCTAACTTCATAGCCGAATTCACCAGCGGGGAAGACCAAGGGGTGGACGAACGTCCCCCATGGAGTGTGCATACAGACGGGTCGTCCAACAGACAGGCCGGGGGCATAGGCGTCGTGCAAATGAAAGCATTACCCCCACGACAACCCGTCAGCTTTAACCCCTTCACTTGGAAGCCTATTGGGGTCCAACAGCCAAAGCTGACGACGCAACCTTGTTGATGGCGCGACATTGGTGACGACGTGAAGCTGAAGGGAGAAAAGCTGAAGGGCGAAACCGATGGGGCTAGCGTGATTTGCCCCATCAGCCTATACGTAAAAAGGTACCTTGCACTCCATGCAAGTGAAGAGTGGTTTCGATCAGAGACAGGGTCCCGTAAGGAACACGCAACAAGGAGTGACTCCAATCAGAGACAGGGTCCCGTACGGAACACGCAAGAAGGAGTTGATCCAGTAAGGGGCTATCTTCTTCTACACGGCACGAACATCAACTTGAGATGGCTATAAATACCCACCCAAGCTCCCACAAGTGATGGTATGCATAACTCTCTCCAACTCTAGCACTCTAGGGTTGAGAATACTCGCTAACTTAATCTTCGGAGGATCCTTGGTCAGTACCACACCGGTACTCCTCTTAAGGTCTTCGATTTTTCTTGTCGTGCAGGTTGATCATTGGACCACGTGGCCGCCGTGTAACTAACTGAAGATTTTTGGCATCATCAATAGCTTAAACAAGTAGTTCAAATTTCTCATTCAAAATAAGGAAACTTGTCATATAAATTCTGTTTCTGCTTTAATCTTTTTTGTATTAACCCAACAAAATTAATGCCTATGAGTTGAATAGCTAAATTTCTGAATCAATCAAATTTTAAAAAAAAAAAAAAAAAAAAACAGAAAACCTTCCTTCTTAGCAACAAAACAAACACTACTATCACAACAAAGAACCTTCCTTCTTAGCAACAAAGACATCAGTTTATTCATACCCAGTAAACCAAAAAAAAAATATTTTTGAAATAGAGAATCCAATAATACCCAAATAAACATATTCAACAAACAATCTAATTAAAGAGAAACATGTAGAAAAAAAATATGTTGATCTAATCCCAAGCAAATTGACAAAGGGTACCTACCTTCAGATTGAGGTTGAGCAGTGGCGCGGTGCGAGGTTCAGGTGAGTGAGGGGCGCGAGGTTCAGGAGAGTAAGGGTTTGAAGAGTGATGAGGTTTGAGCAGTTGGTGCGAGGTTTGAAGAGTGACTCGAAGTGGCGCGAGGTTTGAAGATCGGTTTGAATTTGAAGAGATCGGTTTTTTGAGTGAGAGTGTAAGGACTGTGTGAGGACTCGGTGTCTGAGCTTGTGTTATTGAGCGTGTGTTTTGAGTTGTTTGAGTTGGTGATGAAGAGTGACTCGGAGTGGCGCGAGGTTTGAAGATGGAGATCAGTTTGAATTTGTGAGGACTGTATGAGGACTCGGAGTGATGAAGTGTGAGGACCGGTCTGAGCTTGTGTTGTTGAGCGTGTGTTTGAGTTGTTTGAGTGGGTTTGAGAAATGAGTGATTTAAGTGTGTTGGCTGAAACCCTGGGCTCGGTTTTCTATGAACAGAAACCGAGTACTATGGTCTCGATTTCCAGAACAAAAAACCGAGCTCTTTGTGCTTGATTTATGAATGGGAAAACGAGTCCTTTGAGCTTGATTTCCATTAACAAAAACCAAGTCCAATGCACTCGGTTTATGTTCATAGAAATCGAGTCCAGTGCACTCGATTTCCATGAACAAAAACCGAGTGTACTGGACTCGATTTCCAAGCCACGTGGACGACTAGTCCAGCTCAGCTTAACGTGTAATGGGAAAACCGAGTTCCTAGCACTCGATTTCTGGCCCCAAAATCATGTCCTCTGGACTTAAATTGTTAGAAACCAAATTTGTTTGAAACGTTAGTTTACTAACTATATAGTTGAGGTTTTATAGTTATTTTGAAAAAAAAATCCAACTATGTTTAACTAATGTAGCCTTAAAATTATCGTATTTTTTTTATGGGTGGTGTAAGGAATGATCCAACATTTGAAACTCTGTTGCATTTATGCAATATTTGTGATCACGTTTATATATATCACAGTGAATTTACATATGCAAGTTATTAATATAATAAAAAAAAAGCATTACGCAAGCCAAATATACATTATTGACAAGTGCATTCTTTTTTTTTTTTTCCAAAAATGAGCATTATAATAACTCATAATTGAGCATTAAAAAAAAAAAAAAAAACTTGTGTTCTTAAGGGCACTCATTGGCCACCGCACATCCTTGGTGTGTGATGGTCACTCTACATGTATAAATGCTTGTGGGGAATGGGGGAGTAAAGGCCGAGGTTCAAGTCTTTAGGAGAAAGCTTCATACACATATATACTTAGTTAAGCTAGAGTAGAAATTCTATCTTGTATCAGGCACTCATTGGTAAGAGATCTGGAACCCTGGGGTTCCAGTTATCTCAACTGGTAAAGTCTCTAATGGTTGAATAAAAGATATAAGGTTCAATCCCTACCTATACCAAAAAATGATTAATGTCTTAGGTTGATGATAAAGAGCTATCATCAGGAGCTGAAGCTATAGGTTGAAACTCTCTTTCTCTCTCTCTCTCTCTCTCAAAAAAAAAAAAAAAAGAGGACTCTTCTTTAATAAGAGGAAAAAAAAATCACAACTATTTTAATGTTGAGGTGACATATTGTGAGTGTGCAATAAAAGAGATTTTCATTTTATCCTAAGTTTAGATAGAAGGAGCGGAAGAGATGAATGGAAAAGAGAACACTCAAATATACTTCGAAATTAATATATTATGACTTCCAATCCTTTAATAATAATAATAATAATAATAATAATAATAATAATAATACATTTTTCTCTCTCTCAAGTATGTATATATATATATATAAGTTCAGTGAAAATTCAATTAGATTTTAATTGGATTCTCAATTTTGCGCCACGTGTTCTACTAAATTTTTAATTTTGTACCAAGTGAATTATTGAATGTAAAAATCGAAGAGTCCAAATTAAATTAGATTCTAAATTGGATTTCAATTGGAGTCAAATTTTCCGCCATACATCCATTTATTTTTTTTAATTTTTATGACAAGTGAATTATTAGGTAAAAAAAAAACGAAGAATCTAAATCTAATTAAATTCTAAATTTTATATATAATGAGAAACCATTATATATTTAAAAATATATGGTTTAAAAAAAGTATAAGTTAATACTATGTATAATTTGAATCTCTTCTTAAAAAAAAAAAAGTATAATTGTGATTGTTTTTAATTGTACTGTACATATGCACGGGACTACACATTAGTATATACTTAAAGTCAAAATTGAGAGAAAATTTAATTAGATTCTAAATTAAATTCTAATTGTTGTCTAATTTTGCGTCATATGTCCTATCAATTTTTTTAAAATTGTTCTAGATGAGTTAAATCAACCAATTCTTGGGATGTCAAAGCAGAAAATCAAGTTCTTGTCTAAATTTGGAAAAAGAAATGTCGTGACATTGATGAATGAGACAATAAAGGAATGATTGTTCAATGGAAGAGAGATAAGAGCGAGTCACGTGTGAGGCTGAGGCCTGCATAAAATCTCAAAGCCAATGCCTGTTCAAGTGTCCATTGCATTTTCTAGGTAACTGAGTAGTTTTAAGATCATAAATTATTTCACAATTTTTTGACATAATTTTAATGTAACAAACTATAAGGGCATGTTTGGTAGACTGAAATAGGCGTTGTAATGTAATAGTCATTCCTATGGTTTAGTTATTCTTTAGTTTGGTTATATTTTTATTACAAGAAATAATGATTCCTTATGAATAGCTATTCTTCAAAATGAGAAATAACTATTCCTTTTTAAAAAGTTGTATTTGCTATTCCTTATTAAGTACATTAATTTCAAAACTTAATATATTTCCAAATAAACAAACTTTCCATATACATCTAATAATTATAAGAATAAAAAATCATAAAAAATAACACATCTCTCTCTGAAATTTAAAAATAACAATTTTTAAGGAAATATAATTGTATGATTAAGATATTTCCTAAAATAAATGTTATGTTTCATTCTAATATTATAATTCACAACCAAACTAATGAATAGGTTTAGTTATTACATTAAAACACATTTTATTACTAGTAATAAAGATTACAATTCATATTATAATTCTCATTCAGTGTACCAAACGTACCCTAAGTGATTAACTATTACTTATATATTAATCAATTTTTTTCCACCAATCACACCCTACTACGTCACAGTTGTGATAAAAAAATTGTAAATAAATTTGTTTTACTAGACTTTTCAGGCAACTCTTATGAAAAGTGATGGTCGAAGGGTCATAATGGCCTTTCAACTAATAATAAAGCACTAAAAGATTTTAAGGAAAAAATTAACGGCCTAAGTGTTTAGAAAATAATTTTTTAAATGTTTTATGAAAAAAAAAAAAAAAAAAAAAAAAAAAAAAAAAAAAAAAAACTGACTTTAGCTTTCTATATTACTCATGAGACTAGAATCAAAACTTTCCTAGAAACTCGACTTAATCCTTACCTTGCAACGCCAGGGCAGTGGCTTTGCTCCGGTAGACTAGAGACTCATGCGGTGATAAGAACTGGTCATTTTTTTCCATGTAATCTCAACCTTAATATCATGGGCTTTATTTATAAAATCTATGCCATACAAATTTTAATGTGATTTTTATAAAATGATCTGATTATGTACAAACATGTCCTATTATTTTTTGGGGTGAAGGTTTCAAATGTAGAGAAAAGATTTGATTAGTTAAGTTAAGAAGAAACGAAAGGCTGTAAAGAATTTTTCGAGTCCATTATTTTCATGACATTGCCATACCCATCTATTATCCAATATTGTCAAGCTAGATTGTCTTACAATATCTAATAGCAGCAACTTAGATAGAGGGTAGTACCTCATCATATACTGCAGAGAAATTGAGGTCAGGACCAAACATATGGGCTGTAGCATATACTGCAACAGAAACTTTCTCAGGGAACTTTTCCATGGTAACAGAGATACAGGCTCCACCAAAGCTGTGGCCCACAAGGATAACTCTTTCATCTGCTGGAAGAGATGCCATGAATTCCATCAAAGGCTCAAGGTAATCTGATAGTTATCTGAGCTCATGTGCATGCTTTGGGTGAATCCCGCTCGCAGCTAAGTCCAAGGCTGTTACTTTATGACCAGCCGATTTCAGTAGGGTTGCCACTTTGTACCAACTCCATGCTCCATGACAGGCTCCATGAACCAGCACAAAATGCCTCTCCTTCTTCTCCATCTCCTCCATCTTGTGTTGTCAGTTGTGTGTGACTATTGACAATTGCTTAATCTTCTATACTCTTTAGAAGAAAAACTAGAAGCCTCAATAATTGGACACGCTTGCTTGGCAATTCTTTTTTTCTTTTTTCTTTTTTCTTTTTTTAGAGGGGTAATTTTTATGGTGACACTAAGGCACTACTAGCCAAGACTTGGAATTAAGGGGGACAGAAAGTATAAACCGAAAAAAAAAATTAAGAAACTCACAAATACACAAAATTATTGAAAAGAGATCTTTGACTTAAAAAAAAATCTTCCAAATCATTTGAACCTTCTCTTTTGAAAAAAATAAATATTGTAGTTGATTTTCTCATAATCTCTACAAATAAAATATAATTTGAACTTATCATCTCATTAAATATTCAATAATTTACAAATCGTTACACACAAACACTCAACAACTAACCAATGAATTTCAAAGTTGAAAATAATCTCAATTTTTAATTTTTAATTTTTTTTAAAAGATACTAACAGACAAACACTAAAAGACAAGCATAGTACAAACAAAATTTAACCCTATCAAGTAACAAATACAGAGAATAGGACATGGTTGATGTGTTAGTCACTACCACATGCAATATTTTTTATAATAAAATATTACTTTAACTTTATTAAAGAGAGAGAAAAAGATGGAGCATTAGATGTTATCTGCCCCTCTCTCTCTCTCTCTCTCTCTCTCTTCTATTTTCGGTGAGTGTAAATTGTGGAGAGAGATAGGGGGAAAATGGACATTTGTCTATAATTTACAAATTACGTAGTAAAATGTCTTTGTTTTGAAACTATTTAGCAAAATGTTCTTATTTTGTAACTTGATTTTAACAAAAACGAGTTACAGGTGGAATTCAACATTAACAATGTCAAGTTCTATGTTAATTTTTTCATTTAAATTTTCTTCAAAATTTAAGTGAAACTCAATACTCGATATTAGCAATATCGAGTTCCACTTAAAAATATACATAGAGCTCAATTTTAAGGATATCGAGTTTTACATAGAAATTAATTTTGTTAAAATTAAGTTTAAAATACAGGAAATATTTTTTAAATAGTTTCAAAACAGAAGCATTTTGCTGCATAGTTTGTAAATTAAGGGCAAATGCCTATTTTTCCTAAGAATTCTCTCATCTTTGCCTCTCTTTTATTTTCTTCATAACTCAGATAATTAAATCAAGCTAATCAACCTACAAAAGTTTAGTAATTTTTGGCACTAGAGATTCAGATATGAAAGATAAGATATTCCAATCCCAAAAAGAGGGATAGATTAGATATAATACCAAATTTGAGAGCGGTGGACTAGTGGTGGCGTGGTGCTAGTATATTTACTGCTACAACTGTCTTGTGCTATGCAGCTTGTGCTGTTGTTGCCCAATTACCTAGGCCCAGCTAGGGGTGGCAAAATTTGATACAACTCGTGAACCCGACACGACTTACCCATTTATAAACAGGTCGAGAGTTGAGGCTAAACGGGTTAGGGTCATATTTTGGTCGATACGACTGACCCGTTTAATAAATAATTCGTGTTCATGTGAACCTGTCTAACCCATTTGACCCGTTTAGCTTATAAAGGTATTAACTTTTGTTATTATTGCTTAATTTGTGTTGTAATTATATGTTTATTACTTTATTTATGGTAGTAATTGTATTTTAATTTTAGATATATTGGAATTGATAATAGGTTATTTAGGTTAGGTATGACCTATTAATCAAATGGATTATTAAATGGGTCATTTGTATTAACATTTACATGACTTGTTAATTAAACGAGTTAAATGTATCGTGTCGGGCCAACCTATTTAATAAACAGGTCAAATTAGGGTTAAGGATTCTTGACACGTTTACTAAATAGGATGGGTTCAAGTCAACTTATATAGCCGAATATTCATGACTCAACACAACACAACCTGACCTGCAAACATGAATTGCCACCCCTAGGCCCAACGCGTCCCACTCCTTGCCCCCTAGCTCCTAGTCACACTTAGTTTAGGTTTCTTTTTTTCTTTTTTCTTTTTTTTTTTTTCTTTTTTTTTTTTTTTTTTTTGGTGTCTTGTGTGTTGGGTGCCTTATTTTTTTTTTTTTTTCTTTTGTTTCTGTTGTTTGGACTTGAGCTAATTTTTGAGCTGGTTAAATTTATTTTAAATTTTAGACTAATAAATTTTTTTATAGCCCTTTAAAAATATTAATAATATTGTTGAGGGAGCAAAGTGCGATTTTATTGAAACAATTTGCTAAAATTAATACATACAATATACACACTAGTATTTTTTTTTTTTTTTTTTTGAAAAATTTAGGGGTGGCCCCCTCAATCCAAGAATACCTCCGTCCCTGCTCGCTAAGTTACTTAAAAAAGTCAAAATACAATATTACAAAATTTAGTACATAAGACTTATAAAGTATTATAAAGTGATGATTCACCAATCAATATCATTATTAAAATCTATCACTCGCATTCATTACATTGTACACACTTTCCATGAAGTTTTTAAACATCTCCATGGAGGCGATGTTGTTAAGGAGCAAATTGCCAAAAAAGTAAAAATGGAATGTTAAATCTTTGGAAGCCAATCTATATCAAAATCAATGAATAACAGCAAAATATTGACTCTTTATGTTCTTTGTCGACACATTAAGTAGTAAATATAATATTGTGGAGATAGGGTAGAAAGAACACATTCAGTTTTGTTATTTCCCCTAGAATATTCTTTGAGAAACTATTTTAAGTTTAAGTTTAATGATGTTGGCTTTATATCTCTTTTCAGTTGTTTCTAAAAGTCTTTATTATAGGGATTTAGTTGGTGATTGATTATAAACAATATCTTAACCCTTTTCTCTATATATATTAAATCATTCAACAATCTCAATAGATAGAAAATCAAGATTATAAATAAAAATATGAAAATATTGATATTTAATATATTTGTAATGGTAAAAATTAGGTTCAATATTTTAGGTGTTATACATTATAAATAAAAATTGAAATTATAGATATTTAATATATTTGTAATGGTAAAAATTGGGTTCAAAATTTTAGGTGTTTTTTTTTTTTTGAGAAATAATTACAACATGCTGCTAACCCTGCAACTCAAACCCTTTCTCCCCTAAACCCCCAAGCACTTTGTGCATGAGGAGGTGTCAACTCAGTTACAAGGCCTTTCGCCAATATTTTAGGTGTTATACCTTAAATTTTCAACCAAATTCAACTAGACGACTAAGTTTAATAATTCAATATAAATTTTGTTATCTTTTTTTTAAGAACAATAAATTCAATCATATGGTTCATTCATCAATGCAAACATGTGATTTAATTTTAATCAAAGATCCTAGGGTACAACATCAAAGAAATAGTACCTAAATTTTGCTCAAATAATAAAAGATGAAACTAGCTAAAAAAAATTTTTTTTTTTTTGATAATTAATTTGCCATATTTCATAATAGTACTTGAAATACTAATTAATAAAGTATTATAATGAATATTAGAGCATTAGATTTGTAGTGAAATTGTAATATTTTGTACAAGTATAATTAAGGAAATATTTAGTAATTATTTTATATTTTTATAAATAAAAAATAAAGAACATGGATTTTCCAAAATAATTTTCCTAACTGATAACAACCCAAGTTTGTTGTGACCGAATGCAGGACTATTTTTAGAGCTTTTCAAGAAATCAAGCTTTTGCATAGCATTTGGAATAGTAATAAAGCAACTAATGCTCTTTGCTAAAATGGGTGTGATCAATCTGATGTTTTTGTTTTAAACTCTTGCCTAACTTGTAATCAATCTTGATTTTATTTTTTTTTTTTTTTTTTTTTTTTTTTTTTTTGCAATAAAAAAAATGGTTAGATGAGGCAACAAGTGTGGCTTCCCTACTTGAGGGTGACCATAGTAGCACCCTAACCACTTTTCAAGCTAAGACCCCACACCACAGTTACCGATGAGTTAGGTGAACATCCTACAAGTGAGGTATAAGGAGCCGCAACATGTTATTAGTGGCAGAACTCAAACCATTCCCTAAGACATGTTGGCCCAAGCCCTTACTACTAGGCTAATGATGTGTTTGGGTTATTAATGATTCATTAATATGCATTTTGTTCTAACCAAAATCAAATACAAGCCAAGGCTAGAACAATGAAAAGAAAAGAAAAATCCCCTCATCATTGGTCAAAATTTCTTCAACTTTTAGCTCTTGATTCCACTCTTAGGAGACGGAGTATCTCAAATAAAACCTCAGACTTCAGTTTTGTCACGGTAACAACCCCCCTATGGCTATGTCCCACACCAATAGTAAAATGGAATTTTGAGTTGGACTATAACGACAATAGAGGATTTTTTGTGTTTTTATTTGGTGTATAAATACTAAATTATCTTATGCCAGTGCCCTAATAAACGAATTAGCAAGCAAATCCAAGTGACCAATCACTCTTAATTAAATAAATATGCAGTTTAAAAATTTAAGTGTCAAATTGGTTTTAGGAGCTCACAAGTGGATGCAGGGCAAAAGGAGGGGGGCTAGGGGCACTATGGCCCCTTTGACTTTTCAAAAATCCTCACTCCCTATTGTATTTTTGATAAATATAAATATATATATATATATATATATAATTTTGGACATAAATTTCAATAATAGTCCCCCTAGATTCCAAAAACATGTATAGCATTTATATAGTTGACTAATAATTTTTTATTCCCTCTAATTACTCTTATGTCATACATAGCAAGTAATTCTTATGTACTCTCAGTCCTACAGCATAGAAAATGGTGCTCCCTCTTTTCACATTTATGGTAGGGTTCACTCAATAAATTCATAGTGGGATTCACTATAAATGTGAGAGAAAGCAGCACTATTTTACTATATTCTGAGAATACTTAAGAATTTTTCCATACATAGCTCATTGAATTTAAAGTGCATTTAATGTATACCATACATAATTTAATTATATTATATTTTTATTAAATTGACTTGTATATTTTTAAACATGTCAAAACTTACTTTCTTTCTTTCTTTTTTGCAAAGATGTAAACAATTGTTTGATGTAAATATTTTTTTTAACATCAGAAAATATTATATGTTAAATCAAAATTAAAAATATTTCATGTATAAGTTATAAATAAATATTATATATATATATATTGAAAATCTCTCCGTTGAATTACATGTTCTATACGTTCTTAACATTCATACCAATTTTCATGTCAATCAGTTGTTCTTTACTATTCAATCCATAAACTCATATTTTATTCATCATTTTAAATACAGAATCTTGAATTTCAACAATTGATTGATAACATGACTATTGATATTTAATCATCTTGAAATTTTGCAAGCATGAAGAATGCATGAATATAATGTAATCCAATAATAGATTTGTTAAATTCGCATTCAATTAAAAAATATTAAGTGGTGTAATATTGTTTAAATTTACACTAGGTGTAACTTGAACCCAACCCATATATATATATATATATATATATATGTATATATTAAAATTTGGGCTTAGAAACCATGATTGCGTCAAGTGGCTACTCTCACTAATTAGTAACTTAATTATATATTTTTTTTGTTAGAATATTTTTCATCAATTAAGGAATAATATTTAACAATAGTTTATTTAGGTAAAACTTTATCATTTAAATTTCCACTAATTTAAATTGTATTCAAACTAAAAATATATTATAAAATTTTTTAAAATTAAATCCCACGTAACAACCAACGTTTTTCTTTCTAAAAAAAAACAACAACCCATGTTTTGACTAAGGGATAATATTTAACAATAATTTAAAACAAATTTAAATTCTATTCAAATGAAAAGTCTAATATAAAAAATTTCTAAACTTAAATCCCACACAACACCACATTTTTTTCTTTTCCTCAAGTTGCATGATTTAACAATATATTATATAATAAAACTCAACAAACTCATATTTTATTCATTATTTTAAACTACAGAAACTCAAATTTAAATAATTGATTGATGACATGGCTATTTTTTTTTTTTTTTTTGTTTGGAAAGACTTACAATACTTAAACCTTTAAAAGGGCCTAACTTTTGAAGGCTTAAGCAAGGCTTTTAAACTCACACACACACAACTGAAACTAAACGATGTGGGACAAGAGTCCCACAGGGAGGCCCCTGGATTAAATCACCACCAGCTGAATTACAGCCATTTGTTTTTTTGTTTGGAAAGACTTACAATACTTAAACCTTCAAAAGGGCCTAACTTTTGAAGGCTTAAGCAAGGCTTTTAAACTCACACACACAACGATGACATGGCTATTGATATTTAATCATCTTGAAATTTTGCAAGCATAGAGAATGCATAAAGATAATGTAATCCAATAGTGGATTTGTTATAATTCACATTCAATTAAAAAATATTAAGTGGTGTAATATTATTTAAAGTTACACTAGGTGTAACTTGAATCCAACCCATATATATATATATATATATATATATAATTTGGGCTTAGAATCCACAGTTGCGTCAAATGACGACTCTTACTAATTAGTAACTTAATTATTATTTTTTTTGTTAGAATATTTTTCCTCAATTAAGGGATAATATTTAACAATAATTTAATTTAGGTAAAACTTTATCATTTAAATTCTATTAAAACTAAAAGTATATTATAAAAATTTTCTAAACTTAAATCCCACGTAACAACCAACATTTTACTTTCTAAAAAAAACAACAACCCATGTTTTGACTAAGGTATAATATTTAAAAAAATTTTAAATTTTATTCAAACGAAAAGTCTAATATAAAAAATTTCTAAACTTAAATCCCACACAACCCCACATTTTTTTGTTTTGTTTTTTTTTCCTCAAGTTGCATGATTTAACAATATATTATATAATAAAACTCCATAAACTCATATTTTATTCATTATTTTAAACTACAAAAACTTAAATTTAAATAATTGATTGATGATATGACTATTGATATTTAGTCATCTTGAAATTTTGCATGCATGGAGAATGCATGAAGATAATGTAATCCAATGATAGATTTGTTAAAATTCGCATTCAATTAAAAAATATTAAATGGTGTAACATTATTTAAAGTTACACCAGGTGTAACTTTAACCCAACCCATAACATCATAGTGCTTTCGTTCCATCACTTGCATTGCATATATACATACATTGGTACATATATATATTGATATTTCTAGGATTTATTTTAAACAAGGGGTATGCGGGGGTGTATATTGGTGCCATCATCTGAAACTTTTCATGAAGATTTCTATCCCAAACATTGTATAATTTCCATTCAATAGTTTGTAAGATCTGATCTGGATGCCAAAAGTCTAAGTAGTTGGTTAATGAATAAGTAGGCTAATTATTGATGATTTCATGATTTTAAGATCACAGTAATTTCACCACAATCGAGGAGCAATATATTTTGGCTACTCTATTTATGCAGTATTTCCTTCCACAATTTACATTTACGGGAGCATTTTGGTCATTTTTTAGGTTAAGGGGGGTATGTTGATCATATTTTAGGCATCGAGGGTATTTTGGTCCTTTGTTGGCAACAGGGGTATTTTGGTCATTTTTCTAAGTTCGGAGGTATTTCGGTCATTTTTTACGTTTAAGGGGGTATTTTGGTAAATTTTAGGAAGAGCCTCTTAAAACCAAAAAAGAGTAAACCCTATAATAGCGCTTTTAAAAGCGCTGTAATAGGCTATCAATACAAGAAAAAGAGTAAACTCTATTACAGTGCTTTTAAAAGCGTTGTAAAAGTGTTGTAATAGGGTCTAATCAAAAGGAAAAGAGCAACCCCTATTATAGCGCTTTTGTTACAACGCTTTTAAAAGCGCTATAATAGGGTTTACTCTTTTCCTTCTAAGTAAACCCTATTACAATGCTTTAAAAGCACTGTAATAGGTTTTATATATGGAAAACCCTATAGTGGCGGTTTTAAAACCGCCAGAATAGGCTATTTACAAAACAAAACAAAACAAAATTTTGAAAATTTAGTCCTATAGCGGCGCTTGTGAAACGCCGTAATAGGTCCACCTATACCAAAGATTTTGAAAGTGCCGGCTTTGACCTGCCGTAATAGGTCAACCTATACCAGCGATTTATAAAAGCGCTGTTGTAGGTTGACCTATTACGAAGGTTTTGAAAAGCGCTAGGAAAAAAACGCTGGTGTAGGACGAGTTTTTTGTAGTATTCTACTTTTGTTGGTCTTGACAAAATATATTTTCCCTCTATTTTGTTAAAAATGCTTTTAAATTTATCACTGCAAGTTAATCAATTTTGTTAAAAATGCTTTTAAATTTATCACTACGAGTTTATCATGATTAACTCACAGTGATAAATTTAAAAAGCAGTGATAAATTTGTTTTACCTTATTGATCAATAAGGTAAAATAATAAAAAAATACTTGAAAATGGAAGTAAATGAGGTCTACATACAATTACAACTTTGAAAAGGATGGAAAAATTATGCACATTAAACTGCATACACATACTATGTGTATTGCACTAGTGCTAAAGGGAAATGCTAGCAATCAGTTATCCAGTCAATGCTCATATGTAAATAAGGTGAGAAAAATTAGTGTTTATAATAAAGAAGGTGAGAAAAAAAAACCCTTAAATAAATTTGGCAAATGTGGTCATTGAGTATTTTTAACCATTAGATCTCATGTAAATTAATGGCCTAAAAAATGTGTAACTTTTATAGAGTTACGCTAGGTATATCTTGAACACATCTCATATATATATATATATATATATGAGTTAGGTTTAAGTTATACTTGGTATAATTCTAAGCAATGTTACACCACTCAATATTTTTTAATTGGATGTGAATTTTGACAAATTCACCATTAAATTACATTATCTTTGTATATTCTCCATGCTTACAAAATTTCAAGGTGAGCAAAGATTAATATCCGTGTCCTCAAATAATTGTTTATTTTCAAATTTTTGTATTTAAAATAATGCATAAAAAAAAGTTATGGATCGAATCGTAAATAACATCCAATTGGCATAAATGTTAAGAATATATAAAACATGTAATTTCAACGGTGGAATTTTTCAAATATGAATTATATAACAAGTTATTGGATAGTGTAACATTGCTTAGAATTACAACAGCAATTTTCTAGCTCTAGCACTGCTAGTCACAAGTCACATCACATATGCAAATATTGCCGAGTGAGGAACAAAAACTTTCAAAGATTCAAGAACTCATGAATTATGTCCTGTAGTGGTACTAGCAATGTGGATCAAAGCGTACCTCTTATATAGAACGAGGGTCTCTTGTTTGTTCTTAGAGTCGGTTGAAGTTAACACCAATATGGTACTTGCAAGAGAATTGGGCGTTCGTACTTATCATAATCAAAATCACTCATCATTTGATTGTGATCTTGAATGGATTCTCATTTTGTAGCTCTAATTACTGTATTTAAACTTTGACACCATATCAGATAAAGCATATGTATGTTATGTTTGGAGACAATTTCATATTTATAATTGTGGATGGTTACACTACTATGCAAGTTGCAAGGTAGTAGTTCAGCTTTTAATTTGATGAAATTGTATAATTTTGTTAAGTGCGGATAAGTACGGTTGGGGCTTATGTTCATATGGAGGTGGCCACATGTTTAAGCATGGCTAGAACTAAACAAAAGAGATGGTTTAATCAATGTATGCCACATTTTGAAACAACTATTATGAATGGTTAACTGATTTATATGTGCAGGTTTTGAAATTGAGCATTTTTTCACTTGCTTTTGTTGTATAGAACCACAAAAATAGTTTCATATGGACCATAGAATTACCGGTCATTTTTTAGACAAATACAACATTGCATTGAGCACACGTATAAATGATGCAAGTAAATCATATTCAATACCTCATAAGAGACAGCAAGGGTAGATTACTTGTTATCGTGCATTTGTAACTTCTCTGACATTATGTCTTTTTTAAAAAATGCATTATTTCAAAGATACATAGTGAAAAACACATTCCAAATTCCAGCACACAAACAGCATAAATAAAAAATTTAAGAATATTTATCCGCAATCTCTTGGAGACATGAGCACAGCTCCTTCGGTTTAGAAAACATGACCATGTGATCAAAACCAGTTATCACCTTCACTTTATCTATTGGATTATTCTCGATTATCAACCTTTGAAAATCTTCCTTTACAACATTGTCTTGGTCACACACAACATAAACTCTACGAACAGACCCATATTTCTCCTTGGTTAGTTATGCTTCTTTTAACCACAATGCATCATCACCATAAAGACAGAAAGGTCTCACCAAAGACATGGCAAGCATCAAATCCTAATTCAGTTCATCATAAATCATTGTCAAGTAAATTTAAAATTTATATATATTAGCTACTTGTTTAAGAATTTGAAACTTATACAAGTTGTTAAATAGATGGTTGCATGCCCGACTAACTTTTCTAATTTTTCTTTTTAATGTTTTCTTCCTAATCAACGTGTGACCATGTTGAATATATATGAGGTTAAAGAAAAGTATAAACTCTATATCTTACCTCAAGTGGGGAGAGCTGGTATAACTTGGTTGCCATGAAATTGGACCCAAATAGTCATGAGGTTGGTGGGTTGTTGGGCCCATAATCGAATGTGATTTGTGAGTCCATGAACGATTCCAACCTCTGAAAGAACTACATAAAGCCAAAGATATCATTATGCACATTTGGGAACTAGGATGGGAAAGAGCAGTGTCCACTGACTCGATGAGGGATTTGGAGCTCCTTTGATTGTCATAAATTTGAGGAAGGCAAATTGGAAATCCATGATCTAAACATTATTGAATTCATAGCAAAACATGTAATAATTTCATTTACCTTTTCTACTAATCTTTTCATGGTACATTCCTATGATACTATCCCTCATAAGTGTATCCTCCATAAGGTCACATCACATACCCAAGCTCAACGATTTTGTGTATAAGAAAAAAAGGTCAAAGTCTATTCTCAATAGTTTCAAGTCTTTTAACATCACCATTACGCACCCTTAGCACGATAATTACTATAAGTACTTGTGAGATGTATGGGGCAAGGGCCAAGGTTCAAGTATCCAAGAGTGAGCTTCATATACATTTACACTTAAATTAGGCTAGATTAGAATCTCTATCTTGTATCAACAACAAAAAAAAGGTCCTTTAACATCCCAAAAATATATAATTGTTGTTGATGAATTGAGATTTAGTGCAATTACATCATGCAATTACCCTACTCTTCTCTCACAAAAAGTTTTACCACACCCATTTTTTAACTATTTTTTACTTTATTTTATTCAATGGTTGAGATTGAAAGTTGTCTTTTCCAATTCTCAATCTCAACTTGATCTCAATCCGTTGTTGATCACTAGGCCTCGTCCCATAACTTCTATGACTTGATGTGTGGTAAAGAAACTTGATAGCCACATTGAACCAGCAGTCAACAATGACTTAAAACCATCGTGAAGTGGGGCATGAATTCAAGGATTGAGATCTGATAGCTATTGCACCATGCAATACTAGTTTTAAGAGTTAAGATTGAAACTTGATAAGTTCACTTTTAGTCTCAATCCTTGAATCAAAAAAAATTTTAACCTTTTAAATTTTTATCTTTTAATTATTATTTTTTTTTTTACCTTGATACCTTTTACCCAAGGGTGTAGCCAAAAATTTTTACTAGGGGAGGCCGAATTGTAGTATTAATACAATAATCATAATTCATAAATTTATTAAATACAAAATTATCATCTTTGATATATCACAATATTCTTAAACATTAATAAACAAACAAAAATCGTTTAGTTCGCTATAAACATTATGCAAAAATATCCACACACAAAAAGTCATGTTTTGACAAGTTTTCATAGTCGTTGTATATTATCATATAGCAAGAATAATGATAAAAGAACGATGATGATTTTTAGAGAGAGAGAAGTAAAATCCCTCTTGCAAATTCATTTCAGCAAAGCGTCAAAGAGGTGATGCCACATCCAGAAAAAAATTTGATTAATGATCAAATTTTTTGTTATAGGTAAAAGGAGTTTGTTTTTATTTGTGTTGAGAAAATAAAAAATCTATCCTTGTTTTTACCTCTCACGACTCAATTACGCTATTGCACTGAATCCAAATCCTACTTTCTAACACAAAAATAATAAACAAAACAAGGGGATGATACAAACTCCAATAGACTTTAGTGATATTGCAAATAGGAGCACATTTGTTTCGATGCAAAATGTTTTGATTTTTGGAGTTTAGTCTAAATGGAAAATCACTAATGAACCATTTGTCAATCTTACTACAAACTACACATAGATTTGGAGAAAAAAAAATGATCAAGCAAGAGAGTCTTCCCAATCGCCAATCTCATTGCGAACTAGTTGTAGATCTGAAGGGAAAAAAAAAAAAAAAGGATTGAGCGAAAGGGAGAGTCATCTCAATGGCTGATCTCACCACCATGCAAAGCTTCAACACCATCAAAACGACGTTGCCAAGACAAGCACCACTGATCTCCTTAGGTCTCGATATGTTGAGTCATGGTGTGGGTGGTTGACAATGGTTTGGGGTGGCGGCCATGATGAAGAGGAGTGTGGTAGTTATGGTGGGTGGAAAATTTGAAAGAGGGGAGGGAGGAGGTCTCGTATTCAAAAGCTTTGGGGTGTAAATTGTTTTACACCATTTTCAATCATGCCAAATACGTGGGAAAAAAATAACAAAAACAAAAGAGGGGGGGGGGGGGGGGGGGGGGGGGTGTGGGGGGGGCGGGGGAATGTTTCCAAAAGATATTTTATGTTGAAACAAGTGTTACGTTAAAATCATCATGTACATTTTTTTAATGGGTGATGTAAGAAACGATCGAATATTTGAAACTCTTGTTACATATATGCAATATTTGTAGTAGTGTGGGTGTGTATATTTGCGGACACATTCCAAAAGACACATACAATCACAATGAATTTACATATGCAAGTCAGTAAAATATTGTCATTAAAAAAAAAAAAAATGAGCATTATGCAAGCCATTACAATATTGACAAGTGCATTCCTTTTTCAAAAGAATGAGCATTATAATAAGTCATAATTGAGCTTCTTCTTTTTTTTAAATTTGTGTCCTTAAAGACACTCAGTTAATAAGACTCTTCTTTAATAAGAGACTAAAAAGACCACAAACTTTTTTTTAATGTTGAGAAAAGAGCGAGTCACGTGTGAGGCTGAGGCCAGCATAAGACTAAAATCTCAATCTAAAGCCAATAAGCTTGGTCTGGTCCATTACTAGGCAACCCCGTACGTATAGTTCTAAAGGGTCACAATAATGGCACGGTCCTTTCAACTAATAATACAATACGAAAACGGGTCTATTAATCAACACTGCTCATTTCTCTGGTTTTGTTTGTGTTGTTCTCCTTTCTCTGGTAATAATGTCTCATTCAGCAAAAATAAAAATAAAAAATTCAAGACTGCTCATCCATGTAATTGCTCACCTTGCAACACCAGAGCAGTGGCCTTGCTCCGGTGGAGACTCGTGCAGTGATAAAAGGTGGTCACCTTTTGCCATATGTGTAACAGGCTTCTTTTCAATATCGAGACCTCAACTTTAACTTATAATGAGCTTTTTTTTTAAAGTGATTTTTTATGATAAAATGATCTGATTATGTTCAAACATGCCCTATTATTTTTTGGGGGGAGAAGGCTTCAAATGTAGAGGAAAGATTTGATGAGTTATGTTTAAGAAGAAACCAAAGCCTGTTCAGAATTTTTCTGAGTCCATTTTTTTCATGGCAGTCCTATTATTTTTTGGGGGGAGAAGGCTTCAAATGTAGAGGAAAGATTTGATGAGTTATGTTTAAGAAGAAACCAAAGCCCGTTCAGAATTTTTCTGAGTCCATTTTTTTCATGGCATTGCCATACCCATCTATTATCTTAAGATTGTCAAGTTAGATTGTCTTACAATATATCTAATAGCATCAACTTAGAGAGAGAGAGAGAACAGTACCTCATCATATACTGCAGAGAAATCGAAATCAGGACCAGGCATAAGGGCTGTGGCATATACTGCAACAGAAACTTTCTCAGGGAACTTCTCCATGGCAACAGAGTTACAGGCTCCACCCAAGCTGTGGCCCACAAGGATCACTCTTTCGCCTGCTGGAAGAGATGCCATGAATTCCATCAAAGGCTCAAGGTGATCTGATAGTGATCTGAGCTCATGTGCATGCTTTGGGTGAATCCCACTGGCAGCTAAGTCCAACGCTGTTACTTTATGACCAGCCGATTTTAGCAAGGTTAACACTTTGCACCAACTCCATGCTCCATGAACCAGCACAAAGTGCCTCCCCCCCTTCTCCATCTCCACCTTGTGTTGTCAGTTGTGTGTGACTACTGACAATTGCTTCATCTCTTACCTTGTAGAAGAAAAACTAGATCTAGAAGTCTCAATAATTGGACACGCTAGCTTGCCTTTTTTTCTTTTTTAAGAGGGGAAATTTTGATCGTGACATTTTGGCACTACTAAAAAAGTGACTTTTTTTTTTGAAAGTGAAACTTGTCTTGATTTCAATAAAACACTTCAGAAATTGAAGTACAACAGAGAAGGGCAGAGTACAAAAAAAATCTTCTAACATTTAACCCTATCAATTTGGCAGAGGTGATGAAGCATTGGAGGCTCCATTTCATTCCAGGTCTGTGATGTCCTGGACTCTCTTGCCAACTTGGCTAACTCATGAGCCACTTTGTTGTAATCCCTTTTCAAGTGCTTGACTTTCCACATCTCAAAGGAAGAGGACAGAGATAGGATCCCTTGGATGATTGGCCTTAAGTCTCCATGGGGCGAATTTGAGGAAATAGCTTGAATAACCGAGAGCGAGTCAGACTCGAATATAACTTGCATGAGCATCTTTTGACGGGCTAGAATGATGCCTTCTTCAACTGCTAAGGCTTCAGCGACTTCCACTCCATACTGTGCAGGCAGTAGCTTTGCACTTGCTGCCACAACCAAACCTCTGCAGTCTCGAATTACCACGCCTACACCTGAGGGTCTACCATCTTCAAACGTTGCTCCATCAACGTTTATTTTATACAAACCAGGAGGGGCACTCCAGCCAACCTCTGTTGGTTGCTTCCGAAGAAGATTAACAGCTGCAGCTACTTTATAGTCATTATGGGCTAGTTGTGCAGTACCCCAGATTTGCATTGAAGGGAGGCCTTGAGCCTCATGAGCCACTTGATTTCGATTGTACCAGATCGACCATGCTGTGACAAAAAATATCTCCAAGTCAAGACTGGTTCCAGCTTCCATAATTCACAAAGCAACATCCACTACATCACTTGTTTCAGCTAAGAGATTTATTGGGCAGGTCTGCCAAAACCACCAGACATCACAAATTTTTTTACAATAAAGGAGCATGTTTTGTACTTTCTCCATCTTTTCCACAGAGAGGACAAGTTGCATCAATATCAAATCCTCTTGTCACCATGTTCAGGCGAGTTGGCAGCCCATTCACACAGGCTCTCCAAGCAAAGATTCTGACTTTAGCCGGAAGCTTTAGGTGCCACATTTTCCTCCAAAGTGGGGCTCTATAGTCTCCAGTTGAGCATTCTCCCAAACCTGGTTCCTCAACCAATGGCAAGGCCACATAGTAAGCACTCTTAACTGTAAACACACCTCTCTTGTTGCCCACCCAAGCTATACTGTCATCCAGTAAGCTGTAGCTCAGGGGTATATTGAGTATAGTTTCTGCCTCAAGGGTAGAAAAGTGCTCTTACTCTATCTGCCCTCCATCGTCTTGTGTTCTCATCAATGAGAGATGAGACCATTGGGAAGCCATCTATGTCTCTTTGGGGGGAGCAGACCTTGTAGGTGGTTGGGTTGGGAAGCCACTTGTCCTCCCATATGTGGATCATTTTCCCATTCCCTACCCTCCATCTAGTGCCCTTCCTTATTACTTCCAAGTTGTTATAGATACTTCGCCAGGCATACGAAGGATTACATCCAAGTTTTGCTGCAAGGACATCATTTGTGGGGTAATACTTAGCTCCGTAGAGCCGAGCCACTAAGGATCTTGGGTTGGTTAGGGGTGCCATCCTTGCTTTGCTAGCATAGCTAAGTTGAAAGCCTTAAGATTGCGAAAGCCCATCCCTCTATGTATTTTAGATTTACACATTTTCCACCCCACCCACGATATCTTTGTTTGTTGGTCCTTTTGACCCCACCAAAAGTTTCTCATCATCCTTTCCAAGTCTTCACACAAGCCCTTTGGAAGTAAGAAGCAACTCATCGTGTATGTCAGGATGGCTTGTGCCACTGCTTTAATTAAAATCTCCTTGCCACCCATTGAAAGCATTTTTTCCTTCCACCCCGAGAGTTTTTTCCCCACCTTTTATTTTATTTCCACAAAGAGTTGGTTCTTTGACTTCCCTATTATAGAGGGGAGGCTGAGGTATTTACCATGCCTTGTATCTTGCGGAGGGCTAAGAATGCCCAAAACCTCATTCCTTGTGTCAAGTGTTGTATTTTGGCTGAAGAACACTGAAGACTTTTCCGTGTTAATTTTTTGCCCCGATGCCATCTCATACTGCCCTAGAATCTACACCAACATCTGGCTCTCTTGCCTTTCTACCTTACAAAATAATAGGCAATCATCCGCGAAGAATAAATGGGTGATACTAGGACTCCCCCTGCATATGGATATTCCACTGAGCCCCTGATTGTTATTGGCATCCACAATCAGGGATGAAAAAGCTTCTGTACACAGCAGAAATAGGTTGGAAGATAGTGGGTCTCCCTGTCTTAACCCCCTTGATGGGGTGATGCATCCATGAGTCTCGCCGTTAATTAGGACAGAATAGGAGACAGTAGTTATACACCTCAAAATCCATAACACCATCTCTCATGGAAGCCCAACCTCCTCATCACTTTTTTTATAAAGGTCCACTCTACTCTGTCGTAAACTTTGCTCATGTACAATTTAACCACCATATAACCATCCTTTCCACTCTTCTTGTGATCAAGATAATGCATTAGCTCGAAAGTCACCAGCATGTTGTCAGTTATTAGACACTCTGTCAAGAAAGCACTTTGATTTTTTGATATGATTTGAGGGAGAACCACTTTAAGGCGGTTTGCAAGAACTTTGGATATCAGTTTGTAAGCCACATTACTGAGGCTTATGGGACGAAAATCTGTCACCTTAGATGGATTCTTAAGTTTTGGCACAAGACCAATGTTAGTTCTATTTATTTCAACAAAAGGAGCATTTGAATTAAGCACATTAAGGACCATATTTGCAGCATCAAAACCAACAATGTCCCAATAATTTTGATAAAAAAAAGCTGACATACCGTCCAGGCCGGGGGCTTTTGTAGGGTGCATTTGTTGGAGTGCTGCTCTGACCTCATCCATGGTAAAATCACGGATTAGATCATTATTCATCTCACTAAGTGACCTTGGCTGGAATTAAGTTTGTCACTTCTTCAACACTAGCTAGATGGGTGGTTGTGCATATGTCTTCAAAATATGCTATGGCTGTGGCTGCAATACTTTCTTTGCTGCTACACCATAATCCTTCCTCATTCCACAATCCATTGATAGTGTTCTTCTTCCATCTTTCTGAGACACAATGGTGAAAGTATTTAGTATTTCGGTCTCCCTCTCCCAGCCACTGTACCCTTGATCTTTGTTGCCACCACACCTCTTCTTCATCCAATAATTCATTAATTTCCTTCCTTAGCCTATTGATCTCCGCCCCATTCTGTCCATCAACGTCATTCTCAATTAATCTCCCTAGAGCCCCCTTTTTTTCCTTGATTCTCTTAGGAAGTCACCCAAAGGTGGATTTGCTCCAAGCTCTTAGGGCCAATGCACATTGTTTGAGCCCTTCAGCAAAGCCCATCCGGGGTACTCCTACTTGAGCCATCATTCCAAACCTCCTCAATAACATCCTTGCAATCTGCCCTTCTCATCCACATAGCCTCAAAGTGAAATCTACGCTTCCTTTGATGACTAATTGTGTACTGGTTTCAATAAGTAAAAGTGGACTATGATCTGATGTTGTATCAACCAAATGGTGTACCTTTATATTATGGAAATGTTGTAGCCACTCCACAGTTGCAAAAGCATGATCCAACCTCATATAAATTCTGTCTCTTCCTTCTTGTTGGTTGCACCAAGTGTAGTTTGAGCCGCAATACCCCATGTCCCTAAATTCACATCGGTCAAACGCTACCATCTGCTGCCACAACCATGGAGCACCACCCTTCTTTTCCTCCCTTGATAGAATCTCATTAAAGTCTCCCAAGCATAACCAAGGCAGATGATATTGGTTGTTTAAGGTATCAAGGAAATTCCAGGATTCCTTTCGATGATGTGTTTCTGGATGCCCATAGAAGCCAGTTATCCCCCACTTGAAGCCATTCCCCTCCTCTGTATCCACCGAATCAATATGGTGCTTTGAGAAACTCTTTATTTCCAAGTCAATCTCTCTTCTCCATAGCATAGCTAAACCCCCTCCTTTTCCTTTTCCTTTGACATAAAACCCATTTTCAAAACCAATTTTTGCTTTTATTCTCTGCATACCTAAGTTTTTTTTTTCTTTGTCTCCGATAAGAAAATGATTGCGAGATCCCAGCGTCGCACCAGTTCCCGCAACGCACCACCTAACCGAGGGTTCCCAAGCCCCCGGCAATTCCAGCATAAAGCAATCATGGCTCTCGGCGGTGCTGCCTAGCTATTTCATCGATCATGAGAACATCACCATTGGAAGCATCCTCACGGCTTTTCTTGGTTTTCCTTACCTCCTCTGCTTCGTGCTTTTCTATTTTTCTAATCCTTTTTGTCCCAAATTCTTCTTCTTTTTGGGCTATTGCTGCACCACCCTCAACTAGGCCTTGTTGTGCTCTGGCCAACTTCCTTCCATTGGCCTTTTTTTCTTTATTTTGGACTACATCTAGAAAGCCCACTACCACCTCTTCACTTGTAACTTGTTTGGGCTTTAACAGGCTTGTCAACTCAGTTTCTTCCCCTTTTTTCCTCCTTTTGCAGGCCCACTACTAAGGTTTTGTCCACACATAGTTTATTCTTCCCTCCAGCGTTTTCCTTTGCTCACGTGCAGCATCTCCTTTCCCCATACTAGGCAGACTCCCTTCAAACTTGTCCCATCCATTAGGGTGGCTAGACGCCTAACATGCTGACCCCCCAGTATCACCTAGAGCACCCCAGGAGTTAGCTTTTCCACTTTCTTGATAACCACTGGATTTCCGAGCTCCACCGCCGCTGTCAGTCGTCGTGTCGCCCATCACCACCATCAGAGGCTGCAATCTTGTTTCTTCACTTCCACCATTTGACACAGCACTATCATCCTTCCTGGTTTTTACTTTATGTTGAATCCCACTATAATTTCCATTAGCTTTAAGCCACTCCCCATACTAATACTCAGCTTCCTACCCTTTTGTAGCTTGTGTACAGTGCCGATTATCATGTCCCATTCTTCCACATACATAGCACACAGTGGGTAGCCTCTCATACTTGAAGGTGACCCATACTCTTTCATTCTCCACGTTCCTGATGTCCCCCACCCCCCCCCCCCCCCCCCCCCCCCTTGAAGCAGCTTATCGATTTGCAACTCAATAGAAGGGTGAGTGCGTAAAAATGATGTTAGCCAGTATAGTCCTTTTCTCCATCGACACAATAGCAACAAATTATTGTTGAAATTCCATGGTCCTTCTCTACCCATTCCATTTGGTACTTTGAGTTGAACTTGAACTGTAGTATGCCATTGCCCACCTCCACTATTCTCATATCTAATCCCATTTTCCAGACAAATCTCAACGTGCTTTTTAGGGCTTGTTGGTTCTGCTGCCCGCTTGACTGAAGCTTCCCAAAGAGGCTTAGATGGCATTCCTCAAGAAGCTCGGCTCGGCTCTGGGTTGTGATTTGGATACATTCCTCCTCTTCCTTAGTGAGCTGCAGATTCTGCAATCCATCTAGCACAACTTGCTCCATTCTAACAAGTTATTTCTTGACCATAACCAATCACTGAGATTAGTATAGTCAAAGGAAGCCCCTAGTTGAGAACTAAGGGAGGAAAGGACCCTTACTCAAAGGAGGGAGAAAACCTCCTACTTGGGAGAGAGTACCAATTTGACACTAAAAAAGTGACTTAAAAGGTCATCGTGCAATATTACAAATTTTAGTATATAATACTTATTAAAATCTAACTCACATTCGTTACATTGTGCACACTTTCCATGGAAGTTTTAAACTCATATAGTTACATGTACGTTGTAAACATTTCCATGGAGCCATGGAAGTGATGTTATTAAGGAGCAAATTGTCAAAAGAGTAAAATGGGATGTTAAAGCTTTAGGAGCCAATCTATATTAAAATCAATGAATAACAGTAAAATCTTGACTCTCTCTGTTCTTTGTCGACACATTTTCACTTGAGAATAGCTTATTTAGCTGAAATTAAAAACTTTTTACTAAAAGTGTAAAAAATAAGGTCAAAAGCTAACTGAATAGTATAATAAGACTCATGAATAGTACCAAAAAGAAGCTAAAAACTCAAATAAGCTAAAACTTGTTTGTAGCTCATCCCAAACCGGCTAAAGTAGTAAACGTAATTTCTCTTTATGCGGAGATAGGGGCGATGGTCAAAAAGAACACATTCTATTTTGTTATTTTCTCTAGAATATTTTTTGAGAAACTGTTTTAAGTTCAAGTTTAATGATGTTGGCATTAGATTTCTTTTCAGTTGTTTCTAAAAGTCTATTTTAGGGATTTAGTTGGTGATTGATTATAGACAATATCTTAACCCTTTTTCTATGTAATAGAGTATCCTAAGAACTCTAAAGAATCTTGATTCGTTGTAATTGTAATAGTGTTATCGTGCCTGTCTTTTGAGGCAGTGTGAGTTTCTTTGTTTATTGCCAGTGGTCTTTTGATGGCTTGTGTTGTACTCTGTTTTCTGGTAATGAATTTTGAGCTAAATTATTTAAACACACAACTTTTTAAACATTTTGTTGGAAAATTTGTAATAACTTTTAATTTTAACATTTTCATATGTCGTCTACATTTGTGGGTACAATACTCAAGGAATGTATGAGTCGTGTCGTAGCATTGTAAAACCAGAAGTTGAAGATGTTGAAGATAAGCTAGAGGCCGAATCAAGTAAAGCACTCTCTGCTACAACTACAAGTCCTTTTTAGTCTACTAAATAGATGGTTCCTTTGATATTGATGACATGCTGTTTAGACCTAGAATGTATTATAAGCCCTACCGTGTAAAGAAAACTGAAGATTAGTTATATTAGTTAAATGTAGAGTTTGTAAGCATCAGTTACAAATTTGTTAGAGACTAGTTTGAGCTCTCTGGTCAGTGCAGTTAGCCTACATCTTGCATATATATCATACCTATACAGATTACAAAATAGTTAGAGAAATACATTTTCATTCTCTCATTCTTTCTACTTCTTCTTCTTCTTTTCTCTAGCTTCCACATTCCTTGCTTTTCATGCAAGCATCCACTTGGATATGCGGACATTTTCTGCTCAATGATGCAATACAATTCATTCTTCCCTTTTACTCATTTTTTAGGAAAACCGTAGAAAACTAAACAGATTATATATAACAGGATTTTAACTGTAAAATACCTCAACTGGCTGTTGCAGTCAGGCTGCTATCACTCCTCTTCATCAACTGCTCAATATTCATTCAATTGGTTAAATCAAACAACGCAACAGAATGTCTGCAAGAATATCGCACAGAGACTTGAGATGAGCTTCAAAGTTCTCTTTTCAATTGTGTCCCAGTTGCCTGGATATCTTTCCATCACTAGTAAACATATTCATCTGAAACATCTGGAACAGCTAAGCCATCTGGCTGACATTACTCCAAAGAAATAAATGATGCTCTGCTAAGTTTGTTGGGTTCAAGCTCCTAAGTAATGCCTCGATAATATTTCTCTTACTTGAAGCAGAGCTCCTGAAATCTTGTCAAACTGCAAGACAAGGGCAAGCAGCTTAGATAACTGCAGTTTCTGTAGGATCCCTAAGTTCTTTATTAATTCTGGTCCTTTAATTCATTGAAAAAAAAAAAAAAGGAGGCAATCAAGACAAGTGTACAATAAATACTCCTTTTTTATAAAAGCAAATAGTATTCCCACAGACCCCCTGTTCTACAGATACTGTGGTGAAGCGGTTTCAATTTCAACAAGTAACTGCCCCATTAGTCTCCATATGTGTGTCGGTGTATCTCGAAAAGAATTTTCAAAAGTTTTAAGTTTTTACAATCTGAAATGACAAAATGATTTAGAGCAATAGGTGGATAGAGGACCATCAATAGAAACATCGTCTTTCCTTTTTGAGAAAGAATAGAAACATCTTTTAGATTCCCTGTTTACTAACCAGTCCTGAGACCTTTTTCAATGTAGAATCTAAAACATTTCTCAAACTCTTGAAAATAAAAATTAAGTAGAATGTTATGGACAAGATAAATAGAACGAATGCTTCAATATTATATCAAAATCAAAAATTGGTGAATTAAGTCATTTCATCTAAGAAGCACTGTGCAGGGCAAAAAAATGAATACTGAAATGCAACTCCCAGATATTCAAGTACCAATACAGAGTAATAAGATTATTATGTAAATTGTAGCTATAGACATACAACTAGTACTAAGAAGAAACAGACTACGAGCTTATATCATTTTCCCAAACTACTCATAATAAAGAAAAACAACACTACGTTGACGTCAAAAGCCTTAGCTGCTGTTAAGAAATGAGTATGTTGAGAAATATTAAGTATATCATCCATATTGTACAGGGCATCAGCCAGTTTTAGGTACCTGAGATTAGCCACTTAGAATGGATAGATAACACTTACACAACTTCCTTTTTTTAATGTAACAGTGATGAGAAGTCTACTGGAAGCACAATGTGTTCATTGTTATGAATACCCACCGTTTCAAAAGCACGTTGGGATTATATGGAAAGAGGTTCTTCTTGTGAAGACTTTCAACAGAATTTCTCAATGAAAGCAAGCACTCTTTGGCTTCTTCAAATGGCTTTGTTATATAGTGCTGACTTCCATATCTATGGTCTCTCTTATATTCCTTCTCCTGTGATGTGATAATTCCATTGTTTTTCACAAGCATAGGTGTTACATCTGCCCCAAAATTTGAGCCATCCAATGAAACTTTTCTTTTCTTGCAAGAAGATTGATTAATAACTTTCCCATTAAATGAAAATTCCAAAAATAAGCTCCATGAGTCACATATTATACGCAAGCACCTATGAAGAAACATATAAAAACCAGAGAAATTAAATGTCACCGTTACAGCAATATCATATGTGGGAGAAACGAATTTTTCCCCAATCAGGTATTGTTCGCTTTAGGAATGGGCCAAGGAGCCGATGCCACCCTCACGAATTTGTTCAATCCTACATTGGGAAGAGACGCCTCCCACCCTTGCCTTAAAAGAACTTGGCCTAAGAAAATTCGTACCATAGCGTGTGTGATCAGCAATATCATATGTGGGAGGAACGAATTTTTCTCCAATCAGGTATTGTTCGCGATCACACACACTATGATACACCCTTTCTTAGGCCAAATGCTTCTAAGGCAAGGGTGGGAGGCGTCTCTCCCCGATGTGGGATTAAACAAATTCATAAGGGTGGCATCAGTTCCTTGGCCCATTCCCAAAGCGAACAATACCTGATTAGGGAAAAATTCGTTCTTCCCGATGTGGGATTGAACAAATTCGTGAAGGTGGCATTGGCTCCTCGGCCCATTCCCAAAGCGAACAATACCTGATTGAGGAAAGATTCGTTCCTCCCACATCATGTATAAAGAAAGCATGAGAAACAGAACTCTGCTTGTTTTCTGCCTTGAAATATAGATGTAAGAAAGAATTCATTAAAAGCAAGGAGGGCCAAAAGGTAATGAAGTAAAACCATTGAATTAGCCTAACCTAATAGCCTAAGTAACCATCACTAGTGAACTGCATACAGGCTTGAAGGTCAAAGCAGGAAAAGTTCCCGTCAGTGATTGAAAGTTAATAGTTTTCCAAAGTTTATCTTCTTTTTTTTGAGGTGGGGAGCAACTAGTATACATACCTTAAAAGATATTCTGCACAACTGATTCCCATATCTTTAGATATAAGGTAATCAAGAAGAACTTCATGATCATAGTGTAACTGCAAATTATAAATAGAAGCACATCATAATTCCTTTTTTCCCTTTCAAATTGACTTTTAGTTCAAACAAACAAATAGACAACTTCCATAAGAAGGAGGGATTGTCTAAAAGTCCGTTTGGTTAGAGGAATGGAAAAATGGGAGTATAGAAAATGGGGTAATGATAGAAAAGTAGGAGATAGGAAAGATTTAGTTTTCTCTTATTTGCATTTGGTTGGGAGGATAGAAAAGTAGAAAGATGGAAAACTCATTTGTTTGGTTGAAAAGAAAAATGAGAGAATGGAAAATAAAGTTGGTATAGATTTACAATTATATCCCTATTAATAAAACAAAAAGTAACATATTGTTTTTATTAAAAAAAAAATATATATATATATATATATATATATTGTATGGACACTTCACTTTATAATTGTAAAAAATGTCAATAAACTGTGATGACAAAGAATAAAATACACTGTAAAGAAGATTAAATAGAAGATAAGAATAGTGGCTGACCGTTTCTCAACCAAAAATAAATAAATAAATAAAAAGGAGTAGTGATTGGCTCAAATTAAACCACAACCACGTATAATAAAACCAAAACAATTCTTCAATTAATATATATCCAGACACAACAAAGCTTCAATGACCAGTAACATATTGTTTTTATTAAAAAATATATATATATATATATATATTGTATGGACACTTCACTTTATAATTGTAAAAAATGTCAATAAACTGTGATGACAAAGAATAAAATACACTGTAAAGAAGATTAAATAGAAGATAAGAATAGTGGCTGACCGTTTCTCAACCAAAAATAAATAAATAAATAAAAAGGAGTAGTGATTGGCTCAAATTAAACCACAACCACGCATAATAAAACCAAAACAATTCTTCAATTAATATATATCCAGACACAACAAAGCTTCAATGACCAGCACTCTTTTGTTGAAACTGGCAGAGCATAAAAGGCAAAGAAAGAAGAGGGAAAAAAAAAAAAGTAAAGGAAAAAAGAAAAAAGAAAAGAAGCAAAGGCAATGAAAGAAAAAAGCACAGGCAAAGAATGAAAAATAAAAAATAAAAAAAAAATAAAGAGAGAAGATTCTGATGAGAGAAAAAATAAGCATACGAAGCAGGTGTTGGTAAGTAAGGACGAAAAGGTAATTTTTGGTTCATTCTTAGTTTTCTTCCCTGTTTTCTTTCCAATTTGGAGTGATCTTGTTTTGGTGGGCCCGGGTGGAAAATACCTGGGCCCCCACCAATTTTTTTCCCTCTCCTCCCTCAAACCAAACACCCACTAAAATATTTTCTCTCCACTTTTCTCTCCTTTCTTTCCTTTTTTCATACCCTCCCTATTCCACCTCCAACCAAACATACCCTAAATGTTGCATTTTTCGGGTTGCATAAAACTTGCCTTGGAAAGAAATAGATGGAACAGACATATGGGACTAAAAATGTTTGAAACGTGGAAAAGAATATCTTCTTTCACATCAAATGTCCCTTTCTCTTTGTGATACCTAAGTACAACCCAAGAGATTGTTAGATTAGTTTCCAACCAACTTAATTCTCAATTAAAACAACCACAACATGAATTGCTCACTGTTGCTCTGTGCAAAAAGGTACGCCAAGCAGTTGCAAGAGCATTTTAAATAATATATCATCCTACAGTTCAAGAGAAGAACAAGAAATTAGAATATAGAAATTCTATGAGAAGAAAATATATAAGAAAAGAAGAAAGAACAGAATTTGGAATAATAGTACATTGCAGCGAGCAAAAAATGGCATTCTCAGAGTAATATGCCTTTTCTCTTGGTAATTTCCATACATCAATAACATGATTATTCTTGTGCAGCTAAATACAATTTTCTTGCTTTGGAGTTCAAGGAAAATTAATTCTTTTGAATACAAACAATATGCCTCTAAAACAAATTGGCATCCATGAATCAAATAACCTGTGAAAAATAGCTTCCTTGTCTAGAACAATTATTATTCTACAAGCACTTATGCTATTAAAGCTACTGCATTAACTCAACTGATACCTCAGATCAGTGTTAACTATATTACCTCTTTACCTACCAAAAGAAGAGAGAAAGATGTACTATGTCATCACATTATAAATTATTTTGGGATATGTTCTGTTCCAATCAGCAATTTATTGGCTACCAGGTTGCTTAACCATACAAATATGAGGAAAGACGAGTAAAAACAGAAATGGAAACCCTCCCACTTTGATTGTCAACTGATGTCTACAGCATATATTGCTCAAATTAGGGAAACTTCAAATCCCTAACAACTTGTCCAGTTTTTTGCAAAGACATGTCCCTAAAGAACAAGAAGTTGAGTTCAGGAATTCCTATCTCATATCAATGCCAACCTAAGAATCTCTTCACACAATCCAGGATGTTATCAGATCAGAATGTACTTGGATATTGAAACCTCTAAAATCTTACTACCAGAGTTCAAGAATTTCCCTGTACTTCCTAGCAGAATGTGACAAGCTGCAATGTGGAAACTATTCAAGTTGGAGTTCAGTGAAGAACACATGCACAGCTTTTTGTGGGTGTGTGTGTCTGTCTGTGACTGAGAGTAATTATATGTTTAGCTATAACATAAGAACTTAGCCTAAACAAATGTTATAATAGATAAAAATAAAAAATAAAATAAAAAATGAGACCAACAAGAAGTATGGACTTTTTTTTAACAAGTCACAAATTATGACTCAAGTATTCAGTACATCAAATATAAGCTGAATAAGTACAAGAACTCAGCATGTACAAATGCAAGTTCACGATATATGCATATTCAGGTGCAAATAATGATTTTTTGCTTGGGGAGGGGGAGGGGACTGTAATCTCAAAATATAATTAATTAATTAATTAATTAACACACATATATAAACGAACACCACCAGGAAGGTCTTGATTCAATTTCTCTTTTAGACTTTTTAACATTATGAATTTTGATTAGATATCATTCTTTCATATCAGATTGTATAAAGCTCAATAAAAAAATTTCGTACAATATTGAGAACTATATAGACTTAAATTTTACACTAAAAAAATGAATGTGAATAAGATATTTATATTTTTTATGTCATATAATTATAGCTTCATTCTCATTCTATGAGAAAATTTTTGCTACTTGAAAGTCTAACCTATTGAATATTGGAATCTAAAATAACTAACTCTTTTTTTTTTTTCTCTTTGAGAGGGGGAAGCTCTTTTTTTTGGGTTGGGGGGAGGGGGGTGTGGGGGAAGAGTTTGGCGCAGAGCAACAAAAAAAATTATATATATAAAGGTATTAATACATTTTTCAAAATTTGTGGGGATCCCAGCACCTATTTCCGCCCATGCACAATTCAGGAATATAGCAAAAGCATACAACCTTATAAGCTTACACAAAATCACAACATTGTTAAAGGGGTAGGAAAGACAAACCTCATGCATAAATAATTGGAGTAAGGATGAGGCAAAATTTACACATCTTTCCATATACATTTCATGGTCCAAAAATGTTTCAGTTGGAAAATGCCCTTGAAGCCACTTATGGAGCTCTAGCAAACCCTTCTTCCTAAAGCAGCATTCCAGGCCTGAGTTTGACTCATACGTTAAGCATGAGCTCAGAGTTGCGCACAGACATTGCTTCTCAATGTTTTCTTTCAGACTTATCAAAGTGAAGGAGATTTTTAAGAAAAGAAAAATAGCCTGCCTCTGTATATGGTGCGAACGCAGATGTGTTTCTCCATCAGAAACACAAATAAAAAATGGAGAGCCTTCTAGACAATCATCCAGAGAAGACTCAGCTTGGGTTATGGGTTGCCACAAAAGCTCTTGAAAGTAAGTATGGAGAAGTTGCAACCATGAAACAAGAGTAGAACATTCCAGACATGTTTGAAAACTAAGCCTGATCATTAGAACCTGCAGAAAATATTTAAGTTGCTTTACTACTTAGACCAGACTTATTAGAGAGAGAGACTGACTGAAATTGTAAAGTAAACACACATTTATAGTGAAATGAACAGGGCTGCATTCTTTTACATATATAAAAGTGATCACCACAACATATTTCTTAGAATCTTTAATACCAACAACTATTTATGTTACTATTCAGTTATCCTTGTTGAAGTTTATGAAGTTCAAAGAATCTCTAATTAAGTTCAACAAGCAAAAACTTTAAGTCCAAACCTTTACTTTTTATAAGTAAAAATTATCGTCAATCCATACCAATAACTTGTGTCTAAAGTACTGAGCAATGCATGTATCAACATAATCTCCTTCCTTGCCAAGGCACCAGTATAAAACTTTAGGCACAAGGTTAATGACTTTATAACGAATTGGGTGCTTATCTATGCAACCACCTGCGGCTTCCACGAAATCACTTTCATCAACCAATGAACAAAGTAGCTGAAGAAAATTTCCAAGAAAAATGATTCTTGGCTCATGACACCCACTGATGTTTCTGAAAAATAAGGCATCCACACAAAAATTCTTCTGAGTGACACTGTTCTGACCAACACGAACCTCTTCAAATAAATCCCAATGCACATTTGAAAGACAAGAATCTACAGAATTTAAATACACTTCAAGAAGTTGATCATCGTCTTCTCGCTTCAAATATTTCAATATATTACGTAAAACTCGGATAATGCCAGCCACTGTGCACCAGTTAGCATTTGTCAGTCTTGGTCTTATGACATCATCAAACTTCGATGAATCAGAATTAAAATCTTCAGCCTCACTAATTGATGGTGCAGAAGGATATGAAAGTGCGTTATTGATAGCCAATTCCAAGCAAACACACACCAAATGAATGAATCCATCCCAGTTGGTTTTCTGCAAAAACATTCATAGTCATGAATATAAAGCAGACTACAAGGTTTATAAATTGAGCTTTCAAAACAGAAAATTTGTAACATACAGATGTCGCAACAGACTCGGAAATGAAACTAAGGACATTGCCTGCCAGATGTTGAATATATTGATTCTCCAAAGTAAGCAAAACTATCTGCCATGAAAAAGTAAAATCAAACCTAAGGATTGCAGAAACTGAAATGACAGCATCGCCAACTACGCACTTCAAATTTAAAGAACACAGAAAGTGGAAAAAAAAATTCAACAATAACGAAAGCAAGGGCATTGCTAAAACAGGCTCAACTCTTAAAAATTATATAAAGAGCCATTAATCTACTTTGTGCCCTTGAATTTAGTCTAAATTCAATATTTGCCTCCTAAATTTTAAAAGCTGCAATTTCATCCTTGTGCATAAACTAGTCCCCTTTAAATTATGTAGTGAAAAAATTGTAACTTTTGAAATTTGGGAGATGAAAATGAAACTTAACCAAATGTAAGCAAAACAAAGAAAAAGAAGAATCATAAAATAAAATAAAAAAGGCTCACAAAAAAAAAAAAAAAAAAGAAACCCTAGAGAGATTTTGATAAATTACAATAGAAAGGTTGATATTTAAAAGAACAAATAAAAGTGAAATAAATAAAGAATACCAAGTGAGCTACAATGTTAGCCAAACAGTGATTGTCGTCGTCAGAATGTGATGCACATCCACCTGAGCACGAAGCCGATTCCAAGTCCTTAACATTGTGAGAGTAGTAGGCATTGAGTTTTGGAGTCCAAAGCTGAATTTTTTTCAAGACCTGAAATACCAAAAAGAAAGATTATTAGAATTATGATTGAGATAATTTTTAATTTAGGGTCCAAATGGAGAAGCAGTTTGAGATTGAGATTGAGAAGCGAACCTCAGAAAGAGCAATCAGAATCTGTTTCTCTTTGTCTTTGGGTAAAGAAGAAACAGAAGTGGAGTGAGAGTGGTATGTATGATGAACCGTGAATTGATGGAGAGAGTTGTCGATCAGACGGCAGAGACGTGAACAATTTGAAGAAGAAGAAGCGGCTGACATGTTTAACTTTGCCTTTCGGTTCAGACTCAAGACTCAAAACGATGCATTTTTCCGCGCCTAGCTCTGCTCTTGTGTGTGTGTGTGTGTGTGTGTGTTTTTTTAGTTTCAATTAATAACTGTCTAAGATAACTTTTTATCTTAAGATTAAAACATCAATCGATTTTTTGATATAAGTGAGGATTGAATTCCAAATCTCTTATTCAATTAGTAGATACTAGAATCTCCTGTGTGTATATGTAATGTGTATATCTTATTATGGGAAATTTTTTTTTTTAATTAGTTTATTTTATTTGCAATTCTTTGGTTTAAGATTTCAACTTTCAAGAAATAGCATCTTGTGTAGCTTTTTTTTTTTTTTTTTTTTGAGAACTGTTTTATAGTATTTTACTAATTTATGTCTTTGATTTCAAAATAATAATTAAAAAAAAAAAAAAAAAAAAAACCAAACTCCACTTCACTTATTCATTCCCCAGCATCAATTATTTCAAAAGGAAAAAAAATTGATATGGAGCACTAAAATATAAATATATGGTTTAAAATTCTATTTAAATCCTATAATTAAACTCTGTCAAAAATAATAATAAATTAAATCATAAAATAATATATATATATATATATATATATTATAAATTCTATAGAAAGTATAAAAGTAACAATGTCAAATTAAACTCTAATTTGCTTATCAATAAAAAAAATTAAATTCTACTCAATTTATGTTAAATTTTGTTTCTCAAAAAAAAATTATGTTAATTTTTTTTATACAAAATAAAAATTTACTCTAACATAATCTAAGTATATATGTGTGTGAAACTCCCTCCTAAAAACTTAAATCCTGACCTTTACCACCCATATCTCACAATCATTTATACTTATTTATATATATATATATATATATAAACAATATAGTAAATGAGAGTCACACACGCGCCTACTCAAAATAAATACAAATTCTCTGCAGTTTTTGTAGGTAAGAAGTGAAGTGTTACTAAGTAGTAAGTACTAGCCTTTATATGCCACCATTGCATGAGACATCTTGCTTGGCAAGCCTTATACAAAAATGCACCACCATAACCTCGCTGAGAAAAGCGCGCCAACTTCACGCTCTCCTCCTAACTACCACAACTGTCAATGCACGAACTCCCTATCTGAACAACAATCTCCTCTCAATGTATGCACGCTGTGGCTCCCTCCGCGATTCCCACTTGGTGTTCGACAAAATGCCTCAGAGAAATCTTGTTTCCTTCAATGCGCTTATTACAGCATATTCTCGAGTCCCGGACCATGCAATCTTGGCCTTTGAATTGCTTGCTCAAATGGGAATTGAATACTTGCGGCCAAATGGTTCTACTTTCACCAGCTTGCTACAAGCGTCCTCTTTGTATGGGGATTGGTTGGTTGGTTCTTTGCTTCACGCCCAAGTTGTGAAATTTGGGTTCTTGAATGATGTTTGTGTTCAAACCTCTTTACTTGGGATGTACTCAAATTGTGGGGATTTGGAATCTGCAAAAAGAGTTTTTGAGTCTATAGATGATAAAGATGTCATGGCTTGGAATTCTATAATATTTGGGAACTTCAAGAATGATGAGCTCAAGGAAGGGCTTGATGTCTTTGGTAGGATGGTAAGGACAGGTGTTATTCCAACCGAGTTTACGTATTCAATGGTTTTAAATGCGTGCAGCAGATTGGGAGATTTTCATTCTGGGCAACTTATCCATGCCCAAGTTATTGTTTCAGATGCGCTTGCTGATTTGCCTTTGCAAAATGCCCTGCTTGACATGTATTGTAGTTGTGGTGATACGCAGATAGCATTTAGTGTTTTTTGTAGAATCGAAAATCCAGATTTAGTTTCATGGAACTCAATGATTTCTGGGTATTCAGAGAATGAGGAAGGAGAGGAAGCCATGGCTCTATTTGTCCAGTTGCAAGGTATGTCTCTTCTCAAACCAGATGAGTATACCTATGCAGCCATCATATCTGCAACTTGTGCGTTCCTTGCCTCTAATTATGGGAAACCTCTCCATGCCCAAGTTACAAAAGCAGGATTTGAGAGGAGTGTCTTTGTAGGAAGTACACTAGTGTCCATGTATTTCAAAAATGCTGAAGCTGAATCTGCCAAGAAGATCTTTAATTTGATTTCAGAGAAGGATGTTGTTCTCTGGACTGAAATGATCTTAGGCCATACTAGAATGACTGATGGGGAGAGTGCAATTAAATTCTTCAATGGAATGTGTAGGGAAGGCCATAAGATTGATAGTTTTGCTCTCAGTGGAGCATTGAGTGCATGCGCTGACCTTGTAATATTGAAACCCGGGGAAATGATTCATTCTCAGGTGGTAAAAAGGGGATATGATGCTGAAATGTCTGTCACTGGGAGTTTGATAGATATGTATGTCAAAAATGGTGACCTTCGCTCAGCTCAATTAATATTTTCCCAAGTTTCAAACCCTGATTTAAAGTGCTGGAACTCAATGCTCGGAGGATACGGTCATCATGGAATGGTGATGGAGGCATTGCAGCTCTTCGAAGAGATAATAAATTCCGGTCTAAGACCAGATCAAATAACATTTTTGTCTGTACTCTCTGCTTGTAACTACAGTGGATTAGTAGAAAAGGGAAAGTTCTTGTGGAATTATATGAAGGAAAATGATTTATCACCTGGGCCTAAACACTACTCTTGCATGGTAAGTTTGCTAAGTCGAGCTGGATTATTGGATGAGGCAGAGGAAATGATAATCAAATCACCTTTTAGCGAAGATAAACTTGAACTATGGAGAATTTTGCTAAGCTCATGTGTAATCAGAGGAAATTTGAGAGTAGGAGTTCGTGCAGCAGAGCAAGTTCTAAGGTTGGATGCTGAAGACAGTGCTACCCATATCTTGCTTTCAAATCTTTATGCTGCTGCAGGGAGATGGGATGATGTTGCAGAAATGAGACAGAAGATAAGGGGATTGATGTTGGAAAAGGATCCTGGACTAAGCTGGTTTGAGGCCGAGAATAATATTCACGTATTTGCCTCCGGCGACCAAATACACCCCAAGGTTGAAAAAGCCCAAGACGAACTAAAGAGGCTACGACCAAACATGACGAGATCAGAAACAGATGAATTTGATGCGAGGGTTTATTCTAAATAGGATATACAAACTGGGAAACAAAGCAATAGCAAATATACCTGCAGCCCAACCAACCATATGACCATGCCTTCACACGGGTTTTAAGCTCACCTTCAATCCAAGGTGTTCAATTCAGGCTTGGCTTAGACATGGTTGATCAGGCAACACGACTGACAGTTGTGTGTTCTACAAAATTCTTGAGCCATAAATGTCCAATATCTGTGCCCTCCAGCTAAAGTTTTGCACGAGAAGAAAGCGGAACTTCAAAATCTTTTTTGTAACAATATTTCAGTCTTGGAAACCTGACAATATATTAACGAGTTGTCATATTCTTTTTTTTTTTGGGTAAATAGATTGTCATTCATAAACCTCGAAGCAATACATTTTCCTTCACTTCAAATATTTCAGTCCAAAAATGTCTGGACCTTCTTCAAAGTTCTTGTACGGGTTAATTTTCCCAAAATGGTAAGATTTGTCACCTCATAAACACAGTAAGGAAACTCTATAGATATCACATTCTTCAGAAAAATATTCCAAGCCTTAGCAAATACAGTCAGTATTTTTCCATTGAAATAAATACTTATATATTATTCTGAGAAACCCTATTTCAACTGGAGCACCACCCAGAATTGAACTTATTAAACCATCTGACCACGATTTATACAAGCAAGCAAGACTATCAGTGGCTAAAGCATGTATCTTTTAATTCTGGGATTCAGACCAATTGTGTACCATCTGTTCTGTCACTCCAAAACATTTAATCAAAAAAATAACATATAATAACAAACAAAAAAAAAAATGAAATACACAAGTTGTGAGTGTTGAATACATGTCAAATAGAGGTTCTATCAACTGAAACTGTTTAAAGTACGATTAGCATTGACAGGACTCGTCCAGCAAAGTCAAAGCAAGACAACAGATGAATAGTTTATTCGACACATTCTAATATCTCAACAAATGAACTACATCTTTTTCAAGAGAGTCCACATCCAGACATTTTATCTAAGATTGTACCCTACAATGTTACAGTAACATGGATCTCCCAGCATCTCACTGACAATATCAGAAACACAAGGGATTAGCACAGCATTGGGATGTCATGATACAGAAGCATTCAATATGTGATCCTCGATTGAGTGAGAAATCTTTGTAGAAACACCAACTCCACAGTATCATAAACCGCATTTACGAAAAGTGGAGAGCAAAGAAAAGGCTTCTGAACATAAAAATATGCTAATATCTTCAGAAATACAAGAGGTTTCCTCCAGATTTCATAACCCAAAGCCACTGTGGCTACCGTCGATTAGTTCGAGATTTTGTCTTTGATGATTTCTGCAAAAGACAATAGATATATGGAAAAAAATAGTTATATACAGATGCATACCATGTAACTTGTAAGGAAATCATATAAAAATAAAGCTGGTGATGAATGGAAGGAGCTCTGCAGCAAAGATAATTGTGTTTATTACTCTTCTTGCCGCGTTGAATGATCAATTTATACCAACCAAAAAGAAAAATGGTAATTTTATTAAGGACTAGTGTTCCTATGGTTCTTTAAGCAAGAAGTACAAGATCGAATAAACTTGTACACAAAATCAAAAGTGAGAAAATCTGCTCACCGTTGCAGCCCCAAAGCTAGCCCCAGAGCCTGTTGCAGCACCTGGGAAGTAGGAAAATTTATTAAGCAAATAAAATTACATAAGAGCCTAAGTTTTTTTTATAAATAAAATAAAATAAAATAAAATAAATCAACAAATCAAAAAATGTAAATGCACAAGTTCAAATCACTAACAAAATTAAAGTTATGATCTGTAAATTAGTTGCAAATCATCAAGATTTATCTTCCTTTTTTCTGGTAATCCAACATAAATTGAGTTCAACAAGTACCATCAAAGGCTGAAACCGCGATGAAAATGTTAAAGTATGATTCAGAACTACATTTAATGAGACCCATTTTTTTCATAGAATATTATAATAAAATTTAATCAATTTCCATATTATTATTATGCTAAATATTCTAATCTGATTACGTACTGGGAAAAAAAATGGATTCAGAAGTTGATCTTTTCAATAAAATAAAGACAGAATAATCAGAAATAATATGGACTTTTTTTCTTCTTTAAACTAAACTTTCTATTACTACAATAACCCACTATCAGGGGCTGTTCAAACTTTGAAGCTGCAAGCAACAACCAAGCTGAGCCAAACTGACCGTCCACAGAGGCTCCAACAAAGTTAGTGACAATGGTCCGCACCAAAATCTTCAAAACCAACGAGGTTAGTGTGGTGATCAGCAGAAGGTTTTAAATACCACCTAAAATGATTGACCCTCCCCATTTTCTCATAAAATCCCCACCCCCTGGTTTCTTCTCACCCCTCTCCAACACTGTTGCACCTTCACCCCTCTCAAATTGGCCTTGTGGCCACCAATTATAAAGCCCTACTCTAGCCAAATTGCTCAACCCCCCTCAATATACCATGCCACACTGCCAACAACCCAAGCCTGATCCCATGTAATGAGCTGTCAAGACAAACCTCCACATGCAGCCACCAATCAAAACCAACCACCACCGAAATATACATCCCCACTGCCAACCATGTTAATATGTTCCATCCACCCCCCCCCCCCCCCCCCCGGCGCACCCCCCTTTTCCCCCAACAGAAACCACTACCCTAAGTGTCACTTTCCAAACCTCTGCACAGTTTGGAAGTTTAGGAAACTGATATGAGATCAGTGTGCTGAGAAAATCTCTCTAAAATCCTACTACAACTACAGATGAACAAACCTAAGTTTCATCATTCTCTAAGTCCCAGGTCAGAAGTTACAGCTTAAATGTTCAACTATAATTAAGTGTTTGTGGGAGCATTCAATATGTCACAAAGGGGCTCATATTATAAAGTAGGCCAAGCCCATATACAAAAATGATTGGAGTCACAAAATTGTAGAGAACAAGAAAAATAATGAGCAAGCAAAATTATAAAAATAAAATCATAATGTCACAAGCTCTCAGTCCAAAACTAAATTTACAGTGTGACCATTCTTTTGTAGAACTAAAAAAGGAAGGAGGATACCTGAAGCAAATGGTGTTGAAAATAGTGAACCTCCAGGAGGAGTAGTTGAACCAAAGGATGGAACAGCAGTCCCAAACAATGAGGGAGTTGAAGCAGACCCAAACAAAGAAGCTGATGAGGATCCAAAAAGTGATGTCTGCGGTGTAGCACCAGATGATCCAAATAGAGAGGATACCGGAGCAGAAGTGATTGGTGTTGCAAACAGAGAAGATGGCACAGAGGAAGGGGCAGAAGCAGGTGTACCAAAAAGTGACAACCCACTCCCAGAAGAAGCAAATGTTGTGGCTGCAGATGTCTGTTGTGCAGTTGATGATGCCCCCTGAGTCCCTGAGCTTGTAAGCAACCCTGCAACTTGTGTCGATGGTTGTGAATTTGCAGGCAAATTCAAAGTTGGATGTACCCTTTTAGCAGCAGCCTCTTGTCTTGCTGTTTCACGCCGATCAGCCTCAAGGAACGGATCATTCCCATCCCCTCGGCGGCGCTGGTCAGCAAGATAAGCTGCTTTCATGGATTCAATGTACTGATGAATACTCTCCACCTAAGGAACACATTTTAATGCATCTGCTATTAATCATAAGATATATCAGGAAACAGCATACCAAACCATTTTGAGTGTGATCAACTCCAATTACATAAAGCATTGCACTAGGTAACAAATTTTTTATAGATTATACAAATGAGTCATAATGTACTTTTTGGTATTTGCTTTGGTTCTAGGAAACCCCAATTGCTTTCAAGTCAACCACTAATGCATACTCATAAATGAAGGCACCTAACCAGCCTTTATTTCTAAAAGTACTCTGGATAAATAAAGGGAAATGTTCCAGCATTATGGACTTTTTTTTCCAACTCAACTCAAGTCAAAAGAGCTTTTATCCCAAAAGGCAGACTGGCAAAAAGAAATCGTTTTCTTCTTTTAAAAAATTTACAAAATCTGTCAGAAGACAAATATGGAGAGAAAACGAAGGGTTAGTTCATCATCTATATGTTATACAAACAAAGCCAAAAAAGATACATGTTAGAACTATAGTTAAATGATTAAATTCATCATGGTATCAGAGCAGGGGATCTTGAGTTCAATCCCTATCTCCACTCCAACCTCTCATTCAAAATGTTAAAAATCCAACATGTTGGGCCCCACTTATTAAGGGGGAGTTTAGGCCCACATGTGAAAGGACATGTTAGAATTATGACTAAATGATTGAATTCAGCATTTACTAATAACTTAAAATTTTGGAACAATCAGCAATTTATCAATACATATTATAACTGACAACATTTCACCAGACAATTAACAGCAATAATGCTTGTTGAACACAAAAAATTTGTTATTTTACCTTAGCAGCCACATGAACAAAAAAGTCATGCACATTTGACATGACTTTTGGAAGAGATAGTAACAAGGAGGATCGAAAATTGGAAGAGTTTCTATCAGAATCTAAGAGAAGAAGCTGCTCTAACTCTTCAACCCACTGGCGGCACTCACCAAGATACTTCTCAAATCTAAAAACTGTCTGCTGTAAAAAAGGAGATGGTTTTCTTGGAACCCCACTGTAGAAATCAAAAACTGGCACTATAGAGTTTGCTGCCGTTTGACTACTTGAACCAGATGGTCCTGTTGCTCCTGGAGCTTGTGATGGTACAGTGGCATTTGAAGCACCTCCAGAATTTGGATGAAGGAACCTTGGGCGTAGCATCATGAAAGAACGAACAGCAACCTCCGTGTTCCGTAACATATCTTTCACAACAGACATCAGCTCCTGCAGCAGAGCTTTCTGTCGTTCCATGGCAGTACTAATTCCCCCCAGTTCCTGACAAATAACATAAAAGATATCCATTTTCATGCAATATACTCACAGATAACAAGCACATAAAACACTGCAGAAAACCAATAAGTACTGCAGTAGACTCAGAATAAAGATCTTAACAATAAGATTTTCATAATACTATAATATAAAAAGGAGTTTCTTTTCTTAAAATATTTTTTCAACTGATTTCATTGTCACTTTTGCTATAGAGAAATTCAATTAAAATTGTGTGTGTGAAAAGACTGAGGTATGTGTGTTATATTACCAAAGCACCTAAAACTCTCCTCTCATAACAAACTTGAAGACTTGGTTATAAGCTTCCACTTGTTGAACTTCAATGTCTTACATGGTAGCATGGAAAGTCACTCCTGCTAAGGCCACATTTGCTTGCCTGCAATGAGCAGAATGGGAATAAATTTCCTATTGCAGCTGTTTTCCTTCCAAGGTTCCAATGACCATTATGGTGTTTTCATGCGATCAAAAACCCATTATACTTCTATTTCCATGTTGGCAACACTCAAGGAATGAGCCTGGCTTCCACCCTATAGCTCCCACCACCACTTTGATGCAGCCATAGGACTACTAATTGTTACTACTTCACAAATTCGCCCACTCAAGATTAATTTTATGGGTTCACATGTGAAGTTCAATTTTGTGTGGTTTGAAATTCCTAGATATGTGTCTTAGTGTAAAAACAGTTTTTTGTTGGGCTCTTTATTTTATTAATTATGGTCAATTTTGTAGTCAGGGGCAAATCTATAACTTCTAAGATTCCTGCAAATTAAGGGCATTTTGGTAGTTTAATTGAATCTAGAATTTTCTAGGGGATCCTTAGTATCTTATATTTTATTAGGTTTTTAGTTTATTAGTCAAGCTAGAAGTCCTAATACTTCTAGTACAAGAAAATGTCCTTATCTTGTGCTCAATGCACTCAAAGAATCAATGGAGCTGATTAACATAAATATTGGGCCTTTGTGTGCGCTTTCCTCCCTTTCTCTTCTCTATTTTTTCTTCTTTTTTTATTTTTTTTATTTTATTTTTGGTGTTGTTCACGTGTGCTGTTCATTCAGCCCCTAAATACCAAAAAATTCTATCATTTTCCTCCTCCTTACAACCTCAAATCAAGCCCTTTCTTTTACCTATCAAAACCCTAAAACCCCACATACTTTCTTCTATCAGATAGCCATCAAATAACTCATCAAACCACCTTGTAATTCTTTACACAAACCCACAAACCTTTCTTCAACCAAATTAATGGGAATGAGATCTACAAACCCATACCCAAAACGTGGTAATTGTTGTATTGGAATCCCCTAACATTTTTTTTCCCCACAACCTAGATTTCCTAAGCAATCACACTTAGGTAGGAGAAAGCAATCACACCCCAAAGCCTAAAATATGTTGCAGGAATTTTATTGAATTCCATCTCTGTGTCTATATTATTCTCTTATCAACTTTATTCACTATGTAAAAAATCTTTACATAGGCTATTGCAAAACCCTTTCCTTCAAAAACTAGGACTCCTAATAACAAAGAATTGTTAGACAATACACATATATAGACAATATAGAAGATATTCAAACCTATCAGTCCTAATTCAACGAAGAGAGAAGAAAAGAAATTTGATAAAATTGAAGAGTAAACCTGAACAATATGGCTTGCATCAAGTTCAAACCCATCATTGGAAACCGAAGAATCATAAAGACGATTACATTGATCTAGCCTCTGGCTCTCATCTCTATACCCCAATATCCGCTCCCTATCGACAAAAATACCTCAGCAACTCAAAAAGCTTATACAACAATTATCATGTCAAAACTCAATCCACAACAATATATTACAAAAAGATAATAAGAACTATAAGTAAAACCCAAAATTAATGCCACATTTAGTTAATGAAAAAAATAAAAAAGACCCTAAGCTCCTTTTAATAATTGACATTATCGTAGTACAAAAAAAAAAATCAAGAACTTGAATTTTTAAGGTTTCTCTATTTAGAAACCCCAGAGACTTTAACAAGTGGGAAAAAGAAAAGACTCAATCTTGCATTGTTTCTGTTAATTTTCCCATATTCTCTCGGCAACCAAACAGAAAAACACAGCAAAAAAGAAAAATCAAGAACTAGGAAATAAGAAGAAAAAAAAACATACTCGATCTGGAGGAGAATTTTCTGGGACTCAGGATGGAGATCCGACCACTTGGTACTATAATTCGCCGGAGTTTTATCGTTAGTGAAGAGAAACAAATGCCGCTGCTGTTGCTGTTGCTGCTGCTGCTGCTGCTGCTGTTGTTGTTGCTGCTGCTGCTGCTGCGGTTGAAACAGTTGCTGTTGTTGTTGCTGCTGTTGTGGTTGAAACAGTTGTTGCTGTTGTTGTTGTTGAGGAAAGAATGGACTGCTTTGTTGAAAAGACTGAGTTTGAGGTTGAAACAGCGATTGTTGTTGTGGTGGTTGCTGTGGAGTAGAAAACAGTGAAAACGCCATGTGTTTTTTTTTTTTTTGTGTTTTTGTGTTTTTGTGTTTTTGTGTTTTGAATGAGAAAAGTGTTTTCTGGGTTTTGATTTGGGAATTGGGGGATGGAATTGAAAGAAAAATAAATAAATAAATACTAAACCCCCAGTCTTTAAAACCCTAGGTTGAGAGGGAAAGAGGGGAGAGTCCAGTGAAGTGAAAGTGTGAGAGAGAAAGACCCGCCTTTGGGCTTTGGTTATTTGTTTGGGAATTTTTAATTCGGAGCCTCGGAGTTGTGAGCTATTTTATTTTTCGGTTAAGGAACTCTTTTATTTGCTGATTAGTCCCCAGTTTTTTTTTTTTTTCCTTAAAATTTGGGGCCTCACGGGTTTAGCTAACTCGAGCTTATATGTGCCCATTTAGCACGTGTGTTTAAATAATAGTTTTTAATTTTTATGAAAATACATATTGATAAAAAATTATATAAAAATACGTGTAATATACCAATCGGGCCCTATGTGTTGCCAGGCTAAGAACTTTGGGCTGGCCTGATTCGTTGATCAAACTGTGTATTGCATTGCCCGAATCTCAATTGTAGACCATTTACTCTCTTTCTCTCAAACGTGTATTAGTTTAGAAAATATTTTAAAAAACTTTTTATGGTAAAATAAAAATAGGTAAATTAAACTTTACTATTATAAATTATACATCATATTACATTTTGCACTCCAAACTATAACTCTTGTTATACTATGCACCCCAAAGTTAAATTTTGCTGTTAACTTGGATAGAAATTCAATGTCTAGAGTGCAAAGTGTAATCAGGAGTATATTTAAGATGGTAAAATGTAATTATTTTGTTTTTAAAGAATTGAGAAGAGGGACAAGTAAGTCTTTTCACGTGATGCCATATTTTTTTTATCTAAATTAACAGTAAACTTGATGTTGGAATGCAAAGTGTAGTAAGGGTCATAATTTATGATACAAAACGTGCTTTCAAAAAGTTTATGGTATAAAGTGTAAACTAAAATATAATTTACAATGTTAAAGTATAATTTCCCCCAAGAAAAAAACAACTATTTTTTTTTTTTACAACTTTTTATGTATTTCATGAAGTGGAATCAAAACTTTCTTAAAAAATGTTCCAATGCACCTGCTATTCAACCGGACTCTTTTTTAAAAATCAAGAAAAAATTTAAAATAATGTGGAATCCTTTTCTTTCCCTTGAATATTGCCCAGACTAGGAGGGCCTAGACATAAGAAATGTGTCACACAAGTGTGGACAACTGCTGATTTGGGCTTTTGCGAAAAGTTAGAGTTGGGCGCCTGCGTTAGTACTCCTACATAATGGGCCTTAGGTCCTACTCTGCCACTACAAACGTGCACACAAACTTTAAAGCCCAAAATACAAATAATAACAACATTTGATTATATAAGAAAATGGGTCAACACTATTATTCTGTGTAATTTCAACAATTCCAATTTGCTTCTCTCTCTCTCTCTCTCTCTCTCTCCCTCTCTCAGTTTCAATTAGTTCAATTAATAAAGTTTTTGATGATTAAATAAGAAATTTGAGATTTAATCTCTGCTTACAACAAAAATTGATTAGTGTCTTGGTCCAATAATATACACCAAACAATTTGCTCCTCTCCCAAAATAATCAGACAATATACTATTCCTTACTAACATAATTAGTCAATTTTTAATTGTTGGCATCTTCTTCTCTTCCAACTTCAACTAATTAACGTGCATGAATAGCATTGCTTTAGTAAAAAATCTAGCCACCTACGCTCATATAAACGTAATTTAAGTAAATTAGTATATCATGATTTGGGAAATTTTGGATCTAGCTTTTTTTTTTTTTTTTTTTAATCACGTAATGAATGACTCTACATAGATTGGAATGGCAAGACAACACCTACTACTTAATCATAAGATTTTATATATATATATATATATATATATTGTGGCGGCAAAAAGTATACCTAACGGATTAAATGGATTTTAACATACCACTCTTTGCTTACACAATTAATTTTTAGAAGTGAGATGCAAGGTCAACCTTTAAATACCTGTTATAAGATGAATAACGATTGTCAGGTCAATCTTTGATATGATATGAATGTATTCAGTTAGAAAAAGCCTTGAAATGGATAAGTATCCGTCCTCGGATTGAATCCGAGGAAGAGGTTACAAATGGATAATCTCTCTCTTTTCTCTAAAACTAGAAACTCCTCCTTGATCCAGATGCTTCTTGACTTTATAAGCTTTATATAGTTAGCCAAAATGCATCTAAACTCTACATTTGGAGGGTTAGGATTAAACTTCCTTGATACCTATCCCATTAAGGCCTTGCAAGAAGGTTTTACACTAAAATGTGAGCTATGTGAGCACTGTTCATGACCATTTCCTTATTAATGCAACCAGCTAAGTGGTTGTAGTGCATTTAATGCAGAGGAGATGGCTGCTTTGTCCTTCCTTTTTCTTCTCTTTCTTATTCACCGCCAAGTTATCCTTTTCCACCATTGGGTTGCGTTGTGCTCCTTTTAAGTCTAACTCTCAACTTTTCGAGGTTAGGTAGGTGTCCTCAGTGCCCTTACCAACTGTGACCGTTCAATCTCTAAATGAGTTAAGTGGGTACTTTTCGAGGACATTCTGCCAATATTTCCTGAGATTTACCTCCACAAAAATGCTTTTACCTTATTCTATCAGCTATTTTGGATCCTCGTCCCCCTCCCCCCCCCCCCCCCCACACACACACACACACACACACACACATATATAACTTAATCATAAGATCAATGCTAAGGACAAAGTTTAACTACAAACTTAGTTGCAGTTTAAGGGCTACAACATCACATCATAAGATCAATGCTAAGGACAAAGTTTAACTACAAACTTGGTTGCAGCTTAAGAGCTACTACATCACTCAATATCTTTTTATTAGATATGAATTTTGAGAAATCAACTAATTGTTTAAATTGCAATTTTTTGTAGCCTAAAATTTTACATAAAATATAAGTTTATTGATCATATAGTAAATAGCATCAGATTAACACAAAATTTGACATGTGTATTAAGATCATAAAGAACATGCAATCCAATAGTTAAATTTTCAATATATATAGCCATATTAATTTTTTTAAAGGAAGTTTTAGTTTTAAGCTATAATCAATTTTGTAGCCAAACTTTAATCGCTTGGTGATAAACACAATAATTTTTTTTTTTTGGTAATAGTTAAATTGATAGATTTTTATTAATTTTTATATTGGTGCTCTTTTGAGTCTTTTTGACAAATAATGTATCTAGATCTTTTCGAGTATCAAATTATTCTTTTGAGCATGTGTAGTCCCTACGCCCTACACACATTGAGTTATTATAAGGATAAATCCCTTAAAGGTAACCCCAATATAGCGATAAGAGATTTCGAATCTAAAATCTCATAGATATAAGGTCTTTAAAAATAATAAATCAACACATTGAGGTTATACTAGCGCATTGTTGACGTCACTTTATCACTTCCCATATTGTTTATTATTAACAATTAACTTGCTACGTGCCTACATCAATAATTGTAAAATTTTTTGTGATTAAAATTATTGTAATTGTTATGCACACGAAAACTCCCGTTTTGTGCAGTGTCTCTATCTATAGTTCACTTTGATCGCTCAGGATTTGAGGCCGACAGGTAGAATATTTTCAGTACCATACCCTGAAAGACCACACAATAGCTTTTCAAACGAATAAAAAGCAATAGAATAATATACATATCTATGAAATGAAATTAAAGAAAAAATGATGGCGTAAGCATGAACGTTGATTAGGAAGGTATGATTCATGTTTTACTGTTTAAAAAAAAAAGTCAGTTGTGTTGTTGTTGTTACTATTCTAGAAGTAATTATTTCATATTTATTAAATTATTCAATTATTAATTATTAATGTGTTTAATTACGTAATACTTTAGTGTTTGTTTAAAGGATTGAGTATCTTTTTTAAATAAATCATAGTGGTTCATGATATTTTACCTTATTTAGGAGAAAAAACAAAATAGATTTAGTAATATCAATCGGTAAAACTCATTATCCTCAAACAAGGAACTTTTGGATTCGAATTTCACATACTTCAGAAACTACTTAATGCTTTGACCTAATGATAAAAAAATAGCAACTATAAAACGGACATCATATATTCAAATATGCGCTATCTATCAGAAAAAATTATATAAATTTAGTTTTGGGACAAAAGTTTCAAAATTTGAGTTTTTCAAAATGATAAAACTTAGGTACAATAATATTTTCGGTTTAATACGTTAGGTTAATCGATTAAATTCAAACATTTAATTCCATTAACCAATAAGAAATAAATAATGTTAAGTTTCTCAATGATAATTAAATTTAAAATAATCAAATATTTGAATTCAATTAAGAAATCTAATGTATTGTACTATACCCTTTTAAGGAGTTGTTTGGCCCTTAAAAATTCCATAAAAAAGTTTTCTTAAACTCAACGGACACTAATAAACGCAAGATACAGTTAGTTCTAATTAGCTCAACTGATAAAGTCTCTAACAGTTGAATAAAAAATCTGATGTCCAATCTCTGTTAACATAAAAAACCGATTGGTGTCTTAGTCTATTGATAAAGAAATATCATTAAGAGCGGACGTCATAAGTTGAAACTCTCTAAAAAAAAAATTATATGCAAGATACATTGAATATTTTTATTTAACCCTCCAATAGTACAAGAAAGAAATGTTAATTAGAACTGTGATAGTATTTCCCTACCGAGTAATGATAGGACCACATAATTTCTCACAACTTTGTGCCACAACTCGCCACATGGCGAGTTGTGATTGGCAAAGGTGTGATGGTGGGCCATGCAAGGACATACCTTTGCCAATCACAAGCAAAGTTGTTGAAAATTATGTGTCCCAAGCATTATTCTTCTCAGCCAAAACAAAAGAAAAACACCATCACATCTATGATCTACCTCCTCTAAGTCGACCTTTGATGTAAGTTGCCCAATATTGTCGGTGAAATCCACGTCAGGGAGCACTACAATTAGTCTCTGATTATTCTCCATATTCTTCTTCAATATGTGCGACTCCTGAAAGAAAGGCATGATCGAGATAATGCTAGGATATTGTTTTCATATACAGAAAAAAAAAAAAAAGAAAAAAAAAAAAGAAAAAGAAAAAGAACAAGTCAGTTCAGAAAACAATATTATACTACCTTCCCTCACTTATTTAAGAGGAACCTAGCTAAGTAGCTAGTCCTCTCAAAGGTCAAATGACTCAAATCCCATCTCATATACCTCTAAGTATTGGCAATATCTCTTGGCTTTTCCATCCCCATGTATACAAAGCTGAGACGTTAAACATCTAAACCAGGTCAAATAAGAGAGTCCCTCTCTAATAATGTTCTAGAAAATCTGTGTCTTAATTTCTAGCATGGTGGTGGTTATATCCAAGTCTCGACTCACATGGGTTTATGGTATATTCCATCTCTTGCACACTGGAGGCTGGAGCAGAGGATCAGCCACTTATTGGTGTGCCGGAGGTGGAATACATCATTGAATCATGTTATGCTTTCTCTCTAAATATATGATGGTTATTTCCATTGAACTGGTAAGTAAGTATCAAAATCCTCCCTTGTAAATAAGCAAAATCATCTCTAGTTTATTGTTTAGTCTCTTTTCTCACCATTCTTGACCAGAAGAAAATCATTTCTACATTTTGGCCTCAGACAAAAGTAAATAATAATTAGCAATCGAGAACGGGGAGCTCTAGTGCCAGGGCTCTAAACAAGTTGAGCCGAGTATTAGAAGTTCAAGATTATTCATTTAATTTTATTTTGATCACAAGCATATCTTAAGTTCATTACCAAACTATATTACATGCTCAAGTTTTGTTTATTTTCTTATAAAACAAGCTCGAGCTTATTTTCAAGTTACTTCAGTTAATTAGATAAAACAATTGTTGTTTATTAATTTACAATGAACTAGATTGTAACTTGTGTTTATGCGCAAAAACATTTAATAATAGTGATGAGATGGTCTTACCTAAGTGAGTAAGGTGGTCAACATGACTTTCTCGTAGATTGTATTATGAATGAATCACTTGGCAAATAAATTAAGAAAATTAAAGTGGACATAGAGCTCAAAAGTAAACTATAATTGAAAACTAATTTATATTCAATTTGAATTCTTATTATGCTTTGACTTAATATAATATACTTGATAGCTTCACCAACTTTGTATTATTAAAATTTTTATTACAATTGTGGACTATTTTTGTATTATCAACAAATTTTCAAATAATAATTTTATATCTTAAGCACCTAGTTACAAACTTATACAAACCAATCTCGAGTCTATATTGTTGGGTTAAGACAGCTTGACCCCGGTTAATTGATTCAATTACCCAAGTTGATTAATTAGATCAAATTACATTACATGCAAATCGTGAAGGCACCAACAAATCACCAAATAAACTAATATGCTACAGAAAATAACATGGTGATTTGTTGACAAATGGGGAAAAACCTCTCGCAAGGCAAAAACCCCATCGGGTGAATTTAAGGTCACAATTCCCAAGAATCTACTAATCAATAATCAAGCGGTTACAAGTATAAGGAATCTTAACACTACCCTAGCCTATCCCAAAATACCAACCTACAGTTGAACCTTCGCTCCAATATCTAGTTGGACTTGATCTTGTAGTAGTCTTCTTTCCTTTGATGCACAAATCTTTAATCTATGACTAACTCCTTTGAACGAATCCCAGTACGTGACTAACTCTAACAACTTGAATGATTGTTGTTGGTTGCAAAGTTTTTCACTTCATCAACAATGAAGATCAGGAAGTACTTGGATACAAAACTCTATAGCGTACAAATGTAGTAGCTTCTCACAAAGAAAATTAAACTCTTGGTCTTTGTATCTGTATCTAAAGGCTCTTAAAAATAAGTCTTATATATATCTAGGATTGTGAGAAAAGAAACCCTAAAAATATATATCAGCTTGAGCCGAATTACAAATCTGTAATTCTAAAATCGTAATTCTCAATAGATCGAGCTTGTGTTGAGCTTCCCATTTAGTCTCGATAGCAATTATCTGTCGAGGTTTAATACAACAACTTTTCTTCACTTATTTCTTAGATCAATCTTCATGTCTTTAATACTAACACTTGATATGTTTGAACAACATATTTCTTGATGTATTAAACTCAACTTAGATCTACCTAATTACAAATAAAGTGTGTTTTGTCAAAGGATTAACCAATTACATATTAAATATGACCCTAACATATATAAATATATTTTTATACTTGTAGACAAGTAATACATAATATTATTTTTACTTAAATTGAGTCTCATACTCATAAGCTTTTTTACGAGCACATCATTATATTTGAACTCGATTTGTTTAGTGATCGAGCCTAAAGTTAGGGTTGAGCTTAGCTCATTTGCTAAATAAACGAACATGAACAAGTATTTCCTTATATGAATTTGACTTATTTACAATCCTAAGTAATGCGGCAATATAAAAGGTCGTATATCCTAAACATTATATAGGTATCCCTCTCCGGATAAATAATTATTTCAAATTATATATGCTATTTTAGCACTTGCCATTCAAATGGGATATATTAATACCATTCAAATTGCATTGTAAGAACGATCAATGTTTTATGGAACTGTTAGACATATTATGGCCTAAGAGGTCCAAGTCTAATTGTAAAGCAAGCACACTAACTCTTGGTTAGTCTAGGGTTTGTGTGTTCATTAACACAATATAAAATAGACATGACATAGCCGGCAAAGACTTTTCAATGTAAATTTAAGCCATTAGGCCAAACCACTTTAAATTCTTACTTTCACTTTTCTCATCTTCTTTAATTACTCAATCACTCAATAAGTTTAACAAGGATAAAAGAGAGATGTAAACAGATAGGATCAAGGTTGGAACCACGTTGACTTGTAGGGGGAGGGACTATGGCTCCCCAATTTTTTTTTTGGCGTAAATGCACTTTTAGTCCCTACATTTTGGCTTTTTTTCATTTTAGTCCCTACATTTTAATTTTACCACTTTTAGTCCCTAAATCAATTATCGTGTTCCATTTTGATCCTTTCCGTTAGCCCACTACCGGAATTTGCTTAGGTGGCAGCCGGACTATTAAAATAATAATAATAAATTTTATTTTACTATTAAACTGCCACGTCAGCTTATAAATTAAAAAAAAAATTATTTATTAATTTAACTAAATAAAAAAAATTAAAAACAGATCATTTAAAAAAAATTAAATTAATGAAATATTAAAATTCAAACAATCACACCACAACCAACAATGGTGTTCATCACAATTCCAAACCACAACACCCTATCCCTAACCCTAGACCCAAACACCACCACTCTTCACTCCCTCAAACTCTCTCTCCACCACCACACTCACATCCCAATCCACCACCTCCACCGGCTCTACCTCTCCTAATCCCACCCTCTCCCATCTCAAAACGATGATGTCCTCCTCTCCCGCCTCCGCGTGGTACTGACAGACCACTTCGTATCGGAATCGGAGCCGGGTTATGGAGCCGAAATCGGCTATGGCGTTTTACATTTCGTTCTACGCTGGACTCGCGGTAGGAAGAATCTGTGGTCGAATTCGAGTGAGGAGGAGTGTGATTGGGTTGGAGGTTAAGTGAAGAGAGAGAGATCGTAGATCTGGGTTTGCTTACCCAAATGAAAATCTCTAAAGATCTCTTTCTCAGACCAAAATCTCTCTCTCTCTCTCTTTCATCTTTCTAAAGCTCTAAAGTCTCTCTCTCAGATCGTGGATTTGGAAAAATCTCTAAAGCTCTCTCTCGGATCAATGGTTGTGAAGTGGTGGTTAGTCTGGTGGTCAGTGGGGGTGGATCGTTGGATGGGTTTGACATTGGTGTGGGTTGTAGTGGCTTGATGGACTGATCGGTGATAGTGGAGGGGCTGAGGTCGGCGGTGGTTTGGATTTGGGTTTAAAGTGTATTTACTTCCAATCTCTCACAGATCAGTGGGTCTCTATTAGATTTGTTTCTAGATTTGCTAGAGATTGAAGGTTGGGTTGGGTTTGGGTTTGTGTTCTTTGTGTTTTGAATATTTGAAGGTTTTTGTATTTTGTAGATCTGTGCCCTTTTATTTTACGTGTTCCATGTTGGCATGTTCTTGATTTTTTAATTTTCTCGACAACCAAACATATTATTTGAGGAAGAATATGAACATGTTCTTCATGATGACTAGGAAGAAGAACATGAACAAGAATTCTTTTTTAATTTAATTTATTTAATTTCTCTTTTAAACGATCTGTTTTTAATTTTTTAATTTAGTTAAATTAATAAATTTTTTTTTTAATTTATAAGCTGACATGGCAGTTTTAATAGTAAAATAAATTTTTTTTATTATTTTAATATTCCGGCTACCACCTAAGCAAATTCTGGTAGTGGGCTAACGGAATTCGAAAATGATCAAAATGGAACATGATAATTGATTTAGGGACTAAAAGTGGTAAAATTAAAATATAGAGACCAAAATGAAAAAAAGTCAAAATGTAAAGACTAAAAATACATTTACGCCTTTTTTTTAAGTCTTTTATATAGTATAAAAATGAAAATTGCAACCCATTTTTGTAAGAGTTGGCCCCTCAAAGGAAAAGTTTTGGCCCCCCGCCGTGTCAATGGAAGTCTTTTCAAGCTTGCTTTGAAGCTTAAAGCCACACATTTTAATATTTTTCCATCAATTTACTTACTTCTATGGTTTTATTAATACAGAACCTTTTACTGTTGAAACTACCTACCCACCTCATGTAATCAAGCCATTAATTTGGCTTACTTTAGAAACATTTTCCTTTTCATTCCATTTTCCATGAGTCATAAGGGCTATTTTCTATCCATTAGATGCTCAATTGGTCACCGGGCGGCACCGAAATCGATGAGGAATGCCCATCTCAAAAAACAAAAAAAAATTCTCAATTGGTCATTTTAATTTTAATGTTGTTAATGCTTTAAGTATTAATACGAATTACACTAATTAAAAGTGCATAACAAAAATCTTGAACTAGTATAGGCATTTTCAAGTTTTTTTTTTTTTTTTTTAAGAGAGTTTCAACGCGTGGCGTCCGCTTTTGATAAAAGCTCTTTATAATCAGATCAAGACACTAATCGATTTTTGGTGCAGACAGATATTTTCAAGTTAATTCAACTAAACTAATGAACAAAGATATGTATTTATAAAATATTTAGTGTTTTTTTTTTTTTTTTTTGTCTTGTGAATCAATATGATAGTTTAGCCTCTCCCTCGCCCTAAATGGGATGCATAGAATTATTTGTGATTTTCTTGTTTATATATATATATATATATATATATATATATGAGATGAGTTCAAGTTACACCTAGTATAACTCCATAAAAATTAAACATTTTTTAGGCCATTGGTTTACATAAGATCTAATGGTTAAAAATACTCAACTACCACATTAGCCAAATTTATTTAGGGGTGTTTTTTTTTTTCTCTCACCTTATTTATTATAACCATTGATTTCTCTCACCTTATTTACATATAAGCATTGAATGGACAACTGATTGCTAGCATTTCCATGCACAAGAGCAATACACACAGTATGTGTATGCAGTTCATTGTGCCTAATTTTTCCATCCTTTTTAAAGTTGTAATTGCATGTAGACCTCATCCACTTCCATTTTCAAGTATTTTTATTTTTATTTTACCTTATTGATTAACTCGTAGTGATAAATTTATAGGCATAACAAAAATCTTGAACTAGTATAGGCATTTTCAAGTTTTTTTTTTTTTTTTAAGAGAGTTTCAACGCGTGGCGTCCGCTTTTGATGAAAGCTCTTTATCATCAGATCAAGACACTGATCGATTTTTGGTGCAGACAGATATTTTCAAGTTAATTCAACTAAACTAATGAACAAAGATATGTATTTATAAAATATTTAGTGTTTTTTTTTTTTTTGTCTTGTGAATCAATATGATAGTTTAGCCTCTCCCAATTTTTGGTCTCGCCCTAAATGGGATGCATAGAATTATTTGTGATTTTCTTGTTTATATATATATATATATATATATATGAAATGAGTTCAAGTTACACCTAGTATAACTCCATAAAAATTAAACATTTTTTAGGCCATTGGTTTACATAAGATCTAATGGTTAAAAATACTCAACTACCACATTAGCCAAATTTATTTAAGGGTGTTTTTTTTTTTCTCTCACCTTATTTATTATAACCATTGATTTCTCTCACCTTATTTACATATAAGCATTGAATGGACAACTGATTGCTAGCATTTCCTTTCACAAGAGCAATACACACAGCATGTGTATGCAGTTCATTATGCCTAATTTTTCTATCCTTTTTAAAGTTGTAATTGCATGTAGACCTCATCCACTTCCATTTTCAAGTATTCTTATTTTTATTTTACCTTATTGATTAACTCGTAGTGATAAATTTAAAAGCATTTTTAACAAAATAGAGGGGAAATATATTTTGTCAAGACCAACAAAAGTAGAAGTTGCAGTTTCTTTTATAGCATAAATTGTGGAAGGAAATACTACATAAACATAGTAGCGGAAATATATTGCTCCTGGATTGTGGTGAAATTACCGTGATTGTAAAATTAGGACATCATCAATAATTGTCCTACTTATTCATTAACCCACTACTTAGACTTTTGGCATCCAGATCAGATCTTACAAACTATTGAATGGCAATTATACAATGTTTGGGATAGAAAATCTTTATGAAAAGTTTCAGATGATGGCACCAATATACACCCCCGCCTACCCCTTGTTTAAAATAAATCCTAGTAACATCAATATATATGTACCGATGTACATATATATGCAACACCAAGTGATGGAATGGAAGCATTGTGATGTTATGCCATTAAGAGCACGTTTGGTACACTGTAATGATTATTACATGGAAATAAGAATAAGTATTACAAGGAATACATTAAGTTGGAATATAATAAGTATTACTATTTATTAGTTTGGTGACCATTTAGGAATAGAATCCTGAATATGCATCCACGATTAGTAAAGTATAAAAAGAATGTGTAATTAAATCATTTTTAAGTCAAATTTCCTAAAATACATTTATTTTAAGGTGTTCAAAATAGAGCTAATAATTAACAACAATGAAAATTTATTTTCTTTCCTTTTGAAGATGTGGCAACTAATGGCTTTTTATGGACTTTTTTAAAAAAGTTATTACATAAGGTGAAGGAATAGATATTCAGTATTTTCGATAAGGAATAGTTATTCATCATTTTGAAGAATAGTTATTCATAATGAATAACTATTCATTATAATAAAAACATAATCAAATAACCGAATAGTTATGCCATAAGAATATCTATTACATTTAGTGTCAATTACAGTTTACCAAATGTGCACTAAGTCTCTACAGGAAGAAGGGTGGGATAAAAAAAAGAAATTATACCATAATGATTTGGAGAAAAATGTTCTCATTTTGACTGCATGAATAAATAAATAAGGTGAGAGAAATCAATGGTTGTAAAAAATAAGGAGAGAGAAAAAAAAAACGAGCTTAAATTTTTTTTTTTTTTTTTGCTGATGTGATAGTTGACTATTTTTAACCATTAGATCTCATAAATATCAATGGTTTAAAAATGTGTTACTTTTATGGAGTTATACTAGGTGTAACTTGTACCCATTTATATATATATATATATATATATATGGGTTGAGTTCAAATTACACCTGATGTAACTTTAAACAATGTTACACCACATAAAATTTTTTAATTGAATGCGAATTTTAACAAATCCTCTGTTGGATTACATTATCTTCATGCATTCTCATTGCTTGCAAGATTTCAAGATGATTAAATAAAAATAGTAATGTCATCAATTAATTGTTTAAATTCAAGTTTCTATAGTTTAAAATAATGAATAAAATATGTGTTCTTGGATCGAATCGTAAATAACAACTAATTGGCATGAAAATTGGTATGAATGTTAAGAACATATAGAACATGTAATTCAATGGTAAGATTTAAATATATATATATATATATATTACTTACACATAAAATATTTGTAATTTTGATTTAACATATAATATTTTCTTAAGTAAAAAAAATTACATTAAACAAGTGTTCATCTTTGCAAAAAAAAAAAAAAAAAAAAAAGTTAAGTCTTGACATGTTTAAAATTATGCCCAAAATTATATAAAATTTTTTTTTATCAAAAAGAGGAAGGGAGGATTTTTCAAAAGTCAAGGAGGCCATGGTCCCCCTAACCCCCCTTCCTTAACTAAAATTTTAAACTACGTATTTATTTGAATAAGAGTGGTTGGATTTTCTTGCTATTTCATTTATTAAGGCACCAGCATCGGATGTTTTTTTATTTATTAGCACACCAAAACACACAAAAAAAGACATGTCGTTATGATCACCTTAAAATTTCATTATACTATTGGTGTGGGACACAGCCATAGGGGTTGTTACCTTGACAAAATTGAAGTCTAAGGTTTTATTTGAGATTAGGGGTGTGCAAAAAACCGACGAACCAAAAAAACCACTTTAAACTGACTGAACCGTTGCAAAAATTTCAGTTCGATTTTGGTTTTATTATATAAAAAACTGAAAATTTCGGTTCAATTTTCGGTGGTAGATTTGAATGCACCGAACCGACCGAACCAAACCGAAATGAAATATATTATTATATTATATTTTATATTAAATATATATAATATAAAGTTTGTAAACGTGGGCTTGGCCTTGCCAAAATTACTCAAGCCCACTGGCCACTACCTTTTTTTTTTTTTTTTTAAAGAAGCCCACTGCCCATTAGATAATCTAGATTAACTAAGTAAAATTAAACTAATTAACTTAAATTAATTAAGTTACACAGAAACTAATTGAAAATAAAGAAAATAAAAACCCAACCCTTACCCTACCTACCCCACTTTCACTTACACGCCCTCATCTGAGTCATCTCCCTCACGCCTCCATCTCCCTCATCTCCCTCATGCCTCAGCCGGCCTCATGCCTCTATCTCCCTCATCTCCCTCACGCCTCATGGCTCACACCTCCATCTACCTCATCTACTTCATGCCACATGCCTCCATCTCCCTCACGCCTCACACCTCTGCTACCGCCTCCACATGCCAGCCTTCACAAGCCGGCCTCCCCACGCAGCTTGATCTTTTCATTCTCACGGTGACCTTCTGTAGTCTCTTTTCAATTTCTTGATAACCCTCTCTCTTTTTTGTATTTTACTGAATCAATGTTATTTTTTTGTGAATCTGATGTTAAGTTGTTATTTTCTTATTGAAAAAATGTGATGTTGAGTTGTTATTTTCTTTTTGTGACTGTGATGTTGACTTAGAGTTTTGGAAAAATAGATAGCCCCATGTGCTTAACCGAAATACCACTGAAATCGATTGATTTCCAATTATTTCGGTCGGTTTTGGTTGAGAATTTCACAAACCGAAAATTTCGGTTTCGGTTGGCCAAAACTAAAAAAATCGACCAAACTGAACTGATTACACCCCTATTTGCGATACTCTGTCTCCCAAGAGTGGAATCAAGATCAAAAAGTTGAAGAAATTTTGACCAATTATGATAGGATTTTTCTTTCCTTTTCATTGTTTTGGCCTTGGCTTGTATTTGATTTTGGTTAGAACAAAATGCATATTAATAAATCATTATTAACCCAAACACGTCATTAGCCTAGTAGTAAGGGCTTGGGCCAACATGTCTTAGGGAATGGTTTGAGCTCCCCCACTAATAATGTGTTGCAGCTCCTTATACCTCACTTGTAGGATGTTCGCCAAACTCATCGGTAACTGTGGTATAGGGTCTTAGCTTGAAAACGGTTAGGGTGCTACTATAGTGAATAGTCACCCTTAGATAGGGAAGCCACACTTATTACCTTATCTAACCATTTTTTTTATTGCAAAAAAAAAAAAAAAAAAAATCAAGATTGATTACAAGTTAGGCAAGAGTTAAAAACATAAATATTAGATTGATTACACCCATTTTGGCAAAGAGCACCGGTTTCTCTATTACTATTCCAAACGCTATGCAAAAACTTGATTTCTTGAAAAGCTCTGAAAATAGTCCTACGTTCGGTCACTACAAACTTGGGCTGTTATCAGTTGGGAAAATTATTTTGAAAAATTCATATTCTTTATTTTTTTTATAAAAATATAAAATAATTATTAAATATTTCCCCAATTATACTTGTACAAAATATTGCAATTTCACTACAAATCTAATGCTCTAATATTCATTATAAAATGCTAAGCAATTCTTAAATTTCTTATTTATGCCATTTGTGTGCTGGAATTTGGAATGTATTTTTCACTATGTATCTTTGAAATAACGTATTTTTCTAAAAAGACATAATGTCAGAGAAATTACAAATGCACAATAACAAATAATCCACCCTTGCTATCCCTTATGAGGTATTGAATATGATTTACTTACATCATGTATACGTGTGCTCAACGCAATATTGTATGTCTCAAAAATGACTGGTAATTCTATGGTCCATATGAAACTATTTTTGTGGTTCTTTACAAAAAAAGCAAGTGAAAAAATGCTCAATTTCAAAACCTGCACATATAAATCAGTTAACCATTCATAATAGTTGTTTCAAAATGTGGCATACATTGATAAAACCATCTATTTTGTTTAGTTCTAGCCATGTTTAAACATGTGGCCACCTCCATATGCACATAATCCCCAACCATACTTATTTGCACTAAACAAAATTATACAATTTCATCAAAATAAAAGCTAAACTACTACCTTGCAACTTGCATAATAGTGTAACCATCCACAACTATAGATATAGAATTGTCTACAAACATAACATACAAATTGTGCTTTATTTGATATGGTGTCAAAGTTTAAATACAGTGATTAGAACTACAAAATGAGAATCCATTCAAGATCACAGTCAGATGATGAGTGATTTTGATTACGATAAGTACGAACACTCGATTCTCTGGCAAGTACCATTGTTGGCGTTAACTTCAATCGACTCTAAGAACAAACAAGAGACACTCATTCTATATAAGAGGTACGCTCTGATCCACATCGCTAGTACTGCTACAGGGCATAATTCATGAGTTCTTTAATCTTTGAAAGTTTTTGTTCCTCACTTGGCAATATTTGCATATGTGATGTGACTCATGACTAGCAGTGCTAGAGCCAAAAAATTGTTGTTGTAACTCTAAGCAATGTTATACTATCCAATAACTTGTTATAAAATTCAAATTTAGGAAATTCCACCGTTGAAATTACATAATTTATATATTGTTAACATTTATACGAATTGGATGTTTTTTACCATTCGATCCATAACTCGTTTTTTATGCATTATTTTAAACTACAGAAACTTGAATTTAAACAATTAATTAATGACATGACTATTAATCTTTGATCACCTTGAAATATTGCAAGCATGGAGAATATACAAAGATAATATAATTTAACAGTGGATTTGTCAAAATTTACATCCAATTAATAAATGTTGAGTGGTGTAACATTGCTTAGAGTTACACCAAATATAACTTAAACCTAACCCATATATATATATATATATATATATATATGAGATGAGTTCAAGTTATACCTAGTGTAACTCCGTAAAAGTTATACATTTTTTAGGCCATTGATTTCATGAGATCTAATGATTAAAAATACTTAACTACCACATTAGCCAAATTTATTTAAGAGTGTTTTTTTTTTCTCTCACCTTATTTATTATAACCACTAATTTTTCTCACCTTATTAGCATATAAGCATTGACTGGACAACTAATTGCTAGCACTTCCTTTCAGTACTAGAGCAACACACACAGTATGTGTATGCAGTTCAATGTGCATAATTTTTCCATCCTTTTCAATGTTGTAATTGTATGTAGACCTCATTTACTTCTATTTTCAAGTATTTTTATTTTTATTTTACCTGATTGATCAATAAAGTAAAATAAATTTATCACTGCTTTTAAATTTATCATTGCGAGTTAACCATGATTAACTCGCAGTGATAAATTTAAAAGCTTTTTTAACAAAATAGAGGGGAAATATATTTTGTCAAGACCAACAAAAGTAGAACACTACAAAAAATTCATCCTACACCAGCGTTCTTTTCCCAGCGCTTTTCAAAACCGCCGTAATAGGTTAACCTATAGCAATGCTTTTAGAAATCACTGGTATAGGTTGGCCTATTACGGTAGGTCAAAGTTAGCGCTTTCAAAACCGTTGCTATAGGTCTCCTATAGCAGCGGTTTTAAAAACCGTTGGTATAGGTGGACCTATTACGAAGTTTCACAAGCACAGCTCTAGTGCTGATTTTTTTTTTTTTTTTTTTTTTTTTTTGTATGCAGCCTATTCTAGTGGTTTTAAAACCACCGCTATAGGGTTTTCCATATGTAAAACCTATTATTACCCAGAAGGAAAAGAGAAAACCCTTTCTTAGCACTTATTCATGAACCCTCTACTTAGATTTTTGGCATCCAAATCAGATCTTACAAACTATTGAATGACAATTATACAATGTTTGGGATAGAAAATCTTCATGAAAAGTTTCAGATGATGGCACCAATATAGACCCCCGCCTACCCCTTGTTTAAAATAAATCCTAGTAACATCAATATATATGTACCGATGTATGTATATATGCAACGCAAGTGATGGAATGGAAGCACTGTGATGTTATGGGTTAGGTTAAAGTTATACCTGGTGTAACTTTAAATAATGTTACACCACTTAATATTTTTTAATTCAATGCAAATTTTAACAAATCCACTATTGGATTACATTATCTTCATGCATTCTCCATGCTTGCAAAATTTCAAGATGATTAAACATCAATAGTTATGTCATCAATCAATTATTTAAATTTAAGTTTCTATAGTTTAAAATAATGAATGAAATACGAGTTTATGGAGTTTTATTATATAATATATTGTTAAATCATACAACTTGAGGGAAAAAAAAAAACAAAACAAAAAAACGTTGGGTTGTGTGGAATTTAATTTTAGAAATTTTTATATTAGACTTTTTGTTTGAATAAAATTTAAATTTGTTTTAAATTATAGTTTTTTTTATAAGTGTTTTAAATTATTGTTAAATATTATACCCTAGTCAAAACATGGGATGTTTTTTTTAGAAAGTAAAACGTTGGTTGTTATGTGGGATTTAAGTTAAGTAAATTTTTATAATATACTTTTAGTTTGAATAGAATTTAAATTAGTTGAAATTTAAATGATAAAGTTTTACCTAAATTAAACTATTGTTAAATATTGTCCCTTAATTGAGGAAAAATATTCTAACAAAAAATATATATAATTAAGTTACTAATTAGTGAGAGTAGTCATTTAATACAACCATGGTTTCTAAGCCCAAATTATATATATATATATATATATATATAGATTGGGTTCAAGTTACGCCTAGTGTAACTTTAAATAATGTTACACCACATAATATTTTTTAATTGAATGCGAATTTTAACAAATCCACTGTTGGATTACATTATCTTCATGCATTCTCCATGCTAGCAAAATTTCAAAATGATTAAATATCAATAGTCATATCATCAATCAATTGTTTAAATTCAAGATTTTGTAATTTAAAATAATGAATAAAATATGAATTTATGGATCGAATGGTCTATAACAACTGATTGGCATGAAAATTGGTATGATTGTTAAGAACATATAAAACATGTAATTCAATAGAGGGAATTTCAATAATATATATAATATTTATTTATTACTTATACATTAAATATTTGTAATTTTGATTTAACATATAATATTTTCATATGTTAAAAAAAATATTTACATCAAACAAGTGTTTACATCTTTGCAAAAAAAGAAAGAAAGTAAGTTTTGACATGTTTAAAAATATACAAGTCAATTTAATAAAAATAAATTATAATTAAATTATGTATGGTATATGTGGGGACTATTTTTGCCATCCTCAGCAAGGCTCTGGGCGCAGTGCCGATGAGGCTCAGAGTGTCCCACATCGAAGAGAGCTTCCCCCACTTTCAACCTTATAAGCCATGAAGCGAAGGAAGTAGTGTACCATCATTCCCGTGTTTTCTTGCCGAGGGCGCAGTGCCGAGGAGGCTCAGAGTGTCCCACATCGAAGAGAGCTTCCCTCACTTTCAACCTTATAAGCCATAAAGCGAAGGAAGTAGTGTACCATCATTAATCTTTTATTGTGGGGACTATTTTTGCCGTCCTCGGCAAGGCTCTGGGCGCAGTGCCGAGGAGGCTCAGAGTGTCCCACATCGAAGAGAGCTTCCCCCACTTTCAACCTTATAAGCCATGAAGCGAAGGAAGTAGTGTACCATCACTCCCGTGTTTTCGAAAATCGGGAATGATGGTACACTACTTCCTTCGCTTCATGGCTTATAAGGTTGAAAGTGGGGGAAGCTCTCTTTGATGTGGGACACTCTGAGCCTCCTCGGCACTGCGCCCAGAGCCTTGCTGAGGACGGCAAAAATAGTCCCCACAGTATACATTAAATACACTTTAAATTTAATGAGCTATGTATAAAGAAATTCTTAGGTACTCCCAAAGTATAGTAAAATAATGCTCCCTTCTCTCACATTTATAGTAGATCCCACCATAAATTTATTGAGTGGACCCTACCATAAATGTGAAAAGAGGGAGCACCATTTTCAGTGCTCCAAGATTGGGATTACCTTAGAATTGCTCGCAATGTATGACATAAGAGTAATTAGAGGGAATAAAAAATCATTAGTCAACTATATAAATGCTATACATGTTTTTAGTAAAAATCTAAGGGGACTATGAGATGGGTTCAAGTTACACTTGGTGTAACTCTTATAAAGTTACACATTTTTTATACCGTAGAGTTTTAAGAAATCTAACGGTTAAATAAAAGCACCATTAAATGTTATTACTTTCCACCTTTGTCTCTCTTCTTATTTATTGTTTTTCACTTGATTAAAGGGCATTTGCCATTTTCAACAACCTACTTTTCAAATAATTCATCCTAAAAGAGAAATTAAATAGATATTTGATGATCAAATTAAATTAGGGAAATGCTAACGAATGTCCTTAGAGTATTGGTTAATAATCCATTTAAAGAAGGTTTTTATGGGAAAGAAAAAAAAAATTAATGTTTTGAAAGCTTTTTTCATTTCTCATAAAAGTAATGTCAAAACTTTCCTAAAATAGATTGTTAACCAATGACCTAAGGGCACTCATTAGCATGACCCATTAAATTATTTGAAATTAAATTTATACAATTATATATACAATTGAATTTAAAAGTAATCTACTGCTTTTTATTTCAACAAGAAAGAAGAACTAATAGTTTAAAAGTTTTCGCATTGCAAATGCAACAATAGTGAAAAATTATTATCCCTGATCAGGCTTTGGTCCTCCATATAATATAAAAATATTTTCTTATAAAGGATAAACAAAGATTAATAGAAGACATTATTTCAAATAATTTATAATTTATGGTAAAAGTTCAAGCTTAACATATGTTTTTAGATTTGAATTGCTTCTTCTACCATCAAATAAAAAATTTTTGGGAAAGCTGTATTGATATTTTATCCATATATTGTTTTTTTTTTTTTATATGTCTTTGTTAAAAGTTAAAATGCTGATAGTTTAGCATGCAATTAAAAAAAAAAGAGGATGTTTTGCTTTAGTGAATAATAGGCACAAATTTGAAGTTTTGGATCAAGTGGAAAGTAATATTAAATAAGGAAAGAGATAATGTTAGTATTAATTAGGTAATAAAGTAGATAGCAATAAAATCTAATAATGCTTTTTTTAACCGTTAGATCTCTTAGAAATCTACGATATAAAAAATGTGTAACTTTACAAGAGTTACACTAAGTGTAACATGAACCCATCTCTCTCTCTCTCTCTCTCTCTCTCTCTCTATATATATATATATATATATATAATCTAAAACACAAGAGGGAGGGAGGATTTTTTAAAAGTGAAGAGGGCCATAGTCCCTCTAGCCCTCCTCCCTCCACCCGGCCTCCACTTGTGAGCTCCCAAAACTAATTTGACATTTAAAATTTTAAATTGCATATTTATTTGATTAAGAGTGATTGGACACTTGGATTTGCTTGCCAGTTCATTTATTAGAGTACTAGCATAAGATAATTTAGTATTTATTAGCACACCAAATAAACACCCAAAAAATCCTCTGTTGTCATTATGGTCCAACTCAAAATTTCATTTTACTATTGGTGTGGGACATAGCCATAGGGGGATTGTTACCGTGACAAAACTGAAGTTTGAGGTTTTATTTGAGACACTCCCTCTCCCAAGAGTGGAATCAAGAGCTAAAAGTTGAAGAAATTTTGACCAATGATGAGAGGATTTTTCTTTCCTTTTCATTGTTCTAGCCTTGGCTTGTATTTGATTTTGGTTAGAGCAAAATGCATATTAATGAATCATTAATAACCCAAACACGTCATTAGCCTAGTACCAAGGGCTTGGGCCAACATGTCTTAGGGAATGGTTTGAGTTCTGCCACTAATAACATGTTGCAGCTCCTTATACCTCACTTGCAGAATGTTCACTTAACTCATTGGTAACTGTGGTGTGGGGTCTTAGCTTGAAAGTGGTTAGGGTGCTACTATGGTCACCCTCAAGCAGGGAAGCCACACTTGTTGCCTCATCTAACCCTTTTTTTTTATTGCAAAAAAAAAAAAAAATCAAGATTGATTACAAGTTACACAAGAGTTTAAAGCAAAAACATCAGATTCATTATACCCATTTTCGCAAAGAGCATCAATTGCTCTATTACTATTCCATATGCTATGCAAAAGCTTGATTTCTCAAAAATCTCTGAAAATAGTCCTGCATTCAGTCACTACGAACTTGGGTTGTTAACAGTTGAGAAAATTATTTTGAAAAATTCAAGTTCTTTATTTTTTTTTTATAAAAATATAAAATAATTACTAAATATTTCCCCAATTATACTTGTACAAAATATTACAATTTCATTACAAATCTAATGCTCTAATATTCATTATAATAGTTTATTAATTAGTATTTCAAGTACTATTTTGAAATATGGCAACATAATTATCCAAAAAAATATTTTTTAGCTAGTTTCATCTTTTATTATTTAAGAAAATTTAGGTACTATTTCTTTGATGTCGTACCCTAGGATCTTTGATTAAAATTTAATCGCATGTTTGCATTGATCAATGAACCATATGATTGAATTTATTGTTCTTAAAATAAAGATAACAAAATTTATATTGTATTATTAAACTTAGTTGTCTGGTTGAATTTTTTTTTAAGTAAACAATAATACTTATTGAAACACACACGAAAATAGTAATATTAGTATTTTAAACCGGATTTATAATACATTACATAACCAGAGTACAACTACAAAATGACCTAACCTTTGAACCCAATTTTTACCATTGAAAATATATTAAATATCTATATTTTCATATTTTAATTTATAATGTATAACACCTAAAATATTGAACCTAATTTTTGCCATTACAAATATATTAAATATCAATATTTTCATATTTTCATTTGTAATCTTGATTTTCTATCTATTGAGATTGTTGAATGATTTAATATATATAGAGAAAAGGGTTAAGATATTTTCTATAATCAATCACTGACTAAATCCCTAAAATAAAGACTTTTAGAAACAATTGAAAAGAAATCTAATGCCAACATCATTAAACTTAAACATAAAATAGTTTCTCAAAGAATATTCTAGGGGAAATAACACAACTGAATGTGTTCTTTCTACCCTATCTGCACAAAATTTTATTTACTACTTAATGTGCTGACAAATAACGTAAAGAGTCAATATTCTGCTGTTATTCATTGATTTTGATATAGATTGGCTTTCTAAGCTTTCACCAAATCCAAGTGACTTAGTTTCATCCTTCTCTTTTTCAACTGGGGTCTCCTTGGATTTCTTAGTTAATAAAGGAGAACTTTTATTAATCTCTTTACCACTCCTCAAAATGGTCATAGCTTTTACTTCCTCAAGTTTATCCTTAGAGCCAATTTTTAGATTTTGATTGATGGGATTGGGTTGAGTTTGGGAAGGAAGCTTCCCTTTCTCTATACCACTCAATGAATTTGTAAGCCTAGCTATATTTCTCTTGTTCTCTCTTACCTCTTCATCTAGCCTAGTGAGCATGGATTCAAACTTTTGATTTTACTCACTTTGCCTTTGAATGAAAGTACTAAGTGCATCCTCCAAGAAAGGTCTAGATGATGATGATGCATGTGGTGAATTAAAATTCCTTGGAGCAGGAGGATTCAACACATTGTCACTCTTATAACTCAAATACGGATGGTTTCGCATATTTGGGTTATAATTGTTAGAATATGAAGAATTATTTGGCCAATATGAACTAAATGCATGTACTTGTTCTTCTGACACATTTAAGAATGATGAAAGTGATGCACATTCATTTGTAGCATGGTTTATCTCATGACAGATTTTAAACACCTTCATTGGGTCTTCTCTAAAGGTAGCACTAACACTCTTATTTCCTTTCATTTTGAGTGCCTTAATTTCTTTAGTTAACATGCTGATTTTTGCACTCATGTTATCATCTTCCCTCAACTTGAAAACACTTCCACTAGAAGTAGTAGTGTTAGTTCTAGTCCTATCAGTGGAGTTCATAGGCTCTATGTGTTAGAGTTTTCAGCTATCTCATCAAGATAATTCATTGCATCTTCGAGTTTTTTTGTAAAAAGTCCCCTTCGCATAGGAGTTGAACATACTATTGGTCCCTAGGTGTAAGTCCTTCATAAAAATAGCTAACCAACCTCTTATCTTCATACCCATGAGTTGGGGCAGAAATTGAAAATATCTTTGTACCTTTTCCAAGTTTGGTATAAAGTCTCTTTTTCTTCTTGGACAAAACTAGCTATCCTTTTTTTTACTTGTTGGACTTTCTGGAGAGGAAAATGTTTCTTAAAAAACGCTTAGGCCATCTCCCCCCAACTACCTATAGACCTAGGTTTCAAGGTGTAAAGCCAACTTCTTGCCTTATCCTTAAGTGAAAAAGGAAAGAAACATAACTTAGCAGTCTCAATAACATTTTGTGCATAGAAACTACTAATTACCTCTTCAAAATCTCTAACATGGACATAAGGATTTTCATTTTCTTGTCCCCTAAAGTCAAGAAATATTGCTAATAAACCTTGTTTCAGTTCTACATGTGGTGCATTAGGAGGAAACATGATACATGAAGGAACAGAATTTTGTGTGGGATGCAACAATTCATACATAGTTCTTCTATTCTCCTCATGATTATTACGTGTTTCATCACCCGTGATTGATGAAAAAGTGAAGGTGTGTCAAAAAGATTACCAAAGTAAGTTTCAAAAATTTTTAGTCTGCCTCTCTCGTTTCTAACCCAAATGCTCATGCAATAATGAATCCACAATAAAATAAAACATAATAAAAAACAAACAGAAAAATAAAAACAAAATAAGGGGAAAAAATGAAACGAAGTTACCAATAAAAGAATTTCCACCGGTTATGCTTTGCTCCCAAAAATTGCCTCTGAACACGCAGTAGCTCCCCAGCAACGACACCAAAATTGCTTGCACACTCCCAAGTGCAAGAGATCGTAGCAATATAATTCTCAAAGCACCGAGATCGAATCACAATGTGCAGGGTAAATTCAAAGACAATATAATTAAATAACAATTTGGATGAATAAGAAAAATACTTTTGCTTGGTGATTGTTAACAAGAATAATAATAAAAACTAATTTAAATCAATAATGTAAATATCAGGGCATCGGGGTGTTTCTCTATATCAATATGAAATTCTTTGTGATCTAAGAAAATATATATTTCATAATTGATTGTTCTTATACAAATAAAAACTTATGATTCGGTTGAACTGAGACAATTCAAGAACGCACAATAACCTCGATTAATAATGCGGTTAGAAAAGTTTTCAGAAAAACTCATTCACTTTAAAACCTGATTTCTATTTGAAAATATTAGAAATTCATCTAAACAATAAGAAAAACATGATTGAACTTATTGAAAGCATAGAAGAAGTAATACATCAAAAGAAATCTAATTGAACAATCAATTATGCCGTTGATAATATCCTAGAAAGAATCACATTGAATATTCATACCGTATAGAAGAAACATAACCCCTAGCCCTAGCAAAGAGTTTAGGTTGCCATTAGAGAAAGAAAAATACAAGGTTTTCTTTGCCAAAATTCGTTCTACACAGCCTCCCTTCCAAAACCCTAATGTCAAAGTGTCCAAAGAAAATAAAACTTTTACTATTTTAATTTCCGTCCAGTTTTATAGCAGTAACTTGTAAGTTAATTTCAGCCTTTAAAAATTGAGAATTTTGAAAAACTCAAAACTGGAAAGTTGTAGATATTTACGTCACGGTTCCAACCCATCTAACCTTGTGTCAATTAGATTTTTGAGGACAGAGATACTCCCAAAATACTGATCAGTGCTCAAATCAGATTTTTCCTTTTTAGATTCTGCCACTTTGATTTCTTTCCTTATTTGAAGCTTTCAATCATGGTAAATGATCCAAGCACTCCAGCTGCACCTCCTTAGACATTTAAGCATGGTCCTTTAGCTCCACTTTAATTCTAGTTTGGCCTCCATTCTCTCACAAATTCTTGTAAACTCATCTTTCTCACATGATTTCCTGAAAGTAGAAAATTACACACAATGAATGACATCTTATTCAAGAAATTATGTAATGATAAATAATAGGGACTAATGCAAATCATGGCTTAATTATACAAATTAAGCATAGTAATAAGGAGATAATGCCCATATTAATATATAACAAGTATATATTTTAAGGCATTATCAGAGGTATTGAATATGATATACTTGCAAGTTGCATCATGTGTATGTGTGCTCAATGCGATGTTGTATGTGTCTTAAAAATGACCAGTTATTCTTTGGCCCAAATGAAACTATTTGTTAGAAGTTTAGACCCTTTAAACCTAAACAAATTAACTTAGATATTTAGCCAAGTGATTAACTTAGGTAAATTAAGCAATTCTAGGTTAACACAAATATATCATATCATGCAAATATGCAAAAAATAAATAACACAGGATATAATGACCCAGGAAACCAAACCGGTAAAAACCTGGAGAGGATTTAACCTAGCTATCCTCAAGGTAAAAAGGAATTCACTATGAAAGAATTGAAGTTTATACAATAGCGACTTAGACCACTAACATCCTATTTCTACCTTGAGTAGGAAACTTACTACTACGACCACATGACAGCTCCGAGTCCACGGACTACTTCTTTCCTTGAATTCTCAGCAAAGCACAAGCACACCTGCTTGTATATCTTGAAGCACTTGATTCTGCAACCTGAAAGATTACCAAGCTCTTGACATCAATCTTGAGATTGGAAACCCTAAGTGTATGTGAAGGTAAACACCTCTAGATCTCACAAATAAGATTCACAAACACAATATTCAGAACGCTAAAAACGTGATTAGGGTTTTCCCTTTTATACTTAGGGCAAAACAAAAAACCCTATACATTAAATGAACTAGGGCTAAGTTGGAAATTCTGCAGAACAAAACATTCTGCACGACTTTCGATCGGTCGAGTCTAATTCTAGATCGATCGAGCCAGGCAGAAATGCACAGTAAATTCTACAGTAACTCGATTCCAACTTTACATGAAAACCCCATATTTTGAGCAAGTTTAAATAAGACTAAAACCGTTTTGATAATGGTTTGCCAACATTATAAAATGAAGTAATACATTAGTTCCTAATTCTTAGAACCTAACAAACTCCCCCTTTGGCAATCCGTGACAAAGCACAAACTTAAAACAAAGCTCAAAGTTTACAAAATAAACAGCCTAATACAAAACAATAGCCACTAAACAAATTCAACCTAACTACTATCTATCAGTTGTAAAATTAGATAGCAGCACGACTAAATCAACCTGTATATTCCTGTAACACTTAACAAACACATAAACGCATGTGTGAAAAATACAAGTAACATAGATAATAACTTCTTGATTTCACATAACACAAAATAAAGATATATATCATGAATAACATCATAAATATAAATCAATAAGCAATGTAGCATAGTGAAACAAGAAACATATACAAAAGATGTATCTCAAATCTATCTCTCCCTAACATGAGCCAAAAAATGTAAATACATATAATGAAGCACCTAGATACAATCTAAAAGCTCCACAAGCTCCATAGTATCACAAAAAGAAACAAAAACTCCCCCTAAGACAAAAACTCCCTTACAAGATATGTACTCCACAATAAAATGTACTCCCCCTTTTTGTGACGAATTGTCAAAGGGCACTCACTCATCATCAAAGAAGGTGGTGGAGGAGAACGTCGAAAACTCGCCAAATCTGCTCGCAAGGCTTGAAGCTCATCAAGCACATCCACCAAAAGCTAACCATGAGCCGCCTGAACGGTCATGACAGTGTCCAAAATCCGACGAATATCAGAAACATCCGATAGAGATGGTGGAGGAACATCAGCAGCAGCAGCAGGATCAGCAGACGTTTCAGCCGAAGGAGCATCTGTAGAAGAAGAAGGAGGTGGACTGACACCAGAAGGCTCTACCCTTGGACGCTTAGAGCTAGCTTGAAGCTGAACAGCCCTTTGCCTCAGAAAGGTAGCACCTATAAGAGCAATAATGTGAACAGACTCAGAAGCAGGGAAATCACCTAAACCTAGATGAAGAAGAATCCTATGAATAAAGACAGGAAAGAATAAGGCATGAGCCGTAGAACTACTCCTATGGACTTCGTTCAAGGAACGAAGAAACAAATGGGGAAAATTGATAGGAGCATCAGTAACAAGAGCATACAAAAACACACATCGCTCAATAGGGATGGTGTGGAGATGAGAAATGGGCCACAAGGAATGACAACTAATCCTAAAGAAAAGGTAATAAAGCTCAAAAAGCTCAACAGAGGTGATCCGAGGATCAGAACGCCACTGGATAGAAGATCCAGTGATGTATGACATCACATCATCGAGAGGAGGAGACTCATCATAGGGAAACACTGGATGATCAACCATAGGCACCCCAAGAGCATCAGACACTACCGAAGGGGTAATGCGATACTCCCACCTCATATCCAACTCTTAACTAGAGTGTTGGAATCATAGACGTGGATAGAGAGGTTCGAGTAGAACTCTCTAATCAGGGTAGCTGAAAGCGGATGATCTATGTCTAACAACGGTAACCAGCCCCTACGCTCAAAATTACGCCTCACCTCATCATCAACCTCATCTAAAATAACCCTACGCTCACCCCAAATGTGACGCCGAAGGTTAAGAGTCTTGTATGTCTCTTGATTCTTCTCATTAGGAAACCTATCACTATTAAAGGAAGGTGAAGGTATAGAAGTCCTATGGGCTCTAGTTTTCCTAGGCATGATGCTAAGGACAGAATAGAGAGACACAGAAAGAAAAGAACAAACAAAAAGAAAACCAAGGGCAGACTGAAAGTTAGTACAACAAAAATAAAGAAATAACAATGCTATATGATGCATGAGCAGAATAACCAAATGATGCATGAGCAGAATAACCAAATGATGCATGATCTAATGCAATGGCACACAGTTCAGATATGATCCAATATCACAAAATTGGCTTGAGCATAAAATGTATATCAAAAATTCCCAAATTAGAAAAACCCAATTTCACAAAACCCAATTTCACAAAACCCAACAAATTGAGAAATTGATCATCACAACAGATAGAAAACACAATATAATAATCAAATTAATCAATCTAACAAGCCAATTTCATCAAATTGTTTCAATTTGAACAAAAGCCCCAAATTCGGTATTTTTCAAGTCCTAGAATTTTCAATTCAACTTAAAACACCAAATTAATCAAATTAAACCACTTATTACATTTGTAGATGGTGTCCCCACAAAAACCAAACAAATCATTGTGAAAGAAAACAACCAAAACATCATCAAATTCAAAAAATAAGAATGCCGAAAATACCCAATGAAATGCATGAATTTATGCATGAAAAGCTAAAAATAAAAACAAAAAGAAGGGTAGTTTGGTCTTACCGGCCTTGGGAGAGAAAATCCTTGCAAAAAATCCGGAGGAAAACGACAAAAAATCCAAAAGGAGGCTTGACCGGTTGGTGAGAGAGAGAAAGGAGTTTGAAAAGTTTTTTGAAAAGTGAAGAACACGTGAGAAAAATCCTTTTTAAAAACTCTCAGCCCGATTTTCAATCGATCGAAAATTAGATTCGATCGGTCGAAAATACCTCGATTGGTCCAGTACCAATCGAAGACCAATCGAAATAACCAGAAAACTTTCCAGGGATTTTAAAACAATTTCGAATGGTCGAAAAACAGATTCGATCGATCGAAATTCTGGAAAAAGCTAATTTTTGAAAAACGAACCAATTTCAATGCAAGACTCAACAAAACATCAAATAATATGAATAAAATGCATAAGTATGAGATGAAATGTTTTTCAAAAACACACGTATTTATCCCAGATCCCCCAAAACATGATTTTCTTATAATTTCCCTCAAGATCTCAAACAACAAACATGTTTTGCATCAATTTTCAAGAAATTTTCAAACTTGGTTGATCAGACCAAAGAAACACACAATAATATGTACACAGTTTAGCAGAGAATAACTTGTGTAGTGTGTGCAACTAGCAAAAACTTGAAAAACATGTGAGGTAATATGCAAATAGTAATCAATTATAATTTCTACAAAATTCATCATATGAACTTGAAAGAGACTATTACTCAAAGAGTTACATCATGTAACTCTCACATCTCCTAGAATAAAAACTTGCAATCATGTAAGTTTCTTGATATTGCCTCATCATTTATACCAAATTTTAATTAATTAAAAATTTATTAAAATAGCCGGGAAAATGTACACACCAATTTTATATGAATTGTGAGATTATTATAGCCCAATAATGTACACACCAATTTTAACAATTTAACAGAGGCTACACCTTATGTTCTTTTTGTGCTTGTGCTACACTTTCTCGAGCACAAAATCTTACGAAATGCACTAAAGTGTTCATGATTGGCTAATAAACAGTGGTGAGATGGTTATTTATGCCTTTCTCAAAAAGTTCAAGTCCAACAATCAAAAGCACATAACTTCAAGATCAAGATTTTGTGATCAAATACTATAAACATCTTCCCACACAACATGCACTACAAAACTTTAGCTAGTAAAGTGCAATAAAAAAAGCTCATCCAAGCTAAACAAAGTACATAAACATGTTATGTATAAATAGATTGATCAACCTTATCTTCAAATTCAAGAAAAAAATAGCAAAACACATGTTGCCAAACCCATTCTTGTTATTTTTTAAAAAAAAAATAAAATAAAAGAACAACCTAGAATTAGATGCATGAATGTTATGCAATGCAGATATTAAAAAAAAAATGGTCACAAGAGGTAGATCAAAGAAGAACAAGGACCATGTCAGACAGACTCAGTTAAGTCGAACCTTTTGCATCCAAAACCTTTTAGATGCAACTCTAGCATTGGAGTTATTATTCACATTAGAATTTTAAGCAACTCCAAGATTGGAATAAAGGTTTAACGCCTTTACCAATTCACCAATAAATACCATAGGATCTTGTGCTTGAGGCATAGGTACTTTAGGTTTATTTGCTCGCTTAGCAGCTTGCAACTTGAAACAGTTTGGACGAATGTGCCCAGACTTTCCATAAAAATGACAAACCCAAGCAGGTTTATCATGCAACTTGCCCTTAGAAGAATTAGAAGATCTAGAATTAGACTCTTGAAGATCAACTCTAATCTTTCTAGGATGTGTGACATCTACAGATTTAGCAACTTCACTCACAGAAGGTTTAACAATCTCACTATTAGAAAGTTGAGTGGAAGGAAAAAAGTTTGTGGAATGAGGATCAGGCACAGAGATGCTTTCCACAAAACCTAAACTAGTTTTGTCAGAGGGAGACTTTTGAATACTTAACATGTGATCAAGTTTGGAGCTTGCAGATCTATTAGTTTATTCTCTAGCAACAAATAATTCAAGTTCCAAATTTTTAACTTTATCAAGCAAAAGCATATTCTCAGTCTTCACATTATTCAAAAGCTCATTCGCATCAAACAATTTCACAAGCAAATTTTTCTTATCAAGTTCAAGAGATGCAATTTTTTTTAAGCCCAAATCAACATTCATAGCATCTTTTGCAGCAACTTTGCAAAGTTTATTGTAGGCTTCCTGTAAATCTGCATCTTCAGAGAGTTCTCCATCAGAAGGGTTCTTTTCAACAAACACACTTTCATTGACTACAGCAGTAGCAGTGAAAGCAATGAATTTTCCATCCTCATCACTGACTGATTCATTGTCAGAAACTCCATCATCACTAAGGGTTACAGCCATAGCCTTACCCTTAGACTTCAAGTATGTAGGACATTCAGATTTCACATGACCATACCCTTGACATCCAAAACATTGTTGTCCCATAGAATTATTAGAGGGTTGACCTACTTTCTCTTTAGGTTTTTTAGTGTTATTAACCTTAGTGGGTTCATTCCTCCTAAAATTTCTAGGTTCAGCAGTGTTCTTACCTCTTACCCTTCTGTTATTGTTCCTAAGAAAGTTTCTAAAGTTCTTGGCAAGGTAGGCAATCTCTGTAGCAGAGAGTTCATCATCAAATCCACTAGCCTCAACATCATCAACAGACTTAAGAGTCATTGATTTGGATTTGGTAATCTTGGGTAGGTCTAATTCATAGGATTGAAGAGATCTTACAAGTTCATCAACAGGGATGTAGTCTACATCCTTGCTTTCAGTGATGGCAGTCACTTTGGGTCTAAAATCCTCAGTCAAAAATCTAAGAATCTTCCTAACAATTTTAGGTTGATCATAGATTTCACCCAGAGTATACGTAGAATTAGCAATGTCATTCAATTTAGCATGGAATTCATCAAAAGATTCATCATCATTCATTCTAATGCTTTCAAATCTAGTAGTCAATTGCTGCAATTTATTTATTTTGACTGCCTTTGTGCCTTCATGCACAGTCTGGAGGATATTCCAAGCAGTATGAGTAACTTCAACATTAGAGATTCTCTTAAATTCCTCCATAGAGACAGCATTGAAAATAGCATTCATTGCTTTGCTATTGAAAGCAACTGCCTCTTTTTGAGAAGTTTGCCACTCATTCACAGGAGAAGTGGGCTTCTCCCAACGATATTCAACAGAGTCCAGACTCTCTCATCAATAGATTTCAGGAATGTTTTCATCCTTACTCTCCAATAAGCATAATTATTCCCATCAAAATGAGATGGAATAATAAGAGAGTGTCCGTGTTCCATGACAACCGGGGTTAAGGATTAGCTTTAAGATCAAAAGATCTAAAACACAAAAGCTACCTGCTCTGATACCACTTGTTAGAAATTTAGACACCTTAAACCCAAACAGACTAACCTAGATATTTAGCCAAGTGATTAACTTAGGTAAATTAAGCAATTTTAGGTTAACACAAATATATTATATCATGCAAATATGCGGAAAATAAATAACACACGATATGATGACCCAGGAAACCAAACCGGTAAAAACCTGGGGAGGATTTAACCTAGCTATCCTCAAGGTAAAAAAGAATTCACTATGAAAGAATTGAAGTTTACACAATAGCGACTTAGACCACTAACATCCTATTGCTACCTCGAGTAGAAAACTTACTACCACGATCACGTAACAGCTCCGAGTCCACGGACTACTTCTTTCCTTGAATTCTTAGCAAAGCATAAGCACACCTGCTTGTATATCTTGAAGCACTTGATTCTGAAACTGAACGATTACCAAGCTCTTGACATCAATCTTGATATTAGAAACTCTAAGTGTATGTGAAGGTAAACACCTCTAAATCTCACAAATAAGATTCACAAACACAATATTCAGAACGCTAAAAACATAGCTAGGGTTTTCCCTTTTATACTTAGGGCAAAACATAAAACCCTATACATTAAATGGACTAGGGCAGAGTTGGAAATTCTGCAGAAAAAAACATTCTGCATGACTTTTGATCGGTCGAGGCTAATTCTCAATCGATCGAGCCAGGCAGAAATGCACAGCAAATTCTGCAGTAACTCGATTCCAACTTTACATGAAAACCCCATACTTTGAGCAAGTCTAAACAAAACTAAAACCGTTTTGATCATGGTTTGCCAACATTACAAAATGAAGTTCTAATACATTAGTTCCTAATTCTTAGAACCTAACACTACTTTTATGGTTCTATACAACAAAAGCAAGTGAAAAAATGCTCAATATTTCAAAACCTGCACATACCAATAAAAGCTCAAGACTGTAAATATAGAATTGTCTACAAACATAAAAGTATACACATTAGTGTAAAACAGTATAAGATGTTAATTTTACACATTTAAGTTTAACAATCACCCTCATCAATTAATTTAAAAGTGTGTAAATTTTTATTATTGTTACAACCACAATTATTATTCATATGCAAATCTTTTTTTTTTATAATACTTCTTTATTCATATATAAAAAGAAAGAGTAATAAAAATTAAATAATCTGATCTGATTGTTTTAAAAAAAATGGTTGTATAAAAAAAATAAAAAAAGTAAATTCTTTTACTTAAATAGATATGGATTTTTTGCAGTGGATGCTTGAACATATATAGATACTGTACTTTATCAGATATGGCGTCAAAGTTGAAATGAGAATTGTTAAAGATACAAATTTTATAAATCATCAAAGATTCAAAGTCAGAGGATGAGTGGTGTTGATTATGAAAAGTACAAACACTGATCGGCAGTCTTTGGCAAATACTGGAGTTCCGATCACATGATTATGTTTTCTAAACCGAAGGACCTGTGCTCATGTCTCCAAGTGATTGTGGAGAAATATTCTTAAATTTCTTATTTATGCCATATTCGCGTTGGACTTCTGAATATATTTTTCATGATGTATCTGATATAATGTATGGGTCAAATCGATTATTCTGTGTGTAATAAGCATCATCCATAATATTTTTCTAAAAAAACATAATGTCAGTGAAATTATTACAAATGCGCAATAACATATATAATATCCACTCTTGCTATTCCTTCCGAGGTATTGAATGTGATTTACTTGCATCATGTGTATGTGTGCATAATGCAATATTGTATGTATCTCAAAAGTGACCTATAATTCTGTGCCTAATTGAAACTATATATTTTTGTGGTTTTATACAACAAATTAAAGCAAGTGAAAAAATGCCCAATTTCAAAACCTGCACATATAAATCAGCAACCATTCATAATAGTTGTTGCAAAATGTGGCATACCTTCCACAATGATCATTGATAAAACCATCTATTTTGTTTAGTCCTAGCCATGTTTAAACATGTGGCCACCTCCTTATGCACATAATCTCTGACCATACTTATCTGAACTTAACAAAATTATACAATATCATCAAAATAAAAGCTGAACTACTACCTTTTTTTTTAAACATGTGGCCACCTTTATTTTTTTTTTTTCTCATTACTTCAATTGAATAATTATAATAGATATGTGTATGCAATTTATAACTTTTGCTTTTTAATGATGAACTCATTACTAATAAAGTTTTATAACAATTATGTTATAATACATATACAACATTCTCCAAAACCATCTAACTTAAAACATTACAACATTATTCATACATCGTATGGGTAACTTACTAGGTGTCTAAAGATTATAACCGGCCCCTAATTATTCTTAAGATTTCTAGTTATACATGACTAATTGTTGGACTCCCCAGTTGCCTAAGAGATATTGTTACTCTCAATCCAATGGGCAATAACTCACTCTAGCATCATTAATGACACAAATTCACTTATGTTTTCCTATCTTTTCTCAACTCAGGGAAGCTACCTTCGGAAATTAATTATCCTTAGCGCTACAGCTACTGCCTTTGCCAGCCCTACAATGCCCCATTTTCTTTCTTCTCAATGCAACAACTATGGGGGGAAATGGCTCAATAACCTTAAATTTTAAACTATGTAGTCAAATAACCATTTTTTTTTTAACTATCTAGCAAAATATCACTATTTTGGAACTCGACATCAGTAAAATATGCGTAAAATTTGACATTAGTAATGTCGAGTTCCAAAATAGTCGTATCTTATTACGTAGTTTGAGAAGGGGGTTGTTTAACTAAATAGTTTAAAAATTACGATTATTTAGCCATTTTTCCCAATAAATATCATCTCAACATAACTAAAACAAACTCCTTTTACCTATAACAAAAAATTTGACCATTAAACAAATTTTTGTCTAGATGCAACATCACCTCTTTGACGCTTTGTTGAAATGAATTTGCAAGAGGGATTCTTCTCTCTCTCTCTCTCTAATCATTCTTTTATCTAATATACAACGACTATGAAAACTTGTCAAAACAAGACTTTTTGTGTGTGTGGGGATATTGTTGTATAATGTTTACAGCGAACTAAACGATTTTTGTTTGTTTATTAATGTTTAAGAATATTGTGATATATCAAAGATGATAATTTTGTATTTAATAAATTTATGAATTATGATTATTGTATTAATACTACAATTCGGCCTCCCCTAGTAAATATTTTTGGCTACACCCTTGGGTAAAAGGTATCAAGGTAAAAAAAGTAAAAAAAGATAAAAATTTAAAAGGTTAAAAATATTTTTGATTCAAGGATTGAGATTAAAAGTGAACTTATCAAGTTTCAATCTTAACCCTTAAAAGTGGTATTGCATTGTGGAATAGCTACAAGATCTCAATCCTTGAATTCATGCCCCACTTCACAATGGTTTTAAGTCATTGTTGACCGCTGGTTCAATGTGGTTACTAGGTTTCTTTACCACACATCAAGTCATAGAAGTTATGGGATGAGGCTTGGTGATCAACAACAGATTGAGATCAAGTTGAGATTGAGAGTTGGAAAAGGCAACTTTCAATCTCAACATAAAGTAAAAATTAGTTAAAAAGTTAAAGTTAAAAGTGGGTGTGATAAAAATTTTGTGAGAGAAGAGAGGGATAATTGCATAGTGCAATTGCATCGAATCTCAATCCATTAACAACAATTATATATACTTGGGATGTTATAGGACCTTTTTTTTTTCGTTGATACAAAATAGAAATTCTAATCTAGCTTAATCTAGAGACTAGAACCCTAACATTTACCCTCATAACCCACAAGCCCCTATACTTGTAGAGTAACCATCGTACTAAAAGTGTGTGATGGTGATGTTAAAGGACTTGAAACTATTAAGAATAGATTTTGATCATTCTTTTATTATAAACAAAACCGTCGAGCTTGGGTATGTAATGTGACCTCAAGGAGGATACTCTTATGAGGGATAGTATCATAGGAAAGTACCATGAAAAGATTAGTTGTAAAGGTAAATGAAATTATTACATGTTTTACTGTGAATTCGATAATGTTTAGAGCGTGGATTTCCAATTTGCCTCTCTCAAATTTAGGACAATCAAAGGAGCTCCAAATCCCTCATCGAGTCAGTGGTCATTGCTCTTTCCCATACTAGTTCCCAAATGTGCATAATGATACCTTTGGTTATATGTAGTTCTTTCGGAGGTTGGATTCGTTCATGGACTCACAATTCACACTTGATCAAGGGCCCAACAACCCACCAACCTCATGGCTATTTGGGTCCAATTTCATGGCAGCCAAGTTATACCAGCTCTCCCCACCTGAGGTAAGATATAGAGTTTATACTTTTCTTTAACCTCATATTTATTCAACATTGTCACACATTGATTAGGAAGAAAACATTAAAAAGAAAAATCAGAAAAGTTAGTCAGGCATGCAATCATCAATTTAACAACTTGTATAAGTTTCAAATTCTTAAACAATTAGCTAATATATATATATATATATATATATGGACAAAACTTAGGTACAGTACTTTAGGTACTGTTTCTTAGGTTCTCATCTTAAGATTTAGCTATGTAGTTACTTAACTAAAAAATACACTTCCATCCCATGTGAAAAAATTTACATGGCAGAATCTTAAAATGAGAATTTAAGAAGCAGCACCTAAGTACTATACCTAAGTCTCGCCCTATATATATATATACTTTACTTAACAATGATTAATGATGAACTGAATTAAGATTTGACACTTGCCATGTCTTTGGTGAGACCTTTCCGTCTTTATGGTGATGATGCATTGTTGTTAAAAGAAGCTGAACTAACCAAGGAGAAATATGGGTCTGTTCGTAGAGTTTATATTGTGTGTGACCAAGACAATGTTGTAGAGGAGGATTTTCAAAGGTTGATGATAGAGAATAATCCAACAGATGAAGTGAAGGTGATAATTGATTCTGATCACATGGTCATGTTTTCTAAACCGAAGGAGCTGTGCTCATTTCTCCAAGAGATTGAGGATAAATTCTCTTAAATTTTTTATTTATGTTGTTTGTGTGCTGGAATTTGAAATGTATTTTTCATTATGTATCTTTGATATAATGCATTTTTCTAAAAGACATAATGTCAGAGAAATTACAAATGCACAATAACAAATAATCCACCCTTGCTGTCCCTTATGAGGTATTGAATATGATTTACTTGCATCATGTATGCGTGTGCTCAATGCAATATTGTATGTCTCAAAAATGACTGGTAATTCTATGGTCCATATGAAACTATTATTGTGGTTCTATACAACAAATGCAAGTGGAAAAAATGCTCAATTGCAAAACCTGCACATATAAATCAGTTAACCATTAATAATAGTTGTTTCAAAATGTGGCATACATTGATAAAACCATCTATTTTGTTTAGTTCTAGCCATGTTTAAACATGTGGCCAACTTCATATGCACATAATCCCCAACCATACTTATCTGCACTTAACAAAATTATACAATATTATCAAAATAAAAGCTCAACTACTACCTTGCATAGTAGTGTAACCATCCACAATTATAAATTTAGAATTGTCTACAAACATAACATACGTATTGTGCTTTATCTGATATGGTGTCAATGTCTAAATACAGTAATTTGAGCCACAAAATGAGAATCATTCAAGATCACAGTCAGATGATGAGTGATTTTGATTATGATAAGTATGAACACCTGATTCTCTGGCAGGTACCATTGTCAAATGATGTGGCTATGTGTTGAGTGGTACATAGTTCATTAGATGGTAAGTTCTAGAGCTGGATGTCATAGTTGGCACTTGACATTAACTTCAACCGACTCTAAGAACAAACAATAGAATCATCCAATAACTTGTTATAGAATTCATATTTTGAAAATTCCACCATTGAAATTACATGTTCTATATGTTCTTAACATTTATGCCAATTGGATGTTATTTACCATTCGATCCATAACTCATTTTTTATGCATTATTTTAAATTATAAAAACTTGAATTTAAACAATTGATTGTTAACATGGTTATTAATCTTTGATCACCTTGAAATTTTGCAAATATGGAGAATATACAAAGATAATGTAATCTAATGGCGGATTTGTCAAAATTTACATCGAATTAAAAAATATTGAGTGGTGTAACATTGCTTAGAGTTACACCAAGTGTAACTTGAACCCAACCACACACACACACACACACACACACACACACACTATATTAATAACAAGATTTTCTGTTTGAGTTTCATCATTTTGCGTACAAAATATTTTCACACAAATTTTTAAATGCTCTAAAATACCCCTATCTTTTAGTTAAATAATTTTAAATTTAAAAACACAATTTGATTAAAAAAGTAATTTACTATTTTTTAAAATGATCCTAAGTTTTAGGCTTTTAAACTTTATTCACTTTTAAACATTATTTTACTAAACCCAAAATAAAAAAAGAGCCTCACCACGCGCAAAGCGCGTGTAATGAGGCTAGTATATATATATGCACCATACTAAACTAGCTTATCAAAATACTTATTCAAAAAAATATAGACGAAGCTCAAATGTAAGGACCAATCCCATATATAAATTCAATGTGGGAAGATTGTGGGAGTTGAGTCAATTGACACCTTCACCTATTTTGACCTCAATGGGAAGTATTAGAAATTGCGTGTGTAATGTGGCTAGTGTGTGTATATGCACTACACTAAACAGGCTTATCAAAATACTTATTCAAAAAAATATAGATGAAGCCCAAATGTAAGGACCAATCCCATATATAAATTCAATGTGGGAACATTGTGGGAGTTGAGTCAGTTGACATCTTCACCTATTTTGACCTCAAGTATTAGAAATTCCATGTGTAATGTGGATAGTGTATATATATAAAAGTACCAATCCCAAATGTAAGGACCAATCCCGTATATAAATTCCAATGTGGGAACATTGTGGGAGTTGAGTCAGTTGACACCTTCACCTATTTTGTGCTCAGTGGGAAGTATTAGGATCTGATTTGTTTGGCTATTTGCAAGCCCCATAAGCCCATGTTAGGCATGTGATACAAAAATAAAATAAAATTTCAAGTGTACGAGGAAGACTAATCGGTTTGACAATTTGTCTTGTTTAGCAATAAAAAAAAAAAAAAACAAAAACAAAAAACAAAAAACAAAAACAAAAACAAAAAAGCAAAACCAAAAAGAAAAACAAACAAACATACAAACAAATTAGCCTAGGTATGAACTTAGCATCCATTTACTTACTTCTACAATTTTACCATTATAGAATCATTTACTGTTGAAACTATACCGACCCACCTCATGTAATGAAGCCATTAATTTGGCTTACTTTAGAAACATTTTCTTTTTCATTCCCATTTTCTTACAACGGCTATTTTCTATCCATTAGATGCTGAATTAGTCATTTTAATTTTGTTAGTGCTTTAAGTATTATTAATAAATTACACTGATTAAAAGTGTCTCACAAAAATCTTGTACTACTATAGTTATTTTTAGGTTAATTCTACCAAACTAATGCACGAAAATATGTATTTATATAATATTTAGCATTTTTCTTGCATTATGAATCAATTTGATAGTTTTTAGCCTCCCCAAACAAATATTTTTGTTCTGCCCCTGAATGGGACCCATAGGATTATTTGTGACTCAGCTCCCTCAATGTTCCCACATTGAATTTATATATGGGGTTGGTTCTTACATTTGGGCTTCGTCTATATCTTTTTGAATAAGTTTTTTTTTTTTTGGAAGATTGAATAAGTATTTTGATAAGCCTGTATAGTATAGTGCATATATATATTTGTCTTGTTTAGCACACACAAAAACAAAAACAAAAACAAAAACAAAAGCAACAACATCAATGACATATATATATACATACAATGATACAAACAAATTAGCCTTCTGTCAACTTCATTGCCTAATGCACTAGTTTTGCTATTATCCATTGCTTCAAACGATTTTCTCATTCTTTCTGAAGGATTTTTACAGAACCCATAATAAGTTGTCATAAAAAGTAAAATCAAGCAGGAAGCAATGGGCATTAACTCGTCCCCTACCTAATTCTCAACATTTATTAATTTCCAACATACAAGTTTCGTTATTCACATTAAGCACGTCTGGGACAGAAAATTATTGAATATTTCTAGAATACTCTAAGTGTGTACTCATCTCTCTTACATGAATTGTTAATCTTATTATAAATTTAATTAGTAGAATCTACAATTATGTGAAACGGAAGAATATGCATTTATGATACTCCGGAAGTATTCTATAATTACTCATCTAGGACATGACTTTCCACAAAAAATGTGAATTGTTTTGTATACTTTCTTTATGAATCATTAGATATCTTTGTTTGATGCAACCAAATTTATTTATTAGGTCCACCAAGAGGATCATTTAAATGGTCCTCCTAATCAATAAAATAATGTCATTTATGCAAATGCGTAAATTAAATTCTTAATCAGTACAAGAATTAAAAATAAAAAATCACTAACTAATATCATATTTGTATAAATAACAATATTTTATTAATTAAAAATACTAGAAGGATCACTTCAGCAACCCTCCCAACGGATCTAATAATTTCTCATGCTTTAGACCAACTATCTCAAACAGTTCAAATCTAGCCATTGACTTATCAAATGCTAGTATTGGGCCTAATATTGGCAACAAACAGGCCTTGACAGTTGGAACATTCTTTAGCAATTTTTTGTTTTAAAAATCTTATACTATTGAAATTTGGTCTGTTTTAATTTTTGTCCCCTTTTTTTTTTTTTTTAATTCTTCCCTCAACTTTCATATCATATCAATTCGGTCATTATGTGCACTTGGGTTAAGTGGGTGATGTTGCATGCCCAAAACAACATAATTTTGATTTTTTTTAAAAGGTTTTAAGTCTTAATAAAAAGGTGATAGTTTTTGTAAGAACCAAAAGATCGAGTAGCCCAAGCCCACTTAGAACAGTGAGTTATACAGTTCAACCTTGGCCCAAATCAATAAAATTTGTAAGAAATGGAAACGAATAATAACAGAGGGCTCTGCCCAATAAGGAAAATAAAGAAGAAAGGGCTAATCTTATAGAATAAATGAGCAAAATGTCTCCTTACACGCCTGCCCAAGAAGGCTAATGTTATATAGAAAGTTACACTGTTCACTCTTTTCTCTCAATGTTCATTTTGTTTTTCTTTGATACTTATGTCTCAATGCCCTTTTTTGTAAACCCCTTTTTCCTTATATACTTCTCTTCCTCCCATATCTCAACCATCCATCCTTACCTAACATACCTCCTATCATGACACTTGTCTTTTTCTATCTCTGAAGAAGGTGGTGGAAGGAGTTTGCTTAGCTGTGACTTTCACTGTTTAAGTCACTTCTTCATCAATGCAGCTAATAAAGCTGTTGCCCACCATTTAATGCGGAGGCAACAGCTTATTCCAAACTAGAAATTTCCCTTATGATCTCTGATTCTTTCTCATCAGATCCCTCCTCCCAGTTGGAACGTTTTAGAGTCCTATGACTCGTCTCTTCCTCTTCTCGAGTGTCCTTCCTCCTCGGGCCCATGGCATCCCCACACCAATACTGCGACATTTCAACTTCATCTTCGATCCTCGTGCACCCACAATTTTTATAAAAAAATTAAGAAATTATATTTTCTACTCCTATAAGTAAACACAAACTTCATAGTTAAAAAATTCATGCAAGGTGATGCACAACATATTTTGTCAACCACAAAACACCAACCCCCATCACTATGAACAACATCCTCATTAACACAACAGAAAAAATTATCCACTCTCGCACAACCCTCATGGTGATGACTGGTGTTTTTTGGCCATGCACATCGGAGTCATTGGTATCCTAGAAACGCAAATTGTCGTCACATCGTTGAAATAGTTCTCCAACAATATCAGTGGTGATTTTTGTTGGTGTGGTAGTCTATTGCCACCAAGCATCACACAGAGAGAGAGAGAGAGAGAGAGAGAGAGAGAGAGAGAGAGAGAGAGAGAGAGAGAGAGAGAGAGAGAGAGAGAGAGAGATAACATCTAAATATTATATAGATCCGATTAACGGGTGCACTTAAGACATTTATTAATAGATTAATTTTAGAAAAATTTTTATATCAATTTTATGAGAAATATAAAAAACTATTAAAAAAATCAATTACATTTTTATTTTTTCATAAAAACTTTCTAAATATATTTCATAATTAATACTTTTAGGGCATCCGTTAATTTTTTCTTATATATACACACACATAACTGTACTGAATGACAATCAGAATAAAAGGTTGGTGCCAATTGCAAAACTGTGCACTGTCAGTAGCTTCTTCCAGTGGAGCGATCAACTTGGTGGCAGTCTAGTGAGTCGGCGCAGATCAATGGGTGAACAACACTACTTAATGACTATTAATAACCATGACAATGTTTTAGAATGTGTTCGTCCCAACACAAGTGACATTTTGAAGATGTCTCTTCATTGTTAACCCTTCATTGTTTGTAAATAAACATTCCTATTGAGTTTTCTTTTTCTTTTTTTTCCTTTTTTTTATATAAATTTTTCACACCATAGATAGAGATGCATAGGATTCTTCAAGTTTGCCAGGTGCAAAATCATGACTTACTTGTTTCCTAAATACAATTGCCTTTTGCTTATTAGCAGACTCACTGACTAATTCAAGGGAGACAATATAGTCTTTAAGAAAGCGATTTTTCATCCCCTAAGATTCTTTGTTTTTTTTGTTTTTTTTTTTCATTGATTCTGTTTAATTTCCCACCATTTTTTGAACAAGAATTAATGGTCGTTTCTCAATACAAAGTTCTATGTAAAATTTATCTTTCTAACCGTGACAAACTCATATTATTAGGCCAAATTGAACGGTTCACCTTCATCAAGCCTACTAGAATCAGCTGATTGGAAAAACCTTTTGAGGGCCTTGTTAAATGAAAGACATAAGTTTGTCCTTTGGAAGTTAAGTTGGAATATCATCCCCAACAAGAAAATTTCTTAGTCTAGAATCTGAGTAGAAATTTTTTTTGGTCCTACATTCTCCTTTTGCTTATAATCAGTGGAGCATCTTTTATTTTTGTGCCCTATCATGTTTAGTGTAGAAAGAAGCCCCCTATATGTTGTCAAAAATTATCCTCCGTAGGTTCTGTCAGAGATATCAAGCTCAATTTTAGTTAAGACCCAAGCCCAATTCTTGGGGTGCAAGTAAATAATAGAAGAAAGGAAAATGTTAACGAGTGTTGTAGAGCACTTGTTATTAATTCATTTTAAGAAAGTTTTGATACTACTTTTATGGGAAATGAAAAAAGTTATCAAAATATTAATTACTTTTTTTTCATTTTCCATAAAAACTTTCTTTAAATAAATTATTAACGGGTGCTGTACAGCACCCGTTAACAGTACCCTAGAAGAAATATTATTTTCGTTTCTATGTGTTCACCATTTTTTCACTCTGGTCCTTACTTTTTATTTTTATCGCTTTTAGTCCCTATTTTAAAAAATGTATTCCGTTTTGGTCTCTACCGTCATCTCTCTAATGGAAATATCCTACGTGGCTAACGAAGTACACTGTTGACACTCAAAATACCTACATGACCATTAAAATAATAAAAAAAAATTTAGTTAACATTAAAAAAGTCCCTGTCAGCATTTAAATAAATAAACACGGCAAAAAAAAATTAATAACAAAATTATAAATTTTTAATTTTTTTAAAAAAGAAAGATAATTAATTTAATTTTTATATTCTTTTCATTAAATTTTTTTTTTTTGGAAGAACATCATCATCTTTATGTTATTCCCCAAAACATGACTCATATTCTTAGCAAATTAATCTTTTTTTTCTTTGTCTTTCTATTCTTTCTTCTTCTTTTTTTTTTTTTCTTATATTTTCTTGACAACCATATCCAAAATTTTCATAGTAACAGACATTTTTCACTTTTCTGTTTTTGGGGTGCCATGCATCACCACCAGGAGCAAAGACTACGTACCCGTGTTTGCCACCTAATGATTGGTCCCTTGCCAGGTGGGTTGCCTAAGTTCTTTTTCTTTTCAGGCATAGCAGTCTCATCAAATTGGGGAAGCCCCTCAGCTTCCATTAACTTTTGACTTTCAATTACCATCTCATCCTCAAATTTCTTAAACAACTTATAAGCTTCTTCGGCTTCAATCTCAGCTTCCACCTTTTTCTTTAGGCGTAAATGCACTTTTAGTCCCTACATTTTAATTCTTTGCACTTTTAGTCCCTAAATCAATTAACGCGTTCCATTTTGATCCTTTCCGTCAGTCAACAGCCGGAAATATCTGACGTGGCAAACTGAGTTCACTGTAGATTGACGTGGCGAATAAAATAATAATAATAAAATTATTTTTTATTTAATAAATGCTAAGTCAGCATAAAATAATAATAAAAAAACATTTTCATGTTTTTTTTCTAAATTCTTTTAAAATAAAATAAGATAATTAAATTAAAAATTTTTATTTATTTCATTATTTTTTCTGAAGAACATGTTCATGTTCATTCATCCCAGAGCATGAGTTAAACTTTATTACAAACCCAGAAAAAATAAAAACTTCAACCCAAAACTTCTACCTACTCGAGCTTTAGCAAACCCAGAAATTTTCTTGAGAAACAAACACACAAAAAACCCAAACGCACGAAACCTCACCTACAACGCACGAAACCTCACCTAAGACCCTTGGCCACACCATTGAGCACAGCCAAACGCACCACCGTACCCACGAACCCAGAACACCAACGCTGTACCAACCCACCAATCTGACCACCACAATGTTCAAATCCATATCACAACCAACAAAACCCACCCACCATACCAAAACCCAGCAACCACAAATCACAAAACCAATCTCACCTCACCAAATCAAACCCACAAATCCGATCTCACAGACCCACGAATCCAATCTCACCTCACCAAATCAGACCCACGAATCCAATCTCACAGACCCACGAATCCAATCTCACAGACCCACGAATCCGATCTCAGACCCACGAATCCGACCTCACAGACCCACGAATCCGAACTCAGACCCACGAATCCGATCTCACAGACCCACGAATCCGATCTCACCCCTTGACCATGAGTTCGACCCACGAATCTGATCTCACGTCTTAACCATAATCTTCGAACCACTAAGCACAAACATAGGCACAGGAGAGAGCGAAGAGAAAAGAGAGAAGTGAGAGAAGAAAAAGAAGGGAGAAGAGTGTTGTTGTTTGAATCTGTTCTTTGTGTTGAGTTTGTGTTTGGTTACGGGTTGCTTTATCTTCTTGTGTTGATGTTTCTTGTGTTAATGTTTAAGTTTGTGACGGTGTTCTTGTGTGTTTTTGTTCAAAATAAATTAGATCTTAATTGATGTATTCTGTTGTTTTTAGTTTTGTTTTTTCTATTTTAATTTTGTTAAAATTAATTAATAATTTTTTTTTATTTAAAGGCTGACATGGTATTTTTTTAATGCTAATTAAAATTTTTTATTATTTTTTAATTGACCACGTCAGCATCAGTTTGCCACATCAGATATTTCCGGCTGTTGACTGACGGAAAGGATCAAAATGGAACACGTTAATTGATTTAGGGACTAAAAGTGCAAAGAATTAAAATGTAGGGACTAAAACGGAAAAAAAGCCAAAATGTAGGGACTAAAAGTGCATTTACGCCTTTTCTTTATCTCATCTGAAGAAAAAATCGCAATTATAGACATATCCAGTAGATGCCAATCTAGAAAGCACGGACGCGACTGGGAGGGTGCCGCACCGGAGTCCGACGTGGCCTGACGCGGGGTGCGGCGTCCGACGCGGCTGCCCGCTCGTCCGGCCGCGTCTGAGTTTTTTTTTTTTTTTTTTCACGGACTCGCGCCGAATCGGCTTAGATTCGCGCCGATTCGAGCCGAACCGGGCCAATTTCGGCCAGAAAAGGGCCGTTTCAGCCGTATCGGTCCGTATCGGCCGGCGACCGAAACGGCCGAAACAAGCCGAAATTTTTACCTAAAATCGCCGGAACAGGCGAAATATACCTTAAATGAGGCCCAAACATCCTAAATCTGTCATTCCTCAATTTTTTAAGAATATTTTAGTAGTAAAAATATATAGAAAATATAAATAAAAATATTTTTAATAATTTTTTAATCACCGAGTCCCGCCGCACCCGCACCCACCTTTTTCAAAAATTGCCGAGTCCCGCACCCGCTCCCGCACCCGCACCCGAGTCCCGAAACGCACCCGTGCTTCATAGATGCCAATTTACATTAAAATAAATAATTATCATGTCATTGATATTCATAGATCAGTAAGTCTCTCGCTCTCTCTTTCATCTCTCTATCTCTCAGCTCAGTGGTGTAGATCTGGGTTTGTGGGTTGTGGGTTTATGGTGGATTGATGCACTGATCTGTAGCAGATTTTTAGGTCTTGATTCCAAAGGGTGGGTTCGACAGAATGGTGGAGATCGGTGGGTTTCCAACTTGGATCTGATTTTGTGTTCCTATGGATTGGTGGGTTTCCAACTTGGAGATTGGTCTTGATTTTGTGAACCAAGAGGATGCAGGTCTTTTGATTTTAGTGGGTGTATGTTGGGTTTAAATTTCTTGATATGCATACTTGTTCTGGGTTTGATTGTTGGTGTATGTTGATTTCTGGATTTTGGTTGGTGGTTGTTGATAATTGTTTGATCTAAAGTTTTGAGATTTGATTTATTTGGTTATAAAGAAGTTACTGGAAAGGCAAAGAAAAGGAAAAAAAAATTAATTAATTTACTAAAACCATGAAGAACATGAACAGTAAGGACAAAAGAACATATACTGGTTTAGGGTCTTATGTCACTGGTGAGTCCGTTTGGATAGAATTTATTTTATTGAAAACTAAAAATATCGTAACAAAATACTTTTTAAATGTATAAATAGTACCGTGAGATCTATTTTTTAATGAAAATTATTGAAAAGTGAAATTTGTGGGTCCTGTCAACAGTGCACGAAGCTCACAAAATGATGAAAAATGGTTGAAAAGTCAGAAATATACTGCTACTAATCATGAACAGTAGCATAAACAATAGCTGTTTGTCCTCCTGAAATGCGTGCTGCAGAAAAAAAAAAAAAAAAAAAAAAAAAAAAAAAAAAACAAAACAAAACAAAAACGCCAAACGCAACGTGTATCCAAACGAATACGTAATCTTCCAACAAAATAATGAAAAGAAAAAGAAAAGAAATTTATTTTATTTTAAAATAATTAAAAAAAAGAAAAAAGAATAACGGGGCTTTTTTTTTTAGTATTAAATTGATGATGTGGTATTATTTAAATGTCAAATTAAAATTTATTATTATTATTTTAATAATTATGTAGGCGTTTTGAGTGTCAACAGTATACTCTGTTAGCTATATAGGATACTTTCATTAGAGAGATGACGATGGGGACTAAAACGGAACGCATTTTTCAAAATAAGAACTAAAAGCAGTAAAAATAAAAAGTAAGGATCAAAGTGAAAATCGGATAAAAATGTAAAGACGAAAATAGTATTTCTGCCTAAATAATACTTCCTACACTCCTTAGTCATTTATCCATGATTTAATATATGGTTAGTTTAACTAAGGTTTAGCATCCTATAAATACATTCATATTGGATTTATTGTAACATGCAAGTCACTATAGCGGAGAATCTAGAGATGTAACCATATCAAATGTATGGAAGTAGGCTATTGGGCCAAACTATGTAATCGTAGTTCAAAAGCCAAATCTAGAAAATAATAGATAATAATGTATCTTTCCTCCTTTGCAAATTGGCTTGGATCTGGAGATCGATGAGCATAACTTTCTTCTATTGGCCATCCTTTACAAATTGCAACCTCACCTGGTAGGCCATAAACAACTTAGTTTTTATCCATTGCCTTCTCTATCCATCACCAAGAGTACCAAGACTCACATATGCATCACACAACAGCTTGGGCTTTGTCTACTGTCTCATTCATAGCCTGGCTGTCTGGACGCTTACCCCGAAGGGATGGCTTTAGAGTAAATTTTGTCACAGCTATCGGCTTAAATGAGGTCACTATAGTTGCTAATCTCGATCCGCATTATCTGACCCGTTGGGCTTATTTATTATCACATTAGTAGCCCAACTCGTCTTTTATCTCCCTCCTACTCTACTTTCGGGAGAGGGATTTAGATGGGTTGGGCTGTCAATGTCTTATTTCCTTTTCATAAAATGTTTACTTAGACGAAAAAAAATCAACAACAACTAAAATACAATTTTTCGTTGTCGCTTACAAGTTACAAGAGGAGGGAAGAATCTGTATTTAAAAATTGAGACAAACGAGGCAAGGCTCACGTTAAGCATAATTATTAGTAAAGAATGATCCATAATATTTTCCAACAAGGCTATTAACCATCTATATTTTTTTTTTTTTGAACGTGCACGAATATAGTATTTTTCATGTTGGAGCTGCATATTATACTCAAGTTCTATAATTAACATGCTTTAATTACTTTCACATCCAAGGTACGATGTCGTTCATTTAAAGAAATCTTGAAATTGACAACCTTAATCATGGTCGGACACCATTCCCGCAGGCTTTGAGGTTCACATCGTAGAAAGCAAACGTATTTCAAACTTACATTTTCATATTTTAAACAATATTACACACATTTTCATACACCTTCTCATTCATGTTTATTTCAAAAAAAAAAAAAAAAAACATTACTCAAAAGTCTTTCTCCTAGCTCATTAGGTTCAAATCCTCGTCCGCATTTGTGATAAGATAGAATCAAATCAAAATCGTTACTTGAAATGAATAGAATCAGAATCCACTCCAAATCTGTGTTGCAGATAGAAATTCACACATCACAAACGCTTACTAAGATTTTATGCTCAAACGCTGTGGATCAACAAGTGCATTATTTCGTAGTGAATTTCAAAACAGATCCAGATTTTCATCGTGTTTAGAAATTTCTTCACATTAGTTTTACTTTTTAGCACTGCCTCTTGAAAATGTTTATGAAGAATTAATGACAGCTTTAGGCAAGATGCAATTTTTAAGTGTGCTTAAGCAACTGACAACTATACGGCACATCTTAAACTAGTTAACAGAATTACATGGAGAAAGTCACTGAACATACACAAAAACAACAAATAATACACAGCAAAGAGTCAAAAAAGTCTAGTTCTTTTTCTAAGTTTCATACCCCAATTTACTCTCAACACTAGCAAATAAAGCCCTAAACCACAGTTTCCATTCAAAAAAGGAAGGAAAATGTAAAAAAGAAGAAGAAAAGCGCAGATTATTTGAGACCATTTCCAGGGGTAGAAATTGCCAAATCAGGCCATGAAAAGCAATCTCCCCCGACAAACCCGGACTCTCCATTCTCAAACTGCCACGCGTTCCCCATTCCTGTAGCACCAGCATTTCCTCCGCCACCACCACCAGCAACACCACCATCAGCCACACCTGGAAAAGGCCAGACCGCTCTCCCAAGCCCAAAGCCCATTTCTTCAAACCCTGTCCCAAGTCCAAGCCCAAACCCACCCAAAGCCAAGAAGCCAGGTCCCTGAGTGTTCAACAGAGAAGTAAAAGTCCCACAAACATTCACATTACCCTTATCAGACCCACCACCATTACCACCAAGACCAAACTGTACGGACGAGCCGTGGTTGGACCCAAGAGGGACCAAGACTGGGGTTGCAGACAATGGGTCTTGAGAAGAAGTAGAGGACATGGTGTGAGAAGTGGTGCGAGAGCGCTTAGCGTTTTTGCGGGACCCACCGCCGACTGGAATATCACGGAGGGTGCCACCGTGAGTCCAGTAGCGACGGCAGGACTTGCAGAAGTGGCGAGGCTGAGAGAAGTTGTAGTTGTTGTAATAGCAGAACTTGGTGTTGGTGGAGTCACAGCGTGGACATGGAAGTTGCTCTTGCTCTGCTGGTGGAGCTCCCGAGTTTTGGGGCTTGTTTTGTCTGCGTTGCTCGCTTGAGTCCGAAGGCATTTGTTGGGTTTTTGGTTCTGAGTGTTGCAAAAAAGATTGAAACTTTTTTTTAAGTATTGAGCGTTAGGGAGAGTGTAAAAATGATGAAGCAGAAAAAGTAGAAGAAGAAGAAGAAGAAGACTAGGAAAAGGAAGTTAATTTTGGTGTCCTTGTGGAGTGGGTGAAGGGGGGGTTTTATTATGGAGAGAGAGTGTGAAGGAATATGTGAGTGTGCTGCAGCAAACAAAGACATAATTTGAGGCTTATATGAGCCAGAGTGAACAGCTTTTACAGAGTTCTGTTAAGCACGACAATTTCAGTCGGCTCTGTGGGGTTCAGTTTTGGGTTGGCTACACTACACAGCTACGAGTGCGGCTTGTGTGTTCAACTTCAACCGAGCCTTTATTATTCCTCACTATTCATTAATAGCCTTGTTTTTCTCTTACTCCTTTTTTTCATTCTTCTTTGTTTGGTATAATGGTAGGACAAGGAAAGCGATGTAGTATTAATTAAGTGGCTGCATCAATTAAATACAGTGCCCTTTCTTATCATGCACAAATCAATTATGGACCAGTAACTTTTTGAGATTAAAAAAACAAACAAAATCTTGTTTTTATTTATTTTATTATTATTTTTCTTCTTCTTCTACGCAGGATCTTTGAATTACTTGTTCAGAAAGACACTATTTAAGAAGATAGAGACGAATTGTATGCTGAATTCTATTTGGCTATTTGCAATAGGACAAAGCATCATTGTACCTGTATAATTTTTCCAAGGTTTAATTTATACAGCTTTGTACAGTGTCCGTTTGTTTTTTAAATTAATGCTAGCATAGCATAGCACACAAGAGCTATATCCTCCTTGAGGCAGTTTGCTTCCTGCGAACCATATATGTATGACACATGTAGCTTACAATTAACGCTTTTATTTATTTTTTTCATTCATTACTTCGATTTGGGTGAATGTATCTTCACTCATAAAAAAAAAAAAGGTGAATGTAGCTTCCAATGTCTGCGGCTGTACGCTACAGTGCTTCGGGATTTGATAGTTATAGGATAGAGTGGGAGCACAACATTCTAGAGTTATAGGCTTGTAAAATTTTCCTCTGTTCTCAACAAATTCAACTGGCATGAAGAAAATGTGCTCGCGCAAATTTTCAAGCAATGTCTTGTTGCTGTTTTTCTATAAATTCCCAATTCTTTACGTCAAATGTTAAAAAATGCAATGGTTTAGAATTATTTTTAAGAATAATTTTAAGAAAAAAATGATAAAATAATTAACTTTGTTGACAATTTTTTATATTTATTATAAAAATAATATTAAAACTTTCTTAATATGATTTATTAATATAACACAATCTTTATATAGGATTTTATTAATGTATATCTTTAGGATATATATTAATAAACTAATTTAGAAATATTTTTATAATAAAGCAAAAAACTTATTAACTTTTTTTTATAAATTTTTAATTTTTTATAAATAATTTTTTAAAATGAATAATTAATGTGTACTATAAAAACATACATTAACTAGACTCATATACAGACATTTTTCTAAATATAAAAAGGAAAGTGCTCAATCGTCGTCATTACATATTAGTGGCAAACAAAGGCTTTGCAAAGTTTGATTACAAAATACCCAATAGTCATACAAACATAAAAATTGAGTGAGGCAAAAGGCAATCATGTATGAGTACACAAAGCAGCACATAATCCCATATATATTGTAAATGATATTCTATAATAAGAAGCAACATGTGGCTATAATTAATGGGTGAATCGAATCGGAGCCTTCAAAAATTGAAAAGAGATAGGCGGGGTGGGGGTGGTATGTAGTCAAAGAAGTAGAAGAGAGATTGATTTTTTGTTGGGGTTGGGAAGGTGGGTGGGGGTGTGGGACAGAGCCGACAGAATCATGAATGTCGGGCAGCGTGGGGAGCAATTATTGGGTCTCGCCTCTGATTTCGGACGCGTCATGTCCGCATCAGATTCCTCCTCCGTACACCTATCTATCACCGGATTTTGCGCTACACTGTACCCATTATCAAACAAAACTAAAATTTTTTGTGTGCCTTATTAAGCCCTGCAATACCAACTTCCAAAATATACCCGCCGTGTGATTGGACTTAAAGGGGACGTCAGATCATTTTTTTGACGGTGATCGTTCAATGCATTGTGTAATGTATTTTGTACATACAATATGTACCCACTTCCTAAGTGGGAAGCGTACCCATTTGTACCCTAATTCCCTAGCCATAAACTTCTTGATTCATCAATATATGTGCATAATTAGGGATAGTCAGGTTGTTTGTTACTGTATTATTACCTTCAATTTTCCATGTTTAAATATTAAAACATGTATTTTTATTATATTTTTTAACTCATGTGTATTTTACAATACTTAAATAATGATATTAAAAATTTCTAATTAAACGGACCCTAATTATCAGATTAATTGGTTTAGTATATTTGGATAAGGCAATTTGAAAAATATGATGGGAAAAAAGGTATTTTTGCATTCATCTCTTGAGCAGTAGTTATAAATTACCATTTAAAGGGGAAAAAAACCAAAATTAAAAAGTTAAACCAAACTCATCATCAATTTTTTTCATATTCTTACGTCATGTAGCTGATGGGCAATGCAACATAACGTGCTCTCATGAGGTCATGGATTTACATCTGACATACAGCCTATACTAAGTTCACCTTCTTACTGGTTATTTGATTGGTTACTTGCTTATGTTCCAATTTTGCCTCCACTAAAAAACTTACTATAGTAAAAGAGAATCTTTTAGGGTGTATCCCAGTTCATAAATTGCATGTGCTAAACAAACTTTGTAATTTTTGATTCTCAAGTGGCAAGTTACGGTGGGTTATAGCTTATCCTATATTAATTTTGTGTTTGGCTAGAAATAAAAAAGTCAGCATATTTTTGCTGACTATTTATGGATCTCACTGCACATTTTGGTACTATTCATGGGTCTCATTATACTGTTTCAGTTAACTTTTACCTTTATCTACAGTATTTTCAGTAAAAAATTTTCAATTTCAGCAAAATAAGCGAATTTCAAACAGACACTACGGCCTTTATTCACTGCTCTCGTTTCCCTTACTTGAAAAAATAAAAGGGATACTTTAAGAGAGTCCCATGAATTTTATCACACAATGTTAAGAAGTGAGTTGAATGTTAACTTTATAAATGCCTAAACTACCTTAAAAGTTTAAGGTAGGTTTGGAGTTTAAGCTTACACGTACAAGGCCTTTGCTTACATGGATGTTTTGACAGATTTGAGCATAGGGTGCCTAGAACATTATTGCATGTTAATTGAGATTTAAATTCATCACAACTATTTATTCTAAAATATAGATTCGTTTTTAACAGCCACCAAAACTATAAATTTTTTGAGATCACCATCTTATGAAATAATAATAAAGTGAAAATTTATCGAAACTAAGGAGCAAAAGATCCCAAAAGACTAATTCGCAATGTCAACCCAATATTGGTGAACAATTTGAGTGATAAATTGCACTATTATATTAAAACTGACATGTTACCGTACAATAATTTTAATCTGCTCCACAAATCAGTCACAACCCACTTCACATAAATAATATTTTTATTCAAAACAACGTTTTTTTAAAATTATTATTTTTTAGATGCAATAGTATTTTTACTTAAAATATAAGGTAAACAAAATATAAAACAAGCTCATCCAAATATACACATAAACAAATAACTTCTTTATAAGAGAGAGAGAGAGAGAGAGAGAGAGAGAGAGAGAGCCAATTGCAAAAATCATTTGGCATTTATCACCTTGGCTAATCAGGTTCCATGATATGCATTTCCAGTGAACAAAATTAAAAGTTAAAACTATTTTGAACTAATAAACAAAATTAAAGGTGACGAAAGGAATATTTAGAAATTCTGTATGGTTTGGAACAATATGATGTGATGCAATATGGATGATAATAAGGATATATTTGGATACCGCTTATTTTGCTTTAATTGAAAAATTATTACTTAAAGTACTGTAGATAAAGGTAAAAATTAATTTAAATAGTGCAGTGGGGCTTATGAATAGTGCCAAAAAGTACAGTGGGATCCATGAATAATAGCAAAAATAAACTGAATAATGAAATAATTTTAATATTTAATCCTAATCCAAATGCACACTTTATTGTATTATCAAGCAAAATGAAAGAAATATACTTGATCTTTTGTGTTTAAGTCTTCTGAAAAAAAAAAATTTAAAAAAAATATTGGAAAAAGTTAATAGATGCCCCTTAGGACATTAGTTTAGGATTTTTTTTTTTTTTTTAGAAAATTGTTTATCTGAAAATAAAAAAGTAATCGGATTTTTTGACAGCTTTTAATATTTCTCATGAAAGTGATATTTAAAACAATCTATTAATAAATACCCTAAGAGAACTCATTAACAGAACCCTAAAATATATTATGAGCATCTAATGTGTTGGGATTATGGTGGTGTACAAACCCCAAGAGAAAGTCCATGGGATCCATCGCTCCCTCATTTTGTGAGAGTGAGTTTTAAAGCCGCGATTAGCGAAGAGTTATCATGCCAGCATTAGTGGGTAAAAACTATAATTTATATTCGCATGGATAGAGTTGACAAATGATCAAGATCCTCTTAGTGGATGCCAATTAATAGCAAGACTAGGAGCAACAAAAGTAGCAAAACTCGGATATAAATATGTCATTTAGAAAGAAGATGTTTGGTGAGTTTCAATTAGCTCAACTGGTAAAGCCTTGAATAAGACATTTAGGGTTCAATCCCACCTACATCAAAAACTGATTGGTATTTTGTTTTGACGATAAATAATTATTATCAGAAATAAACACCATAAATTGAAACTATCCATAAATTAAATAAATAAGCGCAGGAGATACTTGCAGTGCTATTCTACGACTACAAAACTCAATCTCTTCACATTGGTTGATTGAGCATTTTATTGATAAAACTAAACTCAGTTTTATTCATTCTCATAATACTTTATAAATTATATTTATAGGGGCGTGAATTTTGTGGCTCACAATGTTGGTGGTTTTTTTTAATTTTTTTTTTTTTTTTTTTTTTTTGGAGAAGCACTCACACTGTAGTTAGATGAGCACTTTTGCATAACCTTGAGGGAAAGGTTCTCATTTCTTTCATCCTAAATTTTTGCCTTTTTTGCTTGTGGTAATTATTGAGGCGATGAAAATTGGGAGAGAGAAAAATCGTGGGAAAATAGGAGTGGATGGTGTTCAATTAATGGGGGAAAATGGTAAGGTCAAGAAGTTTTCTTTTTGGGCTATCATTTGGTGTGATTTTAGAATCTCCCCAATTTGAGGAGAAATAGGGGAGCTTGATATAAAATTACTTATCTATCCTATGTCTGTCCACACTCTTTTTTTTTTTTTTTTTTTTTTTCTAATATTTTTTTTTTAGCTTTAATATTTACTTTTTTTTACAACAATTTTTTTATTTAAAACTATTATTTATTTTTAATTTTATAGATGCATAAGAATAAATTTATACGAATTATATTTTTTTCCTTTTTTTTAATTCTCAACCAAATAAAATAATTTATCATTTCTCCATTTTTCTTTTTTTCACAACTAAATGTTACATAAAATAAAATAAAATCTATATTCTATCAGCCCAATTTTCCATCTTCATCCAAACAAAATTTAAGAAGTGAAAAGAGAAGCGTCTCTTTGAATCTATTCTTTTATAATTTGTTTCTTTTCCCGTTTGTCTGAATTATTTAAACTTAAATTTTTTTTTTTTAAACACTAAAATGTGAGGAAAAAGTGCGAACAAGGTTTTAGGGAAGAAGAGGATAATGTATGGTGTTTGGTCCGAGACACCTGTCAGTGATGGACAGGAAAATGTCGGTGAGGTGACAATGAGGGTGATAGGGAGAGGGGATTCCCCTACCTCCTGTGGCACGCGCGGGGTCAGTAAGTAGTCAGTACAAAGCCATCTACATGTCTCTCCTGCCAAACAATCATAAGTCCCTTTCAAAAACTCAGACCCCAAACACCAACACCAACACCATCGCTATCTAATCCTCAGTCTCCCCACTGCTTATTTGGTCGCCCATAATCACTGACAAATATATCTATTATATTTCTGTCCTTTCTTTCCCTCTTACCTTACTCACTGTTCAGCCTTTGAAAAACTTTATCCATCTCATTTCGTTTTCGCTCTTTCCTGCTGGGACGCACATGGTTTGTAATTTGGTATGTACTACGTTCTTATTTTAGGATTGAATTATTTGAATGATTAACAATGGTGAAAATGAAGTTCATGTGAATGGAAAAAAAAGAAATAGGAGCTAGGACGTACTACAGTATATATAGGGATAGGACTTGTAGGAGAGAGAATACAAAAAAAAAAGATGAAGACATAAAGTACCCAAAAAAGAAGAAAAAAAAAAAAAACATGGGGAGAGAATTTTCAACTTTGGAGGCTACAAAAAGTTTATGAGAATGAGAATATTTGGATAAAAAAGAATTAGACAAAACTTAGGTATGGTATTTAAATATTATTTTTTAAGTTTTTATCTTAAAATTTAGTATTGTGGTTTTTTCTCTGTAGAAAAATATATATTTTTAGTTAAGTAGAGTTATATGACTGAATTTTAAGAAGAAAATCTAAATAATAACACTTAAATATTGTACTTAAGTTTTATTTTTTTACTCAAAATAAATTTAGCTTTTAGTTTTTATTTTATTTTTTAAAGACAATACTAACAAAATTTGTTTCTTCTTTTAGAATCACTAGTTAGTTAACATAAAAGTTACTAAAAAATTATATCCATTAATAATACCACTATGGTATTATTAATGGATGCTCTTACAGAATTCATTAATAGAATATTTAAAAAAAAAATTTATAACACTTTTATCAGACATATAGAAAATTATCAAAAAAATTTAGTTCTATTTTCTTTCCTCATAAAATTTTTATAAATCAATGCCTTTAAAAGCTTAGAGCATGCATTAACTTTTCCTTAAATACTATGTAAATAAGTCACCGAAAAACATTGAGTCGTCAAAGTGGGTGATGAAATGAGGCCGTTCTTAGTTATTAAAATATTTATATATACCGTACGTTGTGTTGATTTATGTTATCTGGTTGTCTTGTGTTATCTCTACAAATGAGGATTGAGTTGATGGATAAATTCCCAGCAAAAAAGAGCTCCATATATAGGTATGTTTGTAGCTAGGAGTTGATAGATATAAAGTTTTAGTGCTCTGGCGTTAATTTCGACTACTTTATTTGGCCAAAAGTAGGTTTATGTAACTGAGTAAACTAGTAAGCACGAGCTCTTTTAATTCCTCACCTTTCCGATATCTAATCTAAACGTACACACAGCTCTTTTCCATTTATCTTTGAAGTCATTATCGTGAAAAGGCCGGGTGTGTTTGAAAACGAAGCTAAAAAGTGCTGAAAATTAAAATTTCAACAGGATCATTGTTAATTAGTCTGGTAACACTTTTCTTTTTAGTACTTAATGAATTAAATGTGTTGATTCTTGGGGACCAATTCAGCAAGTAATTCAAGAAAAATAACTTAATTAGTTCATCTATTTCGAAAAACCAACTTTTTTTTTTTTTTGACGAATTCGTAAAACCAACTTTAATATACTATTAAGTTTGCAATATTTTAGTCTTGAAAAAAAAAAGGTTTGTAATACTTGTTTCAAATATTTTATTTAGATAGTTGTTGGTACTTCTTTCAACACCATCATGAAAATTGTTAATACCATTGCTATCTTTTACATCACTACCCATTGATGTTAATTTAACTATCACGGTCACGTTGCTCCAAAAAAAGAAAAAAAAAAAAAGAAAAAAGAAAAGAAAAACTGCTCCAACAAATTTTGATGAGCAAAACTCAATTTTCTTGCTCTAACAAGCTAGCTATAGTGCCTCCCAAATTTTTGCTTTGCTTGCTACATTAGCTCACAGTATTGCTGAGCTACTGTAGCAAAACTAAATAATTTTCAAACCCTTTCTTATTCCTCCCAAAGGATCTCTCTCTCTCTCTCTCTCTCTCTCTCATTTTTCAGTATGGCTTGGTGTAGTTGTGCTGTTGTTGGGGTGATTTAGATACAAAAATAATAATACTTAAAAATAATAAAGAAAAAATAAAGATTGTTTGAGTGTGTATTCAAAAAGGCAGGGAGGTAAAATAGAATATAGGCTTCTAGTAAAAAATTTGTAGAGCTCATTGTGAATGCTGTAATACCACAGATATTCAGGAATATTTCTAGCACTTGTAGACCATCACTATCTTGTTGATGTTGCCTAATGTTGTACTTCATTACCTTCACTAACCCTACCATCTCACCCTTTATTGCTTATCCGTTGCCATAAAACATTGTTACACCTGGAAGCAAAAGGGAAGGGAAAGATGAGGAGAGAAAGAATTATTCTTCCTTGATTTGATATGATTAACATGAGAGAAAAGAAATTGAGCTGATTTTGAAGGAAACATTTTTCATGGAGCCCACATTTTTATTATCATCCCATATTGGATATAAAGAGAGTGAAAAAGCAAATGGGCTTTACATTGTATTTGGTTGTAATTGAGGGAAGAGAAAAGAGTGAGGGAAAAGGAATAGAAAAAGAAAGGGAAAGAAAATACTTCCCTCTTGCATGTTTGGAAGGAGTGAGAGAAAAAGAAAAGAAAAAAAAAAGAATATATTTGACATTTCCGTTGTTTACTTTGCAAATAGAATAGAAATGAAAAGCAAAATATGTGTTTTTACTTTAATAAGTAAAGTTGATGAAAAACTGAAATTTTATATGTAACTAATTGCACATCCACGTGATGCATGTAAATAAATAATTCTTTTGTATTATAATATAATGTATGACTTTTCCTCTAAATTTTTTTGAAGATAATGTGTTCTCCATAAAAATTAAATAATGTCTATTCAGTCCAATTATGTCTACTTCAGTCTCATTTGGTCCAATTAGTTCTACTTTGGTTAATTCAATCCTCCTGCAGTTTATTTTAGACTAATTGGACCTTAAATAGATTCTTTTTGTAGGTTTTCTTTTCAAGTTTAGCTCAAAAATTCATTTTTTTTTCTTAATTTGGTTTGAAAAGTATGAAATTTTATTATTTCTAGGTTAAAATCTTTAGTTATGAGTTAAAAATTACAAAGAAAATACTAAAATAGACATTATAAGTTAGAAATATGAGCCCTAAAATGCAACAAAAATTATAAATATTCAAAAGTCCTATTTGGACCACATTGGTTCTATTAGGTCCTATTTAGTCCATTCTGTCCACAAAAGTTCAATTCGGTCTTATTCAATCCATTTCGGTCTACATTGGCCTTATTCGGTCCATTCTGTCCACTTTGGTCTATTCAGTTCTAATTAGATCATTCTGTCCACTAAAGTTCTATTCAGTCCATTCGGTCTTAATTGAGTCTAAATCAGTCCATTTAGTCCATATGGTTATATTCGGTCCACATTGGCTCTATTCGGTCTATATCTGTCAAATTCGGTCTACCTTGGTCCAATTCGGTCTATTTTGTCTACTTTGGTTCTATTTTGTCCTATTCGGTCCATTTTCTCCACTTTAATTCAAAATTTCCAATTTAGTCCTGTTCGGTCTATTTGGTCCTTTTCGGTCCACTTTGTTCCTATTCAGTCCTTTTTTTTCCATTTTTTCCATTTGGTCCATTTTGTTCTATATGGTCCAGCTAGGTCCATTCAACACTTCGTTTCATTTTGGTCCACTTTGATCTATTTTTTGTGCACGTACATATGGGAAAATGCATGTTTAGGTTGAAAGCACCTAATTTAAATCCAAATTTATTATTAAAAAAAAAAAAAATCTCAAACTTATATTATCTAAAATCTTAAGCATAGCATTTATTGTTGCTATGCTTTTTATTGACCCACATAAATGTAACATTTCAATCAACTTCGATATAGATAAATTTATGAGAAAGTTTTTTTAACATAAAGGCTATGAATATACAAATGTAATATTTAGGGTAGTTATCATTTTTTTTAACGTTGTTACTTTTAAATGAATTGTATGAAGTTGATTATACATTTAATCAAAATAAATAAATATATACATAAATATATATATATGTATGTATGTATGTATGTATAATTTTTATTTAAATAAATTATTCAAATTATTCATTTTCTTAAAAGAAATTATCATGATAATCAAAACTCATCTAAAACTTATACTTAATATGTATGATTTATTCTCTAAATTTTATTTTAGAGAGAGAGAGAGAGAGAGAGAGAGAGAGAGAGAGAGTACTTGTGATGGTGAACTAAAAAATACAACACCAAAATGTATGAACTCAAAACAGAGTTTTAGAAATCACAATGATTCATTAATATAAAGTAGAGTTGCAAAAAAGAATAAACAATCAAGAGAGAGAATAACCGGTCCTTCAAGAGAGAATGTGAGAGAGAATAATAGAAAATAATTTTCTAAAGAAAAAAAAGTAAAAATAAAAAATATAGTAACAAACACCAAATTATCCAAGTTATGTTATGTAATAAAATAACATTATATTCTTATATACTATATTAATAATATATTATGATCACATCTATGAAATCAAAGATAATAAAAAATAGATAACAACTTAAAAACACAAAACTTAATCACATCAACCTAAAGTAGAATTCCAAATAATACAAAATTCATCAACCTAAAGTAGAGATGCAAGAAAAAAAAACTACCAAAATGAAAAAAAAAAATGAGAGAGAAATGACCTTTTGTGTGTGGAAAATGAGAGAGAAATAACATTTTGTGTGTTAAAAAACAATGAATAGAATGGAAAAGAAAATAGTAAATTTATTGTAAGAGGAGGAGAATAAGAAAAGCAAAAAATAAAATGATATTAAGGTAAATAGTAGTAGAGAGATGAAAAGATAAAAGAAATGGAAAAAGTTAGAAAAAAGTATAACAATAAGTTGAGAAATTAATTATAAAAAAATATTAAAAATAAGAGAGAGAATGTTGAAAATTGGTGGATAATGTTGCTGTTGATATAGCTTAACAAGAGTTTAGCAATAATAAATGCTAAGCATCAGCTTTTAGATGTATAACTTTTCTTAATGGTGGACGCAAACTATTGCATTTTTTTCATCGAATTCCTACCTATTTCCACCCAATTTGGGTGGAGGAGAGATGTGGGCTCAAATGACAGTTAAAATGACATTTTCATAATAACAGAGACAAATTCATATTCCGATTAAACCATTAAAAAAAAATTCTTTATTTTTTTTCATGAGGTGGTGGATAAAGACTAATAAAATAGTGGCTTTGGGTTTTTATTCTTTTTTATAAATTACAATTGAAAGAAAAGACTGGGTTATCCCCATATAATTGAAAGAATAGACTAAACAAATACCTTTGTAATTTATTAGAAATATGCTATGTTAAATGGTAAAGTTAACTATTGGATTTTCCCTTCATTTCTCTTCGTTTCCTTTCTCTAATACTAACCAAATAAGGGAAAATTTCATATCACCAACCTTTCTTTTTTCTTATCTCCAAAGGTAAAACATTTATTTTCCTTTCTATTCTCCTTGAAAACCAAACAAGGGAAAGGAATATTTTCTTATTTGTTTCCATTCTTTTCCTTCCCACATCCAAACACAGAGAAAAAATATTTTCTTTTTCATTTCTTTACAATTTTCCTTCCCTTACTATTTTCCTGTCCCTTCCCTTTTCCCAGGTGCAACCAACTACTACGTAAATGCAACTATTTACCAGAATTGTATTGGTGGAGATGAGCATGGGCCGTAGGGCACTTAACAGCCCATGTTAGGCTTGAGCACGGCTACCCCATTTATGGGCCTAGGCCCATAGATCGTTCAACTCGAAATCGTGCTCTCAGTTTGACAAAATACCATCCCACCGACAACCAATCATCCCTTGTCAGATTGTTCAGACAATAAAGAATTGCCAACCACGCACCCAAAGAAACACGCTCAACCTAGGATCAACAGACTCTTACCATTTCTTTTTGTTTATTTAGAATTGGCAAATGTTAACCATCACCGACGTGGGGCTAGTTAAGAATGTACTTTTAATCTAAAAAGTAGTAAAAAATTATAAAAATATATAAAAAATAGTATATAGTTGTAAAAAGTTATAAAAGATGACAAAAAATTGTACAAAAAAAAAGTAAAAAAGTATTGTTAACGGATACTTTACGGTGTCCGTTAACACAACCCTTTATAATTTATTCATCTTTCTTTATGAACTTTCAAATGAAAACTAAGAGGCAAACGGTGGTAGAATTCAGATCCTATAAGAATTTTAGGTTAATTTGACCGTACACTTTTTAAAATCGTATTCATCAATTTTAAAATAAATTAATTAGAATTTACTACATAATTTACGTGATCATCATTTTGTTATAAATTTTAAATTATTAGTGATGTGGCAAAATTCAATTTGCACATTTCAAAATGATGAATAATATTTTAGAAACTTCATGGTTGCATTATCTCAAGAACTCTATAACATTTTAATCCCATAAAATAATTAGCTAAAAATCATCAATCGTGTTTCTCAACTTTTAATTACTAGTCATCCGATTTATTTCTCATTAACTTTAATGCTTGCAAGCAACATAGAACGTATTAGTCGCAACAATGAAAGAAACCAAAACGAAACAATGAAGAAGAGAAGAATAAAGGGAGGAAATAGTTTGAAGTAATTAAGTAAGAAAAAAGAGCTTGTCTTTTGTAAACTTTTTTTGATACAAGAGCAATAATTCAAACAAGATATTGGGTATTATTCAAAGGACATAGTAAAAACGAGTGGACACCATTAATTTTATGGAAATGAAAATTATAGATCTCGTAGTTGTCTAAGATTCATAGGAGAGATGATTTTTGTGTCTCCATCAAGCAATTTCTTGGCGATGATAAGGTTGGTAGCTTCACTCGGATGATAAGGATCCCAGAACACATGCGAGGAGCGATCCGAGCACATACTAGACGTGGGTCCACATGGAATAATCCCCGCATACTGGCCCCCATTTCCACAACATGCTTTACTTGAAGTTGTAAATCCTGTATGAAAATGTACATAATCTTGTGGCAAATACTATGCAAATAAGCTATTGGAAATTATAGAATACTCAAACAAACGCTAAGTACATAATATTTTTTCCATTTAATTTCAATTCTGTCCTATTTATTAGAAGTACCATGTCTAGTCCTAGATTCACATGGGTGGCATTTTTTTTGCTATAGGACCAAAAAAAATAAAACAAAATTACTTTTTTTTTTTACCGGATTTACCTTAAATAACTTTTTGAAAAAATATTATGTCAAATTAGGCCTAAAAGATTAGGCAAAATGATGCAGCAGTGTTACATGGTTGGCAAATTGTATTAATGGTTCTTACTTCTTACCATAATTCTCGTAGTTTGTGATTATGTCCGACACCAAATCATACACATTTGTAAGAACAAATGTAGCTCCTGGGAGGTTTTCGTTTAATTCGGTGAGCAAATCCTTCAGCTTCGCATTGTATTGAAGTGCCAGCTTGTTGGGTAATTCCACACATTCGTCTTCGTTTAATTGATAGAGTGTCTTTTGATAAGGTATGCAGCCTATCGGTCCAACGTTTGCTATGACAAACTTTCGAGCATCTAGCCGGTATAGCCTCTGCCAATCAAACAAAAATATAAGAGCATTAGTAGCAATTCGTACATGATATCTATTTTACATAATCATTTTTCATATATATTCATATTAGATTATTTATTTTAAAAGCTATTTCAATAAAATATTTATTCTTCATTCATATAATCATATATTTTAAAACACCCATATCACTCACAAATATCAACCGCAAAAGTGAATTGTAAAAAGAATAAAATATGCTTTTATTATACATGAGTAGTAGTCACGTAAATTTACACGGTACTGTAGCTGTGGACAAGATATGTATAATTATAGACAAACTGATATGGACAATTTTTTAGGTTGATTGGCCAAAATTTTGCATTTATGTCATTTTACATTGACTGATGCAACTACTGTAGTAATCTTAAGAGACTATTCAAATACCAAATTAGTTGTTATTAAAGATGATTTGATTTACTTACGGTAAGTTGACCACTGAAGTGAGTGATCATGTCATTAACAAAAGCATCTGGGCTTTCAGTAATTCTTGATCCAATGGAGACGACTGGAAGAAGATAATTGTTTAGGAAATCATTTGCTCCAATTGTGACTGAGAAAATTGAAGTTTTCATTATGAAATCTCTGGCCTTTGATGGACCCAACAAGCTGTCAATCTGTTTTCTAGTAATGTTGAAATAATCAACTTGAATATCCAATCCAAGCCGATTAACCTGCGCAACATTTGAGTCTTTAATTTAAAGGAACATGTTGATGTATCTTTTTGACTTTTTATCAGCCAAAATTTTTTTTTTTTTCAAAAAATGAAACACACAAGTCAATAAATAAGAGAATTGAAAATTCTACAAAAGGTTGAGTACTAAGTGCTAACAAATATTCTTCCACTTGCATTCAGAATTCCTCCTGCTCCTGATGCATAATTCACACCGTATAATATAGCTTTCCCAGTGGAATTTGGGGCCAAAAATGGGACTGCGTAGTTTGGTTGTCCCAATTCTTCTCCTGAAAGGAATAAATTTTAAAAGGAAAAAAAATCAAAATACAAACTATTAAAAAAGAAAAGGTATTTGCTATCCGTTTAAGAATCTAAGAATTTTTTTTGTAAATCTAACGGTATACAAAATATCATGTCATTTAAAATGCACCTAAGGAAAGAACTTACCTACGATATCACTTATGGTTCTACCATTTGTATAACGGCCTGTTGGATTTCCTCCAGATGCTTTGAAATCAATTCCATTAGGTGGGATGTTGGCCTTGGACAACGTTGGTAAATAGTTATTGTTCCCTGCATCAACTATAGAATCGCCAAAGATAAAAGAAGCTCCCAACCCTTCTCCTTTAGCAGCCTTTCCAATATAGCACCAAATGAAGAAGAAAACAACCAAGGCTGCAATATAAGATTTCATGGCTATGGCTTCTGAGTCCCCAAGTTAATGAGAACTAGGACTAAAGTACCATTGGTAAGTAACTAGCCTAGAGGTAAGCATATAAGTACCTTCTTGTTTACAAAAGAAAGCAGTTTAAACCATAGATGAAACTTGTACGATTGTATAGAGTTGCGTTTGGTTTGACCCCTTTTGTATTGGGAAGGAGTAAGAAGTTGTTAGTACAAACTTTCATGCGGTAGTTCATCAACATTGGCAAAGTCTTCTCAACATGTTAGAAATTTGTTGATTTTGCTTTGTGCTATAAGCACTTGGCTAAGTGCCCACATGAAGGTCAAAGAGAGTGAATCAATTTAAACCATTGTGGTTCTATTCGGTTCATATTGATCCTATTCTGTCCATTTCGGTCTAATTCGGTCCATTCTGTCTACTTTGTTCCTGGTCCGTCCATTCTGTCCACTTTAGTTCTATTCAGTCCACTTTGGTCCTATACGGTCCATTCTGTTCACTTTGATTCTATTCGGACCAATTCAGTCCACATTGTTTCTATTCAGTCTACTTCGGTCCCGTATCTTCACTTTGGTCTTATTCAGTCCTTTAAGATTTAATTTGGTCCCGTTCCATCCATTCTGTCCACTTCAGTTCTATTCGGTCCATTTGGTCCTTTTCGGTCTACTTTGTTCTATTTAGTCCAATTTGGTCCATTCAGCACTTCAGTTCATTTTGATCCACTTCAATCTATTTTTGTGCACTTACATAATGGAAAAATACATGTTTAGGTTGAAAGCACCTAATCTAAATTCAAACTTATTAATATATATATATATATATATATTTCAAACTTGTAATATCTAAAATTTTAAGCATAATATTTATTGTTGTTACACTTTTTTTTTTATACAAGATAGAAATCTACTCTAGCCTAATTAAGTGTATATATGTGTAAAGCTCCCTCCTAGGGACTTGAACCCCTGCCCTTGCTTCCCACACCCCACAAGCACTTATACTTGTGGAATGATCATCGCACCAAGTCACATTAATATAACATTTCAGTCCACTTCGGTACAGCTAAATTTAAGTGAAAGTCTTTCTAAACATAAAGGTTATGAATATACAAATATAATATCTAGGGCAGTTATTAATTTGTTTTAATGTTTTTACTTTTAAATGAATTGCATGAGATTAATTATACATTTAAACAAAATTAATAAATATATACATCTATGTATATACATTTAATTTTTATTTAAATAAATTATTCAAATTATTCATTCTCTTAAAAGAAATTATCATGATAATCAAAACTCATGTCAAACTTATATTTTATATGTATAATTTATTCTCTAAATTTTATTAGAGAGAGAGAGTACTTGTGATAGGGAACTAAAAAATAACACACCAAAATGTATGAACCCAAAATAGAGTTTAAAAATTACAATGATTCATCAATATAATATAGAGTTGCAAGAAAGAATAAAAACTCAAGAGAGAGAATAACCCCTCTTTCAAGAGAGAATGTGAAAGAGAATAATAAGAATTTTATAGAAAATAATATGAGAAGAAAAAAAGTAAAAATATATATATAGTCACAAACACCAAATTATCCAAGTCATGTTATGTTATGTAATAAAATAATATTATATTCTTGTATACTATATTTATAATTCAATATGATAACATCTATGAAATCAAAGATAATAAAAAAATAACAACTTAGAAATACAAAACTTAATCACATAAACCCAAAGTAGAGTTTCAAATAATACAAAAATTCATCAACCTAAAGTAGAGATGAAAAAAAAAAATATTAAAAACTTCACCAAGAGAGAGAGAGAGAGAGAACCTTTTGTGTGTGGAAAATGAGAGAGAAATAACATTTTGTGTGTGAAAAAATTATGAATAGAATGAAAAAGAGAATTGTAAATTTATAGTAAGAGGAAGGGAATAAGAACAACAAATAAGAGGAAGGGAATAAGAACAACAAAAAAAAAAAAGGAAGATAAAAGGATAGAAGAAAAGTGATATTAAGGTAAATAGTAGCAGGAAGATGAAAAGGTAAAAGGGAGGGAAAAAGTTAGGAAAAAGTATTACAATAAATTAAATTAATAAGAAAAAAGACTTAAAAATAAGAAAGATAATGTTGAAAATAAGTGGATGATGTGACTGTTGTTGACTACACATTAGCTTTTAGATATACAACTTCTCTTAGGGTATGTTTGGTACACTGTAATGATTATTACATGAGAATGAGAATAAGTATTACAAGGAATACATTAAGTTGGAATGTAATAAGTATTACTATTCATTAGTTTGATGACCATTTAGGAATAGAATCCTGGATATGCATCCATAATTTAGTAGAATATAAAAAGAAAGTGTAATTAAATCATTTTTAAGTCAAATTTTTTAAAATACAATTATTTTAGAGTGTTCAAAATAGAGCTAATAATTAACAACAATAAAAATTTATTTTCTTTCTTTTTGAAGATGTGGCAACTAATGGCTTTTTAGGAAATTTTTTTAAAAGTTATTACATAAGGTGAAGGAATATATATTCAGTACTTTTGATAAAGAATAGTTATTCCTCATTTTGAAGAATAGCTATTCATAAAGAATAATTATTCATTGTAATAAAAACATATCCAAACAACTGAATAGTTATGTCATAGGAATATCTATTACATTACAGTGTATATTACAGTCTACCAAATATGTCTTTAATGGTGGGCTCAGGCTCTTGCATTTTTTTCATCGAATTCTTAATTCCTACCTATTTCCACCCAATTTGGGTGGAGGAGAGATGTGGGCTCGGATGATAGTTAAATTCACATTTTCATAATAATAGAGACAAATTCATATTCCGATTAAACCATAAAATATATATATATATATATATATATCTATGTTTTTCATGAGGTGGTGGATAAAGACTTATAAAATAGAGGCTTTGGATTTTTATGCTTTTTTTTTTATAAATTATAATTGAAAGAAAAGACTAGGGTATTCCCATATCTTTCAAATAGACAAAACAAATATCTTTGAAATTTATTAGAAAATGCTATGTTAAATGGTAAAGTTAAATATTTGATTTTCCCTTTATGTTATCTTCGTTTCCTTTCTCTAATACTAACCAAATAAGAGAAAATGTCATATCACCAACATTTCTTTTCTCTTATCTCCCTGTTCTCCCCCCCCCCCCCCCCCCTTTCCAAATATAGTGTTAAGATAATTTGGACTTTTTTTTTTAATTATGAAATTAATAATGCGCCATTACTTTTCTAACATGTCCCATAGTTAAAGGCACAAAGGTAAAACATTTATTTTCCTTTCTATTCTCTTTGAAAACAAAACAAGGGAAAGTAATATTTTCTTGTTCGTTTCCTTTCGTTTCCTTCCCACATCCAAACACACGGTAAAAATATTTTCCTTTTTTTTTTTTTTGATAAAGAAATATTTTCCTTTTTCATTGCTTTACAATTTCCCTTCCCTTTTCCCAGGTGCAACCAAATGCTATGTTAATGCTATTATTCAACCAGTATAGTATTGGTGGAGATGAGCCTGGGGCACCTAACGGGTTATGCTTGGCTACTCCATATTTTTGGGCCAAGGCCCATGGATCGTTCAACTCGAAATCGTGCTCTCAGTTTGACAAAGCACCATCCCGCCTTGACATAGATAAACTAACTACCAATCATTCCTTGTCAGATTGCTCAGACAATAAAGAATAGCCAAAGGAATACGCTCAACCTAGGATGGCCAAGAATAGCCAAACATAGGTGTGGGGCCCATGTATCTGTGAGACACATGTCTCCTGTGCCCGGTGCGTGAGATACGGTCATGATCACCAAACTCTTACTATTTCTTTTTGTTTATTTATGATTTACTCGTCTCATTTTTTTTTACGAACTCTCAAACGAAAACTAAGAGGCAGATAGTGGAATTCAAATCTTATAAGAACTTTATAATTTTGCCGTACACTTTTTTGAATCATATTCATTAATTTTGAAATAAATAAATTTGAATTTACTACATAGTTTATGTTATCATAATTTAGGTATAAATTTTAAATGATTAACGATATGGCAAAATTTAATTTGCTTATATAAAAATGATAGATTTGGTTTTAAGAACTTTGTGGTTGCATTACTTCAAGAACTCTATAAGATTTTAATCTTATATAAAAATTAGTTAAAAATCATCACACTTACTTTTCAACTCTTAACTACTAGTCATCCGATTTATTTCTCATTAACTTTAATGCTTGCAAATTTGCAATTAAACAACATAGAACGTATTAGTCGCAACAATGAAAGAAACCAAATCAAAACCAAGAAGAAGAGAAGAATAAAGGGAGGAAATAGTTTGAAGTAATTTAGTAAGAAAAAGAGATTGTCTTTTGTAAACTTTACTTGATATTAGAGCAATAATTCAAACAAGATATTGGGTAATATTCAAGGACATAGTACAAACTAGTGGACACCATTAATTTCTTGGAAATCAAAATTAGTGATCTCGAAGTTGTCTAAGATTCATAGGAGAGATGATTTTTGTGTCTCCATCAAGCAATTGCTTTGCTATGATAAGATTGGCAGCTTCACTTGGATGATAAGGATCCCAGAATACATGCGACTCGCGATCTGAGCACATACTAGACGTAGGCCCACATGGAATGATCCCCGCAAACTGGCCCCCATTTCCGCAACATGCTTTACTTGAAGTTGTAAATCCTGTACGAAATGTATATAATCTTGTGATAAACATTATGTAAATAAGCTATTGGAAATTACAGGATACTCAAATAAATGCTAAGTACTATAATATTTTGTCCATTTAGTTTCAATTTTGTCCTACTTATTAGAAGTACCATGTCTAATCCTAGATTCACCTGGGTGACATTTTTTTTTTTGCTAAGAACCAAAAAATAAAAAGAAAATAACTCTCTTTTTTTTTTTAACTGTGTTTACCTTAAATAACTTGTTGATCAAATATTATGTCAAATTTGGCCTAAAAGCTTAGGCGAAATGATGCAGCAGGGTACATGGTTGGCAAATTGTATTAATGGTTCTTACTTACCATACTTCTTATAGTTTGTGATTACGTCCAACACCAAATCATACACATTTGCAATAACAAATGTAGCTCCTGGGAGGTTTTCGTTTAATTCAGTGATCAAATCCTTCAACTTAGCATTGTATTGAAGTGCTAGCTTGTTGGGTAATTCCACACATTCGTCTTCGTTTAATTGATTGATTGTCCTTTGATAAGGTATGCAGCCTATCGGTCCAACGTTCCCAATGACAAACTTTCGAGCATCTAGCTGGTATAGCCTCTGCCAATCATACACACAAATAAAAACATTCATATCAGTTGATGTAATAATTTGTGTCGATTTTAAAATGACAACCCTCTTCTTTTTTTTTTTCTTTTTTTTTTCTATTTTACACAACCATTTAAAAAACATACTTATATCAGATTATTTATTTTAAAAGCTATTTCAGTAAAATATTTATTATTCATTCACATAATTACTTTATTAAAACACTCTATAACTCACACACACTAACCAAAAAAGTGAATTTAGATTTGAATAAAATAAGCCTTTACAGATAAGCATTTGTATAAACTTACTATATTTACACGGCAATTGTAACTATGGATAAGATATGCTTATTTTTAAACAAAGTAATGTGAACGATTTTTTGGGTTAATTAGCCAAAATTTTGCATTTATGCAATTTTAGTATTTTACATTGAATGCAACTGCTCTAATAATCTTAAGAAACCATTCAAATAGTTCATCAAAAAAAAAAAAAAAAAAAGAAGAAGAAGAAGAAGATACCATTCAAATACCCAATTAGTTGTTATTAAAGATGCTTTAATTTACTTACAGTAAGTTGGCCCCTGAAGTGAGTGATCATGTCATTAATAAAAGCATCTGGGCTTTCAGAAATTCTTGCTCCAATGGAGAGGATTGGTAGAAGATAATTGTTTAGGAAATCATTTGCTCCAATTGTGATTGAAAAAATTGAAGACTTCATTATGAAATCTCTGGCCTTTGATGGACCCAACAAGCTGTCAATCTGTTTTCTAGTAATGTTGAAATAATCAACTTGGATATCCAATCCAAGCCTATTAACCTGCACAACATTTGAGTCTTTAATTTAAAGGAACATTTTGATGTATCTTTTTGACTTTTTCCTAGCCAAAAGTTTTTTTTTTTTTTTTTTTTTTTCAAAAAATGAAACAAACGAGTTAATAAATAAGAGAATTGAAAATTCTACTAAGAGTTGATTGCTAAGTGCTAACAAATATTCTTCCAGTAGCATTCATAATTCCTCCTCCTCCTGATGCATAATTCACACCATGTAATATAGCTTTCCCAGTGGAATTTGGGGCCAGAAATGGGACTGCATAGTTTGGTATTCCCAATTCATCTCCTGAAAGAGATAGATTAAAAAAAAAAAAAATCAAAATGCAAAATATTTAAAAAGAAAAGGTTTTTATTATCCGAAATTAAGTTATTATTTTTTAAATCTATCAGAATGCAAAATGTCATGTCATTTAAAATTTTAAATGTACACAAGAGAAAACTTACCTACGATATCACCTATGGTTCTACCATTTGTATACCGGCCGGTAGGATTTCCTCCGGATGCTTTGAAATCAATTCCATTAGGTTGGAGATTTGCCTTAGACAACGTTGGTAAATAGTTATTGTTCCCTGCATCAACTAGAGAATCGCCAAAGATAAAAGAAGCTCCCGACCCATTACCATCAGCAGCCTTTCCAATATAGCACCAATTGAAGAGGAAAACAACCAAAGCTGCAATATAATAAGATTTCATGGTTTTGGCTTCTGAGTCCCCAAGTTAATGAGAACAAGGATTAAAGTATCTTTGGTAAGTAAGTACCCCAGTGGTAAGCATATAAGTACCTTCTTTTTTACAAAAGAAAGCAGATTAAACCATAGATGAAACTTGTATGCTTGTATAAACAGTTGCATTTGGTTTGACCCCTTTTCTAATGGGGAAGGAGTAGGAACCAGTTGAAGGTACAACTTTCATGTGGTAGACTGGTAGTTCATCAACATTGGCGAAATCTTCTCAACGTGTTAGAAATTTGTAGACTTTGTGCAATAAGCAATTGGCCAAGTGCCCACCTGAAGGTCAAAGAGAGTGAACCAACTTAAACCATTTGTGGCGTATTATTAAAAGAACGTTGTTGGGGGACTTAGGTGTTGTTTAGTTGAGTTGGAGCACCAACAAAATATATACAATTTTGAAGGTTTAATTTAACAATTTAATTGAAAAAAAATACCAAGATGTTGGAATAGAAAAACTGATGCTCAATGATACTCTACAAGTCTATCAAAGAAGAAAAAAAAAAATTGATGCTTCACAAGGGACGAATATGGTTCTGGATGGATCATTTATGTGTTTGGTACTGGGCCTCACAGAAGGCTTTGGGATTATTTGGGTTTTAACCAGCTTGATCGAATATTGCCTTTGGGCCCAAAAAGAAAAAGTCCATGACCTATTTTTATTTCCCTCCTAGTCAGCATGGACAATATTTGTCTAGAAAAATAATGAAAATGGATGAAGTCTAATAGAATTGAAGGGTGGATGCTTTCAGCTTAATAAATCAAGAATTCAAGTTATCTAGGTCTGTTGGAAGTAATAACTAATAATTAAAATTACAAGTATTACTCTTTTCTTTCATTTTCATTTAGTTTTTGATAATTAAATTATTATGATAAATGAAGGAGGGTAATTTGAACTCTAATACTTGTCATAAAAGAAACCAAAAAATACCATTGAACAAACTATAAGGCTTTTGGCTAAATGAGTTACAAGGCAATGCCATTTTGTGGTGAAAAAACAAGTGAAAGAAAATATACGTTTTCCTAATTGGGTGAAGAAAAAAAAATATCAATCCTACATTTCAGTCAATTTTCAACAAGTGAATTGGATAAATTAACATTAATATATTTTGAGATTTATTTAAATTATTAAGGACTTGATAAAATTCAAACCCATACCTAATAAATAGATAAATTTTAAGATATAAATATCCAAAAATTTAAAGAATCTTGATCCACCTCATCACCAACCTTCCTACCTAATAAATAATGGTGAGTTTGAGTTAGGTTTTTTTTTTTTTTTTCATTTAATATACTAGCTTTTTTGTTTATTTATAATTTTTTAAAAATTTTATTATTTTCTAAATATGATTTCACATTTGTTAAGAGTCTTGTAGTTTAATGATATTGTTTGCTCTCCTTCATTAGGAGAACAAGGGTTTAAATCCATTTTTCCCTAGTTATCAAGTTATAAAAAAAAAAGAAAAAAAAAAGAAAAAAAAGTAGAAGAAGAAGAAGACATATGATTTCAGTTTTAGTAGTCGATCTCTCACTCCCATGTACATCATAAAAGGTAGAATTTTGATAAAGCACCTTAGATGTAGACGTGTAGTAAATTAAGTCCTTTAATAAAATTCAAACACAATGGTTAGCCTTCATTTTAATTTAGCTCTCTTTCTCTCATATTAAACATCAAGGAAATGCTTTTACGCACTATCTAACTAAGAAAGCTATTGAAGTTAATGATCTTATAGCATATGGATAGAAGACATTCGTCCAAATCTTAATTTCGTATTGCTACTTGATATTTCTTGATCACTCTATTTTTATCTTTCAATAAAATTCCATTCCCTTTTTCTAGAAAAATAAAAATTGAAACACATAACTATATTGAATTTTATTATCATTGAAAAATATAACAGTGTTTGTGTTTAATAAGTCAATATTTAATACAACCAGGTATTTTAATTTAATCAAAAAAAAATTAATGTATTTCACCTAAGATATTATACTAAAATTTTATCAATTACAGCATATAATGTGTTTGAAAATTTTGTTTCCATCTTAGAATTTTGTTATTTTATAAGAAAAAGAATAAAATATTGGTACGTGGCAAGTTAAATAAAAAAGATGGGTTAAACAATAAAAAAAAAAAAAAAGAAGATTAACAACAAAATATTAAATTTGTCCCTATCCCCAACTTTACTTTCCCAGTTTCCCTCGCTCCACTCTGCAGTCTAGTCCCCTATTTTTTCAGAACTCCGAAGTCAGAACCTTCTATTCGACCGTTAGAGATTCAAATCACACACACAAAGAGAGAGAGAGAGAGAGAGAGAGAGTTCATTGGCGACACAATGAGAAAGAGACGTGAAGCTATAGAATCCCCAGCAAATACTATCGAAGAAATCCAAAATGGCGAACCCCAGAGCAGCCAAACCCAGAAAGCGTCTCAGTACGAGCTATCCAGAGAGCAAAGGATCAAAGAAAACCTCGAGAGAATGCAGAAGCTGGGCATTCTCGACCTCTCTCTCAAGCTCAAGTCTGTGATTCCCTCTAACACTAAGCGCAACCCAAGGAACCACAACAACAACAACTGTACAACTACTCCTCGGCCCTCTCCTGCGCCGCCATCTGGACCCACTCGCCGCTCTTCCCGGTTTTTCTATCACTCCCTCTCTTCTTGTTTAAGAACATGTTTGTATTTTTTTTTTTTTTTTTATAACTTTTGGCTTAAATTTAGAAGCTGAGACACAATGGAATATGAAAAGTTTAAGTCTTTTGTAGGAGAAATTATATATTAAAACCCAATACTTTTATAAACTTTTCGATTCAAACCATAAATATATATATATATATATATTGTTGTACTAGATAATGCTTAAACAAGGTGATGTCTTAAACAAAATTATGTGCTGATTATATATGAAGTTATGAACATTATTTCACTTCAAGTTACATGATGTTTCAATGTTTGTCTTTTAAAAGCATTTTTCAATTAATGGCTTCATGCGTAGTGGCTTTATAGTTTGAAAATTTGAATTGAAACTTTTTTTGAAGTGCATTGTTTAATTTGAAACTTTTAAAAGTGTGGGTTTAAATTTAATTTGAAACTAAACTATGGGCCTTAAAGAAGGATGCCAAATTTTGATAAGCTGTTATGTGTTTGTGATTCTGAATGCTAAATGGGTCTAATTTTTTTTTTACAAGAATATGATTTGATTTTTTAATGAATTTAATTCTGTTTTTGATGGGACATTTTCTGATTTTATTTTATTTTAAATTGTGGAGATTTAGGTTGAAGAATGGGACACCAGTTAGCTATGCAGAAACGGAAATCGTGAAGAAGCGTAAATCTTTGCAAGATGATGGTGTATTGTTGGAAGAGGGTTCGAAGCCAGAGGTTTACACCGAAGAGCATGAGAAGCGGTTGGGCAACACTGAGAAGAACTGGATATTATTTGTGGATGGTTATGGCAAGGATGGAAAGAGAATTTATGACCAAGTTAGGGGAAAGACTTGCCATCAATGCAGGTCCGGTGGTTCTCTCAATTGCTGCTGTATTTTTTTGTCTTTCAAATTACAATTTTGGTCTGGTTTTTAGGTAGCTGAAATTTAAGCTTATAATATGTGAAGTTAGAGACTTTGCTCACCAAAATTGCTAATAGTTAATAGGATAATACCGCAAACACATTTTGAATGCCTCCTATCTTTTTTTGATATTGATAAATTTTAGCCTAAGAAAGTTCTAAAACTTTTATTAATATAATGAAAACTAATAAATTAGGAGAGAGCAGATGTATGTCACAACTTGAGAAAACATTAGTCACATATGCTCCATATCCCGATAGGACTAGTCAAGTTATAATTGGGAGTCCTTGTAATTGGTTTTGTAGCCTAGTCAAGTTACATAGTACACATTCTATGTGGGATTCATTAACACACACTCATACAATCAAATCAAAGATGATTCAGAAAATTGGGCAATCACAATATAAGAACAAGGATTTAAACAAGATCAATCAGGAAGGAGAATGGCCTAAGTTTAATAAAATAATAATGCCTATATACTCATGTACAGACAGTGGCTAAAGTAATGGGATGGTGTGGCCTAGTGGAATTATTGCAGACAAGGTGCTGGATGTGGTAGTGGTATTTAGCTCTTTGGAGGGATATGTGGTGGCTGATGCATTAGACTGTTTAGCAATGTGCTGGGGATGACTTTCTAAATGTTGGGCTAGGGAAAGATTGGATTTAATTTAAATTTTTCTTGAAATAGAGTTTACTGTAGATATAGTGTCACCAATGAGGTTATCATTTTTCTTCGTATTAATTCTCTAAAGCAACTTTTGCACCTTTTGTATTACTTGCAAAAGCAAAGTTTACAATCTTTAATAGCGTTTCAAAATTTCAAGTTTGTCAACTAACTTTTTCACTTACGAAAGTGTAATTTATGCTTTATAATAATATAGAAGGTACTTATTTATAATAAAACTCTTTCCCTTCTTACCAAACAAACTAATAATAATAATATAGAAGGTACATTAATTTGTTTTAATGATGGGATGCTTGGCTTTTTATGCTTGGCAAAAATATGCTTTAAAGCTGGAGGACTTGTTTCACTTAGTGTCTGAAGTATCCTTTCTGGCGATAAATCTATTAGTTAGGAGAAACACCAAGAGCAGATAAAATAAAAATAAAATATAGAAAATTTTATTTTATATTATACATCCTTCTTGTAACTTATTTTAGTTTAGTTTAGTTTTTTTTTTTTTAATCCCTATTCGAGTTTTAGGATTTCCTCTTGCATTTTATGTTCTTTTTTTTTTATATGGTTTTTATCAGATTTATATCCTTGGCCTGAAATAGTTGAGTGTAGTTTCAATTATTCTTAAGATGAAATGCGGTTTTACAGGCAGAAAACTCTTGGCTATCGGACTCAGTGTTGCAAATGCAACATGGTCCAAGGGCAGTTCTGTGGAGATTGTTTGTATATGAGGTATGCTCTATTCAACATTCTTTTATGTGCTTAATGCACCATAATTAAATCCTGATAGTATGAAATACGTTTTTATTGTACATGTTTACAATGTTAGAGCCTAATAAGCAATTACTGCATAACACAATCTCTCTATGGCACCTTCCTGCTTATTGTTACCTTTATTTTTGTCTTTGAATGTCTTTGAGCATTGTCAAATCAATTCTGCTAAATTTATCACTTCCTGGCGCTACTTACCAGGTTACCAATTAAGCACCTTTCTGTAATTTGAATTGATAAATCTTCTTCTTCTTCCTTTCTTCTGTTTTTTTTTTTTTTGGTTTCCCCATCTTAGACTCTTTATATGCATTGCTACATGCTCATTCTGCTATGATTATTTTAAGAATGTATATAGGTTTTTTATTATAGGTGTCAAAACAAACCATGCTGAGCATAGGCTGGGGTGTTCACTTGAACCTGATAATGAAACTCAGACAGTACTTGACATGTTTGGGCTTGATAACAAGATAGTTAGCTAGTTAACAAGGCAACTCTCAGCATATGCTGGCAGATTCATTTTTAAGCCCATCTACAACTCCATTCTACTCATAAGCATAGCTAGGTTTGTTGTTGTAATACATACATGGGTTGATTGATGAGCAGTGATTGCTAGAAGAACCTCTCAAATTCTGCTTTTTATTCTTTCCATGTTAAACAATCACCAAGAGATATAATGAAAAATACATTGGAGATCATTTAAGTCTGCTTACTTGAACCCCCAGCCACCCTTCAATCACTTGAGCACTATAAAATTATCCCAATTGTTGTAGATATAGACCCACTTGTGCTCACATGTTTGGCTTGTGTAGACCTACTCGTAAATTTATCCTTCATATTAAGGTCTTCTGATTTCTCAGCACTGTGAAGGGCGTTATTTGCATGCTGTAAATGGAGTCTTTGAGATACCTGATCACTTTGTGTAATGTAAAATCTGATGCCCCAATTTCCCCCCCCCCCCCCCCCCCAACCCATCTTTTTTTTTTTGTTTTCTCTTTCTTTTCTACAGATACGGGGAACATGTACTTGAAGCCCTGCAAAACCCTAATTGGATTTGCCCTCCCTGTCGTGGAATCTGCAACTGCAGTTTGTGCCGGCAAGCTAAAGGATGGCCTCCCACTGGTACTCTTTATAAAAAGGTTATCTTCTCAACCATGCCTTCCCTCCCTCTCTCTCAGTGTTGAATTGGCTAAGCTCAATTTTGTCCGCCCTCCAGATATCAAAATTGGGCTTCAAATCTGTTGCGCACTACCTCATTCAAACTCAACGCTTACAGACAAATTTGGATAAAAATGTTGATGTTACCAAGCAAGTTTCTGCAAAGAGGTCGCTGTCATTCTCAGATGTTGAAGCAGAGTCTGAGGGATCTCTCAAGGTTGATGGTATTCACCTTGGATCATTTAAGTCTCAATCTGAAGCCAAAAGTGAGGATAAGTTTGAGGGTGAGAAACAGACTAGTCCAATTCCAGGTACTAACAATCAAGTTTCTGCTAGGAGGACATTACCCTATTCATATATAGGAGTGCAGTCTGTAAATCTGACTTCTGCAGAGGTTGAAAATGGGGTTGATGATCTCCCTGGGTTAGCAAAGCCTCAAACTGGAAACAGCACAGATGACCAGTTCAAGGGTGAAAAAGAGAAGGAACCTCATTTTACAGACAAAGAACATGGTGATAGAAATAACGATTTGAAAAGTTCCTCAAAGCTAAAAAAGAAGCATGCACTCCCCATTGTACCAAGCCCTGATAGTATTGCTGGAAGATTAAGGCAGAGGCGCAGAATAAGCAATGACTGTGATGATAAGCAATTACCAGGGTTTAGTGAGAAAATTGCAGACATCAAGCAGGATGTATCAGCAAGTGGTGTAGATGAAGAGGAGGAAATGCACTCTAAAGAAAGCGTGGATGATGATAATACTATTGCATCAGAGAGAAGTCCAAAGCATAAGAAGCCTGCTCCTGCTGCTGAACCAAGCCACAGGCACAATGAGTTAGGAATGAATGGGAGAATTTTAGATATTAAGCAGGCTGTAAACAAGTCACCAGCATCAACTGCATCCATTCCTGCCTCACAAAGTATTGCTGGAAGATTGAGGCAGAAGCGCAGAATAAGAAATGGCCATGATGATAAGGGGTTACCAGGGGCTAGTGAGAAAATTGCAGATATCAAGCAGGATGTAACTTTTTCACCAGAAAGCGGTGTAGAGGAAGAGGAGATGCCTTCTAAAGAAAGTGAGGGTGGTGATGATAATATTGAATCAGAGGGAAGTCCAAAGCAGTCTGAAAACAAGTCACCAGCATCATCTGCATTCGTTCCTGCCGCACAATGTATTGCTGGAAGATTGAGGTCTAAATGCAAAACAAACTGAAAATTCCTCTTCTCTTTTGTCCTTTTGCTGAAACTCTCTCTCCAAATTTTCTTCCCTTATTCCTGGAGAGGATTGAGTTCAGTATTTTTGCCTTTTCACATGTGACAGGACGGCCTAAAATTGCAAAAAACAATGTTTTGGTAGGCTGCAGCCGATTTGCAACATTTTGGTTCTGTCCATATTCTACTCTGTCATGATGCAGTAAACATGTAGTTTGTCAACGACTCAGCAGCATCAACTTTTAGATTATCATCTAATTTGAGCAGCATCATTATGTATCTGTAATTCTATTGTTCTTAAATATTTGCTTGGCCTCGTTGTTGCATCACGTAGGCATAACATATATATATATATATATATATATATGATTTACAAATTGCTGTATTACTTGTTACATGTGTGTTAATGAAATAGAACTATAGCCACTGAATAAATTTTAACAAACAGACTATTTTGCCTAAGGCATTGCCATTACTAGAAATCGAAAACAAAACAATAATGTTAATAACACCACCTTAGACATAGAAATGTGCCTAATTTTGCTACTCAGTGTTTATGTCAATAGTCAATATATCCAACAAGACCTCCCTTCTCTCTTTTTTATTTGGGTCAGAATCTCCATGCTGATGAGTGAACATTAGGCCTTTCTGGCCCATTTGTTGAGTGAACTTTAGTGGCTGTTTTTACTTTGCTTTTCCTTACATTCGGCTAAGTATACAGAAAGTAACTATCAGACTCCCCACCTGTTGTAATTACAAACCCAATTTGTACCATGGGCCATAGCCATGGACTTTTAACTCTTTTTTACTCTTGTGGGCTCATCCCTATGGACCTATCTCATCTATCCCTTCGTAAGTGTTCAAAGGAGAAAAGGATGGAGATGGCTGGTCACTAAACTTGGTATCTTCGTCTTTAATAAATTTTCCTTGTTCACCCAAAAAAAAAGAATCAAAAAATCCCAGCCTTTGACCCAAAGGAACAACATCATTACCATTTTTTTTCCAAGTATAAGAAAATTCTACTACTACATGTTCTTATCAAAAAATAAAATTCCATGTCGTTTTAGACAGTGATGTTATGTAGTAGTCATGAAGCAAACCTAAAATGTTTAAGCAGGTGTATCTAGTAGGATAAAAGTCAGCTGGCTTTTCTGTGATTCGTTCCTTGCATATCATTTATCTGATTTTAGGTGACTTATTTTACTATATTATTAGACCACAACAACTTAACAAGATAAAGTGATAAACTCTCAACATTTCTTAAATCCCTAATCCAGGTAATATGATTTATTCCTTCAAGTATAAAATAAAATGATCTATAATTATCAAGGAATTTTACCAACAAAACTGAATAATTGCAACTTTGGTCTTTGGATACTCAATTCTAAAGCGAACTTGACCAAGGCACCCCCATTCAAGCTTCAAGACTTTTTTTTACCATAAACGTAGTAACAAAGACGGATTTCTTGGTGTATATTCCTGTTAGATTGTTGGTTGAGGTTGTTACTCACTGAAAAAAAATACTAATGGAAGTCAAACTTCTGGTGCATAATAACCTAATCCAAAATCATTTTTAGTAGAACTTTGGAAAGAATAAATTGAACACCTTAAAGTAGGCCAACAAGGAAAACCTCTATAGATAGAAACTGCATTGATTACAAAAAAAGATCACCCAACATATTTCTTTTAAAGTTAATGAATTACTAATAGCTACACATTCACCATACACACATACATACATACATATATATATATATATATATATATACTGTCACATAGATTGAAATCGTGTTTTTAAAACATGATTTGAAAGAAGAGTGCATACAAAATGCACAATAGCAAGTATGTAATAAGATTTTTTGTAACTTTAACTAAGTAATAAGTATCTTTGTAATTAATGTTTTTTTATTTAAGTTTATTTTTTTGTTGGTTGTGAGTTTTGCTAGGTTAGGAGTTCTGTAAACTCAGTAACTCTTTCTACTGCTCATTTTGCTGCTAAATTTGATGTTGTTCATGAAGCAAGTTTTTTTTTTTTTTTTGGTTGTTGTTGTAGTATCTGCAATTTGCCTCTTCCTGTTTTGGAAGATTGTAAGCACAATTGTTGTACTGCCTTTGTTTCTGTTTAGCCTTAATGAAATGGCAGTTAAAAAAAAATAATAATAATAATAATTAGTATGACTATGAACATCAACACCATGCCAAGGTAGCATGCGATGCAAAACATGTAGCCTAGTGATTCGAGCAAGGGTAAGTCGGTCCTTTGCGGGGAAAAAAAGGTACCGTTGACTAATCATGGCCCTTGGATGCGGTCCACCCTTGTGAATTGACCAAAGGTAAAAATGTATTACAAAAAAAAAAAGTAGTTGACCAAGCATGATTACACTACATTGGGCTGTCTTTAGATAATTACAACTGGGGCATGATATATGGGGTACTGTGCACGTGCTCCATCATCAAACCACTTCAACCCAATAATCCATCAATTAAAATTTTCAGTCTCTCAGACCAATCTATACCTTAATAATTGATATTAATAAAATAAATAATGATTTTTTTGCAAATATTCTTTTTAGTCCGAAATGATATATAGGATGACTAGCATGTAAGATATACTTCAAGAGTGTATTATTATTATTTTTTAAATTATTAAATTTTATTTTCTTAAATCAGTGGTAGAAGCAATGACATAATCACATGAGTTCATGAAGCTTTAATTACAAATATTATGGTGTTTTGAGTTCACTCTTTCACCTTATATGATTGAGAATGATTTAAAATTAAATATGACATTATCTTCAACAAAATTTTAATGTGACCTTTCAAATTATTGGTGTTAGGGAAATAAAAGGACTGATTACAATTTGTTATTTTTTTTTGGGGGGGGGGGGGGGGGGGGGGGAAGGCCAGAAATGCACAAGGTTCTTAATTTTTTTTTTTTTTTTTTTTTGAGAAGAAGGTTCTTATATAGATTAATAACAAAAGGAAAGAACGAAAATTCACATGATTGTCTACCACTTCCTTTTCTTTTCTTTTTTTTCGTAATCCCTCTCTTTTGGGGGGACCTTATTTGGACTGTAGTCAATACTCAATATTTGATTGGCCTAAATTAAAAAAGTAGACTGTAATATAAGAATAGCTATTGGAGTATTGGTCATTTTGTTTTGTTTTTGAGGCAGCTTCTAGGATTTTGTGCATTTAGTCCGCCTATTGAGGAGACTCAGGAGAGGGAATCCAAGGGCTGTCCCCCATAAATGTGTCCATTTTTAATTGAGATTTAAGAGGAAGGAGCTAAGTGGCTACAAAATTAGAGAGAAACATCTTACGATTAAAGCAGATTCATGATGACAGTTACGATTAAAGTAATTGTTAATAAATTATTTTGTGAAAGTTATGATGACATTTTTATAAAAATAAAAAAAAAATTGTCAAAATATTAAAACAAATGCCATAAAAAAATTTCCGATTAAGTTACAAGTAATTAAGAGAAAAAAAGAAAAAGAAACGAAAGGTTCTTACTTCTTGGTGAGGTCTATTTATATAAGCATCCAAGTATTGTTCGATTATGACAACCCTATTAAAGGGCGTTGGGTGAAGTGTGGGCTCCTTTCTCTAGAGCATGGTAAAATTTAGCATATCCTTTGTACAAATTCAATACACTGTTTAAAAAATACAGACAGGAAAAACAAACTAAAGAGATGTTGATCCGGTACAACCATAATTAGGGAAGAATGTTTTGCTTCATAAATCATAATTATATGGAAGAGAGAATGTACATGGTAAAGACTAAAGAGTAGGGTTGGATAGTCATAGGTCATAGGACTTCATGTGTTCATAAAATCTTTTATCAGGGTAAAAGTTTTTATTGGGTAAGTAGCAAGCACAGTGGTGGAGTGAAACTTTAATTTGAAGGGACAAAACTTATGCAAGTATATGACACACATATTTATTGTGTTCATATATATATATATATATATACACATATATAGTATTTGAAAGTTGAATCTAATTTGAAAACTAAAAATTTACTTATTTGAAATTAAATGATATTTAATGTAAGAAGAAAGGCGGAGTGAGACTTTAATTTGAGGGGACAAAACTTGTACAAGTATATGACACACATATTTATTGTGTTTTATACATATATATATATATATATATATAGTATTTACAAGTTGAGTCTAATTTGAAAACTAAAAATTTACTCATTTGAAGTTAAATGATATTTTAATGTAAGAAGAAAACTCATACAAAAACAACATAGTGTGTGTGGCTTCAATAAATTTCTGTTGTTTTTGTTACCATAACCATATACTATGAATATTTATGTTTTTAAAACTTCTATTAAGAAAGAGTTTAGCTTGAAAGCAATGTTAGACACTAGAGTAGAGCTTGTTGTTTAACTCCATACTTTGTTGTTTATAAACAAATATTTATGAAGGAGAATAAATTATTACAAAAAGAATTTGATATCCTATTATAATTTATTTTAATAATATTTTTTTCTGTTAAAGATTCTTTTGATAAAATATGTTTTTTTATTTTTTTTTAAAAATAAAATTTGACATATAACATTGATAATCTCTATATATAATTGGAATCGAACACTTAATTACTAATTTTTATTATTTTCAAAATTCCCATAAAATATACTTTATATTACTCATGGCACATGGAATATTATAAAAAAGACTATTAACTAAATTCAAATTATATCACAAACTCAAACATGCCATGCCCGGCAAAATCCATCCACCACTAAAATTTCAATTACGTTATATATGTCTTATATAGTTTCAAAATCATTTTCATTTGTCTTAATATCTTTCGAGGCCAAAGCATAAAAAAATAATAAACAAAAACTCACCATTTAAAATGACAATTATATAGTATAAACAAAATTTTGTTGTTATATACTTATATCTTATATGCCATCTAATTCCAAAACCATACAAATAAAAAGGGCCTTGAAAAGAAAAAAAAACACAGAGATTAGTTTTGAGAATAAAAAAAGAATAATAAATTGATGACCATGAAAAAAACAAATTATTTGATACGAATATAGCGTGTTTTATTCAACTCTATCAATTACCAAGCATTATGCTTTATTCACCTAAACTTTACTATTATTTTTTTTAAAGATGATTTTTATAACATAATTGGTTTCTCGTTCTTTTAGTTGTATCAACACCTAAATATACAGACATACTTAGCCTCCACTTTCTTTATTTTTTTAAAAATTATTTTATATCTAAAAATAGTAAACTAATTAGGAAAAATAAAGAAAACGATAAATTTCAGTAAACCCTCTTGAGGTTTAGACTAATACCAATTAAGTACAAGACTTTTAAAAAATGACCAATTTGGTCCTTAAAAGACAATTTTATCCCTAACTTCATTTAGCACCATTCACTCTTCTCTTTCTCATCTCAGACCATCTCTTCTATTCACTATGATTACACTAACATGGGCATGGATTTGAGCACAAATCACATTACACAAATGCACCATCTCATAGAACACAAACATACACACATAGCCATACAAATTTCAAAACCTGAAACCCCTAAAATCATTCCAGATTACCAATCATACATAGATTCATATGCGCACAAACTAATAAAATCACCATATTAGAGACATTTTGAGACAAACCCTAAATCAAAAAATGTCAGTTCTCTCTTACTTACTTGCCTATGGTAAGTAAGTAAGAAGTAAAAGAAGACGAGGAAAGTAAGCATGCACCACATGAGCTGAGCTGGGTAGGTAAGTAAACCTCTATTTTTGTTTCTTCTCTTTATCAGTTTCTCCCAAACTAATTTGTAATAGTCTTTAGGTCTTGCATCTTGTATTGTTCCCATGCTCGAAAAGCTTCTTAGGGTTGGCATGAATATTGCCATGGCACTGATTTGAGAAGAGAGTGGAAGATGGTAGTAGAAAAAATGGTTTTCGACCATGAAAGAGGGAGTCTTCAGCCACCCTGGGTATGGGTGAGAGAGAGAGGGAGCCGCCGTGGGTGTGGGTGAGAGAAAGAGAGAGAGGGAGCCAGAGTTCTAAGAAAGAGAGAAGGGTTTGGCTAGTTAGGGATAAAATTGTTTTTTAAGGACCAAGTTGATTGTTTTTTAAAAGTCTTGAACTTAATTGGTATTAGTCCAAATCTTAGGGGGGTTTAATGGAATTTACCCTAAAGAAAATGAAAAAAAAAAAAATCAACCTCAAGGTTTCAGCGTTTTTTAGTTAAGAAAACAGAATCATTAAGGGGCTGTTTGGTTTTAAAAAAGTCCTTACTCATCACTCATCACTTAATTTTCATCACTCATCACTCAATTTTCATTGCTCATCGCTCATCACTCATCACTCATCACTCATCACTCATCACTCATCACTTAAAATACCTCAACTCCCTAAAGGTCACACGTTTGGCACGCTGTTTCCAACTTCTCACAACTCAATTTTTTGTACTTTCTGTGGGACCCATACCTGAGCAACATGTCAGTGAATTCTGTTAGTCTACCTGCCTCACACTCGTTTCACTTCATTTTCTTCATTGCTCATTTCATTTTGCCACCACCACAGTCGTAATGCCAAAGTGCAACCAAAGAACCTCGCAAAGGAACCCACCATAGTCACAGTGCCACTATTTCTCCCAAAATTTTTCCTTCAGCCCTGTTTCTCCCAAAACCCTCAAAGAACCTAGCAAAGGAAATCCACCTCTGACCTCACCCAATGCCAATCTCCACCGTCCCAAAATTTTTTTTTTCAAGCTGATTTTGATTGAATTTAAGTGGGTCTGATCTTGATTGAATTAAACTTAGATTTTTAAGTTTAATTTTTGTGGGTTTTGTTAGTTTTTGTTTGTTGCCGAATCTTAGTCCTTCACCCCAGTCACGCCAACCAATCCGACGATGTCGTCTAACCCAAACTTAGCCACTGCTAAGATCGGCAATGACACGGAGAAGAAAGGTGCGAAAGGGAGCCACCTACGAGCGTCACCCATTTACATTGGACAATATCGCCGTGGTCGTCACCCACCTGCGTTGGATGATCTTGCTGTGCTCATGGTAATAGTTAAGGTCTTGCAGTGGTCATCACCGGTCTGAGCTATGGCTGCCTTTGGGTTGGATGATCTCGTTGGCTTGGTTGGCATGACTGGAGATGAAGGATGAAGAACAAAGAAGGCAGATTGGAGAAGAAAGGTAAGAGAGATGCTTTTGGGTGATTTTGCTTTGTTGCTTTTTGGTGTGAAGGGGAGGGCACTGTGCTTAGCCGTTAGGTGGAGTGTTGGTGTGGGAAAAGTTCTGAATTGGATTTGGCAAGTCTCTGCTGTGGGCCCTGTGTTGTGATGAAAATTACCAAAATGCCACCATTACTCTGTTTTCATAACTCAAAAACACCTAAAACTTGTTTTCAGTTTCTATAACTCATTACTCAATTTGGTGAGAATTGAGTGATGAAAACAAAACTTGAAAACAAATCCAAACAAGCTTTCTCTCTGTGGGTCTCACCATTTTTAAGTGATGAGTGATGAAAACAGAGTGATGAGTGATGGAAACACCAAAATCCAAACAGCACCTAAATATCATCGTTTCCATTTATAAAAAAATATAAAATAAAAATTGAAAGAGAAAGACGATCTCAAGGTGCTGATGGACCATTAGAGTAGCGGTTTTTTTTTTTTTTTTTTTGAGAATACGAGAAGCGCTATTTAATTTATAGAATTTATTAAGAAATTCCCCCCACCCCCCAAGCTATTTTATTTTTTTTTACTTTGTACTTCAGTCGGTGAAATGAACATTAATGAGAACTCAGCTAGAAATTTGGGTTTTGGCATGAAATTAGTTGTATTATAATTACCTAGCAATGGCAAGAAAAGTGGTTGACAATATGTATATTTCTTTTAGTTTTATGTATGGTTTGGTATTTTTTACAAAGACATTTGTTAGATTCTTTAAACTAAAAGTTTAAGTTATTATGTGGTTATAGATATTCATGCAGATTTTTATTTGGAGCTAAATAGTATCTCCATAAAAAAAGACAACGGAAAAAACAAGAAACAAATACAAAAAAACAAATACAAAGAAAATCTAGACGTCAAAGCAGACTTTCAGGCCAAAATTGAGAATTAAGCCCATTTTTCCAACTATATAGTTAGTAGGCATTATTTCAAAAGTATATATGTTACTAACATCTTGAGTCTTAAAGACCAAGGGAGTCAATCTCGTACCGGAGGCTGTACCTAGGGATGGCAATTTTTGTCCGACTCGAAGATACCCGGCCTGGCTCGGCCCTAATGGTTCGGGTTTTACCCAGTTCAATTAAAAATAGGGTCGGGTCCAGGTTTTTACAAAAACCCCGCCCGAACCCGGACCCGGCCCGACTCGGTTAATATATATGTATAGTTACTAAAATACCCTAATATGTATATATATATATATATGGTTATAACCCAACCCTACCTCACCTCACACTCACATTCTCTTCAGCAGTTCAGCCGCCTCTCATCTCTCTCTTTTCGCTCACCACTCTTCAGCTCACCATTCTTGCACGCAGCACACTTACTCACAATCTCACCGGCGCCGTAGCACTCCAGCGCCTTAAGCCCTTCGCCCCTCCCTCAAGTGATCAAGCTTCAAGCCCCACGGCCCCCACGCAACTGACGCGAGACCTCCCTTAAGCAACCAAGAAAATCCTCGCACAAGCCCAGCCACAATCAAGCATCAAGCACCACGAAAAATTGGACCGAGTTCTTCATTTTTTATTTTGGGTTTTTGTTTTTTTGTTTTTTTTGGGTTCATGTCCTCTCTCAAATCTGAGTTTGTGTTTGTGATTTTGTGAATCTATGTTTGTGAATCTACGTTTGAAAGGGAAACTCTTTTTTTTTTTTTTTTTTTGGGTTCATGTCCTCTCTCAAATCTAAGTTTGTGTTTGTGATTCTATGAATCTATGTTTCTGAATCTGTGTTTGAAAGGGAAACTTTTTTTTTTTTTTTTGGGTTCATGTCCTCTCTCAAATCTGAGTTTGTGTTTGTGATACTTTGAATCTATGTTTGTGAATCTGTGTTTGAAAGCGAAACTTTTTTTTTTTTTTTTTTTTTAAGATTGTTTTGCAATGGATGCCCTGAAGTGGCTGTCGGAGCCCACGGGGCCCGACGGGCCGAGTTTAGGGCTAAAAAAAAGACCTGTTTATTAAACGGGCCGAGTATGGGTAATAGGGGAAGACCCGCGGGTCGAGTCCGGGCATCCAAAAACCCGCCCCGAACCCGACCCGTTGCCATTGCTAGCTGTACCAGTTTGACCAGTGGAACGATATATTTTGGTACCAATCAATACTGGTGTACTGTTTCAGGTTTACCGTTATTTTATATATATATATATATATTTATATATATACACGTATGTGTGTGTATATATATGTATTATAATAAATATAAAAGTTTACCATAAAACATTTCCCCAATTCAGAACAAATTATTCATGGTTTTAGACTTTAACATCAATTAAAAGAAGAAAAAAAAACATAATATAAAAAATAGAAAGCTTAATTGTTCATTGCATATTAAGAAAATAGATAATAATAATAAGTTAATGTAAATAAGTTACCATTCTGCTCTAACAAAAATTCAAAAATTACAAAACTAAAAAAAAAAAAAAATTTATGTACCGGCCGGTACGCCCAATATTGTCCGAAATTGGCCGGTACGGTCGATATTTAAACCAGTACAAAACGTTGACGTTTCGTTACTGGTATACACACTGGTACGGCCGGTATCGGTATGGTATTGACTACCTTGTTAAAGACTCGATTTTGGGCCTATAAGCCAAGTCTCAAAGACTCGGTTTTCATATTTGGATCAGATTTGAACTAGCCCGATTCCACATGGCGTCTACCTGGAAATCGAGTTTCTAAGACTCGATTTGTATTTATATTGAAAATCGAGTCTTAGAGACTCGATTTGTATCTGTAAAACGTTCACACTGAAAAGATTTTCACAAGTGTTGGAGTATAAAACACAAACACAGAACAGCCACTATCAACCCATAAATTTGAGCATTAACCCAACAACTCAGCATAAATCCAACCAAATCCACCCCTAACAACCACCTAAAATCCAGATTAAAAAAATAAAAACCCTAAAACCCATCATTCAACAGCCACATTGCCGACTTCAAAAGCCCGTGGTGTACGTACTTGCCGTCAAACATTTGCTTCCCCAGCCGATTATCTAAGAGAGTCTTGTAATCGCTCTCTTTGGCCAAGTTGAGGCCTCGAATTGCCAACATGATTTAGTAGTGCTCTTGGTCGCAGTAGATTAGGTACGGCAGTGCGTGGCCCGAGGGCTCCCACTACGGGTTTCAGAGGTCCGATTCGTAAACGACAAGGATTATCTGACAGATACGTGGGATGAGGTCGAACTCGTTGGGCGGTGCTGTCGGCCACGTGGTCCAAAAACCCACAACCCTAAAAGTCGGATTGGAACTTGAGAGAAACCCATTGTCATGAAGGCCGATCGGCCATGGAGGCTTCACCAAAAGAGAGAAAACTAGAGAGAGAGAGAGATGCAGGCTTAAAACAGATGAAGGCTGAAGATGCAGGCTTAAAACATTTTAAGGGTCAGCTTATAAATCAAGTCTTAGAGATTCGATTTCCAGGTGGACGCCACGTGGAAGAAACGCCAAATTAGAAAATTGAAATCGAGTTTTTGAGACTCAATTTATAAGCTCAAAATCGAGTCTTTTAGACTCGAGATATTAGTAAAAAAATATAGTTTTGTAACAGTGCCTACTAATTATATTGTTTGGAAAACAGTGTTAATTCCTAATTTCGGCCCAGGCTTTCATAAAGTAACAGAACAAATAATTAAAATTAGACTCTGCAACCGATATAAAAAGCTAAAATTGTTTGGTATAGAATCTAATTAGTATATAAATATATATATATCAAAATTTAAAACTAATGAACATAGAAGTTTTCAGTAATTTTTATTTTCTCGAGGATGCATAGAAGAGGGTGTAGTTCACCAAATGTACTGAAAAATTTATCTCTCGAGGTGTGAATGTTGAAGAGTACAAAAGTTCCAAAATCCATGATATGATTAGATCTAATCAAATACTTTTGTTACTATAGATTCTTTCTTACTCCACTTGATGCCTGATTGCTAAGGAATTGGATTAGTCAATTGATTTTTGTTGCAATTTAGTTAAATATAGAAATAAGGCCGAGACCAAAAGCTGGGATTCAGCAAAAACTGCAAGATTTTGGAAGCGTGCAAGTGCACCATATTAAGCAGGAGGGCAATCGTCCAGCACACATCTTGGCTCAGCATGTCAAAGATATTTTTGGTTATGTAACTTGGATAAAGGAAAATCCTAGTATAATTGAGTCTTCTTTGGCTTCATAAGATTTATTGTTTTTATCTTCTTCTTAATGAAAGTTACATCATTCTTATAAAAAAAAAAAAACATAACAATTTTGTACTTCGTGAAGTTTCTAACAAAAATGTTCAAAATTCAAATCTCCTCCTCATTGTAATTATTAAATTATCCACAAAAAAAAGGGGGCATCTAAAATATTTCAAGAGTACAATAATAACATACTTACTCATCTCAAATAATATGTAATTCTACTAATTAAATTCATGATGAGACCTAGAAGTAGAGCTACATGTTAGGGTGGGAGGGCCATGGCCTTGAAAATATCATTATAGTATATAAAAATATTTAATATTTTAATAATTAGCCTCCAAAAATGGCCCTCCCCCCCCCCCCAAAAAAAAGAGTCAGTCTAACAATGTTCTTAAAAAAATTGTCCAATTGGTCTAGTAGTTATAAAAAATGTATTGTTTCTCAATTTTTTTTTAATTGTAAAATGTGTTCTTGTACCTCTTAAAAGTTTTGAGTTATTCATGTTTTTGAAAACTTCATTAGTTCAATTGAAAATTTTTTATTCCCAATGGTAGACAATTTGGTAACTTATATTGAAAATGAAAATTTTAAGGATTTCACTATAGAAGATGATGAAAGATGAATATAATTTTATGACACATTTAACTTTAAGGATTTCAGTGTATTAACTATGTGTGTGTGTAGGTATATGTGTTTGTGTATGTGTATGTGTATGTGTATGTGTATGGAAGTTCGTATAAACTAACACAAATTGGCCTCCCAAACAAAAATTTATGGCTCCACCCCTGGTGAGACCTTATTATTAATGTGGGAGGAAAGATTACCTACTAAGTTTATAATTTTCCCATTTACAACTACAAAACAAATGTGGAAGGAAAGATGTGCACATATTATGACATCAGAAAACTACAAAATTGAGTTTGATATCACCAAAAGGAGGGCCATCCTTAACAACCTGTCGATGTCTGGTTAATTTCAAGATAAATAATGGAGAACTAGGCTTAATAATCTTTTATTAATTTCTTAAAGGTGTTGACTACGTTGTCTTCTTTCCTAATAATGGACTAAAATAATGTTATTTAAAATTTAAAATTGCTAAAAAGAAAAAGAAAAGTAAAACTAAAACAATTCAACTATCACATGTGCCATGCTTATTGTATATAAGGTTTTCCCTTTCTAATCTGTTGTCTTAATTTTATTTTATATATATATATATATATATATAAAGATTTAAAAAGATAATCATAGTGTTGACAATGGCCGAGGAGGATAACCTAGAAGCACACAGCAGTTCTAGTCACATGCATGAGCAAAGTGCGCTTGTTAATCTCAACTCTATTTATTAATTTATCATAATTTTTTATTTTAATAGTAAAATTTTGGGTTGAAGACTTCGTGTTTACATCATGTTATTCAATGTCTACAAGTTGTACTGTACACTGTTGCTATTTGACTTATTATAAGTACATTAAAATTCTTAACATAGTTTATTCTGAGTAAAATTATATTCAGAATTTGTTTAAATTATCAATTATCGAAATTTTTAAGAAATTTAAGAGAAGTTTTATTAAATATCTTTAAGTTATAGTCTAACGTTCCCATATAAGTATAACACATACAAAACCATGAATAGGATTCCTTTTTCTTTTTTAATGGTTTATCAAGATATAACATGCCTTCCTATCAATAGTAATAATAAAAAAGATATAACATGCCCCATTCAATCAAAACTATCTCTTAAAACACTAAAATAGTTCTAAATAGAAGATAAAAATAATGGCATGTTTGGAAGTTTACAGAGAGAGGAAAGTAGAAGGGAGGAGAGTAGAGGAGAATGATTATCCTTCACCTTGTTTGGATGTTTTTAAAATTAGTAAGAAGGAACGGAGTAATTAGCCCTTCCTCTTGTTTGGATCTTTTAAAAATTAGGATGAAAAATAAATGAAATGATTTAAATAGACAAATTTACCCCTATTTGAAAAAAGACTTGCAACATTGGTCTACGATTAATTTGTTAGATTAAATAATTATTTAATCAACATTCTCATTTCATCAAATACCACTAATAAAAATATAAAACTACTATATTAACTATTATAAAATAATTTTTATTACCTCAAAAAAAATTATAATAAAAATAAAAATCCTTCATAAATTTCAACAGTATCCTTGCATTTCTCAGCAACCAAACAAAAAGCCAGCTCCACCTCAGTCTATTATATGACTGCCAAAAAGTAAAATTAGAATTCAAAATTTTGTTGAGCAACCAAACAAACACCAAGAACCAGCAGACCCACCAGGAAACAAAGACCATGAGAGAGAGAGAGAGAGTCTTCGCTCGAATGCTTTCAACAGAACCATTCCTCGCTCTCACTCCAAATGCACGCTCCTACGCTCCATGTTCTTGCAGTACAACTTGCTCATCGGAATTATCCCGCTGGAGATCGGGAATCTCACTGGTTTGAAAATCCTCAACCTCGCGCAAAACCATCTCTCCAACGAACTTCCTATCGGCCTCAGCTACCTTGATCTTTCATCGAACGCCTTCTCCGGTGTGATTTCGAGGAGTGTCGCGAACTTGACTAAGCTTCAGCTCATCAACCTCTCGTACAACCAGTTCTTCGGTGAGATTCTGATGAGCTTTGGAGAGTTTCAACAACTTTAGTACCTCAAAATTTTCTAATTTTTTATTATTTATTTTTTTCATTTTCGTGGTCTTTCAATGGTTTTAGCCAAAATGACATGGTTTTTTGGCTTCAATGTCAGTGAAATAGTGAGATTCAAAATTTTTTTTTTGTTCACCTTAAATTTTCTCAAGAAACAAATAAAGATTATTTATATAATTGGTTTGTAATTTTATTAATTTAGAAAGAGTAAATTAGGAAATTTATTTAGTCAATAATTTATCTATTTTACTCTCTCTCCAAATCTCTCCAATTTAGAAGAATTAAAAATGAGAGGTTAGAGATAGTTGAAACCCCTCTAAATTCCTCCTCCTCTTTCCTTAAAAAACTTTCAAACAAGGTAATTAAATTACTCTCTCTCTCTCTCTTTACTCTACTCTCCCTCCTTTTTTAGACTTCCATATAGGCCATAAAAGTCAACATTAGTCCTTAAAGGCGAATGTAATATAATATTTTTAAAAAATATTATAATTCGATTGTTACAACATTTGAATGGCAAGGAATCGAATCTTAGTTCTCATTATAAAAAAGACTAAGCAGTATTATTGAGATACAATAACTTTGGCTAATTTTAAAAAAAAAATTTAAAATACACATTATAAGCACTAGGCAATACAGGGAAAACATTTTATTTGGAAAAGAGCTCTATTTTAATTAGAAAAGATATTAATTTGGGGGTATAATTGTCACTTAAAAAAATATAGAACTTTTATAGACCATAAAAAAGGGTAAAATGAATTCCACTATCTCCACGAAAAAGAAGTTTTGTAGGAATTGAGATCTTGCAGAGTTCTTAGGCTAACTCAATAATAGAGTTCCTAAAATCTTATCTATTTATTTTGAAATAAGTGGATTAGATTTTATCACATCATTAATATTAATAAAAAAGACATTGACTATCATCATTTTGATATTTCATAATATATAAAAAGCGGCTATGTCGTTACAGTGTTTCGGCACTGTACACCTAGTGTGTTTTCACTGTGCAACACTGTAGTGGCAATAGTGCTTTGATGTTGTGAGTTTTTTTTTTTTTTTTTTTTCAACTCTTTTGTTTGTTCAACTGGCACTGTAGCTACAGTGCCTAAAGTTTTTTTTTTTTTTTTTTTTTTTTTTTTTTTTTTTTTTTTTTTTACTTTTGAATGTTAACATAAGCTGACATTTATATTATTATACTGACACAGCAAATTTCACAATATTTTCACAATTATTGACGTGTCAATTTCTTACAAGTCAAAATAAAATAATAAAATATGATACTATAGCCAACTACAACTGAAAATAAATATTTAAAAAAAAATGTTACAACACTTATTGTTATCATAATATTTTCACAATTGTTGAGATCTCAATTTCTTATAGATCAAATAAAAAAAAATGCTAAGTCCACAACATTTTAACATTAATTTCTACAATGCCTAAAGTTTTTTTTTTTTTCCAATAATCGGTTTGTGTTTTTTTTTCTTTTAAATATTTATATAAACTGGCATATATATTGTTATATTGACACAACAAATTTCACAATATTTTCACAATTATTGAGGTATTAATTTTTTACAAATCGAAATAAAAAAAATAAAATATAAGACTGTGACTAACCACAATTGAAAATAAATGTTTTGAGAAAATGTTACAACACTTATTATTATCACAATATTTTCACAATTGTTGAAATCTCAGTTTCTTATATATCAAATAAAAAAATGATAAATCCACAACATTTTAACATTAATTTCACAACAAATCATAGGTAAACTATTATTGATGGATAGCACTGAAGCTATAGTGCTTTTGGTTTATTCAGCTACAGTGCCTAAAGTTTTTTTTTTTTTTTTCCAGTAATCGGTTTGTGTTTTTTTTTTCTTTGAAATATTTATGTAAACTGGCATATATATTATTACACTGATACAACAAATTTCATAATATTTTCACAATTATTGACGTGTCAATTTCTTACAAGTCGAAATAAAATAATAAAATATAAGACTGCGACTAACCACATCTGAAAATAACTGTTTTGAGAAAATGTTACAACACTTATTATTATCATAATATTTTCACAATTGTTTAGATCTCAGTTTCTTATAGATCAAATAAAAAATTGCTAAGTCCACAGCATTTTAACATTAATTTTTACCGTCCCTGAAGTTTTTTTTTTCTCAGTAATTGGTTTGTGTTTTTTTTTTTTCTTTTAAATATTTATGTATGCTGACATATATATTGTTATACCGACACAACAAATTTCATAATATTTTTACAAATATTGAAGTATCAATTTCTTACAAGTCGAAATTGTTAGGTTCTAAGAATTAGGAACTAATGTATTAGAACTTCAATTTGTATGTTGGCAAACCATGATCAAAACAATGTTTAGTCTTGTACTAGACTTGCTCAAAGTATGACGTTTATGTAAAGTTGAAATCGAGTTTACTGCAGAAGTAACTGTTAACTTTCTGCCTGACTCGATCGATCGAGAATTAGGCTCGATCAATCGAAAATCGGGCAGATCGTTTTTCTGCAGAAAATTCCAACTCAGCCCAAGCCCATTTAATGTATAGGGTTTTATGTTTTGCCCTAAGTATAAAAAGAAAAACCCTAGCCACGTTTTTAGAGTTCTGAATGCTGTGTTTGTGAATCTCATTGTGAGATCTATAGGTGTTTACCTTCACATACACTTAGGGTTTACAAACTTGAGATTCATGTCAAGAGTTGTGTAAATCAATACAGTTGCAGAATCAAAAGAGTATAAAGATATACAAGCAGGTGCGCTTGTGATTTGCTGAAGAATTCAAGGAAAGAAGGAGTTCGTGGATCTCGGAGCTATCATGGGGTCGTGGTAGTAAGTTTCCTACACTTGGGTAGCAATAGGATGTTAGTGGTCTAAGTCTTATTGTGTAAACTTCGATTCTTTCATAGTGGATTCAGTTTACCTTGAGGATAGCTATGTTAAATCCTCCCCAAGTTTTTTACCGGTTTGGTTTTCCTGGGTCATCATATCTTTGTGTTCTTTATTTTCCGCTGCTACTTGATATGATTGTTTTGTTTTAACCTAGATCTGAATAATAAACCTAAGTATTCACTTGGTTAATTAATTAGGATAAACAATCTAGTTTATAGGGGTCTAAACGAACTTACAAGTGGTATCAGAGCGGGTAGCTTTTGTGTTTGATCCTTTGATCTTTTGAGCTGATCCTTGACCCCTGTTGTCATGGAACACGGACACTCTCTTGTTGTTCCACCTCACTTTGATGGAAACAACTATGCTTATTGGAAAGTAAGGATGAAAGCATTCCTGAAATCCATTGATGAGAGAGTTTGGAATTCCGTTGAGTACGGATGGGAGAAGCCCACTACTCCTGTGAGTGAGTGGCAAACTTCTCAAAAGGAGACAGCCGCTTTCAATAGCAAAGCTATGAATGCTATTTTTAATGTTGTCTCAATGGAGGAATTTAAGAGAATCTCTAATGTTGAGGTTACTCATACTGCTTGGAAAATCCTCCAGACTGTGCATGAAGGCACGAAGGCAGTTAAGATTAATAAGTTGCAGCAATTAATCTCTAGATTTGAAAGCATTAGAATGAATGATGATGTATCTTTTGATGAATTCTATGCTAAATTGAATGATATTGTTAATTCTGCTTATAATTTGGGTGAAATCTATGATCAACCTAAAATTGTTAGGAAGATTCTTAGATCTTTGACTGAGGATTTTAGACCGAAAGTGACTGCCATCACTGAAAGCAAGGATGTGGACTCCATTCCTGTTGATGAACTTGTAGGATCTCTTCAGTCCTATGAGTTAGACCTCCCTAAGACTAACAAATCCAAGTCAATGACTCTTAAGTCTGTTGATGATGTTGAGGATGATGGATTTGATGATGAACTCTCTGCTACAGAGATTGCCTATCTTGCCAAGAACTTTAGAAACTTTCTTAGGAACAATAACAGAAGGGCAAGAGGCAAGAACACTGTTGAACCTAGAAATTTTAGGAGGAATGATCCCACTAAGGTTAATAACACTGAGAAACCTAAGAAGAAAGTAGGTCAGCTTTCTAATAATTCTTTAGGACAACAATGTTATGGTTGTCAAGGGTATGGTCATTTGAAATCTGAATGTCCTACATACTTGAGGTCTAAGGGTAAGGCTATGGCTGTAACCCTTAGTGATAATGAAGTTTCTGACAATGAATCCGCTAATGATGAGGATGGAAACTTCATTGCTTTCACTGCTACTACTGTAGTTAATGAAAGCATGTCTGTTGAAGAGAACCCTTCTGATGGGGAACTCTTTGAGGATGCAGATTTACAGGAAGCCTATAATAAACTTTGCAAAGTTGCTGCAAAGGATGCCATGAATGTTGATTTAGGCTTGAAGAAAATTGCATCTTTAGAACTTGAAAAGAAAATTTACTTGTGAAATTGTTTGATGCAAATAAGCTTTTGAATAATGTGAAAACTGAGAACATGCTGTTACTTGATAAAATTAAATGTTTGGAACTTGATTTATCTGTTGCTAGAGAACAAACTAATAGGTCTGCAAGCTCCAAACTTGATCACATGCTGAGTATTCAAAAGTCTCCTTTTGATAAAACTGGTTTAGGTTTTGTGGATAGTATCTCTGTGCCTGAACCTTCTTCCACTAAATTTGTCTCGTCTTCTGAACCTTCTAAGAGTGAGATTGTCAAACCCTTTGTGATTGAACCTGTCAAACCTATAGATGTTACCCCACCTAGAAAGATTAGGGTTAATCTTCAAGCTTCTCATTCTAGAGCTTCTACTTCTACTAAGGGCAAGTTGCATGATAAGCCTGCATGGGTTTGTCATTTTTGTGGAAAATCTGGACACATTCGTCCAAATTGTTTTAAATTGCAAGCTGCGAAGCGAGCAAATAAACCTAAAGTACTTGTGCCTCAAGCACATGATCCTATGGTACTTATTGGTGAATTGGTAAAGGTGTTAAACCTTTATTCCAATCTTGGAGTTGCTCAGAATTCTAATGTGAATCATAACTCCAAAGCAAGAGTTGCATCTAAAATTTTTGGATGCATAAGGCTCAATCAAATTGAGTCTGTCTGACATGGTCCTTGTGCTTCATTGCTCTATCTTTGGTGACCTCTGTTTCTAGGAGTTGCATTACATTCATGCATTTCATTCTAGGATGTTTGTTTCTTTTATATATATATAAAAAAAAAAGGTTTCTTTTTGCAAATTGTGTTTTTGCTATTTTTTCTTGAATTTGAAGACAAGGTGGGTCAATCAAATTTTACATATCATATGTATATACCTTGTTTAGCTTTGATGCACTATTCTTTTTGCACTTTACTAGCTAAAATTTTGTGGTGCATGTTGTGTGGGAAGATGCTATATTTGTTGATCACATGCTCTTAATTTTGAAGTCGTATGTCTTTGATTGTCGGACTTGAACTTTTTGAAAAAGGCATAAATAACTATCTCACCACTGTTTATTAGCCAATCATGAACACCTTAGTGCATATCGTAAGATTTTGTGCTCGAGAAAGTATAGCACATGCACAAAAAGAACATAAGGTGTAGCCTCTAACTAAAATTGGTGTGTACATTATTGGGCTATAATAATTTCACATAATTCATAAAAATGATGTGTACATTATCCCGGCTTTTATTAAGTTTCTAATCAATTAAATTGAATAATGAGGCAAATCAAGAAACTTACATGATTGCAAGCTTTTATTCTAGGAGATGTGAGAGTTATATGATGTAACTCTTTAAGGAATAGTCTCTTTCAAATTCATGTGATGGATTTTGTAGAAATTGTGATTGATCTTTATGTGCATATCCCCTCACATGTTTCTCAAGCTTATGCTAGTTGCACACACTACACAAGTTATTCTTTGCTAAACTGTGTACATGTTATTGTGTGTTCTTTGGTCTGACCAACCAAGTTTGAGAATTTTTGGAAATTGATGCAGAACATGTTTGCTTGTTTGAGTTTTTTTTTTTTGGGTATTGAAAGAAAATTTTGCTTTGAGAAATCTGGGTTGAATTCATGTGTTTTTGGAAAACATTTCATCTCATACTCATGCATCTTTCTCATAAAATCTGATGCTTTGAAAAGTGACTGCACTGAAATTGGTGTATTTTTCAAAAAATTAATTTTTGCAGAATTTCGATCGATCGAAACTGATTTTCGACCGATCGAAAATGTTTCAAAATCAATGGAAAAGTTTCTGGTTGACTTGATCGATCCAAGCTGAATTTGGATCAATCGAAGCTGTTTTCGACCGATCGAATGTAATTTTCGATCGATCGAAAATCGGGATGATTGTTTTTAAAAAGAAGTTTTCTACGTGATTTCTTTACTCTTTTAAAAACTTTTCAAACTCTTTTTGTCTCCTACCAACTGGTCAAAGCCATTTTTGCTGGATTTGTCGTTTTCTTCCGATCTTTTTGCATAATCTCTCTCTCCCAAGGCCAGTAAGACCTTTTTGCCCCTCTCTTTGCATTTATTTTCAAGTTTCATGCATTTTTTCATGCATTTTTTGGGTTATTTTCGTAATTTTTATTTTGGAAAATTTGGAATTGATTTTGAGTGTTTCTTTCTCAAATTTTTCATGGGTTTTTATGGGGACACTATACACGAGCACTACAAGTGGTTTAATTCGATTATTTTGGTGTTTTGTGAAAATTTTGAATTTCTAGGGCTTGAAATTGGGGATTTTGGGGTTTTTGTTCAATTTAATGTAAATTGATAAAATTGGCTTGTTAGATTGATTAATTTGATCATTATATTGTGTCAATTAACTATTGTGTTGATCAATTTATCAATTAGTTGTGTTTTGAAAACTTAGGTTTTTCAAATTGGGTATTTTTGATAAAAATTACTTGCTTAAGCCAATTTTGTTAATTTGGATTATATTTGAACTTGTTACTGCATTAGTTCATGCATCATTTGCATATCTTGTTCATGCATCATATAGAATTGTTATTTCTATATTTTGTGCTGTGCTAACTTGCAGTCTGCCCTTGGTTTTTTGGTTTTGGCTCCTCTCTTTCTGTGTCTCTCTTTATTCCTTAGCACTATGCCTAGGAAAACTAGAGCCCATAGGACTTCTGACCCTTCACCTTCTTTTGATACTGAGCGGTTCCCTAGTGAGAAAAACCAAGAGACCTATGAGACCCTGAACCTTAGGCGTCATATCTGGGCTGAGCGTAGGGTCATACTAGATGAGGTAGATCCTGAGGTGCGACGTAACTTTGAGCGTCGGGGTTGGTTATCTTTGCTCGAGTATGAGCATTCTCCTCCTCCTGCCACCCTGATTAGAGAATTCTATTCAAACCTCTCTATCCACATCTATGATACCAACACCTTGGTTAAGGTTTGGTTACGAGGTGTAGAGTATCGCATTACCCCTAAGGTTGTGTCGGATGCTCTTGGGGTGCCCATTGTTGACCATCCCGTTTTTCCTTATGAGGAGTCTCCACCTCTTGATGACGTGCTGTCATACATCACTGGGTCTTCTATCTAGTGGGATTTTGATCCTCGGATCACTTCTGCTGAGCTTTCCGAGCTTCACTATCTTTTATTTAGGATAGCGTGTCATTCTTTGTGGCCTATTTCTCATGTCCACACCATCCCTCTTGAGCGATGTGTGTTTTTGTATGCCCTTGTTACAGATGCTCCTATCAGTTTTCCTCATTTGTTCCTTCGTTCTTTGAACGAGGTTCATCGGTCTAGCTCTACGGCTCATGAGTTATTCTTTCCCGTTTTTATTCATCGGATTCTCCTATTTCTTGGTTTAGGTGATTTTCCTGCGTCTGAGCTTGTTCATGTTATTGCTCCTATAGGTGCTACCTTTTTGAGGCAAAGGGCTGCTCAACTTCGAGCTAACTCTAAGCGTCCTAGGGTAGAGCCTTCCGGTGTCACTCCACCCCCTTCTTCTTCTACAGATACTCCTGCAGTTGGAACGTCTTTTGATCCTGCTGTTGCTGCTACTGCTGATGTTCCTCCACCGTTTAATGAGGTTTCTGACCTTCGTCGGACTCTTGATACTGTCGTGACCGTTCAGGCGGCTCATGGTCAGCTTTTGGTGGACATCCTTGATGAGCTCCGTGCATTGCGAGCGGATTTGGCGAGCTCTCGTCGATCTCCTCCACCTCCTTTTGATGATGAGTGAGTGCCCTTTGGCAATTCGTCATAAAAAGGGGGAGTGCATTCTAGTGTGTAGTTCTTTTGTATCTAGGAGATTTTTGTGGAGATTTTCATTTTAGGAGGAGTTTTGTACTTAGTAGTGATACTGCGGAGCTTGTGGAGTTATTAGATTGTATCTAGGCACTTCACCTTGTATTTACATTTTTTTTGGCTCTTGATTAGGAGATATATTTTGTGATACATTAGTTACTGATATGTTTCTTGTTTCACTATACTTTATTGCTTATTGATTTATATTTATGATGTTATTCATGATATATATCTTTATTTTGTGTTATGTGATATCAAGAAGTTTTTTTATATTCCTTGTTTTTTTTCTTCCACACATGCGTTTATGTGTTTGTTAAGTGTTACAGGAATATACAGGTTGTTTTCAGTCGAGCTGCTGTCTACTTTGCAACTGTTAGATAGTAGTTTAGGTTGAATTGTTTAAGTGGCTATTTATTTTGTAATGGGCTATTTCAATTTGTAAACTTTGAGCTTTTTGTTAAGTCTGTGTTTTGTCACGGATTGCCAAATGGGGAGTTTGTTAGGTTCTAAGAATTAGGAACTAATGTATTAGAACTTCAATTTGTATGTTGGCAAACCATGATCAAAACAATGTTTAGTCTTGTGTTAGACTTGCTCAAAGTATGGCGTTTATGTAAAGTTGGAATCGAGTTTACTGCAGAAGTAACTGTTAACTTTCTGCCTGACTCGATCGATCGAGAATTAGGCTCGATCGATCGAAAATTGGGCAGATCGTTTTTCTGCAAAAAATTCCAACTCAGCCCAAGCCCATTTAATGTATAGGGTTTTATGTTTTGCCCTAAGTATAAAAAGAAAAACCCTAGCCACGTTTTTAGAGTTCTGAAAGCTGTGTTTGTGAATCTCATTGTGAGATCTAGAGATGTTTACCTTCACATACACTTAGGGTTTACAAACTTGAGATTCATGTCAAGAGTTGTGTAAATCAATACAGTTGCAGAATCAAAAGAGCATAAAGATATACAAGCAGGTGCGCTTGTGATTTGCTGAAGAATTCAAGGAAAGAAGGAGTCCGTGGATCTCGGAGCTATCATGGGGTCGTGGTAGTAAGTTTCCTACACTTGGGTAGCAATAGGATGTTAGTAGTCTAAGTCTTATTGTGTAAACTTCGATTCTTTTATAGTGGATTCAGTTTATCTTGAGGATAGCTAGGTTAAATCCTCCCCAGGTTTTTTACCGGTTTGGTTTTCTTGGGTCATCATATCTTTGTGTTCTTTATTTTCCGCTGCTTTACTTGATATGATTGTTTTGTTTTAACCTAAATCTGAATAATAAACCTAAGTATTCACTTGGTTAATTAATTAGGTTAAACAATCTAGTTTACCGGGGTCTAAATGAACTTACAGAAATAAAATAATAAAATATGAGACTGTGATCAACCATAACTGAAAATAAATGTTTTGAGAATAACAATAACAACGCTATCAGTTTAAAACCAATAATAACTTGTCATTTAGAATTTGTTCTAAAAATATTATGAATGTAGTATTTCTCTCAAAAAAAAAAAAATATCTATTCGGATCCTAAAAATGAAGATATTGTGAAAATATTGTGATGTTTTGTTGTATTCTTAGACTTCTTTTTTAATATAGTCAAATTGAGTGAGCTAAAATTCACGGTTTCACACACAAAATTTATACTAATTTTCTCACTACTGGGGCAGCACGTGCCTTGCACATGCAGCCAACACGAGTATTTAATTTAAAGCATTAATGATGTGATGCATTTCATTATACTCATTTCAAAATGAATGAATTAAATAAATGGTGGAGTTGCCCTAAGAATTCCATACCTCCACTCGCATTTGAATTCTCTTGAGTTCTTCACAAGTGAAGAACTCACCCACAAAACAATCCAAATCAACCCATTGATCACTTATAGTCTGCGGATCTATGTTGCCAAGAGAAGAAGAAAGATAGATAGCACTTTATTATTATTATTATTATTATTATTATTATTATTATTATTATTATTATTATTTTTTGAGAGAGAGATAGCACTTTTCTATTTCCTGACTAATTGTATGTCCGTGTATGGATTAATTAGATTTTATTTATAAAGTATATAAAATATCGTAAATATAAGTGAATATCAAACAATAAAATAATTAATAAAAAATATTAAAAACTATATTATGTAAAAGAAGCCTATGTAAGATCTGTTTTTTCTTTATCAAACTAAAAATTATGGTCAATGAATAAAATAATTTAATATAGATAATGAAACTTAATTTCTTCAAAAAAAAATTTCACTTTAATAATGCAATTTTGATTGAAATATTAATATTAAACTTATTAGAACTTTGGTAATAAAGTTTCATATAGAGTAAAGTTAACTTAATAATATCTTAATGTGTTTATACTTTATGGTGTTGTGTGTACTATTTTATTGTAAATGTGGCGCAAGGGTAAGTTATCAACTTGTAACAAACATGAATTTTGAGACCTAAATTTTATTATATAGTATATGCTTTTTATTTTCAGTATAGAAAGTCAAGGGAACTTGTCATGTATTATCTAAATAATTATAAATACCATTTATTTAATTACTATTAAAGAGGGTTGGATGAGTGTTTTTATGAATAAGAGATAATTTCATTAAAAAAAATCATTTTCATAATTTTCCATTGGCATTTTTATGCAAAAAAAAAAAAAACCTCAAAGAAGTCATGGCTATGTTTGTTATAGCTTACAAGTTATATATCAATGTATTTTCACCTTCAATTTATGTACAATTTTTAAAAGCTCACTTACAAAAAATGGCAACAAGCCTTTCCACTATAAGCTATCGAGATGGAAGTAGATTGCTTTTCCTATTAAATATAGCTTAATTGGTAAAGCCCCACTCTTGAACTTGGGTCGTTGATATTATGGGTTGGATGTCTAATTGCTTAAGCAATAATGATAGTTGGAAAATAGCTTCCTTTAAGGGGCGCTATTGCTAGACCAACATGATAAGAGCCACTTATGTGTCGTAGCGCCTAGTACTTAAACATTGGCTCGAGGTATTTTCTCAACCCTTTCTTACCTTTAAAAACATGGGCACCTCGTGTCTTTGAATCTATAAAACTACACCATTAAACACTTTATTTAGATTAAGCTTAAAATTAATATGAGCTTTAGTGCACCACACTAGTTTTTATTACAAATTTTGTTGCATATATAGGTATATACATGGATAGGTTGTAATAATGATGTTTGAGTTTGAAGAATATTGTTTCATAAAGTTGTTAAAATGAAAATTCAAGTTTTGAAATTTTCTAAGTGAAAATTTGAAATTCAGCATTTTTGATCGATCGAAACTTTGGCTTGATCGATCGAAATAGTAAGAAAATAATCTTGGAGTTTCTGGATGGTTTGATTGCTATTCGATTCTTGTTCGATCGATCGAAAAAGAGCATTCGACCGATTGAAACTCGAAAAACTGAATTTTATGCAGAATTTTCTAATGACTGTTCAGAAAGGTTGAAGAAGTTTTAAGCCTTGTGAACGGTTTTATGAAACATTTTAACTCTCCATACATACCTTTAAAGGGGTTATAACCTTATGGGTATATATAGAGATTAAAATTCACTTCAAAATTGCTATTTATTGTGGGTATTATCCAAAAAAACACTTGAAAATTGCTATTTACAAAGAAAAACAAGAAATCCTGTGGGTAATATTCAAAATTGCTATTTATAGAACTCAATAAACTTGGTTGTATCAAAGAGAAAAGTTTGTAGAAACCCTTTAGCAACTTGCGTATGGGAACAAATATTATCTAAGGATAACATTCAATTGTGCCTCCAAGTCAATCACTAATTTCTATTTACTTGATGTGTTCTTTTGTTCTCTCATTGTCACTCCCTGATTTGGTAAAATCCCCAACAAAAATGAATTGACATAAATGACTATGCTTAAATTTGAAGCGACACTCAATATCTATCAATTTTGAGAGAGAGAACGCGATGATAATAAACACAACGGTGAAGCTAGATTTTATTATTATTTCTCTTCAAGGGTCCAAATAAGTAATTTAATTTATTTATTTATAAATTTTGCAAGAGAGAGGAAGGTATTTATTAAAACTGAGGGTGACCATGGCTCCCCCTCCGTCCACCTGTGATGACGATAATAATAATGATGATGATGATGACAATATTGATCATCAATGAAATTAACTAGATTAAAATAAGAACATAAAAAATAATTTCAATCGGACAAAGTTTAACTGCAAAAGGCTACAACCTTACTCAATATCATTTTATTAAAGGTGAATTTTGACAAATTCACTATTTTATTATATCTTTTTCTTATATTCTTCATACCTTGCAAAATTTCTAGAAAATTAAAGATCAATAGCTATGTTATCAATAAATTATTTAGATTGCAAGTTTTTGTAATTTTAAATTATGCATAAAATATAAGCTTATAGATCATATGGTAAATAATATCCGATTTGATACAAAATTTGACATGTGTATTAAGAGCATAAAGAACATGCAATTCAACGGTTAGATTTTCAAAAAATGTAATAATATTTATTTTATTGAGTAAGGTTATAGTTTTAGGTTACAGCCAATTTTGTAGCTAAATTTTGTCCATTTCAATGTGTCATCTTTTATCCCTTCTCAAATGTAAAAACTAGTTATCAATTTTGTTACCAAACCAAGGGAACAACTTCATAGTACTTTCGGTTTCGCACTTTATCTCAAAAATTCAATTACTATAGCTTTTATTTCGGCAACAATATCATATAGACCCTTAGATTAATGAAATCAAGCAACAACAAGGAGGAAAATGCAATAATGAATTAATGATCATAATGAAAATATATTTAAGTCATGTGATGGAATAAGCTAATATGAAATTAAAAAATTAAAATACTAAAAAAACTAGAAAATTTACTACAAAGAACTTATAAAAATGTAAAAGTAAATGTGTGGGTGACACATTAATAACATAAAAAATAAAATTTTGAATTAAATATATTTTTTTATTTTGCTTATTTGACAAAAAAAATTCTTAATTTATCTTAAATGGCAATATTTGCATCAACTATAACATCATATGGTTCCAAAAAAAGAAAAAGAAAAAGAAAAAAGAAGAAACTATAGCATCATTAAGATTAATAACAATGAAATCAAACTAAATTCTAATTAGTTTAATTAGTAAAATCTCTTATTATTGAATAAGAAATTTATGAGTTAAACTTTACTTACATTAAAAATTAATTATTAAAATAATTTTATAATCAACAGTAGAAAAACTATGCAATTCCCTTACACCAAAAATTAATTCTTAAAATAATTTTATAATATAAGTAATTATCATAAAACCGACGGTAGAAAAACTATGCAATCAAGGATGGAGGAGCTCCTTCAAGAACTAGTATGTATTGCCTAGTTGGACAGAAATCAGCTTTTATACAAAGCCAGCTGATTATTTGACTTTTAGAAAATACAGTGGGGCCCATCAGAGCTGCTAATATCAGCAATTTTAAAAAACAAAAGAAAAATAAATTAAATATCAATTAGAAATGTGGTTGGTGGAAGTCAATGTCCTTTCTCACAGTTTGTTAAGGAAGGTTAGTCTGTAAGATTGGAGAGAGAGAGAGAGAGAGAGAGAGAGAGAGAGGGTCAAAGTGATAGACAGAGTGGGGTTATCATATCACATATTATCAATACCGGTATGTTTTGGATTTACTACTAACAAAGTAATTGTGCCTTTGATGCGGAGAGTTGTTTCTGCTTTGTTTGCTTTTAATTATATCTTTAACAAACAGTGTCACAGAGAGAGATAGAGAGAGAGAGAGAGAGAGAGAGAGAGGGTTAGGTCTTTGAGTTTGAGCTCTTTCATGTTTCCTGGGAGTATTTTGACTCTGCTTTCTCTCTATGCTGTGTTGGTTTTTTGAGAAAGCCCTTTTCTTTAACATTGTTTTTTTCAGTGTCTTGTGGGGTTGTGAGCTTCCTAATGAAAGTTTGAGGATCTGGGTTCTAGGATTTGACCCCTTTTACTCTCGATCTTTTTTGGGTTTTCTTCAAATTTGTTGTTTTTGTTGTCTATATGTGTGATTTTCCCAGTTCCCAAACTAATTGAATAGCATTTTTGTTGTGGGGTTTTCACTAAAAGGTCTTAATTTTGGGTTTGGATTCTAGTTTTTCATCATCACATTTACTTGGTGTCCAAAAATAGATCTGTGAATTTTTGGGTTTTCTTTGATCTGAATTGCTTTCATGCATATGTCCATATGGAAACCCATTTCCCACTGCGCTGCTCTGCTATTGGACAAGAAGAGCAGAAAAAAATATGGGTCTGATTCTGCTTCCGAAACCAAGAAGAACTCATCGGTTCTCAGGAAATTGCAAGAGAACAAGCTCAGGGAAGCTCTTGAAGAAGCTTCTGAAGATGGGTCTCTCTTCAAATCCAAAGACATGGAGTCTGAGGCCAACCAAGAAGAGAGCTTGGGGAGGTCTCGTTCACTTGCCAGGCTCCACGCCCAGAGTGAATTCCTCAAAGCCACTGCACTTGCCGCAGAGCGTACTTTTGAGTCTGAAGATGCCATTCCTGATCTCAATGAGTCTTTCTCAAAGTTCCTCACTATGTATCCCAAGTACAGGTCCTCAGAGAAGATTGATCTGCTGAGGTCAGAGGAGTACTCCCACTTGTCCCCAAAGGTATGCCTTGATTACTGTGGGTTTGGCTTGTTTTCTTATGTTCAAACTCTTCATTATTGGGAGTCTTCTACGTTTAGTTTATCTGAAATTACTGCAAATTTGAGTAATCATGCGTTATATGGCGGTGCGGAGAGAGGGACCGTTGAGCATGATATAAAGACTAGGATTATGGATTATTTGAACATCCCTGAGCATGAGTATGGCCTTGTTTTTACTGTGAGTAGAGGGTCTGCTTATAAATTGTTGGCTGAGTCATACCCTTTTCATACGAACAAAAAATTGTTGACAATGTTTGATTACGAGAGTCAGTCTGTGAATTGGATGGCTCAGAGTGCTAGAGAAAAAGGAGCTAAAGTGTATAGTGCATGGTACAAATGGCCAACCTTGAAATTGTGCTCCACTGATTTGAGGAAGCAAATTTCTAGTAAGAAGAGGAGGAAGAAGGATTCTGCAGTGGGTCTTTTTGTGTTTCCAGTTCAGTCTAGAGTTACTGGGGCTAAGTATTCGTACCAATGGATGGCACTAGCACAACAGAATAATTGGCATGTCTTACTTGATGCTGGGTCGTTGGGTCCCAAAGACATGGATTCACTTGGGTTGTCCCTATTCCGACCGGATTTCATTATCACATCATTTTACAGGGTATTTGGATATGATCCAACTGGTTTTGGATGCCTTCTGATCAAGAAATCAGTGATGGCAAGCCTTCAAAGTCAATCTGGATGTACTGGGGCTGGAATGGTGAAGATTACCCCGGAATATCCTTTATATCTGAGTGATTCTATGGACGGTTTGGAAAGATTGGCTGGAATAGAAGATGATGAAGTTGCTGGGAATGGTGAGAAAGCGTCTGAAACTCGCCAGGGAACACAGCTGCCTGCCTTTTCTGGTGCATATACATCTGCCCAGGTGAGGGATGTGTTTGAGACTGAGATGGATCATGATAACAGCTCTGACAGAGATGGGACAAGCACAATATTTGAAGAAACTGAGAGTATTTCAGTTGGGGAGGTGATGAAGAGCCCAGTTTTCAGTGAAGACGAGTCATCAGACAACTCTTACTGGATTGATTTGGGTCAGAGTCCATTGGGGTCTGACAATTCAAGCCAACTAAACAAACAGAAAGTGGCCTCTCCCTTACCGCCTTTTTGGTTTACTGGCAGAAAGAACCACAAGCAGCTATCCCCAAAACTCTCTTCCAAGATATATGGTAGCCCATTATATGATGACAAGGAGGTTAGCCTTGGGCCTCATGATGACCACCATGTGCTATCATTTGATGCTGCTGTCATGTCAGTTTCCCAGGAACTGGACCGTGTCAAGGAGATCCCTGAAGAACAATTTGCAGAGACAAACCCCACTGCTGGAAATTGTGGAAAGTGTTTTGATCGTGTTCATGTTCAGGAGATCCAAGAAGAACTTGCAACTAGCAAATCCCTTTCTACTGGGTCTATGTCCAAGTCTCTGGTGAATGGGGTGAATGGATCCCATGTTGACATATCAACTTCTGCCTGTCAGCATTGCAGCCAAGAGAATGGATCAACCTCTGAAATTTTCCCAGAGGTGAAAGAGAGTGCCATAAGAAGAGAAACTGAAGGTGAATTTAGGTTGTTGGGGAGAAGGGAAGGGAATAGGTATGCTGGTGGTAGATTTTTTGGCGTGGAAGAGAATGAACCATCAAGCAGGGAAAGGAGGGTATCCTTCAGCTTGGAAGACAATCGTAAAGAGCACCTCCAGACATTGGAGCCAGTAGAAATATCTGTAACCAGCCTGGATGATGAGGAGCAAAGCAGTGATGGTGAGTATGCTGAGGGTCAAGACTGGGACAGGAGGGAACCTGAGATAGTACCTCGACATCTCGATCACATTAATATGTTGGGTCTCAACAAAACCACCCTCAGACTGCGGTTTTTGATCAATTGGCTTGTGACCTCATTACTGCAACTAAGATTACCTGGTTCCAATGGGGATGACGGTCCAAATCTCGTCCACATCTATGGCCCAAAAATAAAATATGAAAGAGGTGCAGCTGTGGCTTTCAATTTGAGAGACAGAAACCGGGGGCTAATCAGTCCAGAAGTTGTTCAGAAGCTGGCTGAAAGAGAAGGTATCTCTCTTGGCATTGGCTTCCTCAGTCACATAAAGATTTTAGATAGCCCAAGACAACAGCGTGGTGCTTTGAATTTTGAAGATACTACCCTGTGCAGGCCAAAGGAAAACGGCAGACATGATGGAGGAAAAAGTGGATTCATACGAGTTGAGGTTGTTACTGCTTCCCTTGGCTTTCTTACTAACTTTGAGGATGTTTACAAGTTGTGGGCTTTTGTGGCAAAGTTTCTTAATCCGGCATTCTTCAAAGAGGGTGGGCTTCCAACAGTAGAAGAAGGTTCTGAGACATAAGACAAAACATGACAATCTTGCCGTTCAAGTATGAGTATAGTTGTGCTTTTGGCTTTGAAAATTCTTCAGAGGAATCTGCCTCAGTCACAGTGGAAAATTGAGAAGCTTCAGAAAGGAGGAAAAAACCTCTGCAAGGATGGAAGGTATTTATTTCTGAATGGCCAGATACCTGAGCCCTTTGCTCTTTCTCAGGACAGAATGCATCTGGGTGAATTTGTTAATTCATGTTTGTTATAGCTCCAAGTTTTCCTTTTCTTTTCTTTTTTTTTAAAGTTCAGGTTCTTGTAGAGTTGGCTTTAGAAATTGATATCTTCTCAGGAAGTCTTGGTGAGCTCAAAGCTCAAATTTCTGGACAGAATTTCACCATGACACTACATTCTGGTTCTGCTCTATACAAAATTAGATTTATTGCTTCTGTAAAGAATTAGCTTAGTGCCTACTGTGGACTGTGGTTTGTACTAGTACTCAATGGCATGTTTATTGTTGCCTCAGGGAAAAAAAGGGTTTAGGATCCCCCACAATGCATCACAGAAAGTTGGTTCAAAATTGAGTTCACATGAAATCATCACTTACATCACTTTTATTGTATTCCAATTACAACTTTTTACCTTAGCAGTTACGAAAAAATTGAGAAAATTGTTGTTTATCTAATTAACATTGACAAAAATTTCTATCAGGATCAGTTGCTTGTCTAAATTAAATTTCATGTCAAAGGCATGATTAGTAAAGTAGGTATCCTTTTCTTAACATGAAAATAAGAAATTATGTTTCTAGCGAAAAAAACAAGAAAATAAGAAAGTTTATTATAAGAAAGTTTATTATATTACTGACGAAGTCCAATTCGGCTTTTGTTTTGTTTTTCTTTTTTGAAGAAAAAATATATCAAAAAAAAAAAAAGAAAAAAAGAAAAGAAAAAAGAAAGGAACAATTGGAATTGGATTAGATTATGACCAGGCCTACTCGACCACCAAGAAAGAGTAGTGATTTGATGTTAACAGGAAATAGATATTCTTTGCATAATGCGAAGAGCATTATCAAAATGGAAAAAGTAAAAGTAACCAAATATTGGCCTAATTTAAACGTGTGGGATCTCTTTTGTCTTTGTAATTATCATAATTGGGCCATACCCATTGAGTTTTGTTCCCATGGAAATATTATGGCGAAAGTAGAATCATTCTGTTTCTATTTCTTTTGACCTGTGGATTCTGAGTTCTAGGGAAGCTTGAGAGGGTCCTTTCCGTGAAGTTGGTAGGGTATGATAATCCAAAACCTGTTTTTTTCCTATAAAAGAAACGGAAACAAGCAACCTAGTTGAACAAGCTTCAGTTTCAATATATTTTTCATCAGGGAAGTCTTTTATACCATCTAAAAGATGGATTTCAATTGTCAGCATTAATATCAGAAAACAAACTCAATAATGGAAACATAAAAAATGGGATCAAGAAGTTTCTGTACTTTAATGTCATTATCCTGACATTAAAAGATAAGGACCCCTTCAACTTCAAGATAAATTCTTTTGTATTATGTATAACCCAATAAGGAAAAATTATAAGGTACTCTCGAAATACCATAAATGCGGAGTTCTTCCTCTCACATAAATGGTGGGTCTTACCGTAAATTTAATTAATGAAACCCATCATTTATGTGAGAGGAGGGAGTATGCATTTATAGTACTCTAGGAGTACACAATAATTTTCCACCAATAAGACACATGGAAACATATGGATAACAAACTTGTGACATCAATTAAAAATTGTATAATCAAAAGCCTACTTCGTGCACGTATATTGAAAGCCCTTCCTGTCTTGATACAGTTGGTTCCTTTCTCTAAAATGAACCACCAAGTTAGGCCAGATCATCCACACCCCAAAATGGCGGCCTTCTAGACCATAAGAGATATAGAAACCAAATGTGAATTGAATGTTGAATAAAGAATCCATACTCTCAGGTCCTGATTGGATCTTGGTTGCAACTCAATGACTTCCGATTTTAAAATTTTGATCCATGAAAAGATGCCTCTCCCCTGTTGCTATCATTTGTCCGGGTGACATCAACAGATTTGGTGGAAGCAAATCTAAGATTCCATCGCCTTTATAAGAAATGCAGCCTCTAATGCCGATTCCTTGCACTGCAGATACCTGTTTTCCTCCACTATTTCTGTTGTTAAATTAAGCAATATTGGACGTTTTGAATCATAAATTGTACGTTCACGAACTCGTGCAACCCATTTTGCAGCTTCCCACACCCCAAATCTGAAACATGTCAAAAAAAAATATAGTCAAAGGCTCATTCTGTCTGTTCAGTAGATCAGCTCAGCATGAAAAAAAATCTGGGACTTAAACAAGCACATTTGACTGATGAAAAATATATGCAAGTAGATCTTTTTTCTTTCTTCATTTTTTGTTTTTTGTTTTGTTTTGTTTTTTTTTTTTTTTTTTTTTTTTTTTTACCCCGGTGGAACAAGTATATGAATATCTGTCTATTCACACTCAGGAAAGAGTTAAAATAGGAGCCAAAGAGGCCATAATTTAGAGACTACTACTAAATATCCGGACTGAAGTCTTCTCACTTCATGATCTGGCGCCTACCCAGTTGAAGCTTCAGAACCCCGGTTGATATACCTTACTTCACTGTTAACCATCATACTTCCCTCATCCATCAGCTGGCATATGGTTATCTACTAACTTTGGTTCTGATCTTACTACACTTTTACAGGTTAATAAATATTGCAGAGGAAAACCTAAAACAAGATTTAAAAAATGTTACCGTGTATTGAAAGATGAGGTAACTAATACAGCGGGATAAAGAACATCCTTCTGAATATTATCGTAAGGAGAATACTTCTGTATAGCATGAAACTCATCAACATCCCCTGGGTACCCAAACTCTTCATAGTCAGCAGCCATAAGTGGTAAAATGGGGTAGAGAAGAGTGTTGCTTGGATCCAGAAATGGAACCTGAAACAGATACAGAAGTTGAGAGTGACTTACAAAGAGGAATATAACAGATGAGTATGCTCTACCATAAGTTTTATATACTCAATATAAAGAGGGTTAGGTTGGAGTTATGTATAATGTAACTTTTTTTTTCAATGTTACACCACTTCATAATGTGTTTTTGATAATTCTAACATTGGATTACATAGTCTCATTATTCCTTACATGCTTACAAAATATCAAGATGATTAGAGATTATAACTTAAAAAAAAAAAAAAAAAGAGTTCAATTTCAAGTTTTTTGTACTTAAAAATATATACAAAACATTAGTTTAGGGATTAAATAGTAAAATAACATCCAAAAATCACAAATTTTTGGCATGCGTGTTGAGAACAAAAAGATTGTGTAATCCAACAACGGGATTTTCAATATATTAATCCAATCAAAAGCCATTAAGTAGTGCCAAGAGCCTTGTAACAAAGAGTTATTCTAAGTGTACCCTAATCCTGACCCATATATATATATATATATATATATATATATAAGCGCTGTCAACTAGCACTTCTTGGTCTTGGAAGGTGTTTCCAACGAAGATGTCTGTTGGACTTGGACTTTGGTTTTCGTGTAGTGAAAACATAACAAGTACTTGCCACGTAAGACTGTTCTATGCGAGAAAGATGAACTCCATTTAATCCAAGCATGCAGACTAAAAGCTATGAAATAAGAACAAATGAGATTCAAAAGCAGGCAGACAGATCCATGCATACCTTCAAAATTGCAGCATGAAATAAATCTGGACAACAATTGATGGCGGAAGCAACCAAAAGTCCTCCAGCACTATGACCCCAACCAGCAAGCTTGTTTTCCTGCACAATCCCTTTCTCAACAAGGAATTTGGCACAGCAAAGATAATCCTTTATGGAATTATGCTTCTTAGCACGCCTGCCATCATGATGCCACTTTTTACCCCCACCACCACCACCCCTGGAATGGATCATCCAGACCATCATAGTTAAGCAATAGGCAGTGAAACAGCACTTTGTGAAAAGTATAAGTTTTTCCATGCAGCTCAGTTCACAGAATAGCCATAGAGAACTTTAGTTATTAATATGAAACAAACCTAACATCAGCATAAGCAACAACCCAACCACGATCAAGAAGGCTTTTCAACTCACTACGCCATCGTTTGTCAAGTAATTCACCGTAAGCTCCATGCCCATGAAGTAGCCCAGGGTTTTGATTCTCTTTCTTGTGTTTGCGTGAATAAACAATAGTCAAAGGAACCACAACCCCATCGTAAGAAGAGACATCATAGTGTTCACAAGAATAGAACTCAGAGAGGTCATTCCATGAGTTATCATCTTCAGCATTGATTTCATTCATGGAATTTGAATTTATGATATTTGAGCTTTTTTCAGCAATGCTTGCAGAAGAAGCTGTTCCATACAATATTCGTGTTCTTTCATGAAGAAGATTTTGCTGTTGAATGATATTCCACTTGCCACTTGAGAGGTCATAATCAACCACAGCATCAGGCATCTGTGAAAAATTCAAAAGCATGGGTTTAATTGGATTGGGGATGCACACAGTCTCATAAAAACGTGAAAAATATTTTAAAAAAATGGCACCTCCTCGTCATCATCTTTTGATAGTAGGAACACTAAGCTAAATTGTGAGTTACCAAATGATATGAATTCAGTAATTCAAAGTGCAGAAGCATGCATGCTATGCCTAAAGAACCTAACCTCACAGCCTCAGCTACTAAAAACTAAAAATTGAAATCAACCAGGGAAATTTTAAGCACCAGAAAATGAAATATAGAAATAAAGCATGTGAAACTGCAGCCAAAAAAGTTCAAAATCTCCACTCAATCATTTATAAAAACATTGATCTCCAAGGCCTACCTTGAAAGCCAAAGGCCTAAGATAGAGTCTGAAGAGTAAAATCATTTTGTCTAGTATAAGAGATGTAATACATTAAGAAACAAATCTGTGACTCTGATATGCAAAACAGATGCACACAAAGACGCATACACAGATACCCAAACACATCAGTCTCCTAATGACAACTGATGACAAGTAACCTGAAAACACCATTTCCTATTCAAATCTTCTAACTACAATTACATTAGGGATAAATAGAGAATTCTGGGCCATTGCCTCCAAATACATTTGATATCACAATAATTCATAAAGTGGCATCCTCAATCAATCATCTGAAGAAAAGGACATATTTACTCACATACCACAGGTGATGAAATTGTAAAGCGCATGGTTGATGAATAGAAGTCATAATTTGGCCCAGGTGAAATTTGAGAAACATGTCTTGGAAGAGGGAGGAAATGTGGGTTAAGCTCTTTCGGATGAACTGCTCCCTGCCACAAGAGTGAAAAATATTAGAATAAGAATTGTCAAGAGCATGAGATAAATACGGTCATGGTGAAAAGGTTGTTGTCAAGACATGATGTGCATAAATGCCAGATTTACTTTCATGTGCCTACCTTCCCAACAGGCAATGGGAGAGTAACTGAACAAATTCTGAATTTTCTACCTTCCCTAGTAACAAGTACCAAGTGTTTATCACTGAAATCAACATCCTCAACAATCAAATCTTTGTCATCAACAAATACACTCTGCAGTAAAAAAAAACAGTGATTACTAAAAGAATAAGTTCGATCTTATCATCCATGAAAGCCAGCTAAACAATATAGTACATTACTGAAAGACTACTAACTGAGAGTAACAATCAAGACAGACAAAGAAAAATCATATGGACATAAGGACATAACAATTGAATGCTAATGATCATACTTAAAAAAATCATCACAAGGAATAAGGGAGGCTTATAGAGCATTTAAAGGCATAGTTGACCCACTAACCTCCCATATTCTTGGACTGGAAGAAGCATCAACAGGACTACGAAGAAGATAATGATAATCAACTGTTTGGCCCTCTTTGGTTGCATCTGTAAATAAATAAAGGTATCCTTGATGATGCTCAACTATGCAGTGGGCTAGACCTTGACACTCCCAAACTAATGTCGTGCCAGACAATGGATCAGCTGCATTTATCAGAAATACCTAAAACATGGTCACTATCATTATATCATCTCAATAAACTAATTTAAAAATATTCTTAGTGTATAACAATGTGTTTTCCATAGATCACCTTTGAAGATGTAGTAGAGAATGTATTCACAGTCACAAATCGGAAATCCTTAGTATTTCTAATGTTAACATAAACATTTTCATCTGATTCTTCCAGAAGCAACACATTTTCATCAGTTGATCCAATCATGCTACAGTATATCCTGATGACAAGAGAAAAAAAATGCCAACTCCAATTTTTTTAAATCCAACAGATAACAAACAAATTATAACAAAATGACATAAAGAGAATTGCTATAATCCAACAGTCACACACCGGTACGGCCTCTTATTATTATCTGTAACAACATAGAGTAATGCCTGCCCATCCTTGGCCCATGCCAAATTTGAAACACGTTCCGCCTGAGGTTTACCACATAACGAACCGGAATTCAAATTCCTTACAGACAACCTGAAGTAGTCATTATCCTTATCATACATAGTATACGCAAGAAACCGGTGATCTGGAGATACTTCTGATAACTCTTCATAAGCATAACCTGTAAATAATTGGGACTTAAATAAAATTAAAACTGTGTAATAAGTTCTTCATTTGGTTGGAACTTGGAAAATATTATAGGAATGGAATTTAAAAATGCCATTCTATGCTAAAAAAGCATGTGCTAGTGAACTGAAAACTAGGCAAAGTGTCTTATAATGTTTTAGTTCCTTAAAAAAAATGATTTTGCACCTCCAAATCTCTCGGCTTCCTGATTGTAATCAAGCAGCTTCTGCTCAATTCTCTTCCCGGACGTAAAATCAAATCCAGCTGAAGGATATTTATGAGAAATGAACTCCTCATTCAAGTTTGCTAATCTTCTACATAGTACTGCATACTGTTTTCCTTCTTCCACTCGTCGATAGTACAACCTGTGGCAACCAAAATCCACCTCAAAATAGCAAACATAACAAAAACAACACTAATATACTTTTGGCGTTATTTTCATTTTGGTCCCTTTTAAGTTTCAAGATTTTCATTTCATATTTGATTATGCAATCATAATGGCCTTACCGTCCATTTCTATTGGTAACCTGGTCCATTATAAGTTTATAACTTCAATTATGTTGCTATGTTCATTAAGACACATACAAGGCAATTTTGCTAATGATATGACAGTTTTTTTTTTTTTTTTTTACAAGATAAAATTTTTCACTAGTCTAATTTAAGCGTATATATGCGTGAAATTCCTTCCTAGAGATTTGAACTCGGCCCTTACTCCCACATCTCACAAGCGTGACATCAGGGTGGGCGGTGGTTAATATGACAGTAAAGTGTCACATAAGTTCCGTCTATTAAGACACATCATATCCATATAACATGAGGTGTCACCAGAATATTAACGGAAATGATGACATATCCGCCAAGCGGAATTAAACATGAAGGGCAAAAATGAAAACTAACCCCAAAAGAAAGTAAAAAAGGAAAAACACGAAGACATGACATACCAAGGGCCCCAGCGGAGGGGAGGGGTGGAGAGGTCGAAGGCGAAGCGAGAGGCCATTTCGGATTGGAGTTTGGCTTGGAGGCGCTCTGTATCGGACATGACGGCCTCCGTGTACTTCTCTTCTTGCTCCATGTACACGTCCATGTGCCGCATCGCTACTTTGTCGCTCAGGTTCGACATCCAGCTGTACGGGTCTTCCCATGTCGAGTCGTGGAACGTGAAGCTCTGTGGCTTCCGTGGTGGCTTCGGGGGCGTCGGAGGGGCTGGTGGGGCTTGCGCCTTTTGGGGCTTGTAGTGAGCCCACCGGCGGAGGAGGCGGTGGCCGTGGTGCCGCATGGTTGGGTTTCGGTGGAGTGAGACGAGCTGAGGAGGGGTTTGGGAAAATGGCTTAAGGGTTTAACAGTCCATGAGAATCGACCGAAAAATGGCCCATATAATTGCGAACTAGGGCCAGGCCCACCTCGTTTTAAATTTTTTTGTTTGTGTTGTTGTGTTGTTGGTAGACTGTCATACTCAACTGGTTAACCCATCTTCCTAAAATAGGAGAAAGGGACTGAGACCGAGACTCACATGAGTATCTTGCTGGCTAGTTGCATACACCTGCCATAATAAGCTTTAATTTTTTTCTGTAGAGACATTGAAGTGGGTTCTAGTTAACTCAATTGGTAAAGTTTCTGATGGTTAAATAAGAGATCTGAGCTCAATTCTTATCTATACCAAATACTGATTGGTGTCTTGGTTAGATGATAAAGAACTATCATTAAGAGCGGATGCCATAAGTTGAAACTCTAAAAAAAACATCAGGAGTGGACGCTATAAGTTAATACTCTAAAAAAACATCAGGAGCGAACGCTATAAGTTGAAACTCTAAAAAAAAGAATAGTGCTCGTTAAATATTGATAATATGACAAAATTCAATCTTTTTATTTCAAAATAAATAAATAAATAGGATTTTAGAAACTTTAGACTCACAATTACAAACATAAACAAACTTGAGCTTGTTTAATGAGGAAATAAACTAAAATTTAATATGTATAATATTATTTGGTAATGAGTTCAAACTTGATTTGTGTTTGAATTAAAATTAAATCAACAAGCTTGACTTTTGATGTTAGGTCCGCTTCGTTTGTCACCCTAAATTTTCACTTGTCAAAGAGTAAAAGGCTATTTTTGTTGAAAGTGAGACATCTACTAAAATTGTTATCCTACAATCAAGCCTTAAATGGGCATAGGGTCAAACTTGTTTCTTATCAATCCCTACGCTGTTCATGAACGAATTTTATTTAGGCGTAAAACCCATTTACGTCCCTACATTTTCACACGATTTCCACTTTGGTTCCTAACTTTTTTTTCCACCGCTTTTAGTCCCTAAAATCAAAAAAGTGATCTCGTTTTTGTCCCTACCGTCATCTCAAGAACGAAAATAGTTTATGTGGCAAACGGAGCTCTCTATTAGCTGACGTGGCGATTAAAATATTATTAAAAAAATATTATTTAACATTTTTATATGCCACGTCAGCATTTTAATTTTTTTTAAAGCCATGTCAGAAATTTTAAAAAAATAAATAAATTTAAAGAAAAAAAACTTAAATCTAATTAATTTAAAATTTTAATTAAAATTGTCTTCAACTTGTTCTTCCTGTTCTTCAACTTGTTCTTCACATGTTCTTCGTGTTCTTCACAAACCAAACCCAGCAACCAAGAGCTCAAATCCAAATCAGAAGAACACAAACAAAAACAAGAAGAAAAAATTAAATTAAATACTAACAGGAAATTTTTTTCATTTTCTTCCCAAATCCAGGAAGCATCCAAACCAATCTCTAGCAAACCCCAAATCCAAATCCAGCATTCAAACCCAATCTCCATCAAATCCAGAAAAACAAAAAATAAATCCAAGAAACAAACTCATAAACATAGTAACTAACCCAATCTCTAGCAAACCAATAAACCCAAAAATTTTCTTGGGAAACAAACACAAAAAACCCATAAAATCAAAAAACTCCACACCCTTTCGAAAAAACAAAAACAAAAAAACCCAGCTCCACCAACGCCACGAGGCGGTAGCGCTGACCTGGATCAGAGGTGAGAGGATGAGGGCTTGGCATTCCGATGCGGCCATAGTCCCCTAAGGGAGTGAGGACTCGCCGCCGTCGAAACCGCTACCACCGTCGTCGTCGTGCGATCCTTCTTCGTCTTCCTCGGCGGCGGCGCAAATCGAAGATGACATGCCTCACTTGGCACACCCGTAGGTGCTCGCTTCGATGACCCGGGTGATCTCCTTTGTGTTGCAGACCCGATCCGTGCTGAAAACCCTAGGTCCGCGACCGGACCACGAGGCCGTCGATAAGGCAAGAGAGAAGATGATGGATATCAAGGCTAGCCTCGCGAAGCTGCTCCAGGAGAACGTGCTGTCTCCTCGGCCGTCTGACGTGGACTGGCTGGAGTGGCGGGTGCACCTGTCGGAGCGGGAGAACGAGTGTAGGAAAGTAGTGGAGAAGAAGAAGCAGGTGTACCAGGCGGGTTTGATGAAGAAGTGTGTTAGATGTGTTTGAATCTGGGTTTGATGATGAATTTGATTTTTATTTTCGTTTTTTTCTTTTTTTTTTCATTTAGTTAAAATTTATAAATTAATTTTTTGTTTTTTAAAAATGACGTGGCATATAAAAATGTTAAATAATATTTTTTTAATAATATTTTAATCGCCACATCAGCTAATAGAGAGCTTCGTTTGCCATGTAGACTATTTCCGTTCTTGAGATGACGGTAGGGACAAAAACGAGATCACTTTTTTGATTTTGGGGACTAAAAGCGGTGGAAAAAAAAGTTAGGGACCAAAGTGAAAATCGCGTGAAAATGTAAGGACGAAAATGGGTTTTACGCCTTTTATTTATTTGGGCGGGAAAGGCTTATCAAACCAGCCTGGAAACAAGGTTTTTAGCTTTACCATTTTGGTCCTATATTTTGGAATCACGGTCAATTTGATCCCTGTATTTTTATAGCAGTCAATTTGATCCTTGTTATTTTTAATTTAGAGTCAATATAGTCCCTACCACTAACTCTCCAACAAAAAATGCCTACACAACTAATAGTGTGCTTTGTTTGCATATACATGGCAAAAAAAAAAAAAAAAAAAATATATATAAAATCAAATATTTAACATTTAAAAAGGCCATATGAGCATTTCAATAACAACAGAAAAGTCCATGTCAAACCAAAAACTAAACTGGAAAAATTAATTTTAAAAATAAAGAAAACGTTTTTTTTAATCCTTAATTTCTTTAATTTTCTTGAGTGTTCTTGCATTTTCTGAGCTACCAGACACAGCCAAACAATACACCAATCTAAAAATCCCACCCAAAATAAAATCCCTGTCTTCTAGAAATCTCCTCTCACTGTCTCTGACTGAACCTTGACCTCCATGGGCTTTCCCTTTGTTTCTCACCATGAAGCTCTCTCAACAAACCTCTCTTTCTCTCTAACTCTAAAGCTCTCTCTATGTCACTTTCTCTTACGCTCTCACTCACACAACCCAGACCTGTAATCGGGCCTCCATGGCTAGTCTAGCAACCTCATGTTTTTTAATATGGTATTATATTGCAGATGCAAAGCGGCTGATTGGTAGGAGATTCAGTGATCCCATGGTTCAAACTGATATCAACCCGTGGCCATTCAAGGTCATTGAAGGTCTTAGTGACAAGCCTATGATTGTGGTGAACTATAAAGGCGAAGAGAAGCACTTTGCTGCTGAGGAAATCTCATCTATGGTCCTAATAAAGATGCGTGAGATAACCAAAGCCCACCTGGGAAAAACTGTGAAGAATGTAGTTGTTACTATCCTCGCCTATTTTATTTTGGTTGGGATTTTCAGATTGGAGTATTGTTTGGCTGTGTTTGGTAGCTAAGAAAGTGAAAGAATACACAAGAAAATTAAAGAAATTGAAGTTAAAAAAAAATACGTTTTCTTTATTTTTTTAAATTACTTTTTCCAGATTAGTTTTGGTTTGACATGGCTTTTTCTGGAGAGATTTTGCAGACTAGCAGAGTGAGGGTATAAAATATAGTAAGTTACCACGCGTTTGAAATATAATTGCAAACTAGCATATCGAGTTTTAAAAACTCGAGTTCCATATAAAACTCGAGGTTTAAAAACTTGCTTTCTACTTGTTGAGTTGGACACTATTATGCCACATAGATCTTAAGTCTTAAAGACTTGAGTTCTACAAAGCAGAACCGAGTCTTCAAGACTCAATTTTCTTTGGAAAATGCCACTGATCTCGAATCTGCAAAACTCAATTTCTCGGAATAAAACTCTAAGTGTATTTGGTTTGGGGTTATGTGGAAATGAGGGAAAAACAAAATTCCTAGGGGATTGATGTGGTTTGATAATAAATAAATGGGAGTAGTGATAAAAGATAAGAGAGAGCTGACCTCAGTGTGAGACAGTGAGTGAGGTTTTGAGTGAGAGGTTGCCGACGAGAGGAGACGAGAGTTTTCTGTTGTTGATGAGATGCGCTTGTCTTCGGTAGAGTGAGGGTTTGCCGATGGGTTTTCTGCCGCCGATGTCTGCGCCTGTCTCTGGTTGGGGTTTGTATGTTTGGGTGTGAGAGTGTTCTGGAGTCTGGACGGTTAAGTGGTGAAATATGATCACAAATCGAGTTTTAGAAACTTGATTTCAACGTGGCTCCACATGGAAAAAAATCCATGTTAGACGTTTGTAGCTCACGATCTCGAGTATTAGAAACTCGATTTCTACCTAGAACTCAAGTTTTAAAAACTCAAGATGCTACTTTTCTACTTTATTTTGAAATTGGGCAACTAATGAAATTCTTAACAATCTAATGTTAAATGAAAAAAAAAATTCCTTTTTTTTTTTTTTGTTGTTATTGAAATGCTTATGTCGCCTTTCAAAGGTTAAATATTTGATTTTATATATATTTTTTACCACAGAGTATGTCGACAAAGCATACCGTTAGTTACGTAAACATTTTCTGTTAGTGAGTTAATGGTAAGGATCAAATTGACTCTACATTGAACATAAAAAAGACCAAATTGATCATGACTTTAAAATATATGGACCAAAATAGTATTTTCACTGTAAAAATATGTTGAGAAAAGGGTGTGGCACTTAGGACAAAGTATACTACGTATGATTTTTGTATTCATTACAGAAAGTTGAAGAAATTTTTATCCTTTGGTTTTGTATAATTTCATTTTAAAAAATAGTATCTTTTACTTTTACATTCAAATCCATTCCTTTTTTAGCGGAAAACTAGTCCCTCAAAGAAGTGCATGATTTCCCATAAATCCTCCTCCTTCCAAAAGCTCTGCAATTTATCACTTATTTTAATGAGTCAAATAAAGTTGTTTAGCGAATCAAGCAACCATTGCAAAAGGAATTAGGAAAAAAAGATCTGCTAATCCAACAAGAAGAAAGTGCAATAATACAATAAAGGAAACATATTTAAATCAAACTTGTAAGATTAAAAAGAGAAAGCAATGAAAGATTCGTGGAGGGAATACGGTTGGACCGTCAACTAATATATGCGGTTGTCTAGTTGGACAGAAAACAGCTTTTACACAAAAGCCAGCCAGCTGATTATTTGACTTTGAGCTGCTCCACTAGACCCCACCACACCATAACAAGCAATTAGCCAATTACTAAATTTCTTGAAATAAAAAAAAAACAAAGAAAAATTAAATCAAATTAAGTTTTACTTATATGTAAAAATAGAGTCATTTACAAATTGGGTTTTTGTAGAAGTCAAATGTCCTTTCTCACCATTTTTATGCGAGCTTAATGTGTAGGATTGGACAGAAAGAGAGACTGAGAAAGAGTCAAAGGAGTCAAAGTAATATACAGAGGCAGAGCCAGAGTGGCGTTATCAGTAGCACTGGTATCTCTTGGATTTACTACTAACTAATAACAAAGTAATAAATGAGCATTTGATGTGGAAAGTTTGCTACTTTGTTTGCTTTTTTATTGCTCCTATATGTTTCGAGGGTTAGGTCTTTGAGCTCCTTCATTTCAGCTGCTTCGTTGGGAGTAATTTACACACACAGAGAGCAAGGTTTCGTTTTCTGAGGAAACCCCTTTCCTTTTTAACATTGTTTTATTCAGTGACTGTCTTGTGAGGTTGTGAGCTTCTAGTGAAATTTTTGGGATCTGGGTTCCAGGATTTGAGCCCTTTTAGTGTATCGATCTTTCTTGGGTTTTCTTCCAATTTGTTGTCTTTGTTGTCTATATGTGCGAGTGTGACCCTTCTCTCATTGCATTTCTGTTGTGGGTTTTCACTTCTCAGCCCAAAATTGTCCACTGAGGTCCTAATTTGTGTTTGGACTCTCAAATTTTTCAAATTTACTTTTTGTCCAAAATTGGATCTTGGAGCTGTTTGGGGTTTCTTCGATCTGAATTGCTTTCATGCATCTGTCTGTATGGAAACCCATTACACACTGCGCCGCTCTTATTTTAGACAAGAAGAGCAGAAGAAGAAAAGATGGGTCTGAACATTCAGGTGTTGAAACCAAGAAGAAATCATCGATTCTCAGGAAATTGCAAGAGAACAAGCTTAGGGAAGCTCTTGAAGAAGCTTCTGAAGATGGGTCTCTCTTCAAATCCAAAGACATGGAGTCTGAGACCAACCAAGAGGAGAGCTTGGGGAGGTCTCGTTCGCTTGCCAGGCTCCACGCCCAGCGTGAATTCCTCAGAGCCACTGCACTCGCTGCGGAGCGTACTTTTGAGTCTGAAGAATCTATTCCTGACCTCAGTGAGTCTTTCTCAAAGTTCCTCACTATGTATCCCAAGTACCTGTCCTCGGAGAAGATCGATCAGCTGAGGTCAGAGGAGTACTCTCACTTGTCCCCAAAGGTATGCCTTGATTACTGTGGGTTTGGCTTGTTTTCTTATGTTCAAACTCTGCATTATTGGGAGTCTTCTACATTTAGTTTATCTGAAATTACTGCAAATTTGAGTAACCATGCATTATATGGTGGTGCGGAGAGAGGGACAGTTGAGCATGATATAAAGGCTAGGATTATGGATTATTTGAACATTCCTGAGCATGAGTATGGCCTTGTTTTTACTGTGAGTAGAGGGTCTGCTTATAAATTGTTGGCTGAGTCATACCCTTTTCATACGAACAAAAAATTGTTGACAATGTTTGATTATGAGAGCCAGTCTGTGAATTGGATGGGTCAGAGTGCTAGAGAGAAAGGAGCTAAAGTGTATAGTGCATGGTTCAAATGGCCAACCTTGAAATTGTGCTCCACTGATTTGAGGAAGCAAATTTCTAGTAAGAAGAGGAGGAAGAAGGATTCTGCGGTGGGTCTTTTTGTGTTTCCGGTTCAGTCTAGAGTTACTGGGGCAAAGTATTCGTATCAATGGATGGCACTAGCACAACAGAATAATTGGCATGTCTTACTAGATGCTGGCTCATTGGGTCCCAAAGATATGGATTCACTTGGATTGTCCCTATTCCGACCGGATTTTATAATCACATCATTTTATAGGGTTTTTGGGTTTGACCCGACTGGTTTTGGATGCCTTCTGATCAAGAAATCAGTAATGGCAAGCCTTCAAAGTCAATGTGGGTGTACTGGGGTTGGAATGGTGAAGATCACCCCTGAATTTCCTTTGTATCTGAGTGATTCTATGGATGGTTTGGAAAGACTGGCTGGAATAGAAGATGATGAAGTTGCAGAGAATGGTGAGAAAACGTCTGAAACTCGCCAGGGAACACAGCTGCCTGCCTTTTCTGGTGCATATACATCTGCCCAGGTGAGGGATGTGTTTGAGGCTGAGATGGATCATGATAATAGCTCTGACAGAGATGGGACAAGCACAATATTTGAAGAAAGTGAGAGTATTTCAGTTGGGGAGGTGATGAAGAGCCCAGTTTTCAGTGAAGATGAGTCATCAGACAACTCATACTGGATTGATTTGGGTCAGAGTCCCCTGGGGTCTGACAATGCAAGCCAACTAAACAAACAGAAAGTGGCCTCTCCCTTACCGCCTTTTTGGTTTAGAGGCTGGAAGAACCACAAGAGGCAATCGCCAAAACTTTCTTCCAAGATATATGGCAGCCCATTATATGACGACAAGGAAGTCAACCTAGGGCCTCATGATGATGGCCATATGCTATCATTTGATGCTGCTGTCATGTCAGTTTCCCAGGAACTGGACCGTGTCAAGGAGATCCCTGATGAAGAACAATTTGCAGAGACATACTCCACTTCACAAAATGGTGGAGAATGTTTTGATCGTGCTCATGTTCACGAGATCCAAGAAGAGCCTGCAACTAGCAAACCCATTCCTACTGGGTCTATGTCCAAGTCTGTGGTGAATGGATCCCATGTCAACAGATCAACTTCTGCCTGTCTGCATCATAGCCAAGAGAATGGATCAGTCTCTGAAATTTGCCCGGAGGTGAAAGAGAGTGCCATAAGAAGGGAAACCGAAGGTGAATATAGATTGTTGGGGAGAAGGGAAGGGAATAGATATGCTGGTGATAGATTTTTGGGCTTGGAAGAGAGTGAACCGTCAAGCCGGGAAAGGAGGGTATCCTTCAGCATGGAAGACGATCATAAAGAGCGATTGGAGCCTAGAGAAATATCTATAACTAGTCTGGATGATGAAGAGCAAAGCAGTGATGGCGAGTATGCTGATGGCCAAGACTGGGACAGGAGGGAAACTGAGATAATATGCCGGCATCTTGATCACATTAATATGTTGGGTCTCAATAAAACCACTCTTAGGCTGCGGTTTTTGATCAATTGGCTTGTGACCTCATTGCTGCAACTAAGATTTCCTAGTTCAGAAGGGGATGATGCCACAAATCTCGTCCACATCTATGGCCCAAAAATTAAATATGAAAGAGGTGCGGCTGTGGCTTTTAATGTGAGAGACAGAAACCGGGGGCTAATCAGTCCAGAAGTTGTTCAGAAACTGGCTGAAAGAGATGGTATTTCCCTTGGCATTGGCTTCCTTAGTCACATAAGGATTTTAGATAGCCCAAGACAACATCGTGGTTCTTTGAATTTTGAAGATACAACCCTGTCCAGGCCAATGGAAAATGGCCGACATGATGGTGGAAAAAGTGGCTTCATACGAGTTGAGGTTGTTACTGCTTCTCTCAGCTTTCTTACAAACTTTGAGGATGTTTACAAGCTGTGGGCTTTTGTGGCAAAGTTTCTTAATCCAGCATTCATCCGAGAGGGTGGGCTTCCAACAGTAGAAGAAGGTTCTGAGACATAGGTCATACATGACAATCACTCTGTTCAAGTATGAATAATAGTTGCATGCTTTTGGTATTGAAAATTCTTCAGAGCAATCTCCCTCAGTCACTGAAAGATTGTGAAGCCTCAGAAAGGTTGAAAAACCTCAGCAAGGATAGGAAGGTATTTATTTCTGAGTGGCCAGATACCCGAGCCTTTTGCTCTTTCTTAGGACACAATGCATGTGGGTGAATTTGTTTATTCATGTTTGTTATTACTCAGAGTTATCTTCTTTCAAGTTCAGGTTCTTGTAGAGTTGGCTCTAGAAATTTACATCATCTCAGGAAGCCTTGGTGAGCTCAACTGAAATTTCTGGACACAATTTGACCATCGTATAACATTCTGCTTGTGCTCTATACAAAATTAGATTTCTTGCTTCTGTAAAGAATTAGCTTATTCTGCCTACTGCAGTTTATAATACTACTCAATGTAATGCTTATTTTAGACTTCAAGAACTCCTACATGTAATCACTGTGAAAGTTGCTACCATCCTCCATTTTGTAGCACTTAACTACCAACCAGCCACAGAGCAAGGACCATTCCTCACAGAACCTCTTTTTTTTTCAAATTGACTTTGTTGAAAATTCCTGTCTGGATCAGTTGCTTGTCTATATTGATTTCAGGTCAAAGGTATTATTAGTAGAGTAGATGTCGTTTTCTTGACTTGGAATATGAAATTTTATGTTACTGATAAAGTCCAATTCGACTTGGATTAATCTTTTTCCTTTGTTGGAGTGTATATATATATATATATATATATATTTTTTTTTTTTTTTGAGAAGCGGAGTGTATATATATATATATATATATATATATTAAAAAAGAAAAAGAAAAAGGGGACAATTTGCTTTGACCAGGCATAGTTTACGGCTCTACCACCAAGAAAGATATATTTTATATAAACAGGAAGTAGATATTCTTTGCATAATTTGAAGGGCATCATCAAACTGGAAAAAGTAAAAGTAACCAAAAGAAAAGGAAAAAAAGAAAAAAGAAAAAGAAAGTAAAAGTAACGACAGATCGGCTAATTTAAATGAATGGGGTCTCTTTTCTTGTTGTAATTATCATAATTGGGCCATACCCATTGAGGTTTTGTTCCCATGGAAATATAATGGTGAAGGTAGAATCATTCCGTTTCTCTTTTCTTTTGATATGTGGATTCAGTGTTTTAGGAAGCTTGAGAATCTCTTTTTGTGTAGTTGGTAGGGTATGGTCATTGCATTGCTTCATTACTAGTTCTAGAACTTGTGTGAAATGACTATACAAACCCTATTTTTCCTAAAAATCAAGCATAACAGGCCATCTCATACCTGTAACATGACCTAATTAGAGATGGATGAGACGGGCGTGAGGGTCTCCATATAGAACATTAGTCTTGAGGTGATAGATTTCAACAAAAATTTCAAAACAGAATCAAGACTATTATAAGATTAAGATATATACAATAATGGAAATATAATGGGATCAACAAGCTTATGGAAGTCAATAGGTCATTATCATAAGATTAGATTAAAAGATAAGGACACTTCCAACTTCAAGATAGATTGTTTTGTATTTTCGTTTATCACCTATATAGGCACCAGGAAACTTTACAGATGGCAAGCTGTGACCTCAAATTATTATTATTTAAAAAATAAATAAATCATGATCAAAGTCTACTTAGTGCACATACTATAGAAACTAGAAAGCCATTCCTGTCTTTGATACCGTTGCCTGCTTTTTCCAAAACTATCACAACTCACAACCCCACTCAATGATACCTGAGAATGTTTAACTATTTTGTAATAAGGTGTAATATAAAAAAAAGTAAAAAATTATTTTTTTGAAAGACTTTTACAAATATTTTTTTTTTATCTTTTTATTTCTACAAATATTTCATTATGTTGTGAGTTTCAGTTAGCTCAACTGGTAAAATCTTTGATGGTTGAATAAGAGACCTGAAGTATAATCCTCGTCTACACCAAAAACTGATTGGTGTTTTGGTTTGATGATTAAGAATACAATTATTAGAAGCAGATGCCATAGGTTGAAACTCTATAATATATATATATATATATATATATATATATCATTATATTATTTTTGGTTCAGTTTGCCTTTTGTTTGGATATAATGGTTGGATTTCTTTTTACATAATCTTGGAAATAAAGTGACTTGCTCTAACTAGCTTTTGTTTCCTAATTATTGCCAGATCTTGGAAGCTACATTTGGTGGCTGCATGCTACAATAGGTTAGGCTAGTTAGTTAGAGTCAGCTGTGTTTTTTGGGTGGAAAAGAGAGTAGGGCAAAAAACCTGCACCATAGACGACAGAAGCATGAGAGCTCTATTGGGGTGGAGATTTCAAACACAAGACCTCTTCTATGAGCTTGAGGTGCTAGCAGCACACATGAGTTAGACTCATGCAAAATGTTCAAAAGAAATTGACTTTTACCCTCCAAATTGCAGTTCCTCAAAAGAACTCTCGTGCTTTTACTATTTATGGCTCACAAGGAGTCGGGCTTAATTGGATCGGGATTGTAGAAATTGTCATGAAATGACCATAAACAATTGAGAATTAAAAAAAAAAAAAAAACACGACACCAAAACACATAAATAAAAAACCTAAATTAGAGTTATAAGAAAGAACTAAAATCCACTAAAAAAAAACATGACACCAAAACACATATATAAAAAACCTAAATTAGAGTTATAAGAAAGAACTAAAATCCACTAAGAGAGAGAGAGAGAGAGAGAGAGAGAGAGAGAGAGAGAGAGAGAGAGAGAGAGAGTACCCACATTTCTTGTGTGGAAAAATATGGATTGAATAAAAGAAATGATATTAAATTAATTAAAAATAAGATGGAGAGAAGAAGAGTCCAAATATAAATAAGAGGAAAGGATAAAAAAATTGAAACGGTAAAGTAGAGAAGGAGGAAGGAGAAAGGTTGGTGGAAGTATAACAGTAAGAATGAACTAATACGGAGAATAAATTTTTATTTTTATATTTTTTATGATGGAAAGAAAATGATGATATGACTACTTATGTAGCTCAAAAAAAGCGTAATAACAATAAATACTATGATGTTTTAAAAATGATGATTTGGTTGTTAATGTGACTCAACAAAAACATATCAACAATTATTGTTACGCTTCAACTTTAGAGTTGAACCAAGTTAGGCCAGATCATCCCCACTCCAACAAAGTGGGCTACTAGACCATATGAACATGAATAAAGAATACAAAATCCATTACTCTTGGTTCATGATTCCTGGTTGCAATTGATAGATGGTTTCTATTTTAAAATTTGATTTATGAAAGATGCATTTTCCCTATTGCTATTGATGGACGACCATAACTCCTCAGGCAACCTCCTCGTCCAGACAAGGGGCCAGTAGACGTGGCAACCCTTCCACCCCACCATCGTCTAAATCCACTGGACGAAGAAAGTGTCTGCCAGTTCATACATGACAAGACAGACGTTACAGGGTCACCATAAATCTCTTTACTGTTGGAGCACCGACAACCCTCACATCAACATCTTTGGAAAACGTTACAAATATCCCATTCAAGCCTCCATTAACAGCCCTCCCTAACGGCTAGGAGAAAGAAGCAAATATATACACAGATACCTCACACCTATAAATGTACACAAAAAAAACCCTACACTGAGATTCTGAAATTTCTTCTCTCATTCTAGCTATTCTAACATTAGCATCGGAGGCTTGGTGGCAGACACCACATCGGTGACCCACACTTCTTTCTTTCATCATTCATGTTCTCAGTATCAGGTTGACTGTGGACGGTCCCACTCTGGATGATAACTTTGACAGACGATACTTGCATCATCAGTTTGGCACCGTCTGTGGGAAAACAATTCTTTAGCACCTAGTTGAGAGCACTGTTCCATTAAACTTACAAGTCCAGATGGAATCCAACGTTAACCAAGATCCAGCTGCGTTGACCCTACAAATTTAGTCGCTTGCAGCTACTGTGGAAGAACTTACCAGGCAGAACCAGGAGATGAGACAGCTGTTACAACAAGATGGTAATCGCTTGGAGACCAATCTGGGCGAGGACGAAGACAGCCATAGAAGGGGTCCTACCAACCTAGAAGGGATGAACCAAAATCTTATTTGGGAAATGAGAAAGGAGTTGGATGAGCTGAGGAACGCTATCAAAGGGAAAGCAGACCAAAGTCTGGACAGAATGGTCAAGAAGATGGACTCGCCCTTCACCCTAGCGGTCCAGGAATGCCCGGTACCCTCGAAGTTCCGCCTACCCCAACTCGACCCATTTGATGGATTGAAGGATCCATTGGATCACCTTAACACTTTCAAGACAACTCTGGGTCTCCAGCAGCCTCCTGATGAGATACTATGTCGCTCTTTCCCTACTACCCTCAAAGGGGCAGCTAGGGAATGGTTCACCAAACTGCCGACATCGTCCATTGACAACTTCAAGCAGCTAGGTAGTTCCTTCCTTCATCATTTTGTCGGCGAGCAGCGTCCAAAAAGGCTAGCTGATCATTTACTCACCGTCAAGCAAGGAGAAAAGGAAACCTTGAGGTCCTACGTAATTCGTTTCACTCGAGGAACTTTGGAAGTGGACGAAGCAGATGATAAAGTACAGCTAACAGCCTTCAAAGCTGGATTGAAGTCCAGGGACGTCGTGGTCTCCATGGCGAAAAATCCCTCCAAGACGATGGCGGAGATGCTCTTGAAAGCACAGAAGTACATGAATGCCGAAAAAGTCCTAGCAGCCATAGAGGGACCAGAAAAACCCAAGGAGTAGAAGAAAGAAAAAGAAGATGATTGAAGAGGACGAAAAAGGGATCGAGCAGACTGGCAGAATGTCGAAGGGAGTACACGAAGGGACGACAAGTGTGATGCCCCAATTTGATTGATTGATTGTGTGATGTGTGTGGGCATTTCGATCTTCATCATGACTATGGCATTAACGTTGCGGGTTATACATTAGGATGACTTTGACATTTCTTCTTTGGGGTTATACATATTTATATATATTAGATCCTAGCTAGTTGTCCACTTTGTGCATGTTCTAGAACAAGGCCACGTTATTGAGCCAAATTCATTTTGAGGTTTACTTTTTCGTTTAGGACATACATTAAATCCTAAAGATTTGGCCACTGCTTATGAGTTTTGATTAATTCAAGGAAGCATATTTTTGGGTAGAGATGCCTTGCATCAGAATTATTATTAGTTCGGCAAAGTTTAATCCTAGTGAGTCTATTTGTATAGATCTATAAGCTTTATATTTTGTAGAGGATATTAAGTATATTTTCATGATTGATTATAGGTCCTATTTAAGAGTGTTTTGAGGCACTTTGGAGGTTGTTTTGGCTGGACTTTCAGAGTGATTCAAGCGCGGTAAGTAATTATGCATAATATGTACAAGTTTTGTTCTTTAGGTTCTTAGAAGTCAAAAGTTTTCAAAAGTTATGTTTTTAGGCTTACTTTTTCAAAAGTTTATCAAACAGCATTTTTACACCGTTGGAAGAGAAATCTCGTGTTTTAAATGATGTTTTAAAGAAAAACTTTGAATTTTAAATAAAGTTTTGAACATCCGAAATTCATTTAAAAGACGATTTCTAAACTAAACTATTTTCAGAAAGAACTGCGTTTCAATGTAAGTTGTTTTTAAAAGGTTCTTGTTCTTTAAATTGTTAAAACCAAGTGATTCCAAAGTCATATTTTATTGTGATGCCCCAATTTGATTGATTGATTGTGTGATGTGTGTGGGTGTGTGATGAGTCCCACATCGGGTATTTACTGGGTAGATCTAGGCTTTATTAACAACTACAAGGAGCTTCAATAGTGACTAGTCCTTTTGAGGTATAGCGCAGATGTGGCTAGCGCTTTTCCTTGGGTCGTTACATATGGTATCAGAGCCGACCCGGTAACCCCGTGTGGGCTCGGAGACACTACCCCATAAAGTGGACCCTAACGAGGACGTTAGGAATTTAAGTGGGGGAGATTGTGATGCCCCAATTTGATTGATTGATTGTGTGATGTGTGTGGGTGTGTGATGAGTCCCACATCGAGTATTTACTGGGTAGATCTAGGCTTTATTAACAACTACAAGGAGCTTCAATAGTGACTAGTCCTTTTGAGGTATAGCGCAGATGTGGCTAGCGCTTTTCCTTGGGTCGTTACAACAAGAACCCTCATCCTGTGAAGTTCACACCTTTGGTGATGCCTGTCGACCAGATCTTGACGCAGATCAAGGACGAACCCTATCTCAAGTGGCCCAGGCCATTACACTCATCACCCAGTGTACGTGATAAGAGGAAATATTGCTGCTTTCACAAAGATCACGGGCATTACATAAAAGACTGCCGAGACCTGAAGGAGCAGATAGAAGAATTCATACAAAGAGGGAAACTGCAGAAGTACGTGAAGAAGTGGGATTCCAGCAAGTTCAAGGGTGGTAACAAAGTCCTGCACAAAGGCTCTTAGAGGGACGAGGACCACCTACCTCCTCGACCACAAAGTGCAATAGGGGAAATAAAAACCATCACTGGAGGACCGTCCATAGAGGGGTCATTAAAGTCCCTCAGGAAGTCATACCAAAGGTAGGTGAACAGTGTTCATAGACTACCTCCCCTAAAGCAAAGGCGGACAGACTAATATATGTATTTCTCAGAGGAAATGCTAGAGGGGTAAAACAACCTCATGACAACCCCTTAGTCATCATGCTCATGATTGAAGGATTCAACACAAGAAGGGTTCTGGTAGACAACGGAAGCTCGGCAGACATCATTTATCTTTCTGCTTTCCAGCAGTTAAAGGTGGACCTGAAGAGACGTCGTCCATTCGAATCCCCCCTCGTCAGTTTCAGTGGAGACAAGGTGTACCCCCGGGGAATAGTAACGTTGGCGATCACGGCTGGCTCATACCCCTTCCAGGTAACCAACATACATAACTTTCTGGTAGTAGACTTACTGTCATCCTACAATGTAATTATTGGCAGGCCTACCCTCAATCGTTGGAAAGCAGCCACCTTCACGTACTACTTGAGGGTGAAGTTCCTAACAGAACAAGGAGTTGGAGAGATAAGGGGAGATCAAGTGCTGGCGAGGGAATGTTACCAGGCAGTCCTGGCCTCAAAAGAAAATCATACGTGGATGATTGAAGAAAAGATGCTAGAAATTGTTGAGAAACTAGAGACTATAGAATTGGTTGAAGGGGATTCTACAAAGATGACCTAAGTAGGGACGAGTTTAAGCTCCTAGACAAAGAAAGAGATTATCAGCTTCCTGAAGGATAACCTGGATGTGTTTGCATGAAGCCATGAAGACATGTCAGGTATTCCAGCAAACATCATTCAACACCGCCTAAATGTCGACCTTTAGAAAAAACCCGTCCACCAGAGAAGAAGAGTTTTTGCCCCTGAATGGAACAAAGCAGTCACGGACGAAGTGAACAAGTTGCTCGCTGCTAATTTTATTAGGGAAGTTTACTATCCTGAATGGCTGGCCAACGTCGTCATGGTCAAAAAGGCAAATGGAAAGTGGAGAATGTGCGTTGACTTCACAGATTTAAACAGTGCCTGCTCAAAGGACAGCTTTCCCCTACCCAAAATTAACCAGCTGGTGGACTCAATAGCCGGGCATAAACTTCTTACCTTCATGGACGCATTTTCTGGGTACAACCAGATACAAATGGCCGAGGAGGATCAGGAAAAGACAGACTTCATCACCATCTAGGGGCTTTACTGCTACAGGGTCATGCCCTTTGGTTTGAAGAACGCGGGGGCCACGTACCAATGATTGGTGAACCAGATGTTCAGCAAACAGATCGGAAGGAACATGGAAGTGTTTGTGGACGATATGCTCGTCAAGAGCAAAGAAGAAGACGACCACTTGGACGATCTCAGGGAGACGTTCAACACACTCAGATAGTACAACGTGAAGCTAAACCCGTCCAAATGTGCCTTTGAAGTCTCCTTCGGGAAATTCCTCGGGTTCATGGTATCACAAAGGGGAATAGAAGCAAATCCTGAGAAAGTGAGAGCTATCCTCGAGATGTCCTCTCCAAAAATGGTCAAAGAAGTGCAATCTCTCACAAGAAGAGTAGCAACTCTCAACATGTTCGTCTCAAAGGCAATAGACAAATGCCTTCATTTCTTCAAGACCCTGAAGCGAGTTTTTGTTTGGATGAAGGAATGCGAGACAGCATTCCAGGAGTTAAAGTGCTACTTGAGCAAACCCCCACTCCTGAGCCTATCCAAGGAGGGAGAAGATTTATTCCTCTACCTGGTAGTGTCCGTGACTGCAATCAGCGCAGCCTTGATCAGGGAAGAGAACAAGATACAACTTCCTGTGTACTACATTAGCCAGGCATTTCAGGGAGCTGAAGCTCGATACCCATGGATAGAGAAGATTACCTTTGCCCTAATAGTGGCCTCAAGAAAACTTCGTCCGTACTTCCAGGCTAACCCGATCATAGTAATGACGGACCAACCCATCAAGAAAGCTCAGGCAGTTTGATATGAAATATCGCCCCCGAACGGCCATAAAAGCTCAGGCATTTGTGGACTTCATAGCGGAATTCACCGCCCCCGAGCAAGAAGAAAGCCAGGAAGAACTTTGGACGATCCATACGGATGGATCGTCCACCCAGAAGAGAGGTGGAGCAGGTGTCGTCATTACTTCCCCTGAAGAAGGTGTTTTGAAGTATGGAGTCTAGCTCAAATTCCATGTAACAAATAATGAAGTAGAGTACGAGGCTTTATTGACAGGGCTAAGAATAGCTTGGGCACTTGGAGCTAAAAACATTTTGCTAAGGAGCGATTCACAGCTCGTCATAGGACAGGTCAGGGGAGATTTTGAAGCAAAGGAGACTAGAATGCAGATATACCTTAAGTTGACGAACCAATTAATGAGCAACTTTGATAGTGTAGAGTTTGTCCAGATCCCACGGGATCAAAATGCTGAAGCCGATGAAGTGGCACGGAGTGCATTAGCAGACGATTAGGCAAAGGTAAATGAATGGAGGCTAGAAGAACAAAACTCCTAGCATTGAAGAATTTCAAGTCTTCCTTGTGTGTGCCCGCTCCGAATGGACGAGTCCCACTCTGTCTTACCTTAAAGATGGCGGTTACCATCGAACCCTGAAAAAGCTAAGAAGATCTAGAACGAGCTACCTGATTCACAGTGCTCAATGACGAGCTTTACAAAAGAGGCTTCTCCCAACCTTACTTGAGGTGCGTGGAAGAGGAAGATGCCAAATATGTTCTAAAAGAGGTGCACGGGGGAGCTTGCGGTGACCACCTGGGGGCAAAGTCCCTCATCCAGAAGATCATGAGGGCGAGTTATTTCTGGCCCACAATGCAACAAGATGTAGCGAACTTCGTTAAAAGATGTGACAGTTGCCAAAGGTATGAGAATGTTCAACGAGTCCCAAGGGAAAAGATGATGACCATTTCCTCACCTTGGCCATTCTCATAGTGGGGGATCGACATTGTGGGCCCCCTACCACAGGAAAAGAGATAGGTGAGGTTTCTACTTGTCGCAATTGACTACTTCACAAAATGGGTCGAAGCAGAAACACTAACAAGGGATCGACATTGTGGGCCCCCTACCGCAGGGAAAGAGATAGGTGAGGTTTCTACTTGTCACAATTGACTACTTCACAAAATGGGTCGAAGCGGAAGCACTAACAACAACCACAAAAGTAAAGGTATAAAATTTTGTATGGAAAAATATTATTTGCAGGTTCAGGATACCCAGGACGATCATCTCAGACAATGGTCGCCAATTCGACAGTCACGGATTCAAGTCGTTTTGCTCGAGCTTAGGCATCAAGAACAAGTATTCGTCCCCAGGACATCCTCAGGCCAATGGATAGACGGAAGTAACGAACCGAACCTTACTAAAGATCATCAAGGCCCGGTTAGTGAGGGTAAAGGGCGCATGGCCTGAGGAGTTACCTAGCGTTCTATGGGCCTACATGATTACAGCACGAACACCAACAGTAGAAACGCCCTTCAATCTAACTTACGGAACAAAAGCAGTCATCCCAGTCGAAGTGGGACTCACTAGCCTTAGGACTGAGTTCTTTGACAAACAAAGCAACGACAATCAATTAAAGTTGAACCTGGACTATTTGGACAAAGTCAAAGACCGAGCCTTCCAAAGAATGACCAAGTACCAACAGAAGATGGCCAAATATTACAATCAGAGGGTAAAGCTAAAAAGGTTCAACATTGGGGATTTCGTCCTTCGAAAAATGACTCCAATAACAAAGGACCCAGCATAAGGCAAGCTAGGACCAACCTGGGAAAGACCCTACAAGGTCATCCATTATTCTCGCTGAGGAAGTTACCACCTGGAGGATCTAGACAGAAACAAGCTACCTTGTCCGTGGAATGTCAAGCATCTAAAGAGGTATTACGAATAGGAATTACATCTCAATTGTAAGTAGTCAACAATGCCTTAGGCTTTTTTTTGTTATGCAAGGCGAATAAATATATCATTCAGTAATTAATGTGTTCTGGTTATCTCGTCCATTGTCAAACTGAAATCGTCATCCGAATACAAAAACTCCGAGCAAGCTAAAATGAAAACGGACAATAAGATTCCTTAAATAGATGTACATCGTCCAAATTAAAAAGACGATAAGATTCCTTAAATGGATGTACATTGTCCAAATTAAAAAGACGATTAGATTTTTTAAATGGATGTACATCGTCCAAATTAAAAAGACGATAAGATTCCTTAAACAGATGTACATCGTCCAAATAAAGAAGAAGATAAGATTCCTTAAACAGATGTACATCGTCCAAATAAAGAGGACGATAAGACTCCTTAAACGAAAGTACATCGACCGAGAATACTTCAGTAAAAGTTCTCTAAGTCCCTAGGTGGACGAAGAGAATGCCTTGGTAAAAATTCTCTAAGTCCCTAGATGGACGAAGAGAATACTCCAATCAAAATTCTCTAATTCCCTAAATGGACTAAGAGAATGCCTTAGTAAAAATTCACAAAGTCCCTAGATGGACGGAGAGAATGCCTTAGTCCTTAGATGGACGAAGTAAAATTCTCTAAGTCTGAGAATGCCTCAGTAAAAATTTTCAAAGGCACACACCTAAGCAAATCGCAGCCAAATGCAAACAAGAAGATGAATATGAGGAAAAGTAAAATGCATAGATATATCATAAAAAGAAAAGCTGCAAATTGTTCAAAAGCCCCAAAACAGATATGGCATCCAAATATAGGGAGTCCAGTAGCCTTAAAACAGACAAGGAATTTTCCAAAAAAAAAAAAAAAAAAAATTCACTAAGGGACAGCATAATCATCGTCCTTGCCAGTCTCAAGGTTCTCGCCAGTCTCAAGGTCCTCGCCAGTCGAAACCACAGCCTGAGCAACTTGAGTCACTTCATCCGCCTCGATCTCCTTATCAACGGCCTCAAAGTCCAGCTTTTCCAAGTTCGTCCTCAAGCCATGCTTTATTAGATATCTCCTCAGCAGCTCGAACCCCTTGAAGTACTAGCCGAACAATATGGCATTATATTCATCGATCGTCTGGAAAGCACAGATGGCCTTGGCCACGGCATTTCTCATTTTTTGGCCAGCCGTCACCAGAAGTTCATCTTTTTGCTTTATCAGTTGCTTCACACTTTCCAGTTCCTCAGTTAAAACTTTTATTTATTTTTTTAGACAAGTTACTTTTGTCCATCGCCACGACCAAGTCTTTCCTCAAGCCTGAGGCTTCGGCTTCCAACGCCCCTACTTTTAAAGTGGCAATGACAGCCTTCTTCTCACTTGCCAACTATTGGGAAGTGATATGCATTGACTCCCCCAACACCTAGCATTTAAGGATGCAAAGTCAGCGATTAATATTCCTAGTAAAACAAAGTAAGAGAGAAGACGAAGAAAAGTTACTTGGACAAGCTAGTGAACATGGTGGTTCACCATTTCATAAGAAGGGACACTAGAAATCTCCTTCATCTCGTCAGGAGTAATAATCTCATTCGCTTGAGCCAGGGCCGTCTCTGTGTCAGCCCAGACGCTGGCACTTATTATCCCCTTGCCCTTGTCACTTGTCTTGCGTTTCTTGGGACGAGGGCTAATTTCCTTAATTGAAAGGGCTGGGGAAGCCACCCTGCCCTCATCCAAAGCCGGGGTGGACGACCCCTTTTTCGTGGTTTCCTTTTCCTTCTCCTTCTCTCTATCAGTCAGTCTTAACTTGCGCTGACTAATGCTAGAAAGAGGTTCATTCTTCTTTCCCTTGATACGGGCATAAAATTCTTGGTTAAACTTGGTTTTCATTTCTACAAAGAAGAAAAGTAGAGTTAACTGGAGAAAAGAAGAATGAGAAAAATAAGGGAAATATGGACGACCTACTCTCATCCTAAGAAGACTTACTTTTTTCTTTGCGGCGGATAGCACGAAGGACGAAATGGGAAGGTTCTGGTCCCAAGCAGTGACGGGCCAAAGTCCTAGGATCCACTAAATCATCGAAGTCTTCAATTGTGCTCGCGTATTTAATGGCTACGTGAACACGCTCCACAAACCTGCTTTCCAACTCTAGTCGATCTTTGACTGTTAAAAAAAAAAAAAAAGAAAAAAAAGAAAAAAACACAGGGTCAGGACGGACGATCCAAACAAAAAGACAAACAAAGAATATAAGAAGAAAAATGCAAGGCAATGCACTAAGTACAGGGGTCTCCCACCGACGCAGTAGCCTAAGGACATCCCCCCAGAAGTCGTTATAGAGGATCTCCCAACCATCACCTGACACGAAGAAGTACGTTGACTTCCAATAACGAAAGGACGAAGGCAGATCGGCGATGAGCCTAGACCTCTTGTCCCAAGGTACGAGCTCATAATAACCAAACTCCTTCGACTCCCATAGACGATAAAGATGGACAAGCTCGTTCAGTGTGATCATATCACCATCAGCTATGATCGTCCAGATCACCATACAACTTATGAAGATCCTCCAAGAATTAGGCATAAGTTGTCTTGGGGCTATGTTTAGATGGTGGAGGAGCTCCATTATAATTGGATGGACAAAAAACCTAAGGCCACACAAGAAGGCAGCCTCATAAAAGTAGACCTCCCTGTGGGCAAAAGCATAAGACTTCTCACCTTTCCTAGGGAGACGAGCCCTGGTCTCCTCGGGAAACTGGAATCTATCCCTAAATCTAAAGAGGATGTCCTTATTCAAAGAACACTCCTCCTGAAGAGCGTGAAAAGGCCGGGGAGAGGTTGGGACGGACGGACGGGAAGGCGCTGGTCTGGAGATAGTTGTATTCGTCTCAACCTCACCCACACCAGCGTTGGATGATAGAATAGCCCCTAATCACCGGATCTACCCTCAAAACTCATTCTTCCCATCCTTAGCACCCCTCGCACTGACTCAAACCAGCTGAGGGATTCACACAACAATGGGTGTAACTCACCCAACACTAAACTTAGACTATTGTCACCTAGGGCGAAATCCTTAATCAGTAGGTAGAGGCCACTAGAGCAACCTACAAACGCACCTAATCGAGCAAATAAGAAGGTAACTGAAGGAGAAGTACACCCAACACCAGAACGGTCCATCGAAAAGAGGCAGGAAAAGCAAAAATTTCAAAAAAGAGAACAAAGTACAGAAAAGGGAAGTTAAAAAGGAAAAAGAAAGCCAGAAAAGTAAAGAGGGGTACCTAAAAAAGGAAGTGAAACTGAAAAGGAGAAGAAGTAAGCGCAGAAACCGCAGTAGTGAAATCCAAAGGGAATTGAAAACTCAGAGCATAGGAACACAATATGACTGGAATTTTGCAAAAATGAGCGCAGAGAGAGAACACTAGAAGTTTAAAAAGGAGCGCCTTGAAAAACGTGGGAAATCGAAAAGTTTTACCGAAATCAAGGACCTCCCAACCAATCTTGAGGTGACATGTGGCCACAACACATGCCGCGCCGCCACAAGATAGTAACTGCAGAGAGGGAAACCTAAAGCGCCGTAAAATAAAAAAATAAAAAAAGGAGGAAAGGGGAGAGAAGGGAACTCACCACATTCCATGGTCGTTTCCAAGTTGAATGACCTCGGAATAGGGGGGTAGCTGATGGACGACCATAACTCCTCAGGCAACCTTCTCGTCCAGACAAGGGGCCAATAGACGTGGAAACCCTTCCAACCCGCCATCGTCTGAATCCACTGGACGAAGAAAGCGTCTACCGGTTCATACATGACAAGGCAGACGTTACAGGATCGCCATAAATCTCTTTACCGTTGGAGCACTGACTACCCTTACATTAACATCTCTGGAAACGTTACAAATATCCCATTCAAGCCTCCATTAACAGCCCTCCCCAATGTCTAGGAGAAAGGAGCAAATATATACACAGATACTTCACACCTAAAAAGGTACACAAAAAAAAACCCTATATTGAGATTCTGAAATTTCTTCTCTCATTCTAGCTATTCTAACTTTAGCATCAGAGGCTTGGTGGTAGGCACCACACTGGTGACCCTGTGAGAGACCGCGCCCCCGGCCCCCCTTTTTTATAGGGTGTGTTGGGCCAAACCCACGTGAATGGGTGGAGTTGTGTTATTGCCTCTCAAAATGGAGACTCGACTAGTTATATTTTCCCTTTAGATTAAGGGTTTTACAATGGAGTCGCTACTTATTTAATTATTGGAATAAATAAGAAAACCAAAATTGAAAAATTCCTCATTTTATTAATTTTTAATTGAATTTACATTGATCATAGGAAAATTACATGGCTTTGGTCCTAAGTACAATATAAGATAAAGTACATAGCTTTATTTTCTAGTTACAATCTAAAAATTGAAAATTACAAGGATAAGCATTTGATCTACTAACCCTTGATCTAAGTTCGTAGGCTATGTTACAAGGTGGGAAGGTGTTAGGCACCCACCTTGCCCGGTGAAATCGGTCTTCTAGACTATAGTGGCCAACATTCATATCACATCATCCAATATGTCAATCAATCAATTTGAATTTAAAGTGTGTGCATGTGATAAACCCTAATTCAATTTATTAAGCATTGCATTTGGATTGAAAAATAAATTCTAGTGTATGTGTGTGGATGGTGATAACTTAGATTCAAGGATTTGAAAGAATTATGAAACAAACATGCTTTTCATATTTTTGATGTGAATTTAAGATCAAAACTAGTGTTTATGCATGAACATGTGATGAACAACCAAGAACATATAAAGAACATATAAGAACAATTAAGAGCATTCAAACATATTCAAAGGAATTTAAATGATTATTATCATGCTTTAATCTTAAACTTTCATCATGGCAACACAAAAAACAATTAGGGAAAGAGATTATACCTTCATGTAAGATCTATATAGAGGATGAGGAGACTCTTGAAGGAGGTCATAAGGGTGGATGAAAAGAAGAGTTAGGAGAGGAAGAGTGAGTCTCACTCAATACCTTGAGTCTCAAGAAGATCAAGATATGACAAGACTACTCAACTTCCTAGAACTCAAGAGAGGAGAAGAGAAGGGGTTTTTGTGTGTCTTGGAATGAAGGAGAGGGGGGTTTATATAGTAGTGGTGGAGGAAATATGAATGGAAGGTCAAGAATCATGAACCTAGACCTCATTTTAGCCTTTGGGGAAATCTTGTGCATTAAATGGAAAGATTGGTAGGAGTGGGGAGCAAGCCAAAATTCGGTTTTCCTGTAGCTACTGTAACAGCCTGTAGAGCCAATTTCGAAAAATCGTATCTGACTCAATTCTGATTGGAATTGGCTCGTTATTGTGCTCAAATTGAAGCCCCGGATGTCTAGTTTCTGGGAAAATTAACCTCATTCACAGATTCAAAATATTCTGAGAGATATTGATAAAATGGTGAGCAGAGGTCATTTGTTAGAAAATGATTTCAGCACAATTAACATTAATATGTCCCAAACCAGCTCTCAATTAGCATTAAATGGCTCCAATCACTCCCATTTCAGACTTAATTGGTTCCAAATTTACCCTAATTAAAAGATAATTGCACAAATTACTCATTGAATAATTAATGTTTAACTATCTAATTAATTAGGTGTATGCAACCTCACCATAAAATGTAGTCCTAACTAATCAAATTATGACACATCATTAATCTCAAATTGATTATAATTATAACCAATTGGAATCAATTATTCATAATCACATATAGTCGGACTCAACATGTGATAGTGCATCTCAGCCATTAAAACTTGATTTGATGATAACTTTCAATCTTGTGGTCCGATTAGGGCTTATGACCAGTCAATTTGATTGTTATAACATTAAGATCATTTTGGTGGAATGAGATTAAGGATCTAATGACCAGAATCAAGAAGTATATTTCTAAGGAAAAATTACCCTTTTACCCTCCATGTGAGGTTAAATGCGGGTTGCAAAATGGGGTGTCAACAGACCCACACTTCTTCCTTTCACCATTCATTTTCTCAAGATTACGTTGATTGTGGACGGTCCCACTCTGGACGATGACTTTGACTGACGATACCTTCATCATCAGCTATTATTGTTTGGGATCAACAGCTTTTGGTGAAGGAAATCCATGATTCCATCTTCAATATAAGAAATGCAATCTATAATGTTGAATCCTTGCACTACAGATACCATTTTTCCTCCACCACATTAGTTGTTGTAGGAGTTGGCTCATGGTTTGTTATTGGGCCACTAAATTGGGGGCCTTATTGGTATAGTAGAGTGGAGTTGAGTGCAATGAGCGGAATGGATTGGAGCTATTTGGGAAATTTGTATTGGGTATGTTTATTATATATAAACACTATTGTAATCATATCTTCTCGTATATTAGATTATTTAGCTGCTCGCTATAGTGGACTTATGTATATTGCCGAACCACATACATAAGTTATTTGTGTTGATTTTTCTCTTGTATCTCCTTTTTTTTTTGATAAACTTCAATATATTTCTCTTGTATCTCTTCTTTATTCTTTGTGTTAACTGATTATTTCACACCAATTGTTAAATTTAGCAATATTGGACTTTTTCGTTTAGATCGTAAATCGTATTTCACGAACTTATGCAACCCATTTTGCAGCTTCCCCACACCCGAAAACTGAAATATGTCAAAAAAATATGATGAATGCCCCATTCTATCTTCTCAATAGATAGGCACAAAGTTCCAACGATGTTACAATAGGGTAGAGACTAGAGAGGGAGAAGTTTAGAGGAAAATTTGTATCAGAGTATGAATATAACTTTAGTATTGATTGTTTTGTCTGTCTTATAAGTTATAAGGACTCATCTCTTTGTTGTCCAACTAGGAGTCGATTGACGAGGCCCACACATGGAATCATGCAGTTTCTTGAACTGAGGTGCGTTATCCTTTCCTTGCTCCACCAACCCACAATTTTCAATTATGGGCATAAATCCTGAAATTCTAGTATTCCATCATTGTCATTATCTCCATTACGCTATGCCTCCAATAAAAGGAGGAAATCAACGAAAGGTGGCTAGAAATCACCTCTATATGAACGTTAGGCTACGCACACTAGGCACACTATTTTACTTAATAAAAATTGGGTTTTAGTTTACGTTTTGCTCCAGCTTAAAAAGTCAGTTTATTTTACTATTTATCTTATTTTTGCTACTATTTATGAGGCCCACTGCACTTTTTGGTACTATTCATAGTCAGACTGTACTATTTCAGCTAACTTTTACCTTTATTTACAGTATTTTCAGCAAAAAGTTTTCAGTTTCAGTAAAATAAGTGGATCCCAAACAGACCCTTAGGGTGCGTTTGGATACCACTTATTTTCCTGAAAACTGAAAACAATAAAAAAATAGTTTTCGGATTACTGTTCAAACCAAAAACACTGTTCATTTTCCTATTTACACTGTTCATGTCCCATGAACAGTGTACTAGGCGCTGGTAAAAAAAAAAAAAAAAAGCAGAAATGCAAAACGCGTGGACGTGGACATGATCCAAATGGTACCTTAGTGAGTTCTGACTCAAACATCGGAAAAACTTAATCCGGCACCACATCGGTGTCCTTTGATGGAGTGATCCTCTTTTGTAGGTCTTCCAAGCATCCATTTGAATGAGAGACCCACTGAAATTTTTGCATTATCATACATCCATACCTAATTCTTCATCAATACTTTGAAAATTTTGCATCATCATGCCTAATTCTTCATGTATATTCTCACAGATAAGAGGATTGACATATTTGGTTTAAAAATTTTAAAAACCTAATAGCATAATTGCATTTAGAAAAAAAAAAAAGCATGCTTCAAAAAGATGCATATAATTGATTTGAAAAATGAATTTTTTTTAATGAATACCTTAGGGGCAATGGTTAAGATGGACTTAACGCTTTCTTAAATAATATTTTTATATATTTTTAAAAAAATAAAGTTAAACAGTACACATATATTTAAAAAAACATACATAATTATAATGAATCTGTTTGTGTAATCTAATGAATTATTAACATACGTATTTTAAAAGTGTAATTTATAGCTCATAATTGATCATTTATTAATCTTTAACTTATACCGGAAGGGGAGTAATAAAAAATAAGCCAACTTATAAACTTTAAAATTCGGGGTCCTAATAACAGTATTCGGGTGAACTTAGGCTTGAAGAGAAATGATTTGCTTCAATGCAGTTCGGAACTTTGAGAGGCAGTTTTACTTTATTTTCGAATATGTATGTCATTGTCAGCATACCATGAAAGGAAAATGGGAAAGTGAAGAGGTGCCAATTTGGTAGATGAGAGTGGTGATTGAGAGGGGAGTACAACCAAGAGGTGGAGTGTGTCTTATGAGGATGAGAAGTTACTTCTAGTAGCTAGCTAAGAACTACTTTGTCATGGCTTTCTCTGGTTGATGATATATGTGTGTTATCCTTGATGTGTTCTGCTAATCTGATCATTGTATGTATCTTATGTTCAGCCTCACCTTTTACTTTTATAGAGATCCCTATGGACCTTGGACCCCTCTTTTTTACCCTTTAATTAATTTCTCTTTTGCTCCAGCAACCAAGCTCAGTGTGAATAAAGAACCGCCTCTCCTTTTTCTTGCTCCTGTTTTCCCCGCTCTTCTTTCTTAAACTGTGCAAGCTTATCCTCTGGTTCCCTCGGTATTGGAGTCACTTTTGACCTTCCTCTTCTGTCTCGGTTTCAAAGGGACCAACCAATCTTGCTGCTGGAGTATAGGTTTAAACATAAGTATTAGGTTCCTTTCTTTTCTTTTGGGTAGACATGTGAGAGGGACAAGTGAGGTTGATTATGCTTAGCTATTATAGCTAGACTATCAAAGAGATTGGGCTGCTCTAATCATGTTTTTATTGGATTAAATATACTAGGCTCAGTTAACTGTCTTAGGCCCAGCCCAATTCGTTCTTTATTTGTTGGACCTCAAATGGAACAAAGGATAGTAGGAATTAGGTTTGGTCCATTAAACGACCGTTAAAGTTTATACAAAATTGAAAAAGTTTAGCTAACTTTTCCAATTCTCAATAAAATATTTTCGAAAATTGATTTGTCAGCTAGGCATAACATTTTTGGTTCTGGTTATTTTTTGTACGTTCTCTGTGGTTGAGTAAATCATTACTATTGATATTAATTCATCCAAACAAAGAAGTGGGGGGTTGTTGAAGTTTGCTACGCTGCTTTAAAACCAGAACCAGAGCAATAAAAATGCCTTCTGAAAAGTATCCTGTACATGCATTTGGACTCGTAAGTGGTATCTACTGTAGTTCATCCTGAAATCAAAACCTCTTACTAATATTTTAAGGCCACTTTTAGAGAATTGGTCCCTGTAATTAATTAATCAGTGTGTGTGTGAGACGAGAGGACTGTACGTGTACGTGTACGTGTATACTTAAGGAAGTAATCAAATACACCTTGCTATAAAAAAGAAAAGAAAAAAAGAGTGGTAGCTCATTCATTACAGTACTTGCGGTTCACCATCTGAATCAACAATCAGAAAGAACTATGAATGTATGATAAATTGCATATTTATAGAGCACAACCACCACCCAACCTCCACACAAGCAACTACTCGTATTTACTAAGACTACACGTGACTTCTTTCTGAAGTTGTCGTGGCTCAAGCGGAAGCGGTAGTGACACTGACAGTTCAGCAGTTATGTCAAATGCTCCACATTTCTTCAAGATAATTTTCAACGATTCTCTGCTAGATGGGAAGCTTGTAAGCATATCCATCTCTGTAACTCTGTGTTTGTGATTTAATAACTTGATGCTACTATATATAATTCGTAAGATTAATCGAGTCAAACACAAGCCAAATGATTTTTTTTTTTTTTTTTTTGGTTTTGCACCGGGTCATTTCGGCCATACCAGGAAATGCATGGGATTTAGGCCAGAAAATTCATACCGGACCCAAAAAAAAAAAAAAATTTTATTGGGTTTCAGATCTAATAATCTCTCTCCTCTCTCAATAACTTACTAACTTGCTCTTGCCCGGGTTGCTGCTGTCGTCAACACAGTGCCGTTGTCGCCACCATTTTCGCCGATCTCCTCCTCAGCTTCTGCTGCTTCTTCTCAAACTCCACCTCTTTTATTTATTTTTTAATATAACTATTTAATGCTTCATTTTTGGTGTTCACCCAGAGTGCGAAAATGCTATTTTAGCACTCAACTGCATCAATGATGATAAAAGTCAAATTTTTTAATATAAAGTGCAAAGAACTTTAGAGTATTTAGATTAAAGGTGTTAACAAATTTTGCTTTAACACTTTATAATATATTATACATCAAAACTTCTATTTTTACATTAAACCTATTAAAAAAAAATAATATAAACAACTCAATTATTTTTACATACTACTCATTAAAATAAAAATAATATAAACAATTAATAAAAATCATTAAAAAAAAGAGAGTGAGACATTGGGAGGAAAGAGACAATAAAAATCATTAAAAATAAAAAAAAGAGTTATTACCGATAGCTGAATGTTAAAATTTTTTATATATAACATTTTTGATATTGCACAATTTTTATGCTTAGAAGTGCTAAAATAGCTTTTGAGTGGTTTTACCATCTCTATTGTGATTGCTGACTGTAGCTACACCCTAGATAATAAACACAAAAAACTATTATTTAAATAAAAGTTAAAGAGAGGGATTTTTTTTTTAAGGAAAAAAAAGAAAGAGGGACTTGAGTGGTAAAATAAAGAATAAAGGAATAAAGATAAGATGAAAATAAAATATACATTTGAACACACTGATGCCAATTTTGAACTTCAAAATAGGATAACAGTGGCTGCCTATTTCCTTCTCCTAACTCCTAGGAACAAAATTAATGCACCTATTTGGAGGTGATGGCATAACATGTCTATTGGCCTTTTGCCCTTAAATATAAAATGGAGTATATATAACTGTATGATAGTAGAAAGGAATGAAGTTTTTTTTTTTTTTTGGGGGGGGGGGGGGGGTGGTTTAGGGGGGAGGGGGAAGTATTTATTTGCATTTTAATCGAATAGAGATAAAATGCGGGAAATATTTTGATTAGCGTAATGGAAAGACCAAAAGAACCATTCCCCCTAACTCCAATTTAAAGTTCCAAATATGGTAATGGTGACTGGATGTGGCCATTTCCTTCTCATTCCATTCTCCTGCTGATGGTACTCTCAAGCAACCTATTAAGAAACAGAAGCAATGTTTTTTATGTTAAGTGATAACAGGGATTTTTAGAAAGACTTTAAAAAAGAAAGAAGTTATAGCAGGTTGTGTGCATTTAATACTAGCCTACTAGATTTTATGTGCAAAGTTAATCAAAGATTCATTCTTTACAGAGGATCCCTACAAAGTTTTCAAGGAAATATGGACAAGGAATGTCAAACTTGGCATTTCTTAAGCTTCCGAGTGGTGCAGTGTGGAAAGTAGAAATGACAGAACATGATGGTGAGGTTTGGTTAAAAAAGGGTTGGCAAGAATTTGCCAAGTATTATTCTGTAAAGCAAGGACACTTCCTAGTCTTCAGATATGAAGGAAAGTCCCACTTCCATGTACTCATATTTGATGCAAGTGCAACAGAAATAGAATATTCTCTTAATAGCTCTCATGGTGAGGAGGGCAAGCTTAATGAAGAATTTCAAGGTCCTAAGATGGAAGAAATTGAGAGTGATAGCACCGTTGAAATCCTAGGTTGGTTTCCACCATGCCCAAAAAGAAGGGATAAATCATCACTACCACGTCTTCGACCTCACAAGAAGATGAAAACTAATCCAACCGGTAAAATTGCTAGCACTTCTACTATGCAAATGCCTCATAATCAGGTACGGGTCAAAGAGCCTTGTTTATACTGTTCTCATAATCATGTTTAACTTAATTTTTCAGCAAAAGGTCTTAAAGGCATTTCTACCACTGAGCAATGCTCGAATTCTAAGGTTGTTAGAAGGATCCAGCCACTGAACAACAGCAAAATAGCTAGAGCTCTTCATAGAGCAAGTGCCTTCAAACCTAAAGATCCATATTTCATGGTTGTCATGCAACCATCGTACTTGCATCCTAAATTGTGCTTGGTAAGCTTCCAATTTAACAGCTACTTCTTTTTTAGGACAATTTAATAGCTATTTGATCATCACAACTTCTACAAAGTTCACTTTGCATGACAAGATACATTAAAGAGAGGAAATTTTGGCAGCAATGCATTCTTTCAGAGCTACTTTTCAGTCTCTGTCTTGATGGAAAAGTAGTATTATAAAATTTTTCATCTTCTTCTTCATTACCGTTTTTCCCTAGAGTATACCAATCGAATTTGCTAGTAGATATTTGAATAAGAAGCATGGGGATGCCATCCTTTGCATTTCTGATGGGAGAAAATGGCCTGTTAAGTATACTTGCCAAATGTTTGCTACAAAACCAAAAAGTTTCTTCAAATGTGGTTGGAGAACATTTGCAAAAGACAATAATCTGGAAGCAGGTGATGTTTGTGTCTTTGGACTGTCCCAGGGCACTAAAATGTCTTTCAAAGTGGTCATTTTCCGTGTCAATGAAGAACATTGCCCCCCACTGCCAGTGCCAGGTGAGGAATCTGCTGAATTTTTCAAGTTAGTTCTCCATTAATTTGCATGACTTCATATATTCAATTTCTTTTATGTTGTGTGCTCAGCTCTTGACAATGGAGTTAATCAAGTTGAACCCAAGAGAACTCTTAAATATGAATTTGAGTATCCTAGCAACCATGAAATTGGCATGTCTAGCTCCGGTTACAAATCCACAACCAAAAACCTTCAACATTCTCAAGGAAATTTCACAACTGAACCTCAAGGAACACAATCTATTGACAGGAAGATCAACAAGTTAAAGAGAAACTCACCTAGTTCCATGCGAAGTTTTGAAGGTATACATTAGGACTCATTTATGTTTCTGCTTATGTTATTTGTTATTCAGGTCAAATTACTAAGCTTGGGTCAGGTTATTTACGTTTTTCTTGAATGTTGATCTCGGACAGGGGGGCTTAATTTTTCTGCTAAAGAAGAAGGTAGAGGCATGCCTGATTCTCCTAGGTGCCCTGGATCTCACAGTTTTAGGGAGACGCAAGGACTGACTTACATTGAAAAAGCTAGAGCACTTACGAGAGCTCGTGCTTTCAAATCAGAAAATCCGTATTTTATGATTGTCCTGCAACCATCATACATTTCTGGTAGCAACAACTTGGTAAGCTTTCAATTCAAGGCATGCCAGAGAATCACAAGTTTAGTAATCTTCAATTTGAAAGTACTATGCATTAATTATCATTCTCTCCTCCTACCCCTCTTTAGGTTATACCTCTCAACTTTGCAAAGAAACATTTCAGTGAGAAGCATGAAGATGTCATCCTTCAAGCTTCAGGAAGTAAAATTTGGTCTGTCAAATACAATTTAAGAGAAGCCTATGGAAGACAAAAAGCAGAACTTTGTAGTGGTTGGAAGGCATTTGTCCGAGATAATAACTTGGAAGTAGGAGATGTTTGTGTATTTGAGTTTATAAAGGGCATTGAAATTTCACTGAAAGTTTTCATTTTCCGAGACGCTGAAGATGCAAATAGGCACCGGGATCCAGGTAAGAAATCTTTTCAATTTATTAATTCAGTAGTCCACTTAGCTTAAATGCATATGTATTTGAGTCAATCTAATTGAGTCCAAGAAAAAATCAAAATATAAATTTACAATTGATCATACAAGCAATAATGAACAGAAAATACCCATTGTTTTAGTTGATCTAACACAGGCAAGTTCAAACAGTGGATACACAAGGAGAGCATCAGTAAGCATGTTACTCAAAGGCCTTCATCTTCAAGGGCTCAGTTGTTGAAGCTCCCCACAAGTTCACCTCAGAGAATCCCTTCTTTGAGGTCATTATAGGGTCAAGTTTTATGGAACGTGCATTGGTAAGGTTATGAACAACATAGTCTTACACTAATTCGCATGAAACACTTCTATATTATGCTCAAAAAGAATAACACCCTTCAGCGCAAGAGAACACCCATCAGATTAAAAGCTACAGGTTGATAGAGTTTTCTTGCTTGAGTAGAGCCATCAATATCATTCAGATCTAGGTTAAACAATAATAAATCATATTATACACAGTAGCAGAAAAGTAAATAACTTCTCGATATGATGATCCAGGAAAACTAATGAAACGAACCGTTTCAAGGTAAAAACTTAGGGAGGATTTGACTTAGCATTCCTTAAGGTAAAGCAAATCCACTATAAGAGAATTGAAGTTTTACAATCAAATTTAACCCTAAATCTATTACTGCCTCAAGTAGTAACTTACTGACATGACCACATGCAAGCTCCGAATCCACGAACTTCTTCTCTCCTTGGATTTACTGCAACATAAGCACCCACGCTTGTGACTTTGAGATCCCACTCAAAGGTTTCACATCACCCTCAGTTGTTGATCTTTGTAGTAGGAACTAGGTTTTACCATTGCTTGATTGTGGATCTTGCTCCGTAGACGCTTGTGTAGTTAGAAGGTACAAAACCTCTTAAATCTTACAAAGAGTAACACATACGTCTTTCCAAAAGTCTGAAAAACGTAGCTAGAGTTTCTCTTTTACATGTGGACAAGTTTAATTGAAATCCTAAACGTTTTCGCGGGCTTGGGCTTGATTTAAAAATCTGCAGAATTTTTTTTTTCTGCGATTCTCGATCAATCGGGCCTAATTCTCGATCGATTGAGCTTAGCATATTTTGACTCCTCTTTCCTGCAGTCAGCTCGAACTTGAAGCTCGAAACATACACCTTTGAGCATTGTCTAACACATAGACTAGACATGTTTTGTTCTCGGTTTGCCAACACATACAAAATATGATTCTTACTATTTAATCTTAAATCTTAAGAACCTAACACAGTAAATTCCAGAATCATAATTTATAAAACATAAGAATTGGAAATGCAAAGTCAACCATATATGTTATGATGCCCATCTACTAATCCTCTTTCAATATATAGATCATTAATCAATCAGGAAAAAGAAAATTACTATTTTTCAATGAATAATACTTTGTCTCACAGTCAAGAGTTTTGTAGCTTTGTTGCATTGCCTGGTCTCCTTTAAGAGAACCAATGTTTGAATCCCCACTTTTTGCAACAATTGAATTATATACACAGATTGTCTCTCGACTGCTATACACACAAAAGTGCCCTTGGCTTTTCTAAAGATACCTCTCCCCCCTCTATTTTAGTGTTAATTTATTTATATAAAGAAAAAAAATTTTGAGTAGATTTTTGGTAATGGGCTAATGGCCCCTTCATATTTTTTTTTTTAAATTTTTTATTATTAAAAAACAGGATAAATATTCTTTAATGTATGGTTGTCTCCCCCTTTTTTTTCTTCTTCTTTTAATATTAACTATTTTTCCATATATAACCATTGATTTTGGTATAGGTTTATAAAAACACATTAAGTTAATTTCTTTATTAGAAGTTCTTTTTCCCCAAACAAACTCATTTGCATCTGCATTGAGAGAGTTAGCAATATAGGAATAAAAAGATACATTTAGCTGCCCCTTAAGAAAAATTTCTTGTTCTGTCATTAACTATTGACTATCTGTTTTGTACAGAAAATACCGTTTAGCTTTATCAAAAGAGGTAATATTACACATAAACAGAAAGTGATGCTTCAAGTTGGGGATAAATCATGGCCGGTGAAGTTGTTGATTTATCCACATTTGTTATCAAGTCAGTTGTCTGCTGGTTGGTTTGCATTTGCAAGAGATAATGGTCTGCAAATAGATGTATGTGTTTTCGAGCTAATTAAGAGTGATAAAGTTGTGCTCAAAGTTTTCATTTTTAGAGGCCTCAGTTAAACGGTTAGTGTTGTGATGTGATTGCCATTTTGGGAGCTTATTTATTTTGTGGTTTTTATGTTCCTCTTGTTCTGCTCTTTTATTAAGATAGAGATGATCTTTTTGTTGTATCTTAGGGCCTCTGGCCTCTCTTTGGACTTAAATCTATTAGAAGTACATTGTATTTTCGTAAATTATTTCTACCCAACAAAAAAAGTAATGCAGACTGCAGAGTGCATAGACATTGGAACTATTGTGAAACGATGCGATTGTCCAAAGATTTTGGAATAATTGTCACTTGTGTGAGTTGGGACTGAACAGGATTTCATCTTGTGATCAAAGTATGTATCCAAAAATTTGCACCATTCAAGAATAAAATATATAATAAGATCCAAACTAACTTAATATATGAAAATCTAAATTAGTATTTATGTAGTACAATGTAATGTAAACAAAAGAAAATATGCAAAGTATTCCTTTATTAAAATTTTAACTTAATCATCACCTATTAAAATGGATCTCAAGCTTGATTTTTTTTTTAATAAAAAAAACCCCTTTAATAATTTTTTATACAAATTTTCTTTAAATTTACATTATCAAAGAGTTTGTTGGGAAATCATCTTATATTTTGTTGCGAATTCTAGTTTTGAAAATATTCATGGTTGCAAAGCTAAATATTGTAGTTGGTTTCTCATCATTCACAAATAAAATAACATTCATATAAATTATCTCATTATATGTTCAATATTCTTCTAACTAAAAATTATTTATTTTATTCAAGTAAAAAGTTTATAAAAAAAAAAAAAACCACACTTCAAAAAAAAACTTCAAAATCACTTAGTTCAATCACTCATCATTATGTTCTATAATATGTTAAATATTCTCTTATATGTTGTCAAGAAATTTATTTATTTATTTATTTTTAATTAGTAAGTTGCCCGTGGATGCATGGATAATTTTGTGATATTTTATGTAAGACAGTTTTGGATAATGTTGTACATATATTATAAAGAAAAAATAAAATAAATTAGAGTAAAAAAACATATACATTTTGAAATATTGAAAATTAATTTATTAACTTCACTGTATATTTGTAGCTTTCTTAAGGTAAGATTAATTTAAAAAAAAAAATCATGAAACCAAAAATAAATGCAAAAGAGTAATGGAACCATGAAAATCAACTAATTTATATTGTGTTCACATATTTCATACTTTGAAATGAAAGTATGCCTAACTCTCTGACCGTCTTCCGTTCATCAATAGTGAGACATTAAAACATGGTGTGAGCAAGTGTGTATGCATGTGTCTTATAGATGATTTAAAATTAAACCATGGTAGAATATGGCTTTACATTGCACACCAAATATTCTCTTTACTTATATACCCAAAACAGAAAATATTCAACCAAATTACCCAAAACACATATCTACTATCATTATTCAATTGAAGATCACCACGCACCCTTGACGTGATGGTCACTCCATATGTATAAGTGCTTGTGGCAAGTGAAGGGCAAGGGCCGGGGTTCAAGTTTTCAAGAGAAAGTTTCACACATATATATACTTAGATTAGGCTAGAGTAGAATTTCTATCTTGTATTTTTTTTTTTAAAATTATTCAATTGAAGTAATGAGGAAAAAAAAAAAAAAAAAACAATGACAGCAACTTTGGAGGAATATTATAGAATAGAATAAAACAGCTGAGGCCCTGTACACATATGCTATTAGGCTATGGGAGGAGTATAATGCAGCATAAGAGCGTCCTTTCAAACAGAGAGAAGAGGCGACATCACAGATTGGATGGATCCCTCCACTAAGAGGCTAGTATAAGGTGAATAGTGATGGGGCTATGTTCTCTAAAAGAAGATGCTCGGGGATTGGTGTGGTAATTAGGGATGAGCAAGGGAGGGTGGTGGCAGTAATGAGTAAAAACTTACTAGTACCTTTAGGAGCATTGGAAGTTGAAGCAAAAGCTGTTGAAGAAGCAGTAAATTTTGCTAGAGACCTAGGCATTCAGGACATCATTGTTGAAAGTGACTCCATGGTTGTTTGTTCAGCTTTACAAAAGGAAGTGGATGTTTCACCTGCCATTGACAACGTCATAGCTGGAACTCTCCTGCAGCTGCAATATTTCCGCAAAACTGATGTAAAACACACGCGGAGGGAGGGGAATAGAGCAGCACATGGTTTAGCCCAATACGCCCAATTTGTGGATAACTTTGTAACATGGATGGAGGAAACTCCGCCCATCATAGAATTTGAAATAAGTTCAGATGTAACCCAGATTGATCTTTCTTGAAATAAAATAAAGTCATGGTTTTTTTGATAAAAAAAAAAAAAAATAAAATAAAATGCACATTTTAAGCATCCATAATCAATCACATCATTTACAAAACCCAAAAATCCACAACGTCCAACCTTAACATCAAAATCGTAATTGTCGTTGTCACTCAATATAAAATGCAAGCCCTCCTTCCTTGGTTGTAGCCAACTCATACGAGTTAGGATTAGATGAGACACAATGTTAGAGCTAGGTAGGTGTTGTCAAAATATTGATCGAAGATAAATGACATCATTTTTGGTCTATGTGTATTTGACATGGGATGTCATGAAGGGCTATAATTATATATATATATATATATATATATATATATATAAAAGGGTAGAAGTGTGAAAGGTGAATTAAAATGCAACGAGTTTTGTGTGTATGTGTGAATGATAAAAGTCTTGAAACATTGAACCAAAAGATACAAAGAATATTTATTTTTTAATTAGAAAATTCTTGAAACATTAAACCAAATGAAATAAAAAGTCAATATTTAATTTGTTCTTATCTTTGATGTGGCATTTGAGAATATTTCAATTCTCTCTACCTTTCACACTCTCAAATTGTCAAATCCTTAAAGGGGAGATTAAAACTTTACACACATAGATACCTTGGTGTTCTTTGGTGTTGGGAACCACGGAAGCAATTCCTAAATCTTCAAGAGGACTTTAAGTGGCCAAATAGACTTGGTCATGCAATTGGTGACTCAACTTGCGAAACCAGTGGTTAGGGGTGTACATGGTTTGGTTCGGTCGGTTTTGAAGAAATTTTTTGCCCCACGCCTATATGGTGCGGTTTCACCCTATGCTTGACCGCACCTCACTTTTGGAAGGTAAGAACCAGTCTACACAAGGTGCAGTTAATCTTAGCGGCTCGGTGTGGTTCGTTCGGTTATATGGGTTGGACTTTTAAAAATTACTATTCTAAGTTTTGAGCTTTTGGGCCTTTAAAAAATAGCATTTTAAGCCAATTTTGACTTCTTTTTAATAGACTTCTTTATCTAAGACAACTCCAAACCTGTCACAAAACTCATAATATTCCAAATCAAATAAACAATTATAGGGTATCAAGTCTCAACTATAATATAACTTAAATTCAACCTGTCAAATTAAACATGTGTTTATTAAACACATTAACACGTATTAATAAATTTGAACCTGTCATAACATTCCAAATCAAATACACAATTATAGAGTATCAAGTCTCAATCATAACAAGAGAATTCTAGCATGGTAGCAACATTAACATTAATATTCATATCATAATAATCACATCAAATATAAGCAGTAGCACAACCCCAAGGAGGAGTAGTAGTGCAGCACAACAAAGTAGTCAAGTAGTGCTTAAGAAACACTATACAAATATACATAATGGATGTTGGACAATATACAGTTGGTATACTACACAGTTACATAATTTTCACAAAAAATGAAGGCAGTCTAGTCTACTAAGACTAATAGTCTAATAATTTTCAAGTGTTCAGTACTTGTGTTGTTATGTGCATCTAGTAAACAAAGATAAAGGAGAGAGCAGCAAAGAAGCATCAAGCTAGCAAGCAGCAACCAGCAGCAGCCCAAGCACCCAAAAACTCCCAATTTGGTCCTCTCCATGATTAAGTCATTTCTGCAATCAGCCAGCCAAAAACTCCTACTCCAAATCATCATATACAAAAAAACTTCATCCCTACAATGTCAATCCCCAAAAAATTATGATAAGTAGAAAGTAGAAAGCAATACATGACAATTAATACCATTACAAATAGCAGCCAACAAACATAAGTAAATTACATAAATTTTTAAGTTACCTTAGGTAGCTAAGTCCAAAAAACAACCACACCTTCCAAATCAGTCTAGAACAAAATCTGTACCCACAATGGGTTTTGGTGCAAGCTCTAAAAGGAAAAAGAAAAACAAAACAAATTGTATATAAATAATAACTCGCAAATAAATAAATAACAAAAAAATACAATAGAATTTATAAATAACAAAAGAAGAAAAAAAAAAAAAAATTAGAAAAGAACATAAACACATTACTCGATTCAAGTTCATAGTTTTCCACTTCATCGATTGCCTCTCGTAGGTTAATTGGTTCAGTTGAATCCTTGGACCTCAACCAATTTTGTGTACAAATCAAAGCTTCAATAGTATTGGGAACATTATTGGGAGACAATGAGCTACGGAAAGGATCCAAAACACGACTCCCTGTGCTAAATGCAGATTCTGATGCAACGGTAGAGACGGGAATTGCCAAAACTTCACGGGAAACTTGAGAAAGGATCCTATATCTTGAAGAATTCACCCTCCACCAATCAAGAATATCAAAGCCTTCCATCTCCAGATCTACACTAGCTTCTAGCAAGTATCGGTCCAATTCAGATTTGCATTCTACATTATCCTCGTCTGCTAAGTGCTGTTTGTATATGTTATTGTACCTCCTCATCCTCTCTTCTACACTACCAAAGCCACTTCCTATGGAGGGCATGGCAGCAACATCACTACTACCAAACTCACTAGTCCCATTAGCACTAGCACCACATGGGGTCCCCATTGCTTCACTATAGTGCTTGTACAATCTATTCAAAGCTTCCCTAACTCTCAATCCTAACTCATCAGTCTTCTCTTTGTCATACCATTGCTTAAACCAAAACTTCACATATTTCAATTTATATCTAGGATCAACCACAATAGCCACAAACAACATCAGATTTATCCTATCACTTCCTCAATACTTATCATACTTCAATTTCATTCTTTGTGCCATACCCTTTAACAAAGGATCACCCCTACCATTACACAATTGATTTAACTAGTTTTGAGGACTAACAAGCTCATGGAAATACACATTAGTAGTCACAGACAAGGAACCAGAAAATCTTATAGTTGCCTTATAGAACAAACCAAGAAACTTTGTAAAAAGCCTTACATTTTCCCAATCTAAAAACCGAGGGGGACCACTAGATGGATCTTCAAAATAACGAAGGAAATGCCCATCATCTTCCTCCATCCTTTCAAATGTAGCCACAAATTTTTGTGCACTTTCTAACATCAAGTAAGTTGAATTCCACCTAATAGACACATCAAGACACAACAAACTTTTGCTTTGAATTTTTTCTTTTTCAACACATGCCTTAAACTTCTCATATCTATTAGGAGAAGATTTTACATACCTCACCACATTACGAACCTTAACAATTGACTCATTAAGGTCCTTTAGCCCATCTTGCACAATAAGATTCAAAATATGGGCACAACAACGCATATGAAGGAACTCACAACCCAAAAGGCTACCCACCCTATCCTTTGTTTTCCTCCTAAGATATTCTATGGCCACGTCATTTGAGCTTGCATTATCAACAGTAATTATAAAAATATGATCAATCCCCCATTGAAGCAAACAAGACTCAACCACCCTACCAATGGTCTCACCCTTATGATCGGGTATTAGGCAGAAATTTAAAATCTTTTTATGATAAACCCAATTAACATCAATATAATGTGCAGTCAAACAAAGGTAATTCAGGTTTTAGATTGAAGTCCAAGTATCAGTTGTTAAACACACTCTTTGACCAGCCATTAAAACCCTTCTCAAACTCTCATTTTCCCTAATGTAAAGTCTAAGACAATCCCTTGCAACAGTAACACGAGAGGGAACTTCAAACCTAGGCTCTACCTCTACCATAAAATCAATGAACCTGCTATGCTCAGCAAACCTAAAAGGTAGTTCATAAACTATAATCATTCTAGCCAAGGCCATCTTTAGTCTTTCCACACTAAACTTCCTTAACACCAGCTCATTAACACCCTCTCCCTCTCCCTTTTTTTTTTTTTTTTTACTTTGATAACTCAAAGTGGTTTGGCCTTTATCACACCTATAAGGGTACTTCTTACAATTAGATTTTATATGGGACCACATGGCAGAGGTTCCATTTCTTTTTGGGTGACAATTATAACACCTTTGGCAATATTTGCATTGTGACTTAGGGTAAAGGGGGTCATAACCCTCTATTTTAGAGAAATGATCCCATATCTTAGAAGGCTCTTTACCACCATTAATAGTAGCTTGTTGAGTTTCTGTTTGTGTTTGAGGGGGTGCAGCATCTGATGGTGGAATGAGAGACTACGTGTTTGGTTGATTAGCCTCAGTACATGGACTTGTAGTAGGTTCAGTAGGAGGGGTAGAACAAGAAGCATGAGCAGCCATGATCTAATTACATCAATATAAATAACAATCACATATACATTGTAATTAAGTAAGCAACAACAAATAAATTAAGCAAGCAACCTTTAACTAAAACATACAGTCATACACTAATTTAATAACATATCAGTAAACAAAAACCATACAAACACAGCTTACTCAGTGCTAAAATCACAACAACAAGAAAAACAACTAAACCATAATAGCATAATATAATAAACTAAAATCACAACAGTATAATCAATCAATAGCAAGATATAATAGCATGATATAATAAACTAAAATCACAATAGTATAATCAATCAATAGGATGATCAACAAATAAATTTACAATTTTTGAACCCTTAAAACAAAATCAAATAGCATAGGGAAAAAAAAATCAAACATTAGTGAACTAAAAAAAAATTATAAATAGTATGAGAAAATACCCAGGAATTCTTTAAGCCTTTGAGATTTAGTCCTTTACTAGGCTGAAGCTGCATCTCTTAAATTACCCTTGAAATTACAAGAAAATAACCCAAACAAAACAAAAATTAGAATCAACAAGAAACATTCAGTGAACTCAAAAGAAAACCAAAAAAATTAGGGGTTAGGGTTACCAAAGACAAAACTATATAATGGCAGAGCCACGGTGGAGAATGGAGATGAGAAGGAGACTGACTAAGAGGAAAGTCTTTCTTTGTGAGAGAGAGACTGAGAATCAGAGACGAGTCCTGATGAGAGTGTGAGACTGAAAGCTTGTGTTCTTAAAGAGTAGAAGGTTAGCTTATAGGTGGGACTGGGAGCCTAAGATTGAGAATTTGAGAGGGAAAAATTACTGTTTGCTTGGCGGGATTAGGGTATGGAAAAAAAAATTATGTGGCTGAGGGCAAAAGATTAGAGAAAAATGGTTAGGTGGGAGCCTGAGGATCTGAGATTGAGAGGGAAACTTCACTATTTGTTCAACGGGATTAGGGTTTGGAAGAAAAATTATGGACTGAGAGCAAAAAATGTTTGAGTGGGAGAATGACATTTTCTAAGATTGAGAGACTTTGTTTGGCGGGATTAGGGGTTGGAACTTGGAAGAAAATAAATGTGACTGAGCTGAGTGAGTTGAGTCTCAGAGCAAAAGTCTAAAAAGGAGAGAAAGAGACAAGTTAGAGTCTAACACTCTAACTCAGTCAGGACTCAGAGATGAGGGAACATGTGTGGCTGAAATTAAACAAGAAAAAAAAACTTACAGAGTGACTTAAACACTTCCCAAATACGGAAATGTTTTTCTTTTTTTCTTTTTTAAATGCAAGACAGCTTTTAGAGTCTTGGTCCTTGGATAGACAAGACCTGAGAGGGAGTGAGTGAGACTATTCAGAGTCTCAAACTTGAGAACTGACACACGCTAACATTTTTTAAATTTTAATGTTAAATTTTTTTTTGACAAAAGTGATAGAAACATTTTTTTAATTTTTGAAAGGCACACTAAGTCACTAACGTTATATATTTTTGACTTCACATGCAGGTGAGATTGTAAGAAACTGAGCCATAAATTTTCAACAGAGAAACTAAGAGTAGTAGAGGACCAGAGGTAGAGGAAGGCTTGTCCGTTGATCCTCGATGCAGTGCGGTTCGGTTCTAGGCAGTGTGCATATCTCAGCGTCGATGGCTGCACCAGTCCAACATCGGTGCTGAGGAGATGCTGCCGACCACCGTATCGGAAACCTTCGGCGGTGGCCTAAGAGGGGTGGATTGGTGCGGTCAGACCGGTTTTAGTCGGCGCTGGTGGATCAACGAACAGGCCTACCAGTGGTTAGCAATGAGAAAATATTGGAGTAATAAATTGTGAGCAAGAGTGAAAAGCTCAAATACATTGTTATTTACATAGTTTGGAGAGTTTGCAAGTGAGATGTATTGCAACTATCCTTATTAGTGAAATCAATTTGGTGCTATAGTCCTCGGAGAATATTTTGCCCAATTTCTCACTCCGTAATCACTTCACGATGTTTGAGTGCTTCTAATTGTTTTGGGATTTGCTTTTGTATTTGTGTATTTATGTATATATCAATTGGTTAATCATCATATTAACAAGTGTGCTTAAATTTGTAATTAGCTTAAAATTGATATAAGCGATATTATGTATTAAGTTTACTTTTGTTATGAGACCTCCCTCGTTTTTCTTTTTTTCCTTTTTTTTTCTTGTGCTAATGTTAGCATCTAGGGCACTTAGGTTGTGTTTGAAATTGGCTTAAAAAGTCAACTTTTTTTACTATTCAGCTTATTTTTGTTATTATTTATGAGTTTCATTGTATTTTTTTGGTACTATTCATGGCTCCATTGTACCATTTCAACTACCTTTTAGATTTATTTACAGTACTTTCAATAAAAAGTTTAGTTTTAGCTAAATAAACTATTCTTAAATGAACTCTTAGAGTACCTAAAAAACGATATACCCTAAAATGCTGGTTGAGATGTTTATATTTCATTAGGAAATGTTCTGGGTGAAAAAATCATTGGCAATTAGAATAGGCTGGAGTGCTATACCTATATAAAAGGTTGTCTAAGAAGAAAAAAGATTGATCTTGGTCTTATAAAGTCTAATAATTAGAGCAATCAATTTTTGGACTGATTGATGCAAATGTTCTTAAACATAATAGAGAATGTTTCATGGCCATGGAAAAGAATAAATATATATAAACAACCACAAGTAGAAAATATCGAGAAATTCATGAGATAATGAATGACTATTTATTGCACAAATAAATACTTCAATGATCCGTTAGCAAAAACAAAACAAAACTTCAATCAAGAAAAGAAAATTACTACAAAGGTTTTACTCTGAGTAAAACCATTTAATTCTTCTAACTGAAGTACTGCATGTACATCTACTTCTTTATATTTTTTCAAAGTAAGGAGTTGGATTTGATTTGGACCCCTCCTCTCGATGTACTCCTTTTGTTACTCATGAACATCTACTTCGCCCACACGTGAAAACAGATCGAAGCTTGAAAACGCAATCAAGGAAAGAACAGGAGGAGGCAGTACCAGACTTATGCTTTGATTCCATCTTCCCCTTCTGATTATTCTCCATCAACCACTTCTTTGTTTTCTCAGCAACAGTCTCTTTCTTGCTAAAGGTGTAGCTTCTGAGGTATCTCTGCCTCCTGGAAACATAGCTCTCATGGTAGACACAACTTTCAGAGTTTACCAAAGAAGAAATACCCTTCTCTTTCTCTTTATTGATCATGCTTACTTTTCTTTTTAAGAATTCTGTGTCTGATTCAGGCCATTGGTAATGCTTCACAAAGCTTGTTTTTATTTGTGTTTGGGCATCTAAACAGCCTGCGGCAATGCAGTTTGAGTTCATCATTCTCTTCTTCAACTTCTTCCTCCTTCAGTTCACTACTATTCTTATGCGCTAATGCCTTCTTCAAAGAGGGTCTAGACTCTAGTCCGTGAGTTCCTTGGCTATTCTTGCTCTTTTTATTGTGCATGGACGACAACACCAAATAGATTAGGTTTCGAATATCCTATTCCTAGTTGAATAGAAAAGTTATACACACTAGGAGTTCGGTAAAAGAATTTCAGTTTTATGTTTTAGTTTCCTCGGAAAAAAAAAAGTTTTGTGTTTAGTTTGCAACTTCTACACGGAATAGTATTCGACCATTGGCGGAGAACTTTCCAAAAAAAGAAGAAAAAAACACATTTATACAATTATACTCCGTACGTCGCTAAAACAAACAAACAATTTAAAATTACCACCCTTGTAATAATATTTTATATTTTTGTATTGGTATTTGTATTTTGTACAACTACAAAATGATAATCTAGAATCTTTGTTGTTACACTCTATCCCTAGAGTTTGAAGTTTGAACCTCATTTCTCCCTCCTCCATCATTTATCTATAAAATAAATAAATAAAATTAAACAACTTTAAAGTTTAAACTGTTATAAAATTTCATTATAAATTTTTTATGTAACATTTTCATTTTGTATGGTACTTTACTTTCAAGAAATAAAGTACTGCGTAAATTTTTTTTTTTTTTTTTTACATTTTTTTTCTTTTTGTAAATTTTATATTATTAAGTGGATTATAAATATTTAAGATAGTAATTAATATTTAGAGTGTAAACTATAAAGTGATTTATCTGTATCTTTTTTTTTGTATGGTTATTTAATTTCAAAAAATCAAGTACTAGGTAAATTTTTTTTTACTTTTTGTTTTCTTTTGTAAAATTTTATATTATTAAGTGGATTAAATATTTAAGATAGTAATTAGTATTTAGAGTGTGAACTATGGAGTGATTTATTTTTATTTTTTTTTTTGTATAGTATTTTACTTTCAAGAAATCAAGTATTGGGGTAAAAAAAAACTTTCACTTTTTTTTTCTTTTGTAAATTTTATATTATTAAGTGGATTATATATATTTAAGATAAAATATAGTATTTAGAATGTTGACTATGGATTGATTTATCTTTATTCTTTTTCTTTTTCTTTTTGTATGGTACTTTACTTTCAAGAAATCAAGTATTAGGTAATTTTTATTTTTCATTTTTTTTCTTTTGTAAATTAAATATTATTAAGTGGATTATAAATATTTAAGATAATAATTAGTATATAGAGTGTGAACTGTGGAGTGATATTTTTTTTCTTTATGTATGGTATTTTACTTTCAAGAAATAAAGTATTGAGAAATTTTTTTTTCTTTTGTACATTTTATATTATTAAGTGGATTATAAATATTGAAGATAGTTATTACTATTTAGAGTGTGGACTGTGGAATGATTTGTCTTTATCTTTTTTTTTTCTTTTTGTATGGTACTTTACTTTCAAGAAATTAAGTATTGGGTAATTTTTTTTTTCTTCACTTTTTTGTAAATTTTATATAATTAAGTGGATTATAAATATTTAAGATGATTATTAGTATTAAGAGGGTGGATTGTGAAATGATTTATCTTTTTTTTTTTTTCTTTTTGTATGGTACTTTACTTGCAAGAGATCAAAAACTGGATAATTTTTTTTTTCACTTTTTTTTTTCTTTTGTAAATTTTATATTATTAAGTGGATTATAAATATTTAAGATAGTTATTAGTATTTAGAGTATTGACTGCGGAATGATTTATTTTTATCTTTTTTTTTGTATGGTACTTTACTTTCAAAAAATCAAGTATTGGGTAAATTTTTTTTTTACTTTTTTTTTCTTTTGTAAATTTTATATTATTAAGTGGATTATAAATATTTAAGATAGTTATTAGTATTTAGAGTATTGACTGCGGAATGATTTATTTTTATCTTTTTTTTTTGTATGGTACTTTACTTTCAAAAAATCAAGTATTGGGTAAATTTTTTTTTCACTTTTTTTTTTCTTTTGTAAATTTTATATTATTAAGTGGATTATAAATTTTTAAGATAATAATTAGTATTTAGAATGTGGACTGTGGAGTGATTTATCTTTATCTTTTTTTTTTTCCTTTTTGTATGGTACTTTACTTTCAAGAAATCAAGTATTAGGTAAATTTTTTTTCACTTTTTTTTTTCTTTTGTAAATTTTATATTATTAAGTGGATTATAAATATTTAATGTAGTAATTAGTTTTTAGAGTGTGGATCGTGAAGTGATTTATCTTTATCTTTATCTTTTTGTTTTTTTTTTTTTTTTTTTTTTTTTTATCTTTTTGTATGGTACTTTACTTTCAAGAAATCAAAAAACTGGGTAATTTTTTTTTACTTTTTTTTTTATTTTGTAAATTTATATTAATAAGTGGATTATAAATATTTAAGATAGTAATTAGTTTTTAGAGTGTGGATCGTGGAGCGATTTATCCTTTTTTTTTTCTTTTTGTATGGTACTTTACTTTCAAGAAATTAAGTATTGGTAAACTTTTTTTTCACTTTTTTTTTTCTTTTTTAAATTTTATATTATTAAGTAGATTATAAATATTTAAGATAGTAATTAGTATTTGGAATGTGTATCGTAGAGTGATTTATCTTTATCTTTATCTTTATCTTTTTCTTTTTGTCTGATACTTTAATTTCCAGAAATCAAGTACAACGTAAATTATTTTTTTTCTTTTGTAAATTTTATATTATTAAGTAAATTATAAATATTTAAGATTGTAATTAGTATTTAGAGTGTTGACTGTGGAGTGATTTATCTTTATCTATTTCTTTTTCTTTTTCTTTTGTATGGTACTTTACTTTCAAGAAATAAAGTACAGGGTGTAGACATCAAAATTTTATGATGTCTTCACGATCATCCGATTGTTCATAATAAAATATTTGTGATCAAATTAATTCCTAATTGATGATGTGGATGATCAGCGAATGAAATCAAGCTACGTGACAACATTAAATGAAGAAAGCCATACGGCAACGTCAGAAGAAAAAACCTAGATGAAAAGTTCTTATTAAATGAAAGTTCAAATTAAATTGATAATTAAATCTCGATAAATGCTGAGAGAAAATTCCAAATCAAATGCAATTGAATTGCCTATAAATAGAGGCTTCTCATATGAGAAAAGGAGACAGAAACAAAGAGAGAAAAACCCTACTGACACTGCCAAAATAAAGAGTCATCTCTAAGTCTAAAAGAGCACCCTTGCTCCCTCAAAATCAAGCACATTCTTGCTTCCTCAAATCAAAGTAGTTAGGGATTTTTCTTCAATTTTGTTCCAGATCAAGCCAACGATCCTTAACTTCAAATCAAATACATCCAATCACTCATCCAACTCAGAGACATCAAGGCACGGTTCAAGATCAAGCTTCATAGTCCTTCAGATCGTAAAGTTTTTTGGAAATCAAATCAGAGGAGTTTTAATGTATTATTTCTTTGTAAAGAGTCATACAGAGGATTGTACTCACATTTATACAAATCAATATAAATTGATAATTTGTTACACTATTTCGTGATTGTGTGATTTATCTTTCATGAAAATTGTGTGTACACTGGGTAAATTTTTTGTCTTTTGTAAATTTTATATTATTAAGTGGAAAATAAATATTGAAGATAGTTATTAGTATTTAGAGTTTGGATTGTGGAATGATTTCTCTTTATCTTTTTTTTTTCTTTTTTTTTATGGTACTTTACTTTCAAGAAATCAAGTATTGGGTAAATTTTTTTTTTCACTTTTTTTTGTAAATTTTATATTATTAAGTAGATTATAAATATTTAAGATAGTAATTAGTATTTAGAGTGTGGACTGTGGAGTAATTTTTTTTTTCTTTTTGTATGGTACTTTACTTTCAAGAAATAATGTACTAGGAATTTTTTTTCTTTTGTAAATTTTATATTATTAAGTGGATTATAAATATTTAAGATAGTTATTAGTATTTAGAATGTGGACTGTGGAATGATTTATCTTTATCTTTTTTTTTTCTTTTTGTATGGTGCTTTACTTTTAAGAAATCAAGTACTGGATAAATTTTTTTTTTCACTTTTTTTTTTTCTTTTGTAAATTTTATATTATTAAGTGGATTATAAATATTTAAGATAGTTATTAAGATTTGCATTGTGGAATGATTTATCTTTATTTTTTTTTCTTTTTCTTTTTGTATGGTACTTTACTTTCAAGAAATCAAATACTGAATATTTTTTTTTTGCAAATTTTATATTATTAAGTGGATTATAAATATTTAAGATAGTAAATAGTATTTAGAGTGTGGACTGTGGAGTGATTTTTCTTTATCTTTTTTTTTTCTTTTCTTTTTGTATGGTACTTTACTTTTAAGAAATTAAGTACATAGATTTTTTTTTTTGAAAATTTTATATTATTAAGTGGATTATAAATATTTAAGATTTTTATTAGTATTTAGAGTGTGGACTGTGAAATGATTTATCTTTATCTTTTTTTTTTCTTTTGTATGGTACTTTACTTTCAAGAAATCAAGTACTGGGTAAATTTTTTTTTTTCACTTTTTTTTTCTTTTTTAAATTTTATATTATTAAGTGGATTATATATATTTAAGATAGTTATTAGTATTTAGAGTGTGGACTGTGAAGTGATTTATTTTTATCTTTTTTTTTCTTTATGTGTGGTACTTTACTTTCAAGAAATCAAGTATTAGGTAATTTTTTTTTTTACTTTTTTTTTCTTTTGTAAATTTTATATTATTAAGTGGATTATAAATATTTAAGGTAGTATTTAGTTTTTAGAGTATGGACCGTGGAGTGATTTATCGTTATCTTTTTATTTTCTTTTTCTTTTTGTATGGTACTTTACTTTCAAGAAATCAAGTACTGGGTAAATTTTTTTTTTTCACTTTTTTTTCTTTTGTAAATTTTATATTATTAAGTGGATTATAAATATTTAAGATAGTAATTAGTTTTTAGAGTGTGGACCGTGAAATGATTTATCTTTTTTTTTTTTGTATGGTACTTTACTTCCAATAAATTAAATACTGGGTAAGCTTTTTTCTCACTTTTTTTTCTTTTATAAATTTTATATTATTTAGTAGATTATAAATATTTAAGATAGTAATTAGTATTTGGAGTATATTGCTACGATCTCCTTGTAATTATATTGTATGATTTACATTTGAGTCAACCAACTTAAAGTACTTCAATCACTATTCAACAAATAAGCAAGTTATGCTATCACTGTATATCTTTGGTGTGATGATCACTCTACAAGTATAAATGTTTGTGGAGTATGGAGGGTAAGGACAGGAGTTCAAGTCTCTAGGAGGGAGTTTCATACTCATAGAACAAAGGCTATATCTCATTAAAAAAGAAAAAGAAAAAAAAAAGCAAGCTGTGCTAAAGTAAACCCAGAAGTTCGGGAAGATTGACTTTTTGCCAAATTCGCCCGCTATGTCTGTCCTATTAGGGTTGACGCGGCTTTAGACACTATTTAAAGACAAACAAATTAACACGACCCCACTTCGCAAACAAAAAATAAAATAAAATACTAAAAAACAATGGTGAGGCCTCGCAGACAGAGACAGAGACAGAGACAGCCCTCTTTCTCGGAAGACAACCCTGAGTTCTTCAAAGTTTTCCTCCCAAATACTTGCTCTCATGAAATAGTACTCTCTCTCTTTCTCGATATTGTTCCCATAATGCTTACTCTATTTTACTTAAATATTTCGTTGAAGCATCTGTTTTTATTGTTCCTATTTCATCATTGTATCAGCCATCATTGTATGTATTTGTACAAAACAGTAGCAGGTTTTGGTGGGTTAAAATGTTAGGGGAGCGTTGTATGTATTTGTGCAAAGTATTAAAAATCTTATGAGAGCATTGAAGTCCTTAGTTTCCCTTTCCCTCCACCTATATTTGCATATAAGCTTATTATATAACATGGTGAAAACTGTCTGAAGGAAATTCTGAGACCCATATTAGAACTTTTAAAATTCGGCAAAAAAAAAAAAAATAAAGCTTTTGATTTTTATTAATTTCTTATACGGAAGTATTGGTTTTGATTTTTTATTTCTCTGGCAAGTGCTACTCATCCATAATATATAGCATGTTTGTTTGGAATAGTTTTATTTTATTTTATTTTTCTGAAAGACTTATTTGTTGAAAGTTGTCTAGTATAGTTGTACTTAGAAAAAGAAATGAGAAGATTTTAGAAAACTGTGTATAAACAAATTAGTTAAATGAAAAAAAAAAAATGCTAATCTAAAGGCACGTCAAGAATTTTGTGACAAAAAAAAAAAAATACTGAAACTCACGGTACTTTTGATATTTCTTTTTACAAGTTTTGAATTTGATCAGCCATAGATTCCATTTGGGTATAATTGATTCTTTCTAGAACGTAGACGGGTCATTGCTCTTCTCGTTTAGGCTATATTTATCCTAATACACTACATGTGTTCAAGGAAAAATGTTGAGTATTACACCATGATTCACCAGATAGGAATAAAATATCATTGCACTATGCAGTGTTTTGAAGACAAGACCGCTTGATATCTGATGAAAACTCAATCTATTTCATATTGCAGTCTATACCTCAAGCTTTTATCAAGCACTTCAATGGAACTATACCAAAGAGGGCCATTCTTAAAGATCAGACTGGAAAGTCTTGGCATGTGGGACTGGAACAAACTAACAGGCGCTTGTGTTTTAAGAATGGATGGCAATGTTTTGCAAGTGATCATTCTCTGGAATTTGGGGATTTTATAATTTTTAAATTCAATAGAAGTTCTTTGTTTGAAGTTAAGATATTCAGTAAAACTGGATGCAAGAAGGAAGAAGCTGCACCTATTGGTAAGCCTATTCCATATGCGAATTTGGAAGAAGATTCTGAAACAAAGCTGACTTGTAGCAGACCCACCGGTATTGGCAAGCGAAAGCGTTCAGAAGTTGGCCTCAAGAAAATTGAAGCAGGCGGTTAGTGTTATGTTAGTTAGCACATATTATTCTCAACTAATTGCCTTTCTTCCATTTTTGGTTTTGAATAATTTGAATGGGTGTTAATACATTTATAAAGTTGATTGCTTATAGGTTCATCTGAAGCTAGTCGGCATAAATTGAAAAGAGCTGCTGGAACAAATCTTACAAAGACTTCACACTTTGATAGAATGTACTATGGTGAGTTTTTTTTTTTTTTTTTTTTTTTAATTTTTTTAAATTTTTTTTTAATTTGCAGTCTAGACTCTAGATATATTTTTGATCTGGGCTACGTTGGGATTTTGATATATGGAGAGGAGAGTTGAGAATACCCAAATGTGATGATAGCTTTTGAGAGTGAGGAATATGATGGACTACATAGTGGAAACAACCAGATGTGTATGGAATATTGTTTGAACTTCTGGGTATGTTATTTTGATATTTGAAGGAGGAGTTGAGAAGGCCATTGAGATTTTGGTTGTAGATCTTTAGATTAAATATAGTGAGTGTTAGTTTAATTTGTATAATTTTATAGGAGACAAATTGGTGTAACGGTTGATACTATTTGGTTGAAAGCTAAGGTTCCTGAGGAGACGCAAAACTTGACAGCTAATGGAGTGAAGGTGAAAAATACAATAACAATGGAAATTACACAAAGAGAAACTGAATATTACTTCGGATATGGTAATTATTCTGAATGGGCTGTCAAGTAGGAGGATCCAAGAGGCAGATTCATATCCAACTTTGATACCTCCACTCTTCACCTCCCCCTTGCGCACGTATCTAGCCCAATATCTGAGACAATTCATGTTAGGCCATTAATCACCACAATTAAAAAGAATAAAATAGTCTCTCTCCTTTTCAATTTGGGATTAAACATTCTCACTAACTCCTTATCTTCCATATTCACTCTCATAATCTTTACATTTATTTTGTAACATTTATTTATTTTTATTATATAATATTAAAATGCTCTAACAATCCCCCACTCATTTTAATATTAAATTTTTAGTTAAAGAGAGATTACTAGGCAAAGACGGGTCATTATGCATCATGAAGGTGTGCTCTGCATTGAACCTTCACTTAGTAAAACAGCGATCTCAACTCCAGAGTTGTAGTGGTCTCCGATTTGAACTAGGACTGCTTTAGGAAAATTAAGTGTCACTACTTACACATAACAACCCAGGTGTTGACATGAGCTTTTATAGCTAGTACTTTACGGTCATGTGCTGATCTCAGTTTCATTAGTGTATTTGAGATTAAGTCCAAATCTCATAGGGAGCGGCCCCACCCCCACACTCACATAGGTGAAATTTTGTTAAGGGTGCTTCTGTAATTCTGACACCCCACTCATACGAGCTACAAATTTCATTAAGAGTTTTTACTCAATCTCTCCACATTACAGGATAAATGCACTTACATAATAGGGATAAACAATTAAAAATTATTTACAAAATAAATAATTAAAAAAAAACAGTGCATTTCTTACGACCATCGTATGATTCGTTTTTCCCATTGAACCCAATTCTCAGGATCTTTGGTCCTTAGGTTGGGTATCCTCATACATGGCTCATGATTCTATTGACTTTAGTCCCATCCCCCTTAATGTATTCCAAACTCTATCTTTTGCCAAGGCTTTGGTAAATGGATTTGCAAGATTATCATTAGATTTAATATAATTCACAGTTATGATGCCACTACTCAAATAATATCGCACGGTACTGTGCTTTCTTCTTATAGGTCTGGATTAACCATTGTAGTAACGGTTTTTAACTCTACTAATTGCGGCAGTGCTATCACAAAGAATTAATATAGGTGGAATTGGCTTTTCCCAAAGTGAAATTTCATATAACAAATCTCTTAACCAATTTGCCTCTTCACTAGCTGAAGCTAATGCTATTAATTTAGCTTCCATTGTTGAATTAGTAATTATTGTTTGCCTTTTAGATTTCCAACAAATAACACCACTATCTAAGGTAAAAATATAACCATCGGTAGAGAGAGAATCACCTGACAAAGTATTCCAATCGGCATCACTAAAAGCTTCAATCACAGCAGAGTACTTTTTATAAAATAAGTCATAGTTTTAGGTACCAATTAAATATCTCATGACTCGCTCAATAGCTAGCCAATGATCTTTACTAGGCTTGCTAGTAAATTTGCTAAACACTCCTACTGCATATGCAATGTCAAGTCTAGTACAATCAGTAGCATAACGTAAACTACCAATGATGCTAGCATAATCCTTTTGATTAAAAATCTCATCATCATTATTCACAGGAAATAAATGAACACTAGAATCAAAAGGAGTAGCTACACTTTTGTGATCATGAAAATTATATTTTCTCAATATTTTCTCAACATAATGTGATTGATCAAGAAATATTCCATCACATGTTTTTGTAATTTTCATGCCCAAAATAAAACTAGCCTCACCAAGATCTTTCATATCAAAATGGCTTTTAAGCATATTTTTTGTCTCATTTATAACATGCATATTTGAGCCAAAAATCAACATATCATCTACATAGAGGCTAATAATAACATGTAAATTATTCTATGATTTAGAATAAATACATTTGTCACATTCATTTGATTTATAACCATTCTTAATCATGCATGAATCAAATTTTTCATGTCACTGCTTAGGTGCTTGTTTTAAGCCATATAGAGATTTAGTTAGCTTACATACCTTGCTTTCTTGTCCAAGCTCTACAAAGCCTTCGGGTTGATCTATATAAATCTCTTCCTCTAGGTCCCCATTTAAAAAAGTAGTTTTTACATCCATTTGATGAATTTTCAAATCAAAAATTGCAGCAATAGCAATTAACAATCTAATAGATATAATTCTTGTTACTGGAGAAAAAGTATTAAAGAAATCAAGATCAGCTTTTTGCTTAAAGCATTTTGCAACAAGTCTAGCTTTAAACTTATCTATTGATCCATCCGGTTTCAACTTTTTTCTAAGGACTCATTTACAACTTATGATCTTACAACCCGGTGGAAGATCCACTAATTTCCAAGTTCTATTAGAAATTAGAGATTCTATCTCATCCTTTACAGCCTCTTTCCAAAATAAAGCATTAGGTAATATTAAAGCCTCTTTTAAATTTTGGGGATTTTTCCCAATGTTTAAAACATAATAATCAGGACTAAAATCCTTTTCAACTCTAGCTCTTTTACTCTTTCTAGGTTCTATTTCAGAATTTTCTTGATTTTTGAAGTAGAAGAACTAGGTTATGATAAAATATTTTCTTCACCCCCCACTATTTTTCAATTTAAAAGGAAATTTTTCTTCATGAAAAATTTCATCACCAGATTCAAAAATTATTTTGTTTTCAAAATCAAAAAATCTATAGGCTGCACTATTAATTGCATAACCAAGAAAAGCACAGGTAGTAGCTCTTATACCTAATTTAGGTATTTTAGGGTCAATAAGCCTTATATAAGCAAGACAACCTCATACTCTCAAATATCCCAAATTTGGCTTATGTCCTTTCCACATGTCAAAAGGTGTGGTATGTGACTTCTTATGTGGCACCCTATTCAAAACATGACATGCAGTTAAAATAGCTTCACCCCAAAAATGTAAAGGTGCACCAGATTCAATTAACATGACATTTGTTAACTCAATTAGAGTTCTATTTTTTCTTTCAGCCACACCATTAGAAGCAGGTGAATATGGTGCAGTAGTTTCATGGATAATTCCTAAAGACTAAACAAATGAGTTGAATGCACTTGATTCATACTCACGGCCTCTATCACTTCTTATTCTTTTTATTTTTCTACCGAATTGATTTTCAACTTCTTTCAAAAAATCTTGAAAATTTTCAAAAGCATCACTTTTATTTTTCAACAAATAAATAGTTGTATATTTTGAGAAATCAACAATAAAAGTGATAATATATCTATTTCCACCACGAGTTAAAATTCCCTCAAATTCACATAAATCAGAGTGAATTAACTCAAGCAATTCGGTATTTCTTACAACACTTTTATGAGGCATTTTTTGTAATCTTAGCTTGACTACAAGTTTCACATTTTTCAAAATCTTTTGACAGTTTTGGAATTAATCCTAAACTACTCATGATTCCCACATATCTACTATTTATATGACACAAACGAGCATGCCAAAAATTAATAGAAGAAAGCATATAAACTGAACTGATAGATGCTTTATTATTCTCAACATTCAATTTAAACATTCCATCACAAGCATAACCCTTGCCCACAAATAATCCCTTTTTAGTGATTACATAGTTATCAAATTCCATAGTTTGCTTGAAACCAGCCTTGTTAAGCAAAAAACTTGACATCAAATTCTTCCTTATGGACGGAGTGTAAAGTACATCTTTCAATGTTAGCACACGTCCAGAAGTGAATTTCAATTCAACCTCACCACTTCCAAGAACCTTGGTTTTGCTAGAGTCACCAAGTATAATAGTTTTTTTTTCTTTAAAAGGAGTGTACAACTTGAACCAATTTTTATCATAGCAGACGTGCCTATTAGCACCAAAATCTACCCACCACCCTTCAACATATTGCACCATATTGATGTCTGTAATCATAGCCACTAAAGGCTCCTCGGTTACGTTAGCCTGCGGGACAGATTCACATTTTCGAAATTTGCAAATTCGAGTAATATGCCCACTTTTGCCACAGACAAAACAATATCTATTAAATTGATCTTGTGAAGGGGGTCCTTGGTTCTTATTGTAGTTTTTATTCGGGTTTCCCCTTTCTTGAGGTCTATTATTATTTTTGAAGGCTCTCTTTTTAGGCTTCAATTGAGCATTTCTAGGAAAATTATTTTTGGGCATATTATTATTAGATGAAATAAGGTTTACCTTTGTGGTGGAATTATCATTGCTCTCTTGTGCCATGAGTGCATCTTGTCTTCTAGCCTCCTCCTCCACATGAATTTGTGTAATCAAAGTCTCCAAGGATGTCTCCTTTTGTTTATGTCACAAGGTCTTTTGGAACTCCCTCCAAGATTGTGGTAGTTTATCAATTATGCCAGCTACCACCAAATTGTTTCCAATCTTTATGCCTTTGGATCTCAATTTTGCCACGATTATTTGGAAGTCTTGTGCTTGATCCACCACCAATTTTCCATCCACCATTTGGTAACGGAAAAATCTACTAGCAGCATACTTCTTTGCACCAGCCTCCTCGGTATCATACTTGCTTTGTAAAGCTTTCCAAATTTTCTTAGCAGAATCATAAGTTGTATCATAATAATCATAAAAATGATCGGCAAGACAATTCAAAAGATGCCATGAGTGCATCTTGTCTTCTAGCCTCCTCCTCCACATGAATTTGTGTAATCAAAGTCTCCAAGGATGTCTCATTTTGTTTATGTCGCAAGGTCTTTTGGAACTCCCTCCAAGATTGTGGTAGTTTATCAATTATGCCAGCTACCACCAAATTGTTTCCAATCTTTATGCCTTCGGATCTCAATTTTGCCACGATTATTTGGAAGTCTTGTGCTTGATCCACCACCAATTTTCCATCCACCATTTGGTAACGGAAAAATCTACTAGCAGCATACTTCTTTGCACCAGCCTCCTCGGTATCATACTTGCTTTGTAAAGCTTTCCAAATTTTCTTAGCAGAATCATAAGTTGTATCATAATAATCATAAAAATGATCGGCAAGACAATTCAAAAGATAAGAGCGACAATTGTATTCATCTTTTGTATACTTATCTATTTTTTCTTGATGAAAACTATATTCTTCCTCACTCATCTCATCAGTAGGAATCTTTGATGGATTCTTGTTAGTGAGGATGTAAGCAACTTTGAGAAGACTCAAATAGAAGAAGACTTTTCCTTTCCACCTCTTGAAGTGGGCTCCCTTAAAGCAAAAGGGCTTGTTGAGATCTCCAACTAGCTCATTTGGTTTTTCTTGTGTAGGCTCCATGTTTGAATCTCCTTAAAATTGAAGGTGAAAAATACAATAACAATGGAAATTACACAAAGAGAAACTGAATATTACTTCTGAATATTATTAAGTTGAAGAGAAAGTATCCAAGAGGCTGATCCATTTCCAATCTTGATACCTCCACTCTTCACCTCTCCCTTGTGCACGTATCTAGCCCAATATCTGAGACAATTCATGTTAGCCCATTAATCACCACAATTAAAAAGAATAAAATAGTCTCTCTTCTTTTCAATGTGGGATTAAACATTCTTACTAACTCCTTATTTTTCATATTCACTCTCATAATCTTTACATTTATTTTGTAACATTTATTCATTTTTATTATATAATATTAAAATGCTCCAACATGGAGGATCTAGAGCTCTTGCGACTGCTAGTACTTTTAAATCAGGAAATCCTTTTTTCATGGTTATCATGCAACCATCATATGTTTTTGGCAGATGTAATTTGGTAAGCTTTCAGCTGAAAATATTCGAGTTTCAATTTGCATAGATTAGTTAGAGCACACCATGTTGTAGAGATGCTTCCTTTACAGATCATAATCCGTAGAATTCCCTTTACCCATCTTTGTATTATAAATTTCTTCTCTTATTCGTTTTTATTTTATCTTTCTTGGGGAGCAGCATATACCACACACATTTGCCAAGAAATATCTTGAAGAGAAGTGTCTTGATGTTTTCCTTCGGGTTCCTGAAGGGATTACTTGGCCCGTTAAGTACATTTTCAGGACAGTTGGTACACATCTAATAGCCGAACTCACTAGTGGTTGGAGAGCATTCTCACGAGACAATAAATTGGAAGTATGTGATGTTTGCGTCTTTGAGTTTATTAAAGAAATTGATGTTTCATTTATAGTTAACATCTTCCGAGTGGCTGAAGATGCAAATTGCTGCCTGTCTCCAGGTGAGAAATATTTTAAGTGATTGAAGTCAATGCCTTATAATTGGTTTGCATTTCTGCATAGATTTTATTATTTTTCCGTGGTCAGCTCATGGGAGAGCCAAAGGAGTTGAATCAAAGAGAACCTTAAATTAAAATTGAGCTAATTTTGGGAGGAATTGTGTGAGTTTTATGGGAAGTAAAACATTGCAAGCCTTTGAGAACAGAGTTCACATGATGCCAGAAAATAGTGTAATTACTCATTTTTGGTTTATTCAATGCAGGCAAGCCGAAACAGTTGATACGTGAAGATTGCACATCTTCACGTGCTTCTTTAGCCCTTGAAGCTGCCAGGAATTTCATCTCGGAGAATCCTTTCATTAAGGTCCTTATAACCCCAGCTCGTCTGAAGTGTGCACATATGGTAGGGTCATTAACAACATTTGCGTAAAGCTATGTTTTTAAATGTACTAACAGTAAATTACCCCCCTATTTGTCTCTATCAATGATTAAATTACTATGGAAAAGAACGAAAATTAGTTTTTCCAAGAGACTATGCATGAGTAGTGACCTCAAGCTATTGTTGGTTGGATGGATTGCAAGCTTGTGAAGACCAAATCACTATCACCTTAGGTAGAGAAAAGTTATAGAATATTCTAAGAGTAACATAAACAATAGAATGTAGCGTCATTATGAACAATGGAATCAAATCATTTGCATACCTACGACTGTCCTGCACTGCAATGAACATAAAATATAATATTGTTGCCTCAAAACTGTTTTTTTTTTTTTTTTTTTTTTTTTACAAGTGGGGTTTCTTTACTGATTATTTTAAGTATCTTTTTTTACACAGAATGTGCCTAGTGGCTTTATCAAGAAGTTTAAAGGAGGAACTACACGCACTGTGATGCTCCAAGTTGCAAATCGATCGTGGCCCGTGAAGTTGCTAGTTTATCCACGGACATCATATAAGCTCTCTGCTGGTTGGTCTGCATTTATGAAGGAGAATACTTTGAAAGAAGGAGATGTTTGCGTTTTTGAGCTGATTAAGAGGGATGATGTAGTATTCAAAGTCAACATTTTTAGAGGTCTCAATTAAGAGATTCTTAACATTGCATTTTAACGTATCAATTAGGGGGCTTGTTTATTTTGTTACTAATGTCAAATTGCAATCATTGCGAAGGGAATCACGGATCTTCTGCCCAGGGAAGGAAACACTTCTAGAGATCCTTTTGGATTTCATTCTTATTCTCCTTCCAACATTTTGTATCAGCTTTTAGCCGCTTGTGGTATTGTTTACCCTACTTTTTTTTTTTAACAAGATAGAAATTCTACTCTAGCTTATTCTATGTGTATATGTGTGTGAAACTCACTTTTAGAAACTCGAATCCCGGCCTTTACCCCTCACACTCCACAAGCACTTATACTTATTGAGTGATCATTGCACCAAAGGTGTGTGATGGTCCCTACCATTTGTAATCGTTAGTTTCTTTAATAAGAGAAATTATTGTGTACTCTCGTAATACAATAAATGCGTACTCCTTTCTCTCACGTGAATGGTAGGTTACACTAATTAAATTTATGGTAAGAACCATCATTCATGTGAAAGGGGGGAGTACGCATTTATGGTACTCCGGGAGCACCTAATAATTTCTCTTCAAAAAAAAAAAAAAAAAAATCAAATTGAATTCGCTCCAGCTATCACAGACAGGTAATGGGCTAAAATCCTGCCTTGTTAACCGATTAGCCCACAGTAATACGGATCCAGCCAGTCTATGACCCAACCAAAAAAGCCCATAACAAATGCCTCACATAGGGAGAGGGAAGGGGGGAATTAATAGGGAAAATTGCATTGCCCTCTTTTAAGGTTCTCTCTATTATTACACTCATCTCTCCCTTCTAGTTAGGAATAAGACACAAACCTCCCTTAAAATCTAAAGTATTTACACTTAAAAGTAAATTAGGAAACCGTTCATCTCTCTAAGGTATTCAGTTTTTCTCATCATAGACTGAATTTGACTGAACTGAGAGCAAAATGGTGAAGAAAGAAAAACTAATCCTGCAAAGAATTATTATTATTTACTAGATCTCAAGAGAATTGCATCAATGGATCCAAGTCAGTCTTATGACTATTTTATTGTGTGTTTATATAAGTGTGAAATACATAATAGTTCTAGATCCTGGAGTTAAAGTAGCCTCCCTGGATGACTAAAAAAAATGTCTTGAATTTGCTATTTTACTCTCTACTTAAATTGTTGTCCACACATTCTTTAATAAGAAATTCCTTATTTTTGAGATTTTTTTAAATTTATTTTGTCATTCAAGAAAGGTTAATGTAAATATTATGCATTTTAAAGGAGGTGAGTGGTTTATTCTAAACTAGAGGGGAGGTGAGTATAATAACAGAAAACCACATGGGTGGTCAGTGTGATTTTCTTGAATTAATAACTATGAATAAGAGCAAAAGGCCGTCAAAGGTAGAAGTAGGGGAGCACATGAGTTGCGATTAAGGGTTTTTTTAAACTAAATTCAATCTTGTTGAGTTGAGAAATTTCAAACCCAAACCAATCACTTGTATACCGAACCCACATGAGTTGAGATGAGTAATGTTTCGTATTTTGTAAAAAATTGGGCTTTCATTGACTAATCAAATAAAATTTAACAATCTTCTCAAAAAAAAAAAAAAAAAAAAAATTAACAAAAAATTATTATGATTCTCACAATATGGATAAATTGTATTCAAAATTAATTTTCAAAATTTCAAAATAAATTAACCTAAAAAAATTCAAATATGGGTAACAAAATACACTTATACATACATACATACATACATACATACATACATATATATATATATATATATATATAGGTTGAGTAAGATGTGTCGAAAAAATTATCAATTTGATTTTGTTCCAACTTGAGGCTTAAAAAAAAAAAAAAACACAACCTAGTTTTAATTATGACACTAAACCAAAAAAAAGAGAGCCTCATCTAGTTTTAATTAGTGATATAGGCATGTCTATTTTTTTAATTTACATATTTATTCTATGATTTCTCAAATTTATTATTATATTTATTTATTTTTATTTAGCTTTGCAATTTGATTGATAACCCATTAGTTGAACCAATTATTTGCCTCTTGTACTGAGTTAGCTTTCAACCATGTTTAATAACTATGCAAGAAACCCCATAAAGTTTTGAATGTGACACTTGACCCCTATGAATAGTCTTAAAGTTAGGAGAAAAAGGATTTGAACTTTAGGCGTCTCCGTTGAAAGTATTGATTGTTAGTATTGCAGAAATTAACAATTTACAAATAAATAAAAAATACAAATAAATAAAAAAGTAATAGGTGGAAGTCAATTGTTACACTTAAAACCTTAAAAGGGATTCCCTTTTTAAATGAAACCACTAGGGCTTCCGTTTTTTTTTTTTCCTTTTTTGTTATTATGAATAATTTTTATGAGACCCAAAAAAAAAAAAAAAAAAAAAAAACTTCATATATTGTGAATTGGTTACTCTTACTCTATAACCTTTTGTGATGCATGAACTATATGAAAGATGTTATAAAAAATTTGGTTATGAATGGGGAAAACTAGTTATGAATAAATTTTTTTTTTGGTGATCTGTGAATATTACTCTTATAAATAGGAAACATAGTTACATATCAAGGTTGGGACATTAGAGTAATCTACTACAGATCATAGTCATTCATAGGGGTACCGACACTTACAAGCGTCTGTTACCCTTGGTATTACGGTGATGGAGCACCATCCTTGAGCACCCTTTTTATATTTTGCCTTACATGCTGTATCACAAGGTTTAAGCTCGCAATCTCCTTCGAATCCTTCCAATTCTGTGACACAATTCCCTACTGCTTCATTTGCTTGTGTGATCATAAAACCAAGTTATTGTCTGTACTCAACACTACATGAAGTGCTAAGAATTTGTACAGATCTTTCTTAGAAGATTTAAATTTTTTTATTGTCAAAAATTTGTAAATCAAATCCAAGCTTCTCATTTACTTTGCATAAGAGTAAAATGTTTCGAATTTATTTTCTTGGCTTGGTTCTGATGAGGCCAAAAATTGCCAGTTAGTCACACGGTCCTCACGTGCTCACAATGATCAACCTGTACAATACAAAAGCTGAAGACTTTAAGAAGAGTACTGGTGTGGTACCGGCCAAGGACCCTCCGAAGGTTAAGTTAGCGAATGCTTACAACTCTAGAGTGCCAGAGTTGGGGAGAGTTATACGTACCTAGCTCTATTCATGAGGGCTTAGGGGGTATTTATAGTAGTGTAGAATCGACGTCCGTGGCGTGTCTAAGAAGATAGTTCCTTATCGGAGCCACTCCTTCTTGCGTGTTCTTTACGGAGCCTCATCTCTGACCGGAGCCACTCTCCATTGCGTGTTCCTTACGGAGCCTCTTCCTTGACCGGAACCACTCTTTATTGCATGGAGTACAAGGTATCTTCTTGCGTACAGGCAGGTGGGGCAAGTCTTGCTAACCTTGTCGGCTTCATAACTTCAGCTTTTCTCCCCGCAGCTTTAAGTCGTTAGCTTCAGATTTACCCCGTCAGCTTTGGGCTGTAGACCCTCAGTAGCTCCAAGTGAAAGAGCTAAAGCTGACGGGTTGGTCCATATTGTTTTTCCATAAACGGATAATCGTGCTTCTATTTTACACTTATCAGCTGCCCCCTACTCCATGGTGTCGTCAGCTTAAATTGACGACCTATGGAGTATGACGTTACTATCTCTCCTCTTCCTTGGGGAGAGCGAGTCATTTATGACCGCCTCGAGCAGTCTCTATTTAATGCATTGCTACGTGGCACAACTTGACTGGCTCCGCTTCTGGGCGGGGGCGTCGCTTCGTCTTTTGTGCGCATTCTTCTCTATATATATGTCGCCTCTCCCTCATTTTCCCTATTTCACGATTGTTGATTGCCAGAGCGAACTCATCACTTAAGAAGAAAATTTGCTCGCGTCCCTTTGTTTTAAGTGAGACCGTCACCTTTCCAAAGCTCGTCAGCTTGACTTGGTAAGCCACTCATTTCTTTTGCTCTCTTTTTTTACTCATTTTCAATTCTTATCATGATTGATTTGTCAAAGGATTTCCTAGAGAGGTTGTCCACTAAGGTTCTTAGCATCAATCTGTCGCTTGTAGGTAGTCAGATGTCTAGTAAAGCGACGAGTGAACAGTCATCAGTCCGCGATGGAGCAGGCTACGACGAGGTCTTTGGTTCAAGTCATGAGCTTGAGGACCTCTCCTGGTCGTCAGAGAGGGAAATGTTAGCCCGGTCTCCTGATGACATTGTCAAGAGTGATGACGAGGAAGATGAAGGGGTAGTTAACGAGGATGAAGGGGAAAGAAATAGTGATGAGGAAAATGAGGATGACGAGGAATCCTTCGAGGGGACCTCAGGAAGTCCTGGGGGCAATCGTCCCTTCATCCTCCCCAAAGATTGGGTCGTCAATAAGTTCCTGCCAAGAATGAGCGACAGGGTCTTTGGGGAGTTACGTGCCCGTTACCAGATCCCAGACCATATTCCCATCTGCCTCCCTAAGAAGAACGAGAAATGCAACACAGGAAGGACCGCTGACGTTGGCATTTATGATGCCATGTTCGCGGCGGGACTGAGGCTATCGTTGATGGCCCTACATTGTTAGCTGGCTGATTTTATGGGATTGTCCGTCAGCCAGATCGCTCCGAACGCCTGGAGGATTTTTATAAGTGCTAAGGTCCTATGGGGTCGTCTGAGTGGTGGGAATCGTCAGCTTACATTGGACGAGTTCTTTTACTGCTACCGCCCTCAGCACATCGTCTCTTCCAAGGGACTTATCATTTTGCCCCCAGGGAGAAGGATTTAAGGCTTGCATCCGACATGCCAAACTCCAATAGAAATTGGAAAAGTAGGTTTTTCTTTATCGAGGGGACGAATTGGGTATGCCGTCCCTACGAATGGGTTACTATACCCCATGGTTTTGACAATACTTGGGGAGTCATTAGGGCCTCAAGTTGTGCCCCGTTAGCCTTTATTTGTTTCCTTCTCGTCAGCTTAATTTTTGTTTATTTTGTTATGTTTTGACGTCGTCATCCTGTCATTCTTTTGTAGACAATACTCGTCCACATATAACTAACGAGTAGTAGGATTTCATTCGTCGGGTTTTAGAAATTCCTATTGAAGAGCGGAAGTGCAGGGACTTGATCACCCTCGACGCTCTTCATTTATATTGTGGGGGCCCGGAGTTGTCTCTCGAAGCTCGTAGGTTGGACGAATATTGTCGCCATCGTAAGTGCTTCACTGTTCTGTCAGCTTTCTTTTAGCCGTCTACCTTTCTGACATACGTCTTGATTTTGTGGCAGAGATGGAAGCTGCAAAATTGAGAGCGCAGGTAAGGGCGGCCGCCACCCGTAAAAAGGGGGAAGGAAAAGGGGAGGGGACCTCTTCGTCACTTCCTAAAACTGTCATCAAGAGCATTGCTAAGAGAAAAACTGACAGGAAGGACGAGCGCCCGTCCAAGAAGCCATCTGTTGGCTTGGTTGAGGGGCTCCCTAAAAAGCCATTGCCCCCAAAACACGGGGTTGGGAAGGGGTTGATGACGGCTCACGGCCCCGTTGTCCAGGAAGCTGAGCGCCACCTCCTTACTCATAAGGAGTATGCTGTGGAGATGCTGGAGTCCATCCTCCGAGACAAGGATGCCGACCCTTGTGTCGACCAGTCCCTGGGGGAGTTAGGGGACTTGGGCCTCTTTGACCTTGCCCGGGTATGCCTTCTTCCTTCCTTTCTCTTCATTTATTCTTATGCTAGTAGGCTGACGGATGTCTTGTCTTGTATGCTATGGTCCATATGAAGGCCTTGCAGGTCAAAGGAGTTGAAAATGAAGCATTGGTTGCTCATTAGTAGAGACGTATCAAGAATCTGACTGACGGGCTAGAGCAATACAAGGAGGCCTGCCACACCTTGAATAGGGAGGTGAAAGACCTGAAGGAAAAGCTCTAGGAAGGAGGCCAGCAAATGAAGAAAGAGTAAGAGGCTAGGGTGACAATGGAGAAGGAGCTGACGGCTCTTCTGGGCCAGGTGGAGACGACCAAGGCTGACACTGTGGCTGAGTTCAAGGCGTCACAGTCATTTGTTGACTCCTACGCTGAGTACTATGGTGACGGATTTGAAGACTGCCTTAAACAGGTTAAGTCTATTTATCCCCACCTTGACTTGTCAAAGGTTTCAATGGATGACCCCCTGCTGTCAACACCCGTGGGTGAGACCGCTCTTGGAGAGGACGACGACCTTAGCGATAGTGTTGTCTTTGCCCAACCTGCAGTAGATAAGCTCGTCGCTCCAGCGATCCCGTCGACTAATCCTCCTAGTTTTGAAGGTTTCTCCACCCACGAGGCTCAGGACCTTTCTACGAGGTTGTACAAGATCCCCCCGTCTCCTGAATTTTTGACTCCTTTTTGTAATTTTGTTTTAATTTTCAGACAAGGCGCCCCTTTGTTTCACGGGCTTTATTTGTAAAGACAATATTTTTACTTATGACGTTTTATTTCCGTCATTTGCAATGTATTGTATGTTTTCATTTGTTGAGCTTTGTGGTGTGTTCTTAAGAGCTTTGGGTATCCGTCAGCTCTTTGCTTTGCATACTTAATCTTAGGATAAAGCTGTTGGCTTTTTACCTTATATTTTTAATCCTTTTGGGATAAAGTCGTCGGCTTTTTGCCTTATATTTTTAATCTTAGGATAAAGTCGTCGGCTTTTTTCTTGATATTTTTAATCCTCTGGGGATAAAGTCATCGGCTTTTTGCCTTATATTTTTAATCTGGCTTTTTGCCTTATATTTTTAATCCTCTAGGGATAAAGTCGTTGGCTTTTTGCTTGATATTTTTAATCCTCTTGGGATAAAGTTGTCGGTTTTTTGCCTGATATTTTTAGTTGTCAGCTTTTTGCCTGATATTTTTAATCCTCTAGGGATAAAGTCGTCGGCTTTTTGCCTTATATTTTTAATCCTCTGGGGATAAAGTCATCGGCTTTTTGCCTAATATTTTTAATCCTCTTGGGATAAAGTTGTCGGCTTTTTGCCTTATATTTTTAATCTTGGGATAAAGTCGTCAGCTTTTTGCCTGACATGGAGTCGTCAGCTTTGGACTGACTTGTTCACAGGATGGTGATCACGTCTGCTTCATAGGTTCAAACTCGTCCACTTTTATGGGCTTTTACAAAACACTGGTTGTCTGAATAACCTTTCATTATAATAAACTTTGCAAGGTAGTTTCCAAAAAATAAGAAGGAGACTTGCCCCTTGGGCTTAAAAAGAGCGGTCGTAGCAAAAACCAAAGCGAATAGACAAATTGAAAGGGTATATCTAAGGTAGTCTAGAAATAAGGGGTTGCTGTCCTTCATGCCACCCTTTTTTACCGGTAGAACTTTCGTAGGTGCTCAGTGTTCCACGGATGGTGTAGCTTCTATCCTTCCAACGTTTCCAGGTGGTACGTGCCCTTTCTCCACCACGACGTGACTCAGTAAGGTCCTTCCTAGTTAGGGTCGAGCTTTCCCTGGGTAGGGTTTCTGGTAGCTCCCATGACTTTTCTCAAATCAAGATCTCCGACTTGGAAGTCTTTGCGTCGAACTCGGGAGTTGTAGTGTTTAGCCATGCGGTCTTGGTACCGCGCGAGCTTCTGTTCCGTTGTCGCCCTGATTTCGTCGATTAGATCAAGCTGTAGGCGCATAGCCTCGTCGTTTTTTGCTTTCATCGTGGGTGTCCACCCTGTAGCTCGTGAGCCCTATCTCAGCTGGAATGACCGCCTCGTTCCCATAAGTTAGCCGAAATGGAGTTTCTCCTGTAGGTGTCCTTGCTGTTGTCCTGTATGCCCATAGTATGCTCGGTAGTTCTTCCGGCCATACGCCCTTTGCCCCTTCAAGCCGAGTCTTGATGATTTTGAGCAAGGATCGGTTCGTCACTTCGACTTGGCCATTGGCTTGGGGGTGGGCGAGGGAGGAGTAATGATTCTTTATTCCTAGTTGCGAGCAAAACTCCCGTAAGGGGCCGTTGTCGAATTGTTTCCCATTGTCCAAGACTAAGACTCTAGGAATCCTAAACCTGCATATAACGAACCTCCAGACGAAGCTTCGCACGTTTTTCTCTGTGATAGTAGCCAGAGTTTCAGCTTCTACCCATTTTGTGAAGTAGTCTATGCTCACTAACAGGAACTTCAGCTGTTGCATAGCTGTTGGGATCGGATTCATTATGTCTAATCCCCATTGAGCGAACAGCCATGGGGCTACCATGGGGGTCAACTCCTCGGATGGCTGTCTGATGATGTTGCTGAATCTCTAGCATTTGTCGCAGGCTTTGACATACACCTGAGCGTCTTTTTGCATTGTGGGCTAGTGGTACCCCGCTCAAATTAGCTTGTGTACCAACAATTGTGATTCTGAGTGGTTTCCGCAGATCCTTTCGTAGACCTCCCTCATAACGTAGTCCGCCTCTTCGGGACCCAAACACCTCAAGTATGGGCGCAAGAAAGCCTCTTTTGTACAAGACGTCCTTCATCAAAACGAATCGTGCCGCTTAGACCCTCAGCTTTCTTGCGGCTTCCTTTTCGTTTGGTAGAGTGCCATTTTTTAAATAAGAGACCAATGGCATGGTCTAATTATTTTTGGAACCAACCTCCTGCACATCAACAGAATCTATTAGCGAAGAAACCTGAACAAAAGAGAGCACATTGTCAAGGGTAGTTATGTGCTCGAACGAAGCGGCTTTGGCGAGGCGGTCAGCTTGCTCATTTTCTTCTTTGGGGATCTGGATGATTTTGGCCTTCAGTTCGTCCATCCTTCTCCTTGCTTGATCGAGATATCTTTTCATTCTTTCGCCTCTACACTCGTAGTCTCCGTTTACTTGATTGGCGACGACTTAAGAGTCGTAGTAAACTACCACTCTTGTGGCTCCTGCCGCTTTGGCGAGATCAAGCCCTGCTACTAAAGCTTCGTATTTCACTTCGTTGTTGGTGGTGGGGAAGTTGAGGCAGACCATACATTTAATCTGGTCTCCTTCAGGGGAAAGGAGCATGACGCCTATGCCCCAGAGCCTGTTTGTTGGATGACCCGTCTGTATGTATACTCCACTGAGGACGTTTATCTGCCCCCTGGTCTTCTTCGTTGGTGAATTCAGCTATAAAGTCAGCGATGACATGTCCCTTGATGGCGGTGTGCGGGCGGTACCGAATGTCAAACTCACTCAATTCTATCGCCCATAGTGCCAACCAGCCAGCAGTTTCGGGGTTGTTCATCGCCCGTCCAAGGGCTTGTTGGTTAAGACAACCACCGTGTGGGCTTGGAAGTATGGCTTGAGTTTGCAGACCGCCGTGATTAAGGCGAAGGCGAGCTTTTCCATGGGTGGATACCTTTTCTTTGCACCATGGAATGCTCGACTAGCGCAGTACATGAGTTTTTGGACCTTGTATTCTTCCTTGACCAAGGCCGCCCTGACAGCTGCCGGCGAAACAGCTAGATAGAGGAAAAGTTCTTCTCCTGGCTAGGGATGGCCATGGGTAGGGTATGGATCGGGTATACCCATACCCTACCTGAAAAGTTTATCCATGGATGCCCAAATATCAATACCCATTAGTATCCATACCCGAATCTTACCCGAATATATAATCCATGGATATCCATACCCTACCCGAAACCCATTTATTTTTTTTTAAATCCAAAACATTTTATCTTAAAAACTAACTTTCTCACTTATTCTTCTGTTCCTCAATAAATACCAAATTAAAAAAAAAAACGGGATCCAAAAAAGAAAAAGAAAACACTTACCGCATTTTCTTCACAATCCACCACACACAGACAATCAACGATCCAAACCTCGTGCCGTCGAATCTAACGGCTGCGTTCTGATCTGCCACCTGATCCGCCGCATCGTCAGTCGGGGATGGAGTGTTGGCTTCGTCCGACGGAGATGGTGCCTTCTTCGACTTCTTTGTGCTCGGCTTGGGAGAATCCATGGTCACATCTAGAGCCAGAGCCAGAGCCGGCGCCGGAGTTTCAGCCTGAGCCTTAAACAGCTCCTTCGGCAACAAATCCTTGTTGATTGTGTAGATCGCGATCGGCTGCTCATTGATCAAAGTTCCGGTGATCTTCGCCGTCACGACCTTCGTCTTCAACATCACCTCCATTCCGTCATTCTGCACAGTGAAATCGAACTTGCTCGCTCCGTCAGTGGCCAACGTGTTCATGTCGCCGTTGTTCGACTTCAACCCATTTAAGATCAATCTCAGCAGTCCGATCATTCCCTTTCCTTGTCCAGAATAAGGCTTGGATTTGGTGTGGGGAAGATAGATCGGACGGCTTGGAGGACTTGACAACGAGTGCTTTTGATGACAGAGTGGTTTTTTTTTTTTTTTTTTTTTTTTTTTTTTTTTTTTTTTTTTTTTTACGGGTTGGGTTTGGATAATATCCATACCCTACCCGAATAATTCGGATAATATCCATACCCTACCCGGTTAAGCTCTACCCATAAAAAACCGGGTAGTACCCGAAACATTTGGATCGGGTAGGGTTGGATATCCATTACCCAATGGATATGGCCATCCCTACTCCTGGCAGCGAAGGACTTAGTAGTGGAGGGGAAGAGAGGTAGACCTTCAGCTCCTCGAATGCCTGCTGACACTCGGGCATCCACTCGAAAGACTTCTTCACCGTGTGAAAAAAGGGTAAGCAATCGTTCATCGCCCTCAACACAAACCTGTTCAGGGTGGCAACTTTCCCGTTTAGACTCTGTACTTCTTTCGCGTTTTTTGGGGGAGCCATTTCTATTATGGCTCGAATCTTGTTTGGGTTTGCTTCGATACCTCTTTGAGACATCATAAAGCCTAGGAATTTTCCTACTGTCACCCCAAACGCGTACTTACTCAAATTGAGCTTCATGTTGTAGGAGCGAGGGTGCCGAATGTTTCCTCAAGATCCTTCAGGTGGTCCTCTTCCCTTTGGCTTTTTACCAACATATCGTCGACATAGACTTGAACATTCCTCCCTATTTGGCTTGCAAACATCTTGTTCATAAGCCTTTAATACGTTGCGCCCGCATTTTTCAGTCCGAATGACATCACTTTGTAGCAAAAAAAAAACCTTGGCTGGTAATGAATGAAGTCTTTTCTTAATTCGCTTCATCCATTCAGATCTGATTGTATTCTGAGAACGCGTTCATAAAGCTCAATAACTGGTGCCGAGCCGTAGAGTCCACTAGTGTATCGACTCGAGGGAGGGGGTAGCTGTCCTTTGGGCATGCTTTATTCAGGTCCAAAAAGTTTACGCACATCCTCCATTTCCCATTGGCTTTCTTGACCATCACCACATTGGCCAGCCAGTCAGGATAGTGTACTTCCCTGCTGAAGTCAGCTTCTAGTAACTTACGGACCTCTTCTGCTATTGCTCGGTCACGTTCTGGGGCGAACACTCGTTTCTTCTGTCGGACGGCCGGGAAGGAAGGTGATACATTCAGCCTATGTACCATGACTGAAGGGTCGATTCTTGGCATATCTTCATGACTCCAGGTGAACACGTCCTGATTTTCCTTGAGGAAGGCTACTAGCGCTTGGCGAGCCGTAGGGCTGGCGAGGGTGCCGATCCTTGTGGTTCTATCTAATCTGGAGCTATCGAGGGATATCTCCTCAAGCTCTTCTATGGGTTCTGCCCCCACACGCTGTTCTATGTTTATCGTCTATATGTGGTCATCCATCTCTACCATTGCGACGTAGCACTCGCGCGTGGCCATCTGATCTCCCCGTAGCTCCCCTACTTCGTATTCGGTGGGGAACCTGACCATCAGGTGATAGGTTGAAGTCACGGCCTTCCATGCATTGAGGGTAGGTCGCCCTATGATGGCGTTGTAGGAAGAGGAGCAATCGACGACGAGGAACATAACATCTCTAGTGGCTTGTTGAGGGTAATCCCCAATCGTTACAGGCAATGTAACTGCACCGAGGGGGCATACTCTCGTTCCTTCGAACCCAACGAGCGGGGCGTTGGTTTGGACCAGGTGTTCTCTGTCGATCTGCATCTGTTGGAATGCAGGGTAGTAGAGGATATCCGTGGAGCTTCCATTGTCGATCAAGACCCGGTGTGTGTTATAGTCTCCTAGTCGAATGCTGACAATGAGCGCGTCATCATGTGGGTGATGAAGACGCTGGGCATTTTCCTCCGTGAAACCAATGGTGGGGTTAACGTCCCACGGCCTTTCTGGGACGACGCTCTTGAACTGGACCTTCTTAACCATTCCGAGGTAAGATTTTCGGGCTCGTTTGGACGAGCCAACGGTCGCCGTGCCCCCCAACAATCATCCTTATGTCTCCTAAGGGCGGTTTGGGACGTTTATTATCCCATCTAGGGGCCTGCTCTTGGTGAAGTGTGTCTGCTCTCTCTCTGCTGACAAACTTCTGAAACTTTCCTTGTCTGATCAAGGCTTCGATTTGCTGCTTTAAGTCGTAACAGTCGGCTGTGTCATAGCCGTGGTTCCAGTGGAAACGGCAGTACTTGTCCCTGGGTCGTCTATTGGGGTCTCCCTTCAGCTTTCCTAGAAACGTTAGGGCCCCTTTGTCTTTGATCTGCATCAAGACTTGGTCGATCGGGGCTGTCAGCGGGGTGAAGCTTGTGAACTTCCCGGCAGGGGGTTTTAGGCGTTTATTGTCTCGGCCTTCTCCTATCCGGGCTACCTTTCGTCCCTTGTCTTGCCGCACGTCTTCCTATCTTTCTCTCTTCTTGGAAGGCTTCTCTTCTCGGGCCAGTAGTGCATCTTCCGCGTTTATGTACTTCGTCGCCCTGTAAAGCACATCTGACATGGTCTTTAGGTCTTTTTTATATATAGGGAATAAAAACTTACCATTCCGCAGCCCGTTTGTGAATGTGGCAACAAGTATCTTATCATCCGTTTCATCGATTGAAAGTGCTTATTTGTTAAAACGGGCTATGTAGGACCTCATTGTCTCGCCTCCCGTTGCCTGATGTTCATTAGGCATGCAGTGGATTTCTTGTACCTGTGTCCTCTGATGAAGTGTGAGGCGAACTGAGTGCTTAGCTCTTTGAAAGTACCGATGGAGCTAGGCGTCAGCCTGCTAAACCAAACTCTTGCGGATCCCCTTAATGTCGTTGGGAAGGCCCGGCACATAATCTCATCTGCCACCCCCTATAGGTGCATTAGCGTTTTGAAGGATTCTAGATGATCCAATGGATCCTTAGATCCGACGTAGCTTTCCACCTGAGGCATACGGAACTTCAGGGGAAGGGGGAATGAGTTAACGGACGTGGTGAATGGAGAGTCCGTTCGATGGACGAGGTCATTGAGATCGTTGGATACTCGTCCTTTGTGGGCATTCATCATGAAATCCATGAGTTCCCTTATCATCTGCATTTCTGCGGCTATGTGAGATGGGACATGGTCCGTGGTTGACTGGCGGCCCGTGTCCTGTCTTTCGGGTCGGCTTAGGGCATTGCTTCCCTCCGGACCTCCGAAATTCCGCTTCTCAGTGCTGCTGGACTCCTGATCACCCTCTTGGGTGTTGGGCACCGCATCCTTCCGGCGCAACTGCTCCTCTAAGTCGTGGTTTTGCTTTGTGAGACACTCCATTGCTACTGCTAGGGTTTGAACTTGCCTCTCGAGCGCCATGGCGCGTGGCTCATCACCTAGATCGTTCGCAATGGTTGCCATCAAATACGTGAATACCATGTAACTTTTTGTTCGGAAAGCACGAAGTACGGTTTCACCTTGCGCTTCCCACAGACGATGCCAACTGATGAGGCCGAAAATCGTTAGTTAGTCACATGGTCTTCACGTGCTCCCAATGATCAACCTGCACAATACAAAAGCTGAAAACCTTAAGAGGAGTACTGGTGTGGTACCGGCCAAGGACTCTCTGAAGGTTAAGTTAGCGAATGCTCACAACCCTAGAGTGTCAGAGTTGGGGAGAGTTATTTGTACCTCTATTCATGAGGGCTTGGGGAGTATTTATAGTAGTGTAGAATCGACGTCAGTGGCGTGTCTAAGAAGATAGTTCCTTATCGGAACCACTCCTTCTTACATGTTCTTTATGGAGCCTCATCTCTGATCGGAACCACTCTTTATTGCGTGGAGTACAAGGTATCTTCTTTCGTACAAGCAGGTGGGGCAAGTCATGTTAACCCCGTCGGCTTCATACCTTCAGCTTTTCTCCCCACAGCTTTAAGTCGTCAGTTTCAGATTTACCCCATCAGCTTTGGGCTGTAGACCCTTAGTAGCTCCAAGTGAAAAAGCTAAAGCTGACGGGTTGGTCCATATTGTTTTTTCACAAACAGATAATCGTGCTTCTATTTTATACTTATCAGGTTCTATTTGTTTTATAGATCTCAAAATGGAACGTAAAATTAAATGTTAAGTCCAAATTAGTAAGTTACTTATCTAGATAGATGATTCATTTAGACAATGAATGAGTGATGAAATATTTACCAAAATTGATCAAGAGAAAAGCTATGAATATGTCAAAAATTGAGAAGCTCCTCATGATTTCTTCTTTCTTTCCTTTGATGTATTCTTTCTTTTGATATTATGGAAAAGAATAATTAAGGTGGTGGGAGATTGACATTATGCCTCAAAGGTATTTATAAGTGTTGAGGGGTTATGGGCCAATGACATTAATGGTCTAATAGCACCTTCTTGGGTTTATTCATAGGCATTTATCATGACTCTGTTTTAATGTGAAACTATTAAATATATAATTTTGGAAATTTATTAATAGGAATTTATTTTGGTTGTGTTTTTATCTAGAAATATATATTCCATCATTTAAAAGAAAAGAGTAATGTTATGACCACAAACTATTTTATAAAATTTTTATAAAATGATGATGTGGCCAACTTCTTATTGGTTTTTATCTCGCTCTATCATTAACATTACTTTTTCATTTACCAATAACCACTTACCATATCAACAATTTGTAAAAAAAAATTTGTAAGAGTGTTTGTATCTCTAGCATTACTCAAAAGAAAATATAATGTGTCAAGATATAGAATATAATGTAAAATAAATGAAAAATATATATATAGGAATATTGATGTATAAAATAGTGAGGTTTCAAAAGCTTATGTGATAAAATATTATGAGGTAAATCAAAGCCTAACGTCTTCTATCTATTTTGTATATAAATATGAAATTTGCATGTTATGGTTATCATTTATAAATATTTATTATGATTGTATTTGTTTATGAAATTTGATAAATATGAATTCATATTTATTATAATTACAATTGTCTTTTTATATTGAACGATTAAATATAGAGTAATGTTAAAGATACAAACTATTTTACAAATTTTTTTTCAAACTGCTAATGTAGTAAGTGATTATTGGTAAATGAAAAATTGATATTAGTGGTGGGCTTAGATAAAAGAAAATAAGAAGTTGGCCATATTAACATTTTGTAAAAATATTATAAAATAATTTATAGTTGCAGCAGTACTCATAAATATATAATTTTGGTAATTATCAACAGGTATTTTTAATGATTGTGATCATATATGAAATATCAAGGGAAAAGTTAACGGGACTATTTTTAGAAACAATTTTATGGAAAATGAAAAAAAGTAACTAATTTTTTTGATAACGTTTTATATTTTCCATAAAAGTAGTACTAAAAATTTCTTAAATGGTTCATTAACAAATACTTTATGGCACACATTAGCTTTTCCCTATCAATAATTGCCCTATTTAAAGAAGAGAAATTTTATGTCTATAACGTTTTCACAACAAATTTTAGATGGTAAAATATTATATATAAAATTTGATAATTATTGTAGTTATTTATAAGCTATTATTATGATTGTGTTTTTATATAGAACTATTAAGTATATAGTTATGGTCATTATTGATGATTAATTAATATTTATTATTATTTTTTTATATTGAACTATTAAATATATAGTTATGATCATTATTGATGGTCATTATTGATTATTAATTAATATTTATTATGATTGTGTTTTATATAGAACTATCTATTCTATAATTTAAAGAAGGGAAATGCTAACGGATGCCGTTAGGACAATGGTTAATAATCTATTTAAAAAAAGTTTTTATAGGAAAAGAATAAGAAAAAGAAATTAATGTTTTAACAGTTTTTTTTTTTTTTTTCATTTCTTATAAAAGTTGTGTCAAAACTTTCCTAAAATAGATTATTAACCATTACCCTAAGAGCACCCGTTAACATGACAATATAATGTGACAATATTCTAGTTGAATCTAGAGCACTCTATTAGCTTCTTTACTGATCTTGTAGACCTGGTTAGTAACAGAAGATCCATGTTTGAACTATTTGCTTTGATAGTTTTGTTCTTGTGGAACTGCAAGAACAAGTGCAGGTTGATTGTGTTGAACGAAGCTTGTGTTCCCCTGTTCTCAAGGAGAAGTTTTAGCAGCTCTGTCAAAAAATAAAAAAATAAAAAATAAAAGGTAAATTTCACAAACATACCCTGAGGTTTGAGGAACTACCAATCAAGTCCATAACATTTAAAAATTGACCATCTCAGTCCTTATCCTCAAATGGTTTGTAACGTCCGTTACATCTTTCCTCTCTTTCAACCCTCTCCCTAAAAGTCTATCTCTTTCCTTAATCAGATTCTGAGAAGAAGAATAAAAAATTGAAGAACAATGACTTTCTCTAGAAAACAAACAGAAGAAAGAACAAAAAAAAGCCATACCACCGACCCAACAAATCTCAAAAACCCAGTGACCATTGACCATAATAAAAACCCACAAACCCAGCAAAACAATGGAATTAGCAAAAACCACAAATCCAGCAAAACAATGGCGTCAACAAAACCCACAAAAACCATCAACCCACAAACACCATCAACCCATCATCAGCAAAACTCATCCACAAACCCAAAACCAGCAACCACAGACCACATGCATCAACAAATTCACAAACATTTCAAACCCACAAAATCTTCATCACATCTCCTCTGTGGCTTTCTGACAGTCTGCCACTGACCACCCCACAACAGACCCAACCCAACAATCCAAACCAAAACCTACAAAACTCCAACACACCCACAAAAAAACCCATATCCTCTATCACTGATCCAAATCAAATCTGACCCACTACAAAACCCACAACCATGGGGCCACCACAAAGACAAAGAGAGAGGTGAAATCAGTGAACCTATCACCACGATGCCACCGGACAGACGAAGTGAGAATTAGAGGTTATGGACTGAAAGGTCAGAGGAAGATAGAGAAATTATAAATCAGAAAGAGGTGAGAGGGTCAGAGGAAGAGAGAGAGAGAAGTGAAGAAAAAGAAAACAGAAATCGGAGAGAGGATCAGAGTAAGGAAGAAGAGAAATAGAAGAGACATGAGAATGAGGAGAGTTTCGATAGAGAGAGAAAGAAACTAAAAAATTACCTAGAAAGGTAACGGCATTAACAAGCCGTTTGGATATTGGACTGAGATGGTCAATTTCTAAATGTTATGGACTTGATTGGTATTTCCTCAAATCTCAGGGTATGTTTGTGAAATTTACCCAGAAATAAAATACCCCTACCTACTTCTGTGGTAACTTTGGAGGTCTTAGCCGCAAGGAGGGCAGTCATGTTACTATGTTAGTCCAAGAGATTTGTATCAACCATTCCATCTTTGAGGGTGATTCAAAGCTTGCTGTCAACTCTCTTCACTGTGGTAATATGCAATCTACCACTTTTGGTCATTTTAATCAAAGACACTTTCTATTTTGCTAGTTCACTTCAGATCTACTCTCTCTCATGTATATAGACAATGTGATACAGTGATAAATGCCTTGGCTAGGAGAGAAGGTTATTTTTCTCTTTGTTTGTTTAGATAGAGTTTGTTCCTCCATATTCATAGTCTTTTTGTAACCAATCTTTTAGCTATTGAATAAAACGTTGGTTGGTTTTGATTTTCCTATTATATATATATATATATATATATATATATATATTCAAAACTTTTGACTTTGGGTTGAACTCATAAGAGCATCAGCAGTGGGCCTGCTATATGCCAAATGTAAGGTACATTTGGCATTCAGAACAAAAACTGCTTAACAACGGGAAGGCCAAATGGAAAAAGGCCAAATTTTTTTGACATATAGCTACAGTACCATCTCAAATGTAAGATGGTATTGTAGCTGAATGGGATAAAAAAATATTTTTTTTTAATACTCTCTGCACGTTTTAACCTGGCAATTTCTCTCTCCTCTCTCCTCTCTCATTTTTTCTCTTTCTTTTCTCTTTTTCATCCCCTCTCTCTCTCTCTCGCCATTGTCAAGCTTCTCTCTTTCTCACCGAATCATCAAGTCACCGTCACCAAGCCCACTTTTCTCTCTAAATCACCAAGCCAGATCGGAGCTCATGCCAGATCGGAGCTCACACGTTGAGTCTGTGTAGATTGCTGGTGCTCAGAGCGACATGAGCCAATCTCTCAGGGGCGCGAAAAGCCTTTGCGACAGAGCCAATCTCTCCGTGGCGTGTTGTGGGTGCTGATTAGGTTTGTTTAGATCAGCAGGTGGCTGATGTGGTAGTTTTGCCGAGGGGGTTATGGTGTGGTTTTGCCGTGGGTTTCTGGGTTCGGCTTTTTGTGTTTTTTTTTTTTTTTTTCTCTTTGGTGGTTCTTGTAGGGGCTGTTTCTCGTGGTTGTTGATTTTTGGCGGTTTCTTTGTATTTTTTTTTCTCTTGGTGGCTGTTTCTTGCGGTGGTTGTTGTTGGTGGTGGGTTTGGTGGTTTTTTTTAATGGGTTTTGGAGGTTGACATGGCAGTGGCGTGGTGGTGGCTATTGTGGTTGTGGTGGTGGTTGCTAGCTAGTGGCGTGGTGGGTTTGCTGGGATGTGAGTGATAGTAGTTTTACGGTGGTGGTGGTGTTTTAGACCCAAAGAGACCTTGCTGGTTGTTTTTTTTTTCTTATCTGTTCTTGTGCCAGAGGTTGAGGGAGAGAGACAAAAAGGAAGAGAGAGAGAGAGAGAGAGAGAGAGAGAGAGAGAGAGAAATAGTAAAAAAAATAATAAAAAGAATATTTAAATAAACTGGGAAAACAATAGAATTTGGGATGTTGGGTGTATTGAAAAATGGTATGTTATAATTGATAAAGTAGCTTTTTGGGTTAGTAAAATAGGATGGGATGAGATTTCCGGTTGTGGATGCTCTAATATTTTGCCACTAAGCTTTTGAAGTTTGATAAGTTTACATGTCATTGTTTAATTGACTTTTAATTCTCATCAAACAAAAAACCCCTCCATCAAAATCTTATCAATTTCTCCTTAAAAAAAAATCTTATCAATTCATTTCTCCATTAAATAGTAGAATATGTGTCAAAAGTCTTATAACTCAATTTATTGGCATCTCATGGTGTTTTCAAGACATCCATGGTTCAAATCTCCCTCCCTATTTCATAAAAAAAAAAAAAAAAACTTCCTTCCCATTGTTACTATCGAATTACTAAAAAAAAAAAAAGAAGATATAGTTTCATATATAAACACAATTATAATAAATACTTATAATAATTACCATTATTATTGTATTAAGAAAATAATTATATTTTATTAATCTTTATTGTGTATTGCATTGGTTGTGAATTAGTTTTTTTTTTTTTTTTTTAAGAAGTTATGAATTTGTTGAAGTGTAAAATTGTGAGAACTCAAAAGTTTATATAGTAAAATATTATGAAGTGAATCAACAAAAATTAATAAGAAATATTATTAAGGGGTTCAATTCAGGTTCTTTATTTGATGATGCAAAAATTTCTTGATAAAGAAATTTTTATCAGGTTTAGGTTCTTTATTAACACTTATAATCATGTATCATCATATTAAGGAATTTTTTTTTCTTTACTAACACTTCTTGATCTTATTTTCTCTTGAATCTTTATGTTTTTTGTGTTTTTGAAGGAGAGAGACATAAAAGTGGAGCAAAATTACATATTTAACTATGTTTTTAACAGAGGTGGGTTACAGAACCTTAATTGAGTTAACTACAAGTGGGTAAAGTGTCAAATTTCAAACCACAAATAGGCAACTTAAATTTCAGTTAAACCATACGTGGGTAAATTGTAATTTGCTCATTATTGTTTCAACATTTTGGGGTATATTGAGTTTTTTATACATGGAGAGGAGAGTTAAGAATGTCATTTACACTTGATGGTAGCTTTTGAGGTCGAAGATATAAGATGGACTGTAGAGTGGCACCTAGTAAAAGGGTTTCAACCATATTTAAAATGTCACTCCCAATACACAAAACTTCCACTTTTGCAAGTTTTGGAAGAGATGATGATAGGTAGCCACAAAATTTATTTAAAAGCTTGAAATTAGTCCAAAATACTCTAGATTTTTACCTTTTCATTTTATTATTATTATTATTATTTTTAAAAACTTGGGTCAATTTCACCCAATTCAAATTTTTATTAAAGAAATTGGCAATGATGGAGTCGATTCTTTTAATTATTATTTATTTTCCCATTTAATTTAGAACAGGAGACAAATGGTAAAAAAAAAAATCTACAATATTGATATTCTCTTTTCAAGCTCCATCAATGAGAGGAATTTTTTAGACACTCTATTTTCTAGCCAAACACTTAAGTGTGTTTTCACCTAGCTAGATTTGTAATCTTGAACAAAATTTCATTTGTAGATATTGTTTCTAAATTTTGAGCTTAATGAAAACAAATATATATATATATATATATATATTTATAATGAGTGTGTTGCTAGACTTTCTAATAAAGATAAAGTTTCTAGCTTTACCAAATATTGTAATAATTAGAACAGTTAGTGAGATATGCAATAGATGGGAAATGTGAATTTGGAGTTTGAAATTTACTTTTGTTCCTAGAATTTTAAGACATGTAATGTAATAGGATTTTATTTAGCAAATACTTGGCTAAAATTCTTTGACATACTTTTATTTTATTCTTTCTAGTGTTGTTACTTGTGAACATTGAGATTGAATTGCATTAGTTGCCTAGTTTTTTAGACTTAATTTTAATTAGTGATATAGGTGTCGGGGATGTTATGTGACAAGGCAAAATATGTGATTATTTATAGAGAGTCAAGCTCAAAATTCCAAATGTGATGAACAAGGGCCAATGGTGCTTTAACAAGAGAACAATCAAAATGTCAATAATAAAAATGCAGAAAAATGCTTAAAAAAAAATAGGTTTGAAATTTTGACCCACAAATAGTAGGAAGAGGAAATTGAGGGAGATTGTGAGGGAGAGAGAGAAGGTTCCTCTTTACCAGTATTTCCACTCCCAAACTTCAGAATTGTGAGAATGCCTGCTAGCTAAATGGGCTTTTGCAAAGTTTCAACTCTAAAGTATAACGTGGCTGGTTTGCTTTAAATTTGATTGGGGCCTTTTGTAATGAGTTTGGGGTGCTCTTAGTGATTGGTTTTTGGTCAATAGAAGAGGCTTTGAACTCCAATGTATCAATCAAAGAAGCTATGGTCAGATTTGCTTTAATTGTGCAAGAGTGTTGTCATGCTTTTTACATAATTTGGGAAATAGAGTGGTTTGCTCTCATTGGCTACCTTTTCTCAACCATTTCAGACTATTGGAATGCTCACCTAAGTGATGGCTAGCAGCTGGAGTTGGCCAGTGAGAGCCAATTATGTTTTATAGGCAAAACATTTTAGTGTAGAAAACTTGGGCCATAAATAGCAGGAGCATAAGACCTCTTTTGGTGTAGAAATTTTAGGTATAAGAACTTCTCCATGAGCCCGAGGTGTTACCAATGTCCCTTACTCACTTGGTAACATGCATGAGCTGAGTTCATGCAAAAGTTCCAAAAGAAACCAACTCATACCCTCTAGACCACATTCCCTCAATTTTAGCAATAAGTCACATGAGCTTGGACCATGTTCAAAAGAATAAAATATAATATATGAATTGGATCCACAATGATATCGGGCTCGATTGAGTTAGAATTGTAGAAAATGTGTCACAAAAATGGGTATAAAAAATATGCAGGCCTATTTTTCAATTTACATATTTATTATATGATTTATCAAATTTATTGTTATATTTATTTAGTTATTACTTTTATTTAACCCTACAATTTGACCGGTGACCCACTGGTTGAACTAGTGATTTGCCTCTTGGACCGAGTTAATTTATATTCGACCATGTTTAATAACTATGCATGAAGCCCCCTAAAGTTTTGATGTAGCACTTGACCTCTATGATATTGTCTTATCTATAAACAACTAAACATCCATTAAACTAAGGGTCATGTTAATGAGTGCTCTTAGGGCAATTGTTAATAAGCCATATTAAGAAAGTTTTGACATTACTTTTATGAAAAATATAAAAATATGTCAACAAAATTAATTACTTTATCAATTTTCCATAATACCCTTAGGACATTTTTTAACATTTCCCTTAAACTAAAAGGGGAATTGCTCATGTGATGACACATGCCCATAATTAGAGCCACATTTTTACATAAAACCAAAAAAAAAAAAAAAAAATATATATATATATATATCAAATGGGGGGTGTTTGTGTAATTTGTGTTACACTTAAATCTAGAGGGTTAGCACTTTTTTTTTTTTTTGTGAATAATTTGATAGGTGGGTAAGGGGGAATGTAAACCTTAGATGTTTACGTTGGAAATACCAGAGGCTAGTATTACAGAATTAATGATTTATATTTAAAAAATTAACAAGAGGAGGTCAATTGTTACACTCAAAACGTTAAAGGGGTTCCCTATTTTTAAAGGAAACCACTAGGGGTTTTGTGTATTTTTTTTCTTTTTTCATTATTATGAATATTTTTTTTTTTGTGAAGTTTACTATGAATATATTATTTTTAGGAAAAACTATTACATATCAAGGTTGGGACATTAGAGTAATCTGCTACAGATCACAAGGATTCGCAAGGGTATCTACATGCCAGGGGTGGCCCAACATAATTTGGGGCTTAAGGTGAAAAATTTATGTGGGGCCTTTAATATGTATATATTAATTAAAAAATTATTTAATTTTAATTAAATCAAAGTTAATTTGATATATTAAGTACATAATTTGATGAAAAATACCAACTAAATTAATGTTAATTTCATATAGAGAATTGAATATCATAATTGAACCATAAATATTAATAAAAAGAAATCGAAATATATCAGGATTAAAAAAAGATATTTTATTTTGGATATATGATTATGTATAATTAAGTAAAGTTGTAATATAATTTTTAATAATATATCTTGTTTTTGAGAGAGAGAGAGATATAGATACTATTTGGTGTGTGGTTTTGTAGAATATCAGTTTACAAAAATGAAAGTCTCAACTCTCAATTTTATTAGGGGAGATTAATTTATAATTGATGATTTAAAACATTTGCAACATTTTTTTTTTGAAACATTTTAGGGTTCAATTAGGTTAGAGTTCTATTGATCTCGTACTTTGAGAGCCTTAATAGAAATGAAAAGGAAAAATGTGCAAAAATCACTATAAAATGTTCAAAATAAGTGACATTAATTCTCATTGATTAACTTTATCAATTTAACTAATGAATGTTTAAATCACTTTTTTGTGATTAATAACTTGGCAATTTGTAAGTCAATAGTAAAATTTATAATATCTTTAACATCACTAATAAAAAAAATACACAACCTTAAAAAATATATATATATATATATAATTTTATAAAAGTTTGGCGTTTAACAATGAGAAGTGGGCATTTTTCCTTTAGGTCCGTTCGGTTAGAGGAGTGGAAAAGTGGGAGGATGGAAAATATTTAGTTTTCCCTTTTGTGTGTTCAGTTGGAGGGGTGAAAAAGTGAGAGGGTGGAAAACTCTTTTGTTTGGTTGGAGAGAAAAAGGGAAGGATGGAAAACGTAATTTATATAAATTGACTAGTATACTCTTATTACATAATATGTAAGAAATAGATTTATTTGTACTCATTAAATAATAAAAATTTATTACATCATATATATAAATTTTTATTATTATAATGTAAAAATTAGATCAGGTCACGTTGAAAAAAAAAAAAAAAAAGAGAAGAGAACTTTCAGGTTGTGTTGAAGAAAAGAATTAAAAAAAAAAAGAACGTTTAGGTCACGTTGAAAAAAAAAAGGAAAAAAAAAAGAAAAAAAAAAAGAGACATTCAGGTCAGTGAGGTCACAGTGAAGAAAAAAAAAAAAGAACCTTCAGGTAATGTTGAAAAAAAAAAAAAAGACGTTTAGGTCACATTGAAAAAAATTAGGTTGAAATACGGTATTTTGTAAAAATGCTATTATAGCACTTTTCTCTCTAGATTTTCCTTCCAATTTGGAAGGAAAAAAAATGTGAGCCTAGAGAGAAAACTTTCTCTCGGATTTTCTTTCCTTCCTATTTTTCTTTTCCAAACGAATAGTGAAAAACAGTATTTTCTATCCTATTTTTCTTCCTTTGTTTTTCATTACCCTTATTTCCGCTCCAAACGAACGAGCCTTAAGGGAATTTTTTTTTGGTGGGCCTTAGGCATAGGCCAAACTTGCCTAGGCTTTGGGCTGTTCTTGCTACATGCACACGTGTCCTTTGGTAGTACGAAGGTGTAGCACCATCATAAAATTGGGTTGCTTTGTACCAACCCAATTTTATGACGCAGTTTACCACTGCTGCATTTGCTTGTGTCGTCATAATCAAGTTATTGCCTGCACTCAACATTACATGTAGTACTAAGAATATATTCAAATCTATCTTACAAGATCTGATTTTTTTTTTTCAAAAATTTGTAAAACAAACCCAAGCCTCTCATATAAATTTACATAAAAATTACTTCATAGTTGATACAACTAGTAAGAGTAAAATGTCTTGATTTTTTTTTTCTTAGCCTGGTTCTATTTATCTCAAAACGGAATGTAACATTAAAAACTAAGTCCGAATTAGTAAATTACTTATTTAGATAGATGATTCATTTAGGCAAATAGCTAATAATGAAATATTGAAATATTTCATTATTGAAAAAAAAAAAAAAAAAAACTTTCTCCTCATTGTAACTATCAAGTTATTGGAAAAAAAAAAAAGAGTGGAATATATAGTTCCATGGAAAATTATTGAATACTTCGAAAGTACTATAAATGCGTATTCCCCCCTCTTATATGAATTGTGGATTCTACCATAAATTTAATTAGTGGAACCCACAGTTATGTGAGAGAAGGGAGTACGCATTTATGGTACTCCGGAAGTACTCAATAATTACCCATAGTTCCATATACAAACGCAATTATAATAAATACTTATAATAATTACCATTATTGTTGTATAAAAAAGAAAAAAAATTATATTTTATTAAATTTTCTCATGTATTGCATTAGTTATGAATTAGTTGAAGTGTAAAATTGTGAGAATTCAAAAGTTTATATAGTAAAAATATTATGAAGTCAACAAAAGTTATATAAATTAGGGGTAATTACAACCCCCCCCCCCTTCCTTGAGGTTTGAGGAAATGAAACTTCACCTCAAATTTGAAAAGAAAAAACACTTTCTCCCCATGACATTCGATTAACCAAATTTCATTAAATTAATTTTAAAAATGTTGTTTACTATACCTGTTTTTGGCTTGGCAAGTTTCCAAAATTATCTTATTTTATAATTAAAATTTATTTTTTTAATTTTTTTAATTATAATGTGAAAACTCTAAAATGTGTGAAAACACAAGAGCTATTTAGACCCCCAAATTAAAAATACGGCTCGATTGATTTTATTCTAACTTATACTGTGTGCGGAATAGAGTAAATGCGAGCGGATAAACAAACAAGCTAATCTAATCCATATTCATAATAACACAACAGTAAAATGAAAGGACAAAGAGTAAGGAAGAAGGATGCAAATACAAAGACAACACAACGATGTATTATCGAAGAGGAAACCAAAGTCCTCGGCGTAAAACCCCTTCACTGCCCTCCAAGCGGTAATCGATTCACTAGACAATCAATTGGGATACATGAGTTAGCAAGAGACCCTCCATGTCTAATCTACCCGATGTACCTAAACCCTTAAAGCTCCTACTCCAACAAGGCTACTCGGAACCATGTCTTGTCTAGCTTTCTGGATCCTGCAAAAAGCTCCATGTTGCATTTGCCATCCTTGGCTTCTTCCAATACTTCCCAGCAACACCAAAACCTCACCGAACACTTTGAAATGGTGTGGTAAGTGTTTGGGCTATCAACCTCTCAAGGATATGAAAATGGAGAGGTAGAAGTTGAGGAAAATCCACAAGCAATTGTGTAGAGGATTGTCGGTATAACAATCTCTAACTTTCAAGGTTTGTGACTAGGGTTTTCTCTCAGAAGCAGTCCTCAATATCTGTGGGTAATGTGGGTATATATAGTGTGGGTACAGAAAGTGTGTATCAGATAGTATAGTCTGACAAAACAGAATGTTTTGCGAGTGTCTCGCGGGAAGACCTTACCCGCGAGCTACTCGCGAAACACAACTGTCTCCATCTGTCCTGTCTCTTCACATTCCAGTCATGTGCAGGGCACATGCATCATTTCGCGGGATGCTTAGTCACGAGCTACCCGCGAAAACTCTTCTGTCTTCAATTTCTTGAGTCTTCACACTCTTTCTCTCTATCACACAGCCCTTACAATTAAATCTCATAATAAATACAGGGTATAAAAGATTGAATAAAATTACAATTAAATTTGGCACAGAATTAAAGCCAACAAAACACATAGTTGTAAATTACAACTTTACATAATGTATTTTAAAATATTAAGTGTGAGTTTTGTTTATTTTATTTTTCTTTTTTTTTTCAACAGGTTATGGAGAGATTTGTAGTTGCAAGTGTTTTTGTGCTTGATAAATTTTGTGTTTTTATTCTAAATTTATCAATTTTTTTTACTTACTATGGCTAAACTCTTGTAAAGAGATTCCTATAAAAATTTGGGCAAATTACAATTTACCTACATGTGGTTTGATTGAAATTTAAATTGCATACTTGTGGTTTGAAATTTGACACTTTACCCACCAAAAATTTGATTGAAATTAAAATTGCCTATCTGTAATTTGAAATTCCATAATTCAAGTGTTTCGTTGGATTATTTTTTATCTTATTTGATCTTGAATTTTTGTGTTTTTGAGGAGAAAGACATAAAAGTGGAGCAAAATTACATATTTAGCCATATTTTCAATAGAGGTGGGTTATGGAACTTTAATTGAGCTAATCTCGTATGGCTGTAAGTTGTAATTTGTCCTAAAAATTTAAAATATTTCGTTACTAATATAAACAAAAGGGTGGAAGTGTTTAATTTCTTCAAACCTCAAGGGTAGAAAATGTTTTTTTCCCTTCAAATTTATAGTGGAGTGTCATTCTCCCAAATCTGCAATTACCCCTTATAAATTATATATTATAAATTAATGCTTTTTTTTTTTTTTTGCAAAGATAAAGTAATCTATATATATATATATATATATATATAATTGAAGTCTTTGAAGCTCCTACAATTTTCCACGTCATCATTTTTTCTATAAAAAAATCAGCATTATAAAACAAAAATCCTGATTTTAATAACTATTTCTCCCTGATATTCCTTCTCCTTCCTTATAAAAATCCGATCAACTCTTTCTCCTCCCATCTTCCTCTGTATCATAAGCGCAGCACAATCCAAAACCAAACCAAAACAGTAAACATGAGCACAAACCCAAACCAAAAGTTTCTCCAAAATAAAAAAAAAAACCAAATTAATCCTATCTCCCTCTTCGTCATCTTCCTCCTTATTCCATAAATTTCTTCAAACACTGTACATGATCAATGTTTTAAATACCGTTCTGTTCCAGTCGGAATTATTCGTTCCAATATAGGTAACCCCACTATTCTATTCTGTTCCAAAATTCGGCCTATACTGACGTTCCGGCTGAAATTTCGTCATTCAGAACGAAATATGAATTTTTGAACAAAATGAAGAATGTGTTTTCACTGAGTAGCTTCTTTTGGATTTGATGGTGCGGACGTTAGAAAAGAAAACTGATGTAAAAAAAAAAAAAAAAAAAGTTGAGCGAAGAAGATGAGACAAAGGAGGAGTGTTATAGATTTGTAGACGCTTGAGAAGAGGAATGAAACGAGTTAAAAAAATAAATGAGATGACATTTATGACACTTGGGAGGGGTAGAAAGGAAGTTTCTAGGAATGTGCTTCCTTTACAATGCCATCACATGTCTTTTTATTCACAAAACTGCCATTACATCATTTTATAAAAATATTTCTTTTAAATAAATAATCAGATAATCATTTTTAAATATTTTAGCTCAACAATAACAGTAAATAAATTCCGACATAAAAAAAATAGTAAACAAATAACTTTATTTCAATTCAGGAAAAAAAATTATTTCAGCCCAAAAATAGTAGAAGTAATAACTATATTATTATTGTCTAAAGTCTAACTGAAATGCACAAAAAAAATTGCATAGGTGATAGCTTAAACTCTTCATTCATTGTTTTTTTTTTTTTTTTTAATTTTTTTAAGTAATAGCTTAAATTTTTCATTCATTATTTGATTTTTTTTCATAATCAATAGTTTTCCCGTGCATCGCACGGGTTAGCGATGCACGGGTTAGCGACTAGTGGTTCTTAATTGTCATGATATTCAGGGCCTGTTTGGTAATGTTATTTAAATTTTGTGTGTGTAAATATGTGTGAGTAAAAAGTATGGAAAAATATGTGTTGTAGTGTTTAAACCGTTACCAAACGGGTATTCAATTTTGCTGACGGGTATGCTCTCTTTCTCTTAGACAACCCTGGGTTCTTCAAATCTTTTCTCCCAAACAGTAGACTCTCTCTTTCTCTACCGTTTTCCCATGAGTTTCTTGTATTTCACTCTGAATATATATCGTTGAATTTGTCTGTTAATATTTTAATCATCACATCATAATTTTTAAGAAAAGAATATATATCATATCACACATCTTTTTTATGTATACAAAACAAACTTTTATTTAATTATTATTATTTTTTTTTTGGTGGGTGTGAGCCTGTGAGGTGGTTTTGTTATTCAGGGGGTTAGTTCAAATTCACCATTAAGAAACCAGTCCATAGATTCATACGATAAAATATAATATTTTCCATTTCAATATGATTGTTCTGTACGATCAAGCCAAAACATTAATGGGTTTTTTATTTATTTTTTGATGGGATTAATGGGTTTATTTTTTAGCTAGAGTTATTTAATTTGATGATAAAAAATTTTAACAATTGAACTAATTCAATCTGGAAACTTTGTAAAATAAAGTAGTTGAAGAATTGGGAAAATAAAGATTTTTTTTTTAATTTTAAAATTACTAATTTTTTTCCTCTCAAAGTATATCAAGCAATGGACTTTTAAGATCTTAAGGGAGCATCGCACTCTTTGGTCTTCCTTTCCCTCCATCCATATTTGCACATAAGCTTATTCTCAGTAACATGGTGAGAATTTTCTGAAGGAAAATACTGAAACCCATAAGGGATTTTGATTGATTTATTTATTTTCCTAGTGTTGAATTGGATAAGCCATAGATTTCATTTGGGTGTTATTGTCTCTTTCTACAACCTGTACAGCTCATAACTCTTCTAGTGTAGGTTGAATTAATCCTAAAACACCATTGTATTCAAAGGAAAAATATAGACAAGTATTACTCAATGATAGAAATGAGTGTATGTAACATACACAAGATACAGTGTTTGAAAATGGGAGAATACTGATTAATATCCAATAAAAACTCAATCTATTTCATATTGCAGCACATACCACAAGCCTTTATCAAACACTTCAATGGAACCATACCAAAGGACATTCTCAAACATCAGAGAGGAAAGTCTTGGCATGTCAGACTGCAACAAAGTGATAGGCACTTGTGTTTTGAGAATGGCTGGCATCACTTTGCAAGTGATCGTTCTCTGGAATTTGGGGACTTCCTAATTTTCAAATCCTATAGAAGGTCTTTGTTTGAAGTTTAGATATTTAATAAAACTGGATGCAGGAAGGACGATATTGCAGGCTGTAGCTATTGTTAAGACCATTCCATTTCTGAATTTGGAAGAAGATTATGAAGCAGAGCAGACTTGTAACAGACACACTCGTGCTGGCAAACGAAAGCATTTGAAATCAGTCCTCAAAAAAAAAAAAAAAAAAAGGAAAAAAAAACAAGCCAATGGTTAGTCTTAGTAGTCCTTTCATTTTTGGTTTTGTATAATGTGAATACGTATTAATACATTTAGAAAGTTGTTTGCTTGCTGGTTCATCTGAAGTTAGTCGACATAAATCAAGAAGAATTGCTGAAACAAGTCTTAAAGAATGTGAGAACCCTGGAGTTGCAATATATGTTGCGCCAAAGACTCTGCCCGTTGTGGTGTCCATCGCTGGATATATGCGATGGGTACATTGTGTTTTTTATATATAGAGAGGAGAGAGTTAAGAATGTCATTTACACTTGATGATAGCTTTTGAGAGTGAAGATATATGAAGTACTGCAGGGCGGCACATAGTAGATGTATATAGACTCTTAATGTAAATTCTGGGTATTTTATTTTGATATTGAAAGAAGGGTTCAGAAGACCATTGAGATTTTGGTAGTATATGTTGGATATTTTTATAAAAAATATTATATTTATTGAATACTCATTTATGTGTATTAGTTATCCCTTAATGTCAGATACGTTGATTGCTAAATTTTGAAATTCAAATATTATTCAAAATTTGAATAGCTTTTGTCAATGGTTTTAATTAAGAAATTTTTAGAACATTAATATGATATCAATACCATAATTGCCAGCATATTTGATTTTATTACATATATATATATATATATATACTTTCCATTTTAAACGTTTTGTATTCAAACGTTCTTATTTAAATATGACATAATCACATCATATTTGGAAGATTTTTCAGTACTTAAATGTTCAGCTATTGCTGAATTATTTTATGTTACCATATATATACACACACGTTTACTATTTTAATGGAAAGTGGTCAAACAGCTTGCAATTCTTTTTATAACATATATTCCGAAGGAAAACTTTTGAAAAGGTAGCCATTAAATGCTTGGCATTATCAACCTTTCTTTTTTTTGGATCTCAACGTACAAAAGTTTGACGTTGACATAAAGAAGCAGTAATCATGCCAAGAATGCTATCTTTAAACTTTCTAAATCTAGCATCTCTTAAGCACATTAAAGCAGAAGCATTAATACCTTTTCTAGTGCGAGGTTTAACAGCAACTTGAACAAGACCAATATGCAAATATTTCAATTTAGTAGCAAGAAATTCGTTAATATTCTTTTTTGAAAACAAACAACATTTTTCATGGTATCTGGAAATAAAAAATGTTTGTTCAACAGTTCTTACTCGGTACTGAGAAAATCCAGTATTCTCATGCCAAGTAGTATTGTAAATAGTTTTAATATTGACTTTGGGGATATTCCATCTTTGGAAATCCGAAATTTCTTTCTCTTCAACCACTTGATCTTCTTCATTGATAATATCAAGAGGACAGTCAGTCCTGGAGCTAATAGAGGAGTTGGATCTCCACATCTTATCCATATTATCTTAATTTTAACACTCAATTATCATGTTTTTCTCACAATCGTTGCATTTCGTAACACAGACCCTAGATAACCTATACCTTTTCTCACAATCAATGAACAATATGGTTTACCTCCTATTGCTCCTTCCAGGCAAAAGAGAGAAAAACATGATAAAGTTCACAAAAATGTTCACCATAAAAGACACAAAACCAACTTTGTTAAACCAAATGATTTTTATGAGAAAAAAAAGAGTGTTTCTAAAAAATATGTTAAACAAAATCGTGCTAAAGGTAAATGCTTTAATTGTGGAAAACCTAGACATTACAGTAAAGACTGTAAAGAAAAACCTGGAAAATTAAAAAATAAACTCAATATGTTAAACATTAATGATAATGATCAAGAAGACTTATTCCGAATCCTTGAATCACACAATTCGTCTGATTCTATGGAAGACGATTTATCTTCATCTGATTCTTGTTATCACTCTGCTGATGAAACTTCTGATTCACCTAATATTAAACTTGGCTGTAGAGATTCTTGTTGTAATACTATTAAAACTGTTAACACTCTCTCAAAACATGAAGAAAATGAAAAATTGTTAATCACTTTAATAAATCAAATTCAAAACCCTGAATTGCAAAAAGAATATCTTGATAAATTTAAGAAAAATCTTACAAAAAATGAAGATTCTAAAAAACTTAAATCAACAATAAGTTTTGAAGAAACTTTGGAAAGATTCAACAAGAAAAAACCTAAAGAATTAACCATTAACGAACTTCAACATGAATTAAATATTGTTAAACAAAAAATTGTTAACTTAGAAGATGAATACAGAATTATTAAAAGTGACAATGATAACATAAAACAAGAACTGTTAATCTTAAAACTTGATAAAACCCTTGATAAACAACATTCTGATAATGAACAAGATGAGCTTAAAGAAAGAGATGATTCCAGTCAACAAGCTCTTCTTTCTGATACAGGTATTACTGAAGCTATTAACTCTATTGTGAATAAACCTATTCCTCCAAAATGGTTTACAAAATTAAATATTGTGATTTCTCCTTCCTACAATTTTGACGTTATTGCTATGATTGACTCTGGTGTAGATATGAACTGTATTCAAGAGAAATTAATCCCTTCTAAGTATTTTGAACAGTCCTCTGAAAGACTTGTTTTTGCTAATGGTTCTCAAATGCGGATCAAATATGAATTAAGCAATGCTTATGTTTACCATGATAAAGTTTCTTTCAAGATTCCTTCTGTCCTTGTTCGAAATATGCATGACCAAGTGATTCTTAGACTTCCATTCCTTAACACTTTGTATCCCTTTTGTGTTGACCATGATGGAATTACCTTTGATCCTTTCGGACAAAGAGTAAAATTCAAATTTGTTTCAAAATTTGAAATTGATATTGACCATGCTGTTAACTCTTATCATGTTGCAGAGTCATCCCTAAGGATCCTTGCTGCTGCTGAATATACTACTAATACCACTAGTAAGTGGATTAAAGCTATTCGTACCACTAGCAAGTGGAATATTATGTCTTCCTCAGCATCGAGGAAAAACAAGGGGAAAGCACTTGCACAGGACTATCCTCAAGACAAAAGAATCCCAGCGGGACAATCTTTTGTAATGCATGAAGGTGCATCTTCTAGGAGAAATCCTAGCAGACCAACATCCCTTCAGGAATCTGTCCCGGCAAAGGTGACATTTTCCAGTGGTGATATGGAAATTACTTTACAGGAAGTTATATCTAAAATACTGCAATTTCACAATGGAAATTTCAGTGATCTACCAACTCCTGTTAAAGTCCTTCTTGATAACCTCCAAGCTGCCTACATAATCAACCACCGCAAACTTTTCAAGAAAACCCTCCAAGCTCTTGAAATCCACCTTGTTAACCTTACTGCTCAAAATGAGGTCTATGAAGGCCTAATTATTGACCTTTCTTCCAAAAACAATAAACCTGTTAACCAACCCTTTCCACAAAATGAGGCTTTTGTAAGCCGTTCTATTCACCATAATCTCTATACTAGTCAACTCTTTGGCAAAGAGGAAATCCGTTCAATGGATAAAATGAGTCTAATGGGTACTGATTATGCCAAATTAAGTCTTAAGACTCAATTTGGTTTAAGATGTGCTGTTGCCAACTTGCCTTCCGATATACAAAAAAGTATTTTAGAAAGCAAGGCTATGTTTAGATCTTTTGATCTATGGTATGAATACTTCAAAAAATTAGTGACTGCTAGTATTCCTGATCCTGATGAGTTAGATGTTGACTACAATGTTTTTATTCAACTAGATTGGGAAGAATATTTTGGAAAAAGCTCCCGTGTTTATGAAAGGAAGATACATCCTTTTCTTGGTCTCTTGATTAATTATGAAGACGATGAACTGGATGAGGAAGATATGGATCCAAATTGGCTATCACAAATGTTTGAGTTTGGTTTTGTAAGAATGATCGGAGTCTCAAATCGTGGTCAGCTCAACCAACTCCCACAAATTATTCAACAAGTTGTTGCCCGTACCACAAGCCCTTCTGTAACTATTAGATGTTGGAGTACTCTTCCAAAATGGGAAAAAGATAATTGGATGGATGTACAACCTTCTAAACATCTCATTCTTGTTAACGGATACACTCACCAAGGACCATGGTACAAGGGAAATTCTTACCTGACCTACAAAAATCCCTATGCTCTTGCAAACTGCTGGGGAAATTATTTAAATAATCAAATCCTTGAAGTTATCCAAAACCTTTGGAAAGATTACCATTTCGAAGGAAATACAGACCGAATTACTGTATTTGGTCTCAAACCTTACGGAATTGCTACTCAGCATCTTTCTATTGCTGATTATATTAACTCAAAGAACTTCACCAACCCTTTAAAGAATCCTGTTTATGAACACTTGTTATATTGTGGTTTCTGCAATCAGTATACCACTTACCATGAACATGACTGCAATAATGATCCCCCATGGGATCCCTATGATGGCTGTTCAAACTACTGTGATACTGATTAAGCTCTCCATGGGAATATATTGATTACTTTGTTGACTGCTTTCAGCTGCTTTCGGCACAAGACGCCAAAATCTTATCTGATGGCTTTTGGAAAAGCTACTGCTGTCCCTCACGGGTCCTAATATGAATAGTAAAAAAGTCATTGTTCATTTTACTATTCACTGTTAAACTTTTGCTTTATTTACCTAAATAAGGGGAGATGTCCCTTATTGTTAACTCAGAATTTCTTTGAGCGAGTTTAGAGATATTAGAGAGTTTCTCTCCCTCTTCTAAACCTTCCCTCAAGATCTATCTCTATTGATAATCCGGTAACCACTATTGTTATAAGTGTGCTACCACTATTTACCCTGTTTACCTTGTAATCTTGTTTATGTTTACCTATTTTCAATAATAATCAAGTACTTTCATATTCACTTATTGTTTTAATGCTATACTGCTTGGCTGGTTCAACTGCCTTATTACCTGTTTAAATTATTTTGATTATTATTTGTGTTAAATTATTTTGATTATTATTTGTGCTACCGCCTTCTTGGCTGGTTTTACTTGCTTTGAATTATATCATCTCTGTGCTTCCGGTGCTTCCGCCCCTTTGCCCTTGTCCCCCTCCCTTGTTGTATTTACAAAAAAGTTTTGTTAAACCTGATTTGAAGCTAAAAGGAGTTTCAAGTGATAACTCCCAAGTTAGCACTGCTTTTTATTCAACCAAACCTGATGTTACTTCTTCTCCATGTGAGAATTCTGCTGAAGAAGAAGAAGAGACAAAGTCTGTGTTTCCTTTTGGTTCTAATTTTCAAACTATTGAACCTCCTATTTTTCAAAACCAATTAAGAGTTTTAACTTCTCTTAATCAAAGTTTTGAAATTGATATAATTAGTTTATCCAAAGAATTTATCCTTCCTAAGAATAGGAATATAAGAAAATATTACCAAAGTACTTTTTCTCAATCCGAAAAAGATCATGTTAAAAGGAAATGGAAAGAAAAAATGAATTTGTTAAAAAGAAATATTCTGTTTTTCGATTTTCTTGAAAATCATTATGTTTCAAAAGATCCTATTCAACAAAATTATTTGAATGTTATCAAGAAATCAAATTTTGTTAAACAAGACAAAACTATTGTATGGTCTAGCCATCCTCCTCTTGAGACAATCCTTGTGGCTTGTCAAAAGACGGAAGTGTTGGTATCAGAGACATTCCTTCCTTGGCCGCCAATAGTGTTGTTGTTCCTTTGCTCCCTTATTTGTATCTGTTTGAACCTTTGATGCTCCGTTACTGTGTCAATCTTACCGTTGTTGGCGCCACCTTAGGTGTAAAGTGAATCCCCAGAATCATATCTCAGTAAGGCCCGTTTAAGCCAGAGAGGGCGTGTAGGGTGTGAGAAAAGGTATAGGGTTATCTAGGGTCTGTGTTACGAAATGCAACGATTGTGAGAAAAACATGATAATTGAGTGTTAAAATTAAGATAATATGGATAAGATGTGGAGATCCAACTCCTCTATTAGCTCCAGGACTGACTGTCCTCCTGATATTATCAATGAAGAAGATCAAGTGGTTGAAGAGAAAGAAATTCCGGATTTCCGAAGATGGAATATCCCCAAAGTCAATATTAAAACTATTTACAATACTACTTGGCATGAGAATACTGTATTTTCTCAATACCGAGTAAGAACTGTTGAACAAACATTTTCTATTTCTAGACACCATGAAAAATGTTGTTTGTTTTCAAAAAAGAATATTAACGAATTTCTTGCCACTAAATTGAAATATTTGCATATTGGTCTTGTTCAAGTTGCTGTTAAACCTCTCACTAGAAAGGTATTAATGCTTCTGCTTTAATGTGCTTAAGAGATGCTAGATTTAGAAAGTTTAAAGATAGCATTCTTGGCATGATTACTGCTTCTTTATATAATGGTCCTATTTACTTTGATGTTTATCCTGATATTTTTCTTGCTCTTGATGATCCTAATATTGTTAAAGCTTTGACTCTAAATGTGTTAACCTCTGGTTATGATATGGATGAAGGTAGTAAACCTTTTGCTGTTATTTACCGAATTTACTACAGACTTGTGGGTTCCCAGCTGAATCCCCGAGCTGCTCATATTAAAGATCCTTCTAGTAAAACCATGTTAATCCAATGTTCAACTTCTGATGCGAAAATTGAAGTTCCAAAAATGATTCGTTGGGAAGATGTAAACCTTCCTAAGGAATAGTTATTGGAAAATGTTTCACCACCTGCTAAGCCTATTTATCATGAAACTGATCTTACAAATATTCAACAATATCTTGATGGAACTGTTAAAATAAGTTTTCATGATGACAAACCTTTGAGAATCAACGAAGGAAGACATTCCTTTGCTGGATCTGAAAGTGTTTCCAAAAGAGATCAAGATCTTGCTGATTATTTACAAAAAAGTTTTGTTAAACCTGATTTGAAGCTAAAAGAAGTTTCAAGTGATAACTCCCAAGTTAGCACTGCTTTTTATTCAACCAAACCTGATGTTACTTCTTCTCCATGTGAGAATTCTGCTAAAGAAGAAGAAGAGACAAAGTCTGTGTCTCCCTCTGGTTCTGATTTTCAAACTATTGAACCTCCTATTTTTCAAAACCAATTAAGAGTTTTAACTTCTCTTAATCAAAGTTTTGAAATTGATATAATTAGTTTATCCAAAGAATTTATCCTTCCTAAGAACAGGAGTATAAGAAAATATTACCAAAGTACTTTTTCTCAATCCGAAAAAGATCGTGTTAAAAGGAAATGGAAAGAAAAAATGAATTTATTAAAAAGAAATATTTTGTTTTTTGATTTTCTTGAAAATCATTATGTTTCAAAAGATCCTATTCAACAAAATTATTTGAATGTTATCAAGAAATCAAATTTTGTTAAACAAGACAAAACTGTTGTAAGGTCTAGCCATCCTCCTCTTGACACAATCCTTGTGGCTTGTCAAAAGACAGAAGTAAAAGCTTCTCCTTTCAAAATTGCTGATTCTGAAACCCCTGCTTCTGGTATTATTGAACAATGTAATTTTGCAAATAAGTCTTTGCATATTATTGGTCAACAACTTGACCGTATTGAAGAAAAAATTGTTGATCAAACTGTTTCTACAAAAGCTGAGAAACCTTTGATTGATTTACCTAGTCAAAGAGAGAAAATTGCTTTTAAAACTTCTCAGTCAAAAACTCTTGACATTGTTGAAAAGATGCTTTCTGATTTAAAGGTTAAAACTGAAAGTAGCATCTAATTTAAAGGTTAAAACTGAAAGCACTACTTCTACTTCTAATGTTGCTGCTGTTATTTCAAGAAATGGTAAAGAAACCGTTTTTGAAGAAAATACAGATTCTAAATCGTTTTCTCCTATTAACGTAAAAAATGTTTTTGATAATTCTTTTATTAAAATTGACCACCCTGTTTTGAAACTATTAATGTCCTTACCAAAACTGCTGAGAAATCTGACAAAAAGAAATCTAAAACATTAACTATTAATGATCTCCAGCAAGAAATTGCTATTGTTAACCGTGAAATAACTGAATTAAAAAATAAAAACAAAATTGATAATGGTACCAAAGACCAAAGTGTCGCTGATATTGTTGATTTTCATATCACTCTTGTTAACAAGATACTCCTTCCAAAATGGTTTACCAAAGTAAAAGTTGTTGTTTCCCATAACTATCATTTTGATGTTGTTGTCATGATTGATTCTGGTGCTGATTTGAATTGTATTCAAGAAGGATTGATTCCTTCTAAATACTTTGAAAAATCAACTGAAAAACTTGCTTCTGCTAACGGTTCTCAAATGAGAATCAAATATGAATTGAACAATGCTCATGTTTGTCATGATAATGTATGTTTCAAGATTCCTTCTGTGCTTGTTAAAAATATGCATGATAAAGTGATTCTTGGGTTACCATTTATTAATGCATTGTATCCCTTTCTTGTTGAACATGATGGTATTACTACTGATCCTTTTGGTCAAAAAGTAAAATTCAAATTTGCTTCAAAATCTGAAATTGATATTGACCATACTTTAAATTTGATTTATGTAAAAACCAATCATCTTAACTTCCTTAAACAAGAAGTCAGATACAAGAAAATTGCTGAACAACTTTCTGATAAATTATTACAATAAAAAATTAATAATTTTCAGAAAATATTGACTGATAATGTTTGTTCTGATTCTCCTAATGCTTTTTGGCATAGAAAGAATCACATTGTTAACTTGCCTTATATTAAAGACTTTAATGAGAAAAACATTCCTACTAAAGCTCGGCCCATACAAATGAATGCTGAAATGGTAGAGTTTTGTAAGAAAGAAATCCAGGATTTACTTAATAAAAATCTGATTAGAAAGAGCAAGTCCCCATGGTCGTGTGCTGCTTTCTTTGTTCAAAAAAATGCTGAAATAGAGAGAGGAACCCCTCGCTTAGTGATCAACTATAAATCTTTGAACAGGGTCTTAGAGTGGATTAGGTATCCTATTCCAAATAAAAATGACCTAGATGGTATTCTCTAAGTTTGATATGAAGTTTGGATTTTGGCAAATCCAGATTAGTGAGAATGATAGATACAAAACTGCTTTCACCACTCCTTTTGGTCATTATGAGTGGAATGTCATGCCTTTTGGTCTCAAGAATGCCCCTAGTGAATTCCAGAATATTATGAATGACATTTTCATCTCATTCAATCACTTCACTATTGTTTATATCGATGATGTCCTTGTTCACTCTAATTCTATTGATGAACACTGGAAACATTTAAACTCATTTCTAGATACTATCAAAAGAAATGGTCTTGTTGTCTCTGCTAAGAAAATCAAACTGTTTCAAACAAAAGTCCGTTTTCTTGGTTTTGATATTGCTGAAGGTCAAATTCATCCTATTGACAGAGCTATTCAATTTGCTGATAAATTTCCTGACATCATCACTGATAAAACTCAGCTCCAAAGATTTCTTGGTTCTTTGAATTATGTTGCTGACTTTTATAAAGACTTGAGAAAGCAATGCAAGCCTCTTTTTGATCAGCTTCAAAATAATCCTCCTCCTTGGACTGATATCCATACTACTCTTGTTAAACAGATCAAAACTTATGTCAAGACTTTACCATGTCTTGGTATTCCTACTGTTAATGCTTTCAAAATTGTTGAAACTGATGCCTCTGACATCGGTTATGGAGGTATTCTGGGGCAACCAGACATGTTTGTTATGATAAAAATTGGTTCAAGACCTACACCATCTTGGATGAGAAAAAGAAAATTATGCTTGGTGATTCTCATACCATTGAAGTGGTGGGTATTGGAGAGGTGCTTCTCAAATTTACTTCTGGAAGAGAAGTCACTCTCAAAGATGTCTTTCATGTTCCTGACATTAGAAAGAATCTAGTTTCTAGTTATTTGTTGAATAAAGCTGGTTTCAAACAAGTCTTTGAGGCTGATCAATATGTACTCTCTAAAAAGGGCATGTTTGTTGGCAAAGGCTATGTTTAAACTTAATGTTGAGATGAATGAAAATTCAAGTTTTGCTTATATTGTTTCTTGTGTGAATGTTTGGCATGGTAGATTATGTCACATTAATAATAAATATATGAAAAATATGAGTGGATTAGGTTTAATTCCTAAACTTGAAAATGAACTTGAAAAATGTGAAATTTGTAGCATGACTAAAATTACTCAAAAGCCTCATAAATTGAAAGAAATACTGAATTACTAGAACTTATCCATAGTGATATTTGTGAATTTGAAGGACATTTGACACGTGGAGGTAATCGGTATTTTATAACCTTTATAGATGATTTTTCAAAATATTCATATGTCTATCTTATGAAAAATAAAAGTGATGCTTTTGAAAAATTATCAATTTTCTTAAAAGAAGTTGAGAATACTTTTGATAAAAAGGTTAAAAGGTTTAGAACTGATAGAGGAAAAGAATATGATACTCTTGGTCTTAATAATTATATTCAATCTCTTGGTGTTGTTCATGAGACTACTGCCCCTTGTTCTCCATCTTCAAATGGAGTAGCTGAATGTAAAAATAGAACTCTTATAAATTTAACTAATGCTATGCTTGTTAGTTCTGGGGCTCCAAAATATTTTTGGGGTGAAGCTGTTTTAACTGCAAATTTAGTTTTGAATAGAGTACCTCATAAAAAGACTTTTTTTAACTCCTTTTGAATTATGGAAAAAATATAAACCAAATCTGAATTTTTTCAAAATTTGGGGTTGCTTAGCATATGTGAGGCTACCTGATCCCAAAAGACCTAAACTTGGGGTAAAAGCTTCTACATGTGTATTTTTGGGTTATTCTTTAAATAGCACAACTTATAGATTTTATGACATTGATAATCATACAATAATTGAATCTAGAGTTGCAATTTTTCATGAAAATAAATTTCCATTTAAATATAAAAATAATGGGGGTTTTGAACAACAAGAGAATTTTGAATGTTCAACATCTAAGTCAAAAGATGTTAATGAATATGAGATGGAACCTAGGAGGAGTAAAAGACCTAGAATTGAAAAGGTCTTTGGTCCTGAATATTATGTGTATAATTTACAAGATGACCCTACTTCTTTAGAAGAAGCTTTATCTTCTCCTGATTCAGGTTTTTGGAAAGAAGCCATCAATGATGAGAAGGATTCTATTATATCTAATAATACTTGGAAACTTGTAGATTTACCTCCTGGTTGTAAAACAACTGGATGTAAATGGGTACTTAGAAGAAAATTAAAACCTAATGGATCTATTGAAAAATTCAAAGCAAGGCTTGTAGCTAAAGGTTTTAAACAAAAAGAAGATGTTGATTTTTTCGATACTTTTTCTCCTGTTACTAAAGTTACGTCTATTAGATTATTGATTGCTATAGAAGCCATTCATAATTTGATGATACATCAAATGGATGTAAAGATGGCATTTCTAAATGGAGATTTAGAAGAAGAAATCTACATGGACCAACCAGAAGGTTTTAGAATGCCAGGTAATGAGCACAAGGTATGTAAATTATTAAAATCTTTATATGGTTTAAAACAAGCACCTAGACAGTGGCATGAGAAATTTGATCAATGTTTGCTTTCTAATGGTTTTAAAACAAATGAAAGTGACAAATGTATATATTATAAAACTTTTGATGATGCTCATGTTATAATTTGTTTATATGTTGATGATTTTCTAATTTTTGGTCCTAATATGGATATTATAAATGCTGCCAAAATGCTTCTTAAAAATAATTTTGATATGAAAGATTTAGGAGAAGCTAACGTGATTCTTGGCATGAAAATTTCTAGAACTTTAAATGGCATATTTGTAGATCAATCTCATTATATAGAAAAAATTTTGAAAAAATATAATTACTTTGATTGTAAACCTGCAAGTATTCCTTTTGACTCTAGTGTGCATCTTTTTCCTACTAAAGATGAAAATGATATTTACAATCAAAAGGAATATGCTAGTATTATTGGTAGTCTTAGATATGCTACTGATTGTACTAGACCTGATATTGCTTATGTCGTAGGAGTTTTAGCAAGATTTACTAGCAAACCTAATTTTGAGCATTGGAATGCCATGACTCAATTAATGAGATATTTAAAAAGAACTGCGCGCTATGGTTTGCTATATCAAAGATATCCTGCTGTTTTTGAAGGATATAGTGATGCTAGTTGGAACGCCTTATCAGGTGATTCTTTGTCTACCACCGGCTATGTATTTACAATAGGTGACGGAGCAATAAGTTGGAAATCTAAAAACCAACAGATTATTGCTAAATCCACCATGGAGGCAGAATTAATTGTCTTATCTTCAGCTAGTGAAGAAGCGGGTTGGTTACGAGATTTATTATCTGAAATTTCCATGTGGGAGAAACCTATTTCACTCGTCTTAATTCATTGTGATAGTACTGCCACTATTGGTAGAGTGCGCAATAAATACTATAATGGTAAATCCAGATCTATTAGAAGAAAACACAGTACTGTGAGATCATACAACAATGGTACCATAAATGTTGATTATATTAGTACAAATGATAATATTGCAGATCCATTAACTAAAGCTCTAGCTAGATAAAAGATCTGGATAGCATCGAGGGGGATGGGACTTAAGCCCAAAGAAGAATAAACTACTTATGAGGATACCCTACCTAGGGACTGGAGATCCCAAGAACTAGGTTCAAAGGGAAAAACTAATCATAGAGTAGTTTGATTAACATGCAATAAATATATGTATGAGTAATAATACTCATGTCCCTCCCTATGGTATGCGTGCATGTATCTTGTAACGTTATACAGGATGAGTTTTTATTTATTAAAAAACTCTTAATGTGGACTATAGCTCTTATGAGTGGGATGTTAGAGTTACAAGAACATCCTTGATAGCCACACCTAAGTGAGCATGGAAGTGAGGCCGCTTCCTTTGAGAATGGGGCTAGTTCTCTAAATAGTTCATGGATGCTGGGATAAAGCACAAGGCCGTAATGTGCTGGCTTAGAAGCTCGTTGTAGAGTACTGGAATATTATGTGTGTGATGTAAGATTTTGTATCCATAGAAAAAGTTATAGTTCAAGACTTAGATCACTATTAACTTTGGAGCAATGTTGCTGAAACACTAAATGGGGGTTCAAGCCATTGGCACTCCCATTATGCATAATGTTCTACTTAACCCAGAAAATTTTCTTATATATATATATATATATATTTACCTATTTATTTTTTATAAAAATAAGTGGGGGATTGTTGGATATTTTTATAAAAAATATTATATTTATTGAATACTCATTTATGTGTATCAATTATCCCTTAATGTCAGATACGTTGATTGCTAAATTTTGAAATTCAAATATAATTCAAAATTTGAATAGTTTTTGTCAATGGTTTTAATTAAGAAATTTTCTAAATATTAATGTGATATCAATACCATAATTGCTAGCATATTTGATTTTATTACATATATATACTTTCCATTCTAAACGTTTTGTATTCAAACGTTCTTATTTAAATATGACATAATCACGTCATATTTAGAAGATTTTTCAGCACTTAAATGTACAGCTATTGCTGAATTATTTTATGTTACCATATATATACACACACGTTTACTATTTTAATGGAAAGTGGTCAAACAGCTTGCAATTCTTTTTATAACATACATTCAGAAGGAAAACTTTTGAAAAGGTAACCATTAAATGCTTGGTATTATCATCCTTTCTTCTTTTTTGTTCTCAATGTACAAAAGTTTGACCGGTTTACATAAATATATATATATATATATATATACTTATAAAGAAAGCTATTGATTATATATATTTATTGAGAATTGCTACGTTCACAATATTTTTCACAGCATTTTCACAACAAATCCTAGTTGGCAGGTTGTTTCAGGTTTTAAATTTAAATCCAACACTAAAATTACTTTCTTACCACTAGTAACAGCAAATAACAACCTGTCAACTAGAATTTGTTGTGAAAATGTTGTGAAAAATGTTGTGGGCGTAGTATTTCTTATATTTATTTCAATAACGTTATGACTATTTAATTGATATCAAACTCTTTTGATTCTTTGGCTGAGGACAAGCAACACATTAGCTCTATATATATGGAAAGAAATAAAAATTTCACATATACATTTTTTTTTTCATTTTTGAATTGCAAAGCTGAAAACTTTTCAAAAAACAATTTTTATTGTCCTAAACACTTACCATCTATTGCTTTTTACTAATCACAAAAATATTTTATCTTTTACAAAATTTTATGGGAAAGAAAGTACTATAGAGAGCTTATATTCTACGAGCAGTGTAGGCTCGCAAGGGTAATCAGCAAAGGTGGCTGGGCTGTTGTATCCTGGGAATAACGTGCAAAAACTATTTGTCTAACTACATCGGATATTCCGTAGACGGCACGATTTGTCTCAAGACAGTGACTTGGTCCACGCCTTATCTCTGCCACCTCTTTTTGGTAAAATCAAAGTGTGTAATTTCCAAGGAAAATTCAGGTATTATCTCTCCTTTATTTCCAACAGTATAGCTTAAGATTAAATGTAGAGTGTTAGTACTATTTTGTATCCTTTTATAGGAGACAAATTGGTATCACAGTGGATACTATTTGGTGTTTTGTTCTTCAATTTTTCTTTACTTGGAGATCTTATTCGGAGTTGTGCTACTGGGAGACTTCAAGTTTAGAAACATCTTGAAGTGTTTGTCTTAATTGAACGGAGTACAAAGTGAGCTGGATACAACAGGAACGTTCACCACAAGTCTCTCATGAGATCAATCTTTTTGGAAGACAGTAACTTATTCTTTTCTGAAAGTCTGTAGAATTGAATCAAAATTGGTTTTTATTTTGGCGAAAATCACATTTTTGTCCCTACATTTTCAGGCGATTCTCACTTTGGTTTCTATATTTTATTTTTACCGCTTTTAGTCCTTATCCTGAAAAACGCTTCCCATTTTAATCCTTACTGTTACATCAGCGATGGAAAATGCACACGTGGCAAACAGAGTGTACTGTTGGCACACTAAAAGGTAACGTGACCATTAAAATATTATTAAAAAATGTCACATCAGCATTTTAATTAATAAAAAAAATTAAAAATTTGAAAATAAAAATCTAGGCCAGAAAATAAATAAAAAATTTAAAATAAACATTAATCTAATAAACTATGACCGAAATCAACAACAAAACATCAAACCAAATCAACAACAAAACATCTAAATCATCCAACATCAAAAACAAAACAAAACCCAATCATCAAACTAAAATCCATAAATTCCAAACCACAAATCCTTAACAAACCCCAGAGAAAACCCAATCATCAACACCGATTCGTGCAGCGGTAGAGCCTCCGCCAGGCCATGTGGTTCCTTCGCCAAGCAAGCAGCTGCCGTGTGATGCGCGAGCCGTCGATGATGGTTCGGGAGATCGTGGCGAAGCAGCTCGAGGAGCGCCAGAGCGACTGGGCTTACTCGAAGCCCGTGTTGAGAAAATGGTGGGGTTGTTTGGTGGTTGAGAAAATGGGGGGAAATTTTCGGTAATGGGGATTTGGAGCTTGGGTTCTTGGTTATTTGTGATGTGGGTTCTCTTCTTAATGTTTATTTTAAATCTTTTATTTATTTTCTGGTCTAGACTTTTATTTTCTTGTTGGAGATTAGTTTGTGTTTGTGTTTGGTTGGCAAGAAAGGGTAAGAAACTTCTGGGTTGTGTTTGAGACGTTTTGTTTGGTTGGAGATTAGTTTGTGTTCGTGTTTATGTTTGAGACGTTTTTTTTTTTTTTTTTTTTTAATTTATGGGTTTCTTGTTATTGTTGTTCTTGGATTTGGGATTGAGATTGTGTTCTTGATTAGTTTTAGTTTTGTGTTGGTTCGGATCTAGTTTCGGATATTGACCACGCCGATTCTGCTTCGACTAGATTTTGCTCTCTTTGAAGCCAGTCCTCTTGATTCTGCTCTTAGCTCTCTTCGATTTCCTCTCAGCTCTCTTTGGTTTAGGTTTTGGATTTTGTTATTGGGTTGTTGTTGGGTTTGTGTTTCTGTTCTTGTTGATGTTTGGGTTTGTGTTTGTCTTTCTTTTTTTCTTTTTTTTTGTTTGGTTGACAAGAAAGATTAGTTGCTGGATTTGTGTTTGTATCCTTGCTGGGCTTGTGTTAGGTTGAGAAGAAAATGCTAAGAAATCTGGGCTTATGTTCTTATGTTTAAATCTCATGAATCTGGGTTTGTGTCTTTAGTGTTCTTGTTAAAGATGAACACAGATTTCTTAAAAAATCATAAGTTTTTCTCAAAAAATAAAATCATAAGTTTAGAATTTTGTTTTAATTGTTTTTCTGATGTGGCTTTTTGTAATATTTAAAATGCTGACGTGGCATTACTTAAATGCCAAATAACAAATTTTATTATTATTTTATTGGTCACGTCATCACCTAGTTTGCCAACACTGCAATCTGTTTACCACATAGGATATTTCTGTTAGTGAGATGACGGTAAGGACCAAAACAAAACGTGTTTTTCAAAATAAGAACTAAAAGCGGTAAAAATGAAATGTATGGACTAAAGTAAGAATTACCTGAAAATATAGGGACGGAAATAGTATTTTTGCCTTTTATTTTTTGCAATATACTCCAGTATTTGTATCAGAACATCCATACTTTTTTTTAATTGATCAATGCCCCATATATATAGTATCAAAATCACATGGTATGAGTCAACTTGTGACGTGTGGGTCCATTGCCACCAACCCTTTCAATAAGATTGAACTGCCCAAAGAAGAAAATACTAAATATTTCCCGTTTGGGAATAGAACAGAGCACACAGCACATGGCAAGTAGTACAAGTACACTGGTGGACCCCTGGAAATGGATTTCCCTGAAATGTCTCTTTATTGTAATATACATGGAGATGGGCCAGACAAAAAGTTACTTCTACTTTCGGAAAATTGAAAAAAAGAAAAAAAAAAATATATTCTCACTTGTCATCTTGAATTGCTAGCACCTAGCCCAAGATAGATACTCTCTGGCTATATGTCCACGTGGACACTTAAAGACAGAAATGTATTAAAGAAACTTTAACTTGAGGTTTTTTTATGTGTTGGCTTTTTGAGATCCAAAGCTTAAAGCCAACACATAAATTTGAGATTTTTTTTTTACTTTCTACTACAAACTTGGAACTTGAAACTGAAAGATAAGAAATCACATGTTCATTGTTTCTTTACTAATAATAAATGGAGAATGTTAACCAGCACCAAACGGTGCTGGTTAAGTTAGACAAAATTAATTTATTAAAAAAAGTAAAAAAAATTTAAAATAGTAACTACAATACTAAAAAAAAATGATATAAATTGAAAAAATAGATCATTTATAGGCCATTTATTATGTCAGGAAAAAGGTGTGCTAAATATATCTGTAATGTTTTTTTTTTTTTTTTTTACCTATGCTGTTTCAAAGAAATTGTATGCGGTTTGATAATGAGCATGTGCATTGTGGTTCATATCATTTGAACAGATCTTCTTTAAGCTCTGTGGAAGCTCATTGCAAATGAAAGTCATTTTCAAGAAAACCTACCTTTATTCATTGACTGAATAACTGATTAGCACGTCTGTCACGTCTTTCCTAACTCCGGTTTTGTGATTCTGAGGACTTTCATTAACTGAGAGGTTAGAGGTATGTTCTTCCCATTTCACCAATTTCATGATTTTCCCTCTCTGGGATTTCTGTCTTTGTCCACAGAGATTGATTAGCTATAGGGATCAGGAGGTAAAGAAAGTTGAAAAGCTGTAGTTCATTTGTGCTTCTTTTTGGTTAAAATGTTGTATTCGTTTACTTTTTCTCTATTTTCTCAACAACCATGGGGGAGGAGCTACAAGCGATTGCTTTATCAATGATTTATGCAGTTGAGATTATATTTGTGAAAAGTTGGAGTCTGGAAGTAATATATGATTTTATTGCAGTGAACTAAACGACTCGAATAGGTAATGGAAGTTCCAAAGGGATTCTTGAGCTACCTCTGTTACTTTATCTTCTTCCTTCCCGTTTTTGTGTTTCTTTTTGTTCTTGGAATCATCAAAGGTACTACTTAGTACTTTTCTCTCTTTCTCTCGTCATTTTATCTTAAATATTGTAAATTCAATCAAAACAATATCTGCAGGTGCCATCTTCAGTCCCTTTGTATTTCTGGTTATTGCTTTTGGAGATACTGGCGTTGTCATTGGGTTATGGCCCCTTCATCTTGTTTGGAGTATCTATTGTATCATGAGGTCCTCCTTTTTTTTTTTTTTTTTTTCCTAGTTCTTTTTTACTAGAATAGTATACCATTGATTGTATGTGTTTCTAACTTTAATTATCTCCCCCCCCACCCCTCCCCCCACCCCCCAAAAAAAAAAAAAATTGGAGCAGAACAAAGAAGTTTGGCCCATTCATGAAATGCCTTCTGATTTTGATTGTGCCAATACCAATAGCACTATGGACAGTGATTGGAATTGTTGGAAGTGCGATTATGGGTATAGGATATGGCTATGTTTGGCCTGTCCTGGAGACATTTAGGGCTATCAGCATGGAAGGTGTTCCACTTCATATGAAGTTATTTAGATGCTTCACAGTAATGTTTCTTTCAGTTATACCCTAATATACCTATAATAGTTGAATTTGATGGTGCATGATTGAGAAAATCTATCACTTTTGATATTACCTATACAGGATGGAACTTGGAGCAATGTTTGGGGTGCGTGCACCATTGTGGGCGATTTTGCAGATTTTTCCTTCCACTCATACTTCTCTGTTATGGACGGGCTGCTTGAATCAAAGGGGGAGGAGCCCATTGAGCTTAAGTATTATTAGTCTTTGCAAACTTGGTTTCTATGTATTGAAATTTGTTTTGATAATATTAAATGGTAATGGTATCAAATCTTTTTTATTTTTCCAAATCTAATTGACATATGATTCCTAATCTTTGACATGAATGATCTTAATTGCTAATATCAATTATAATATCAGTAAGCCTGTATATCATTCTTTTTGGGGATATGTTTTTGTGTTACTTAAGACTTCAATATGTGAAAAGAGATCTGATAACGGTTTATGGTAAATATAAAATTTGTTAACTTTTTCTCTGCAAAGTAAACTGATACATGTCTGGTGCACCTTCAATAACTTGATTGCATTGCCATCTGATCAAAAATTCAGGTTTGTTCTACATATAGAAACCAATATAAAAATTATGATTTTATAGTTGTTACACCTTGTATCAGCTTCTCTGGTTTCTGCTTATTAAGATTTTCGTGTGTTTTACATCTAGAATTTCTTACAGAATGTGAAGTGCCGATTATATTTATCCTATATTCTATTTGAATAAATTAAATGATTTTGTCATGTATGATAAACAATTTATCACAAGCTTTACTGATGAAGTTAAGTGAAATATTTGAACTGGAACTCTCATTATGTGTATTTAATCTCTCTCTCTCTCTGTTAGGGTTACTCAGCTTCCTGGTTGCATTTTGGTTGCAATTCTTGGGATTTTGGTTGATGTCCCCTTTATCACTTTAATAGTTCTATACAAAACACCTATATTGCTATTCAAAGGTTGGCACCGGCTAATACAAGATCTTGTTGGGAGAGAAGGCCCATTCTTAGAAACTGTCTGTGTTCCTTTTGCTGGGATTTGGATCTTGTTGTGGCCAATTGTGGTTCTTCTGGCAACTTTGGTTGGTACATTTTCCAGTTTGGGCTTCGGTTGTTATGCGGCAGTTGTTGCATATCAGGTATGAATTTGATTTTCAGATACTTGCAGATGACTTTTTGCTCATGGTTTATTTCAGTGTGTGTGTGCACATGCACGTTTGTGTGATATTCTATTTATTTTTCTGTGAGCTTATTTTCTGTTTGTAAATTTTAGGAAAATTCGACGAAGAGAGGACTGCTCTATGTAATTGCTTCTTTGTCTATATTTGATGAGTACACCAACGATTTGCTTTACCTGCAAGAAGGTTCCTGCTTCCCCAGGTATGCCAACTTTTGTAGTACAAAATTAAATAGTTAAACACACACACACACACACACAGTTTTAGTTGGAATACATCCATGTGTGAATGTGCTTGTGTAATGTATGGTATAGTCCTTGAGAACTGCATGATAGCCTCTTTCCATTTGGGCAGCCAGACCTAGATATCGTGAGCAGATTAGTTCAAGTTTTTCACTGCTTCCTGTGAAGGGACTGCATGAACAAGTTGAAGCTATCCATACCAATGAACCATTGATAAGGACTCCTAGCATAAAGAATACACTGAAGGCTGCGGTGGTAAGGCATAAATATTATGAATGTCATTCATGTTTCAGGCACAGGAGCAGTATTCCTTTTAGGGAAAGATGTGTCTTTGAATTCATTTTAAATTACTCTCCACTTTTCTGCCTAATTTTGATGATTGAATATTTGTCAACTATGCTTCTTGAGAAAATAGTTGTATAATACAATCAGCTTATATGACTGACTGTTATATGATAAAATATTATAAGTTCTCACATAACTGCCTTTCTTACTGCTTTTCTTTTTTATTTTTAAGAGTATCCTTTCCTGCTACTGCCTTTTTCCTACTTTATTTTTCATTCTTTAACTTTCCGATTCTAAATTTTTCTAATTACACCCCCTCTTCTTTTTATCTTAAGGTGCTCTCCTTGGTCTATCAGCCAAAAACTTTTGCATGAAAAATGTGCCTTTATTTTTTTTACCCCTGAATTTTACTATTCACATTAAACTTTTGGAGCTCACATCATCGACAGATTATCAAAATTAAAAAAAAAAAAAAAAAAGATCTGTGCCAATGGGAACAAAATCCAAACTATTAGCAACTCTGTCAATTTTACTAGATTTTGTTCAAAAATTTTTTTGGTTTCTAACTTTTTCCATTACATTTGTGCTAGATTTGGGATAGTTTCTTTCAAGCATGTGAGGATATTGGGAAGGAGCTTCTTAGAGATGGTGCCATTGGACTTCAGGATCTTGAAGCATGGAGACACTCCAAGAACAAGATATTTAACATTGGAATTCCTGCATATGCATTTCTTGACTGCTTTCTCCGTTCTATCGAGAGTGGCTCCATTGGTTTTCTCATGCGTAAGAGTTTTCTTACTAATGCTTCTTACCATTTATGGTTGTCTTTGGCATTGTGCACTATTTTGATAATTGGCAATTTTGGTTTAATTTGTTTTCTCCAGTTTGTGAAAAGGGAAATTAAAGTTTGGTGATCACCTAAAATTGCCTCCACTAAATACTTGTTCTTTGTATCATTGTTTTTCTCTCTTTATATATATATTTTTTCCTCTTTTCTTCCTGATTATCATGCAATATTACACATTAGGTCACCAAGAAAATGCCAATAATTTTGTCAATTGTCTGTGAATGTCTTACAATATAGGGTATTTATATCATGAAGGGACATATATCTTACAGTTTCTTGATATTCCAGGTGACAATATAGAGATAACCAGTGTTAATAGACCAGAAGGAAGGGCATTCGACTGGCTCTATGAGCCAATGTGTATCATAAAAGACCAAATCAGGAGTCTAAATTTACAAGAAACTGAGGAGTTGTATTTTTACAAACACTGTCTGTATGGTGGTGGTGCGGCGAGAATTGAATCATGGCAGAATGGAGGCATTCCCCCTCATGATGAAATCAAAAGAGCTCAGCTGGAGGGTATAAGTAGAAGGTATGATATAAGTGTCAATCATGTTCTTGTAAGTGCTTAAGTTCTTCATAGCTGAAGTTGTTGACAGATTTATAACAGTGGATTATGCATTAATTTTCATTATGCAAAACTACTTCTTGATTGCTGTTTGTCACAGATGTGTAGATCTAATATTTTAGTGCACACGATAGGTGCATTTGGTTTTCCTTCCCATGCATGCTTTGTAATTGTTTCTAACCCGATTAAAATGTTACAATCAGGTTACAGGGGTTTTGTTTGACATTGTCAAGGCTGCCAACATCAAGGCGTCGGTTCTTTGAAGTTGTGAAAGCTATTGAGCATGAAGGAAAGAACTCTATTGGCATTGAGAGTGAATATGAGACTGGAGCAGCTCCATAGGTGCTCTCTCTATCTTTCACATGTTAGACATGACATGAATGGACTTTGTCTCTTTGCATTGCTGACAGTCTTGATATGATATTCTAATCATCATAGGCTGCCATGGAATAGCTAGTCTTTAGTATTATGTCTTTGGGAAGCTCATAATTTTTTTATTGCATTGAATTTTTTTGAACTTAGTAGTGTGTTACTACTCCTTTGATAATAAAATTCTATTGTATTGGATTTTTTCTTTTTATAGATGTTGAAAATAGTTAATTTTTATTCTGTTTTGCATGGAACAATCTCAGTACCTCCATGTCGGGTTTTCTTTTTATTTTATTTATTTGAATGGAAAATGATCTTTATTTCATCTATGTTTCAATACAATGGTATTGTTTAAGATCTATACATTTCTTTCAGCTTACAACTATGATAATTGGTTGCTAATATCTATACGCATTTCCTCCCTCCATGGAGGTCAAAGCACGCTCCTAACCAGATTCTACTACCACGGATCCTATTTGGGCTGAGGTTTCTTAACGAGCCATCAACATTGCTCTTGTTAGGTCTTGCATAAAGTTCAAAATGCCAAAGATTTTATCCTTAATTCCTTGTCCATTTTGAAAAATGGAAAATCTTATTACACCCTCACAATTGCATACTCTGTATACACTTTCTTTTGAAATCTTGTTTTTAAAATGTGATTTAAGTTACAATTATGAAATTGTGTTTTAAAAACATGATTTTGTTGAAGGGAGATAGTTTAGACTAAATGTCTTATTTTGTTAATTTCGCCACTTGTTAGGGCATATTTGTAATTTAAATATTAATAAAAATTTATTAGCGATAAAAATAGGCTTGAGCAACAAAAAAAGAAGAAGCAATAACTAGGTGTTAGGGTGAATTAGAAAGGGTAAATATTAGGTACAGTACATTAGGTTTCTCGATTTGTTTTTTGAGATGGGTTTCTCAATTGAATTCAAATACTAGGTACACTATTTGTATGTTATTGGTCAATATAACTAAGTGTTTGAATTTAATTAAAGAACCTAATATACTGCACATAATGTATTGTACTTAAGTTTCACATTCAACGTGGTATTAGAGCATACCTTTGTTGTTGTCACGACCTGACCTCGAGTGCTTTGTTGACTGGTTTCTAGCTCACTCCAGCTCCAGCAACCACTTCTAGAGTAAAAAAATTTGACACTGATGCCTCTCAAAGCCAATATGACAAATAAAGTGGTTGCCCAACATCGGCAATCACATTCCTGACCCTCTCAGTTGTTGGAGCAGTTAATTTGTATTGGACTTTGAATTTGCTTGGCTTAAAAGATGTCTTTCTCCATGGTGATTTAGAAGATGAGGTTTATATGGATGTTCCTCTAGGTTTTAGGAGTTCATCTACTCATGGGATGCATATTGGAGAAAGCATTGTACTGATTGAAACAATCTTCTAGAGCATGGTTTAGTAAGGCCATGTAGGATTACTGACACAGACAGGCTTAGAGTAATCACACCTTATTTATTAAACACTCTCTTCAGGTTAAGGCTACTACTCATATTGTTTATGGTGAAAAAAAAAAGATTTAATAGAATAATATAGCTAGTGAATTTGAAACCAAAAAAACCTTGGAGATCTGAAGTATTTTCTAGGTATCAAAGTAACAAGACACAAGCTAGGTATATTTATAAATCAGTCGAAATAGATCTCTAAGAAGAAACAATAATTCTTGGTTGCAAGGAATGTGATACCCAATAGAACAGAATCATAGACTGGATGAAGGTCCATGGGGTGCATTGGTTGCTAAAGGGAGATTCCAACGCCTAGTTTGAAGATTGATTTATTTGTCACACACTTTTAAATATTTTCTATTATATCAATGTTTTTGGTCAATTCATGCATGCACCATGGTAATTCCATATAGATTCTGTCTACCATATTCTTTGGTATCTGAAATTAAACCCTAGTAAAGGATTACCTTTCCTTTGTCATGCTCACTTACCACCAGAATCCTCTTTGAATGCAAATTGAACTTGTTGCGTTAATGATAGAAGATCTACCTCTTGTTGGAGGTAATTTAGTCACTTAGAGGAGTAAGAAGCAGTAATTGTAGTCAAATCCAATGCAGAGGCCGAATTTTGAGCAATGGTTCATGGTAATCTTGAGCTTCTTTGGATGATGATGCTGTTGAAAAAATTGGGTTTTAATATTATGGAACCTGATTATATTACCCCTTATTTGAAAAGCACAAGTTGTTAGGAAATGATAAATTTAATCATTTAATTATTCTAGCATGTTTATTTATTCTTGGGCCCAAGCATCCCATAATAATTATGGTTCTAACCTAAGATCACCTGCTCTAATACCATAATAAATTATAGCTTAAATCAAAAGCTTAAGTTGTTTGGAAATGATGGGTTTAATCACCATTATTCTAGTAGGACCTCTGCAATATTATTTTGACAACAAATCAACTATTGATATTGCTCATAATTCTATACAACATGATAGGATTAAACATGTTAAGGTCTGTTGAGGTTGACAGACACTTCATCAAGGAGAAACTGGATGGTGGTGTTATTTGCAAAGTGGTCAATATCGTGCCATACCAACAGGTACGGCTGGTATTTTTCATACTGGATCTGAGCAGGTACAGATATACCATCTGAGGTACCAGATCATATACTGTTATGCACTGGTTATACTGGGATTTTTTTTTTTTTTTTTACTGTTTCTACTGGTATCTTCATCTACTTTAGTTATATTATATGTGCTCCATTTGTGAAGATAGGGAACAAATTAGCAAACATCTTAACTAAAGGAGTTTTTCATACTATTTGAAGTAAGCTAGGCAATGTGCAATGTCTTCCCATTAACTTGGGGGAAGTAGTTTTTTTTTTTTTTTTAGGTAAATGCAATAACTTGGGGGGCAGGTGTTGGAATACATAATTTAGACTAAATGTCTATTTTTGTTAATTTCGTTACTTGTGAAGTCATATTTGTAATTTAGATATAAGTATTTAAGAGCAATAAAACAGGTGTTAGAGTGAATTAGAAAATTTAGATATTAATGAGTATTTAAGAGAAATAAAACAGGTGTTAGGGTGAATTAGTAAACCTAACTCAGGCCGAATTCCAAATTCAACAGTTTTAAGGCCCAGTTGTGATAGTGCTTTTTCTGTGGTAAGCTGAATTTGAGATAGTTACAAAAAGGAGAGGTGATAGGCTGAAGTCTTCTAGCAAGCATTTGTCTAGAGAAATTCTATAAAGGTCTTGTCTCCATATAGGAATGCAGCTTGAATTCATACGTGCTGGTATCCATAACTTTAAAAAATTTTCAAACTTATAGATCCAATAGTTTGTACTTAATTGAAGCACCCACTTGGAGCAGCATATAAAACACCCCCACATACACACGTAGTAGCTGAAACTTGAAATGAAAGGTTACATTGAATTTAATAAAATGCAACCTCATACCATAAAATTACAAGAAAAAAAGGGCTCTGTAATGTTCAATATTAATATGGAAGTGACTATTCAAAGGGTGTATTAATATCATGAATTGACACTTGCAAGAGATAAAGAGGCATCTACAAGCTTATAAATACATCCAAAACTTGGTCACTCAAAGGTGAAATCTCTAATTAGCTATTACCTTTCCAAGCACTCACATTAGTAGGATTGGAACTTCAGTAAAAAGGAAATAATAGCAGGTAATACTAAAAAGAAACATTTAATGTAACATGCCATGAAGCAGTCCTAAACTTCTTTATCATCTTCCTTTTCCTCGCATTATATTTTTTTTTTGTTGTTTTCCCTGACTCCCAAGATTCTACACCAATTGAGACTACTTAATCACACAAAACCTCTTGTGACACTACCTGTATCAGATTGGATGGACTCTATCCTCCAATTTTTCTCAACACTAATCTTTTGCCTCCTTGCCCTGCTAATCTTATGTGTCTTTCTTTATCACATAAAGAGACCAACTACCTCTAAGATAAAGACCTGTAGCATCCCTCAAGCAGGAGGCGCTTGGCCTATTATTGGCCATCTGCACCTCTTAGGTGGCCGACAACTAATCCACAAAATGCTTGGTACCATGGCTGACAAGTATGGACCAATTTTTACTATAAAGCTTGGTTCACATAGAGTTCTAGTTTTGAGTAGTTGGGAAATTTCCAAAGAGTGTTTCACCGTCCATGACAAAGTTTTCTCCACCAGACCAAGTACACTTGCTTCAAGACTACTAGGATACAACAATGCTATGTTTGGTTTTGGTCCCTATGGGCCATACTGGTGTGAGATGCGCAAGATAGTTACGATTGAGCTTCTATCAAACCATCGGCTTGATATGCTCAAGCACGTACGTACTTTGGAGGTTAAGACTGCATTTAGAGAATTATTCAACTTATGGGTTAGGAAAGGTTGTGCTGAATCTGGAGTTTTGGTGGACACGAAACAATGGTTTGGAGATTTGATGCATAATGTTACTTTGAGGATGGTAGCAGGAAAACGATTCCATGGAGCTGGTGCTGATTGTGAGGAAGGTGAGATACAGAGCTTTGAGAAGATGTGGGATTTTTCTTATCTATTTGGGGTTTTTGTGTTGTCTGATACATTACCATTTCTTGGGTGGTTGGATGTTAATGGATATGAAAGAGCAATGAAAAAAACTGCAAAGAAATTGGATGCTAGGATGGGAAGGTTGCTGGAGGAGCATAAACAGAAAAGATTGCTGGGTGGGGAGGAAAAGGGAGAGCAGGATTTCATGGAAGTGATGCTGACAATCATAGAAGATGTGGGGATTGCTGGTTTTGATGCAGATACGATTAACAAAGCTACTTGCCTGGTAAGTATTTTCGCTACTAAACTACTAAAGATACTATTTAGTTTTCATGATTACTGTATAAAACCAGTGCTGTATCTATACTTTCGTTTTCAGAGCTAAGGATGGATGAGATTTGTGCAGTAAACTTAGACAAATAGCATCATTGAAAAATGTTTAGACTGTTTCCACCATTTCATAGAACTTGACTTGGAAAAGATTTAGAAAGACTTTTGGCCTTTGAGGAATTCAAAGGACCACTTAGATCAGACTAAAAATTTCATCTAACTATATTAAAATGTTAAAGTACTAGATTTACATCATGGGTTTATTGAATCAAACTTATTTTAAATATGTCACTTCTTGACCTTAGTTGGTGTAATTTTGTATCTCTTGTGAAAAGTAAAATTTTTAGTGCTTGACACTTGACAGTCCAGGCTTCATTGATTTGGAACCATCACCCATCTATATCATTCAAACCCTTTTTTTTTCTGGGTGCTATAGAAAACTTTGTATTGTATATAAGTGGCAGCTACTGCTTGAACAAACTAAAACAGGGATTTAGAGGATTGGAATACTGATGAGACCTATTTTGTCAGAATCTAATCTTAGCAGGAAGTGATGCAACCATGATACTTCTAACATGGACCTTAGCTTTATTACTCAACAATCAACATGTGTTGAGAAAGGCCCAAGAAGAGCTAAACTTTCATGTTGGCAAGGAAAGATGAGTGGATGAATCTGATGTAAAAAACCTCCTCTACCTCCAAGCCATTGTCAAGGAAACATTGCACTTATACCCACCTACCCCAATTATTAGCCTCCGTGCTGCAATGGAAGCTGCACCCTCTCAACTGGATATCATACACCCACTAGTAAATGTTTAATGGTGAATGCCTGGACAATTTTTAACTGGCCATAAGGACATAGGTGTGAGGGGTCAGAACTTTGAGCTCATTCCTTTTGGCTCAGGAAGGCGATCATGTCCTGGAATTTCACTTGCTCTTCAACTGGTGCATTTGACACTGGCTAGCTTGTTACATGGTTTTGAAGTTGCTAAGCCATCAAATGATGGTGTGGATATGGCTGAGAGTCCTGGCTTCGCAACTCTGAAAGCAACCCCCCTGGAAGTTATTCTTACTCCACGTCTTAATTCTGAACTATATGGGCAGTAAATTAGTGTATTATAAGCAACAAATGGTGGAGCACTACGTTGAGTAAAAATGTAAACTGGTTTGGCTCTTGCCATGATGTGTTGAAGGAGTTGCATTTTAAGGAGACTAGAGTTGATAGATGTATGCTGTTATTTGTGTGTTTTTATGCACCGTCATTTCATAAATTCTGAATGTGATGATATTGTCAAAAATTGTTGCTAATGAATTTTGATTTACTTTACAACTTTGTAATTGTGACCATACCCGCTGAAATTGCACTGGAACTGGCCAAGAAGGTGATGTTGTCATTTAGGTAGCTAGCAACAAGAAGAATCAATGAAGTAGTTAATAATTTCTCAAAAAAAATTTAATTAGTTAATAAAATAGCAAATGGTCTAATCAATCATGGTTTGGATGAATTCAGCACTTAAGTTACTGAAAGTCACCCCCCCCCCCCCCCCACCCCTCCCTCTTTGGTGGCCACGATGACACATGCTGCATTAAGAAACAATAGAAACATGAGGTAATTTGGTCCATGTTGTCCACTTTGGTCTTATTTGGTCCTATTCAATACACTTTGGTTCTATTTGGTCAACATTGGTCTTATTCGGTCCATCCTGTACACTTTGGTCTTATTCGGTAGATCCGGTCCACTTTGGTCTTATCCGGTCCTATTCAATCCACTTTGGTTCTATTCGGTTAACTTCGGTCTTATTCAGTCCATCCTGTCCACTTGGTCTTATTCGGTCTTATTCAGTCTATCATGACTACTTTGGTCTTTATCGGTCCTATTCAATCCATTTTGGTCCTATTCGGTCCATTTTGTCCACTTCGGTCCTATCAGTCTTGTTCGGTCCACTTTTGTCTAATTTGTTCTTATTCAGTCAACGTCAGTCCTATTTGGTCCTATTCTGTCCACTTCAGTCCATTCATTGCATTCAATCCATTTTTGTGCACTTATATAATAGGACAAAATAGGTTTGGGTTGAGAGCACCTATTTTAAATCCAAATTTAGTGTGTATACACACACACATACACACACACACACACACACATATATATATATATATATATATATTTGTATGTAGATATCAAATTTGTAATATTTAAAATCTTAAGCATAACATTTATTATTATTACATTCTTGTTGAGCCACATTAACATAGTATTTTGGTCCACATTAGTTTGGCTAAACTTAAGTGAAAATCTTTCTAAACATGAAAAATATGAATATACAAATGTAATTTTTAGGGCAATTACTCATTTATTTTAGCGTAATTACTTTCAAATGAATTACATGAGATTGAGCATACCTTCTAGCAAAATATATATATAAATTTTATTTAACTATCCAGTGCAACGCGCACAGGATAATGACTAGTTGATTTTAAAAGTTTAAAAAATGAGTGGAATTAGTCCTTATGTTAAGTGTGCGCTAACATTTTAAATATTGAAAAATAAAATTAAAACCTATTTTAACATGTAGGCAAACTCATGACCCATTTTACTACCTAATGACTGACCCGTTACGAAATGGGTCTTCCCCAGTAAAAACGGGCAGTCGTCTCAACAGTGCGATGAACAATAAATAAGAGAATCAAAACGGTAAGTAGTTTGTGTGATTTATGGCCGCCCTGCCAAGCCTGGTGCCATTCAGCCAAGAAGCAAAATTCCCCTTTCTCTACTTCGTTTCTGTCATCACTCATTAGTCCCAGACTCACTCTTTCTTCTTGCATATAAAACTTAAGAGCCAACGACGAGAATGGACTTGCTGGTTCCTACCACTCAATCTTCTTATGTGAAAAGTCTCACACATAATCACAATTATATATGTAATTGAACACCATCTTCTTTAGAATTATAACGAATGAGTGTGAGAGCTTTATACAAGCTGAGGGTAGTTTTAACTTTTAAGTTAGGAGGGATACAAATTTTAAAAAATATGAAAAGCACAGGCTGCTTAACCATTGGATTGCTTCTCAAAAGTCCATTTCGGTCCCATTCGGTCCAATTTGCTCCTATTCTGTCCACTTCAGTCCATTTCAATCCAATTTGATCTCATTCGGTCCACCTCGGTACATTCTGTCCATTTCAGCCCATTCAGTCCACTTTGATTCATTCAAGATGCATAAATTCCTACTTTTTAGAAGCCAAAAGCCCCAACAAAGCCCTAGAGTCCAATTCAAGGGCTTCCAAGTAACAGCACAATTTATCCGTGCTCTAAAGCCAATTAAAAGGGTTTGAATTTCTTGAGTAATCGGTTAATTAACATGCCTTGGATTTTGCATGACCAACTATGCATTTGTACCATTCGTTTGGCTAGAGCATCCATAACTCCATATCCATAGATTTTTTTTTTTTTTTTTTTTTTTTTTTTGCATTATTTCAGTTCACATATAAGTTTGGATATCAAACATCCCCCTTTAAGGCAAAAATACAATTTTTTTCATTTTAGGTAGAAATTGTGTCTTTAAAACATGATTTTAGATTTACATATTAATTTGGATATTTCTAACGCAAAAATTCAATAGTATTCATTTTGTATCGAAATCGTGTCTTAGAAACATTATTTTAGTTCAAATATAAGTTTGGATATTAGACATCCACCTTTAAGGAAAAAATACAATCTTATTCGTGTTATATAGAAATCATGTCTTAAACAATTTCAATTCTACATATTAGTTTAGATATCAAACATCTAAATTTTTAAGGTTTGGATATTTCTAAGGCAAAAATTCATAGAATTAATGTTGTACATAAATCATGTCTTAGAAACACTATTTCAGTTCTATGTATCAATTTTGACATCAAACATCTAAACTTTAAAGATTGGATATCTTTACGCCAAAAATTTCATTGTATTCATGTTATACATAAATTGTGTCTTAGAAACATGATTTCAATATTACAAATCAGTTTGGATATTAGATGTGTGTACCCAAGTTGTGGCTGTTGGGCTTAGCCTCTATTTGGGCTCACAATCTATTTGTAATGTGGGTTTTGGGTTTCCTATTGGGGGTGGTCCTATGCCTGGTCACCCAAATGCACCCTTATTTCCTCACACTCTCCTCTTCACCTTAGAGTCTCTCCCTTTCTTAATACAAATGCTTTTTTCTTTAAAGTCCTCTCTCTGGAATCACCGACCCCTCCTCCTTATTCTTTTCTCTTGTTTATAGGCTAAGATTAGTGGAGGCATTATTGCTTAGCCTCTATTTGTGCTCACAATCTATTTGTAATGTGGGTTTTGGGTTTCCTACTAGGGGTGGTCCTATGCCTGGTCACCCAAATGCACCTTTGTTTCCTCACACTCTCCCCTTCACCTTAGAGTCTCTCCCTTTCTTAATACGAATGCTTTTTTCTTTAGAGTCCTCTCTCTAGAATCACCAACCCCTCCTCCTTATTCTTTTCTCTTATTTATAGGCTAAGATTAGTGGAGGCATTATGATTGCTTCCTCTTGTTAGTGCGAATGAGGGTCCAATTCTGTCACCTCAAAGTGGATGTTCCGTCGGAAAGGTGATAGTGGCATTGGAACTGATTTTCACTTTCAGAAGCCAGCTTGACAGCGATGATCTCAAGGGCACTATCGGGAAGGGTGTCTCTGAGCACAGGGTGTCTCCGAGCAATATTGCTCCTGATTAGGCTGGAGATGATCGGGAGGGGTTTGCTAGGGGTATTCACGCTAGTGCGACCCCGTTATCAGCTCCTGGGACCAAAAATAGGCTCTGAGGTGTCTGGATCGAGATTTCGGGTCCAATGAGGGCAAAGTGACATATTAGGCCGCCTGGCCAGGTCCCAAGGCCCAATGGGCCTTGAGACTTGGCTGGCCTAGGCTCGCACATTAGACATTCAGATATTTCTAAGGAAAAAATTCAAATAGTATTCATTTTATACTGAAAATCATGTCTTAGAAATACTATTTCAGTTCACATGTGAGTTTGGATATTAGACATCCACCTTTAAGGAAGAAATACATTCTTATTCATGTTCTTTAGAAATCGTGTCCTAAAAACACGATTTTAGTTCTACATATCGGTTTGGATATCAAACATCCAAACTTGTTAAGGTTTGGATATCTCTAAGGCAAAAATCCAATAGTATTCATTTCCAAAATCGTATCTTAGAAATATTATTTCAGTTCACATATGAGTTTGGATAGTAGACATCCACCTTTAAGGAAAAAAATACAATCTTATTCATGTTGTGTAGAAGTCAGGTCTTAAAAACACAATTTTAGTTCTACATATCAATTTGGATATCAGATATCGAAACCTTTAAAGTTTGGCTATCTCTATAGCAAAAATTCATAGAATTCATGTTATACGAAATCATGTCTTAGAAACACTATTTCAATTCTACATAACAGTTTGATGACAAAAATTTAAACCTTAAAGGTTTTAGATATTTTTAATTCCTTTTATACAGAAATAGAAACATTATTTTAGTTCAACATATTAGTTTGGATATCTAACATCCAAACCTTTAATGCTTGGATATTTTTAAGGCAAAAAATTCAATAGAATTCATATTTATATAGAAATTGTGTCTTGAAAACACTATTCCAGTTCTACATCAAAACCTAAATAGTGTAAATTATGGATGTTTAGGCAAAAGTGAGGGTAAAGTTAGAAAATTGTTGCATCACACAGTTTAGATTTTTCTCTTTCGATTTTCCTTTCAAAAAACCAAAAATATCCAAAACCTAAATGTCTACTTTTGATTTCCCCATTGCATTCCCTTAAGCTGGAAGCTCAGTTGGACCATAATAGCCCATCTTGGAAGAGCTCATCTAGATTGGGGAAAGGAGAGGGTTGTGTCTTCAATGAGCCAACCTCTTCCACTGCCATTGGAGCCTACTTGTACTCTTCAAGAACATAGCCAACCTCCATTAGCCATGCTCTTCAAGAACCATTAGTTGGGAATTTGGGAGAGAGAGTGAACCTGATTCTGATATCAATAAGTGTTTGGTCATTTGAATGGTTTATTCTTGGATAATATGAAAAAAGCTTACTTGGAATTGAGATAGCTTACTGTATCATATTTTACGATTTTATATAGTGGTGTTACCTTTGTGTGTACGTTATGTATATTAGCTTGTAACCCCGTACCTATACATGGATATACTTAAAAATAAACAATAAGATGCATAATATAATTCCTATATATATATATATATAATTTAAATACTATTGATAGTCATTTTTATATTTTGCTAACTCTTTAAAAAATTTTGTAAAGATAATATTAGGTATCAAATGTAAATTGTCCATGTTTTTTTTATTTTATTTTATTTTGTTATTGTGAAGCACTTTTTCTTTTTACGATTCATTTATTTTAGACTCTTTAATTTTTGTACTTAATAACTCACTTGAATGAATATTTATGATGCTGTCTCACATTTGATTCTAAAATTAAGAAATAAAATTCTTTAAGAATAAATAATTTAGGATATATGACGCAAAATTGAAACTCTAATTTGAATTTTTTTCAGTTTCACCTATTATTATATATATAAATTTTAGTGTGTGAAATATACACCACCCATAGTTTTTTGAAGTCACGATTTGAATTTAAAAAATATTTACAAACAACTTTATGTGTAACAAGCAGTGTATAATAGAAATTGCTCATAGTTAAAATTCATTTCGTTACCAAACTAGATACATATAATTCACTTTTTAGAAGCTAAAAACACCCTTGGAAAAGCCTCTGCAATTTCTGTAATGCTGACTATGACAAGTTGAACCTAAGCCAATTACAAATATTGGGTGTAGTCTAGCAATAGGCTGGCCAAGCCCACTTAAGCTTTATAGATAACTTTAAAAATATTTAGTAGATTGGTTTGTGCAATATATATATAGACGGTCTGTCTTATTTGAATTTGTCTATGGGGCTGCTCTCAGAAGTCAGCTATTCTTATCTTCCAAGGAAAATGACAGCCATGAGAAGAACTATAAACAAGTCATAGACTATGTCTACTATTACTTGATCACTCCAAACCAGTCCTGCTATTACCTCTGTAAGCTCTAATGGACACTGTCCAATTCCTATTAACTCTCTTCTCTTGCTTCTTTGCCATGTTAGTCTGTATATTTTTTTATCAGTTAAAGAGACCAACTACTAAAAAGAAAAAGACCTGCACTGCACCTGAAGCGGGTGGCTCTTGGCCAATTATTGGCCATATGCACCTCCTAGGTGGCAGTCAACTGACCCACAGAACATTGGGTGCCATGGCTGATAAGTATGGACCAGTTTTTACTATAAGGCTAGGTTCACATAGAGTTTTGGTCTTGAGTAGCTGGGAAATGGCCAGAGAGTGTTTCACTGTCCATGACAAGGTTTTCTCAACCAGGCCAAGTATTGCTGCCTCAAAGTTGTTGGGCTATGACTATGCTATGTTTGGCTTTGCTCCTTATGGATCATACTGGCGTGAGATGCGCAAGATAGCAACTATTGAGCTTTTGTCAAATCATCGGCTTGATATGCTTAAGCATATACTAGCTTCAGAGGTTAAAACTGTGATTAAAGAATTGTACAAACTATGGGTTAGCAAAGGTAGTGCAGAAAGTGGAGTTCTTGTGGATATGAAGCAATGGTTTGGGGAGTTGACACATAATATTGCATTAAGAATGGTGGGAGGGAAGAGATACTTTAGAGCTAATGCTGATTTTGATGAAGATGAGGCAAATCGCTATCAAAAAGAGATGAGGGAATTTTTTTCTCTCTTTGGGGTGTTTGTGTTGTCAGATGCAATACCATATCTTGGGTGGTTGGATATGAATGGATATGAGTCAAGGATGAAGAAAACTGCAAAAGAATTGGATGCTCTAATTGGAGGGTGGCTAGAGGAGCATAAACAGAAGAGGTTGTTAGATGAGAAGAGAAAAGAAGAGCAGGATTTTATGGATGTGATGCTGAACACCCTGAAAGATGCCAAGATTTCAGGTTTTGACGCTGACACAATCAACAAGGCTACTTGCCTAGTAAGTTCTTCATCTGACTTTAACAAAACCTTATTAGTACCTTCACAGTCATGTCTTTTAATGTGATTCCTAAAATAAAAACTTGCTCTTTGGTACTGCAAGTCTGCAACCACTTAAGTGTTCAAAACACTATCTCTTGTATCATCAAATTTATCATTTCCAAAGCCCCATAGCAAAAACTTGCTTTACACACTGTTTTACACACACTGATTTATAACTGAAATCGTGATTTAGTGTGCAAATGATTCAGCATTGCGTTTGCGTTTTTGTTTTTGGCTGGGTCCCCCGGCACTGTTTACGTTCTAGCCAAAAACACAAAAATGCGCATATCCATGCATTTTTGGGTCCCATGGCACTATTCATGCCTGTAAAAATTATTTTGCCATAGTATTTTTCTATAAGTTTTTAGTTTTCAACAAATAAGCGGTATCCAAACTGATCCTTAAAGTTACATTTTCAACTTATAAAGCACAGTCTTACACACTCTTGTGTAAAATAAACACTGCCCAAAATAAATTGTCCATTCATGTATGTATATTGTATGACTTACTGACAAAAAATCAACAGAGGGGGCTCTTTTGTGTACTGATGATCTCTTCTTAAGGCAGAATCTAATTTTAGCAGGAAGTGACACCACCATGGTCACTCTCACATGGACCCTGTCTTTACTACTCAACAATAGCCATGTGCTACAAAAGGCCTTTGATGAGCTGGACATCCATGTTAGCAAGGATAGACACCTTGATGAATCTGACATAAAAAATTTAGTTTATCTCCAGGCCATTGTCAAGGAAACACTGCGCCTATACCCTCCTACTCCAATCATAGGTCTTCGAGCTGCAATGCAAGATTGCACACTCTCAGCTGGGTATCACATTCCAGTCAATACACGATTAATGGTGAATGCCTGGAAAATTCAGAGAGACGAGCATGTGTGGCCAAACCCTCACAAGTTCCAGCCTGAGAGGTTTTTGACTAGCCATAAGGATATAGATGTGAGAGGTCAGAATTTTGAACTCATTCCTTTTGGCTCAGGAAGGCGATCTTGCCCTGGGGTCTCACTAGCTCTTCAAGTGGTGCATTTGACTCTTGCTAGCTTGTTACATAGTTTTGAAATTGCTAAGCCATCAAATGAAGATGTGGATATGACTGAGAGCACTGGCTTGACAAACTTGAAGGCTACCCCACTTGAAGTTCTCCTTATTCCACGTCTTAATACTGAACTGTATCAGTAAAACAAGCTTTCTTGAGCTGAATTCAGTCGTTCCTACATGTGTATGTGTGCTTCACCAATAATTTTTCATGTCTGCTAAATCCCTTGTTTTTGCCACTGTTGAAAGTTTCATCCTCTTAGGCATAACCACGATCTTCGTGGAATATATAAATATGCACCAAATTTCTGGCAAGAAAATGAAATATTCCTCTTTAAGAGATGGAATATGTAACGAGTTAGAACCTGCAGCTTGTCTGAGCTGCTTGGTGTTTGTGAGCCTACCTTTTTCTTTTTCTTTTTCTTTTTAATTTGTGTAAAAAATAAAAGAAGAGAGGCAAGGACAAAGGTTTTTTTAAGTCTACAATCAAGGCATATCAATGATCATTGAGTCAAGCTATTATCAAGGGCCGAATATGTGCATAACAAATAATATAAGTATAAAACTATACTAAACATATGCTAACAATATGTTATGGTGTCACTTGTTGCAGCTGCATGCCTGCATTTGCTGCTGGTGCTTGTTTAGCTCTAGGCAACTTCTTGTCTGCTACTAGTTAAATTAAAGTTGGCTTTTTCTTTTTTCTTTTTTCTTTTTTCCGAGAAAAATAAAGTCGGCTTTAGGACTTTAAATAATTATATACGAAATTGAATAAAGTTGGAATGAATGCTCTTTTTTCTTTTTTATTACTTTTATTAGTTTATATACCAATATGATAAGATTTAAGATTCCTAGTGTCAGCTTCATATTAATTGTTACTTGAACATTATGTCAAGATATCAACCATTACCTTTTTGGTATAAAGAAGATTCGACTATAACTGTTTTAATTAACCTTTTTTTTTTTTGTGGAAAAACAAACATACAAACCAAAAAGAAAAAAAAAAAAAAAAAAGTTCTAATATAAAGACATACAAAAAATTTCACTCAAAAGTCATGATAATTTTTAAAGGAGTGTAAGACAAGTTATTCTATACAAAACACATTTTTTTTTAGAAACAAAAAATACAAATACCTTTTTTTTTTTTTTTAAGAAACAAACATACACACAATTAAGTGGAAAACGGATCTTGAAAAAAAAATTACAACTTGAAGTTTGGAACCAACAAGGTTGAAATGAGTGCTTTGAAATTCAGATAGGACAGCCAAAAAGATTATTTAAGAATACAATTATAAAAGTAATTTATAGAAGCAGCCCGCCACATTCAATTTAACCTTTTTTTGAGTAATTTTTAGGTACACCTAAAGCACAGAGAATGATACTTCCTCTTCTTACATTCATGGTAGTGTTCACTTATAGGGTATGTTTGGTACATTGAATGTAGATTACATTAGTAATAGTAATCTTTATTACTAGGAATAGAAGACATTGTAATGGAATAATTATTACTATTCATAAGTTTGGTTGTGACATATGGAAAGCTTGTAAAAGATGATGTATAAGGAAACTTTATATTTTTGGAGATATATTAATTTTAAAACCTATTATATGCACTAAGGAATAACTATTACATCCAATTTAAAGAGGAATAGCTATTCTTCAATTTAAAGAATAGTCATTCCAATGTAGTAACTAATCCATATAATAAAGATGAAACCAAATGACCGAATTGTTATTACACATGAATAACTATTCCATTACATGAGCTATTACAGCATACCAAACGTACTCTTAGTAAATTTATAATAGAACTCATCATAAATGTGAGAGAAAAGAATATCATTTCTTTGTATTACAGGAATACGTAAGAATTTTTTATCCTTTTTATGGCCATATCATAAATACGCTATAAGATAACCTCTTAAACCCTAAACCCTGACCATTCGAAGAAAAACACCGAATTTTGGCGGGAAAATTATTCCCCCAAATTCCAAGCCCTTAGTCAATTTCACGCTCTCGATTTTCTCTCATGCAGTCCACTTGCTACACTGCCCCCAATTCCCATCATTTCGAGCTGCCATGGAAATCTCCGGAACTCAATTTCACAGCCAGGCAATCAATTCCACATAAATCCCAAAACCGCTTCAAAACCCTAACTCTCACCAATTCCCTGAGCATCCCTCTCGGCTACGAATCCGAGGAAGGCATCGACCACGTACCACCTGTACCCGGACCCAGACCCAGACCCGAACCCGCCTCGCCGGGTCACCTCCCGGTGGTGATTCGAAGGTCTGATAAAGTTTGTAGGTACTTCTGGGATGGGAGTCGGTTGCAATTGGTTTGTGTGGACGGTGGTGCGTCGTCGTTTTCGTTCAATTTCGATGATGGGTTTCGAAAAATGTTCAGACTTTGTGGTTCAGCTGTCAGGGATTTCTTTATTCCAAAACAAGTTAGTGGGAATTACATGGACTATGTAAAATGGAAGCTTTTGCACCGGGTTTTCAGCTCGGCGCTCCAGGTGCTTGCCACTCAGGTAATAATATTTTGCATTGCCTTCGTTAAAAAATGGAATTGGGTTTGAATAGTTTCATTGAAATTTAAAGGTAATTGTGTGGATAAATTGTTGTCTTTTGGGGTAATTGTGTGTATACAGAGTGTGCTCAGTTCAAATGTGATTGATTTGTTTGGCCTTTTAGGATTATGGTATTACAATGATGTTAGAATGTGTTGACATTTAGAGTTGTTAGAACTTCTTTAGTTATGCTTTTGAGCTGAACTTAAAATCTTGCGTGGATATTTGATGTTATACATGGAGTAATAATTCTTTTGGATTAAATGATAAAAGTAACAAATGAAGATTTCTGGTCGGGATGATTCACGTGCTGTGTTTAAGAGGTTTGGTGAGTTTGAGAATACTCACTGTAGAATGTAATATAATGATCTAATGAGGCACTGCTCAGTGCTCTCTCCCTAACATTTTTATTCTATTAAGGAGGAAAGCTCCCAAAAGGGGTTAATCTTAAGATGAAGACTTGGTTAGTATGGTTTTTAACTGTTTTAGGAATGTACTGATATCAGGCAATGTTACGGGCTATAGGAATTGGGTATTCTCGTTCACTACCATCTGTGGCTGCCCTTAACTGGGTCTTGAAGGATGGACTTGGACGGCTAAGTAGGTGCATCTATACTGCTGGCCTAGCATCTGCGTTTGATACCAATTTGAAGGTATGACTTCCATTCCATTAGAATTCAATTAACACGTTTTAAATAATTAGTTTTATGTATTTAAGTCTCTTTATTGGCAATTCTTGCGGTTGCCAGCACTGTATTTTGGCGTTGGAACAAACCAAAAGTCTGAAAGTACAGTAATGTGGAGTGCTGCGACTGGTTATTTTTGAACTGCAAAATGAGAAATCACTGATTGTGTTCTTTAGAACTTGAAATCTAGAGCTTTGAAAAATCAATAATTTTTTGTATCCTGTTTGAAGAGAGTTAGGTTCTCAACGTCTGTCATGTTCAGTTTGAGCATTGGAGTGGAGTTGCTGACTCCTGCGTTTCCTCAATACTTTTTGCTTCTTGCATCTATTGCTAACATTGCCAAACAAATAAGCCTTGCATCCTACTTGGCAACTAATGTAAGTATTCAGCTTGAGCTCTTTTTCTTTAATAAGAAATTTCATATATTTGAATTATTTTCTGATAATTTCTGTCTATGTTACTTGATGGAATGCTGTTGATGTTACACTGCCACAAAACTTTTATCTAAACCCGTTTTCTTTACGAAAATTTTCTTGGTTTAATGCCTTGTAAGATGTCCAATGATAGTTTCCTGTATTTGCTACTGTTTTTTGTCCCTTTGGCACTAGTGTGGAGTCAGAATAGGCTAAATGCTATAAGCTTGATGACATGTCACATATGTCACCATAAAAAATTTATGGATACTTCTAAAAATTCCATGCTTTATTTAAGGAAAATATTGCACCATTAGATGCCCTGATCTCTTATATAAACATGGAGCAAATGAGTGTCAGGACTCACAAGTGGGAAAAGGGAAAAAAAATGATGTAACAAGGATAAAGGAAGGGCAAAGAATATTATTGCCTTGAAAGCAATATTGATATTAAAGAAGTGGACCAAAATTTAGCTATGAAGATAACTCAATTTTCAGGCCATGTTTAGAGATCTTAATTACCTAATGCATTTAACATGTATAAGTTCAGAAGCATTTTATACCTATCAAAAAAAAAAAAAAGTTCTGAAGCATTTTATTGTTCTAATAAGGTTATTTGTATTGACCATTTGTTTTAAACTGCAGAAGTTGAAAAATACTGGTTAAATCTTTAGGAACCTAAATATTGATTTTCTGTAAAGTTGTCATCACTGATTACTGCCATCTTTACTGTCAAAGATGTTTTCAAGTTTTACTGTGCCACATCTTAAATCCCATGTAAACCTGAATAGTATGGCATATTCACTGCTTGATTTAAGACAAACTTTGGATGGGTCTTTTCTGATAAGTTCTGTAAAACTAATAGTTATTTGTAATGCTTTATTTCTTTTGAATTTTATTCTTCAGCTGTTGGTTTGATTCAACCTACCTTATTTACCCGTTTCACAACTGATTCAGATAGGACTGTGCCCTGGAAAGAACTTTTTCTGTTACTGGATATTTCACCATATTATGTGTAGTTTTAATGTTGTGACTCTGTTTAAGCAGACAGCTATTCGCCGAAGCTTTGCTATAGCAGATAACCTTGGTGAAGTTTCTGCAAAGGCACAGGTCTATTATAATTTTCCTACCATGTTGTTTTGTACTTTCTTTGATAATATGGAATTATATCATAACTTTTGGAATGGGTTTCAGATTCAAACAGTGTGCTTTGATAACCTCGGCCTTTTGCTTGCCACAGTTCTGAATATTTTGTTGAAGAACAATCAAAGGTTTTTCCTCCACTCCCATAACCCCATTCTGATTATCTAATATGGTTAGTTTACTAAATAAAAGTTGCACGACCTTTCTTCCTGTTTGTTATTGTGAACTGACTTTATTGTTAAATTGAAAATCTTATTCTCAATTTAATGATAATAGAATCTCTAGCCCAAAAATTCAAATAATATAGAAATCAACAGACAGGTGTAACTATCTGCTAATACTTCTGCTAAAATATATTATAACCTCCTGCCCCATTGCTATGTTATCAGTAGGTGCAGATAAGATTATATCTACTTCCATTAGTTTGTCACCAAAGGTTCTCATCCATACTTTGAATATAAAATCATATTAGTAAAAATGGCTATCTTAAATTTGAGTATAGTTAATTTAAAAAATTACCTGTTTTTGCTTTTTAGGAGAAACAATGTTACCTGTTATTTGGACCTGTGCATTACATGTATTCTGTATTCATTATAAAAAGTTGTGCTCCCATGGTTTCCTAACTTTTCATTATCATTGAAGCTTGCAAGCAGGTTTACCTTTCGTCATATACCCCATTTTCTCAGCAGTTGACCTTTTCGGAATATATCAGGGGCTTAAGCACGTCCATTTGCAGTCACTAACAAAGGTGGGTTAGTGTAACTGAGTTTCATAAGTTTAGGGTCTGTTTAGGGCTTGAACTGACTGGTTGCTTTCATTAACGATTTTGGGCTTTTTTGTAACTTTGGAGGAGCACGGGATTCTATCCTTCATTTGTGCCATATGCATGACCCAAACCCATTATTTATCCCAATTTTTGCTCAGTGGACCAATCTTTAGACAACTAGAATCTTATTAGTAGATTTAAAAAAAAAAAATTATCTGCATTAGATTAAAGACATTTAATAGCTAATTGTCCTGTCAAATTCAAATGGCTTTTCTTTTTCATTGACTTTTCCTTTTTTGCATAGTTCAACTGCATTTGCTACATCCTTGATTTTGGGTTGAAAGGTTTCTTCAGTCACTGCTCCTGTGTTCAATTAGATTTTGCTTTCAAAGGCCCACAGTAAAAACCTAGAGCAATAGCATGATGAACCTAGAAGTCTCCGGTGACCAGGCCCCAAAGTTAGGAATAGTGAATTGCGGTTCTCATTAATAGCATTTACCAACCAGGCAGCCATATGCTTTGGTTCATGTTAAAAGATCATAATATGCACTCAGAAACGAAGGCTCAAGTAGTAGGAAAAAGAACACAGAGAGGCTTATGATCCTTCCATGGTCAATTTTGCTTTCACAAAATTACACGTGCACCATTAATACCTTTTTTCTTCATAGAAGTTTGAAGCTCAAGATCTGACTGTTGCCTTGCTTTTATGTTCAGGATAGACTTGAGATCATACTAAATATTTGGATTGAGTCAGGATATGTGCCTTCACCTGCAGAAGTGAGTAAAGAGGAAGGAGTTGATTTTTTGTGGAGTAAAGGTGAGGTCTCACCACCGTGTTTCACATAGCTGTGTATAATACTTTGATATATGCTGCTATATAATTTAGTTCACATCATTAGCAAAGCTTATGCCTGATTATTGAGGTTTGAATCAGGCAAAAAAAACTGGCCCATCAGAATAGGGTGCTTAAATCCGAAGGATCAGATACCCAAGTTGTCAATGATGGCAATGCAATATTCTAGTGGTGAGGATTATTACTTTATATGCATGGAGATCTTCCATAAAGGAGTGAAAAGAACTAAGCAGGTGAATATATTGGGAAACTTATGACCTGGGCTGTCACATAGTTAACCATGGAATCTTACCTATAGAGATGACCTTCTCACAATTTCAATTATTTTTTTTTTTTTTTTTCATTTATGAAATTCTAGCAAGGTATACTTCTCTGTCTACGGGAAGGGGCCAGTACTGCAGATATTATCATGGGTTTGTTGCAGGTAACTGTAATTTTGTTTTTTTGAAAACCCTTTGTTAACGTAAAATTTTCATATGTGCCCATCTCATGCACCCTATGTGACATGGGTACAGGAGATACCTTCTCCTTGTTAAGAGCTTTGGTATTTGATAGTGTAAAACACACACCATTACCATTTCATCAATTTGTTTGCTATTGGTAGATAAATGGAAACCTTGTCTGTGGTTAATTTCCCTATCATGTACTTGCTTAGGCATGCTATATCCGCAAGGCCCTTCTTGTGAGGAGGAGTTGGTGGGAGAGCATTCTCAGAGTTGGTGATGCATTGGATTCTGTTCTCAATGAATGGTATAAGGTGATTGAGGATAGCAAGAGATGTGCCCAAAGGGATTTGTCTCTGTTGAATGAACAAATGCTGGGACTCGGTTGGGCTGCTAAGAACATTTTGTTAAGCACAGAAGAGCAGGCTCGATACAGTTTTGTAGATGACTAAAGGTTTTATATTTCTTTATTCAAGATTAGTGGCTACTCCTTTATACCATTGGAGGGTTTTGGGGATGAATGAATCTTAACTTAAAGCTGACAAATTATGTCTAAGCCATCTGTATGTAACATTCTGTTTATATAAGCAGCTATCTTCTGTTGTAGTCATTTTGTAAACGAGCAAATAATAAGGAAATTTTGACTCTTGTATTTGCTAACCATTAGTTACTTAGATAAAATATACGTTGAAAAAAGTCTAGGGATTTTTTTTTTTTTTTAAATTTGTTTTTTGCTTACCCCTTGATGCACCCATCTGCCACTCGCTTTGAAGCTTTTTTTTTTTTTTTTCGTCACAGATACAAAGTCATACGACACTTTTCATCGTTGCAATGCGTTCACAAAGTCATGCAGCTATTCTCCTTCAATAATAAATGATTACATTTTCACAGTTATTCTCCTCCAATGAAAAGAATAAGATGATGCTGTCCAAGAATGTAATGCATACGGGCCAACCCTGCGTTCACAAAGTCATGCAGCTATTTTCACTGCTATTCTCCTCAATGATAAGAATAAGATGATGCTGTACAAGAATGTAATGCATGAGAAGAAAAATGTTATTCTTATCATTGGACAGCATCATCTTATTCTTATCATTGGAGGTGAATTGCTGTGAAAATGTTATCATTTATTATTGAAGGCGATTAGTCACAATTTACAACCTTGAAACAATTCCACCACTTATTTTAAAGAAGAAAAATTGTGTAACAAACAAACATCTTGATAGTCGTATTATAACTGTAACATAAAATCATAACATCTGAGTCTTAAATATGACTTGTAGTTAAAAAAATAAGTTCATACCCTCTGGTGGTCTATAACGCACGAATTCAAATTGGTTTCTTTCTGTTTTACACACCCTCTATGATCAGGGGATCTTTTTTGTGATACAAACTCAAGGGTAAAACTCACCTTTGAAAATTGGTTTGTAAGGGAAGGGTGCTCAAGAGATTAAATATGCATGATTAAGCTTAAACTTAAAACGATGTGGGACACTTGGATCTTTACACTATGTAGTCCTAATAAGTTTATTTTCATTATGTTTTTGGTGGAGAACTACCATTTTTTATTAAAAAAGAAAAAGAAAAAAAAAAAAAAAGAACAAATTAAAAACCCATGACTAATATTCTTATGTCCAAATACATTTTAGAAGAAAATTGATAGTAAATGACAAATTGACAATATTTTATTTTACAATAAACAAGTTTGATGAAATTCTCTCTCTCTCTCTCTCTCTCTCTCTCTCTCTCTCTCTCTCTCTCTCTATATATATATATATATATATATATATGAAATGAGTGTCTTTAGTTCTTTGGGTCCATGAGTCTCTTGGATATTTGTCCTCTCTTTATATTACACTTACTAGATAACCACATAGAAGAATCCTTTAAAGGTGGTCCCAAACTTAGAAGATTTGAACCCAAAAATATTAAATTGAAGAAATGATGAGATGAAAATACTTGTTTCCTGCTACTTATAAAGAAGTACAAAACGACATCATTTTGGTTATGATTGTGTATAAAAAAAAAAAAAAAACGAGTGTAGTAATCAAAACGACGTCATTTTAGACACTACAAAGAAGCACAAAACAACATCGTTCTCAAATTAAAGTTTTAAACAATTCCTGGAAAAGGAATGATAGGAGAATTAATTACTAAAACTTAAACACATTTTAGTAATAATTCAATATTTTTAATGTATAGTGACATGGCATTCTCTCCTCTCATAATTTCATATTAAATTAGTAAAACCTATCATTCATGTAAGATGAGAAAAAATTATGTCTCTATAATTTGCGAGTACAGAATAATTATTCTGTAATGGAAATTATTAACTACTCCTAGAATATAACGACATGAAACTTCCACCGTTTATACCTTTACGCAAATTAATTAATAAATATTTGGCCAATAATATACTCCTGTTCATTTATTTTTTTGAGGGAACTCGTTCATTTTTTTTTTTTTTAAAACAAACACACACATGCACAAGAGAGAGGGAAATGGGTTTTAACACAAAGGCACATCACAATTGATTATATTGAGTTAGAAATTTTACAAATTACCATGTGTAGGGGTGAAAGGCCCAATTCCAGATAATGGGCCATGGGCCTGTCCGAGGAGACCTGTCCGTCCGAGGACAGTAAATCATGAGGACTGTACCTGGTTTAACTCCTCCCTGTAGTAAAACTTGTGTGAAGGAAGAAAGGAGTGGTCCGAGGAGCACTGCTTGGTTGGATGATTAGAGGGACGATCTAGGTGAATGCCCCAGCATTGATCCTATCATTTCTGGAGAACCTCCAGATTTATGTGGGCAAAGAGGATAGGTGGCAGCATCACCCTTTACAGCTGCCGTGTGGAGATTTCAAGTGAAGGTTGATGGGACAAATATCAAAGGAGAATCTCCTAGCTGGCACGTGAGGCAAATTGGCCTATAATAGAGCAGGAAACAGAGAGAGAAGGTATCGAACAATCAGAGAAAAAGGAAAGTAACTGAAGAAGAGAGCAAGTGTGTAAGAAAGAGGAAGATACAAGTACTAAGAATAGATGTCTAAGTTCACTCCTCGTACCAAGCCGAGAAGAACCCTGCGCCATCTCAACACTTCGTTTATGTTAGTCTGGACATAACTATATTTGGGCTGTCAACCCATTCGTCTTCAACTAGGTTTACTCGACCCACTCTCTACAAATTTATTCTAAGGATATTGTTTACGTCATGGGCTCTAGTTTCTTTCGCTTGTAGGCCCATCCTGTGAGTTGTGTCCTTACACCATGCACCATATTCCCGTGCAATTGATAAATGTGCCTTTACATTTTTTTGGCGAAAATATTTACTAATAATTATATTGTATTTAATAGTAAAATATATGATTTTATATACAATGAAATTCATAATAAATGTCTAATGCTAGAATATAATTTGTTATACAATAATAATTATAATAAATATATATATTAATAACTCTCATAATTATTAAATTTCATATTTAAAAAAAAATATAAGCAAGGGAAAATTATAAAATGTTAAACTTGCCAGTATATTGCATGAGCTGCCGATTAATCTGATCTTAAATTTGTAGTATTTTACATATTTATTATTGAAAATATTTACTAACTTATTAAAAAAAAAAAAGGACTTAGGAGTTTAAATGTGAACTGAAATAAATGTATGTATCTAGCACGACAATAAATAAATTTGTATAACCAACAATTAAGTATCACGACATTAAGAGCAATAATTTGATATTAATTTTGTAGCGTGTAAAGCAATGAAAACTGTATCTAATATGATATTTAGTTGAAGAAATAAAATAAATTAATATACCCTAACACTTATATATAATTAAAAATTATCAAGGCATAATCTCCCGCCACCTCATTTGCTTCTCTAACGCTTCTCAATATATATACACATATATTTTTTCTCTCTTCTCTAGGATCAAAAGAATTAAATCATGAGCAACTTCTCAATTTCTGCTATATTTTTAGTTGTCCTCTTGATCAATGCAGGTGAGTATTTCAAAACTTCATCATTTGTTAAGTTTCAAATCGAATAATTTGTTTAGGTGAGTACTTAATTGTCTTAACTTTTAACATTACATTCTGTATTGATATTTACAAAATGAGTAATTCTTAAGTACTTTCATACCACCGTACACCATTATTGCAATAGTCACTCCACAAATATAAGTACTTGTGGAGTGTGGAGTGCAAGGGCTAAGATTCAAGTCTCCAGAAAGAAGTTTCACACACATATACACTTTTAGATTATACTAGAATAGAATTTCTATCTTGTATAAAAAAACTAAAAATAAAAATAAAAAGTATTTTCATATTACCATGATTTGGTGCTCATTTTTCTCACATTCATAGTGAGTCCTACAAATTAAATTTATTATAAAGTCTACCATGTATAGGAATAGCATGTCACCGTGCTCCCAGAGTATCTAATAACTTTCCCTAGAAAACAAATAAAGCCAAGCTAAGAAAAGCAAAAATCTAAACCATTTTAGTCTTATTAGTTAGTATGAACTATGAAGTTGATTTTATGTAAAGTAAAATTAGAAGTTTTGGTTTGATTTTAAAATGTTAAACAAATAATCTCATCCTTTGAGATCGATTTATACAAATTCTTAGTAGTACATGTAATTTTTTCTTTGAATGCAGGCAGTGACTTGATTATGACAGCACAAGCAAAAGGGGAATGCGACAGGATATTGATCAAAAGTTAAAATACTAGAATTTGTGATACAAACTGTAAATTGGAATATGGAGTTAATACTATTGGATTTAGCTACACCGACAGAAATCCAAATGACACTTGTGTGTGTCGCTACCCTTGCTAGTGACTATGATTAGTTGTGGATTATTCTCATGTCCCAACCTATATATGTAATGGCATATTATTCTTGTCCCAAATGTTTTAACAAATATTTAAGTTAAAAATAAATAAATAAATAAGTTTTATATAACCACATTGTGTTCAAATTGAAGAATAAAAAGAATGGTTTGCTCTAGGAGAGGTTTTTATTTGTCGTTGTGAGTAAAAGAGACTTTTTAATATAATACACTACTATTATTCATGTATTTTTGGAGGAGATAAAGGAGGGGGTGGGAATTGCCCTTGCCCCTTGGCTCTACCATTGTTTATTTAAGGCCAAGTTCTTCTCAATATATATAAGGCCAAGTTGGCAAATTTAGTAATTTACTCTCTATGATTAGATTAGATCCTTCTCTAAATGCAACTTTAGTTGGGTTCATTAATTATAGTGCAAATTTCTCTGCTCAATTTTTAGGACAATGGGTTTGTACTTCATCTTTTGAAGGACTTTTGTACACTCAAAACCAGCCCCCATCTATGCAGAGTGTTGGGAATTTTAAAAGAAACAACTAAAAAAAGAAATGAAATTGTACTAGGTTTACAGACAATAATGAATCGCTATCTTTAAGACGATATCTACCCACACTTGAATAAATTTGCTATAGGATTGTAGGCAAATCGTTTCCAAGATACAACTAAACCTGGATTCTACCAATAGCAATCTTGAAAAATTCATAGATTTAAGAAGGGGTAAAAATTTCTCTCCAAAAAGAAGAAGAGTTAAAACTTTTTTATCATGCTTTTACTAAATAATGGAAAAGATTAAGTTAATCAAGTAACTCATAAACAAGTTCAAGCTTATTAGACAAGAAAATAAACCAAACTTGAACATATAATTTTGTTTGATAATAAGCTCGAACACGAATCGAAGAAATTAATGAATAAGCTCGAAATCATAATACTTGGCTCAACTTGGCTTGTTTATGGCCATAAATTTTAAGAACCAACATTTTATTTCATTCTAAAAAATAATAAATAAGAAGTGAAAAAGCAGTTCTCACGTGTCATGATACCAGAACAAAGATTAAGAGTAGCGATCCTTCTATAAAAAAAAAATAAAAAAGAAAGAAAAAAAAGAAAGAAAAGGAGCGTTCCTATTTGGCATGCATATTAAAACAAACCTAAAGTCCTAAACCCGTCAAAGAATCCAAAGCAAAATTTCCTCAGCGACATGATAAGTTGATTACAACAGGAAATCCAGCAAGCATATATATGATAAAACCCTCTTTTACAAGTTATCAACATCAGTAGTAAGCATCACTCTCTTTTACACTTAAATTCCACATCATGTATTTCATTTTCTTTATTAATTCCACTTCCTTATTTATTCACCCAATCCCATTTTTTGAAACACCCACCCAAATCCTTAATTTTGAATCCACATAAATTTCTCAGATTCTAGACACTTTCGCATTCCTCTCCATTTTTCTCTGAATTTAGTGTTTGGCTACTTTGTACCCCTCTTTTACATCAACATCCACTTTTCTCTTCTCCTGAGGTCCCATCCAATTCCGTTAAATTAAATTTACACAATTTTTCCCCAGTTAAATTACAAATAACATTCTCTAACTTTAATCAATTTTAATTTAATCACAACACCATATTAGCAATGTCAAAAATAAATAAATAAATAAATAAATAAAAACAATCTTTGCAATGGATGGAGAATGGTTACAACGTTGATATCGTTCGACTATGTAGTACTTATCTCAAAGAATAAATTTGTGATACCAGCAAAGTAAGTATCATCACAATTATTTCCTAAAAAAAGGGTATCATGACAATTAAGAACCATTAATCTATAATATATATATATATATATATATATATATATATAATCTAAGAAAAACAAGACGTTTGATGTTAGGATTGTTGTTAACAAACTGCATTGTGTATTGCTGAGGCATTGACTGCATTGTTGTATTGCTAATTGCATTAGCTTCACATTTGTATTGCATATACTTGTACAGTATTGTGTCAAAGTCAGTTTTTTTTTTTTTTTTTAATAGGCATGATATTAGAAAACAAAAGAAGCTACAAGCTGGCCACAGAGGCCAAAGTAGAGGCTACCCGCCTATAATAGTACAAACCATTACTATCAAATACAAGGAAATTATCTAAATCATTAGAGGGGGAAACATCAAAAATAACAAAATCCTCCCTCATGTAGCACCCATTCTTGGCCAAATAGTCAGCACACCTGTTTGCCTCTCTAAACACATGAGCTACCCGAACCTGCGTGAGACTTGCCATAAGTGATCTGCAGTCAAGAAGCAATGGAGAAATTTTTTTATTAGAGCTGTCAGCATTATTTAACATCTCCACAATTACCTTGGCATCAAGTTCCACTTCCAAATTTCTAATTCCCAGCTGAATGGCAAGATATGACCCATCCCTCAAGGCCCACAATTCAGCCATAACACTTGTAGTGTACCCTATTGATCTCGAGTACCCCTTAATCCACACCCCATCACTATTTCTAATTAATCCCCCACCACCAACTTTACCTGGGTTTCCAAGCGAGGCTCTATCTGTGTTGAGCTTGTGCCAACCTGGATTAGGCTTATACAATTTAATAGGAATAACAGCCCTGGATATAACTTGCTTGGCTTTACTTACACAATAAAAATATTCCTTAGCTTGGCCAAGACACACCTTATCAAGCATGGTGTTTGGAATAGAGTTTTCAAATACAATTTTATTCTTGTTTTTCCACAAATTCCAAACAGCAAAAAGGAAAAGAAAGCACCAAGGAATGGACCCTTTATGCCTTGCTTCACTTAAACAATTATGTTTCAACCAAACTTCAAAATTATCAGTAGAGGAATAAACAAGAGACGGAGGAACCTCCAATTTCCTCCATAGATCACGAGCAAATACACAATCACAGAGAAGATGGACAATAGTTTCATCCTGATCTCTACACAATGGACATACCTTGTCACAATTTATGCCTCTTGTCGCAAGTACTTCCTTCATTGGAACACTACCATGCAAACACAACCAAAGGAAATTTGTAATTCTCGTTATAATATCTAATTTCCAGATCCATAGTCCATGGAATTGCGAGGCAGGTTCCTCCCCTTGATTTACCAATCGGTAAGTTGAACTAGCAGTGAACTCTCCATTATTTGAGAATTTCCACATCATAGTATCTCTCCCACTTCCATATAATTGAACTGGGACTGCTTTAATCTTTTCTTTAATGGACTGAGGGAGATCAAAAGAAATCAGCTCCCATTTCCAATTATGGCCACAACGCAAATCCGCAATAGTCAAGTTTTGTTCTCCTTACCTAAGAGGCCCTTCAATCATACCCCTAAGAGAATCACCACTAACCCAATTGTCCATCCACACCTTTACCCCAAATCCATTTCCAATCCCCCAAGAAATCCCTTTTTGGAAGATAGGGAAACCCAAGCGAATGGCTTTCCAATTAGGAGAAGATGGGAGTTTTTCAGGATCTCTCGATCTAATTCTTGAATGGGAGCAATATTTATTCAGAATTACCTTCACCCACACTGCATCTTTTTCATGATACATCCTCCAATTCAATTTGGATAACAAAATTATGTTCTTAGCTCTTGCCTCTTGTATTCCTAATCCTCCTTCTTCTTTAGACTTTACAACCTTACTCCAACCCACCATGTGCATTCTTCTTTTCTCATTTGTTGATCCCCATAAGAAATCCCGGTAGATCTTACCCAACTTCTCACAGACATGAACTGGTAGGACAGCCCCTTGCATTATATGATTTGGGAAGGCTGACATGACTGATTTTATTAAAACAACACGGCCTACAAAGGAGAGAAATTTCGCTTTCCATCCAGCAAGTTTACTCATTACTCTCTCGACAATAAACTTGTATGGATTTCTAGGGACTCCTAAGTGTTGAAGAGGCAACCTGACGTATATTTCTATATTATTGGTCTCCCTAATACCCAATCTTTCACTTATTTCCTCCTTCAACTCATCATTTACATTAGGAGAAAAATAGATTCTAGACTTGTGATGGCTAATCTTTTGGCCAAACTCTCTACAAAAATTTTCAAGCACATCTGAAATTGCTTCACATCCAATAGCATCAGCCTTGCTGAAAAGAATGATGTCATCCGCAAAGAGGAGGTGAGAAAAACCTACATTGTTCTTTGAAGCCTTTAAAGGTGTCCACCCTCCACTAACACACTTCTACTCAATGAGATACCCCAAATACTCCATGCATAGAATAAAAATATATGGAGACAAAGGATTCCCTTGCCTAATACCCCTAGTAGGCTCAAATTTCTCTAAGGCACCCCCATTAACCAAAATAGAGGTACTGGTGGACGTAACACAACTCATGATGATCTTAGAGATTTTTGGGGGAAAATGGAAGGCTTGGAGCATTCTATAAATAAAACTCCACTCTAATCTGTCATAGGCCTTTTCCAAGTCCAACTTCACAGCCATGAAGCCTATTTTTCCTTTCTTCTTATCCAAAGCATGAAGCAATTCTTGGGCAATCAGCATATTATCAGTGCCTCTTCTACCCGGAACAAAAGCAGTCTGAACTGGCAAAATTAAACTACCAAGCAACGGTCTAATCCGAGCAACCAAAATCTTTGAAACAATTTTATAGACTGAGTTACATAAGCTAATGAGCCTATAATTGCTCAAGGATTCTAGATTTTGGCATTTGGGAATCAAGGAAATCAACGTCTCATTAAGGTAATTCGGCACACATCCTTTCTCAAAAACACATTTTACCTCGCAAACCGAACTATTGACCTCCATCTAGAAATGTTGATAAAAGCCCGCATGCAGACCATCTGGCCCTGGTGCCTTAAAAGGCGTAAGGGCCAATAAACCAGCTTTAATCTCCTCTTCAGTAACATCCCCATCGATTCTAGTTTTATCCTCCTCTACCAGAAAACAACAAGAAAAATTCGAGACATCTAAAGTTATAGGGGTCATATTCAACTCAGTCATTACAATTTTTTTAAAACCATTTCTAATGTAGTCCTTAATTTCAACTTCATCTGTCAACCAATTACCCCCCACATCCTTAATACACCTGATTTTGTTCCTATGCCTCCTGACCAACGTAGAGACATGGAAGAAAGTAGTGTTGCGGTCTCCAAATGTGGCCGCATTTAATCTAGGTTTGAGTGCCCAATACTCCTCTTCTTGCATGAGAATTAGAGAGTATTCTGAAATCAGCTGCTGTTCCAACTCCAAAAGAAAATCATTAGGATTATTAGCTAGTGCCTTTTGGACACCATGAAGTCTAACTAATATCCTTCTCTTCCGAGCGAACAAATTTCCAAATACTTCAGAATTCCATTTTTTAACTCTAGCTACAAACTCCAAAGTTGCTTCCTGCAAAATTCTATCTTCGGACCAAGCTTGCTGGACAACCCTAGGAAAATCATGATGCAGTAACCACATGGTTTGGAAGAGAAAGGGTTTATTCTGCTGGTTGGCACTAGCTCTACATAACTCAATTAAGACTGGACAATGGTCCAAAAATGTCCTTGGAAGATGAGTCACTAAGGCTTCTGGGAAAAGAATATGCCACATTGGATTAGCAAAATACCGATCAATTCTTTCTAATATCAAATTTGAAATAGGCCTACGATTTGTCCACGTGTACTTACGGCCCGTAAAACTCAAATCCAACATATTTCACTCATCTAAACAATTCTTAAATTCTAAAGCTCTGTTCAGATTGACATGATTACCACCAAATTTATCCTCACCACACAACACTTCATTGAAATCCCCTAAAATAAGCCAAGGTAGATCATGGATATGGGCAACAGTTTTTAAATTTCCCATAAAATTCTTCTTTTAGCTAACCTAGGACTAGCATAAATAGCAGTCATAAGCCAAGTGAGATTGGAAGAACGCACCTTAACCGTAGCGTGTATTTCCTGTTTTGTGGATGATAAAAGAAGAACTTCCACCTCATCTGATTTCTAGAGAATCCACAGACCTCCAGCATAGTCGATAGTCTCCGTAGTGATAAATCCATCAAAAGGCAGCCCTTCAATGATTTTTGTTGCTCTGTCTCCACCCACTTTCATTTCAGTCACTACTAACATGGCAGGTCGATGATTGATTGCCATTTCAAAAATCCTCCTCTTGAAATCCGGGTTCAAAGCTCCTCTGCAATTCCAAAGTAACACATTCATCTTCACAAATTGACCTAACGGCACCTCAATCTCCGATGGATTAGCATTCATTGTTGTCGCTTCTACCATACTCCACCCCATTCTTCTCAGCAGGTCTTTGGATGCCACCCAGTCTAGCTTCCAAATTATCATGTGTTTCAAAATGCCTAGAATGTCCTCTCTGCAACTCAGAAGCACATCGCACCTCTACACCGGAGCCATAATTTGGACCAGTTTCAGAGTTGGGTGATTTCCCAAGTGTTCCGTGGCCATTCCTTTGAAGTCCACCAGCTTCCTCTCTTGAATGATCCACCTGGATTTGTCCCAGTGGGGCATCATGGATGGCCTCCTTTGCCTGCTCAGCTCCTCTGATGCTTCCCACGAAATCCCCGGCACATTCGTGAGGAAATTCCACCACGGATTGGGTGTGAGAGCCCATGCCTTGTGCTCCAAAGAAAGATCCCCCAAACTAAAACTTTATGGTGTTATGGGAAACAGATGCTTCCACGCTTGCTTCAGCTCTTCCTCGAACCATCCCGGTATTTCCGTCGGCACCACTCTTATCTGAGCTATGAGTTCCTCTGAGATTGCCACCACTCGATTCTTGTACCAAATTCCCCACCCGAATCTTAGTAGTGGTGTTCGCCCTATCAAAAATCTCTCCATTTTCAACTTGGTTATCACTCCCCAACTCTCTTGAAATAAGTAACAGACCACTTTCTCCCTCGACACTGTAAGGCAATCGTTTATGGCTTTTTGAACTTTTTGAGTTCCTAATACCTAAACTCTCACTTCCTTTACCTTTGTTTTTTGCTAAGGCCTTCCTTTTGTTCCCTGAAATAGGCCTCGAAACTTGCTGCGAATCAGTACTTGGGTTTTCAAGGCACTCCTCCATCACATAATCTTTTCGCATCTCAAGATCACTCTGCATGTTTTGGCCTACCACAACACATGTTGTCTCACATCTTGCATCAGCTGAATCGCTATGAATTGATTTATTGAGATCCTCACTTGCTTCCACATGTGCTGATGCTTGAGAAAGTTCTAAATTTCCCTTAAATCCAACTTGAGTAGGGGTATAAGTCTTGTCTGGCCCACTAGCCTTTCCCATCCTACTCAAATTCTTTTTCTTCCTCACGACAACCATCCAAGGCCCATAGTTCGACCCTCCCCTAAGAACGTTGTCATAATCATCACTGTTGTTGAATCAAACCAGAAAAAAGCCTTTGCCCAAGGTCACACAGTCCATCTTCACCGTCGGTTTCCACAAAGCATTAATTTAAAAGTGAGGTAGTGAAAACCAACAGGCCTACCATATACTTTTACTATCAAAGCTTTCGACCAAGGCGCTCTAATACGAGCTTTTGTTTCTTTAGAGAGTTTAACCTCAACCATACCCTCTGTTAACGGTTCCATCTCGGTCTCCGATTCATAATCTTCCTCCTAGTCTTTATAGAATTTAAACGCCTGCTCATACACTCCAGGGATGTCTCCCACAAGACTGTCTTTGTAACTCACTAACTTCCTAGGTTGCAAGAAGCTTCTTGCACCATTATTTTCTTTAAACTTTTTAACACTACGTTGAAGTTCATCCTCTTCTTCACTTGAACGCTGGGCTGGTACAGAGAACTCTACATCCATCTAGACGAATATGTGTTAATGTTAGTTAACAAGGATAGTTAGTAGGGTTGGCCAGCTGTGCAAGAGTTAGTTATACAGCTGTGCTAGTTGGTTATAGAGCCGTTAGTTGTAGATTGTATAAAGGTCGAGAGGTATTGTTGTAAAGGATAATAAGAAAAGAATACTCTCTCTCTCTCTCTCTCTCTCTGTTCTAAAAGGGTCCTAACTGTCTTGAATTCAGCTACAACACAAGGGTTAGTTCAATAGAATCCTTAAATTTGACTTTTGGTTGACTTCATAATATTTTGCCATATAATTTTTTAAGGCCTTATTACAATTTTACACTTCAATTAGTTGATAACCTGTGCAATGATAATGTATAGGAAAGTTGAACAAAGTATGATTTTTTTTTTCTCTTTTTTATTTTTTGTTTAAATATGTAATGCAATAATTATGGTAATTAATATAGATATTTATTATTATTATTATTTAAGAAACATTATAGATATTTATTATGATTGTACTTGTATATAAAACTATGTATATTTTTTTATACAAGATAGAATTTTTACTCTAGCCTAATCTAAGTGTATATGTGTGTGAAGCTCCCTCTTGGAGTCTTGAACCTCGGCTCTTGCCCCTCGCACCCAACAAGCACTTATGTTTGCGGAGTGACCATCGCACCAAGGGTATACAGCGGTTAAAACTATGTATTCTACTATTTGGTTAACATTTAATTTGATAAGATTTTGATGGAAGGTATAAATATGGAATAGAAATTTAAATCAATGAAGATTGGCAAAATTACAATGTTGTTCCCTCAAGCTTACCATGTGTGTGCAATTAGTCCCTCAAGTTTCAACTGAGTACAATTGGCCCCTCAAGTTTAAAAAATGAGTTATATTAGTCCTTTTAATAACTGCCGTTAGTGGTGTTATTTATTTGGCTAACAGAACAATAACTTGGCATTTTTTTAATGACATGACATTTTTTAATTAAAAAAAATCACAAAATAAATTTACAAATAAGAAATTCACAAACCAATACCAAATTAAAACCAGTATTACAACTTATTCTATCATTCACAAACCCATGGCCCACGGGTGTATTTGGAGACCCAATGCCAGTTTCCCAAGATGGCCTTTCCAATCTCTCTAACTCATAAATCTGTTTTCCCTACTGCTCCTGCCATATTTTCCATCTCCACGAGAAAATGACAGCCAGCAACCCTCATCTTCCAGCATCTTGTCACCCGACCAAGAAGGCATATACCCATGTCCAGATTCTTCGGTATACATATGCCAACCACCCTGCTTACCATGACCTTCATAAAGTAATTTAACAAAAAAAGACAAAATCCAAATATATCAACACAAGCAACGTATATATTCTTGCCAAAAAGAAGTGTGCGTGTGTGTGCGTGTGTGTGTGTGTGTGTATATATTCTAGCCCCCCCCCCCCCCAAAAAAAAAAAACTAATTATCCCAGAAAAAAAAATCCCCAAAAATCCTAATTCTTCAGAATCATAACACCCGGATCTTCAATAAACCAAATGATCAAAAGCTAATCATAGATCTACCCAAACCCAAAAAAATATAAAACTAACAAAAATAAAGTTTCAAACTCCCAAATCAGATATGTGATGAACATGACCCCAAAAACCCCCCCCCAAAAGTTACAAAATATACATATTCTAGATGAAGAAAACCCTAAATTTAGGTATCCTAAATGGTAGAAATTGAAGAGAGAACCAAAAAAAGGGCCAAAAATTAAGAAGAAGAAAAGAGGGAAAAGCTGACAATCCTTCATATTTATTTGTCAAGCAGGTGGCGTGGGTTTATAAATGACAGAATAAGTTGCAATACTGGTTTTAATTTGGTATTGGTTTGTGAATTTCTTACTTGTAAATTTAGTTTGTAATTTTTTTAATTAAAAAATGTCACGTCATTAAAAAAATGCTAAGTCATTGTTCCATTAGCCACGTAAGTAACACCACTATCGGCAGTTAGTAAAAGGACTAATATAGCTCATTTTTTAAACTTAAGGGACCAATTGTGCTCAGTTGAAACTTGATGAACCAATTGTGCACAAAGGGTAAACTTGAGATACCAACATTGTAGTTTTGTCATTAAGATTTGATGAAGGGTATGACATGTAATTTAGATTTATGAGGGGAAAATAAAGAAGTGTTACATCCACATTATTTTCAGAACACTTTCACAACAAATCTTAGATGCTAAGTTGCTACTAGTTCTAATTAAAAAAAAATTTTCCCACTAGTAACAACCTACCATTTAAAATTTATTGTGAAAATATTGTGGAAAATGTTCTAGGAAAAATATTATGAGTTCAATCAAAAGTCAAACATATTTGGTATTATGTATAGAGATTAAATTCTATAAGGACGTGGTGTAAAACTCATGTTTTACCCCTCCAATTTCAACATGTCACATCATCTTATCACATATTTAAGAATAAACACAATCACACTCAATTAATTCTAATACCCATATATAAATCTAACCAAATTGGGAATTTATTGAGATGTTATTAGGTGTGGAAAGATGTATTAAATTTTAAGTAAAACATTGATGTGGTAATTATTTATTGGATGGTGTAAAACATGGATTTTACACACCTTGGCCCAGGTAAACGTGATTTGTGGTAGATTACCACTACAAAAAAAGTCCTATGGTCGCGTTTACAACCATGGCCTAAAACCCGTGACTATAGGCCAGGACCAATGGCTGCATTTTTATAAACGTGGCTATAGGCCCGGACCAATGACCGTGTTTTTATAAATGCGGCTATTTATGAAAGCTATAGCCGCATTTTTTAAATGCGACTATAGATGACAACTATAGCCGCATTTAAAAACGTGGCTATAGGTCACTTGTTTCCGTGTGCAAAGACATATTTGAGCCGTGTTTTTAAATGTCCTATAACCGTGTTTATAAAAACGCGGCCATTGGTCCGAGCCTATACTCCCATGAGTCATGTCCCAACCTTGATATGTTGCAGATCTTTTTGATAATAATACTCATAGTAAACTTCATCCATTGTTAGCCATATCTCTTATCAAATTTAAGTTTAAAAAAAAAAAAATTTAATCCTTGATTTACATTATGTTAATATTAACATATATAGAATGTTATACTTTTTTAACATATTCGTTAGCGTACAAAATGACATATATAGGGTTTAAAGCTTTTTTTTTACTACATAATGAAAAAGATTAAGTTAATCAAATAGCTCATAAACAAGCTCGAGCTTATTCAACAAGAGAATAAAGCAAGTTTGAACATGTTATTTTGTTAATAAAAAGCTCAAATTCAGCTCGAATTCATAATTAAACTTAATGAACAAGCCTGAAATTATAGTACTTGGTTCAACTTAGCTCGATTATGCCCTAAATTTTAATAACCAACAATGTATTTTGTTCTACAAAATAATAAATAAAAAGTATAAAATCCGTTCTCACAAGCAGTGTGGCATGCATATTAAAACGAACCTCAAAATTTACTCAAGTGTCATGATTAGTTGATTACAAAAATAAATCCAACATGCATATAATAAAAATCTCTTTTACACGATAGTAAGCATCACTCTCTTTTACTTTTAATTCCTAATAATATGGGTTCTAGTTAGCTCAATTAGTAAAGTCTCTAATGGTTGAATAAAAGATCCAGGATTCAATCTCCACCTACATTAAAAACTGATTAGTATCTTGGTTTGATAATATTAGGAACGGATGCCACAGATTGAAACTCTCTCAAAAAAAAAAAATCCTCATAATGTATTTCATTTCTTTATTAACTCCATTTCCTAATTTGTTCACCCAATCCCATTTTAAAGCACCCACCCAAATTTCCTTAATTTCGAATCCACATAAATTTCTCAAATTCTATACACTTTCGCATTCCTCTTCATTTTTATTTTGATTTAGTGCTTGATTCCCTAATTTATTCACCCAATCCCATTTTAAAACACCCATCCAGATTTCCTTAATTTCGAATCCACATAAATTTCTCAAATTCTATACACTTTCGCATTCCTCTTCATTTTTCTCTTGATTTAGTGCTTGGCTACGTTGATATGTTCCCTCTCTTTTATGCAGTCTAGGCATCTACCACCACTTTTCTCTTCTCCTGAAGTGTCGTCCAATCCTTTTAAATTAAACTTACACCTACCTCTTTCAGTAAAAAAAAACTTACACAAATTTTTCCAACTAAATTACAAATTATCCTCTCTAACTTTGATCAATTTTCAATTTAGTAATCTATCACAATGCCATATTAGCTGACGAAGCATAAATCGTCAATCTTGTAGATTCGTCCAAATGGAGCAGGGTCCTAGTCCCAGCCTCTGCAAATGTAGAACAATGGCTTCCTTAAGGTGGTCACCGGTGTGATGCCTGCCACAACGTCGCCAATGCCAAAGTCAGTATATAGGATAATATCAAAATATCAAAAAATATATATAAGAATACTTTTTGGGTGAGTCTTTTGTTACCTGGTTTGTCTCTGATCGAAGTGTATATATACAGCTTTGTGGTTCCTAGTCGTTGGGGGCCTTAATTGTGGTTTTAGTGCCCTTTTTGTAATGCCTCAAGGCTCATGAATATGGGTTTTGATGAGGCTCCAATGGTCTGCCAACTATTTAGTAACTGCCCAGGGCATTGAATGTTCTTATTAATGGCTCTCCTGTGTTCGTCCGTGCCGCATCGAGGTGGACAAGTATGTTTGATGAGATTGTCCAGGGAAATTGAGTTCGTGAGTCCCATCAGCTGCCCCCCAGGTTCTGTGGTCGTCGTGATGTGTCATGACGACCATCAGAAGGTGAAAGGTTTTCTGACTCAACCTGGCTTTTAGGATTTTGCTCCATATCTAATCCATGGTGGCAGTGCCACACACGTTGTGGCCACGTGGCATGTTCTAATCGGTGGAGTTAATGCTCCAATTGTATGACTCTTGGGTTTCCCGCTGAATTTCCGTTTTTGTACCTTGGTTTTTAAATTTCTCTTCTTTTCACTTTCCCTTTCACTTTCTCCAACTCCCAATCATTGCTCTGAGCTTCTTCCTATCCAACTTTCCTCTGTAATTTTCTTCGAGCCAGTGCATTCTGCGTTTTCCTTTTGAGGTATGCCTTTCTTCCTTTCCCTCTTTTTTTTTTTTTTTTTTTTTTTATGGCATAGACATTGATTATGACAAATTTCTAATTTTTTCTTTTTCTCTCTTTTTTTTTTTGTGTGTTCGTTTTTGGTTTTTGGGGTCTTTAGGATTCATCTTTTTCCTTCCATTTTTTGGTTTTCATGGTCAATAGTTTTGAGGTTAGGGTAGCTTGCCCCTCAGTTTCCTTCTTTTTTGCACGTTTGGAAGCTTCTTTAGGTACTTCCCGTGCTTTTCTCCATTCGGTTGGGAATTTTGTCTTTGAGGGTAGTGGTTTAGGTGTTGTATTGGGTGAGTTGTTCCCTATGCTTTTTCAATCGATCAATTGGTTTAAGGGTTTGGTGAGAGAAAGAGAGAGAGAGAGGCAATGTCTGTGGTGAGATCAAGCAAACTTGAGATTGGGCTATCATCCAGTGACAATCCCGTAAGGGGGGATACCGCCATCTCCGTCCCTTAAGAAGTTAAGCCTTTCCATACCCTTGGGGAGGCTTATGGTTTGGACGGTGAGACACTATCTAGATTTAAGGATAGATTCCAATTCCTCGATAAAGTTAGGGTTCGTCTTCCTCGTGAGGAGGAACGAGCCTGCCACTTCTCACCAAGGGTACTTTCCTAAGTGGGTTTAGATTGCCCGTCCACCCCTTCATTATGGAGCTTCTAGGACATTTTGGTATTACTCCAGGGCAACTTATGCCCAATTCGTAAAGGATCGTGGTCAACTGTATGGAGATATGGCTGGCCACTATGGACGGAGACATGATTAGGGTGGACGAACTCGTTTACCTGTACCGTTTGAAGGGGTCTAAGGAGCACGAGTATTATGAGCTGGTGCCGTGGGAGAGGAGGACTAGGATTGTTCGGGATCTACCTTCGTCATTCAGATATTGGAAGTCCCGGTTCTTTTTGTGTTCGAGGATGATTGGGAGACTCCCTCTGGCGAGGTTTGGGGTGATCTCCCTAGGTTGCTCCGTCGGTGGGGAACCCCAAACTTAGGTGCGTCATTATTTTTTCTAGTCTTTTAATCTTCATTCTTTTTTTGTTCATTTTGTCATCACTAACCCTTCATGTCCCTTGTCTTGTGCAGTTAAGAGACGGCCTAAACTTAAGAGTAGGTATAAAAGATGTGTTGAGAAGGCCATTAAGTACGCGAGGACGATTGAAGATTTCGACGATCTGGTTGACCTGTGGACTCTAGCCTTTTACTGCCTGGGTCCAGAGCCATCTAATTTTGTCCTTTGTAACATTGAGATTAAGGCAAAAAAAGAGTAAGTGTTAAGTTTGTCTTTGCTCCTTTCCTCTTTCTTTTTTTTTTTTAACATATGTTCTCTTTGTGCAGGAATGACGACTAAATTTAACCAAGACATGTATGCAAAAATGAGATCGAAGAAGAACGAGCCACTGTCCAATCTCGGGAAGAGGACAGTGCACATTGTAGGGAAAGGGCCCACCATTACTCCAGTTGTCCTCGAGATTGAGATGACAAAGACAGCTTCTCCAGCCACTTCAGTTGAAGAGATCACTCCCATCTCGAAGAGGCCTCGCTTCTGCGGCAAAGGAAAGGAAAAAGCTGATTCTTGTCCGTCCAGTGTTTGGGACGATGCTGGGCTAGCAGTGGAAAGGGCGAATGAGGTGGTTAGTGCTGAGGACTTGAAGGTTTTATCTCGGATGCCTTCTAATGAGGTTGTGACTCGTCATCTCCACCAACTCGTTCAGGTAGCGAACCTGTGAAATTTCAGACTTTTCTTTCTCCTCTTTTTTCTTTTCTTATCATCCTGAAGGTTTCAATTTTATTTTCAGGTGCTGGGGAAGAGTCTTCATATCACCTCAAAGTACCTCACTCAGGAAACAAAGGTTGCATCTGTGATGTCCAGGATGGAGGCTCTGGAGGCGGAGAATTCCAAACTGAAGAAAGACCTAATTGTCACCATGGATGAGGTAAACACCATTAAGGAAAAAGGCCAAGACCTTGAGTGACGACCTCAGAGCCGAGCGGCAGCTAACTCTTGAAAAGGACGAGCAACTTTTAGCTGCCAAGGAGAAGCTCAAGACCATTGCTGTGAAGGCCGTTGAGGCTTTCCAGCAGACTGAAGAGTACAACACAGTGCTCTTCAGTTAGTATTACAAAGGTTTTGAGCTTCTGAGAAGGTATTTCGTCAAGCATCCTACTGGAGTGGATCTAGAGAACCTCGATCTTGAGAAAGTAGACAAGGAAATGGCTACTAACGAGGCCTCCCAGTCCACAGCCCCTGAAGGTGATGCCCCCGAAAGTGCTCCTTTGCCTCCAACTGATGGTGACTTAGCTCCAGATGCCTGAACCTGTTACTTGTATATATATATATATATATATATATATATATATTGTTTTGTTTTGGGTGCCCGGTGTGTTTTAGGCCTTTTTAATTCTAATTCTAGAACAATGTTTTTATTCTATTCTGAGAACAATGTTTTTGGCCCAATATTTATGGGCTTTTAATTTTAATGTCAAAACAATGATGGCTATCCATGGTTTTTGGGCTTTTAATTATATTCATGATCATATACTTACTTTTTTGTATTTTTGTCTTCGCATGGCTTTGCATGAGTCTCTGCCTGCTTCGTTCCTTTAATTAATTCTTCTGCATTTATCCTTAGTTAAATTTCCTGCTGGGGCTTGCATCTTTGTTGAAGGGGTAGTAACCCGTCAGTGACTTAGCCAGTCAGTAACTTACACCTGTCAGTAACTTACATCCGTCTAGGCGGAATCTTGTTACTTAGCTAGTTTTTAGCTTATACCCATTTAAGGGATTCATCAGTAACTTATATCTGTCTAGGCGAAATCTTGTTACTTAGCCAGTTTTTGACTTATACTTATTTAAGGGATTTGTCAGTAACTTACATCCGTTTAGGCAGAATTTTGTTACTTAGCCAGTTTTTGGCTTATACACATTTAAGGAATTCGTCAGTAACTTACATCCGTCTAGGCGAAATCTTGTTACTTAGCCAATTTTTGGCTTATTTAAGCTACTGGGTTTGCTCGCATTAAGACATTGGCTAAATAGTTCTTTTATTGCTTTCAAAAGTGAATAAAATTTTATGTTACATCTATTGGTGGTATTTCTTCAAGTGCTTAATGTTCCATGGTCATGGCAGTCTCTGCCCGTCTAAGGTCTCCAGATGATAGCTGCCTTGTTTGGAGTAATGGACGACTCGATAGGGATCTTCCCAGGTTGGGCCGAGCTTCCCTTGGGCCGGGTCTTTGGTTGCCGGGGTAACTTTGCACAGGACAAGGCCCCCTATGTCAAGTCATCTAAGCTTCACTCTTCTATTGTAGTACTCGGCCATCTTCTGCTGGTACTTCATCATTCTGTTAGAAGCTCCATCTCTGATCTCGTCCAAGCAGTCCGGATTGACCTTTAGTTGATCGTCATTGCTTTCCTCGTGGAACATTTCTCGTCTGATGCTAGTTATTCCCACCTCGACCGAGATTACCGCCTCGGTGCCGTAAGTGAGTCTGAAGGGGTTTCTCCTGTTGAGGTTCTTGCTGTAGTCCTATAAGCCCACAAAACATTGGGCAATTCTTAGGGCCAGGCTCCCTTAGCGTCGTCTAGTCTAGCTTTGATGATCTTAAGTAGTGTTCGATTAGTCACCTTCGTCTGTCCGTTTGCTTGTAGATGTCTTGGAGATGAAAACTAGTTCTTGATCCCTAAACTTGAACAAAAATCTTTAAAGCCTTAACTGTTGAACTGCTGTCCATTATTTGATATGATTGTTCTTGGAATCCCGAACTTGCAAATTATATTCTTCCATACGAAGCTCTTAATTTTTGCTTCGGTGATGGTTGATAATGTCTCCGCTTCGACCCATTTTGTGAAGTAATTGATAACGACTAGTAAAAACTTTACCTGTCCCTTACCTCAGGGTAGTCAGCCGACGATGTCAATTCCCCATTGTGCAAATGGCCAAGGGGAGGCTATCGTCATCAGTCTCTCGGCTAGAAGGCGTTGGCCATTCCTAAACCTCTGGCATTTGTTACACCTCTTAACGAGTTCCCTTGCATCTACCTGCATAGTGGGCCAGAAGTAACCTGTTCTGATAACTTTGCTTACCAATGTCTTGGGGCCTGCATGGTCTCTACAAACCCTTTCATGGATCTCTTCCAAGATATACTTGGCTTCCTCTTCGACAACGCACTTTAAGTAAGGCATGGAAAAGCCTCTCTTGTACAGGGTATCATTTAGGATTGTGAACCTGGCTACTCTCTTCCTAACCTTCTTGGCCTCCTCGACGTCCTATGGAATGTGTCCATCTTGGAGGAAGGATGTGATAGGGGTCATCTAGCTACTTGTGCCCTAGATCGCAAATGTAGAGAGTTCTTCAATGCTAGGGTGTTTTTGGACTTCCCTCTCTAAACCAGTGCTCGTTGATCTTTCTTCTAACGATGCTAGCTTCGCGATCTCGTCTGCTATCATATTCTAGCTTCTGGGGATCTGCACAAATTCCATCTTATCAAACTCCTATGTTAAGCGCTTCGTCAGCCTGAGGTATTTTTGCATTCTCTCCTCCTTTGCTTCATATTCCTCCTTTATCTTCCTTCTTACCAGCTTAAAATCACTTTGAAGGAGCAAGTTTTTAACTCCTAGTGCTTTTCCAACCCTTAGCCCCGTCGATATTCCTTCATACTCGGCTTCATTATTAGTGGCCAGGAATTTTAGTTGAACTTCGTACTTAAGCATTTCTTCATCTGGGGTGATGATGACGACCCCTACTCCTCCCCTCTTTTGGGCTGACGAACCATTGGTCTGTATCGTCCACCTCTCTATCTCGTTGAGGTAGTTGTCCTCGCTTGGGAGGGTGAACTCGGCAATGAAGTCCCCCAAAGCCTGTGCTTTAATTGTTGTCCTAGGGTGGTACTCAATGTCGAACGGGCTTAACTCGATCGCCCATTGGACTATTCTCCCTACTGCCTCGGGTTTATTCATAGACTTCTTAATGGGTTGGTCCGTCATTACCAAGATAGGGTTTTCCTGGAAATACGGTCGTAGCTTACACGAAGTTACTATCAGTCCGAACTCAATCTTCTCAATCCTTGGGTACTTGGCTTCTGCCCCTTGGAAAGCTTGGCTAACATAGTAGACCAGGAGTTGTTTCCTGTCTTCTTCTCGAACCAAGGCTGCACTCACGGCTGTGGCTGATACTGCCAAATACAAATACAAGTTTTTCCCTTCCTTGGACGGACTTAGGAGGGGTGGATTGCTTAGGTAGCGCTTGAGTTCTTGAAAGGATGTTTCACACTCTTCAGTCCAAGCAAAGGCTTGTTTCAGTGTCTTGAAGAAGGGTAAGCATTTGTCCGTCTCTCTAGAGATGAACTTGTTGAGTGCCGTTATCCTTCCTGTGAGCTTCTGGACTTCCTTGACTATCTTTGGTGACATCATATCGAGTATGATTTTTACCTTCTCTGGGTTTGCTTCTATCTCCCTTTGAGACACCATGAACCCCAAGAATTTTCCTGAGGCTACTCCAAATGCACACTTACTGGGGTTCAACTTCATTTGGTACTATCCGAGTGTGGCGAACGTTTCTTTGAGGTCGTCCAGATGAGCAAGTTTTTCCTTACACTTGACGAGCATGTCATCCACATATACCTCTATATTTCTCCCATTCTGCTTGCTGAACATTTTATTTACTAACCTCTGGTAGGTTGCTCCTGTGTTCTTCAATCCGAAAGGCATTACCCTATAATAATAGAGCCCTTGGCTCGTGATGAATGCGGTTTTCTCCTGGTCTTCTTCAGCCATCTTTATTTGGTTGTATCTTGAGAATGCATCCATGAACGTTAGTAGTTTATGCCCTGCTGTGGAATCCACTAGCTGGTTTATCCTTGGCAAAGGGAAACTGTCTTTTGGGCAAGCTTTGTTCAGGTCTGTGAAATCCACGCACATCCTCCATTTTCCATTTGCTTTCTTCACTGAGAAGACGTTGGCGAGCCAATCTAGGTAGTAGACTTCTCGAATAAAGCCTGCTGACAACAACTTGTTAACCTCGTCTGTAATTGCTTGATTCCGTTCTAGAGCGAAGACCTATCGTCTATGCTTCGATCTGTCTTCTCGTTAATGGCATTCCACAGCTCGTCCATTTCCTTTCTCATCTCCCGGAGAAGATCCAAGTTTGGTTCATCGGGAGTAACTGGCCCTCGACGGTCGCTCCTTCTATGGCTATCTCCCTCATCTTCTTGATAGGCTCTAGACCGACTCTCCTCCTATTGAAGTCGTTGCCTCATCTCCTGATTCTGTCTAGTGAGCTCTTCGATGCTAGCTGCAAGTGCCTGGATTTGCAGGGCTAACACTGCAGGATCCTGGTTGGACTCCATTTGAACTTAGGGGTTGATCGGAAACTACGCTCTCGAACCTATGTGCGAAAATGTCTTCCCCACAGACGACGCCAAACTGATGAAGTATAAATCGTCAATCTTGTAGATTCGTCCAAATGGAGTCGGGTCCTAGTCCCAGCCTCTTCAAATGTAGAACAATGGCTCCCTTTAGGTGGTCACCAATGTGGTGCTTGCTACAACGTCTCTGATGCCAAAGTTAGTATACAGGATAATATCATAATATCAGAATATATATATATATATAAGAATAATTTTTGGGTGAGTCTTTTGTTATCTGGTTTGTCTCTGATCGGTTCCTAGCCGTTAGGTGCCTTAATTGTGGTTTTAGTGCCCTTTTTGTAACGCCTCAAAGCTCATGAATATGGTTTTAATGTGGCTCCAACGGTCTGTCAACTGTTTAGTAACTGCCCAGAGCATTGAATGTTCTTATTAATGGCTCTCCTGCATTCGTCCATGCCACACCGAGGTGGACAAGTACGTTTGATGAGATCGTCTAGGAAAATTGAGTTCATGAGTCCCATCATTAGCAATGTCAAAAAATTAAATAAATAAATAAAAACCATCTTAGCAACGGATGGAGAATGGTTATAACCTTGATATCTTTCGACTACATAACGTAGTACTTATCTCAAAGATTAAATTTGTGATACTAGCAAAGAAAGTATCATGACAATTCAGAACCGTTATTCTATAATATAATATAATATTATATTATATTATATAAATTGAAAACGATTAACTTTTAGTTGACTAAATATTTATTAATAAATACCATAAATGTATATTAAATAGTTTTATATAAAAACATAATCCTAATAAATACTTATTAATAACTATCGTAATTGTCAAATTTCATATTTTATATACAAAAAAATAATAATAATTTATTAATAATAATAATTTTTTGTTAATAATAAATGCCTATTAATTACCTTGAGGGAAAATTTTAAGGGTGACTTAAGCACATTGGTTAAGGAAATATTTTTAGAAACTTTTTATAGGAAAAGAAAAAAAGTAACTAATTTTTTAACAGCTTTATATATTTTCCATAAAAGTCATATCAAAACATTTTTTTAAATTATCCATTAACGAATGCCATAAGGACACCCCTTAACCAGACCCGAATATTGTTAACAAGTGCCCTAAAAGCACATGTTAAGGTTTAATAAATACCCAATTATGAGTTGTTATGCAAAGTTTTCATGGAAAAAATATAAATATTAATGATTTATTGTGGTTATGTGTGCTTTTTGAATATATGTATACAGTTTGACTTTATTTTTTGGAAAAATGGAGTAATAGATAGTTCAACATACATATACAATTATTATAAATGCTTAGTAATAATTACCATTGTAGGGGGAAACCCCTACGCAAGCTGATTGTCCTAGAGAGCCAGGCCCGCAAGGTTTTGTTCTAAAGGGGTGGGAGTTAAACAAGCGTTGCACTTGGACTTAGTCCCACATCGCCTAAAGATGCGCCCCACTCATGGTTTATAAGCTTCTGGAGCGACCATGAGTGTACCACTACTACACATGTGTAATAGTGGTAGAGGCATGCCCTTCAAGGGTAACAAAGCCGTGCGGGGTGGCATCATTCTCAACGGACCATTCCTCAAAGCGGACAATACTTGAGATATGCACTGCCCTCAAAGGTGCATTTTATTGTAGGGAGAAACCCCTACGTAAGCTGATTGTCCTCTTTAGGGAGCCAGGCCCACAAGGTTTTGTTCTAAAGGGGTGTGGGCTAAGCAAGCATTGCACTTGGACTTAGTCCCACATCACCTAAAGATGCGCCCCACTCATAGTTTTTAAGCTTTTGGAGCGACCATGAGTGTACCACTACTACACATGTGTAGTAGTGGTACACTCATGGTCGCTCCAAAAGCTTAAAAACTATGAGTGGGGCGCATCTTTAGGTGATGTGGGACTAAGTCCAAGTGCAATGCTTGCTTAGCCCACACCCCTTTAGAACAAAACCTTGTGTAGTAGTGGTACACTCATGGTCGCTCCAAAAGCTTAAAAGCTATGAGTGGGGCGCATCTTTAGGTGATGTGGGACTAAGTCCAAGTGCAATGCTTGCTTAGCCCACACCCCTTTAGAACAAAACCTTGCGGGCCTAGCTCCCTAAAGAGGACAATCGGCTTGCGTAGGGGTTTCCCCCTACAACCATAATAATCAAATTTTATAATAAATTCCTATAAATAATTACCATAATTATCTAATTTCATATTGGGGGGAAAACATTGAAGTGAGAGTAAAATTATTATTTTTTGTTAAAATTACTAATATTAAATTGGACAAAGTTTAGTTACAAAATTGGTTGTAGCCTAAGGTTACAACCTTACTCAATATCATTAACATTACTACATATTTTGAAATTCTAACCGCTGGATTGTATGTTATTTATGCTCTTAATACATATGTCAAATTTTGTGACAATTCCATATTATTTACTATATGATCTATAAGATTATATTTTATGCATAATTTTAAACTACAAAAACTTTCAATTTAAACAATTTTGCAAGCATAGAAGATATAAGAAGAAAATATAATCTAATGGTGGATTTGTCAAAATTCACCTCCAATAAAAAAAAAATATATATATATATATATATATATTGAATAAGGTTGTAACTTTAGGTTACAACCAATTTTGTAACTAAATTTTATCCTATTAAATTTGTAATTTTTTTAAAGTAAAGTTTGAAATTTTTTTTTTTCACAAGTAAAATTTGTAACTTTTTTTTTTTTTTTTGAATGGTCAAATTTGTAACGTTTTAACATTAACTTTAAAGCAATGAAAATTGTATCTTTTTTCTTTTGAGAAGGAAAATGAATACTACATCTTTTATTTTTTTTTTTAAGAAATTTTATGCCTATAACATTTTCACAACACTTTCACACACACACACACACACACACACACACACACACACACAAAACTCCAAAGTGATAAGTTGTTATTGGTGGAGCAAAAAAAGTAAATGGTAGTTCAAATTAGAACCAATGACAACTAACTAGTTATCTTTTATTGTGAAAATGTTGTAGATATAGTACTTCTCTTTTAAAAAAAAAAGGAAAATGAAAACAAAATCAAATATGATATTTAGTGAAGAAAATAAATTGATATACCGAAACCTTTAACACTTATGAATACCTTTAAGGAGTAATCTCCCATCATCTTATTTTCTTCCATTAGATTAAAAGAAAGAATCCATCAAAAAAATAAAGAAAGAAATCATGAGGAGCTTCTCAATTTTTGCCGTGTTTAAAGTTTTTCTCTTATCAACTCTGGTAAATATTTCAATACTTCATCATTTTTTTTCACTGTCTAAGTGAATCATCTATCTAGATGAGTAATTTGGACTTTAAACTTTTAATGTTACATTCCGTTTTGAGATCTATAAAACAAATAGAACCAAGCTAAGGAAAGAAATTCAAAACATTTTACTCTTACTAGTTGCATGAACTATGAAGTAGTAATTTTTATGTTGAGTAAATGAGAAGCTTGGATTTGATTTTTACAAATTTTTGTCTAAAAAAAATCACATCTTCTAAGATAAATTTATACAAAATTCTTAGTACTACAGGTAATGTTGAGTGTAGGCAATGACTTGATTATGAGGACACAAGCATTAGAGTACTGCGACGGCCAAATAGTCGTGAGAGGAAGACCTTGCAGGAGACAACCTTGTGATGATGCATGTGAGTTCAAATTTGGATCTAGAGCTGTTGGATTTTGCTTCTCCAAAACACCAAATGACGTTTGTGTTTGCCGCTACCCCTGCGAATGACCATGATGTGCAATAGATTATTCTCATGAGTCATGTGCCAACCTTAATATGTAACAGATGTTTCTAATTAATAATAATATTCATAGTAAACTTCATCCATTGTTAGTCAATATCTCATATCAAATTTAAGGTTTTTCTTTAAAAAAATTTTAAATCCATGATTTACATATGTTAGTATTAACATATATAAAATGTCATACTTTTCTAGCATATGCATACATAATGACATAAATGTGATTTAAAGCCTTTTATTTTGGATAAAAAGTTAGAAAATAATCATACCATAAGACACGTATATTTTGATCTATGAGAAAGTGTGGACACTTCCTATGCTTCCCTTTAATGGTTTATATGATTATAGGAAATATTTGTAAATATTAAAATAAAATTTGAAGTTTATTAAACAACACATAACTAAAAAAAACATGCCTAATCTGCTCAATCCACCGAGCTAAAACCGCCCAAATTTTCAACCGACTGGCCATTTTTGTAGTTTGGTGGGTTAGTGGTGTTTTGGAAATTTTCCAAAACACCAATGGCGGATTGCTTAAAAACAATTCCCTCAACTTGCCCAATCTAACCCATGAACACCCATAATCTTTCATGCTAAGAAAATTTCCATAAAATCAAAGATTAATAACTATGGCATTGGTTAAATGTTTAAATTTCAACTTTTTGAAGTCTAAAATTATGCATTAAAAAATAACTTTATGGATCAAATTCTAAATAACATCCAATTGGTATGAAATTTGACATAATGTTAATAACATTAAAAAAAAACATGTAATCAAATAGTTTAATTTACAAAATACGTAATCATGTTAATTTTGTTTTAGTGAGTTGTAGTAATTGGCTACAATCATATTTGTAGCCAAACTTTGCCCGAAATAAATAAATAAATACTAACCCTCTAGAGTGTTTTTTTTTTTTTTTTTTTTTTTGAGCATATAACCCTCTAGAGTTGAGTGTAAAACAAAACCTCAAATTGATATTGTTTTATGTAAAAAAAAAAAAAAAGAGTAGCTTTAAATATGGATAAATGTCATCACATGAGCAATTCACCTTTTATTTTAACAGATATATAACCGATTACACATAAGATAATATCATAGGGGGTTAAGTGTTACATTCAAAACTTTAGGGGTTACCAACTTACCATAGCTTTTGAGTAAATTTTGTAGTGTGACTTTATGTTAAAACTTCATTCATTCTCCCATGTTTGTGTGTGTGTGTGTGTGTGTGTGTGTGTGTGTGTGTGTGTGTTTCTTTCTCCAAAAGAAAAAATTAGGGGGTTTCATGCATAGTTATTAAACATGGATCGAACGTTAACTCAATCTAAGAGGCAAGTCATTGTTTCACCTATGGGTCACTAGTCAAATTCCAAAGTTAAATAAAAATAAAAATAAATATAACAATAAGTTTGAGAAATCATAAAATTAATATATAAATTGAAAAAATAGGTGTTAGGTTCTAAAAGCTTAGAATAATTGGCAAATCGTGAGCACACAAGAACATACAAACTGCAGAAAGAACATTTCAGAATCTGCCTGGTTTGATCGATCGAAAGACAGGCTCGATCGATCGAGAATCGTATCTGCAGAATTTTAAGTTGGCCCAAACAGCAGTTTTAGCCCATTAAGGATTAGGGTTTCAGATCTACTTCTTCCACTATATAAAGGAAACCCTAAGCACGTTTTTTACAAGGCTTTTTAGAGAGAAAAGAGTGTGCCTCTTTTGTATTTAGGGTTTTGTTCCTAAAACCTCTCTTATAACTTCTACCGGTGTTGTTCCTTGAAGAATCTCAAGATCCGGTATTGCTGAAGTTGCTGCCTTCTCTAATCATCAAAGGTGCTGATGATCTAAACCTTCAAGGGTGGTCTTGGAGTCACAAACAGGAGAGTTTGTGTTGCTAAAACCTTTGAGTGGGATCTCAAAGTCACAAACGGTGGTGTTTGTGTTTTGCAAAGATTAAGGAAAGAAGGAGTCCGTGGATCTCGGAGCTATCATGGGGTCGTGGTAGTAAGTTTCCTACACTTGGGTAGCAATAAGATGTTAGTGGTCTAAGTCGCTATTGTGTAAACTTCAATTCTTTCTAGTGGATTTGCTATTTTACCTTGAGGATAGCTAGGTTAAATCCTCCCCAGGTTTTTTACCGGTTTGGTTTTCCTGGGTCATCATATCGTTGTGTTCTTTATTTTCCGCTGCTTTACTTGATATGATTGTTATTGTTTTAACCTAGATCTGAATAATAAACCTAAGTATTCACTTGGTTAATTAATTAGGTTAAACAATCTAGTTTACAGGGGTCTAAACGAACTTACAAGTGGTATCAGAGCGGGTAGCTCTTCTGTATTAGATCTTTTGATCTAAGAGTTGATCCTTGATCCCTGTTATCATGGATAATTTGAAGTGTCTTTCTGCTCATGTTTGTGATGATTTGAATAAAAAGGACACTGTTGTTTCTGTTGATCTTTTTGAAGCCTGTGAAACTCTTCGTAAGGAATTATTGAAAACTATGAGAATTGCTAAGAAATTCAAGGAAGAGTTAAAATTGGCTAATCTTGAAAAAGAGGAATTAATTGTTAGATTAGATGAATCTAATAAAAAGAATGAATTTTTAAGAAATCAAATTTCCTCTAAAGATGAGAAGATGAAAAGCTTGGAACAAGAGTTAGTTGAATCTAAAGCTAAAATTGAAAATTTGACTAGTACTAAGCCTGCTGATGATAACAGAAGTGTTTTTGTTTCTCTTAAGCCTAAAACTGAAAAAGTTTATATCTCTCCTTTCAAGAGGAATAATAAAGAAAAGGCTTATTTTGCAAGGTTAGACAAAGGTAAAAGTTCTGATTTAGACGCTGAAGTTTCTAAACCTATGTCTAAACCTACTGCTAGTGTGTATAAGAAATCTATTTTTGTGCCTACCTGTCACCTTTGTGGTGTTGTTAGTCATATTAGACCAAATTGTTCTTTGTTGAGGCAAAAACCAAAATCTGAGACTAGATTTGCTATTAGGAATATTGATGTTCCTAAATTTGTTCCTGTTTGTCACTTTTGTGGTGTTTCCGGTCACATTCGCCCTAATTGTTATAAATTGAAATTTAAGCATTCTGTGTTACAGTCTAGGACATGTGATGATATTTCTCCTGCCATAAGTCCAAATAAATTGTTTCATATGCTTTTGAAAAATTTAAGCTTGTTGGCTTGTGAAAGGAAATTGCAGGATTTTAGTCTTTCTCAGAAGATTGGTGTAATTCCTCAAATACACTCAGCTTCACATGGATTTTCACCTACAAAGCCAAAGACTCGTGCTATATGGGTGAGAAAAGATTCTCTAAGGTGAGTGTTGTTGACTTGTCCCTGATTTAATTCTTTCAATTATTTGTGGACATATTTTGTTTCTGTTTTTGGTTGTTTTATTTTTTGGGTTGTTTTTATTTAAAAAAAAAATCCAAAAACATTGAAAATTTTCAAAAAGACAAAAATATTTTATTTTGTGTCTAATTTTTATTTTTCGTAAGGATTACATGAGTTATGATATCTCTCTTGATTTAGAACATGCTTGACATTGTGGAGAAACTTAAATAGCATGTGTTCTATAAGTCCTAAGCTATTTTTTGATTTTGTTTGAGTATGTACTAGTTTGTACATGTACTTATGGGTTAATTAAGAAATTGATATTTCTTGTTTGTGTACCCTTTATAGCTTAGTTAAGCACTGTCATGCATTGCATTTGCATTTTTTTAATCATTTAGCATAAAGTGTGCTTTTTAGTTTTGGTCAAAAAAAATTTTTAACCAAAAAGATTTTTGTGTTTTGTATTACATATCATGGATTTGTAATTAAGGTTGGCCATATTATCTTCACATAACATGTTTATATACCTTGTTTAGCTTGGATGAAGCTTATTTTTATTGCACTTTACTAGTTTGACCTTTGTAGTACATGTTGTGTGGAAAGATGTTTATAGTTTTTGATCACATGATCTTGATTTTGAAGTCACATGCCTTTGATTGTTGGACTTGAACTTTTTGAGAAAGGCATAAATAACCATCTCACCACTGTTTACTAGCCAATCATGAACACCTTAGTGCATATCGTAAGATTTTGTGCTCGAGAAAGTGTAGCACATGCACACAAAAAAAAAAGAACATAAGGTGTAGCCTCTAACTAAAATTGGTGTGTACATTATTGGGCTATAATAGTTTCACATAATTCATAAAAATGGTGTGTACATTATCCCGGCTTTTATTAAGTTTCTAATCAATTAAATTGAATAATGAGGCAAATCAAGAAACTTACATGATTGCAAGCTTTTATTCTAGAAGATGTGAGAGTTATATGATGTAACTCTTTAGGTGATAGTCTCTTTCAAATTCTATGTGATGAATTTTGTAGACTTTGTGATTGATTACTATTCACATATCACCTCACATGTTTCTCAAGCTTTTGCTAGTTGCACACACTACACAAAGTTACTCTTTGCTAAACTTTGTACATGTTATTGTGTGTGATTTTGTTGTGGCCATCCAAGATTATATGTTCCTTGATTTTGATGCAAAATTTGATTTTTGAGGACAAATTGGTTGATAAACTTGTTTTTGAAATATCTTGGTTGAATTCATGCATTTTTGAAAAACTTTTAGTCTCATACTCATGCATTTCATTCATGAAATATTGTGCTTTGAGGAGTTACTGCATTAAATTGCTCTGTTTTTCAAAAATTTGAGTTTTCCAGAATTTCGACCGATCGAAGCTGTTTCTCGACCGATCGAAATTGCGATTAAAATTTTTGGTTTGTTTCTGTCTGACTCGATTGGTATTCGATCGATACTCGATCGATCGAAATTGAAAAATTTTCAGTTTTTAGAGTTTTTGACCAAATTTTTTTCATGCATCATTTATGTTTAGGATTCACATGAATTGCATTGTTTTTGTATCCATCTTGCAGTTTTGCAATCATATCTCAATTTTTTCACACATACCATGCATACACTTTGCTAAATTGGGTACTCAACTTGATTTAAAAATTGATTGATTAATTATTAAGTCCTTTGTACATTTTAGTATATGCTATTTTTCTTGATGTGTGAATTGCAAAAAATATTTTTCTTAAGAGATATGATGGATAATCAATGTGCAAATATTTTTCTCTACTCATGCAACTATTTATGGGTCACATAGTGTCGAGTTTGCATTTATTGAAAGAGAGAATGTTTCTTTTCATGTGTATCCTCAACTTTATTTTTTTTGGTTTGTGTGTTTTTATTTATCCCCACCTCCTAAATTTTCCCCAAAACTGTTTTTCCCAAAACTTGTTTTGTTTTTTCCTATTTTTATAGGGGAAGAAAAGTTTTTTTTTTAATTTTTGTTGTTCATAGGGGGAGTTGTTGCTCTTTATAGGGGGAGTTATCTCTTTTTTCTATAGAGCTAATCTGTTTTATGTTCCCTTGGTTCTCTTTTTTTTCTCTCATGTTTACTCTTTGTTTGAGTTGTATTTGTCAATACGTGACAAAAAGGGGGAGAAATAGATGAAATGAGCCTGTTTGTCTTGTTTAGGGGGAGATGCAATTGTTTTTAAAATGGGGAGAATATAAAAACTTTTTGTTGTATCTAACTTAGGGGGAGAGTTAGAATTTATTTGTGTTTTTATATTCTGTTTTATGTTATTGTTTATATGTCTTTCTTTCCACACATGCGTTGATGTGTTTGTTGAGTGTTTCAGGAAAGACAGGTGCATTCTGATCAAGACCTTCTACCTCTTCTTGGCAACTTCTAGGTTAAGAGTCTTAGATTGGGATTTGTGATGTAATTGGGCATTTTATTGTATTGGGTTGTTCTTGTATTTTAACATTTCATTTTGTATGAAAGTTTTGTCACAAATTGCCAAAGGGGGAGATTGTTAGGTTCTAAAAGCTTAGAATAATTGGCAAATCGTGAGCACACAAGAACATACAAACTGCAGAAAGAACATTTCAGAATCTGCCTGGTTCGATCGATCGAAAGACAGGCTCGATCGATCGAGAATCGTATCTGCAGAATTTTAAGTTGGCCCAAACAGCAGTTCTAGCCCATTAAGGATTAGGGTTTCAGATCTACTTCTTCCACTATATAAAGGAAACCCTAAGCACGTTTTTTACAAGGCTTTTTAGAGAGAAAAGAGTGTGCCTCTTTTATATTTAGGGTTTTGTTCCTAAAACCTCTCTTATAACTTCTACCGGTATTGTTCCTTGAAGAATCTCAAGATCCGGTATTGCTGAAGTTGCTGCCTTCTCTAATCATCAAAGGTGCTGATGATCTAAACCTTCAAGGGTGGTCTTGGAGTCACAAACAGGAGAGTTTGTGTTGCTAAAACCTTTGAGTGGGATCTCAAAGTCACAAACGGTGGTGTTTGTGTTTTGCAAAGATTAAGGAAAGAAGGAGTCCGTGGATCTCGGAGCTATCATGGGGTCGTGGTAGTAAGTTTCCTACACTTGGGTAGCAATAGGATGTTAGTGGTCTAAGTCGCTATTGTGTAAACTTCAATTCTTTCTAGTGGATTTGCTATTTTACCTTGAGGATAGCTAGGTTAAATCCTCCCCAGGTTTTTTACCGGTTTGGTTTTCCTGGGTCATCATATCGTTGTGTTCTTTATTTTCCGCTGCTTTACTTGATATGATTGTTATTGTTTTAACCTAGATCTGAATAATAAACCTAAGTATTCACTTGGTTAATTAATTAGGTTAAACAATCTAGTTTACAGTTGTCTAAACGAACTTACAATAGGCATGCCTAAATCACTAATTAAAATTAGGTCTTAAAAAGCTAGCTACCTAATATGATTCAAACTCGAGAGGTTTCACATGTAACAAGTAACAACATTTGAAACATATGTTTAGGTGGTGACAGTTTGTGAACTTTTTTTTTTAAATAAGTTTAATGTAAGTTGCAATTATGTATTCATCCATCTATAATTATAATCTATATACTTTCTAATAAAAATTGGGCTACAAAAGTCATGATGATGCCAAGTGAACATCTTACCGAATTGCCACGTGTATTGCTTTTAATAATAGATGTACTATTGACTTTATAGCTCTCTTATATTAATGGGTTTTTTTATGGGTTTTAGTACAAGGATTTTGTTCAATCTGTATAACATTTAGTTATTGTTTCTTAATAAAATTATATTCTATATATTAATGACCACTGTAAGTTTCTTTAAAAATCTTCTCTTTTTTTTCATGTGTTTGTGTTAAAAATATTTAGAGCAATTACATCAGCTTGTGCATAATTCATCGTCTATTTTACACTTAAAACCTATTTTTTCTATTTTACACCATCATTTTTACAAAACATTCACATCAATTTATCTATTTTACAAAATATTTCAATAAAATATTTAGTCTTCTCCATTTTTTTATTATTTCCCTCAACCCTTTACATACGCTCCCTCTCTCTTTCACTTTTCATGTTTTCTGATCTGTTGCTCTCTCTCTCTCTCTCTCTACCCATCTGATTATCTCTCTACCCATCTCTATACCAACACAGATCAACTCTCCCTCTCGGTCTAATCCACATCCTCTCGATCAGAATCCCAAGCTCCGATCAGGCAAAGAACCACGAGCTCCGTCCAAGCAAAACCCACGAGCTCTGATCGTTCCACAAGCACCGATCAAGACCCACGAGCTCCAGTCAAGCACCGATCGTTCCACGAGCACTGATCAAGACCCACGAGCTCCAGTCAAGCACCGATCAAGACTCACAAGCTCCAGTCAAGCACCGATCAAAAGACCCACGAGCTCCAGTCAAGCATCGATCAAGACCCACGAGCTCCAGTCAAGCACCGATCAAGACCCACGAGCTCCAGTCAAGCACCGATCGTTACGCGAGCACCGATCTGTCTCTGTTGGTTTGTCCGTGCGGGTTTGATTGTGTGTGGGTGTGTTTGTGTATCTCTATTTTGATTTTTCTGTGTGGATGTGTTTGTGCGTGAGTGTGTTTGTGTGCATCTGAAGAAAAAGAAAATGAGGAGAGGAGAAGCCCGAGAGTTCGTTGAGCACAGAAAAGAGAGAGAAAAAAAGGAGCAAACAAAAAATTAATAAAATACTAAATGCATATGCTACAGTAACCGTGCATATATGCACGGTTACTGTAGCAATTGTGCAAATATGCACAATTATAAATCCACTGATGTGGGGGTTTTTTTGCTCAAATTGTGTAAAATTAGCCACTTTTTCCATTTTGCACAATTATGCATCAACTGATGCAATTGCTCTTAGTATTCTAAAAAAAAAATTTACCAAAGTCGTGCAACACACAAATCTTTGACTAGTTCTTTATTTAAACATCCTCTATAACAATTTGTGCAATAAGCAATAAAATTTTAGGATAATTACACACGAACCTTAGACTAGTTCTTTATTTAAACATCCTCCTCCAAAAATTTGTACAATAAGCAATAAAATTTTAGGATAATTACGTAATAACCCAAATTTATGTAAGTTGCACTTGGTTTCTATCTAACTATTAAAAATTCTCTCATTCATAAGAGGAATTTTGACTTTCAAAAAGTAAAATATGGAGCATATATTCATACCCCAACAAAATCTCCTTAAAAGTCGAATAAAATATAATATGATGTCATTTTGTGGGTTTTCTTATATTAAAATATCACTTAATATACACATAATTGACATCTCCTATTTCGTATTGGTCTCGAACACTTTATATTTTGTATTGGTCCAAACATGTTTAGAGTCCAAGGCTCCAAATGTTTGGAGCTACACTTTGTCCTTCTTGTCTGCGCTCACTACTAGGTATTACTTTTTTATTCACTAATAAAAACTTGTCACCTAAAATTTATTGTGAAAATATTGTAAATATAGCATTATTCATACGGAAAAATTGAAGTTAGAAAAAAAATTATTTTTGAATAATATTACTTCCACAAAATTTTCACAACAATTTCAAAATAATTCATAAGTGACAAATTGTTACTGGTAGATAAAAAATTGATGTTAACAGTGGCATATTTACCACCTAAAATTATTGTGAAAGTGCTATAGACATTAGCAGTAGCATTACTCCTTATTTTCTTGTTATAATTAATGGTATTAAATTTGTAACCTTTTTTATACAAGTCAATTTGTAACGTTTAAAGCAATGAATGTATCTTTTTTTCTTGAAGGAAAATGAGAACTGTGTCTACTATGATATTTTTTGAAGAAAGAAATAAATTGGTATACCTTAACCTTAACACACTTATAAAAACCTTTAAGGCATTTTCCCACCACCTTACTTGCTTCCATCATATTAAAAGATAGAATCCATCTCACACAGACACAGGAGCTTTGCTCTATTCATAGTTTTTCTCTTGGTCAATTCTGGTAATTATTTCATCATTCGTTAATTTTCTAAATGAATATCTATCTAGATTCTTCTCAAAAAAAAAAAATCTATATAGATGAGTAATTTGGACTTAAAATTTTTAATGTCACTTTCCATTTTGAGATCTATAAAAAAATAGAACCAAGCTAAGAAAAGAAATTCAAAACATTTTTATGTAAAGTAAATGAGAAGCTTGGATTTGATTTACAAATTTTTGACAAAAAAATCACATCTTCGAAGATATATTTATACAAATTCTTATTACCACATGTAATGTTGAGTGCAGGAAATGACTTTATTATGACGACACAAGCAGCCTGCACCAAGCCATTGCCCCTGTTCAAAAGAGTTTGTGAGATTGTAGCTGTTGGGATTAGTGCCCTAATCCTATTGTTTGATGTTATGTATGACATTATGTATAACTTAATGTTTGTTAGAAATACTGAATAATTGTATTGTATTTCTTAATCAAAGAATATACATGAGTGTGCCTTTATATAGGAGGCATATGAGTGTAGTACAAGTAAGAGTGTTGTACAAGTAATCTAATGTGCTTTACAAGTAAACTAGTTGGACCTAAAGCCCACAACACTATACACGATAACAGCCCCCCTCAAACTCAAGGTGGATGTGAGACCAGCTTGAGGTTGTCAACTAAATCACAAAGGCGTCCTTTAGGATGTGACTTGGTGAAGATATCTGCAAGTTGATCTTTGGAGGAGACGGAGAAGAGCTGGAGAGCACCATGGACAAGATGAAAACGGACAAAATGACAATCAATCTCGATGTGTTTAGTCCGTTCATGGAAGACATCATTGTGAGCAATATGAATGGCACTCTGGTTGTCACAATAAAGAGGAGTAACAGAGGATGTGGACACACCTAAGTCCTTAAGAAGCCATCGTAGCCAAAGGAGCTCAGATGTGGTATCAGCAAGGGCACGATATTCTGCTTCAGTACTGGAGCGGGCCACATGAGTTTGTTTCTTGCTTCGCCAAGAAATCAGAGAAGAATCAAGAAAAAAGCAATAACCAGTAGTGGACCTGCGATCAGTGGGATCTCCTGCCCAATCAGCATCAGAAAATGCACGGAGAATAAGAGGAGACTGAGCAGAGTAGAAAAGACCATGGAAGAGAGTGCCCTTTAAGTATCGAAGAATGCGCAGAACAACAGCATAGTGAGTCGATCGAGGAGAAGACAGATACTGGCTCACCTGGTGAACAGCATAGGAGATGTCTAGACGAGTGACAGTGAGATAAACTAGGTTGCCAACCAAGCGCCTGTAAAGAGAGGGATTAGACAATGGTTTCCCTCCTGAGGGAGTCAGATGCGCATTAAGCTCGACTGGAGTGTCAACAGTCTTGCTATCAGTGAGTCCAGCTCGAGACAAAAGTTCAGAGGCATACTTAGCTTGAGTAATATAAAGTCCATTTGTAGAATGAGTGATTTCAAGACCCAAGAAGTAGCTGAAATGTCCAAGATCTTTCATCTCAAATTGCTGACTGAGAAAGTCCTTGAGTTCTTGAATGCCACTGAGGTCATCACCAGTTATGATCATATCATCCACATACAGGAGAAGTAGAATAGTGCCTTTGTCAGTGCAACGAAGAAATAAGGCATAATCATAATGACTGGCCATGTAACCCAAGCGAGAGATGGTAGAGTTGAATTTGGCAAACCAAGCTCGTGGAGCTTGTTTAAGGCCATAAAGTGCACGTCGAAGGTGACAAACCTTATTTGATTCAACAGAGAGACCAAGAGGAGATTGCATATAAACTTCTTCACTTAAATCCCCATTAAGGAATGCATTTTTGACATCCATCTGGAAAAGGTCCCATTTACTGGCAGCGGTCCCATTTACTAGCAGCAGCAACAGCTAAGAGGGCACAAACAGATGAGATAAGTGCAACCGAAGCAAAGGTCTCTTCATAATCAATCCCATACTCTTGTGTAAAGCCTTTTGCAACAAGACGAGCTTTGTAGCGCTTAATGGACCCATCAGAGCGAGTCTTAATCTTGTAGATCCACTTACAACCAACCACAGATTTCCCAGGGGGGAGAGTCACCAAATCCCAAGTATGGTTTTTAGATAATGCATCAAGTTCCTCTTTCATTGCAATCTGCCATAAAGGGTCAGTGGAAGCCTCACGATAGGTGTGAGGCTCGTGCAGTGTAGCAAGGGCAGTGTAACAATGATAGTCAAGTAAATGTGCAGGAATGGATCTTACCCGAGTTGAGTGACGAGGTGGAATGTCTTGTGCAAGATCTTCAGGCGGAGTAGGAGCAGGGGACCCAAACTCAAGGTTGGGGTTGGGTTGCTCGTCTTCAACCTGTTCATCTTCCACCTGTTCATTAAAGGGTGAAATAGGAAAGGGATCAATGATATCTAGTGGTTGGACTGAGAAGTCTACATGAGAATCAGGAGTAACTACAGGAGGATTAGGAGCAGCTACAGAAGGAATATGTGCCTCATCTGGAAAAAGATCTAAAACAGAGGAGGAAGATAGGGAGGCAGGAAAGTGAGAGAGCTCGAGAAAGAGGCGATGTTCCCAAAAGACAACATTGCGGGAGACACGAAGACGATGAGAAACAAGATCATAACACTGATACCCCTTATGAGTTTCGCCATAGCCAAGAAAACAACAAAGCCTTAACCGAGGTTCAAGTTTGTTATGCTCATGTGGCTGAAGAAGAACGAAACAGGCAGAACCGAAGGAGCGAAGGTGATGATAATCTGGAGATGACCCAAAAAGGCGCTCATATGGAGTTTGATTTTGGATGACAGGACTGAGAATGCAATTAATAACATAAACAACATGGAGTGCAGCTTCGCCCCAAAAAGGAGCAGGAACTTTGGCAGAGAGAAGGAGAGCACGAACAGTATCAAGAATATGACGAAGTTTTCGTTCGGCTTTACCATTTTGCTAAGAGGTACCTGGACAAGTTAGTTGATGAACAGTGCCATAGGAATGCAAAACAGCTTGGAAAGCATATTGAGTGTACTCAAGAGCATTATCAGATCAAAAAATTTTGATACGTTAGGAAAATTGAGTTTCAACCATTTTTGCAAAATTAGAATATACTTGCAATAATTCAGAACGATGTTTCATATGAAAAATCCAGCTATAACGGGAATAATCATCAACAAAGACAACAAAATATCGAGATCCACCAATACTAGAGACAGAGGAAGGTCCCCAAATATCAGAATAAATTAGGTCAAAGATATCAGTGGATACAAATTCGCTAGTATTGAAGGGCAAAGCTGGTTGTTTTCCTAATTGACATGAAACACAATCAAAATTTTCTGTGAACACTGAGCCTAACAAACCTCTAGAAGCCAAGTGTTGTACCCGAGAGAAGGATGCGTGACCAAGTCAGGCATGCCAAAGTGCAAGGGAAGGAATAGAAGAAACTGCAGCAGCTGCAGCAACAGAAATAGGAGCAACAAGTGGAAGACGAAGGTTGTCCACGGGAAACATACGTCCAACTCTGGGACCGGCCCCAAGCTCTTGTCCCGTCCTCAGATCTTGCCCAATATACCCAGAATAATCAAAGATAATGCGATAACCCAACTCAGCTAATTGTCCCATAGAAAATAAATTGTAAGAAAGGTCAGGAACATTAAAGACCCCTGGAACTGAGAGGTTAGAGGTCGAAACAGAACCGAAATTATGACCAGACATTGTGGAACCATTTGCTGTGCGAATATTAAGAGGGTGTGGTGCAGGTTGAAGTTCAGAAAATAAGGACAAGTGAAGTGTCATGTGATTGCAACAAGCAGAATCCATAAGCCAAGAGGAAGGAGACATACCAGATAAAGCTGAGAGTGAAGAGGAATAAGATGCATTACCAACCATACGAATGACATTAGCGATGATGTTTATAAGGTCATCTCTAGAAATGGTGAAAGTGGATCCAGAAGATTGAGACTGTGCAGTGACGGGAGCCATTGGTTGGACACTCTCAGTGTTAGCAATAGTAGCAGCAGAAATTGAAACAGCTGATTTGTTGCGATGATAGCAAGTCTCAATATCGTGGCCAAGACGTTTGCAAAAATTGCAAAACCTCTGCTAACTGGTCGACGATGATTATTGCAATAAGAAGAAGACCTATCCTTATTCTTCATATAGAAACAAAATATGCAAAAATGGACTGCAAAAATGAAATCTACGCGAAAAACCGGGTAAGGAGAACCTGGCCTGCGAAAAAGTCAACTCCCAGAATAAGTCAACGGTCAACGCTCAAAGTCAACGGTCAACGCGGGTCAACAGTCGACGATGACGTCAGCAAATGAGTGGAGGATGACATCAGCAGATGACGTGGCGTGATGACGTCACTTAGGGATGACGTCAGCAGGTGACTTGGAGCGCGTGAGGCAGACGTGGTGCGTGAGGCGCGTGGTGTTGCAGACGTGGCACGTGGGAGCGCGTGGAACACCAACCGATCTGTGCAGTGGCATGTAGCAGTGCGTGAGACGTGTGAGCTGCAGAGCAGAACCTTTGGTTGGCGCGTGAGGACGCGTGACGTCTTCGATGGCTTTGAGGCTTCCACAGATTTGTAGATCGACGCAAGACGATCTCAGTGGTACCTTCAGAAATTTAATCGAAGCAATATTCGCTGCGGTGACGCAAAGGGCAGTGGTCTTTGCAGTGTAAAACTCCTCAACAGCAGCAGCTGCAGGTCCGGAACCCAAGGACGACGGCTGGATGATGTCGGAGGTTCAACGGCGAAAGGCTGCTATGACGGCGGAAGCAATGTTGGGAATGGAGTAACACCAATAAAGACAAGACTGCTAAGAAAGGGTCAGAGTAGTGGCTCTGATACCATGTTAGAAATACTGAATAATTGTATTGTATTTCTCAATCAAAGAATATACATGAGTGTGCCTTTATATAGGAGGCATATGAGTATAGTGCAAGTAGGAGTGCTGTACAAGTAATCTAGTGTGCTCTACAAGTAAACTAGTTGGACCTAAAGCCGACAACACTATACACGTTAACAGTAATTAATAAAGTTCTTTTATTATTATCTAAAATAATGGTAACATGAATATTCGGACATTATCACATAGTCCATGAGATACATAGTATGTGATTTATGTGAAAAGTCACAGAAGATATAAATCACAAGTTCTTTGTAAACTCAGAATTTTAGTTCGTAGTTGGTGATGAATTTGGGCATTTCATCTGCGAAGACTATAACATATCAACTAAGATAATTTGTCTTGATCATGAAAATGGAACTTCTAGTTGATATGTTGATAAGTTTTAAAAGTTAAGACATATTGAACTGAACCGCTGTGAAATTTATTATTCTCTTAACGACTGTCAAATGAATAATAAATTTCATGACTTCTATTTACATGAATTCTTAATCCTAAGAGAATAATGGGCCTGATCATGAAGTGTAGGTTACTTTGATATATCAAGAGTGAAATCTAAAGTAACGGTCAAAACCTCAGTATGTTGGGCAACCACATTTAGTGTTGATGGAACATATATTCTCAAGATGGAATTTATAGTCTCTTAATCAAGATACAAAATATTTTCTTGAAATAAGTTTAATAGGTTCGGTTATTCAGAAAGTTAGGCCTAACCATTTTAGTAAGGAATTACTGAAGTATATATTTATGAAATTGGATTTCATAAATATATGATAAATAACTTTAAATGGATTAAACTGGGTACTCAAGGATTAAGATGTAGTAATCTACAAAGTGACAGTCTAATTTAATGAATTTGTATTACTACGAATATTTTATGAAGGGGTTGCATGTACAATAAAGTCTTGGGATATAATTTATTAATAAGGCCTAGAGTGCAATTGTATTTATATAGTGGTATTAAATATAATTAATGGTAATTTTAGACTTGTCAAGAGTTAACAGAAAAGCTCAAGGCCCATTAGAGCTAGAGTCTTATTTGTTCCCTTTTTGGTCCCACTTCAAACCACATACTAAAACCTAATTGGAAAAGCCCAAAAGGCTAGCCCAATTAGATAATTAGTTATAAGGAGAAAAACATACAAAATTTTGTAATATCAAGAACAAGGACATGAAATAGTTTGTATGTGAGTGTTGGACACTCTCTAATTCTCTCTTGAACAAATTCATATAATTGATTGAGAGACCACACATCTTGGGTGTTAGTGAAATTGGAGTGAAGATTAAAAAGTGTTCCCAAGTGCTTCTAAACTTTGTTTTAAAATTCACCACACCAAGATACACTCTTTTGTTCTATTCTCTGAAACTTACATAGTACATGTTATCAATTGCAAATGAAGTAGATCCGTTAATTTTTCGCTGCGTATATTTTGTATGCGATACAAATATGTTTATTTCCATCAGAAGCTTGTGATGAAGAATGTAAGTCAAAATATTGAGTTGATGCTCATGTATTTTGTTTCGCCACCACATATCCAAATGACACTTGTCTGTGTCGCTACCCTTATTAACGACTAGATTTCTCTCATGTCCCAACCTTTGATATGTAACAGATTATTCTAATTATAATAAAATTCATAAAAAATTCACCAAAATATCAAATGACACGTGCAAGTGTCATTCGAGAATTGTCTATTTTCAATAACTTATTTATATAATGTGAGACAAAAAATATTAAAGGCCAGCTTACTTTTAAAAAACTAAAAGATAAATTATCTGAAATAAAGCTAACAAAAAAAAAAAAAGTAATATAGGAAAATAACCAAAAAGGCAGTTTACAATCACCTCCCAAACTCACAACGGTAGCCTTCTGATAGCTACAATTTCCAATGAAAAATGTAATACAGCTGCAAATTGCTTACAAATTATTGGCATTTATCAAAGCAGCCTCATTAAAGTGACCCTATACTCCGAACTGACTCTAAAATTCTAAAAGCACCAATCTTGGTAACTAATGGCCTGTTTGGAAGTTTAGAAAGGGAGGAAAGTAAAGGAGAGGAGAGTAGTGGGGAGGAGAGTAGAAGGGAATGGTTATCCTCCACCTTATTTGGATGTTTATAAAATTAGTAAAGGGAAATGGAGTAGTTAGCCATTCCTCTTGTTTGGATATTTTAAAACTTATGATGGAAAGAAGAGGAAATGATTTAAATAGACAAATTTATCCCTATTTGAAAATGAACTTGCAACATTGATCTATGATTAATTTGTTAGATTAAATAATTATTTAATCAACATTCTCATTCCATCAAATACCACTAATAAAAGTATAAAACTACTATTGTTTCAACAAAACAAAAAAAGTATAGAACTACTATTAACTATTATAAAATAATTTTTATTACCTAAAAAAAATTATAATAAAAATAAAAATCTTTCATAAATTTCTACAATTTCCTCGCATTTCTCACCAACCAAACAAAAAGCTAGCTCCACCTCAATCTATTACATGACATCCAAAAAGTAAAATTAGAATTCAAAATTTTCTAAGCAACCAAGCAAAGACCAAGAGAGAGAGATAGACCAAAATTTTCTGAGCTAGCTCCACTGCGAATTGCTCAAACTCGCTCCAGATCCAACACCGCACAACGAAACAGAGTCCTCCATCGACACCAACGACAACGACGACGACGAGGAGTCTTCGTATTCCTCGCCGTCGTATTGGTTCACGCAATATTGATCGACGATCTTCTCGTTAGCCATAGCAAATCTCTGAGAAAAAAATATATAAATTTTCTAGGAAAGTTAGGATCAAATCTCAATCGGAAACCCTAGAATCGGGGCTCAAATCTTGAAGAAATGATGGCGATAAGGTATATGTGCATGTGAGGAAGAGAGAGAAAGAGTGAGTTTTGGATTTAGGTATTCGATCGTTGGATCTATGCAATTATAGACTTTGTGTAGTATTCGGTTTTGGGTTTCTCATTTCTGTTTGGTTGCTGAGAAAATATTGGATAGAAACTGTAAACATACTAAATTTGGTAGAAATTGTGTTTGGTTTGTAAGAAAGCACTAGGAAGATTTGTCATTTGTAGTGTTAAATTTTCTCAGGAAACAAACAAAGATTATTTATATAATCAGTTTGTAATTTTGTTAATTTAGAAAGGATAAATCGGGGAATTCATTTAGTTAATAATTTATCTACTATACTCTCCCTCCAAATCTCTCCAATTTTGAGGAATTAAAAATAAGGGGTTAGAGATAGTTGAAACTCCTTCAAACTCATCCCCCTCCTTCCTTAAGAAACTCGAAACAAGGTAACTGAATTACTTTCCCTCCCTTTACTCTACCCCTCCTCCTTTTTTTAACTTCCAAACAGGCCATAATTGTAGAGAACTTGTCAAGGATTGCTTGTTTTCGGACTTAATATTGGGAGTTTGGAGGGACATAAAAATAACTAAAAAATAAATGAAGAATAAGAAGGGGGATGTTTTGGTCACCTTTCAGTTAGGGCGTGTTTGGTTAGAGGTGAAATAGGGTGGATGGAAAACTTTAGAGAGAAAATAGGAACAAAAACAGTGTGTTTGGTTGGGTTGGGAGGAAGGAAAATAAATGGTAGAGCCCAGAAGGCCCACCAAAAAGTTTTCTCTCTAAAATGGAGATAAAAATAAAGGGAGAAAATGAGATTGCTTAATGAATAAAAATGCCCACAAGTTCCTTTCTTTTCTTTTCATTTTTCCTTTTTTTTTTTTTTGTGCTGCGCTCGTTGTCTCTTTCTTTTTTTTCTTTTTTTTTTCCTTTTTTTTTCTTGGGTTGTGGGTGTGATGGGAAAAATTGGAAAACAACACCAATTCTTAAACAATTTCGTTAGTTAGTAATGTTTCCAAACTATTTAAAAAATTAACATCTCGAGTCTAAAAACTCAATTGTGCTCTTAGAACTTGACCCTAACAAACTCGATTTCTTTGAGAACTCGAGCCTAAGAGAAACGATTTTTGCAAGCTCTTCTTCTTCCTTTATTTTTCTTTCTTTAAGGACCAAATCAAAGATTTAGAAAAATGCTTAAAACCCATTGTTCTTCCTTTTTTATTCTTTCTTAAGACCCAAATCAAAGATTCAGAAAATACCCAAAGGCTTGAGAGGAGGGTTTGCCGCTAGATTGAGTCGACTTGAGAGAAGAGGGTTTGGTTCGGGTTCAGAAAGATGAACTTTAGATCGGACCACTGTCGATGGTGGCGATGATGGTCGGAGGAAAGGTCAAGGAGGCTCGGCCATGGAAGTTTCAGAGAGCAAAGGCCGTTGCCGGGGTTCAGTCTGAATCGTGGGGTTGCTCACTTAGGTTCCTCACCTGGGTTCAGTCTAAACCGTGAGTTGCTTCGCCTGGAGCTTCACCACCACTGCCTCTTCTAACCTTTGCCATCGCTCCTGGGTTAGGGAGATTTGGGTTCGTGGAACTTCTTCGTGGTTTTTCGATTTGGGTTTTCTGATTTGTTGTTCGTGTTTTTCTGATTTATTGTTCGTGATTTGGTTTTTCTGATTTATTCTTTGTGATTTTCTTGTTTGAAATCTCTTTATGGAACTCGAGTTCTAGCCATTGAAATCGAGTCTCTAAAACTCGATTTACTACACCAAAATCAAGTCCCTTGAACTCTAGATGTTAGTTTCCTAAATAGTTTGAAAACGTTGCTAATTAACAAAATTGTTTAAAATTTGTTGTTATTTTCCAATTTTTCCCTGGGTGTGATAGTTGTTTTGTTTTGTTTTTCCTTTTTCTTTTTTTGGTTTAACTAGACATGAATTCTTTGGGGACATGATTTTCATTTTTTAATAAATTGGGTGATTGCTTCTTTTCTTTTCTTTTCTTTTTGTCACTTTTTTGTTTTAATTGGCCATCATTTTTTAATAAAAGTGTATGATTAAATTTATACAAACTCACTTTTTTCATCCTTCTACTTTTCCACTCCCAACCAAATAAAAATAAATAAATTAAAATCTTTTCTATCCTTCCACTTTTCCATCCTCCCACTATTTCACCTCTCCAACCAAACGGACCCTTACCTTATGCTAGAAATTGTAAACCTACTACTTCTCATATTCACGGTTATGTTGCTTCAATACAACCAAAACATTGTACTAGATTTTCTCCCCAAAAAAATAAACATTGTACTAGAAGAGATCACAGGGCTAGGTACCATGCTACATACACCTGATGCATTCATCTTTCTCCATTACAAATGAATATCATGAATCTAGTTCAAAGTTGACACAGCAACATAACCATGGTATAAAACACAACATCAAATGATTACTATATATTGACATGGAAGTCGAACATATCACGCAACTTGTGTGGCAATGAGCAAGCACGTCAATATGTGCACTATTGCTGCAAGACATTCAGACTCACACTACAGAAATGGTAATGTCAATCTCAAGAAGCAGCAAATGCCCATGCAAGAAAATATTTCCTCTCGTCCATTTACTTGCCATGTGAACTTGCCATTATATGTACACTGGCAAGGAAAATTCCATACAGAAAGATGATCCATTTACAAACCTTCTCTAATTTGGATATCAATGAGAGAAGGAACTCGCCTCGGTGCTATATAGTGAATACTCACTCAAGCTAAAGTTGGCTCTCTCTTCATCCCACTTCATAATCTCCCTTGCATATTTAAGAGATGCATCAACACTATCAGGGTCCAAACCGTTCACCAGAGAAACGTACAACTTCCGCCCAGTGAGAGAAGCAAAAAGTCTCTTGAACTTCACAGCAATGTAGTAGAATGCCAAATGACCCAGCGAGGGGCTACTATTGATGTTGTTGCTGTTGCTGATGCTATTGCTTTTGCTGCTGCTGCTGGAGCGATGATGACTGGACACCGGATGAAAATCATCAAACCAGTCACATTGTGTCAAAGGTACTTGTTCCATCTTTTCCTCAAATAGATCAAATTTATTTAGAATCAAAAGAAAATCCATCTGATCAAAGGTTGGATGAGTGACAATACTTTCAAATAATTTTCTGCTCTGCATCATCTTGTTAGTGATAGAACCATTCCCATCAACAGAAAACTGATCATAGTCACTAAGGGCAACACAGAAAATGACCATTCCAACATCTTCAAACATCTCTAACCACTTGCAGTTCTCTCCTAAGCCTCTTTCTTGTACTCTAATTAGCTGATACCTGAGAACCGACCATAAGGAAGAACACTTATTTTCAGTGTATATAAGGGATGAGAACAATTTCTGTTTTTACTAATTCAATTTCTGTTGAAAGTTAAGTGCAAGCTAAACCATATAACAGAATTTGGGATGGTCAGTAGCACATGGAATTTGTTTTCTCTAATTTTACAGCATTGCTAATGTGTCAAAGCAACATGGCATGATAGTAGTGGTGCAACAAAAGTAAAATTTCTCATCTTTTTCCATCAAAGTTTTCATATAATAAATGAATGTGAAAGACAATAACTATGTGCCTTCATTCTGTTTAGTGGTTTAAAACATGATACACCATATTTGAGGGACCATGTAGTAGATAATTTATCAACTTGAGGGACCATGCAGTAGATAATTTATCAACTTACACACGTATATCCTGTCGATAGACCTAACTAAAATAGATGTTGATTCCTATAGGCTATAGTCAATGGGTCCAATTACAGAACCCAGACTCGGATGTTTTGATGAGTTAATACTCTAATAGAACTGAGACTACTTGATCATTAAAAATTAATATAAACCAGCTAATTCTATCATTGATTAGGGCATTAAAAGGCCAGCTTTCCTAGTTGCACACAGTAGATTGTTTAGAGAGGATCGATATCGTGTTTGCACTGCATAGGTATATGACATCTAATAATATAGTTGACACGTACTCAGGTTGATGGGGGAAAATCATTATCAAAGTTGCCCAACTTTGAGACACCCAACTAGGCATTTCTCCCATAAACATGCACCAATATGCAATGAACAATGGTACTTACCTGAGCAAGGAATCATGATGATCAGCAGCATCTATGTTGTCATCAGGTGCTGGCTGGGAAAATGAGTAGTCTACACAGGCAAGCCCATTTGATGAAGTAACACCCTCAGCATGTAGGATATCCAAATTTGAAGGTTCATAGTCTGTTCTTAATATGTTAACCGCCTAAATAGAAAGAAAAATAATATCAGAACCATTAACAATGAATTAAAATAGCTTTTCATATTTTCCAGGAAAAGGAACACAACAGTTGCTTGAAGAATGATGCATCAGTACAAAGCATGAACTCCATTGAAATCGCTGGACAGTTTGGCAGAAGACTGGAAAAAGAAGTGGGTAATAATATCGTTTTAAGCTTCGTTCATCAAAAGCTCAATTAGCCTCATTACAAAGCACAAAGAAGTTGATAGTCCATATTGCTATATGAGGTGAGTTTAAGCAACACCTAGCTCTGCTCAGTTAGGCTCAGAAATGGATGTATACCCTAGAAAACATCTTGTGAACCTTCAGTTACCTAATTTTCAAGCTAAACGCTTATGTGTAGAGTACATTTCTCTACTAAGTAATATAGCAGAAATGCCAGTAGAAAGAGTGCACCCAAAAACCTTCCCATATTAATTTGTAGAGTGAGTTATTGGTGCAGACACCACAGCATTGATCAGGGCATTGCTTTTATTTTGATTTCAGCATTTTCAGTTATTTCCTTTTTTGCATTAGTTGACTCTAACTTGAAATTATGGCATTTATGATGATTGTAATTGGAAACCTATTTGAGGCCGGCTGCCAAGACATTTGGGATGGTGCATTTTGGAAAATAAAGAATATTTCTGATTTTAAGTTGTATGTTTGGTGGTGAAGCCAAACACCCTACGGTAGTGAAGCCTAGGATTTTCTTTGTTTTATATTCAGCCATCATGTCACACCCCAACTCATCATTGGAATGATATTGTCTGTCTTGGTTTCCCCTCACGGTTTTCAAAGGTCTCATACCAATTAGAGTCCAAGGCCTCCATATAAGGCGCAGGACCTCCTCCTACATGGGTGATGTGGGAGTCTGCCAAGATTTGGTTCTTCCTCATCTCATCCCACTTGAGTGTTCTTTTGGCCTTTTGGGTCCCCAGAGTTCAAATACCCATTCTACACCAGTTATGGCTGAGAAGCATAATTGCTAATCAAAATTTTTCATAAATTTACAAAATGAACCAGCATAGGAATATGTAGTATGATCTTACCCGCACTAAGAAATAACTGGCAACGGTTGGTAGCATTTCCAATTCATTTCGGCGATTGTATGTGGCCTGCATGGCTGCATCATTCCATAACTCCTCAACCAATGGTGCATATTCACGAGTAGCAGCTGGAAAGATAGCTTCCAAATTTCCTGACACCATAGTTTTAAGAAGCCAATCGGAGAAAGCTTTCAGCCTTGGGCCAATAGAATAAATAGTTTTCTCATCAACGTTATCAGTCTTCCCTGTAATTAACCAGAAACAAGTTTCAGCACTAACATGTTACAAGAAATGTATCAATGTCTAAATGGCCCTGCCGATTCTAATTTTCTGGCATCTTTGCAGATCAGTGGCCATCATCCACTTAATATACATCACAAACCAACTTGACTATAAGGAAGAAAACAAATTCAATCCATATATTAAAATCAACATTCCCATCTTTCAATCTAACAAGTAAAAAGCCCTTTAGATTTTACATAAGACGCCAAAAAGCAGTGACAGACCCAGTCCTACAGTGTTTGTAAACTTTTCATATCAATAATGATCATCAATATCTTCTCCATACATACAAGTATTTTAGCACTAGTCAATCACAAGAAAACAAAAATGAAAGACATAATCATGCACCCTAAGTTGTTGATTAAAAAAAAGCTTGATTTATTTGCCATAAGCCCACTTCCTAGACTGAGTACCAACAACCAAAATTTAAAGCAACCAGACTTTCAATTTTTGATAATAAAAAAGAAATTAGAATATGAGAGATATAAAAAATTTTAAGTTCAAGGTACAAGTAGTACAAAAATCATAATTGCAAACAATAGCTACTGCTCAATGTCAAACTTCTAACTTTTATGAGTTTCAAACTATCATATAAAGAGAGAATGCTTATAATACATGCAATGAAGCATCCTTTAACTTTGAAAAAATGGATCAACATGTGGCAGATTAATTTTTATTTTGAAGAACTTGTTCCATTTAAAGCTAAATCTTTAAAAAAAGGGGAAACAAGAAAGCAGGAGGAAACATACTTGGAGTAGAGTTACTAAACATTATTAGAAGTCTTTTATCCCACAATACAAATGGCAAAACTGTGTAATATACTAATATATATTATGTATGGATGCATAAGCCAAAGGGCCTTTTTTTTTGGTAAGTACACAAGGCAAAGATGAGAAGGGAAAAAGAGAGAATGGATTTAACTCATACCTGAGGGATCAATTATACTACAAGCATGGTTTTTCTTAAACTCAATAAGACTTTCTTCTTCAAAACGCTCACGACCCTCAAGAAGTATACCAAGATAGCCATATACATTACTCTGAATCTTCAATTTCATAGTTTCTCTCTCTTCCTCAGAAAAAGGGACAGCTTTGTAAAGAATTTTGGCCTGAAGATGCATTAAAAACCAACATCAGCTAGTTGAAAAAACATGTATTACTAGGAGCATGACTTTTGCCAGCACTCTTTAAATTCATAAGTTGCTTACACACCCAATGGATCTTTAGCCCACAACCTCACCCTCCACTATTTTGGGGGCTGTATCTTTTGAGTTTTGCACTTCAGCTCATTGGCAACTTATGTCAGCATTAGTTTCTTGATAGAATTAAAAGAAAGCATAATCATTTTATCAAGCTTATTCACCTTATTTGGTTTATGTATAACCTTTTAAAGCTTTGTTATTTCTAGATACAGCCGTACTTTTTCCCAATTTATTCTATAAGCTAAATAAGCCAATTAATATAAGCTCTCCACCTCTCCCAAACAAACTCTAGGTCCCAAATGTTCGGGATCAATAACATGAATCCTTTTACACCCTTTAGCTTAATTTATGGCCACATACTCTGTTCATCATTTCAAGATTCAAGTCCACAAAGTAAGAAGTTAAGATTTATGTTGCTAGCTTATATATCACAAACCTCCTTTCTAGCCTTGGGATAATCCAACAAAAAAGAATTCTATCATCACGCAAATGACAAAGTACTATGTGAATCACCCACTGTTGGGAGAGGGATAAGGGGATGTTTAAGCATGTTATTATTAATATATACCATCAAACTATATCATAAGGACACTTGCCTGGAAACAAGCATATGCAACCAAAATGGATAAAGCAACAAGCACAAAAATTGGAATTCACAAAATTCTTATAGTAAAATAAAATAGAATAATCCAAACTCAAAATTCTTCATAATGCATGATTCTGATGAACGAAAATTATAAAACTTTTATTCTCTACAAGGAATTTTCTTTTTCTGATAAGTTCTCTACAATGAAATGTACTTATCAAAAAAAGAGTTTTCTTTTCTTTTGAAGCCAATTGTCTCACATATTTTATGAAATATATAAGAATGGTAAACTTTGTTTGGATTCGCGGCACGTTTCCTGCGTTTCAGCTGTTTTTTTTTTTTTTTCTTCAGCTCAGCGCTTATGGCACTGTTCATTGTCCATAAATAGTAAAAATAGACCAATAAACAGTGCGGCACAGTAATGAATAGTAACAAAAAAAAAAAAATTTTCAGTTTTCAGTTTTTAATTTTCAACAAAATAAGCAGTATCCAAACGCATATGTAATCTCAAATTTGAAGCTATGCTTTTACCATACTAAATTACATACTAACTTTAAGCAAAAATCAATATCTGTTCTCCTAGAAGCAGCAGGATGAAGAGGAATTTAAATACACCACTATGAATGAGAGAGAGAGAGAGAGAGAGATTATGAACCACATCAGCTTCTCAAAGAACTATACCTGATTATAATATAACATCTAGAGATAAGAAAAAACAAAATGTTATAATTGCATAACTCTCAAATGTTTGGGGCCCCTCCCCAAAAATCTCATTCAGATCACTACTATGTGATCATAATAATTAGTTTGATACATTTGAATCTATTTATCAAAAAAAAAAAAATTTTGGATGTCTTCCAATAGAAGGGTATACAAATGCCTGAGCTATATGGCATTTATACGGCCATAATTTGATAATCTTCATATGAATAAATAGTTATGACAATAACGGTTTACTGAGAATATCACCTGTTTAAATATGGTACTCGTCCCAGATCCATTACAGCCAACTAAGAGAATCTTCTGAAGTGATCTCTGCTCAAGGTAGTCAGGGACATTTCTGCTAAGCGAACTGCTTAGTTGTTCTACAGAAGAATTTGAAAATTTGGAAGGAACAGGCAATGACAAGAAAGCACAAACCAATTTCGCTCCAGGCTGAAAAGTAACATATAAGATTGCTTAATTAAGGCAAACATAAATTGGACAAAGTACACAGACAGAAATACAAATTCACACACAAACCATACCTTGCCCCATATATACCCTCTTGTATTCTTCTGTCCCTCTTCTTGATATGACCCATCATCGTTCAACCAAAAGTGTGGGTTACCAGCACATTGAACTCCTGACAACTGCAATAATCAACAAATTTATCTTAAATATTCCTGCCCGTCAATCAGTTCCAAAAAATTTTAGAATGTCTAGATACTTTGACCTGTAACATCCGAAGCTCTACTTTTGTAATCTCCCGACCATTTATAAAAACTTGTGTGTTCCCATTGCTAGCATTTCGCATTATAGGACCCCCAACATTCAGGTGGGGACTAATAATTTTGGAAGGCTTTTGTCCTTCCTGTTCAATTCATAACAATGACCAAATTCAATAACAATGCGACAAATTGAAGTAACATAGAAAATGTGTATAGGACATCATATATTCACCTTTCCCCAAAGACCAGATACTTTATCATACCAATAGTTCCCTGGTTTGAGCTTCTTTGGTGGGTTTGGGCAGGTCTGCAATAAAACCAGCTCCTCATGAGAAAGAGGCTGTCCATTCACATAAATGTACTCCGGCGGTAGCTGATTTGCTTCACACAACTTCTCAGCCCTCATTATTTGTCGAACCTCTAAGTCATTATTAAGCAGCCGCTTAAGCATCCGAGAACACTTCCCCAAATTCTCTCGTTTTGACTCATCAATCGGTTGTCCAATGCAAGTAACACATTTCCTACCTTCTGGCATCGATCCCATTGCTCTAAGCACACAATTACTACAATACTTTGCATCACAAACAATGCAAACCTCCTTTTCTGTAAACCGGTTCCCCTTAAGGCATCGATAGCATGACCCTTTCTTCCCTTTGGCTTTTTGAGTCACACCACGTTTGATAGTCTTAATCTCATCAGCCTCATATTCATCTCGACTACACCCCTCAAGACCACCATCTTCATCATCATCAGATTCAGACTCAACGTCACGAAAAGTTACAACATTTTGCCGTTTAACATCACAATTCGGCTCATTATTACAATCCGTAGCCTTAATGGTAGAAACCCGAGACGAAGGATAATCCATACTCATCAATCCTGACTCATTCGATACCCAATCCTCCTCCAATTGATTCAAATCATTCGAAACCCTCAAAACACTCGAGCTCCCAATCGACTTATTATCAAAACTATCCGAAAACTCTATCGTGCTAGAGCTCCCAGCTCCTCCTAATAACTCGTGGGAATCCTCATGACTAATACACGACGACCCCAACATCCTCGAACTATTAGCTACATCGGACAATTCACCAGACCCAGTCGAAAACTCTAACTCTAACCCACCCGAGCTACCCAACTTATCTCTCTCCTTCTCAAACCCAATCACAGAAGTGGGAGACACAGTCGCTTCCAAACCTAACTCAACTACCTCTTCACTTCCGTTGCTTCTATCGAAGACAATCACCGAGGTCGGAGAAACCATAGACGCCTTGAGCTCCTTGGAGAAATTCTTGCTCCGAGGATCGGGAGCTAAGAGCGGTTGCACAACCGGCAACGACAGTTTATCGGACAAGGAGACCTGAGCCACCACCGCGGCCACCGGAATCCGCTCAACGTTAATCGGAACGGCCCGGGGAAGATCGTAGGTAACCGGCGGGCCATTGTATTCCATGGCGAACGAGTACTGGTCACCGTCATCGGCGTCCGAGGTTTCCGGCGGAGACATTATTGTAGCTGCTAGTACTAAACTATAATCTAACCCTAATTTCGAATAGAATCCATCTAGAGCTAATTTCTAGAACTCTCTTAACCCCATAAGCTATTTAAACTTTAGCCGAAATTCGAACGCAAAGCAAAAAAATAAAAAATAAAAATTTGCTCGAATTGAAAAACAAAAAAATTGTTTAGTTTAAGATAAGAAACTAACCCTAATGCCTGAATTTTGCTTTTGGTTATTGTGAAAAAACATAAACAGGGAAAACAGGTTTGTGAATTGTTATGAGAAGTGTGGGAAATGGGAAAGGAATTGGTAGAGTTTGCGTGGAAAGTGAGAATTTTGAGGGAAGGGATTTAAAAATTTTACATAGCTTTGGAATTGTAAAGAGAAAGACAATTCCTTTGGGAAATCAAAAATCCGAAATGGGGGACTGGTGTGGTGCTGTGCTGTGCTGTGCTGTGCTGTGTTTGTTTGTTTTTTTTTTTTTTTTTTCAAGTTTGGGGAGGAGGAAAATGCGTGTGGGAAAGTGTTGAGTGGGGAAAAAGACAGCAAAGGAAAACAGTGACTATTACGTTTTTGGAGTGGGAATCTCATGCTTTTTTATTTTTTATTTTTTTTTGTTTTTGTTGTTTTTTTTTTTAAATTTGTTTCAATTTTTCTACTTTTGGGTCGTTGGATTGAAAGGTGATAAGTGGTGGGTCCTAGAATGAAGAAAAAACTAAAAAGTAATTAGGATGGTGGGTCTGGTGGGTGTGTGTGGGGTCCAATTGATAGAGACAGGTAATGTGTTTTTTTAACATTGTTTATACTATTGGTATCACACGGATTTGTGGGCTATCTATATAAAGGACTAAAGGACCACGTGGATAATGTTGTTGTTACAAATGGTCCATTAGTTATGGTCTGGCTGCTGCTGAATGCTGACTGTTGCGTTTCGATAGAGTTTTTTGATTTTTTTTTCCCTGTATTTGGAATCCGATTCCATGGGTTTTTTTTTTTTTTTCTTTTTTATGATGGGTCAGGAATTAGGATCCTATCATGTACTTTGTTGCGTAAAAAGATTTTTCACAGTGACAAGTCGCTTGCCAGTTTGCTAATGAAATGGACGTTGCGTCCGAAGATATTGTTTATAATTTAATTAGAAAGTAAAAAAAGCTCTTAATCACAAGTTTTAACAAGTTTACTGTTAAAGTGTTTTATCTTTTGCTTTATCGTTTCTTTTATGTGATCAAAGAGTACAAATTTCCCCATTAAATTTAGATAAAAATATCATTTTAGTCTTTACATTTTGAGATTATAGTTAATTTATTCCCTGTATTTTAGTAACAGTCAATTTAGTCCCTATTATTTTTGGAGAATGTTAACCAGCACCGCTTGGTGCTGGTTAAGTTCAGAAAAGACAAAAAAAAAAAAACCAGAAAAAGTATAAAAAAAAATCTGAAATAGTACTACAGCATTGAAAAAATGATATAAAAAGAAAAAAAAAAAATGTGTCAGAAAAAAGTGTGCTTAACGGGCACCGTGCGGTGCCCGTTAACACAACCCATTATTTTTAAGTTAAAGTCAATTTGGTCCCTACCGTTAACTTACTAACAAAAAATTCTTACATAACAAATAATTTGTCTTGTTGGCATACACGTGGCTAATATAATAATATATAATTATATATTTAAATATTTAAAAAGCTACCTAACCATTTTAATTTTTAAAAAATTCATGTCAAACAAAAAAACGAAAAGATTAATTGAAAGAAAAAATATATTATTTTTTATAAAAATTCTCAATTTCTTTTATTTTCTTTTGTATTCTTAAAAACTATTCTTAGCCTCCAAACACTATTCCCAGCAACTCAAGAATCTATAACTAAAAAATAATCACAGAGACTCAATTTTCTTTCATATTCTTCTCTTTTTATCTATTTTCCTAGCAACTTCACACAACTATCAACACCCTAGATTTAACCATTTACAGCCACCATTAATATCCAAACCATTGAAGGTAAAAAAACTCAACCACCAAAGACCGAAACCCCTCAACCACCAGAAATTGGTTTTGCCATTTATAATTAAATAGTGCATTCAAAACCACAAGGCCTAAATCTGTTCGCCAATATCGAATCCCATTCACTCATCCCGAAGTGAGTGGAGGTAGATATGTTCAGTGAGTTATCAGAATGGATGAGACCTACTTCTCCTCATCGCGGCGTACTTCACGTCCATAATTCCCCTTGGGCATCTGATGTTGAATCCTCGCATGAAGCCACCGATGTCCCCTCTTGCTCCACCATGCTCAGCCATGGTTATTGGAAAAATAGATTTGGATTTTTGCTTCTGTGTGTGAGAGAGAATGAGTGAGAGAAAGGCAAAGAAGAAAATAAAACAAAGTGTTATTGGAATGTTTGGTTTCAGATTGTTGTATTGCTGGATATTGTGTTTTGTATCTAAGCTAAGAAAGTCCAAGGATGAAAAAGAAAAGAAAATAAATTAAAGATTAAAAAAATCATTTTCCTTATTTTTGTACTTTCCATTTTCCAGTTAATCTTTTAGTTTTTTTCTGAAATGGATTTTTTAAAAATTAAAATGCTTAGGTGGCTTTTTAAATATTTAAATATATAATTATATATTATTATATTAGCCACGTGTGCGCTAACAAGACAAACCATTTGCCACATAGATACTTTTCGTTAGTAAGTTAATGGTAGGGACCAAATTGACTCTAACTTAAAAATAATAAGGACCAAATTGATTGCTACTAAAATGTAGGGACTAAATTGACTGTAACCCCAAAATATAAAGACCAAAATAGTGTTTTCGCTGTGAATTTAGAATGATAGTGATTTATATGTTGTTTATAGTCTCTTTTACTCGCGTGGGTGGGCATTAATTGACCCGAAATAACGTTGGGTCGTTATCCAAAGGCCCAATCAAATCCTTAACACTAATAGTCATGTTAAGGAAAATTCACCCACCCGTACTATCTCTCCCGACGAGAAAGTCATGTAGAGGAAAATTAGTTATGGTTGTTCGGCCGAGGAGATGCCTTGGGGAAGTCCCCATCCAAGCATAGGCCTCAATGTATGACATTAATTAGGAGAAAATTGTCAAAGTTATAGTGTCAAGTAGGGGTGTGCGCGGTTCGGTCGGCTCGGTTTTTTCTCAAATTTGTTACTAAACTGATAGGGATCAGTTTTTCCATAATTAAAACCGATGCATATCGATTAGAGTCGATTTTCCGACCTATAGCGGTGCGGTTTGGTCGGCTTGGTTTAATCAGTTTAGTCGGTTTGAGACATTAAAATTCTATTTGCTTTTTTTTAATAAAAAAAATATGTTCAACCTGTAAAAAAAATCTGTTAAACAAAAACTTCATATAAAATAAAAATAAAAAACTATTAAAATCACTCATGTTAATAACCAATGTTATTTTAAGTAAGTTTTATGTGTGTGTCTGTTTTCGTTTCCTTAACTTAAAATCAAATCACTCGTTTTCACTGGTGTATTCATTCAGTTTGAACGTTAATGACCAAACCAAAACTATCTAAAATATTGAGACCAATAATAGAAGAAAATTTTATGCTTGGTTTAAAGTGAAAGAAACGAACCCTGAGAAAGTGGGCATGAGGGAAATCAGTAAAGAGGTGGGAAAAGACATTGTCCATGGGCTTTGAAGCTTTGCACCATGACGCCCAGAAGTGTACACTAACCGTTGCGCCACTCCCCACCACTTTATCAAGCTCCACCTTTGATTGCACGTCCTTCAGTGAAGGACCTTCCCTGACCCTCCCATTTTGTCCCAAAAAACACACAGAAAGAGCCCTAAAACCCAAACCCAAGCCCTAAGAGAAGAGAAGATTTTACTTTTAGCTGAGAAAATAATACTATTAATCAATGATTGGTTACTATTAATACAATAAACCTATTACTATTCCAGATTCCAGAAGCTCAAAGGCAAGGCATAGTCAGGACTCAGGCGAGAGGCAAGAACGAGAGAGAGAGTTAAGGGGTTAAAATGAGATTCCAGAAGCTCACAAAAGAATGAATTTATACTAAGGCCGTAAGGCAGAATCAGAAAACCTAGCATAAAACGCACCGTTTTGTCTTTGTTTTGTTTTGTTTTTTTAATAACACCCAGATACGACGACGACGTTTTATTAAAAATAAAATAAAATGAGAACCTGTACAACGAACAACGTCGTATCTAGTAGAACAAAGAACTCAGAACTAGAGAAGATGAGAAGTGGAGAACGATATACATACAAGCAACGGTTCGGTTCGGCATATATCGATTTTGGATTTCTAGCTCCGGTGACCGCACCGCACCGGCATCGGGATTCCCTTCACGCTCCGATTGCCGGCATCAGCTTCGTCGGTCGGATGCAATGGCGGTGCGGGACGATCGCCGCCGGTCGATTGGATCAGTGCCGGTGACTTTTTGCTCATCCCTAGTGTCAAGGACTCGAGGGCCTACATCCTAATTATGGATTTGATATGTCAAAATAGTAAATTCTAAAAGGTGGTAAGACCCATGTAAGAGTGGAAGTTTTTTATCATTACAAACTGACTGACCTCATAAATATAAATAGGGCAAGATCCAAAAGAAGTGGGGTGGGGACATTGTTTGAGGGGAGATCCACAAAGAGCTAGAGAGAGGGATCAGAGAAATAGAAAATCATCCTCCATTGTTGCATGTATATTTCGTAGCAAGAAAATCACCTCGGGTAGCCTGGTAACTGAGTTTTTTGGGGGCTTTAGGTTAGCTCTTCCATTCTTCCTACAGGTCTTTTCCTTTTTAGATCTTCCATTGTGAGCTATTTCCTTGTTCTTACACACAAATTAGTTGTGGTTTCTATCTAAATCAAGTTAAACGGAGTCTATCCTCCACACCTATGTTTTATAAATTATCAAGATACCAACAGTTTGATTTTTTTTTTTTTTTTTCTTCAAAATATGTTTATATAAAACCAAAAGAAAATACTTAAATAACTATTAATCAATTTTCAAACAAAAATTTACAGATTAGTAACTAGGAATATAGACAAAGACATGAAAGTATTAATATAGGACTCATCTTGATCATACTATTGTTAAATATTGTTTAGGGTCTAATTCTACTTACCTAAATAATTTATCTTTTGCTAAGTAAATAGCCGGGGAAAGGGGAGTAGGGTTCGAACACACATATTGAGCCACAAACGGAGCCATTAATATTAGTGGACTTCCACTCAAACCCCTAAAACAAGTTTTTTATTGCTTGATTTATAATAATGTTTTCAAAGATTTTTAATTAAATTCAAACACAATTTTATATAATATATTTTGTATTGAAATACACTTGTGAGAGGGATTGAAAAATTTTGGAGCAAATTTTTGGTAGCGGTAGCATACTAGCATTTCAGTTTTCTTTATGTTGCTGATTTGGTAAGAATTGAACCAATTACGCTTACATATGCATCCTCTGATCTGTATTGTGGAAGTTTTCATGGAAAAAAAAAAGTGTTGATTTTTTATTTAGCAAGGTAAATGTTAAATTATGTTTCAACATCAAAACTAAACTCTGTGGGCTCAAAAAAAAAAAAAAAAAAAACAACGCTTGTGTTTATACACTAAAAACTATGGGCAAAAAAAACAACGCGTTTAGTAAGGGTGTTTTTTACTAGAGTGTTTGAGTTACATTACTCATTTTAGGGTGTTTAAATACTGAATTTTAGGGTGTTTAAATACTAGATATAGAAAACTCATCTTACCAGTTTTCAATTTTTAAACAACGTTGCTCAATAACACTTTTGTAAATATGTTGAAAATTATGGGGCCACTTGATTAGACAACACATAAACTGACTTCTCTCTCTCCTCAAATAAAAAAAATTAACTTGTTAGCTTTAAAAAAAAATACACACACACATACTAAATACACAATTCTGTTTTTTCACACACTAAAACATGTTATTTGAAACATTGTACCAAACATATTTTTTGCTTCATGAATACTGTAAATACGTGTTTTTACAACACTTTTTAAATCATAATTTTCACATCATTTTAAATAACGGTACTAAAAATCTCCAACTAAACAAGCCCTAAGCTTGCGGGCACATAGCTAATGGTAGTTTTCATGGAAAAAAAAAGTGCTGATTTTTTATTTGGCAAGGTAAATGTTAAATTATGTTTCAATGTCAAAATCATAGCTTCTCTCATTTTATCATAAAACGTCATACTATGACTAGAGGAATTTGGAAGAGCTGCCGCCACCATGAAATAACTCGAACCCTTTTTACTAAACTTGAGAGAAATGAAGAATAAACAAGTACACACATTTCTGGCAAACATTTTCTCTGTGAATTTTCTTTTCAGTTTCGCGGAAGACTAGAAAACGAGATTTGTTTGGTCCCCTTTTTTTTCTAGCCAAGCATGCATTTGTCTACATAATTGCATGCTCTGCGGCTATCATTGGATGTTGATATGACAACAGGCATAGAAAATCCCTACCAAACACGGATGTTCATTCTATCCACAATGCTTAATAAATAGTACCATGTATTTCTTCTTTGGCAAAAATGCAAAACTGACCCTTTAACTTTTAACTTTTTTTCATTTTAATCCTCTAACTTTTAACTTTGTCATTTCAATCCTCTAAGTTTCAATTTCTGTCAATGTAATCTTTCGTTAGAACTCAATTATCTTTTTTTGTTAAGTGATCAAAACTACACCGTTTTGACTTTTTTTTTATAATAATTTTCATAGTTAAAAGAAAACTAAAAGAAAAAAAAGCTGTAAAAAAAGAAAAAGAAAAAAACATGTTGAAAATGACGAACGCAAATCCAAAGGGAATTGACGGAATTCAGATGAGTTGGAATGTGTGGCCACGAATGAAGGTTGAAGCGAGCAAGTGCGTAATCCCACTCGCTGCCTCCATTTCTCCAATCCGCCCTCACCCTGACATCCCCACGCTCCGCTTCGCTGCAAAACCTGTGCCTCTATTCTCGACCCTTACACCTTGCATCGTCTTCACTGCCAAGATCTGGATCTGCCCCTTCTGTTACCAGCGCAACCATTCCCTCCTCACTATTCCATGATCTCCAAAACCCATATCTCCCCGACGAAGTCTACGCTCAACACACCACCGATCAATACACTCTCCTCGGTTTTCGTTTTCGTGCTCGATACTTGCATGATCGAGGAGGAGATGGGCTATGTCAAATCGGCTTTGAGGAGTGCGGCGTGCCATTGGCTTGTTGCCCAAGAACACCTTTGTTGGCTACATTTCATTTGGGACTTAGATTCAGGTTCATGAATTGGACTTCTCCGACATGTTCAAGGTTTTGATTTCTCAAGTAAGGGGAACAACGTTCCCCTTACTTGTTTTTTTTTATTTTTTTTTTACAGCTTTTTTTAATTTTCTTTTAATTATGAAAATTATTATAAAAAAAGAGTTGAAAGTTAGAGGGTAACTTAACAGAAATAGATAACTGAGTTCTAAAGAAAGACTATATTAACAAAAATTGAAAGTTAGAGGACTAAAATGACAAAGCTGAAAGTTAGAGGACTGAAATGACAAAAACTGAAAGTTAAAGGGTCAATTTTGCATTTTTGCCTTCTTCTTTTTGTGTTATATATGTCCATAACATTTTCACAAAAATTATAAATGTTAAGTTGTTATTAACTCTAATTTGAATCAACCATTTAAATTATATTTTTATCCACCAATAACAGCCATTAACAACCTATCACTTATGATTTATTGTGAAAATGTTGTAAACATAGTAGTCCTCTTTAAAAAATGACAAAATATACATCAAGATCTAGAAAAGGTATTTGGCATCAAATGATATCATGTCAACGGTATCAAAATCTAATAAGTGTGAGACATGTCAGGAAAAAATAACTATCCCACAAACAAATGAAAGACATGTGTTAATGGGTAGTTATTTTTGCATACATATTTATTGTTTATTGGATTTTGATACGGATAAAGTGGTACCATTTGATATAAAATATTTTTTCCAAGATCTGAGTGCAATTATTCTAACATGACAAAGACTAGACAAGATATGAATGAAGTTAACCTTTGTCTATCCTAACACCGAAGAATAAGGGACTATTTGGTTAAGGTGTTTGAACAACAATTTTCAGTATTTAAACACCGAAAACTATGGGCTCCAAAAAAATAACGCGTGTGTTTAAATACTAAAAACTGTGGACTCCAAAAAAAACAACGCGTTTGGTAAGGATGTTTTTTATTGGAGTGTTTGAGTTACATTGCTCATTTTAGGATGTTTAAACACTGAATTTAGAAAACTCCTCTTACTAGTTTTCTGTTTTTAAACAACGTTGCTTAATAACACTTTTGTAAATATGTTGAATACCATGGGCCCACTTGATTAGACGACACATAAACTGACTACTTTCTCTCCTCAAATAAAAAAATATATATTAATTTGTATTGTGGTTGTCAATTAAAAAAAAAAACACACACACACATATATCAAACAATCAATTATGTCTTTTCACAAACTAAAACATATTATTTGAAGCATTGTACTAAACACATTTTTTGTTTTATGAATACTGTAAATATATGTTTTCACAATACTTTTTAAACCACAATTTTCACATTATTTTAAATAACGATACTAAAAATCTCCAACCAAACGAGCCCTTAGCTTGCAGGCACATAGCTTATGGTAGTTTTTGTTATATAAATATTTGTTCTTCATCATCTTTGTAAATGTCGGCAAATATATTTGACTAGAGGTACCAGAGGTGTTTCCACAAAAGGAGAGAGAAAAGGTACTGGATGGAGGTGCTATGCTGCTAATGGTACCACGTACGTATCTTTCTTTCATTTGAAACTTTGAAGTAACTACAATAATAACCAATTAACCTTGAACCTTTTTATTCTAAATTTCGAATTTAAAAGTTGCGTATAAACCATTAAACCCCCTAAACGGCTTGATTAATCAATAGATTCAATATTTGTTTCAGGGAGGTTTTTTGCAAGATGAAAATTCTACTCTAACATAATCTAAGTGTATATGTGTGTAAACAGAAGAAAAGAGAAAAGGTACTGGATGGAGGTGCTATGCTGCTAATGGTATCACGTACGTATCTTTCTTTCATTTGAAACTTTGAAGTAACTACAGTAATAACCAATTAACCTTGAACCTTTTTATTCTAAATTTCGAATTTAAAAGTTGCGTATAAACCATTAAACCCCCTAAACGGCTTGATTAATCAATAGATTCAAAATTTGTTTCAGGGAGGTTTTTTGCAAGATGGAAATTCTACTCTAACATAATCTAAGTGTATATGTGTGTAAAGCTCTCTTTTGAAGACTTGAACTCCAATCCTCGCCCCCCACACCCCATGAACACTTAATACTTGTAGAATGACTATCGCGTCAAGGGTACGTGGTGTTGTTTCAGGGAGTTAATTAATCAAGATTCAAATCACAATAATTAATATGAATAAACACACTTACAAGTTACAACAAGAATCATAAACACACGCACACAGACACTAAATTTAGCAACAATTTCCTTGGACTAAAATCATAGACCACCCTAAATTCTCTGATCTATAAACAAAATTATGCCTTCATATCTTATCTAGCACGTATTTTTTTACCCCCCCCCCCCCTCCCAAAAAAAGAAAAAGTAAAAAAAAAACAGCTTTGAGAAAAAAAAAATGATGAATTAATGACTATGGATGAGAGAAAAAAATATGATAAATGCAAAAACCAAACAATTTGACACAAAAATAATACCTTTAGTTTCAAACTATTAAGGTAATTCTACAGTACCCCCCATTTTTTTTTTTTTTTGGGTACGGTACCCATTAATAGCCACCTGCTATATCAAGTTACCAAAACATCACATTTGATGGTACCATCCTCATATTGTGTAGTACTAACATCACATATGATTGTACTTTTGTCACATTCGGTGATTCCCTTATTTTTTTCTCACATTTGATAGTATCATTCTCACATTGTGCAATACCAATATCACATGTGACTATACTTTTGTCACATTCAATAGTTCCCTTATTTTTTTTTCTCACATTTGATGGTACCATCTTCATATTGTGTAGTACTAATATCACATGTAATTGTATTTTTGTCAAATTCGGTGATTCCCTTATTTTTTCTCACATTTGATGGTACCATTCTCACATTGTGCAGTACCAATATCACATGTAACTGTACTTTTGTCACATTCGGTAGTTCCTTTATTTTTTTTTTCTCACATTTGATGGTACCATCCTCACATTATGCAATACCAACATCACCTATGATTGTACTTTTGTCACATTTGGTAGTTTCTTTATTTTTTTCTCTCATTTGATGGTACCATCCTCACATTGTGTAATACCAACGTCACATGGAACTGTACTTTTGTCACATTCGATAGTTCCTTTATTTTTTTTTCTCACATTTGATGGTACCATCCTCACATTGTGCAGTACCAACATCACATGTGACTGTATTTTTGCCACATTTAGTAGTTCCTTTATTTTTTTCTCACATTTGATGATACCATCCTCACATTGCGCAGTACCAACATCACATGTGATTGTACTTTTGTCACATTCGATAGTTCCTTTATTTTTTTCTCACATTTTATGGTATCATCCTCACATTGCGCAGTACCAACATCACATGTGACTGTACTTTTGTCATATTCTGTGGTTCTCTTATTTTTTTTCTCACATTTTATGGTTACAGTCTCAAGCGCAATACCAACATTACATATGACTATACTTTTGTCACATTCGACAATTCTCTTATTTTTTTTCCTCACATTTTATGGTAACAGCCTCACATTGCGCAATACTAATATCGCATGTGATTGTACTTTTGTCATGTTTGGTGGTTCAATTTTTCTTTTCTGACAAATGATGGTTCTATTGTCACATTAGGCAGTACCAACATCACATTTGACCGTACTTTTCTCATATTTGGTTATACTTTATTTTTTTCTCATATTTGACAGTGTCGTCCTCACATTGAGCAGTACAAACATCATATGTGGCTGTACTTTTGTCACATTTGGTGGTCTTTTTATTTTTTTTCTCACATTTAATGGTTCTTTTGTCACATTAGGTAATACTAATATCACATTCGATTGTACATTTCTCACATTCAGTGGTACTTTTGTTACATTCAATGGTTCTCTTGTTTTTTTTTTTTTTTTTTCTCAACAATTAGCATAATACCCCTGAAACCTAAAAAATGAAAAAAAAAAACCCTAAAACTAAAAAAATTAACAAAAAAACACCAAAAAATGACAGAAATAACAAGAAATGATCAAAATACCCTTAAAAAAAATGACCAAATAACCTTGAAACTTAAAATATAAATTGAAATTACCATAAAAACTAAAATAACCACAAAACCTAAAATATGACGAAAATACCCGTAGAAAAGAAAATGATCGTAATAGCCCCTATACGTAGAGAATATCTATAAATACCCTTAGAAAAATAATAAAGACCGAGATTCCCTTAGTTAGGGGAGTCCATGGGTTGAGTTGAGAAGTTTTTTCAACCCAACCCACCATGGTGGGTTAAAAAAATCCAAACCAACCCAACCCAATCCATCATAATGGTTCAACCCAACCCAACTAAACCCACATGGATTGCGTTGGGTCGGTTGGACCCATGGGCTGGACAATTTTTTTTTCATCATTATTAAATTGGGCATTAGAACAACACCACTACAAATAAGAGCAATTTATAATCAAATAATCATGGCCGAAATAACCTCGAAAACCTTAGAAAGGACCAAAATTTCATCAAAACCTAAAAAATGACCAAACACCCCCCCCCCCCAAATTCCCTCTAAAATTAAAAAAAAAAAAAAAAATACCAGTACAACCTATAAACTGATCAAAGTACCATTGAACCAAAAAAATAACTGTAATGCCCCTAAAAGCTAAGAATGACCAAAATACTCTTGAAAAGCTAAAAAATGACCTAAATACCATTAGAAGAAAAAAAAATGACTACATGGCCTTTAAAGTTAAAAAATGACCAAAATGACCATAAAACCAAAAAAAAAAAAAAGGTTGAAATAACCACGAAACCAAAAAAATGGCCAAAATAGCCTTGTAACAAAAAAAATGACCGTAATGCCCCTAATACCTAGAGAATATCTAAAAATACCCTTAGAAACTTAAAAAATGCCAAAATTCCCTTAATACCTAAAAAATGACCGAAATGACCTCAAAAACCTTATAAAGGACCGAAATTCCCTCAAAACCTAAAAAAATATTCAAAATTCCCCCAAATCCCTCTAAAATGATCAAAATACCCTTAGAACTTTTAAAATAATCAAAATACCCTTAGATACAAAAAAATTACCTAAATAACCATGAAACCAGCTAAAAAATGACTAAAATGACCTTGTAACTTAAAAGGTGATAATAATGCCCTTAGAACCTAAAAAATGACTATAATGCACCTTAAACCTAAAAAGTTACCGAAATGACACTCAAACCTTAAAAATTTTTGAAATACTCTTGAAACCTATAAAATGACCGGCAAAAATACACCTGAAACCCTTAACAATTACCGAAATACCCTTAGAACCTAAAAAATGATCAAAACACCTTTAGAACCTAAAAAATGACCGAATGACCCTAACAACGTAAAAAAGGTCCAAAATTGCCCTAAAACATAAAAAAAAATGATCAATATAACCAAAAAACCTAAAACAACGACCAAAAATACCCCATAACACTTGAAAATGACCAAAATACCTTTAAAACCCTTTAAATTACTAGAAGACCCTTAGAACCTAGAAAATAACTTAATGATATTGAAATATACTTAGAACCTTAAAAATGACCGTACTTTTGTCACATACCCATTATTTTGTGTTGGCCCCATGTGGCATTATAACATGTATTTAAACAAGATTTTAACATTTCATGCATTGTTCATCATATGCGTATAGTGTGTGCGCACTAGGTGTTTGATAAAATGCCTCTATAGTATTTTTTTTCATTCTTTTGGACTCCAATGAGTACCAAATTTTGGGGTTTACCATGTTTACTCATGTTTAACATGTTTTGATCATTGCTTGTGTGTTTCACACACTTTGCCCCATAAGTGCTTATTCATGCATTGATTATGCATTGCACATGCATGCTTGATGCACACACCCTACCATTTGACATGTTTTGATCATTGCTTGTGTGTTTCACACACTTTGCCCCATAAGTGCTTGTTCATGCATTGATTATGCATTGCACATGCACGCTTGATGCACACACCCTACCATTTGACATGTTTTGCATTCATTCATACTAGTTTAGTCTTTCTAGACCTAATAGCACATACAACATGTTCATGTGTCTTTCTTATGCTCGTTTAATCATATTTTAGAGCATTTCCTTATGTTTTGCTTGGTTTTTGAACTAACTTGTATCTAATCAAGTTTGTTACCATTTTTGCGTATGGTTTGTGTGTTTGTTCATTTTTGTAGATGTCTCCTCACAATAAGACCACTGCCAAGAAACCTCTTAAGTGTCAACGATATGAAGAAGATCGCTTCCGAGATAGAGATGCATTTGAGGCATTCTTGGAGTATTATAAGGATGCAATTATTATTGTGGAGAGGGTGGTGGATCTTCGATCTCTTGAGAACACTTTCATTCCTGATGTATTCAGAGATTGCACTTGGGCTCCACTCATCTTAAGCTCCTAGTTCGGGAGTTCTTCTCGAATGACAGAATCACCCTAAAACTTAAAAAAAATTACCAAAATTATTATAAACCCCAAAAAATGACCCAAATAACGAAGAAATCTACAAAATTACCAAAATACCCATAGAACCTTGAAAATGATTGAACCCTAAAACCTAAAAATTGACCAAAATACCCTTAGAACAAAAAAAAAATGAAACCTAAAAATGATTAAAATGACCTTGAAACCTAAAAAATGACTGAAATACTCTTAGTACCTAAAAAATTATCTTAATGCGCCGGAAACCTAAAAAATTACCGAAATACCCTCAAAACTTCTAAAATGACCAAAATACTCCCTCAAACCCTCTAAAATTACCGGAATACCCTTAGAACTTAAAAAATGATTAAAATACCCTTGAAACCTAAAAAATGACTGAAATGGCTATGAAACCTAAAAAATGATCGAAATACCCCTAAAACCTAAAAAATGACCAAAATACCCTTAGAACAAAAAATGTTTACAGAAAATGCTATAGATTTGACAAAGTTTTTTGGGAACTAATATATGAAACCAATACAATTTTCTATTGATAACCCTTGCATCATTTCATAGTGTTGAGATTGACCATAACATTTAATCTGAAGCTCCATTGAGTGCATGAAAGCATGATTTGGCATCCTCTTTCACTATGATGTTCTTGAATTCCCTTATCTTGGCTAACTATGCTGCCCATAAGATGGCCACTACTTCTGTCATTAAAGGATCACTGGAATTAAACTTTTTTGTCCAAGCTTTAAGATAGACTGCATTTTATCTCGAGCTACTTCTCTCTCTCTCTCTCTCTCTCTCTCTCTCTCTCTCTCTCAGTGAGTCTTGGAATCTCTCTCACCCTCTGCATTTGAGATATTTTAAAATATTTTGAAATTTTCAATTTCATATTTTAATAAAAAGATATTGGATTGTATAAAGAGTCTCAACCTCTCTCACTATCTTTACCTCTCTAAGTAACTCTTTTAAATGGATGGCTCAAATTGTCATTGTTCGTCAATTTTAGTGAAACACTTGATAATAATGTCCTATGAGTTCCAAAATATCATTGTTGTTGTCTTAAAGCTAGAGAAATGCTTTAGATTATTTTTTTATTTGATAATGAAATTAAAGGGCAAATGGGTCAGAGAATATTTTATCATTGTATTCCAAAAGATATCCTTAAGCAAACATGAGAAATCAAATCAAAAGAATATAGAGGATGATTCAATATGATTCATGAAAAAATAATAAATGAACAAAAATTCATTGTGGTTGATACCACTGACAGAGAAGGTTATTGCACCTACACTTTTATCTTAGTACAAACTACAAATGTCAAAACTCAAAATTGAAGGTTGTGTATTATCTAGATGATGTATACAGTGCTCTTGTTTGCTAATAGATAAAGACTCACATTCACACTTATACAAAGCATTGTCATTTGAGAGGCTGAAAATAAAAAATCCAATAGCTCTATTTTTTAGTGCTTTAAATAATTTAAAATGTTGTTGTTTATTATCCTTTGAAAGCACTTTGCTGCCAACTTGTATCGAAAAAGTTCCAACAAGTCCTCCTACAAAATAATGAGACGTGTAATTAAAAATTATTCAACAACAATGGAACCAAATCTTAATATAATTCTCTCTTCTAAAATAGAAAAAAGAAACAAACATAAATTTATTAGGCATACCTGTATAAGTGCACCAATATTAAAAAAAGAATTCTGCAAGGAAGGAGCCACATGAACCTGCTTCTTAATGGATATCAAAAGTTGTCATGCACAAATATTCCATAAGATGGATATCAAAAGTTGAGACATTATAAGAGCTTTGTATAGAAAGTGGTTTTGCACATACATAACATGAATTTCCTTTCATCTTTGATGTAGTCTTGAATTCATAGGGTTGCTTAACTTACCATAAAGGCATAAACTTATAATCCAGATTTTGTTTGACATCTATAAAAAAAAACATATAAATTCATTAAATTGGAATTTTCTATGTGCTAAGTTGAATGCTTGATGGTAACAAAAAAAAAAAAAAAAAAAACAAATAGATAGCAGTCAAGGAAAAAGCATATAGTTATAAAGAAGACAAAACTACATTATCGATCCCTGAACTCAATTATTGAAACCAAGTTCCTTGTTTTATTATAATTTCTTATTTTTGATATATGTTATTTCTAGGAAATCTGGAGTGCCCTAGAAGAAAATATTGTTGCATAGGGAAATAATTTGGCAAGGAAGAACTAAACACCAATGCTTTCTCATAACAATATTATCCTGAAGAGATTTTTCAGAACCAAGAAAAAGATGCACTGTTTAGTACAGATAGAAGGTGACATTTCCTTATTCCTTCGGAATCTGAAATTGGTCTCCACTAATTACTAGAGCATTAGAGAAAAGCTTCATTTTTTTCTTTTTTCCCACAGAGGTACTTTCCATTTATCAGACTTCTTAATATTATATAGTTGAAAATTTTCATTTTTTGCACTCACTAGATCTAGAAATCAAAGTTCGTATGATACAAATGTTTGAGAATATATATGTTAGTCCATATGAATTTTGAAAAATATATTAAGAAATTAAGGTGAAAACTATTGTAAAGTTTTATGTGGTGTGGTTTTAGTGTTCCTTGAGTCCTTGTTTTGCTGTTTTAGATGCCTATGTAGTCCCTTTATCCTCTGTTTCTTTTCTAGAAATATGAAGGAAATATTAAGACATATTTCAATGAAATGATTTTTTAGCAAGATCTCTAGCAGTACATCTAATAGCTGGTTCTAGATTTCAGTAGTTCTGAGTTTGGACAAAAACAACTCTTTTGATCTATGTTAAACAAATTGCCTTTGTTAGTATTTAGTCTCTAAACCAAAATGTAGGATAACATTTCACTTAAAAGGACAAAGATGTTGTCGGAATCCCAATTTATTTAGGTTATCATTTATAAGTCCAAAGTTATTGCTAATTCATATAAAAATGATAGAAAGACAATTGTCTCATATCCTTGTATATTTTGTTTCTTGTGGATTTCAGGATTGAAAGACACGAGTTTTGGCATATTGACAATTAAAAATTTTGGTCTCAAGTTGTAGTTTTTAAATTACTCCAACATCCATAAAAGTAATAGAAAAAGATGCTACTAAATGGCAAGCTGCAATGGGCTAACAGAAGATTAAGTTTTAATTCTTTCCCTAGCAATGTGGTTTATTTTGTGGGTGATTTAGATCCCTATGCATCAGCCTAAACCTTCTGAATTATGCCCTTTTGGAAGTAACTATACCACATCTTTATCTGTATTCTTCTTCTTTTTTTATTCAATGGAAGAGGGAGGATGGTTTCACCATCCATCCCACCTCCATTATTCAAGGATGAGAATTTGACATTGTTTTCCTATCTTTTGACTTATAATTTGTCCCCATTTTTGAAATTTGTATAGTTTCCACTTTCCGCTGTGTTTTTCCCACTCTAAATCATTTATTTATGTCAATACTTGTATTATAAATCAACAATTTCTTAACAAATCTAAACCAATGTAGTTCTGATCCTTACCAGTAGATACAAACCCACAAAAAATCAGAAACAAATCAAACAAAACTCACAGAAAAATCAGAAACAAATCAAACCAAACCCCAAAAAATCATAAAATAATCAAACAAAATCAACAGAAAAATCATAAACAAATCAAAAGAAACCCTCAGAGGCACAAATAAACCTAGACAATCCTATCAATATTTTGTGATTTAGATTTACAATTGATGGAAGAGACAAAATCGATGGCATGCAAACAGATCACTCGGGTTTTTCCCTAACTTCAACAAATATAGAGGAAAAGGGGTAAGAATCCAAATCCCTAAATGAATGCTACAAAAATTTAGAGACTCTAGATTGTAAAGACACAGGATGCCAAAAAATAGATTCAGTGATTTACCTAAGAACATCAACAATGAAAGTTGGAGAGAAGAGACGTCAAGATGCGAGAGAAGAACCTGCTTCAAATCAGATCAGATGAGATGCGAGAGAAGAAGAAGCAGAACCAAAACCAGAACCGCATTTTTTTTTTCGGTTTTATATGTTAACCTGACTGGCCGGTAACTGATATCCTATTAAAATTACATAAATGGCTAAGATTAAAACAAGTAAATCTAATGGCTAAAACTTATATGGGTACCGTACCCCCTAAAAAAAAGAGGGGGTACATGAGAATGACCCACTACTTAATAGTATGTTTCACTTAGCAAAACTACAAGAGAGAGTATAGTTTGTTTCCCGTTTTCTTAGCTATATAGTACCAAAACATACAGACATAGCTAGCCTCCATTTTTATTTATTTATTTTTTTTTTATAACTGAAATTAGTAAAATAACTAATGAAATCAAATAAAAAGAAATGAAACTATATATTTTTTAATCTCAATGTTTAGGCATTTTATAGTCAAGAAAATATAATCCTTAATAAGATTGATTTTAAAAACTTATTTTATTTAAAAAAAAAATTAATTCAGAAGACAAAGTGTGAAGGGATGGGGGCACATTGACATACTAGTGGTCCGTGGACGAGAAACGACATTTCTTAAGGTGGTTGATGTCTTCAATTCAATAATATCACTTAATTTAATATATTTATTAACATTTTTTTAAGAGGGGACCATAGGTGTGGTTAGTTGGTCATTTCCATTTATAAGTCATCTTGGATTAACATAAGTCTTTTAAATTATAAATAAAAATAAAATAAAAAGAGGGATTACCATAAGTCTTGAGCGGGGTTAGGTGTAATTTTTGGAAGTCTAAAATTTAAATTTTGAAGGCATATTCTATGTTTTTTTTTTATAATTGCTATTTAAAACATTTATACTATAGGGAAAAACAAATTAGGGCCAAGAACATGGCCCCCTTTGGTCTAAATATGGCTGCGCCCTTGAACGTATACAAAGACAACATATGATCATGGAGTGAATGCCCTTAAAAGGTAAAAACACTCTGGAGCTAAGCCATAATCAATAAATCCGTTATAGAAAATTGTTGTGGTATAAATTTTACTCACAAGAGTTCTATACAGTAGATAGACACCATACCCGAGCCCTCCAAAATCCTACTAGCATCTACAGACTCTTGTCCTCTGCCTTCTATGTCATCTATTTTTCAAGTAGATAAGCTACTTGCAAATTGATCTCTGGATCACTTCAAGATTCCTTGACAATTTGAATGGTCTATGTGGTATTAATTATACCTCCAAATCTCCAATACACTAATGGTGATAAGGTATATGAATCAGTAAAAGCCTCTCAAAGGTTATCAATCGAAGAGGTTGAAGACTTTAGAATTCTCAAACCTAATGACTAATTTTACCTTGTAAAAGTGTGGTTGTCTTCCTCTATATGAATTGGGGTTTAGATTTTGCTTATAAAGGTGCAAGGATTAGGTTTGAGGTGGTTACATAATCATCTAGGGAAAGTTGGATTATGTCTTTCCTTTAAGGGTTCACTTGAGCAAGTATATATGTACGGCATATGATCCCAGGCCCATTGGGCCTTGGCCCGAACATTCTTAAAAGACAAAGACTGGGCCCAAACCTCATAGTAAGTCCATTTCATTCTGGATGCATGGTGGACAAGCCCATACTAGTCAATTATGACTTGATCGAGGATGTGTCTGCTTGGAACAACCAATGTTAACCAAAACTAAAAATCTTAACAAAATTCGATATCATCTAACATTATTTAGTATTGCCCATATTTGTAATTCAGTAGAGATGAAGCCATTCACAGACCAATTGGGACCATAGCCACCACCCAACTTTCAAAAATAAGTTTAAAATTATTAAGATTTTAAAATTTGGAGGATATTGATTTTCTCACACATGTTATTGTGCTTCATTTGTACAAATGACATATTTCACAATTTAAATGTGAATATCAATAAAAAAAAAATGAATATTACACGTGAAACTATAAATATTATTTGCATGAAGCGTACATCAAACAATTGTAAGAGAATAAGCAAGTGAAAAGTGCAAACCAGTACAATTTCAAACACTACTGATGCCATATCCATTTATTTATTATTTTATTCCGTCTTTGACTCATATAGAGTATAGAGCCTATAGACTATAGCACCGGAAAATCTAAGGCCTTGTTTGGAGGGTGAAAATACTGTCATCTATCACCCATCACTTAAATATCATTACTCATCTCCTTATATCTTATTTCTTATCACTTGAAAATTCCTAAGTTACACGGAGCTATGTTTGGCACTACAAACTCGGTTTTAGAGTTCATTGCCAAAACTTATAACACTCACCTTTACGTAGGATCCACGCACTAAGCATTGTGTTTGCCCACAGTTAGGCTAACCGCGTGACCCTTCAGCCTAGACCCATTTTACCTCTTATTTCCTTCAACCCACAAAATCTCCCAAAACCTATACCGAACCCAGATCATCTCCTCCATCATCACCCAGTGGCGCCGATCACCTTAACTTCTTCCTCCATCCTCGTCCTTGAATCCGAACCCACCAAGTAGTTCTAGACCTCCTTCTACATCCTTATCCTTGAACTGAACCCAGAAAACAACCTTTTGGTGCTCTGCTCCTCGATTAGATTGGTGGTGGTTGACGAGAAGAAGCCGAATCGGACGGCATTAGCTCGCTGCATCGACTGGTGGAGCATTATTAGCACATGCTGCCTATCGTGAAAAGCTTCGTTCCCTGCAATTTCCAATCATTGTCACCATCCCCTCCGACCCCGAGGCTTTTGGCTCATCTGAAAATTATCACATTTTAACCTATGAATGTTTCTTCTTCTTTTTTAAAAAAATAGGAAAAAAACCTAGATTTTTTTTTTTTGGGTATATCATGGTTTTCAATAAAGATCACATTTTTGTTGTTCTTTATGTTGCTCTGTTGTTTACAAAAAATGAGAAATGGATAAAGTTATGAATTGGTTTTTTTTTTTTTTCTTCAGATGTGGTGTTGGTTCCAAATTTGAAGTATTTGGTTGGGATTTTATGTGGGATGGGACTATTGGGTAGAGACTGAAATTAGAAATGTGGGTGTTGTTGCTGTTGAAATAAATGGGTGAGAATATGACAAAGATGAATGCTGATTACTGAGTTGAAATTTGGCTGTTTCATTTCACTTGGCTGAGCAATATATTCTTTAATTTGAGAATATAACAGAAAGGATTTGGCTATTGCCTAAACATCGGCAGCTGTCGAGCAATTTGCCAGTTTACTGATTTTTCAAGAATACATAGTTGATCGGTTTTCAAGTGCCATGAAAAACCTTATCGAAAATAGTACTTCGAACGGCTTGCCAGAGTCGCTCAGCCGGAGAAGACCAAAGTTTGAGGTGGGTTTTGGAACGGAGAGCTTGGCTGAAGAAGACCGAGTGTGAGGTGGGTAAAGGAATGGGTAAAGGAATTGAGAAAAGGAACGCTAAGGAAGAGCATTTGTAGCAGTGTAGCTAAATAGCTATATTACTATTTTAATTACATTAAAACACAAAAAAAACAGCTACAGCAATAGAGCAATAGCTAAAAAATTTTAGTTTCTTGCTACAGTGCACATTTATTTATAAACGTGCACGGTAGCTCAAAGCTAAAAAAAAAAAATTTTATTCTACCTCTTATTAAAATATTATTTGTTCTTTTTTTTTCTTTTTCTTTTTTTTTTCTCAGAGCTCCCATAACTCTCAACTCTCTCTCTCTCTCAACTTTTAGATCTCTCATGCCGCCGCCCCCCGACCCACGCCAGTGACACACGCCGCCACAAACCCAGCTCCGACCACGGCAACCACCACCACCACATCTTCTCCCATCTCTCTTTCCTCTCTTCTGTCTCTATCTCTTCAACAACCACCACGTGAGAAAGAGGAGCTCAACCACCCACCACCTCACACCACACACCACACACCCCAACCATCAACCCACTACCACCATTCACCAAACCCATTTCAAAAATAGAAAGAAAGAAAGAAAAAAAAAAACCCACCGATGAACAAACCCACCACCACCACCACCACCACCACTGATCTACGCGGACCTAGACCCACCACCTCACCACCACCCATCACCTCACCACCACACATCCCAACCATCAACCCACTACCACCAATCACCAAACCCATCTAAAAAATAGAAAGAAAAAAAAAAAAAAAAACCCACCGATGAACAAACCCACTCCCACCACCACCACCGATCTACACGGACCTAGACCCACCACCTCACCACCACCTCACCATCACACACCCCAACCATTAACCCACTACCGCCAATCACCAAACCCATCTCAAAAAGAAAAAGAAAAAGAGAGCTGATCTACAGACCCACCATGCTCAGCCACCGCCGATCTACATGGAGCAAGGTCACCTCCATGGACCCATCATGCTCAGCCACCGCCAATCTACACAGGGCAAGGTTTGAGAGCTGATCTGAGAGAGGGAGAAAGAGAGCTGATCTGAGAAAGGGAGAAAGAGAGAGAGAGTTGAGACCGGCTGAAGAGAGAGAGAGAGAGAGAAGATAGAAAATGAGAAAAGAAAATAGTTTTTTTTTTATTATTTTATTTGGGAAGAGAGAGAATAAAATATTAATTTTTTATTATAGTGAATATATTATTTTATTATGATGTTTATTTTATTTTATTGTGTTAAAAGCTAAAATAGATCCACTGCTGCATCATGTTTTGTAAAGTGAGTAGGTATAATAGATAAACTAACTTTTTGTGGTGCTAAATAACTAAAATTTTAGATCTACTGTTGTAAATGCTCTAAATGGTCTCAACTCAAAATAATGCTTTGGTGTGATGAGACAACACTCTGGCCATGGGGCCCAACATATGAGGAAAATTACCATCGCGCCATTGTAACGCTGTTTTTATAACTTAAAAATAACAATTTTTTTGTTTCTGAATTTGCTAACTCATAACTCAAAAATGTGAAATATGAGGGATGGAAATAGAAAATGGAAACAAATTCAAATAAGGGCGGCATGCGTGAGACCCACATATTTTGAGTGATGAGTAATGAAAATAGAGTAATGAGTTATTGAAAACACTAAATCCAAACAACCCCTAAAGAACAAACCGCAACATTTCAGAGCAGAAAACTTGCATGCATCTGAATAGGGAAATCTTCCGTCCCAAATTGAATACAGAAGATTCCCTCAAGTTCACTGTTAAGAATACTTTCGGTGATAAAAAAATCTAATGACTTTGATTCCCTTCACACCAGGCTAGTATCACTGTATCAGAGACAGGAAGTCATGGTCATAGGTATCGAACAGCAATTCTAGTTAATAAAAATAAGCTAAGCTAAACTAACAGTCTCTCAAATTTTCAGAGGTTGCTTTCAAAGACCATGTTCTTGCTTTATAAAAATTGTTCTAACTTTCAAGTCTCATATAATATAACATGCAAGTTGTCTATGACTATTATTCGACTATTCCCCACCCTCCTCCACTTTGGCCGACCCGAAAAAAGTAGGAAAAAATCTTCAACGAATTTGAATAAGCAATATATATGGGAGAGTCTGTGAAACCTTAAACCTAAAACAACAATTCTGTACAAATTTAATAGCAAATATAATTTTCCCATTAAAAAAAAAAAAACAGCAAATATATATTTAGCCAGTTGTACGGACAACTACAATCGTTTAATTCCCACATATTATTCTATATAATTTAATTAGTACGGATGAATAATCCAATTTCACATGACTCCCCTCATGCAAATTGCATTTAGTCATTGTTCACTACTTTATAGTAAGAAATCAATAAAATAAAATAAAAATTCTCAAACCGTACACCCCTATGTCATGTTTGATATTACAGCCCATTTTGATATTGCGAACAACAACAAAATAAGTAAATATAATAAAAGAGAAAAAGAAGAAGATAAGTTTACAACACAAGAAAGTTAGGTTATACATTCAAATTGACGAACATCATGAACAAAATAAAATTATATATATATATATGTTAGCTTATTAATTTATGCATAGTCGGCATAGGTGATATGACATGAAGCAAATGCACACAAGTAAAATTTTCACCTAATATCTTCTTGAGCCCATTTTGCCACGAGAGGAGAAGCTTGGAGCTGTGTTAAAAGTGGGCTTACTGTTGTGTTGTTCATCGTCCTTATTATTTGCCATTGTAGGTGCTTGATCTGAAACCTTCCATGCCTTCACGGACTTGTCCAAACTGCCACTATAAACAATCCACCGTTGCTCGGTGGACGTGGATTCAGGATCCTTTTCCACAGCCAAACACTTAACAGGACCGGTGTGCCCCGTTAACACTGACAAGCATGTGTGCTCTGCTTCCTCCGATCTCTTCCACACGCATATCCCCATGTCAGCAGAGCCACTGAACACTAAATTCCCAGCTGTGGCTAAGCATAACACCGCCAATTTATGGCCTTTCAAATCGCCACCGTGCGAGAGAGACTTCTCAGTGTCCCAGAAATTAACAATCCCATCTGATGAGCCAGAGTAAAGAAATGTGACCTCAGGGAAGTTCACTGCCAATGCTGTCACCGCACACTCTTGCTTCAACAACGTTTGTGAAAAGAAATGCTTTGTTCCTTTCCCTTGTAACTCTCTACGCCAAACCTTCACGGTACCATCAGCTGAGCCTGTGAATACTAAGCCATCGAGGCTCACAACCAAGGAGTTAACAGCATCATCGTGAGCATTGATTGATTCTAAACACTTAAAGTCTGAGACTCGCCACACTTTAAAAGTTTTGTCCCATGAAGCTGAGTAAAGAAAGGCTCCATCATCGCTCAAGCCAAGGCACGAGATGGCATCGTAGTGTTTGCTCCATAGCACTTTACGACTACGTCTCTCGTCCGCGAAATTCTTCGGATTCATTGAGCCTTTGAGATAATCCTTCAGAGTTGGTATAGTATCTATGCGTTTGTGAATGCCTCCATTCTTTGTAGACACTTTCCAAACTCGGATCTTCCCATCATTATGACCCGTAAACACCTTATCCCCACCAACCACAATCGCTTTAACCAACCCACAATTCGCTTTGAATGCCGAGAACTCTTGCCGATCCTTCCAAACCCGAATGTTCTTGCTATCTGACCCCGTGTACAACAACTCGCCAGCCACGGCCAGCGAGTATATATGACCTTCCTCACGAATCAGCGAGCCGATCAATGCGTTTGGTGAGGCATTACTTTCATCAGCAGAGTGAGAATGATGACGAGGAGGTGAAGGAGGAGTAGCACGAGGAGGAGGAGGAGGAGATGAAGAATTCATGTGACGTGACCAAGGAGACCTAGAGAAAGGAGAATTAGTATTGGACAAATCGTAGGGACCAGCAGTGTCCAACACCATTAGAGGGTCGGTGTCAACATCGAAGCGAGGTGGACTCTGTGGCCCTGCAGAAGCATCGCTGTGTCGACGACGATGAATAATAAGCTTATCTTCTTCGACCTCGAGATCTCTTTCCGAGTTCTTTAGCCTGTCGAATTTCTGTCCACGTTTGTTGCTATTATCTTCTGTGAATATGCGGCGTCCTTTTGATGTGCTTCTCATTTTACTCATCATCTTGTAAAGTATATATATTTATGTGTGTAACACAATCAGAAACAAAACACGAAAAAGTGAAAAAGATGGGTTTGCTTTGCTTTGTACAATATTAGTATTACGCTACAAGGAATAAAGAGGTAACCCAAGAATTAAGAAAGCCGAAGAGAGCAGCTTGAAGAACTAGAACATTTACCATCATCAAGAGGGAAAATTAAAAAAGAAACGAAGGTGGAAAATCGTTTTCGTTAAGAAATGGTAAATGCTGAGGACCCCACGGTTTTGGGAAAACTCTCGCAACAAACACTTTTGTTACGGGTTTTCCCGGGAAACTTCAGTTGGGCGGTTTGGGGGGTCCTAAGATTGAGGTTGTTTTTTTCATTTGTTTATCTTTCTATGGTCGTTTTCTCAGTTACAACTTGACGGTTCTTCTGGAAAATTTGGATAATCACAGCACGCCACGTCGACGTCCTAGTGGGCCATTTGAAAAGCAAAAGACCATGAAATGACGAGCTATTCTTTAAAAAGCTTGAGCCTCGGACCAATGGTGTAGGTGAGATGGAGGCAGCGGAGTTACGCGGTTACAGACCAGGGCATTGGAACAGTACGTGACTATAACTAATAGCTTTTCTTTATTTAACAGGAAAATTTAGGCCTTTGACCTGGTCTTAATAGTAATGTTAACCAAACAAATGTGGCAAAGAGCATTTTTAGGGGCCAATTGGTTAAATATCAAGGTCTTTTTTTAAATTAATTAATTATAAAAAAAGTTTTATTTCAATGCATCCTTCACTTAATTTCTCAATCAAAACAAATGATCATAGTGCGAAGGCTATGTTTTGTTTTGTGTTGGATTTAGATTTAAATTTTATAATTTGAATAAATTTTTTATTTTAACCTCAAATACTTTCTTAGTAACCAAATGATAAGATTAGATAAGATTATAAGATGGACTTTTTTTTCTTAATAAGTAATACTACGATCACAAAGTATTTTACAATAGTTTTACAAACTATTTATGTGGCAAATTCATATTAGTTCTAATTTGAGCCCACTACTAACATTAAATTTTAATTACTAATAACTATTTAAAAAATGCTGAAGTTACATCAACAATTTATAATAATTATTGTAAAATAGTTTGTATTTGTAACATTACTCTTTTTTAATCTATACTATTTATAAGAGGATTCTCCTCTTTGGATTGGACTTTTATGTGATTTAGAAATATTCCTAAACCTTACATTTAATAGAGAAAAAAACTTAAGGAAATTCCAGTAAAAATATATCTCCAACTCTACTTAAAATACCTACAAAATAGGATACTCTCTTACTAATCAATGTCTTCAAAACAAACTTATCCAAATTTTTAAAAAAGGAAAATTATGACACTAGATAAAAAAAAAATAAAAAATAAAAAAGCCTAATCGCACGCACAAAATGCGTGTGATGAGGCTAGTATGTGCAATATGATTTTAGCATTCACTTCATAATAACTTTTCTTTACTATTATACCAAGACATATTGTAGGTTGTTTGAAAAAGAAAAATAGCTATATAAGAAGGAATGAAATCAAAATAAAATAAGAATATTCTTTCATTTCTTTTTTTTATTATATATAATATGGAAATTCTACTCTAGTCTAATCTAAGTGTATATGTGTGTGAAGCTTCCTCCTGAAGACTTCAACCTCGACCCTTACTCCCCACACTCCATAAAGCACTTATACTTGTGGAGTGACCACTGCACCAAGGGTGCACAGTGGTCTTTCATTCCTTTTTTAATCTCTCTAAAATTATGAGAAATCAAAGAGCATTGAATGTGTTTTAATAAGTTTTTATTAAACTATTTATAATAGCTCTTTTCCCCTTAAATGTCTATTCCTCTATTTTTATTCAAAAAATTGTATAGAAGTAATGTTGTTATAAAAGGATTTTTTTTTTGCCATTCATTTTTATTTAACTCCCAAATTAAGATACCAAAAGTTTTGTAATTGAATTGACACCTTCCCATGCACAAGGTGTTTTAATGTGTTAAGGTACAATTGTTACAACGTAACTTAGTTGGACTAAACAAAACTTACCACCTCAATTTAAAAACTAACTCAACTCCATTTCATCACCTAACCACTAACATAACCCAAAAAATATGTGTGTAACTTCCAACCAAATCTTTGCATCGTGATCTACATCTGCGAATAACTTGATGCATGTAGATTGAAAATTTCAAAGAAATTGTCAAAAGCTTCTAGTCTATCTCATAATTTTGTGTGAAAGAAAGGATGCACCAATTTTTTTTTTTTTTTTTTAAATTATTTATTGTCTGAGATAAAAATCTACTATGATCTAATCTAAGTATATATGTGTATGAAGTTTCTTTCTGATATTTGAATCCTGGCCCTTACCCCCCTCTCCCCACAACAACTTATACTTGTGAATAGAGACCATCACGTCAAGTATGCGCGGTAATAATTTTAGGTGATTTGGTTAGCAAAACAAGTCTCTATTTGCTTTTTCGGAAAGAATTGATCCCTTAATTTAAGGGATCACGTTGATTAGCAATAAATCATGACAGGGTAAATTTTTTCATGGGTGGAGATAAATAGGTCAAGAATCAAGGTAATCCAACGAATTTTCAGATTAGCTTTTACTTGAATTTATGGCTTGCATGTGGGCTTGCTCAAGGACTTATGGGTTTTGCAAGTGCTCAAAACCCACTTTGTAGAACCTCTTCCATCCAATAAGTAAGCTCAAAATAAGCTCTCACTTGCCCTCCAAATTACACTCATTCTTAATCCCCCATAATTTTATATAGGCTTGGGACATGCGAACTATGAAAGGGTAACTGAAATAAAGGACCTAATAATAATTGGGCTTGCCTTGTGTTCGACTTTGAATAAAAGTACCTTGATAGCATTATAATCGCAAATGTGTGAGAATCAAAGATTTTGTATATAAAAAAGTAGCGTCGTTAATGAAGTGAGGAATTTCAAGAGGTAAGACGTGCAACATGTATGGAAGAAACGCAATAAGGTTGCTTGCAGCTTCGCACAACATGCCTAGCATACCTTTTTTTTTTTGGAGGGGGGAAGGTAAGACGGAGGTTCTTTGGTTAGAGTATATACCACATTTGTTATCAACACATATCCAAGTTGATGTGTTGCAAATTAAAAAATAAAAATGTCTGTATTTCTTAATTTAAAAAAAAAAAAACAACAGCACCTTGAAATTTCTTGAAAAGTGCTAACCACATTTGCGTTATAGCCTAATTAAAATGACTAATACACATTCTCAAAAAAAAAAAAAAAAAAAAAAGACTAATACACACACTAAAATTCATGACGTCATTGTCAAGACACATTGTGAGTCAACGTCTCCAAGCTCACATAGGTTTAACTATACCCTACAAGGACTAATCTAGTAATAATTGAGGTTCCTCATATGTGTGTGTGTGTGTGTGTAGTCATTACAAAAAACGAGAGCTATAGCCGCGTTTAAAAAACGCAGCTATAGACCCTAAAAATGCAGCTATAGGATGTAGCCACGTTTTCTATAGCGGCGTTTCCAAACGCGGCCTATCTAGCCCAACAATAACCCCCTACGGGACCTATATCTGCATTTTTTTACCCCCAATAGCTGCGTTTTTCCACAACCTATAAGCTGAGACCTATAGCTGCGTTTTGTAAAAAACGCAGCTATAGACCCGTTTTGGGTTGCGTTTAAAACGTGGTTATAGGTATAGTTTTGGTTGCGTTTTAAAAACGCAACTAAAGCCTTCTACAGCTATGTTTGTGAAACGCAGCTATAGGTTTTTTTAAAACAAAAAAAAAAGATTCTAGGCTTTTTTTTTCCCCCAAAAAAATTCAAAATTAAATACAAACCCAAAAAATTCAAAATAAAATACAAACCCAGAAAATTCAAAATCAAACGCAGCTATAGCTAACCTGTAGCTGCGTTTTAAAATGCAGCTGTAGCGAACATATAGCCGTGTTTTTTAAAAACGCAGCTATAGATCTCCATTTTAAAAAAAAATATTCGGCATGACCTATAGCCACGTTTCAAAAATGCAGCTATAGGTTAGCTATAGGTCCCCCTTTTGTGTGTTACTAATAGCCACGTTTTTAAAAACGCGACTATAGGTCCTCCGTTAAAAAAATTATTCGACTAGACCTAGAGTTGCGTTTTTTAAACGCGGCTATAGGTCCTTTCAAAAAAACGTAGCTAAAGACACTTACAAACACGGCTATATGTTCTTCTTAGTCTCTTATGTTTGATGTAAGAAAGCTGTTGAATCTAATAATATCTCTTAGTTTGTTATATCTTATGTTGTGATCTATCCCATACTTTCATGTTATCTTGTATACGTTAGTAGCAATATATGTTATTAATCAGTTTCCATAATCTTCTTACACCCCCTGTGTCTACATCTTGTGTGTCTATTGCTCCTTCCTCTCTATCTCACTTGTAGTTGGTATCAGAGCCATATGATTTGTTTCTCACTCCTTTGATTAGTATACTTTGATTATTGTCCTAATTAGTATGTTCTGTGATTTACAATTGCCACAATACGTGGATCCTCTGTATTAGTCACATCAGAACACTGGATTTAATGATCAAGTAGAACACTAAGGAGTTTGTTCTTGAAATTCTTAAAGAACCTTGTTTCCTATTGTTACCTTATGGACGTTTAAGCTTGAGTCGGCGTCTTAGTCCTATTAGGCCTTTGGTAAACAGTTCTTTCTAAAAAAACTTATCATGGCAAGTGCATCCTCAGAAGTTACTGATACTATTAATCCTACCTTTGATTTTTCCCTTTGTAAATCTACTGCATATAGGTTAGACTACTTGTACGAAATTTCTCATATACTTGAAGATAGTAAGATCCTTATCACTGATTTCCCTATTGTAAATCCTTATACTGTGTTTGATAAACCTCAAACTTCTTTCAAAAAATCCATAAAAAAGCTTTTAGGCCCTTCTCATCCTTCTACTGTAAAAGAATATGTCCAAGCCTCCAAGTTTGACCAATTTAATATTCCAGCAAGTGAAACAGAAAATTTTATCACCCTTGCCCTTCTCAGAGAATTTGTAATTCCATGGCAAAAACAAGGGTACACACACCTTCATTTTGGTGCAGTAAGGCTAACATTAACTTTCCACGGAAGAAAGGGACTTCCTGTGGCTTCTAGAATTTCACTTCTTGATTCTTGATTCTTGGAATATCAAAATGCAGTCATAGGAACAGTTTAGACCACCTTAAATATGGGAACAGTTTTTGTCACACTTTTTCCTAACTTCAATACGTCTCTTAGAGATCCTCACTTTTGTGATACTCTCAAGGTACAAGTCCAGATTACAGGAGCCTCTCAGGTGCAAGACACATTTGTTGCTACACTTCATTACCAGCTTGCTTATAGACTCCAGAATCATGTTGTTGATATGGCAGTACCAGACATAGCCCAATCCAATGATGCTTTGTTGATTCAAGTTAATCCAGGAATGACACCCACGTGTACGTTTGTTCTGAGAAAACTTAACAGAGAACAGATGACCTCTATCTTTCCAGAATCATGGATTACAAAATATGAGATGCTTCATCAGGTGACTAAGCCAATTCAATCAAATGATCCTTTCTTTATCAGAAAAGCAAATGGCAAGGTTGAGACAAGATTCTTGACAGCTCCACCAGAGAAGAAAGATGTAACAGTCTTTCTGACACAAATTGCAATGCTTCAACCGGTGTCATATGTTTGTGAAGATGGTCTTACAGTCAAGGCATTTCGAGAAGATGGAAAGCCTTGCTATGAAGGCAAGTCACCTTTTGGTCACATATGGTGGGACGTTTGCAGTTGTGCTGATTGCCAAGAAGAAGAAGTTTTTGAAGAAGATTACTTAAAAAGAAAGAAAAAATCTTCTCAGCAGATGCTCAAAGAAAGATATGAAGCAGGAGATCCAGAAGTTGACCTCCTTGGAGAACCCTCTGAAAAATTTGATTATTATGTTCTTTACCTAAGAACCAGAAAAAAAAAATCCCTTCTCCTCCGTGTAAAACAAATCATGCTCAAAATCCTAAACCTCCGTTAATCCCATATTACCAAAAAGTCCTTCACCCAATCTTTTTTCCCTAGTCAAACCTAACCACAAAAATCTTTCCCTTGTTACATGTTTGATCATGCTTTAACTTCCTATTCCCAGAATTTTCCTCCACTTGAAAATTTTGATCATCCATAAACCAACACAAAACATGTTTGGAAATCAAAAATCCTGTTGGAACCAATCCAGATGGAACCAAGAGACAGGTTTCTATGACAGAGGCAACTTTAAACTGGCAAGCAGAAAATGCTATGGCACAAAACCAAGTCCTTTCAAAGATCCTTGATAATTAGCAAAAGATGGCTGAGGTAGTTACCCATATCTTTTCCTCCTCAAATTCTCTTATTGAAGATTTGAACAAAATAATCAAAATGATTGAACAGGAATTGGCAACAATAGCCTCCACAGTTAAAGACTTGTCTGTCTCTTTCCCCTTTATTGGATAAAAAGAAAAAGAAAGAAAACAGTTGTTACTACAACTCCAATCCATGGAAGGATCATAAAAAGAAGCCTCACAAATTCTGCCAATGCATGTTCATATGCCTTACCAACCTCGACAGTCACTATATAAGGACCTGTCTATACCTTTAACCTCTCCATTTTCACAAACCTCTCCTTACCAAAACCTCCAACTATTAGCCAAGACACATCCTGATCATAACCCTTTTAAACCTAGTGGAATTTTCCCTAGCATAACATATTCAACTCCACCTCAACTAGAACCTCAAGTAAGGCCACAGAATGAACCCCCTCTTAAAGAGAAGAACAAAGAACCATTATACCAACCCTCAGACCCAACTGTTGTTGCTTCTTCAAGACCCCCAGAAATGAACATGTTGGCTATGGATCTTGACCCTTCAAATCCAATTTCATCATTTCTCAAAACCCTTACCCTAGGAGATCCAAGAGAACCTTTTGCGCTTCTAGTAATCGATGATATAGACCTTGACTTGTCTGACCTTGGTCTAGAGGAAGTGTTCCTGACAGAACCAAAGGTGGAAGAAGATGTTCTTCGTCCTAAACAGCCTCCACCACCACCACCACCACCACCACCAATCTTTCATCCACCACCCTTTATCCCTAATAACTAAACACGGTTGACCTATTCACCAACCACAAACTCAAAATATCTATTCACCATTGATAATACCCCTCCTTCCAGATGATAGGATGAGATTTTTAATATGTATTCAAGGTGTATAGCTGAACTCCAGGTTCCAAATACTACTGTTGCCCAGATCATTGATAAATTTGTGGCAAGAGTCACAAGAAGATTAAGAGAATGGTGGATCAACTTAGGAGAATACAAGCAAAGATAGGCAACTCAATGCAATACACTAGAAGACTTTTTCATGATCATTCATAATGAATTTCTTGGCTCAGTGACCCATTATACCGAAGTGGCAAGAGAGGAATTTTTACTGATGAAGTGTTGCTCATTTGAACGAAAAGATTTAGAGAAACATTTTGACCGAATGTCAAGGAGGTATAACTCTTTTAATGGCATGGATGATGTTAATTCCAAGCACACCTTTCACAACTCTCTTTCAGAGCCATTGGGAGATGAAACTCTTCGTATGATGAATCTCCAAAAAATAACTCTGCAACAAGCTTCCTTGGGTGAGACCTATTAGCATGTGCTTATTGCCCTAGAAAAACTCTGCAATCAGAGGAAATTTCTTTCAAAATTTGGCAAGGTTCATAGCAAACTTAAAGACAATTGCAAAAAGAAGGATTTGCAAATAAAATGCTATGAGAAAAATTGTGCCTGTCCAACAAAACGAAGAGATCATTTCAAGAAATATTCTTGGAAGAAAAGACACTATGCAGGTCAAAAGAAAAAAACTTTCAGGAAGAAAAAATGGAAATTTCTTAAAAGAAAGTAGTTTAAAGGAAAAACTTTAAAAGTCTGTTTTGTATGCAGAAGACCAAGTCATTTTGCAAAGAATTGTCCAAGAAAGGAAAAAGCGAAAAAGCTTATTGAGCAAGCACAGATTCATGCAGATGACACTCCTTTCTCAAATGTTGAATCACTTTTTTCACTTGATGATGACTATTCCCCCAAGCTTTAGCTGTTATGGCCTATTCCACTTCGAAGAAGATTCAGAACCGGACAATGATGAAGACTTAGACCCAGAAATCCAAACCATCTATACATCCCAACCTATTATAGCCCCTCTAACCAACCCCACTCCTATAGCCCAAGTACATATCCTTCTTGACACTTACTCTAGACACATCCTAGTGATAGCCTTGTTTGATACAAGAGTTGCTGCAACAATCCTTCATCCCAAAATCTTACTTGCAGAATTTTGGCTGCCTCACAACCAAATGTTCAGAGCGGCAAATGGAGAAACATTCCTGATCACATTGAAAAGCAAGCCTATCCTCATCAGAATCTTTTCAACCCTTACCATCAAACACCAAGTCCTTGGATCCCCTCTTACAGGCAGAGACCTTCTCATAGGATTTGATCGCTTTTATCAAATTCCTAGCCTTAGATGGTCTTCGAAAGGACTTTTGCATAAGCAACACCTTCTCATCTGGACTCAAGTACCTCATCTATTCACTGTTGACCCCTTCGACCCTTTGAAAATCCAGATTATCAATGATTGTTGTGCAAATAGTCACTCCAAATTTCTTCTTAAATCCAAATCCTTTGTGGAAAAACCCAAACTTTTTCACACTTTTTCCTAACTTCAATATGTCTCTTAGAGATCCTCACCTTTGTGATGCTCTCAAGGTACAAGTCCAGATTATAGGAGTCTCTTAGGTGCAAGACACATTTGCTGCTACACTTCATTACCAGCTTTCTTATAGACTCCAAAATCATGCTTTTAATATGGCAGTACCAGACATAGCTCAATCCAATGATGCTTTGTTGACTCAAGTTGATCCAAGAATGACACCCATGTGTACGTTTGTTCCGAGACAACTTAACAGAGAACAGATGACCTCTATCTTTCCAGAATCATGGATTACAAAATATGAGATGCTTCATCAGGTGACTAAGCTAATTCAGTCAAATGATCATTTCTTTATCAGAAAAGCAAATGGCGAGGTTGAGACAAGATTCTTGACAGCTCCACTAGAGAAGAAACATATAACAGTCTTTCTGACACAAATTGCAATGCTTTAACCGGTGTCATATGTTTGTGAAGATGGTCTTACAGTCAAGGCATTTCGAGAAGATTTAAAGCCTTGTTACGAAGGCAAGTCACCTTCTGGTCATATATGGTGGGACGTTTGCAGTTGTGCTGATTGCCAAAAAGAAGAAGTTTTTGAAGAAGATTATGGAAACTAGTTAATAGCATATATTGCTACTAACATATACAAGATAACATGAAAGTATGGGATAGAACACAGTATAAGATACAATAAGCTAAGAGATATTATTAGATTCAACAACTTTCTTACATCAGACATAAGAGACTCAAAAGAACATTTTATAATGACTTACAAGGACTATAAGGGCTTTCTTCACTCTGCTCCTTACAGAGATACTATTTATAGGCAGTATGTTACAAAAATATCTTACATTCAAAATATAATAAGCTTCTACAAAGGATAGTAGGGGTTGGATCAATTTTGACAAATGTCAATCTCCGCAAGGGGGTCTGACTGCATGATTATCCATATCCAGCTTTGCTTTTGCCAAGGAGTAAAGAAGCCTGACTGCAAGAATGACACATTTGAAGACTTCTCTGAAACTCGAGGCTTAGAGATAATATACACTATTCATTTCAAAAGAAAGTAGGAGCCTAAGCCATGGATTTACAAGTGTCAACAAGGGTAGTTAAAGCTTTAACTTCTTTCGAACAGAGTTCTGTAAAGGTAATAATTGTGCCCGTCAGGATAAGGTTCACATGTTCCTAGACATTCTGTGAACTTCTTCTCTCTCTCTCTCTCTCTCTCTCTCTCTCTCTCTCTCTCTTTTTAAGTGTTAGAAATATTTAGTCCCATCCACCTCTTCCTTGGAACCATTCTTCATTAACGTCAACATCTGGATCATGGCTGTGGTAGTAGGATTTATCATGTTCAATAAGAGGATTAAGGGGATTGGGTATTTCCTAATAATCTTCATGTGGCCACTGCTGTCTGCAGACTTCTGGATCCATTGGTACTATTTCAGATAAGATTCCCTTATTAAGGGATTCTGTCATTATGAGAGTATGGTAACAAGATACCTAAAAGGTGTTCATGTGTGTGTGTAGAGTGCCATCTGGATTAGTAACCCAGTGTATTTCTGCAGGGTAAAATTTTCCTTCTATGTGAATATCATTTTTGGAATTGAGTTTAGCAATTAAACACGCTGAAGTAATTTTGCAACCAAATCTTGGGTGTTCTGCTTTTGGATACCGTATCCATTCTCCTTCATGAGCATCATTTTTTAAAATTTCAAACTAGAATTTGGGAAAATATCTATTTCCACGTGGGAAAATATATCTGTAAAACTCTGGCTCAAAATGAAGACACAAGTAATACTCATTGAGTAAATACCACATATAGAGATAATGTGCAACAGTCCATTGGGTTATCCAAAAGGCAAAAGGGGTTTTCCATGGTTGGTCAATATCAGGAATGATAGCAAGGAAAAGTCTTTGGTGGTCTTTGAGATAATTATGAAGGAATCTAATGATTCTTTTAGATCTAGCTTCTAGGGTCAACGTCTTTATTTGGTCTCTTATCTCTAAGGTAAGGCTTTCTATCATATTTAGGATATCATCAAGGGCTACAGAAGAAGAGCTTGAGGATGAGGATGGGTCTGTAATAGGATATACACACAAGGGTGGAGGAATAATTATGGTATGAAAAATTGGAGGTTTTCTAGAAAGGCAATCAGTAATAAGGTTTTCTTTTCCTTTAACATGTTTGACTTGGAAAGACCATTGTGAAAACCAATTTAACCATCTGAGTAATTGAGGGTGTGGGAGCATTTTTCTTTTGAACTGAAGCATCTTGGGAAAGGAGGACATATCCATTTCTATTAAAAAATTATGCCCAAGAAGATGAAACTAGAATTTTTCAATCCCATGTTTGATTGCAAGAATTTCTTTGAAAGTAGAGTGAGAGTGCAGTTCTGAAGGCTTGAATGCACCACTTTTATAGCCACAAATACTTCTTTCGCCATCAATTTCTTCAAAGAGGGCTGCTGCCCAATATTCATCACTTGCATCTATTTGCAATATCTGTTTGCCTGGTCCTGAAATCTGTATAGGGGGAAGCTTTTCTGCTAATTTTTTCAATTGTTAGACTGCTTCTGTATGAACAGAATTCCATTCTAGAGATGACTTCTTTAGTAATTGAGCTAGGCAATTCCTGTATCTGGAAATTTTTGGAATAAAATCTGACATGTAATTCACAATCCAAGAAACTGTTGTATCTGTTTAGTACTTGTGAGCTTATCTGGGAACTCACCAAGAGAGACGGCAATATGAGGTTGCAAAGTATACCTTCCATCTGAAATGTTTACTCTTAAGAAGTCTATAGAAGACTGTCCTATGACCATTTTCTTTTCTGAAAGCATTATCTCTTGAGATTTCACTAAATTATAAAATTCAGTGAGCAACTTTTTATGGGATTCTTCATCTTTTGAGAATAATAGGATATCATCCACATAAATTAATGCATTGGTCAAGAGTAGCTAGAACAACGTTACCATTGCTTTTTGGAATTGGGATGGAGCATTTTTTAGGCCAAAAGGCATGACAGTCCATTGGTAATGTTGATCTGGGATGCAAAACGCCGTCTTGTATCTTTCTTCCGGATGGATTCCTAATTACCAAAATCTTGCTTTAAGATCAAATTTTGAGAATACTTTTGCATTTGAAAGATGCTGAAAGAGAGCACTCTTGTTTGGCAAAGGGAATTTATCATCTGCAGGAAAATTATTAAGATCCTGATAATTAATTACCAATCTGAGTTTTCTTCGAACTTGCTTAGCATGTTTGTTGACATAGAAAGCTTCACAGGCCCATGGAGAGGCTGTGGGTTTAGAAGTTACTGATACTATTAATCCTACCTTTGATTTTTCCCTACGTAAATCTATTGCAAATAGGTTAGACTATTTGTACAAAATTTCTCATATACCTGAAGATAGTAAGATCCCTATCATTGATTTCCCTATTGTAAATCCTTATACTGTGTTTGATAAACCTCAAACTTCTTTCAAAAAAATCCATAAAAAAGTTTTTAGGCCCTTCTCATCCTTCTACTGTAAAAGAATATGTCCAAATCTCCAAGTTTGACCAATTTAATATTCCAGCAAGTGAAACAGAAAATTTTATCACCCTTGCCCTTCCCAGAGAATTTGTAATTCCATGGCAAAAACAAGGGTACACACACCTTCATTTTGGTGCAGTAAGGCTGGCACTAACTTTCCACAGAAGAAAGGGACTCCCTGTGGCTTCTAGAATTTCACTTCTTGATTCTAAATTCTTGGAATATCAAAATGCAGTCATAGGAACAGTTCAGACCACCTTATATGCGGGAACGGTTTTTGTGACACTTTTTCCTAACTTCAATATGTCTATAGGTAAAGTCAATAGTCGCATTTGTAAGAAATGTAGCTATAGGTAAAGTCTATGGCTGCGTATGTAAGAAACGTAACTATAGGTCCTCTTTTGGCCACCAAAAAAACGCGGCTATAACCTGCGTTTTTTGAAGTGAGTCAAAGCTGAGAGAAAATCCAATTAGATTTTAAATTGGAATTCAATTAGAATTTAATTTTGCACCACTTGTCCCATCTAATCTAAGTTTTTAAATTTTTGTGCTAAGTGAGTTAATTTAGTGTAAAAAATAGATTTCAATCAGAGTTTAATTTTGTGCCACATATCCCATCTAATCTAGTTTTTTTTTTTTTTTTTAATTTTTGTACCAAGTGAGTTATTTCAGTATAAAAAAACAAGGAGTCCAATATTAATAAACCATAAAAAATCTAATCATATATCTAACTCTATATATAAAATTAGAGGAAAAGAGAGTTTGAATAATTTTATATTTATGAGCCATTTTTTTCTGTAACTAAAAATTATTTAAATTTATAAGTTATTGATGTAATATACCATAACTATGTACGGTTCATTAATATATATATATATATATATATATTATTTTTCCTTAAAAAAATAATATATATATTAAACCAAAGCTTAGAGAAAAATCGATTAGAATCAAAATTGGATTTTGCTTTTGTTAGCTTTCCATAAAAATTAAATTGTTTAGATTTTTGTTGTTATTTTTTCTCTAAACTAATGAACTTTTTTATTTTATTTTTTTATACTGTTTTTATTTAGATATTTTGTATGCGAAGACCTTGAACCTTAAAAATTGTAATTGAGCTGAACGACCTTATGCACTTATTCCCATTCAATTTAGAAGATACTATTGGACTAATCTATTCTTTTTATTTTGTGCTGTATTTAGTAAAATTTCACGTGTAATGATTGTGAATTGATATTGTACATGTAGTATCCAATAGTTATTTTCAAAATTATATACATAATAGCAATAAAATGAGAAAACTTTGTGTAACTAATATCATAAAAATTGTAAGGAAAAACCATTTTAATACCTCTAAATGTCCTGGTTGAATTAATGTCCTATATGTTTAATAACACAAGTTAACATTAATAGCACCACTTCAATATATCATTCACGTGCGTAAGCACGGGTTACATAGTAATTTGTGTAAAGCTCAAATTCACAGTGTGTGTGTGTGTGTGTGTGTGTGTGTGTGTGTGTGTTATGTGGCATTCAATACACGCCCACACAACACCAAATCAGCCAATTCAATCCAATATCCAATGAATATGGGGTACCACGTATCTAAATCAAAGAAAAACTAAGGTCAATGTGTAATTTGTTTATTTGTTTGATGCATTGATTTCTAAAATGGAACATTATGGATTGCTAATCACTAAAACGCCCTTGGCTTTGATTATATCAACTAGTGTGTAGGTTTGTGCATATGCATAGATATAATTAAAAACAATTACAATTATACGATTCAAATTATACATAAAAAGTTCAACTTATACATGGTATTAGTTTATACTTTTTTAAAACCATACGTTTTCTAAAATATGTAATGGTTTCTCATTATATATGATTTAGAATTTAATTAGTTTTAGACTCTTCCGTTTTTGCACCCAATAATTCACTTGCTACAAAAATTAAAAACTTAGATGAACACGTAATAGAAAATTGGACTCCAATTGAAATCCAATTTAGAATCTAATTGGATTTGGACTCTTCGATTTTTACAATTAATAATTCACTTGGTACAAAATTAAAAATTAAATGGGATACGTTTCACAAAATTGAGAATTCAATTAAAATCTAATTGAATTTTCTCTGAGTTTTGGCTATTAATATTTATATATATATATATATATATATAATAAATTAGAGTTGCCAATCCAACTACACGATCGATCCATTTGCAAATTAGATATTGTATTAACAAATTTAATAGGTGCAGTGGGTGATGGTCAAGCTATATGATTTGTAATTCTTTTAAAGTGCACCTAAAACTCATGACCAAAGTTTTCAAACCCGGACCGTTTATTGAACCGTAAAAGAGAGAAGTTCAAGGTTTTTGAGGTCGAACCGAGGTCGGACTGTGATGATGTCATAATTAATTTAATAATTAATTAATATGAAATAAATAAAAATTAATGCATAACAATTAATAATCTTGACTAAACATTTAAAGAAATTCAAGTATTTGGAGACTACTAAAAATAAAATGTATTTTCACAGTTTATTGTGGATTTTAAATAGATATTTTCTTATCATTTATAATATTTTAATAAATTTGTACATTAGTCAACATAACAATATCTTTAAAAGCCATGATTTATACCATTAAAATATTTTAACTATTTATCAACCATTGAACAGATTAGGAACGGTACAATTTTAAAGGGGTTATAAATGACAATTCCAAATCTCAAGGTTTAAAGTTTCAAGGTGGCTAGCTGTTAGGCATTTGAGCATCTGACCGTGGCTTTTGAAAAATGAAGGATCAACACTGCCTTTGAAAAACAAAAAAAGCTCCTCTCTTTTCTTGCCTAAATTTTGTTTTGTAGAACCCTCTCTATCTCTCTCTCTCTCCTTTAAATCTCTTGTTCCTCTTTCCTCTTAGACCAAAATCACAAAGTAAAGATGTCATCTAGTCCATTGTGGAGTTGCGCTGTGAAGAATGAAGTCCATAGTGAGCTGTGACTTCAGATCTGGTTCTTTTGGACCACCATTTTTTAGGGGGAAAAAATGGCAGTTCCGTCAATTCAACCAATCACGAGACTCAGACACAAGCTTTGGCAGCAGCCATCCTTCCTCCTCCGTTGGAATCACTCGTTCCTTCGATCTCCTCTACAAAGACGGTTTGCTCCAACAATCGGCCCTCTCCACCATCAACTCCTACTCTGAAGGTAGCAGAATTTAAAGCTTATTTTTCTGTGTGTGTGTGTGTGTGTGTGTGTTTTTTTTTTTTTTTTTAAGTTCAGATTCAAAGGGAAGTAGGGAGCCGTGAGAAGAGGTTTGATCAAGGTTCTCAGAACCGTGAGGTCCGACTGCGATTTGCACGGGTCCTTGCTTTTTTCCCATAAAGGGGTTCTTGAGGCTAAAAGAACCGCAAAAATGAGCGGTTCGAGGTTTTCCTAGTCAGATCGTACGGTCCGGTCCGGGTTTCAAAACCTTGCTCATGACTTGCCTATAGGATGTTTATCTAATCTTCATTATTTTTACTCCAAAAAAAAAAAAAAAAACTTCATTATTTGGTTAGTTAGGGTAAAAGTATAATCTGAGTTGCACCAAAATAGTTTGACAAAGGCTAGTTTCTCAAGTTGTGCCTTTGGGTAATAATTGATCTCGAACGTTACATCATAAAATTTCCACCTCTTGTAATTGTATGGGTTTGATAGGGGAATTCTGGCCTTTTACCCCTATTTTTAAAAATATTTGGCAATATACCCCTGTTTCCAAATTATATAGGCAAATGCCCCTGTTTCGATACTCGATTACCTTAAAATCGAGTTTCAATGAAATACTCGAATGATACACAATCGAGTTATGCTCGATCAAACTTAAAAAAAAAAAAAAAAAATTTTGCATGGAACTCGAGTTCATGAAACTCGAGTTCCATAAAAAACGCCGCTATAGGTGTTACAAAACGCCGCTATAGGTGTTACAAAACGCCGCTATAGGTGTTCCTGAATGTCGCTATAGCTGATTAAACAAAAAATATAATTGCATGGAACTCAAGCATAACCTATAGCTACATTTTTGTTTTGCTATAGTGACGTTTTTTCGTCCTATAGCGGCGTTTTTTATGGAACTCGAGTTTCATGAACTCGAGTTCTATGCAAATTTTTTTTTTTTTAAGTTTGATCGGGCATAACTCGATTTTTTACGAATCGAGTATTTCATTGAAAACTCGATTTTAAGGTAATCGAGTATCGAAACAGGGGCATTTCCCTATATAGTTTCAAAACAAGGATATACTGCCAAATATTTTTAAAAATAAGGGTAAAAGGCCAGAATTCCCGGTTTGATAGCTATGATTATGGGTTGAAAGTATATGGTACATCTTTCCCATGAACAATAATAGATGAATTTAATTAATTATGAATATGATATTGAATTGACACATGAATTAAGTGTCATAGTTAAATTATATGGGATGTTAGTTATATGCTTGATTTTAGCTTGGTGCAAATAGGCTGGAGAACATCATTGGGGTTAGTTTTTTTATTTTACTTAATCATTGGGGTATGCTAATATAAAGGAAAAATGCAAAACGTAGGCTCATACACATAATGTTTAAGTTTAGAACTAGATTCGGATTACTTTTCTTCTCAAAAAAAAAAAAAAGATTCGGATTACTTGAAAATATAGATTTTTTTTAAGGTCATATGAAAAAAATGTTGAAGTGAATAAACTATCAGTCTATCACACATACACCACATCAATCATCCTTTTGGACACACACACACACACACACACACACACATATATATAAAATGAGAGGTGCTACGTCCACAATATTTTTACAACAAATCATAGGTGGTTACTTGTTATTAGTTTAAATTTGAACCTAACACTAAGATTACTTTTTTGCCCCAACAATGATAACCAGTAAGAACTTGCCACTTAGAATTTGTTGTAAAAATATTGTAAAAATATTGTGGATATATCATTTCTCATATAAAATTGAATTCAAATGGCTCCTAGCTAGGAAATATCTCTCAAACCTCCAAATCAATATAAATATCCTCGAAATATACAAAATAACTGAAACACCTTCGATCTTCCAAATTGACCAAAATATCATTTGAAAACCTCCAAAATTATAGATTTATCCTACAATCTTGAAAATGACTAAAATATCCTCAAACTTAAAAAAAAAAAAAATCCTTAGCATGCCTATTATATTGAACAGGAAAATTATTGTGTACCCTTAGAGTACCATAAATGCGTACTCCTTCCTCTCACATGAATAGTGGGTCCCACTAATTAAATTTATGGTAGGACCCATCATCATGTGAGAGGAGGGAATATGTATTTATAGTACTCCGAGAATACCTAAGAATTTTTCCATTGAACATGTGTTAACGATAAAAACACTGGAATTTTTTTTTTTTGAGAAATAACATACTGGAATTATTAGTTGCACATGATAAATAATAGAGTTACTAAGATGAGGTCATTTGGGCCAAAAGGATCTATGGTTCTATGAATAACCAATTGTAACATGTTTCCTATTCATTGAATAAGTGCAAATAATCAACTGTAATATGTTTCCTATTCATTGAATATGTTCCAAATCGTCCTTAGATTTAATTGTCTTTTACTTGGAGGAAGATACCTCCTCGAAGATATCTCAATTTTCAATTGAAGAAGGAAACTCTCTCAAAGTAGTCACAACCCATTCTATCTTTGAACTCATCCATACACTCAAACCAATTTAGTTCCTTCTACCATTAACCCTCCCTTTTCCATTCCAAAATCCCATTGCATTACCTTCAGTCCTTAAGCCATTTTTCCTCACGAATCTATCCAAAATCACATATTTCACACAGTGGCGGCTCTATAATTTTTTTTTTAGGGTGATCACTAAGAAAAATTTAATAAATAGACAATTTGAATATATCAACGTCACAAAAAATACGCATATACATGAAATATTACTATTTTTTTTGTAATAACAAAGACAATAAGAAAAAAAAAAAACTAATAAAAAATAAAGTGCAAATTGAAAATGCTAATATGAAAATAATAAAGTAGTCACAACAATTTCATAACAAATCTTATGCAATAAGTTGTTAGCTTGTTAATATTGAACTCGAATTAGAATTAGTAACAGCTTACCACAAAAGATTTATTGGGAAATTATTGTGAAAATGTTGTGGATGTAGCATTACTCTTATATTTATTGAACTCAAATTCTTCAGATTCTCAAGTAAAGGTGTTCAATATTTTTATTAGGGTGGTCAAAATAAGTCAATTTAGTATATAATATATATATATATATATATATATACATTTTTTCAAGTTAGGGTGTTCACATAATATATTAGTTTAAAATAATTATTTATATAAAGTTTTTTTTGCAATTTTTTGTTGACAAGTGACATATAGGTAGAGCCGCCAGTGATTTCACACTTTTGCACTTAATCACAATCAAACTAAATAACCCTTGAAATCCTATTCCATTGATCTTTTTATTCAAAATTCTAGTTGAATTCCCTTGAGAAACCCCAAACATTATTGCGTTCTTAACTATTGTGTCCTTAACACGAATCCTTAACGTTGGTAAAATGATTCAAGTTGGTTTGAATGTTAATTTGGATACCAATTAAATGTCATGTGAATGAGCTCATTTACAATAAAAAAGTTTATGTGGCTTGAAAATTACACATTAAGACGATGTTGATGTCATCTTAGTCATTCCATCCATTGCCATTTGAAAAACACCTTTAACACTCTTAAAATGAATCTATTTCATACTATAAAAGGAGAAAGTTATTGGTGTATTTCAAACATCAATAGACAGAAAGATTAAAATGACAGCGTTGTCAAAGTTAATGAATTAAAACGGTGAACTTTAAATTGAGTGGAATAGAATGATTATTCACCAAATTTAGAGGTCATTTGGAAACAGTTTATTTAGCTAAAATAAAATTTTTTTTGCTTAAAGTACTATAGATAAAACTAAAAAGTGGCTAAAATAGTACGGTAAGACCCATGAATAATACTAAAAAGTACAATAAAACCTATGAGTAGTAGTAAAAATAAGCTAAATAGTAAAAAAAACTAATTTTTTAAGCTAATACCAAACGGAACCCTAGTAAATTGTATTTTTGTGATTTAAAAAAAAAAAGTCACATTTCACAAACTTTTAAAACTCTAAGTACTAAATTGGGAAAGAAGACAAATATGAAGGATTAAAAAGATAAAATATTTAAAATTTTAATTGCTATTTTTGAAACTCAAAGGATCAAATTGAAAAAGAAATTGAAAAGTCTGGACACGAATAAATTAAAGGATAAAAGATTACTTGCCCAATACTCCCCGTCCACAGGACTTACATATATTCGGTGACTGTTGTATATCCCTTCCTCTCTTCAGTTGCTTTCCCGCCGATTCACTGACTCACTCACTCGCTCTTATAAATTGCACCGACGGTTTAGCAAAAAAAGAGTTAAGGGCAAAATACTTTTTCCTGTTTGTTTCCCAAGAAAGCTTTCAAGAACCATGACCATACACAAAGTATTGATTTCCTGAGCTTCTGAATTGGACTCTAGCCAATAAATGTTCTTGGACGGCATAATCCGACGGAGACTAGCGGCTCTGTTGCTGCCATGGCTGCGAGACGAGCCGGAACTGGAAGTCAAATTAGGGTTCATAAATTCTCAGGCGGTCGCCAGGAACCTGCGGCTCAACACTTCGGTTCTCAACGAGCTCATCGTCGACGATCCCGCTCGCTTTTGTTTCAAAGACGTCACCGTCGAATCGCTGAGCATACGGTTCTCGAACTGGTCTGAAACCGCCTTCGCAATCGAAGTTCGCGGCGTCCATCTCACACTATCAGCCGGGTGAGTCATTGCACTTTTCTCTGTGTGTGCGCGTGTGTGCGCGCTTTCAATTGTGTGAAATGTGAATGATATTTTGGGATTTTTTTTAATTGAAGGGATTTGAATGAAGAGGGGTATTCGATAAAGGTTGGGAAACCAAAGGATACGTTTTTAGAGGATATGAAGAAGAGCCTTTCTATGCTTGATCCTGAGGTATTTGCATTACATTGCTATGTTTCTTTAATTCTTTAGAGAATAAAATATGTTACATTTACACTATTGGTATGAAGTATATAATAGTATATAATAATAGAAGTAATGAGTGAGCTATAGCGAGTGATTAAAGCTTCTTGAGAAGTATAACTAGTGTCATGTTCTTGAGAATGAGCTATTGAATGTTGAGAGAGTTTTCATACATACTAGTATACTTAATATATAGCAATTATTCTCTTTAACTCACCTATGTGGGTGCGGAGACGTTCAGGTTCAAATCCTATGAGAATTTGATGAAAAAGGCTGTATATTGAATTAAAATAAGAAATTACATCTGATGGTTTATATACAAAACTATCTAACTAACAATCCACTATATACGGATCTAGCTACACGTGTCAATGATTAACCAAGTAAATAAGTATAGAATTTCCCTAAACTACAAGTATCACAGATACAAGCTTCTTAAACTACTGTCGTTTATGCAGAAGCTGTGAACAGTGTTTAAGCAGAAGCTGTGAACAGTGTTTCCAATCCCATGAGTCTTGCACCTTTAGTCTTCTCCACTGCTGTCTGCCACAATGCTATGCTTAACCTTAGGTTTATCCTTCTGATACTCCCCCTCAAGAGGAAAGGGGGAATGTATATTCACCGTATTCATCTTGCCTAACAGAAACTGAAATTGCTGTGATCCCAACGCTTTTGTTAACAAGTCTCCAACTTGACTTTTGGTTCTAATATGCAACAACCTCACTACCTTTTCTTGAACCTTATCCCTTACAACGTGGCAATCTATTTCGATGTGCTTTGTCCTCTCGTGGAACACAGGATTAGTTGCAATATGCATTGCTGCTTGACTGTCACTGAAAAGCAAGGCTGATTTAGGATGAGGCACTTGAATATCCTTGAGAAAACTCAATATCCAAACTATTTCACAGACTGCTACAGCCATTCCCCTATATTCTGTCTCTGCTGAAGATCTTGAAACAGTTTGTTGTTTCTTAGACTTCCAGGAAATCAAGGATTCTCCAAGGAAAATACAATACCCTGTGGTTGATCTTCAAGTGTCAGGGCATGCTGCCCAATCTGCATCAGCAAAGGCCTTGATATGCAGCTCAGATTGACTTGAGAACATCAAACCCTGACCAGGAGCACTTTTAATATACTGCAAAATCCTATTAGCAGCTTGTAAATGTGGTAATCTAGGTTTAGCCATGAACTGACTTAACCTATGAACAGAAAAAGTGATATCTGGTCTTGTGATAGTCAAGTAAAGCAACCTCCCTATCAATCTTCTATATGAACCGGGATTATTTAATTCTTTTCCCTCGTACTTACTCAACTTTAGGTTTTGATCCATAGGCGTCTTGGCTGGTTTGCAACCTAGCATACCTGCATCATCCAAAAGTTCAAGAGCATACTTCCATTGGCACAAATTTATTCCTTCTTTAGATCTTGCCACCTCCAAGCCTAAGAAGAACTTCAAAATTCCCAAATCTTTAAGTTTGAATTGCCTATCTAGCAATACCTTGATATCTGCCACTGCTTGTACATTATTACTAACTATAAGAACATTATCAACATACACAAGTAATGCCATAAAAGCTTCAGACGTATTCCTTATAAACAGTGAGTAATCTGCCTTAGACTGACGAAAGCCCAATTGAATCAAAGCTTGGGAAAATTTAGAAAACCATTGACGAGAAGCTTGCTTCAAACCATACAAAGACTTGTTAAGCTTGCAAACAACCTCCCCCTTGCTGTGAAAACCAGGTGGCAAAACCATATAAACTTCTTCCTCAAGATCACTGTGGAGGAAGGCATTGTTCACATCAAGTTGGGAAAGATGCCAACCTTTCACAGCAGCCACTGCAAGCAAAGTCTTGACAGAGACCATTTTGGCCACTGGGGAAAATGTTTCCAAGCCCTCCCTCTGGGTGAAATCCTTTGCCACAAGTCTAGCCTTAAATCTTTCAATAGAACCATCGGCCTTATGTTTGATCCGATAGACCCATTTACATCCGATAGGCTTCTTATGAGGAGGCAAAGAAGTAAGGGTCCAGGTGTTATTGGCTTCCAAGGCAGCAACTTCAGCTGCCATAGCATCTCTCCACCTAGGGTCCTGAACAGCTTGGGCATAGGAAGTAGGTTCCACAATAGAAGAGATGGAATTGCAAAAATGCTTATGGGTGTGAGAAAGGTGAGAATATGAAAGAAAAGATTGAATGGGATGAGCGGTACCTGTCTTAGGAAGTGGAGCAGTTAATGCAGAAGGACCAGATACTTGGTTACAGTGATAAGATTGCAAATAAGAAGGTTTGTGAGACACCCTAGTAGACCTTCTAAGAACAGGTGGAAGTACCTGTGGAGCAGGTTGATCATCAGGCTGTGCAGCAGGCTGCGCATCAGGCTGTGCAACAAGCTGGGTATCAACCTGGGCATTTGGCTGTGCAGTAGATGAAAAAGGTGTTGCTGGAATAGAGTGGTCAGCATGGTGGATATCCTGTACTGAGACAGACTGTGATGGAGAAGCAAGATCATCATCTGAGTCTGTATCTAAGTCAGGAGCAAAATGCTGATCATGAAAATAACCATCATGATAGACATGTGAATCAAGAAAAGGAAAGGTAAGAGTAGAAGTATTATCAGGAATAGAAGAATGAAAAATATTGGAAGGAGTTGAGGAAGAAACAGGTTTATGAGAAATAAAAGGAAAAATATGTTCATGAAACACAACATCCCTTGAAATGAAAACTTGTCCAAAACTAAGGTTGAGAAGTTTATACCCTTTGGTGGCAGGAGGATATCCTAACAGCACACAAGCTTGAGCTCTAGGTTGGAACTTATCCCTATGAACAGGAATGGTAGAGGCATAACACAAGCAGCCAAACACTCTCAAATGAGTATAGGAAGGTTTGAGATTGAACAATAGCTCAAAAGGAGTTTTGTTTTGCAAAATTGGAGAGGGCAGTCTATTGATAATGTGTGCTGCAGTAAGAACACAGTCTGCCCAATAGCATAAAGGCACATTAGATTGAAGTTGCAATGCTCTAGCAATAGACAAAAGATGTTGATGTTTCCTTTCCACAACAGAGTTTTGTTGTGGAGTGTAAACACAACTCTTTTGGTGAATAATGCCATGAGCATTGTAGAAATCAACCATGGCAAATTCTTGTCCATTATCTGATCTAATAGACTTGATATTAGTCCTAAATTGAACTTGAATCATTTTATGAAAAGAAACAATAAGATTTCTAACATTTGATTTGGCTTTAAGCAAATAAACCCAAGTGCTTCTAGTAGCATCATCAACAATGGACAAAAAAATATCTAAAGCCTTCATGTCTTGGAACAGAATATGGTCCCCATATATCAACATGCACAAGATCAAAAGGAGAAGAACAAAAATTATTATTGAATGGAAAAGGTAATCTTTTTTGTTTTGCCAAAGGACAGATATGGCAAACATCAGTACATGATTTAAAATCAATAGAAAGTGTGTCTTGCAAAGACAACATCTTATTCATTGAGGGATGACCTAGCCTAAAATGCCAAACTTTGGACATATTATGAACAGAATTGACAACAGAAGAGGAATTAACAGACTTGTGCTTATTGAGATGGTCTATCAAGGAATTGGGACTGATGCAATCTGATCTTTGTAGCAAGTAGAGACCATTATGCACTTCACGTAGTCCAATTGTCTTCCAAGACAAAAGGTCCTGTATGAAACAAAATTGAGAGAGAAAAACAAGGCAATATGGTAGTTTCTGAGTTAGTTTGCTGATGGACAACAAATTAAAAGAAAAGAAGGGACACAAAGAACATTGTCAAGAACTAGAGTTGCAGAAAGCTTGACTGTGCCAATGTGAGTTACTTGAGCACTTTCACCATTAGGTAACTCAACAACACATTGGGTTAAGTTGGTTATAGAGGTAAGTAGGCTAACAGAACAGATTATATGATTAGTGGCACCTGTATCTAAAACCCAAGTGTTGCAACTATAAGCACTTCTATTTACTATCTTGGCAGCAAAAACAGAATGCTTTAAGTTGAAGGAAGTACCTGCAAGTGGAGTAGTGGCTGTGACATTGTTGGCCATTGCTATAGGAACAACTTCAGGTGCTGCCATGTTGCCTTGGCTATTGCTTGAACCCCCAATCATAGCCAAAATCCTTTGACATTGATTTGCAGTAAATGGGAATACTTGTGGAGGAAAGGATTGCTGCATAGGCATAGATTTGACTCCAAACACCAAAGTTTGCTCCAAACTCAGATCCTGCAACTTGATTAGCCTTTGCATTCTTGCCTTTGGATTTGTAACCAGGGGGATAACCATGGAGCTTATAGCATTTCTCCATGGTGTGACTTGTGATCCCACAATGGTTACACACTGGCCTCTCCTTTCCTTTATTCTTGTTACCTTTAGCACCTGAACCATTTCCATAAGAGTTTCCATAACCAAAGCCAACAGTTCCAGTAGATGAGTTCATTGCCAAAGCAATGGATTCAATGTAAGTACCAGTTGAATGACCAATTGATCTTTGGCTCTCATCTTGAATCAGTAAGGAAAACGCCTTGTCAATTGAAGGAAGAGGATCAATTAACAAGATTTGCCCTCGGATCTGACTGTATGACTAATTGAGTCCTATAAGAAATTGCATTACTGAATCCTGCAACTGATATTGTGTCAATTTCTCATTGATCGAGCAAGTACAAGAACCACAAGTGCAACATGGAAGAGCTCTGTAATTTTGAATCTCATCCCACAGAGCATTCAATTGAGTGAAATGGTCTGTGATAGAAAGATCTCCCTGAGTAATTGTTGCAAGCTCCTTTTGAAGTTGAAAAAGCTTTGGTCCATTCTTCTCAGAGAATCGATTCTTGAGATCAGTCCAGACTTCCAAGGCAGTGTTCTTGTAAACAACACTTACAAGAATCTTTAGAGAAACACAATTCTATATCCAAGATACAACCATGTTGTTGCACTTGGTCCAGGCTTGAACAAGCAATGGAATTTTTGCCATGGAAGGAGTCAGTGAAAGACTTCCATCAATAAACCCTAATTTGCTCTTAGCTCCCAAAGCTCTCTGCATTGACTTAGCCCAACTAGCATAGTTATCATTGACTAGAGGTTGAGCAGTAAGAATTGCACCTAGATTCTCTCCGTAATGTAAAAAGAAAGGATATGATTCATCAATGGTGGTGACAGTGATAGAATCTGTAGTGGTCGCCATTGAAGAAAAATTCAAGCTTGAAAAGAGGAAATCTGAGGTGAATCTGCTTCAAAGTAAAACTGCGATGAATCTGAAGTAAAATTCCAGAAGACCTTAGAGTAATACTGAGAGAAAATTCAAGCTTGAAAGAGAAAATCTGAAGTGAAACTAAGAAAAATCTAGAAGAGCTCAAAGTGCTCTGATACCATATGAGAATTTGATGAAAAAGGCTGTATATTGAATTAAAATAAGAAATTACATCTGATGGTTTATATACACAACTATCTAACTAACAATCCACTATATACGGATCTAGTTACACGTGTCAATGATTAACCAAGTAAGTATAGAATTTCCCTAAACTACAAGTATCACAGATACAAGCTTCTTAAACTACTGTCGTTTATGCAGAAGCTGTGAACAGTGTTTCCAATCCCTTGAGTCTTGCACCTTCAGTCTTCTCCACTGTTGTTTGCCACAATGCTATGCTTAACCTTAGGTTTATCCTTCTGATAAATCCCCCCTCCCCCAACTATCGAATTATTAAAAAAATTTAAAAATTTATTTATAAAACATGTGGGTGAAAGTTTTGTGCATTGATCATTACTGCTGATGCTTTTATTTGACTTCAGGGTAGTGCTTTGCATGGTGCCCTTGAAAGGATCTTTCCCACCAGTTTTTCAAGAAGTCAGTTTAGAACATCTTTTTGGAATCTTATACTCAAACATTGTCGGCTTCAGATGTGTGATATTAGACTGCAAGTGCAGTTCCCCGTTTTAAATGATTTGTTTACATGTGCATCGGAAATGAAGGAGCTTAATGCAGAATCTCAGTATCGTACACATGGCTGTCTTTTTAGAGGGCTTTGTGGTGCAATTTTTCTACCTTTGAAAAAGATTTCTTGTACTGTCAGTGGCAATGGTTTTGAGATTAGCTTCAAGAGAGGAGATCGGATAAACCGTGTTTTGCTATCAACAGATATGTTCACTTACATTAAATTGGATGATCTTCAGCTTGTGGACTTCAATCTTTGGGTTCCAAAATTAAGCTTGTTTTGTTCGCCAGCTGATCTTTCTATGTATTCAGCAATGGGTAAAATATCATCTATTGAATCCAAGCCTGCTAGAGATGGTAGACAACTATGGCAATTAGCTGCAAGAAAATTTGTCCATGTGACTTCTGCTCCTAGAATATCATTCCATAAACTAGTTGTTATTGTTTGTCTTTGGCTACGTTATGTCAGTGCTTATGAGCATTTCTTGTCATTGGTTGGATATCCTTCTGATCACTTTTTAGAAAGATCCTGTACTGAGATGTCCAAGGGAAAAACGTTTTTGAGTTCTATCAAATACCATTGGAAGGTGATCTGTGATACTGAGAAAGAGCTGCCTGCTGAAGCTATTGCACGGGCACGGCGAATTGCCCGTTACAGAGCAGCTTTGAATGTTCAGAGTGTCAAAGATACTAGCATGGAGTCTGTTGTCACTAGTCACTTCAGGTTTCTTTGCAAGATTGTTGAACTACTAGCATGTATTTTGAAACTCATATGCAATGTATTCCATGCCATTGTAAAATTCTTACATTTGAGGAAAGTTTTGGTGCAAGATCAAAGAAATGATGGAGATTGTGGAACCGTCTTTGAAGATCCCTATGCGCGCAGTTGCTTTGTTTTGAACCTTGGGAGACTTGTAATTACTATTTGTCAAATGAATGAATGTCAACCTTCTGTAAATGAGAAGTTTGAATCACATATTGGGATCTCATATTCCAATTTCCTCTCATTCTGTCTTTCAATTGAAAAATTGTTATTAGTATATGTACAAAACACTTGTGAACATTCTGTCCTTCTATCCTGTGGGCAATTGAAGGTTAACTCATCATCATCTTTTATGGAAGCCTCTGTCGGGGAAAGCAGTTCAAAAAGTTATCCTAATTCTGTGGAAGGGCATAGGATGGAGAGAGTTGATGATCTTAAATCTATTTTGTGGGGCGAGCCAGCACAATCATTCGTCTTTTCAGAAACTAGTAATACCGTAGCTGCCGATGATGTTGAAGGTGCTTGCATACTGATCCTGAACAATATTCTGAGGGAAATGTGGTTGAGATGGAGAAGAGCATGCTTAGAATTTGAAGAACGTGGTATTCAGTATTCAGAGAATCCATGCCTTCTCTGTGAGATCAAAAGCTCTTTGACACATCCAGGCCTCAAGAATCAAGATTCTGGATTTTTGAAATGCAATTTGATACTAGGAAAGTTGAATTTGGCTTTGGGATTTTCATCATTACTATCATTATCTCTGCTTATTAGGCAGGTACAAGACACTCTTAGTAGGACTGAGGACAATGTGAGAGCAATGTTTCTTTCACGTTCACCAAGAGGAGTTAATGTTCAACCAGAAATCAGCGAGGATGGTAAATACAAGTTCAATGGTAGGGGAATGAAGACAGCCTTGCTTAGAATTCCTGAAAAACACATTGAACTTGGAATATTTATAGCTGGTCCTCATATCCATATATCATTGGGAAAAGAGTTTGATGGTTTGAATAAAGACATAAATCATGTATTTAATCAGGATGATTTTCACCTTGTGTTTGATCTTCATAACATTGAAGTTGCTGTTTGGCCAACGTCCAGATCTGATCTGGTATCATTGACTGGGTCCCTGGGTTCTGATGATGCAGAAAAGAAACATCTCTTGTTGAAAGAGCCTCAGATGATTGATATTCTCAAATTAGATAATGAAAAGTATGTATCTGAAGGGCGTGTTTCACTCGACTTATATCTGCGGGTTAATGGTTTAGATGCTTATGTGGGGGACTTAGCAGAGAAGCTACAAAGTCAAGTTGAAGTTACTTTGGAGGACTTAGCAGAGAAGCAACAAAGTGATGTTTTGGCATTAAAACCCATGACAGTCCACTTATCATCCATCAGGTAGAATTTTTGTATCTAGTTTTGCTTTATTTGGTTGTTGCTCAGATGAACTCAGCAATGCCCTATCTGTTATTTCTAGTTTATTTTCTTCTATACATCATGTTCATTTGCATTATTGATTTTATTATTATGTTATAATTGATAGATCACCACTTGTACCAAAAACTTAAGCTGTTACTAAGTAGTGAATTTAATTATTTAACAATTGTTCTAATATTTCATCTCATGTATAGGCCCCACTCCCCCTTAATAAGTGAGGGTCAACATAATAGTTTTTAACTTGATATCTTGGAGGTAGAGTAGAGACATTGTTCGAACTTTGGACCACTTACTTTGATACCATGATATATCACTTGTCTCAAAAGTTTAACTTACTCCGATACCATGATATATCACTTGTCTCAAAAGTTTAACTTATTAAAAAATGGTGAATTTAATCATTTAATAATTATTCAAACCATAATAAAACTTTCTTTAGGTACTTATCTCAAGAAAAAAGAAAAAAAAAACAAAACTTAATGCTGTAACTTTTAATTTCAAAAATATTTTTATTTTTATTGGATATTCCTTAGTATGATTTTGATATGTGGCAATTTTTAGAAAAATTAAATTGAAATTATAGTTTAATTACACAGTAACAAATGAATGGATTCTTAGGTTTTGATGACATCAACTTATACTTACCTCTCATCATTTGTAGACATGGCTAAATGCACATTTCTGACAACCATTTTAATTCTATATGGAATTCTCTGGATGTGGAACCTTATACTGTGGAGTTTCTTTATAATCAACTATTTCTATGTAAGTTTTTGATACTACTAATATTAGGTAGCATAATTGTTGAAAATGTCGAGATTCAAACTCTCTCATTGTTGGGGTTTCTAATGTACCCTAACAGATATTTTATTACTCTTTTTTTGATAATCAATATTTTATTACTCTTAAATAGTCATTAATGGGTTAATACATGTATCCCTTATGAGTGGCAAAATAAAAAAGTAATACATTTGAACTATATTATATATTCCAACACTCCCCCTCAAGCTAATACAAAGATATTTCTAGCTTGCTTAAAATCGTATGAAAGATTGGTGTGGACACAAGATTAGGCTTCCAATTATACAAATTTATAGGTGTAGACACACAAAGAAGATATAGGCTTCCAATTAAACAAATTTATAGGTGTAGACGTACAAAGAAGATGACTACCAATTTGTGGCCTTCTAGATGGAACTTGCTATTAAGCACCAACGTTCAACATTAAGCCCATATCTCTACGCATTAGCGATGGATGAGCTCACTAGATTGAATCAAGAGGAGGTCCTTAGGTGGTTTTTTTTTTTTTTTTTTTTTTTTTTTTGCAAATGATATAGTTTTAATGGATGGAACTAGAAGTGCAGTTAATGTTAGGTTAGAAATTTGGCGGGATGTTCTAGAACCCAAAGGATTTCGATTAAGTAGGACTCTAGGACTAAAACAAAGTGCATGTAATATACATTTATCTTTTTTGATAACTTGATAGTTGATGGACGGGGATTTGAACCTTTGACATCTTTATTGCAAACACCAAGAGGTGCCATTGAGTTATAGGCCCTTGGCACATAGAATGTAAGTTTTGTAAAATTAGAAGTAGTGATAAAGGACTGGTAAGACTTGATGGCTGGGAGATACAAAATAATGGGAGCTTTTGATCTTGGATCAAAATAGGCCATAAAAATAGAGAGAAATAGTAGGGTGGATGAAGTGGAATAGCACACTAGAAATATTGTGTGATTGTAAAATACCTATTAAGTTAAAGACAATTTTATAAGATTGCTTTAAGATCAGTTATACTCTATGGTGCTTTATGGTGGGCTGTTAAGAAGCAACATATTCATAAAATGAGTGTAACTAGAATGAGAATGTCAAGATGAATAGTGGAAATACATGGAAAGTTAGGATTTGAAATGAGGAAATTTCCTTAAAGATAGGGGTGACACCTATTGATGAAAAGTGAAGGAAAGTTGCTTGAGATGGTTTGGTCGCGTGTAGATGAGAGTGATTAATGCATCAGTAAGAGAGACTAAGATGATTCAAGTTGAGGGAACATTAGTAGATAAAAAGGACGTTTCAATTTAGGAAGTAAGAGAAGTTATGACTTCAGAAAGAATAGAATGGAGGGAAAGAATACATATGGCTGACACTAACTAACACTGTTGAGGATCCACACATGACCTCAAAAAATGTGAGACTAAGGTTTTGTTATTGTTGTTAGTATTATTTTAATGGTCTGGTGCCAATTCCAACCAACTCCAGGTGCTTACTCCTAGAGGTTTCCGTTTGCTTGGTGCCGAATCCAAGCAGGCCTAAGTTGCTGACACCTAGTTCTCCTTTCTTTATTTTCCTGTTTTTCGGTTTATTTTGGACTGTTTTGGTTTGTCCTGCGTTACATGTCTTGATTGTGAAAGAATTGCATTTGTATTGCAGGAATTATCTTCATTCATTTAGCACAGCTGTTATTGCTTTCTCAGCAGCTTTTTGTGGGAAGGCTATGGGAATCACCATTTTATCATATATGGATGAGTTGTATGCTCTCTTTCAGGTGTTGTGATTTTCTATTGCCTAATCAAATTTGATGTTTAATTGACTTGTTTTAATGTACTCGTTTACTAATGCATACCTTCTTTTTTATTGAACATATCTTTAATTGAACTTCAACTTTCTGTTTCTTTATTTGTGGGGCTCGCCTCTTCTTAATGATGATAGTAGTTTCTGATGTTCTACATTATACACCTGTTACTTGTGAAGTTCTTCTTGAGCATGTCCTCTCCTGCAAGGACTCAATCCTATAAACATATCTGTGGAAGAAAGTAGTCTTTAATGGTCTTTGTTTCAGTCTCAGGTTGTTAATCCAAATGTAATAATTATGGTAACTTCAAGATGCTATGTATTTTCAGTGTTGGGTTCATTGTTATACAAGTGACAAATTTTAATTTTTGACCAATGACCCTTGATTGAAATGAGTGAATGTGTCTCTCTTTGTTAACAACTTTTCAATCTCTAATGGATATATTTTTCTTAGCATATGATGTACTGTATACTAAAAATTGGGTTTTACACGTCATTACACCATGAGACTCAATGTAAGTTTTACATGTCATTGTTGTATGCTGTGTTTTTGCCATTTGGATCACTAAAAGTATAAGGTTACTAAGGTGGTTTACTTTGGGTGAAATTCTATTACCAAAGTTAGATTTGGTATTCAGGGGTGGTTAGGGGCACATATGGGGTGGGTTTATGGAAGTGTATTAGATGAGAATGGGATAGCTTTGCTCGCTTTATTTGATTTGACATTGGGGACTGCTCTAAAGTTAGATTCTGGCATGATATGTGGTAAGGAGCAATTCGCCTCAAGGAGTGATATCCTGAGCTGTTTCTTATAGTGCTGGATAGCGATGTTATGGTGGCTGATCATATAGAGTTTGGACATGGCCAGCTGTATTCGAATCTCTCGTTTAATCATGCAATGCAGGATTGGGAAGTGGCAGATATGGGAGGATCTTTACAATTTAAAGATTCAACATAAGGAGGATGACAAATTGGTGTGGTCCCCTTCACCACAATAAGGCTTTCAAGTGAAGAGCTACTACAATGCTTTGCAAGAGGGTGGTGCAGATTTTCCTTGAAAAGGTATTTGGAAAGTTTGTGTCCCATTGATTGCGTTCTTTTCATGGTGTGTGGCATTGGGGAGGATTTTGACAACAAATATTTTGAGAAGGGAATGTAATAGATGGACCGTGGACGTTTGAGGATGTGGATCTTTCGGGAGACCAGTTGCTTGCTTCTTTTAGTAGTTCACTGTTTGGTTAGTATTGGGCTTTGGGACTCACATCTAGTGATTTTCTCTCTCTCTTTCTCTCTTGTACATATTTTTGTTTATTTTTTCTTTTATTTTTTGTACCTTTTGTTTTCTTTATGCTTTTTTTTTTTTTTTTTTTTTGCATAAAGTTGTTTTTTTTAATAAACTTTTCTTACTTATAAAACCAAAAAAAAAAAAAACTTTGAGAAGGTATTTTGTTGTTGTGGACGATGTGAATCATCTCTCACTTCACAGTGCTGTGGTTGGGAAATTGTGGTCCATGATATTTTGTTTGTTTGGTGTTTCTTGGGTTATGCAACTTTCAGTGAAAAAGTCAGTGGTAAGTTGGAAGGGGAGGTTTGGTGGGAGAGGAATTGGGGAGGTATGGTGAGTGGTTCCTTTGTGTCTTATTTATATCTGGAAAGAACGAAATTTTCGGTGCTTGAGGGTCATGAATTGAGTGTGATGAATTTGAAATACTGGTTTTTGAAATCTTTATATGAGTGGAATTTGTTGTCTTTATCATTATCTTTAGAGGGGTTCCTCGATTTCATGGATTCCTATTTCTGTACACAGCTTAGCATTGGGGTTGCCCCCATTTAATAAAATTATTCAATAAATTCTATTACTGAAATTTGAAAAAGTTCAAACCACTCTAATTAAAATCCTATTACCAAAATATTCAAAAAAAATTTAAACTGAATTATTATTTATACTTATTATATTTTAATCAGATAACTCGGTTTGTGTTAGTGCTTAATGTTATATATTTTGTTTACAGTCAGTCCCTAGCCTAGAAAAAGGAGGGTTGCAGTAGGTTGGTGGCCAACACAAAATTTAGTCACTCTATTATGAATGGAATTAGCTAACCCTAAAATTTTGTGATCAAGGTTTGGTTATTGTATTATATTTTAATCGTTTGTTATAATTTTTGGTCCTAGATGCTATGCTTATGCCATATGGCTCAATGTAAGGTTTATACATCATATGGCGTACTTCTGCCATATGGTAATAAGTACATTAAAATTATTAAGATAATTTATTTTGGGTGAAGCACTATTGTTAAAATTTTAAACAAAGAATTAAAGTATTAAAACTCTATTTTTAAAAATTTCAAGAAATATAACAGAAATTTTACTATTTATTTGAAATAACTTTAATGATTTATTATCAATTTTGGTTTTGATAAAACTCAGCCTTTTATTTGTATTCTATTTTATCGTTTGATTTCACTGATATTATTGGTATATTTTTTTAATTTATGTACTAATTTTTATGAATGAGTGCATTGCATGGTCATAGTACTAGTATAATTATTTTTTGAAGGTTACAACTAAAATAAAAGAATAAATTTTAAAAAAGTTTCATACCTTTGGGATAATTGTTTTTTGGATTATGGGATTAATATATGGCACACAAATTGTCTTTGAGAAGTGCCATTATACTGCAAAAGGTTCATGTTTTGCTGAAGTTTATTTTGTTATTTTCTATATGCCAAATATTGTTGACTTAGTGCTATAAAGAGTAACTGGGCTTTGATCTGTTACTAACCTTAAGCTATTGACATTTTATAAGTTTATGCATGTTTGTGGGTTGGTCTGTGTGGTTATATTCTTGAAACTAACAAATATTCCTAAACCCTAAATGATTTCAGTATCATTTGCATTTAAGTCTCGCATCAATGGTTAGTATAGTTAGCAGAATGTTAGTTACGTGGGCATTGGGTGCATCCTGAACTTCCTTATCATTATTATTATTGAAATATGCACTTACAATTGTATGGGAAAAAAAAGCTCTCTCTATTAGGGGACCGATTTGGTTTGATTTTTCAATAAAATGTGTTTTTTACCTATCAAATTTTTTTATTTTTTATTTTTAAAACTCAACAAAGGCCATAGACCAAATAATTTGAGTCAGCTGATAAATCCTTTATTGCCACAAGTTGTATCTAATATCTGGACTCATATTCGTTGCAAAATATCTTGCAAATTTTCACCATCTCTCTACCTTTCCCATTTTCAGCCTTATTGTCCTTTTGGCACTTTCAGATTTCTGGAAGTGGCTTGATATATTTTGAAGGTGCCACAAGGCAGGAAGGTAGACAGTTGGAAAGAATCTGGGTGGAGTTCTGAGAAAAAGTATGCTGGCTACAGCTTTGAGGCAGATATGCCCATGAGTAGAACCGAATGGCGAGAAATGGTTTGAGACCCCAATATGTTGGGACTTAATGCTCTGAGTTTTAATTTTAATTGTCTTGATGACCATGGGTTGTGATAGTTAACATAATGACTTCAAGAATGCCAGCTTCTTTTTCCATCGGAGTTATTGTTGTACTGTAACTGTAATTGTAATTCTTGTAGTTACTTTCTAATTAAGGATTGATAATTGGGTGAACAGAAGTTTTGACATTATGTGGTTGTTGTTGTTATTGTTTTCATATTCTTATGTTTTATTTGCATGTGTGTGTAATCCCATGAGTTCTTTGTACATGATTAAATTATTTTTATTTTTTTACCAATTTTGACTAAAGAATATTATTTTTGATAGGTGGTTGGAGGTTTATGTTCTGCAGTATCACATGTTTATCATGGCTTTGATCCTAGTGGTCCTGTACCTCAAGAATATACCATGCAAGAGACTGCGTTTGCTGAACCTGAAAGAGAGGAGATTATAGTAGAAGGAGATCCCTTGATTTATGTTAGTGTGCTATTTAAAATATTCGGAACCTTCAAACTCAAGTCAGTGGATATGGTTCTTCATGTTTCTAGGAGGAGCGAACATGTGGAGTGTTCCATGAAAATCTTTGATGCTTTAAATAGTAGAAAGTTCACTGAAGGTGGTTTGTCTAATGACTCTAATTGTGGAATTTGGGTGTCTGTTCAGCAAACAAGCTTTCAGATATCTTGCAAAGAACAAATGGAAGTTCTCATAGTTTTGTCAGGAATCCAGTCTGTTATTTTTAGATATCAGAATCAAATAGGAGAAAATACTGATCAGTCTGTACTGAAGGATCTGTGTCTGCAATCTCTTGGTAGCTTATATGAAATGTCGCTTTCTACTTGCATGATTACTTTATTGTTGGCTCCCCCTGAATATGCATCATATTCTGATAGTCTGAGCAACATGGTTGAAAATTCCACTTTGATGACCAATTCTGCAAAGCCAACTCATTGGTTATTCACAAAAATTGAACTGAGTGAGGTTGTTATTGCAAGATGCTCATTAAAGAATGATCTGGTTGGAGCACATCAGCTGAATAAGGTTCAATCATCCCTTTCTGTTGGCAGTGAATTTCAAACAAGCTCTTGGGAAATACAGGTGATAATTTGGTGGAGACTGGATTGGAGGAGAGCAATAATCTCCTTTACACTTCCCTTGCTGTGTTTATTTGCTCATATGATTATTGTCAGAGACTTTTTTCTTATGCCTAAAGATGACTTTGCATTTTTGAAATGTCGTGCATATGAATGTTGGTTTCTTCTTAGCTAAATCATTAAGTTTCTGTGGTTAAAAAAAAAATCATTAGTTTTCTGACTGTAGTGAAACTTGTTGCTATTGGGCAGGGTTTTTTTATTTTACTTGAAACAGAAGCTTTGGCAATGTTCGTTCATTGGATTGCTTTGTATCTTCATTGTGTCAGAAATCTTATATCTGTCATTCAATCATCTTATAAAAACATAAAAAAAGCTGAGCATGAGGAGGATGTGACTAGACTGGATGATCATTTGGTCAAGGACAATGCCCAAGAAATGCCCTGTGCATCTCAACATGGCAAAAAGGAACTGCTGGAAGCTTTTAGAATTGATGCGTCCCAATTTTCTCTTGTTCTCGTGATTGAAGATGAATCTGGTATGCTCCCCTTCTTAGTCATAAGTTATAATTATGCCTAATATATCCAAATAATCATTTCACTAATGCAGGTGGTTTTCGGGAATTTGTGCTTGAGGTTGATGTCCATTTGAAATTTGAGTTGGCAAATATGAGAAGAAAGCTTATATTTGATCTATCTCGGTTTTCAATCTTTTCTCAAGTCCTTCATGAAAGTGTGGAAAATCAAATCCAAATTCCTAATTTTTCTTCTGTCTCATCAATTAATATGTCTTGCTCTGCATCTGGGGCTCCTGCTAATGTATTTCAGCACAGAAATGTGATCCATCTTGATAATGAAGCAAGTTGCTCGAGGGATACTGTAGAAAATTGTGCATCTGAGGAATTCTGTTTAAGTCATCAGAAGTGTATCTTGAAATCGTTAGGTGCTTTTGTGGAAGTTGAGAAGCCAGAGAATGGTCCTTTGCACCAAAATCAGGTCTGGTTAGGTCGTGGTTCAGTTTCCGGGTTTGATGTGAACATTTCTCTTTCCGAAATACAGGTGAGGAATGCTTTATTTCCTCCTCTTTTTTTCATAAAGTTGTTACGAGTCCCCTTAGGCGTCATAATTATTTCTTGTGCTGATACTTTGTCCAGTAAAATACATGCCTCAAACTTCTTTCTTACAAATATCAAGACATGTCTTACTGACTTTTACCTGCTATTGTTGCTTCAGATGATTTTGTCTACAATCTCAACCTTCTCTGGGTTATTTAACAATGGAGTGACCAGCAAATCAAATGAAAGGATCTGGGCCAGTGGTCAGGAATCAGACAATAGTATGGAACTAATGGTTCCTGATGGTACTTTGATTATCTAAACATTTAATTATGTTTCTTGAAAATTGGATGGAAATTCAATTAATCACATCTATAATCTTTATAGGAGAAATTGTTGCAATTCAAGATGTTGACCAACACATGTACATTACCGTTGAAGAAAGAGATCATAAGTACAATTTAGTTGGTGCAGTTCATTATTCTCTTGTTGGAGAAAGGGCCCTTTTCAGGGTACGGAATTTCTAATTTAATTTATGTTTAATGTAGGGGCCTGAGAAATACCACTTTCCAAAATTGAAGGATTATCTGTTTATAATGTGTTAGTGTATTACAAATATAGGTACTGAGCATACATATGCGAATCCATGCTCTGGTTTGCTGTTAAAGTTTTAAAATCCCAATTTAAAATATATGTTTCAGCACTAATGATGACTCATAGGATTTTGGCTATGCTCTTAGGTTTATTAGTGGCGTTGAGACAGTGATGCTGTAATTATTGTGCATATGCTTTATTTGGGTACAATGCTGGTTTTGGGTCCTGTCATTTTGATGTAGTTCATTTTTAAGGCTAGTCGTTTACTAGTGCTTATGTTGTATGATAAGTAGATCCTTTCACTTGTAATAGAAAGTTGGTTAGTTGATGGATTGTTAGTGATAAGTGCAATAGCCTATTAGTTAGTTAGAGATGTTTTTTAGGCTTTGGCCAATCACATCGCAGCCACATGGTAGGTTCTTGTAACTAACTTTCTAACTAATCAGCGGCTTGCCTATGTATCTATAAATAAGTGAGGCTGCCCTCATTGTAACTAGTTGAATTTGAATCCAAGAAATCTACCTATGAGGTATTATTCCAAGAGTGTGTCTCTTGAAGAGCTATTTCATTTTTTCTTTTCTCTAAGCAAATTTAGCTTTCTAAAACATCTTTCCTTTTCACCATTTTTCCTCCATCACATTTGCTATGGGTTTTATTTTTTGGCATGCATGGGCTGCAGATATTAAAACTGCATATATTGGTGAGATTCTCTACAAAGCTCTAGTATATCTGATAGATTGCTGTGAGAAACCTAAGTGCAGGTTGGCTTAGGTGACCACCCAAGGATCATGGTCGGATTGTACTATAAATCTTACTGCTTGTTTCAGAAAAAATTGCCTTGATCAGACTTGATCTATTTGTTAATTTTTGAACTTCAGGTTGTTTGGGTCACTATTTTTTTTCCTGATAAGTCAGCTTCTTTGAGTCAGTATAGTTACATGGTGCTCTAGCATTGCAGCACAGTTGGGTGGCACTGTCACCTTGTAGCAAAGCTGGCTGGAAAATGATTGTGGTGTCAATTCCAAAAGTATGTGGCAGTGTAGCTTAGTTGTTTTCTGCTCCCTTTTGCTTGATGTGTGGGAGATCAAGTATGAGTCTTGCCATGTGGGATTTGAAAGTATGAGTCGTTCTTGTTGGGAAACCTCATTATACTGTTATAGAGCCGTTTCAAGTTGGTTGAGTAGTATTAACAAAGATATGATATTGTAGCATGGAGAAGTTGTGAGTTAGTGTTAGTTGAGGGGGCTATAATGGGGTGAGAAATGTCACACAGGCAGTGATAGAATTAGTTTGTATGAGATGTTGCTTTTTGAGCTTTTGAGATATTTGAATAGTGAATGTTTTTACTTTCCATTTCCTTTTTGAACTCTTAGGTTGTTTCTTCTCCTACTCCTCTCTTATGTCTCTTCCCTTCCCCAATCCCTCCAACCAAAAAAAAAAACCACCTCCCTTGAAAAATTGGTTATGTATTAGTAGTGTTCACATAGCATTTGCTTTAATGCTACTTTTGGAGTATACATAGAATCATCAGTAAATAAGTCTGATTTATAAATTATTGCAACAAGTAGTGATCCAACAACTCATCATTCCCTCATTTCTCTAGTGGGAATCATTGATTGTTCTTTGTAGTCTTTCAGATACCATCATGATGTGCCGTATGATGTCTGTTAAAACTTAAAACTTATAATACAGGTCAAGTACCAAAATCAAAGAAGATGGAAATCACGAGTTTTGTGGTTCTCCTTGATATCATTGCATGCTAAGAATGACTCAGGGGAGCCATTGCGGTTGAACTGTAGGCCAGGATCGGATTTTGTTGACATCTCCGGCACTAATGACAGTGGGTGGGTGCTTTGGAGAGCACTTTCTTGTAAGCCTGAAAGTAATGATGGAGATATCGAGTGGGAGCCTTACAATCAGTTGGTCAGAAGGACCTTTTACCTTGTGAATAAGAAGAGTGATTGTGCTGTTGCTTTTGTTAATGGAGTTCCAGAGTTCGTTAGGAAGCCAGGAAATCCATTCAAGTTGAAAGTATTTACTGATCTTTCCAAAGCTCATGATGCTGTAAAGCCCATGGAAGCTTCTGAAACAAGTCTGCAACATAATGCACACATGGGTGAAGATAGCACCTCTTTACTGGGTAAAATTCTCCCTTTCATTGATATCACAATTGAAAACATTTCTCTCACCGTTTATCATGAACTCTTGGATACAAAGGACATCTTTCCTCTCCTTTGTGGTCACATCCGTAATATTCAAATTATTCTACACGTTCTATCGACCAAAACCCGGGTTATAAGCACATCAAGTACTGCAATGTATTACTTTGATGCCCAAACAGGCTTATGGTGAGTATTTAGTCCAGCTACTTTTACTTTCTTACCACTTTCCTTTCTTTGAAATTGATTTCCCCTCTATCTTTTTATAAGTCTTCCATTTTGGTTCTAAATTGTAGGAGAGAATTCCTTTGCCCAGTTGAAATATGCATATTCTACCGTTCCAGTTTCCAGAATCACGGTTCAAAAACCGTTTCACATGGAGTTCCTGTTCATATCTATTGCAGAGTTGCAGAGGTTAAGAACATGATTCCTTAACAATATTGTTGTTTTAGGACCCTTATCTTAATTACATCATTTTTAACAATCTGTATTGTGGCACTTAGCAGTTAAACATATCCTTGACTGAGCTTTCACTGGACAAGCTTCTCTTTGTACTTGGGAAACTAAATTTGGCTGGTCCTTTTTCAGTGAGAAGCTCCATCATTATGGAAAATTGCTGCAAGGTCTGCTACTCTGCTATGTTATTGATATATATGAACTATGAAGCATCAATGTATACATATTTCTTTATAATGTTTGTATGTGTCACTGCATTAACAGGCATGCATTTGCTTGTTTAGTTTATGTAAAATTGATATTGTAGGAGTGGACTCTTACTTTATCAACGTTGTTATGTGTAATGCCTCAAAAAAGAAAAAAAGTCCCTTCTCTATGGAGTTCTTGGATAGTAGGGAAAAAAGAATGAAAGAAAAAAAAAAAAAAAAAAAAGCTGGTGCATGTTTATGCAGAAGTTGGATAATTTATCAGACAAGAATAATTGACCCTATCTGACAAAATATTTTTTTTCTCCCTGATTGCAATCTAGAGATTGGAGGTAGTCATAATGTCTGTTGTTACTTTTAGGCAAATATGGTATGTTACTTACCATGACTTTAGAGATCTAGTATTTTGTATGTATTTCCATTATAATTACAGTACTGTTGATTATTCAACTTTGAAAGATTTCAAAATGATACAGTTGCTACTAGCGTCCTCAAAGATTTTTTTATTTAAGGAGGTTTATCATATGATAAGTAGCAATTGTCTATTGGGCGTTCACCATGGTCTCTTATCTAGGAGCAGAAGAAAGAGACCAAACAAATAAAATAAAAGACAGATCTAAAGTGATTCTTTTAGTGATTTTCCTTTAACGAATTCAAATATGATAGAGAGCTCTAAAATCTATAATCTATCCCAAAGCCTCTGATTTTAACATAGTGATGTATGTCTTTATTTATTCATTTATGAATAACAGATTATTAACCAAAGAAGAATAGAGTACACAAGTTCAGACCACATAAACCAGCAGCAACCAGCTGCACACCCAGACCTGCCTACAGAAACAACTCACAATTGAAAACTATTAGTAACACTACAAACAAATCATGCTGTAAACAAACTACAACTCAACAAAGACTAAGATAGCACTAAAGCTCTGAAGGTTTTTTCTTTGGATTATTCCCTTCAATTCTCCATTTTGTCTCATTCTCAATGCCTTTTGCCATTTGGTCTTCAGTCAACTGAGTTCAAAAATCTGACATTGTTTATTTGTCTCCATAAATGATATACAACAGCAGCAATTAACATTTTACTGACTCTAGATCGGACATTTTTCCCTCCTAACTATTGATCCCATTCCATTACCTTATGCCAGTGGACACTCGCTGCCTAAGACGATCCCATGCCACTCTCTTCCAGATCCTACTAGAGAAAAAACATTCAAAAGAATAGATGATCCCTTGTTTCACACTGATTTCTGCAGAAAACACATAACAAATCACTGTGCCAACCCTTTTTGCTAATCTGTCACAAGTTGAGAGTCTGTCTTGCATGGCTAGCCAAAAAAAAGAAAGCATGCTTAGGCATAATAGCTGCATCCCAGATCAACTTGTACCAATTAACCACAGCACACCTATATCTAATAGCTTCCCTGGCAGATTTACAAGAAAAACAACCATTGGCTGCAGGGATCCATGCCATGGTGTCTTCCTCACAAATCTGAACAAGCTGATAATCTTGATGCAAAATCCTTTGATCAAGAGTTCTAGGAGGTCTCCAATGCACTGCCCATCTACCAAGACACTTGATATCTTAGCAGAAGGATAACTGCCTGCTGCAAAAGTAGCTTGAGCGTCAAATTTATAGCTAAGCACCCCTTCAGGATGCCAGTTGTCATACCAGAGATAAATTTTGCTACCATCACCAACTCTCCCCTTGAAAAGATCTCTTACTGCCCCTGAGTTTCAGAATCTGCCTCCAAACCCATGAACAATTCTGGGGTATTTTAAACTCCCAAAAGTTTTTCCCATTTAGTAGGTATTTATGAACCCAGGCCACCCATAAAGATTTCGCTTGAATTAGTAAATTTCATATGTGCCTTGTTACTGCAGCTCTTTTCCAATCTCTGATTCCTTTTAACCCCAAACCTCCTGATTTTGGCAAGCAAACTTGTTTCCAAGAAACCTTGACCTTATGAAAAGTTTGATCAGAACCACTCCACAAGTATGAATTGAAGAGATTTTCAAGATCGTTAACTTCCTTTACAGGGAGAATAGAGGAACTTGTCCAATAAACCTGAATCCCAAATGACAGTACAACACAAATTGAATAAGCCAGATTCTTCCAGGAAAGGAAAGTTTCTTGGCAGCCCAAGGATCGATCCTTGTAGCCAGCTTTTCTAGTAACATCTTACAGTCTTTAGAGGATAGCTTTCCAGGGATAAGAGGTAATCCAAGATACTTCATGGGACGTGATCCTTCCTTAAATTATAAAACATCAAGAATTTGCTGCTTCAATGGTAAAGGAACTGCAGAGAAGAATATCTCACTCTTGGAAGGATTAATTTTCAGCCTAGATAATTTCTTAAAGTCCTTAAGAACTTGGGAAATAGCCCTTATTGACCTTGTATCAGCTCCAGGAAAAATCATCAAGTTATCTGAAAAACATATGTGAGACAAAGCCACTTTCTTGCATTGTCGTTGGCTGCCATCTTGGACATCAAACTAGAAAACACTTCCATAGCTAGCACAAATTATGAAACTTCAAGGTGTAAAATCCAAAAACCCCTAAAATTTAGGGGGTAAAATCCAAAATCTAAAATGTCAGGATGTAAAATCTAAACACCCTCAAACTTCAGGGAGTAAAATTCAAATTCTGAAACTTCGGTGTTTAAAATCCAAACACCTCCAAACTTTAGGAGTGTAACTTGCAATTTACCCTATTTTTATATGGTGTGTTGAGGGTCCTCTTGTCCCTATCCCTTGGAAGGGTATTTTGGGTGTGAAGGCCCCACGGCGAGCATCTTTCTTTGTTTGGACAGCAGCTTGGGGAAGATTCTTACTTGTGACAACCTTCGAAGGAGAGGATATACTATAGTGGATTGGTGTTACATGTGCCAGTGTAGTGGGGAGGGGGTGGATCGCCTTTGATTCATTTCACAGATTCTTATCATTTGTGGAGTTTTGCTTTAAAATCTTTTGGTATTTCTTGGGTCTTATCTTTTATTTTTTGGAGGAATTAATTGGGAAAACACTCGTTGGATATTTGGAATTTGTCTGCTATGTTTGATTGGGATTATTTGGCGAGAGTGGAATAAGAGAATGCTTGAGGATACAGAGAGAACAAGGGACCAGCTTCTTGCTTATTTTGTTGGTACTTTGTTTGATTGGGGTTGCACTTGGGGACTCGCAAATAGAGATTCCATTCCATTGTTTATTGAATCTTTATCTTTTTGTACATAAAGTTTTGTAATTCTTTAGGCTACTTCATGTCTTCTTGCATGAAATAGCCTCTTTTCAATAAAGTTTTTTTACCTATAAAAAAAATAAATAATAATTGCTATTGCTTCCTCCCTTCCCCTCTCTTTTTTTGATAAAATTTTGATCACTGACTGATCTAGTTAGGTTGGATTTTCAGCACTTCATTCTCTTTTTACCCTCTCCTCTGTTCACATACATACATTTTTTTATTTGTTGATAAATCTTGAACCTGGTTTAACTAATTTTTGTATTATTCTTTACCATGACAGGTGGAGAACCAGATAGGCTTAAGCCTTCTTTGTCACTTCTCCAACAAGCAAAGTTTAACTATAGCCAGAAATCAGTCTGCTTCTGTATTTTTAAGGTAACTCCTCAAAATATAATGATCATGCATTTCCATGTACATGAGGCAAGCTCAAATTGAGATTGGTGTAACATTTATTATTCTTCCACTTTTATGGACCTTGTGATCACTAAGAACTTAGGGAATGGGGGAATGGTTACTTTGACAGAACCAGGCCTTCTTAGAGAGCAGAGAGGGAATTTTAGAGAGAATTGAAGGATTGAGAAGGGAAAACTTGCATTACGTTCTGCATAGTTTGAGTACATGAGCAACAGCCCTTTTAATACAAGCATAACAAAGCCATTTGCCTGTGCATCACTCAAACTAACTCTGTAACAACCTGCCAACCTGGCAGGTAACTGCTCCTAACTGCCTAACAGTCCTAATTGCAGCACATGCTCTAAAGCATTGCACGCATGGGAACTACATTCAGCTACATTCAGTTACAAGAGCCTAATCCCTAACCACATTCTTACAAAGCTGACCCTACCTCCTGTACACGTGCACAGTAGCCCAGGCCAACAATGTTTGGATCTCCAAAGGCCTTGAATGCTGCTAAGGCTGCCTGCTTGCACACTATGTATCAGCAGCCTGCACATGCTGGACTGATTCAAGGAAAGAACTAGGTCTACAACTGCATCAATAGGCCTGTAAACCAAGCCATGCTATCAAGCTTTGTGGTGTTCACTAGCAAAATGTTGCAATAATTTCCGGCTTTCGTTGTCACAGATTGGATCAAGTGTCCTACCCATGCCCATCATGCATGCTGATTATCATATTTGTAATATGTCAACAGCCATCCAATTGATAAGTCACATCTCTTAAAGAAAAATTAGAAAAAGAAAAAGGTTGAATATTTTCTGCTTTTATCTTTTTAAGATGAATTAATTTTGTGACCTCTTAAGAGTGAAGAAGAAGTGGCTGGGTTATGGCTGTTCACTAGCTCTTATTAAATAATGCCTTATCTGGTTACCTGTTGGTAAGGTGGCTAGCTCATAATATCTAATCCAAAATCCATTGATCCTACTTAGTATACTACCACTTAACCCAAACACTAAGCAATAAGAAAATGGTAAATTTAATCATTTAACCATTTTTCTAACACTTTCCTTTACATGTGCTCAAACTCTCTTTTACCATGTGAGGCCAACATGTGAGATTTTTTAACTTTTCAAATGTCAACTATACTGGAGAATGAAGTTCGAACTCAAAACTACATGTTCTAATACCATGATAAACTAACATTTGTCTCAAAAATTTAAGCTATTAGGAAAGGGATTTAATCATTTTACTATTTTTCTAACATATATATTTAAAATTTTTGAGAAATATTGATGGCTAAGGACATGTTGCGGCTGGAAAATATGATTTGAACTATAGTCTCTTAATGTTTCATCTTGTTACCTTTATGCATATGTATATGCAAGCATAAATACATTCATGCATGCGAGGATGCAAACATAATGTGTTGTTTGTCTTTCTAAACTTTAAAAATGTCAGATCTTCAAACAATTATCTGCCAGAACAAAGTACAGTTTTCAAGTACCAATTTAATTGAGTTGGTTCATTAAAGATGTGTGTGTGTGTGTATTATTGACGATTACTAAATTATCATATGTTTGTGCTTTCACACAGCTGTGCATGCGTGCATGTTTATGTTCATATGAATCGATATATAATATATTGATTGATTGGTCTTCTCATTACACAATTGCAAGGAAATCAGATACAGCAAACCAATCTCCAGAAATTGCACCAGTTGTTTCAGTCCAAGTTGCCATTCCTGGATCCCTCACAACTTCTTCGCTACATCTTTCTCTTTTAGAATCTAAAGCACTTGCCTGGGGAACACAAATAATGTCAGTCCAAGGTATTTTCAACTACTTTCTTCTTATTGTTTTTTTTTTTATAAGTAATAAAAATATATTATAAAAAGATGAAGGGTGTCACCTAAGAATAGAGGAGGTATACATCAGGGACAAAAATACAACTCAAATGCATAAAGTACAAAAGTCCATGAAACCATGGATTGAAAAAAAAAAGAACAAAAGCCTAACACTGCAACCCAGTCTAGAAGAGTCTTAAGAAAGAAGAGTTTAAAATCTGAAACTGATTTCTTTAAATCCTCAAAATGCCAGTTGTTCCTCTCCCGTCAAATGTACCACATCAAACAATGGGGGACAACCATCCAAATAGCACCATTCCTATGCTGCCTAAACTTTCCTTGCCAACAAGCCAATAGCTTCACCACTGTCTTCGGCATAACCTAGTGAATGCTGAACAAAGTAAACATCATAGACCACAAATCAGAAGTAAGAGGGCAATGGATAAGGAGGTGATCTATTGACTCCCCATTTCTTTTACACATACAATACCAATCCAAAATCAAAATCTTCCATTTCCAAAGATTTTCAGTGGTCAAATATTCTCCAAAGCTGCAGTTTAGACAAAAAAAGCAACTCTAGAAGGGATCTTAGGTTTCCAAACAGTCTTTCTTCTTTTTACAACATCATTGAATATCTTTGTTTTTTACCATTGGCCATATGCCATTTGGTGAACTTCTCATCAACAACAACAAAGCCTTAGTCCCAAAATATTGGGTCGGCTATGGATCCTCAACAGATTAGTACATTTCCTCCATTCTATTTTATTTGAAGTCATACTCTCTATTATTTCTGAAATTTACCTTTTTTATTATTTCTACTAATGTTATTTTTGGGCTTCCTTTACCTTTTTTCATTCCCTCAATTTGGATCAATTCACTCTTTTTACTGGTGAACATCTCATCACTTCAGTCTAATTAAAAATCATTGGTTTCTTTCCCATTGGTTTTGGGTCTTTTAAAAGTTACTATGGGGTAGATTGGATGTCTATCGTAGAAAGTTATTTTATCTCTTCAATTTATGATTTGATGCATGATTGTAATTTGTGTTCGTGATTGAATTGATCCCCAGCTGTATATGTCATGTATAATTGAGTAACTCTCTTTTTAATGTTTGAATAAAATTTTTATTACTTATAAAAAAAAGACGGTACTATGAGAAAACAAAAATTGAATTTATATGTGCTAGAAATTTTTAAAGGTGGTTTGTGATATTTATACTAATTCTTTTTTCCCCCTTAATTCAAATCTTTCTGATCTTACAGCAAAGCCACAAAGTGTTTAGCTGCACCATGGGGTTGACCAAAGTTAGTACCATGTAAATTGTAAACTTGAGGATCACTATCTGTATTTAACTCTATATAGCAGATATGGGTTTTATGTAAACACTTTGATAAGGAAATCGCCTACTTAAATATTAACTAAAAAGGATTGGTTCCTATTTTGTGATTTACTTTATGTATGGCTCTGAAATTTGAGATAAGAGGGAGAGAGGAGGGGGTGGGGTGGAAAAGTAGCAGCAGCAGTGATCAGGTGGCTTTTTAAAAAAAAAAAATTTAAATTACTATAATATGTGAAAGTTTGTTGTGCTCATATAATACATGGTGCTACCCTTTGTGTAGCATGTAAGGTTAATTGTATTCTTTGTGAGGATATCATGTACCACATGAGACTCATTGGCTGTTTAAATTTCAACCATGAATTTTAATGCTTTGTGAGAAATTTTATGCGGAACTTTCCATGAACTTGAAGCATGTATGTTTATAAGACACTTTGTATCCTTTTATCAGCTTGAGACGATTGAGTTAAGCTTCCTTGACTTCTTAATCTTGTTATTTTAATCACCTGATTTTTGTATGCTAGTTTTCTAATTTGTACAATTAATTTCAGAATTTGATTGTGTAACTTCTATTTGGGCTTAGCTCATCTCTTTATTTCCTTTAACAGATTCAAATACTTACCCTGGGCCTTTTGTTATAGTTGACATTTCAAGAAAATCTGAGGTATTTGCTCAATTATGGCTCTACTCTTTAAATTCATTAAGTTCATAAAAATTTCACATTATATTAATTTTTATCCTTGTAGGATGGTTTGACAGTTGTAATTTCTCCCTTAATAAGAATACACAATGAAACTAAATTCTCTATGGAGCTACGGTTTCGACAACCGCAACAAAATGAAGATGACTTTGCTTCTGTGATGCTTAAAGCAGGAGAAACAATTGATGATTCCATCGCCATGTTTGATGCTGTCAATTTGTCTGGTGAATTAGAGAAGGCATTGACGTCTTTAAGTGTTGGTATGCGTTGTCAACTTCAGTTCATCAAATCAAATCAAAACCCCACTTGTTTAAGTGTTATCTATATTTCTTTCCATTATTCTTTTCCTTAACCTCTTCTTGCTATTGTTGTCATTATCATCATCTTCATCATCATTATCATTAGTATCTGTAAGCTTCTTTAACAAGCTATGATGTGGAGATGTATGATACTTATTACTCAGAATCTTATATAAATGTGTTTTATAACTTAAGAAGCACAGATTTCAAGTGGAGATCAGATTTGAGGCTAGAGTGTTTGTTTGCATGAATGTGATCATTTAATTTCATTGGGTATTGCTACGTAGATGATGCTGTTACTTGACTGTATTGGAGAAGTGCATCTAGATTATTGTGTGATCCTAAAATATCTGAAAAACTCAAGGGGGAAATATGACTGCTATAAAGTAATATGTTTGCTTGTTTATTTTGAAGAGAGTGCTGTAAAAAATCACTTTCCGTAAATCAGATGTTGTCTCTTATTTACTAGCATGGAAAATAACATTGAGAATTTGGCTCGTCCCACAAGTACACATCATGGGTGTCCTGCTTTTCTAGGTTATATAAATTTGTATGGCATTATTGGGAGTGAAGATATAGAATGTGACTAAGTGGGAGAAAAAAATGGTGTCTCGATCTTTACATGTTCCTGAATTTACATAAACTAATGTCCATCTTTTACAAAAAAACAAGTCATTTATGGATATTATTGTGAGGTAAGAAAGCCTTTGAGAAAAACATGATCATCACACTACATTGTCTAAGACAAGAATTCTTTAATTAAGGAGAGGGATACCTTAAGTGGTGGCTCCCACAAAATATGTTTTTTGAGTGGAAAATTTTTCATAATTATGTGGGAAAGTTTGAGCTTGTTATCCACCTTAATGGTCTGAAATGGAAAAAGTCATATATGAACTTTATATATGATTTTAATAATAGGAATTAATCATGGATTTTGAAAAATAATGAACAGATATTATACACACCAAAGTTGACCTAGCACAGTGGCTAAGGATTTAATGCATCTGAGGGTGGTGTCTGGTCTAGAGTTTGGATTGTGCTGAATAATTTTACGATTCTTCAAGCTTGAAAGTAGATCTTCTTATTTCAGGCTTTTTTCTTTTTTTCTTCGTGGAAGTTACCTTAGTGTGAGGATGGTATTTTCTTAGTGAACAATGAACATTAAATTATTTGTTGTACCTGCAATTAATGCGATTAGTGATTGATATGTTGCAGGTAACTTCTTATTTTCATTAAGACCTAAATTTTCAGATGGCTCAATAAATTCTAAGAATTCACTTTCAGTGGAGTGGTCAGATGATTTTAAAGGTGGAAAGGCAGTTCGTCTCTCTGGAATTCTCGATCAATTAAGCTATAGAGTCCGAAAGGCTTTATTTGTTGGATCCATGAAATGTTCCTTCAGCACAGCATGTTGTATTCTCAAATCTAATGGTGCACATGTTTCAAGCATGTATTTTCTGATTCAGAGCATTGGAAGAGATGTGCCTGTTATACAACCTGATAAATCAAGGGATCATCTTAAAAATAGTGATTCACCAGTTGCATTACAAGAGCAAAAGGAAATTTTTCTTCTTCCTACCATAAAGGTGTTCAATTTATTGCACTCAGAGATACATGTACTTTTGAGTGAAAGGGGTAAGAGCAGAAATTTCATGGGATGGCAATATTTTTTAGTTCACAAGTTACTTGACTCTAAACTTTTTTTTTTGTGGTAATCTTGTGCAGATGTATGTACAACTAATGGCTATAACATTGGGAGCCAAGCAACCATATCGAATTGTTCAACAGTTGATTTTTATGTTAATCCTGCCATTATATTCTTTACTATTACTTTAACGGATTTTAACACAAGCTGCAAACCAGTGAATAGTGGTGATTGGATCAAGAAGTTATTAAAGAAGAAAAGTGCTGTCCATTATCTGGATATTGATCTGGATTTTGGTGGTGGAAAGTATTTTGCTTCCTTAAGACTGTCTCGTGGGGACAGGGGCATATTAGAGGTTTCTATTCTCTAGCTATATTAACTTTTAGTATTTATTTGATATTTTTAGAGTCAAAAGTGCATAAACCTTAAGTTGGAATGCTACCTTCTAGTTATTTGCAGATTTATGACTTGTTTGGAAGTTTAGAGAGGGAGGAGAGTAGAGGGGAGTAGAGGGAAGGAGAGTAGTGGAGAGGAGAGTAGAGGGGAATGAATCCTCTCTACATTGTTTGGATGTTTTTAAAATTAAGGAGGGGGAAGGGAGTAATTAGCCCTTAAGAAAGGGTAATTTTGTTAATTTAGAAAGGGTAAATTAGAGAATTCATTTGGCTAATAACTTATCTACTCTACTCTCCCTCCAAATCTCTCCAATTTGGAGGAATTAAAAATGAGGGGTTGGAGGTAGTTGAAACCCCTCCAAACCCCTCCAAATCCCTCCCCCTCCTTCCTTAAAAAAGTTCCAAACAAGGTAATTGAATTACTCTCCCTCCCTCTACTCTACTCCCCCTCCTTTTTTTAACTTCCAAACATGCTATTACAGACTATATAAGTTAAAACATAAATATTTGCTAATTATTTCAACTTTCTTGACTGGCTTGTTTAACATCTTGCAGGAAATCTAACACTGATATTTATTTGCAGGCTGCTATTTTTACATCATATTCCCTGAAGAATGATACTGATTTTTCCCTTTATTTCTTTCCACCTAATAAGAAGCCTCTGTCAAGGTAGTCACTTCAACTGAGATTAGTTAAACTTTTTGAGCATTGCTCTAGAACTCTGAAATTTTGATAGCTGTAAATATATGCAGGGATGAAGCAGAGAATTCTAGTTCCAGCATCTCTCCGGAATTAGGATTACTTTTGCATCCAAAGAAGATTGGATCATGGTTCTTAAAGTAAGATATTTTCTTTATTCAACAACAATATGAGTTTTTGAATTCCATCTTTCCCTGTATGATGCTAAAATTTGCCTGATTTTATAGGTGTCCCAATTTCATGTAATAGGCATCTTATGTACTCTGTGTTGCCAGATCTAACAAGGTGCAGCTCAAATTGTTAAAAGATTCTGCATCAGAGCTATTGCTAGACTTGGATTCATTATCAGGCCTTACAGAGATAAGCTTGGAAGTAAATGAAGGATCTGGAGTCAAATCTATTACAAAGCTTGGGGTGTCCACGGGGCCTCTTTCACATGAAGTAGTCTTGCCATCTCAAATAGTGACTATGGTCCCACGTTACATTGTTCTTAATGAATCAGAAGAAAGTATCATTGTCCATCAATGTTATTTACAGGTATACTCTATATTTATTAATAATAAGTTTACTTCTCTTTTGGCTCACATCTCTGTAAATTTGTATGGTGTCTGTTAACCTCCCCGCCTCCCCTTTTTCTCTCTGAAGGATGACATGGAAGGCATCCGCATTAGCAGTAAGCAGGAAATAACACTACTGCTGCAGAATGGAATTAGCAAGGGAAGAGAGTTCAATATATTTGAGAATTTTTTTAGAAAGCACAGAAATGCTAATCTTGACTCATTAAAATATATCCAGTTTCAACTGGATGAGCCTGAACTCAGTTGTTCAGGACCAGTATGTATTGCTTCCTTGGGGCGCTTTTTTGTGAAGTTCAGGAAACAAAAATCAAATCAAACAACAGCTGCAGACATACATATTACAGAATTTGCATCTGTCTATGTAGTAGAAAAAGGATCTTCTCTTGTTCTGCACTTCCACAAACCGCCAGACATCAGTCTACCATATCGGATTGAAAATGGCTTGCGGGATGTAGCTATAACTTTCTACCAACAGGCAAGCTATTATTCCATTTTGATTACTCATCTGCAAATTGGAATTTTCTTCTGTAAGTTTATTTTCTTTTTCCTTTTTTCTTTTTCAATAATCACTTGAGAATTTGACAGGGGTCATCAGAGCAAGAGGTTCTAGAATCTGGGTGTAGTGTGGATTATGTTTGGGATGATTTGACTCTACCACATAAACTGGTTGTCCTAATTGATGGTACTCACTGATCCCTTGTTGGATTGTTTAATTTAACTTTTTGCATAGCAATTCAGTTCAAAATGAATGTTAGAAAGCTTCTTTGGTATTTTCTGTTCTCAATCAACATGGTGGAGTGCAACCTTACCTTTTGAACACCTCCTTCTCTTTCTCTGCGTAATATCTTTTAGTTGTGTGTTATATGCATGCATATACAGGTGCTCAAACACACAAAGTTTGTAGTGTGTGTATGCCTATATGCATGTATATTCTCTTTGGTTTCATATATGGAGTTGGCTCAGAACAGGGGAACTGTGGTCTGCTATAGTAGATATAGGAAAGTCAGAGTTCTCTTTGTTTATCTTAAATTGCTATAATTTACCAATTTATGACAAATCTGTATTGATGTTTCTGTTGTGGAATAAGAAAGAAAGGAAGCTGAAGAACAGCTCTCTTCTTTGATTGATAATCCTTGAGAATCTTTTAACACCTCAACCTGATTATTTGTAATTTCTTTTAGTGTTCAACAATGTGATAAAGCTTATAGATTTTCATATCTGTTGGATGATAAATGCTTATGTAATCATTAAAAGCTTACTACCATAGTCTGTGAGTTCTGGCTACTTGTTCAGTGGGCCCATGCAATTTACCACCATTTACTTGTCTATGTAGTTTTTCCTATTAAAAGACTCAACCTAAATCAGGCTTTACCACACTTTTCAAATGCCATTCACTTTAAAAATAAAATTTCATGGAACTTAAAAATTAAACAGCGCGTGTGTGTGTGTAATGTTCTTGGATATATGTTTAGGAAATCTATTTGGATAAATGTGTGTGTGTGTGATGTTCTTGCAAAGCTGACCAATTAACGATTCTCTGGAGACAATTATATTGGAGTATACTGCCTCTTCTTTTCTTTTCTTTTCTTCTTCTTCCTTTTTTTTTTTTTTTTTTTTTTTTTTTTTTTTTTTTTGCATTAATGGATCAAGATTTGATCTCTTGTCATGGTTCTACCTATATCATGTGGACCTAGGTATGCCACTTGAGCATAGGTATGTGTATAGGGGTTAGGTTCATCAAGCCTTTCAATATGAAGACCTGAAAATATTTATAGATTGTCAAAAGTCTCTAATTTCCTCTTTTATACCTTGGGGTTACATGAAGTATTGAGGTAGCATGGCATGCGACCACACTAGTTTTAAGAATACATGAATAAAGGTCATACACAGTGCATAAGGCTTCTGTCTGTGAGGGGTGGTTGACAGTTAACCTTACCCCAAATTTTGGAGAGCCTGTTTCCTATAATTGAACCCATGACACCTCACTTGGGTGGAGGGAACTTGCCATTACACCAAGGTCTGACCTTTCTTAGACTATACATGTAATGCAAAATATATAGTACTTGAGCTTTGGAATTCCTGCCTAACAAGGAAGATGTCTCTTCCTTCCTTTTGTTTGAGATGTTGATAAATCATGATGTTGTTGTTTGTGATACTTCCCATGCAGTTGTATGAGATGGGTGCAACACATTTAGAATTGTCCAAATAATATAGGCATGTATTATTTATAGTCAGATTCAGGTTCAATAATTGCCTGGTAATTTGGATTGTAAAAGTAGATTAGCATAACTGGATATTCTGGTTTTTCTTGTAGGTAGACTTCCATTACGTGAGATTAACTTGGATAAGGTGCGTGCATGGAAGTCTTTCCACAAACCGTGGCAACACAGAGGATTGGCATCTAATTATGGAGATCAGAGAATTAATAATGGTGAAGTTACTGGCATGAAGATGGCAAAGGTGGGGTTTGAAGTATATGCAGATGGTCTCTCACGGGTTTTACGAATTTGTGAGATATCCAGTAGTCACAAGGGAGACAAGGTGCTTAAATCACGTTCAAAGATTCAACTAAGAATTTCCCATTTGGCAATCCACCTACTTGAATGTAGAAAACAGGTCAGTCCATTTCCCTGTGATTGATATTGTAAATTCAAGCTTATAATGTTTGCAATATTCAAGGGACTCATTTATTATTAGATATTTATTTCTTTTAGTAATAAAAATTTAAATACGTGCACAACTTGTCATATGTCACCTCCATTTCTTGTCTTCATGTCCAGCCAATCAAAAAGGAATAAGGATTCTTGATGCATCTTCTTTACTATATAATTCTGAATATATACGGTATGGTTTTAACCACATCTATATATTTCACCAAAAACAAATAAAAAAAATTTATATAGAAAATACTGCTGAGAGGAGGATACTTCTGTCAAAAAATTTTGTAGCATGAATGACTAGGTGGATAGCACTTGAAAATTGGGAATGATGTCCCTCTGCCCATGCAATTGTATCCAAAGTTGCTCAATAATTTTATCTTATCACTTCAAAGCCATAGCAGTTACAGTATTATCTTTTGAACAGATTGCTCTGTTGTTGTGCAGAGTACATGCTACAATGACATAATTTCATTTTGATGGACAGCTTTCAATTCATGGTCTTTATCTAATATGTTATAATCTTCTGAAGGATGGAGATGAGAGTGAGACGTCAGTTAATTCACAAATCATAATTATGAGGCTTGGGAAAATCAATATGGATTCTGTATTTACTGATCAGCATAAATATAACCAGATCAGTTTACAGGTAATGATTCCGTATGCTTGATGTCTTCAAAAGAATCATTGATCCATCAGTCTATTCTTTCCAGATTGTGTGAAGTGTTATAAGAATTCTTGGGTAATTATTTCCATCAGATTTTGTTACTTATGGTGCCTTTGTTGTATTTAATCCAGTCCTTGAATTTGGAGGAGAAGTGGGTAGGAGCTCCTTTTGCAGCAATGCTTCGTAGACATCTGGTGGACTATAGTGAGCCAGATGATTGTGTACTCAAAATTGTCTTCGTCCTGCTTTCTTCCAGTTCCAATGTTACACAAGTAAAATACTCATCTATAGTTTTGCAGGTAAAAATCAGGCAATGGATGCTAAGAGGCTGTTTGGATGAAAAATTTTCATCACTCAATTTCCGTCACTCAATTTCCATCACTCATCACTCATCACCCATCACTTATTACTTATAACTCATCACTCTAAAATATCACATCCAAACGACATTATCACTCAGTTGCCATCACTCAATATTTTTCACACTATTTGTGGACCCCATATCTGTCACTGTGCAGCTTTTTGCTTTTTTTTTTTTTTTTTTTTTTTTTTTTTTTTTTTTCACTGTTTGGTCTTCACCTTCTCTTTCTTTTTTTCTTTTTTTCACTGGGTTCGGTCTGCATGTTCTTTTTTTTTTTTTTTTTAAGATGAGTGCAGACCGAACCCAGTGGAAAAAAAAAAAAAAAAAAAACAAACGTGCAGACCGAAACCAGGGAAAAAAAAGAAAAGAAAGAGAAGGTGAAGATCGAACCCAGGGAAGAAAAGAAAAGAAAAGAAAAGAAAAAAAAAAAAAAAAAAAAGAAGCCCAGACCGAACCAGTGAAAAAAAAAAAAAAAAAAGAGTTGACTGGTCAAAAGTTGCGGCTGAGTGGGTCTCCTATGTGTGTTTAATTACAAAAATGCCATTGAGTTATGAGTTATGGAAACTGAAAACAGCCAAAATGTGTTTTCAGTTTCCATAACTCATCACTCAAAAATCAGAGAATTGAGTGATGGAAACAGAGTTATGGAAACAGAGTTATTTGCTCCCAAACAGACTTCTCGTTATGGGTCCCACCATTTTTGAGTTATGAGTTATGGAAACTGAAAATTGAGTTATGGAAACTGATGAACCAAACAGCCTCTAATGTTTTCCCTATATTTCCTAAAGCTTATCTGTTGCTTTTTCTTTTTTTCTTTTTTCACTTGGATTCTTTGACAATCAGTGATAAGCGTGTGAGAAACTCTCATAACCAATGTTATGGAATGGATTTGATAGCACAATATCCATGTGTAATTGACTGTGCTAGCTCTGATTTTCTGAGTTGGTGTCACACAGCCAGTTGATTTGAACCTTGATGAGGAGACATTAATGAGAATTGTGCCATTTTGGAGAAAATCTCTCAGTGACTCTAAATCTCAGAGTCGGCAGTTTTACTTTGATCATTTTGAGATCCACCCAATAAAGGTTTGATGCCTTTTCTTGTTCTCTCCACCTCTCTGACATTATAATAGACTTCACCCACCTTAAATTAATAGAAATATGACCTGTATTTGTATCTGTTTCTATAGATTTTTGCAAATTTTCTTCCTGGGGAATCGTACTCAAGTTATAGCTCAGCTCAGGAGACTCTAAGGACTTTACTGCATAGCGTGGTAAAGGTATGTCAGGCATGCTTTTAAAAGGCTTGATATTTTCATGCTTAAATGTTTGATACAGTATCTATGTGGTCATTTTATAAGTTCATTCTTAAACTCATCTGTTTTTCCTCATTTTTAAAATTCTTTAGGTCCCTTCCTTAAAGAATAAGGTTGTAGAGCTCAATGGAGTCCTGGTTACGCATGCTCTGATAACAATGCGTGAATTATGTTTTAGATGTGCACAACATTATTCATGGTAAGCCTATCATTTATCTTTTTCTTCTTCTTCTCTTTTTTTTTTTTTTTTTTTTTTTTTTTGTTGATTCACATATTAAGCCATAAATTGATATGATTGTCCAGGTATGGCATGAGGGCCATCTATATTGCAAAAGGAAGCTCATTGCTTCCACCAGATTTTGTGTCTATGTTTGATGACTTGGCTTCATCCTCTCTTGATATTTTTTTTGATCCTTCCCGTGGTTTGAGGAATCTTCCAGGTTTGACTTTAGGTACTCTTTCTCCATTCTATGTTAATTTACTGATCCCTTTTTTTTTTTTTTTTCCTTTTTTTTTGGGGTAGGGTATTGTTTAAGTTCCCCTTTTTGTACTTGTTACTTTCATTGTTGTGGTGAATTAATAAGCTCCCAGATAATTATTTGAACTTTATAGGCATTTGTAAATGAAAATTAATACTATAAATTCATCATGATTTTCTTTGGTGTTTGCATGTCTGCTTTGGTCCAACTGTTTGGTGGCAATTGTTGTGAGTGTGTGTGTAGTGGGACACTGGGCGAGAAGTAAAGGTGCAGGGGGTGGGGGTGAGGACAAGTTCTAGGCTCAACGATTAGCCCACTAAAGAAGAGTTGAGAATTTGGACCTGATTGTTAGGTAAAGTGCAGATTGGTCTCACTTTGTCTCACCTGCAAGAAGCTTGTGGGTGTTTTTGGGATTTGTTGAGTGGCGTTCACTAAAGTGGTGCTTTATCTGGGTTTTGCAGTGCAGGGAGTCTTTATTTTATGGTTGTAAATACTATGTCAGGTACTTGAATTGGTTTCTGTTGAGCGTCTCAGTGATAATAAATAAAAGGTCATGAGTCAGTACATTGGAAACAATATTTTTTAGGTTTTTGCCATTTAACAGCTCCAATATTCTGACCTGCTACGAAGCATGAAGACAAAAAAAAAAATTCACTGCAAGCCAAAAGTAAGATACGTACAACAGGGATAATCTAATAAATTTCTTATTGAAAATGCCAACCTTGTTAATAATATTTACTTATATGGTGTAATAGATTAGCCATGCTAGCATCTAGTTATGAATTTCTTTCTTAGCTTTTTGAGTAACTATTAAGTTACCCGTGCAATACACGGATAATGTTGTAATGTTTTATATAAGATGGTTTTGAAGAATGTTGTATATGCATTATAACATAATTGTTATAGAACTTTATTAGTAATGAGTTCATCATAAAAACAACAATTATAAATTACACACACATATCCATTATAATTATGGCAGAAAAAATAAAAAATAAAAAACAAAAAACTTTAGAGGAATATTATAGAATAAAAGTTGATATAGAATGTGTTTTTTTCTTTCTCCTTAATTCTAAAAAAAAATAAACATCCTAAACACTCATAATTAATCACAGCATTTACAAAACCTACAAATCCACAACGTCCGACTTTAACATCAAAATCGTAACTGTCGTTGTCATTCAATATAAAATGCAAGCTCCCTTTCCTTGGTTGTAGCCAACTTATACGGGTTAGAATTAGATAAAATAATAATGTTAGAGCTAGGTAGGTATCGTCAAAATATTGAAAGTAAATGACATCGTTTTTGGTCTGTGTGTATTTAACATGAGATGACATGAAGGATTATGGGTGGTTATATATAAAGGGGTAGAAGTGCAAGAGGTGAAAATGGTGAATTAAAATGCAAAGAGTTTTGTCTATACATATAAAGGATGAAAATTCTTGAAACATTGAACAAAATGATACAAAAAATATTTATTTTTTAATTAGAAAAGTTTTGAAACATTAAACCAAATGAAACAATATTTAATTTGTTCTTATCTTTGATGTGGTACTTGAGAATATTTCAATTCTCTTTGCATAGAATGCATCACTTGGCAAAATCTTATGCTTTTTCATATGAGGTCTCTGCTTTTAAATATATTGATTTTAGTTATTATTGTACTATCCGTTGGCTGAGATAAAGTGAATAGTTCTGCAAGCAATTCAAAAATACATGGCCGTTTTGACCTTCTGTTTTGTACATGTGTACTTAAACATGAAGCCATATAATTGCTTGTAGTGTTTCAGATATCCCTGTCAGACACTAAGGCTCCCTTAATGCCTTCTCTTTCATTTTAATTGTGAAGGCCTAGTTGTAATATCTGTTTGCTGCTTTGGCTATTGAGGGCAGGTACGTTTAAATTCATAAGTAAATGTATTGATGGGAAAGGATTCTCTGGGACAAAAAGATACTTTGGTGATCTTGAAAAAACTGTAAGTCTTGTATTATTTAATATGTGGATATGTTTGCTTCTGTGCTTCTGCACTCGCTAAAACTATAAAATTGGTGGCTCTGTAGTTGAGAACAGCAGGATCTAATGTAATCTTTGCTGCTGTCACTGAAATATCAGACTCTGTTCTGAAGGGAGCAGAAGCAAGTGGCTTTAATGGAATGGTACAACTAACTTCTCAACTTTTGGTACCATTAGGGCATTTTTCTGTGTTTTGATTTCTATTTCTATTACTGGAATTTTTAGCATTAATATTTTTTTGCCTATTTTGAAGGTAAGTGGCTTTCACCATGGAATTTTGAAACTGGCTATGGAGCCATCCTTGTTGGGAACTGCCTTGATGGAAGGTGGTCCAGATCGAAAGATCAAACTTGATCACAGCCCTGGGGTGGACGAGGTAAAATCTGATATATTTACTCTGGTGAGAGAATTAATGTGAAATTTTGATATTCCTTTGCCATGCTCCATTTTTCATTACTGTAGATGATATAATTTCTTCTTTTTTATTTTATTTTTTATTTTTATATTGTTTTACTTTCTTGATTTGGTTATTTATTCATTTTGTGTAATTGTATGAGTTGAGACCAAGTCTCTTTCTTACTGCATTGATGCCTTTAGTGCTAAATACCGTTGACATATTCTTTCTTTGCGATTAACATGTTGCACCATTGAAAGCTTGGGACATGTTTGACATTGTGGCTTGTGTTTGTTGACTGAATTGATGGATATTCTTTATTTTCTTGAAAAATGGCACTCAACCTAGGGAATTATTAATGATATTTCTGGGGAAAGAACATGGGAACCCTATCATCAAACCCAAGACAAGAAGGCAGCCCAGTTATTGTAAAACATTAATACACATCTTTTGCCACATCATGCAACACGATTGAGAATTATTTTTTGTGCATGTATGTTCTATATCTACAGGCAGCTCATTATCCTTTGCATTTTTTATAAGTGTATTGCTGAAATCAATTACTAATTGTTGCTTTAATTACTGCAGCTCTACATAGAAGGATACCTGCAAGCTATGTTGGATACCTTGTATAGACAAGAATATCTTAGAGTCAAAGTCATTGACAATCAGGTAATTTATTGACCAGGTTGCAGAAAATTTATATTTAATATTTATAATAGCTGTTAGTAACCCTAAATTCCTCACCCTTCATCTTCCTTATAACAATTAAATCTTAATCATCAAATTTAGTTAGAAGTTGCATTCTAGTCACGTGACTTTCTAAGAGCATTCGCACTAGTTGGTGCAAAATTTTCTATCTATTTTGAGTCCAAATCTTCTGTCCTACTTTTCCTGCTCCACTTTATACTTCACCAATAAAAACTTGCCACATATTCACCTAATTAATTAAATACTATAATTATTGACTTATTAATACTACCTTTTGTTAATTAATAGTAATATTTAATTAATTAGGTGAATACGTGATAAGTTTTTATTGGTGGAGTATAGAGTAGAGCAAGAAAAGTGGAACAGAAGATTTGGACTCATCTATTTTAGCATAAGAATCTACTTTTTCTATATTACACAATCACTTTTTAAAACACCTCACATTAGATTATTTATTTTACATTACATTTCATTAAAATACTATTTATATGTTTGGAGAGATGAGGTAGAGAGAGAAGAGAGTGAGGGGAAGAGAGAGAGAGAGAGAGACCAGATTTGAGGTGAGAGAAATAAAAATAAAATATACAATACAAATGAATACTAACCATGTAAATATACACAATTATTGCAGCAACAATAGATATTTACACAATTTTAGTTTAATTGATGTGGGCAGTTCTTGGGCTTAAATGTGTAAATTTGAAACATTTATTATGAAACGCATGCTGGTGTGAATGCTCTAAAAAGCTAAAGACATAATAATAAACAAAACATAACATAGACTAACAAAGACTATTCTTGTAATAGTTAACGGGCTAGAGAACATGGACTAATGGACCTTCTTTGTTTTGGCTTAGATACTCCTGTATCACTGTTTATAGTTTCTGAGAATATCACATTTATTTGTTTAGGTTTTCCTGAAAAACCTACCCCCAAATAGTTCTCTCATTGAGGAGATCATGGATCATGTGAAGGCATTCCTTATTAGCAAGGCATTGTTAAAAGGAGATTCTTCAACAACTTCTCGACCCTTGCATCATCTTCGAGGAGAAAGGGTAAGTGTGTCCATTCATTTAGTGTGTCTCTTTTCCTTTCCACTTTTTGTAAATTTATTGTTTGTTTCATGAGTAGGAATGTTATTTCAGAAATGAATTTAAAAACATTTTCTTTTATGATTACTAACGATGAACGAGTACATCATTAGTTCATATCAAAATATTTTGTAAAAGAATTATCTTTATTGTTCGTGCATAATACTTCATTAGGTATTATTATATTTGAAAATTAGTTATATTACATGTTATTAAAAGAGATAATATGTGAATTATTATGATTGATATAATTTAATATAAGAATATATTGTTTGAATGAATTGATAAATATTTTATTATTTTGATAAAGTTAACTGCATATTTATTTTCTATATTTTAATTGCATGTATTATTAAATTTGCTTTTGTTTTTTGCTAGGTTTTGTTTTAGTTATTGCTAAAACAAACTAAACTTAAGCAGAAATTTCACATTTCAAATCAGTTTTTTTTTTTTTTTTGGTAATATAAATCTTAGAAAAATTATCATATAAATTACAAAGATCCTTGTATATTAGTGGCATTGCCTAAAAGGATCCAAATTTAAATCCTCCCTCCCAACTTATTGTGAGCAAACAAAGAAAAAAAATAACAATTTAAATTCTCTTTTTATATTAAGAATTAATGCAACACCAATAAATTAGCACTTGAAAATGAATGCATGTACCTCATTACGCATTATAATAAATTAATATTTTATCATTAAAAAAAACTAATATATTTTGTTGAATAGAAAAGAATACTAAAAGTAATTAAACAAATGATTAAAAGCTTTGCTGAAGGTGGAAGGCTAAATGAAGAGTATTTTATTTGCTTCTTAAAGAATGCATTAGATGCAAAACCTTAGGTTGTTGCAGCTTGGAATAAAATGCATGGAACAAAAATATTAGTTGGGAACTTTGCATAATATATAATAAAATATTTTTATTTTGAAGATTTATCAACCAACACATTATTTAACATACTTGATATTTACATGTTGGCAAATGGCAAGCCATTTATTGTGTACAACATGATTATTTTGAGATTTTTTTTGCTATGAAAGATGTGTCTATATATATATCCCGCTAGGTGGTTGCCCAAAACTTTTATTAAAATTTAAATACTAAGGAAATAAAATTATTTATTGTTGAATATAAATAAATAATTCATTTAATTCTTTGCTTAGATGGAAGGTTAAATGAACCAATTCATTAATACACTTGCTTAGGTGGAATGTCAAATGAATATCTCTCTTTTAAAGAAGAGTGACACGTGGCACTAATTTAAAGATGAGATCGAAGGATAGATGAAAATTTTCTCATAGAATACACCGGATGGTAGAATCTCATATTTTATCACATAAGGTCTAGTTGATATTCCGCACAATGCGCGTGTATGCTATAGGTTTATTTTGAAAGATTTGATAAAAAAAAAAAAAAAAATTTATGACCAATTTTATAATACTCATTAAGTATTATAATATTTGAGGAATAAGCTTCAATTATTTACATGTCACACCACCGCACTTGTTAGACAAGTTGGTACCTCTCCTAGCATAAAGTTCTTGGGGGCTGGGGTTTAACCTATGGGCATCATAGCTAGTAATAGTATTTCTAACCATTATCAAAATGAATAAATAAATAACTTACATGTCATTAGAAAATGGAAAAATGTAAATTTTTAAAACTAATATAATTTAGAATAGGAACATATTGTAATATTGTTTGTGCAAATTGACAAATATTTAATTACTTTTCTAACTTAAGAACATAATTATTCTTTTTATATTCTTGATTGTGTGTTAAATTGTTTTTGTTGGATCTTAAAATTTGTTTTATTCTATAAGAATGCATCACGTGGTGTAACCTTATTAGAGGGATTAAGATAACAATCTTTAAGCATAGTGGACTAAAATGAAAATTCACCAAACTTATAGGGTGTAAATTGTATTTTTGCACATATATAGAGGGAGGCATATGAATTCTTAGAGCCTTATAAATACATTGAAATAATTGTATATGCTAATTAATACTTTAACGTAAAGGCTAAACTTTGATAAGGTGGAAGCCTAAATGAAAAGAATGTTATAAAAGCTAAACTTTGATTAAGCTAAACTCATGCTCTCCCACATGAGGTCTCCTTAATGTTCGGCCGGTGGGGTTCTGATGATGTGGGATAGGAGGGTTTTAGAACGGTTGGAGATTTTGGTGGGTTCTTCCTCTGTGTCAGTTCAGTGGCAAGGGGTGGAGGATGGCTTTATTTGGGCGTGTTCAGGGGTTTATGGCCCAAATGATAACCTAACGAGGGGGCAAATGTGGGATGAGTTGGTTGGTGTTCAGCAATGTTGGACTGCCCCATGGTGCTGCATTGGGGACTTTAATGTTGTCCGATTTCCTAGTGAACGGTCGGGTATTTCCCGTCTTTCTCCCGCTATGGAACAATTCTCGGAGTTCATTGAAGACCTTAATTTGATTGATTTGCCTTTGGAGGGAGGGCGCTTCACTTGGTCTAGTGGGTCTGATCAGCCGTCGATGTCTAGGATAGACAGAGTTTTGGTGTCTCATGAGTGGGACGAGCACTATTCGGATGTGATCCAGCGGATTCTTCCTCGCCCAGTCTCAGATCATTTCCCAATTCTAGTGGAGGTTGGGGGAATGGCGAGGGGGAAAAGTCCATTTAGGTTTGAGAATATGTCGTTAAAGACGGACGGGTTTACAGACAGAGTTTACTCGTGGTGGAATCGCCATTCTTTCTCTGGTACTTCTAGTTTCGTGTTTGCCAAAAAGCTGAAGGCTTTGAAAGAAGACATCATTCAGTGGAATCGTAGTGAGTTTGGTCATGTCGGGCGCAATTTTATAAAGATTTGTATCGGGAGACTGAGGAGTGGAGGCCCTTTGTGGAAGGCTTGGAGTTTGATCAGTTAGATGGGTTGGAGAGGGGCTGGCTGGAAAGGAGGTTTGAAAAGGAGGAGATTCTCGCAGCTATTAAAGAGTTGGGTGGTGATAAAGCCCCAGGTCCAGATGGTTTTTCTATGGCTTTTTTTCAACAGTGTTGGAGAATTGTGGAAAAGGATGTTTTAGCTGTCTTTGAGGAGTTTTACCATCACAGTAAGTTTGAGAAATCTTTGAATGCTACTTTCATAGCTCTTATTCCCAAGAAAAATGATGCTTCCAATATTTGAGATTTTAGGCCTATTAGCCTGGTGGGGAGTTTGTACAAGATCCTGTCTAAAGTTCTGGTAAATCGATTGAAAGTGGTTTTAGATCAATTGATTTCTGAGTCTCAGAACAGTTTTGTGGGTGGCAGACAGATTCTTGACTCTGTTCTTATCGCCAATGAGTGTGTGGATAGCCGAGTGAAGAGTAAGGTTCTGGGGGTTATTTGTAAGCTAGACATTGAGAAAGCTTATGATCATGTGAACTGGGAGGCTCTTCTAGATCTATTGAAGAGAATGGGCTTTGGGGAGAAGTGGCGTAGTTGGATTCGCACCTGTATCTCAACTGTTCAGTTCTCTATTCTAGTTAATGGGGCTCCAGCGGACTTTTTTAGGAGCACGAGGGGTCTGAGACAAGGGGATCCGCTATTTCCTATATTGTTTTTGATTATGATGGAGGTTCTTAGCAGGATGTTGAAAAGAGTTGAACGTGCAGGCTTGATCAGTGGTTTCAAGGCTGAGGGTAGTCGGGGCGAAGGGGAAAGTGTCTCTCATCTTTTGTTTGCGAATGATACTATTTTGTTTTGTAATGCGGATGTGGAGCAGATCCTTCACGTTCGGATGTTACTTCTATGTTTTCAAGCTGTGACAGGTTTGAAGGTTAACGTCTTGAAGAGTGAGATGGTCCCTATAGGGGAGGTTAATAATGTGCATGCCTTGGCTGAGATTTTGGGGTGTAGGATTGGGGCTTTACCCATGACCTATCTTGGCATGCCGTTGGGGGCTCCCTATAAGTCCCCTACAATCTGGTACCCTATCTTGGAGAAAATTAGGCGGAAGTTGGCTGGGTGGAAGAAGCTTTATTTGTCAAAAGGCGGAAGACTGATGTTGCTTAAGAGTACATTATCTAGTCTTTCTACTTACTATTTGTCTCTCTTTACCATCCCTTCCCATGTGGCTAATAAGATTGAGAAGTTGCAAAGGGATTTCGTGTGGGGGGATTTGAATTCTCATTTGGTGGGGTGGGATAAGGTGTGCGCTCCTTTGGCGAATGGAGGTTTGGGAGTTAGGAAAACAACTACTTTTAATAAAGCCTTATTAGGCAAGTGGTTATGGTGGTTTGGGGTTGAGGAGACCCGTCTTTGGAGAAGGCTTGTAGCTTTGAAGTTTGAGGAAGAGTGGGGGGGTTGGTCCTCCAAGCTGGCTAGGGGTGTTCATGGGTGTGGATTATGGAGAAGTATTCGGAAAGGTTAGGAGGTCTTTAGTAATAATATTCGGTTTGAGATAGGGGTGGGGGATAGAGTGAAGTTTTGGACTGATCGTTGGTGTGGGGATGTTCCTCTCCAGTTTTCCTTCCCGGTAGTGTATGGGATGGCCACTAATAGAGAGGTTTCCGTGGCCTTGTCCCTTGATCAGTTGGGGACTGAGGCTCAGAGAAGTTGGAATGTTCGCTTACAGAGGGATCCTAACGATTGGGAGTTGGGTGTTGTGGATGAATTTCTCCGGTTCTTAGATTCTAATTTGCCTCACACTGAGAATAGAGATCGTTTGAGATGGACGTTGACGAAAAATGGGGACTTTGACATTCGCTCGTTCTATCATAAAGCTTAGAGGTCCCTTGCCTATTATCTTTCCTTGGAAAGGTGTTTGGAAGGTCAAGGCTCCTCGGCGCGTTTCCTTCTTTGTTTGGACTGCAGTTTGGGATAAGATTCTTACAGGTGACAATTTGCGGGAAAGAGGCCTTAATCTTGTGGATTGGTGCATTATGTGTAGATGCAATGGGGAGACAGTGGATCATTTGTTACTCCATTGCGAGAAAGCTTTTCAGCTGTGGAGCTTGGTCTTTAGATCGTTTGGGATTTCATGGGTCTTGCCAAAATCGGTTGCAGATACTCTTTTTGGTTGGAGGAATTGGCTTGGAAAGCACTCTTCTAGCATTTGGAACTTAGCTCCTTTGTGCCTAATGTGGTGTATTTGGAGGGAGCGAAATTGGAGAACTTTCGAGGACATGGACAAATCCGAGGACCAGCTGCTTGCTTTTTTTAGTGGTTCTCTTTATTATTGGTCTAGGGCTTGGGGATTCACCTCTAGTGAATCTCTCCCTTTGTTCCTCTCTTCTCTCCTTTGTATTTAGCTTTGTTTTGTTTTTGTCTGTTTGTTCCTTTCTCTGTTCTCTTTTGTCTGCCTTATGTGTCTTTTCATGAGGTAGCTTTTGGAATATACTTTTTCTTACTTATCAAAAAAAAAAAAGATTATGACCCTACCTAATATAAGTGTTACGGTTTTGATGGGGGATTTTCTAAGGCATAGCCCATGGAGCCTCCTTAATATCATTGTTTCAGATTAGGGTTTGTCGATTTGTTTGAGAGAGAAAAATTGTACTATCGCATATTATATTTTTTACTGAAAATAGTGAAATCACTGCAACTCTATAGAAATAGGCAATTGCCGAACCACATAATTTCTTGTGTCGTGCGATTGCCTTATGTGTTGTGTTATTTTTCTATTCAGTTATGCCTTGCCTCTTACAGAACTGGAAATTCGTTTAAATTCCCAAAACTCAATAAGGAGATATAGGGAGAAATAGGGTTTGAATTCCATTTCCTCCCCTTGTTGTAACAATGGAATTATCCCAAAAAAAAAAAAAAAAAAAAATCCTGCATTAGGTTGTGTGACAATACCTTTTAAATGTATAGGTCATGTGATGGGTCTAGTAGCAAAAACCTTTTTACATAAACAATTTTTTTTTTTTAATATTCATTGTATTATGAATCATTTTGAGTTAGATGTGTTGGTATTTTGTCAATTGTCTCTTTAGTAGCTAAATTTCTGACATAGAAGAGAACATGTAGTGTGACCCATTATGGTTATTGCACTTTGGACATCAACTGTTCTGTTGGTGACCTATGTGTCTATGTATATGTTGATCACCTTATATCTTATTTCTTGTGTGCCTGTAGATTTTAAATTTGTGATTAGAACTGAAATATTATTTAACATGTTGGTGATCAATGTACACACAAGTTCACCTCTAAATCAATTTGATTCAGCAATGGAATTTTTTACGCAGGAATGGAAAATTGGACCAACGGTGCTGACGTTGTGTGAACACCTATTTGTGAGTTTTGCAATCCGTGCACTGAGAAAGCAAGCTAATAAGTATATAGCCAACATCAAGTGGAAGAGAGAGTCAGATGATGATAATCAAAAAGCAGTTGTCCTTGCGAAGCCCAAAGCAGACAAACACAGGTCAAAATTTATCTGGAAATGGAGGATTGGCAAGTTTGTATTGTCTGGCATTGTGGCATATGTCGATGGAAGGTTATGTCGTTGCATACCTAATCCAGTAGCACGACGGATTGTGAGTGGATTTTTGTTGAGTTTTCTTGACAACAATAGCAAAGAATGATCTATTTGTGTATATCTTTGTACCCTGAATGTATATATTGAAGCTTTTATATGGCTGACACACAAAAGCTGGCTGCACATACTCTTCCTTTTGCCCAATATTATGTTTTCCCTGGTCTTATTTTCGTATTCTGTTCAGTTTTTAAATTAATTTAAGCTAAAATAAAGCAAAACTAAATTAAGATAAGCACATGCTAAAAGCAGAATATTGTGAGGAATACCCTATTGAACGTGTACCCTAATCTTCTCAAGTAGTAATCTGAAATGTAGCATTTGCTTCAATGCGTTGTACACAGCTTCCTTATCCTTGTACCTTTGCTTGTGAATCCCTGCATTTTGTTCTAATGCAATTTAGGCGAGTAGAAGCTAAATATGAAATATATGAATAACACAACTCTTCGACAAATCTAGCTCTACAAAAATTTTAGGTTTACATTCTAATCAGTTCCAATACCTAACCAATAACCATATGTGGGCTCAAACTTGACGAGGAATGCAATAAAAACACCTACAACCTACCATCTAAAATTCTAAAAATTACATAGTATAAAAAATTAGTATCTGCTCAATCAATCAATTTGCATCATTTTCCTCAGGCCAGGGAAAACTTGTCCTTAAGTTTTGGTTGCAATCTTTCATAATTTATTGGGACCCCAAATAATTTTCTCCACCATTTCCTTCATTATTGCCTTACGTGTACCATGAAATAGCTCCTTAGCCTTGATATGCCAATAAAAACTTCTGCATAACAAAGTTGACAACTATACTTCAATTCTTAATATGAACATGTCACAAAGAAGAACTACTACTCTCCTTCAATCCTTAATATGAACATGTCACAAAGAATAATTACTACCACTCGCACAACTTTGTTCGAGAAAAGAGCTCAATCTCATCCTTTCATCCCTTGAATCTTTCCAAATTGAGTCTTTCTCTACAAATTCTTCCCAAACACGATCAAATCTTGCCTTCATTGTTACAAAAATGAATTCCTCTGGATTCAATGTTATGCCAATTGAGGAACTATTTAAAATCACATATGTTCAAATGAAATCGTCCACCCTCACCAAAATTTGTTCTCTTTGGAACTTCCCTAAAAAAAACGAGGTTATTCAACTTGACATGTTTATGTGAACTTTTCACATCTATGAAGAACAGCTCAAGATTTCCATCAAACACTTACTGTACATAACCCTCATGTATGGTTCCTAAATTATACAAAGAACTTTTCTACAACATATATTCATCATTGTTGGAACATTCATCGTAGATTGATGATGAATCCAAATTAACAAATGAAACTCTTTCAATGTGTTCATCGTCATCCTCCTCCTTGACATCCAAATTCTTCTCTTCCTTAACATACTGTAGATTCATATGGTAATTTCGAGGCTAATTGACAACAACTAAGATAGGGAGCTGCTATAACACTGTAGACACTCGATTTTGCACCCATGATTTAATCAGGGAGAATGACTCAAATGACCATCCATGTACTCAAAAAAAAAAAAAATTCATAATTGCATCACATGAATCATTCTATTCTTGCACTATATACATCATTTTGTCTTTGCATTACATGCATCATGTCATTCATTAGTGTGTCCGGTTTTTACATCGAACCATCGGATCAAAAGATATCGTACGATCAAATTTGCACGGTCCATTTTCTCAAAAAAAAAAAAAAAAAGTTTGCACGGTCCATATGCATTGTGTCTAGGTAAGGTCAACCACATATGATTAGTTTAAATTAATTCTGATTGGTTGAACAATTAAATTAATTAGATAATTTTGTGATTGATTGATAATTAGTGTCTAAAGTAGGATTGCATGCATAGGAATAAAAGAGATGATTGGATAATAACAAAATTGTGGATAATTTGAACTTTATCAATATTTATTTTAAGGAATTTATCCAGAAGATAATTGTTTAAGATAATTATTCTTAAAAAACCTAAATTATCTAGAAAAGAGAAAAAAAAATCATAGATGAAAGATAAAAACACGTCTAGGTACAAGGATCGGCCAAAAAACCCTAGAAGAGGAGTTCAAATGACACTTGAGCACGAAAGTGCGTTCGGCATCCAAGGGCCAATTTATCACTTTTGGAGTGCCAAACGGCACTTTAAAAGTGTCGAATTGCACTTGAATGGGCTTTGGCCCAACGACCTTCAGGTGACGATAAAAGCACACCATTTTCAATCTTTTTGCAAAAGGATGCGTTCGGATTCAACCCCTAATCATTCGTACCTATTTTTTAGAGTCCTCTGACCTCTATAAATAGAGGCTGAACCTCATAATTCAACACCTTTTTTTACGCTCTAAGAGGCATACGTTTTAGGTTTTCAAATCACCCATATTTTCTGATCCATTCTCTAAGTATTGCTACCTAAATTAGGGTTTTTAAGTTTCAAAGAGAATTGAACAAATTTCTTTGAACCCTAAAACATCATTTCAAGAACCAAGTGTGCTCGTGCAAGAGGTTGTTCTCTAACCCTTTGGTTCTTCTGTTTCTCTAATCATGATGATATATGCTCTCTTGTTTTTTTTTTAAACATTCATATTCTGACTTTTTAATGTAGATTGTGAAAATATGATCTTGTTTTTATTGTTTCTATAATTTGTTTCTTAGTTTCAAAAATTTCTATGCAATTAACTTTTTTTTCAAAACAAAACAGATCTACATCTTTCTTGGATGTAGATCTGAATTTTCTTAAAAAAAAAAACAGATCTACATCTTTCTTAGATGTACATGTAGATCTTTGATATAAAGAAGGAGATCATATATTGTTGTTTGTCTTGTTTGACTCATGAAGCATGAAATTATTTTGTGAATGAGATCATCTTCACATAAAAAAATCCTTTTTCTAATATAAAAACAAATTGAATTTATTTAAAAAAACAATTAAAATATTTTGTTTTTATTAAGCACAAACAGATCTAAATTTTCTCTTCAAAAATCTTTTCCATAAACAAAAACAGATCTGTTTTTTTTTTTTTTTTAATGCCAAAATCGATTTCTTTCAAATATAAAAACATATCTGAATTTTTTAAATGAAAAAGAGGATGCATTCATATATGGTTTTATGTAATTAGTTTATTTCACATGTTCAACATATCATACATAACATGCATTAGATAATACATTGGTTACAAGAGTCTAAAAGACTAGACTTTGTCTAGGCGGAATGGGTGCCTAACACCTTCCCATTCCGTAACCTAGCCTCAGGATTTAGGTCTTTGGTTAAGTAGATCTAGCTTTATCTTTATTTTTGTTTTGGGTAGATTGTAACTAGAACAAAAAGCCATGTATATTTGGTAGATTATAACTACGACTCAAAGCCATGAAAAGTTCAAACTTTCGAATTTGTATTTTTTTTTATTTTATTCAATCAATGAATTGAACATTCAGTCATGGAGACTTGTATTTAGTTTTTCTTATTTTTTGTACATAAAAAATAAATGACGACTCCACAACCACTTACCCAAAAAAAGAGGTGCCCTAAAAAGGTACCCGAATCGCTTTTTTTGAGGGACGTGTCTCTCACAAACACATCAAATTGATCCTCCATCTACTAAACTTTGATGAATTCTGAATAGTCCTTTCATTCTAATACAATTACATTTTGATTAAATTAGATCTTATGTTATCAGATAAAAATATTTTCTTACATTGATTCTTCAACATAAATGATTGCTTGCCTCCAAATGACTTAGCCCAATAGGAAAATCTCAATTCATCAAGCATTTTGATACAATCAAATCAAAAGCCTCCAATGGCCCCATATTTTAGGAGCCTAAATTATGTGATTGAATAAATTCTCCAAAGTGCACCTTTAGATGGCATCACATTCACATGCAACCTCATTGTATTGAATGTATTCATACACGTAATCTGCAATGAGTAATTTTTAGGTACTTTCGGAGTATAGAGAATGGTGCTTCCTCTTCTCACATTCATAGCGAGATCCACTCATTAAATTCATGGTAGGATCCACCATGAATGTGAGAAGAGATAATACCATTTTTCCGTACTCTGGGAATACCAAAAAATTTCCCGCAATAGCATGCCTTCCCCCACATGCTCTAATTTGTAGTTTGTTAAGAACTTGGATTTGCTATGATACCAACTGATGCGGTATAAGTGTGTTAAAAGAATGATGCTCTCTCTTCTCATATTCATAGCAGGATCCACTCATTAAATTTATGGTAGGGTCCACTATGAATGTGAGAAGAGAGAATACTATTTTTTCGTATTTTGGGAATACCAAAGAATTTCCCTCAATAGCATGCCTTCCCCCACGTGCTCTAATTTGTAGTCTGTTAAGAACTTGGATTTGCTATGATACCAACTGGTGCGGTATAAGTCTATAAAACCTGGATCTGAACTCATGGATATCACAACTCTCTTACCAAGTTATATAAGAACTTTAGCCTAGCAGCTACTAGCCAGGCAAGGGAAAAGAGAAACTTTCTCTCAAATATTTTATTAAAATTCAACAAAAAAATATCATTTTCGTTATGCTGCTGTAGACCTATATAAAGACACCATAACTTTATTATCAAGTAAAAAAATATTTTAAAAGAGATCTTAACTAATACCTTACAATGTGGACTCTAATTTGACTAAGAAAACACTAAAAAGACATAAAACTTACCAATAACAACTTATAATCTAAAATCACCAAAATTACATAAAATATGGGAGAATTTATTTATTTTTAGGTAAAAACCTATAGTTTTATCCAACCCCATACCATCAAACGTGTTTATTCAAACCTTACACTTGCATTTTTAAGCCAAACACTTTAGAAATTATGAAACACTTGAGACCATAAGTGGGGTGGTTGGCCCAATAATGAAAGTATGGGTTTGAAGAGGTACATCTAAAAGCATGAAATTTAATTTGTCACAAGGATAAAATTATAGGGTTTTTTTTGAACTATACCCTAAAATAAAAAAGTTTGATCAACCAATATGTATCACGACTTATCAAATAGATTATATTTGTTTTGCTCAGTATTTCTGCATAGCCATAAGAGAGCATTTCAATCATACCCGGTTGAACCGCGTATGATTCTTCTATCTCAAGCTTTAATCTATTCCGAGTCACCAACTAAGCCATAGAGGAGTCGGGTCACCAAAGTCTAAATTATTGGCTTCCACCGTATGACCTATGACAAAAGTAATATATATATATATATCTAGAAACTGAAGCGTAGCATTTACTGTTGCTACGCTCCAGTTGGGCCACATCAGCGTCCACGTCATTATCCTATTTCTTTCCAATTTTTTTATAATATTTTTTTAACATTTACTCATTTTTTTTTAAATATTTACACTTTCTTGACACTTTATCCCTCTCTTACCTTTTCATCTCCCTACTACCTTTTACTTTAATGTCACTATTCATCTTTCCTTATTTTGTCTCTTCTTATACGGACAAAATTGGTCTATGCCTTTTTTTAAAAAACAATCCAGCATTTTACCCTCTTTTTCAAACTAATTAGAGAAATACTCCTATTTTGAAACTCGATTTTCTCAAAATCGAGTTAAGCCCTATAATGCGTTTTAAAGGAGCCTATAGTGACGTTTTCATGACCTATAGTAGCATTTTGGAACTCGAACTCCATGAACTCGAGTTATAGGTAAAAAAAAAAAAAAAAAAAAAAATCTGCCTATAACTCGAGTTCATGGAGCTCAAGTTCCAAAACACCATTATAGGTCCTTAAAACGTCACTATAGGCTTCTTAAAACGCCGCTATAGGGTTATAGATTTTTTTTTTTTAAACTCAATTTTTAGAAAATGGAATTACAAAAGAGGGGCATTTCCCTAATTAGTTTGGAAAATGGGGTAAAATGCCACTTTTTTTGCATGAAAAGGGCATTTGCCCATTTTGTCCCTTCTTATACACACCCTTTTACTATAAAATTGACATTATTTCTTTCATTTTTAGTATAATTTTCCCTAACAAAAAAGGTTCTCTCTCTCTCTCTCTCTCTCAATTTTTTTGTTGATTTTTTTATTCTTCTTGCATCTCTGCTTTAGTATAATTAAGGTTTGTCATGAAATATCAAATCTTAACTTATATCCAAAGTATGACCGAAACTATAACTTTACTATATGGTATTATCAGCAACAACACTGCTAATTGCTTCTATTACGAATTCTAGGCGATGATTGGTAAGATTTTGATTACACCGTGATGAGTATTTGGTGTAACTTTGGTGGCCTTTCTATAAAGGTACTTGAAAATTTTCTCTTAATTACATATTTGAATTTGCTCCACTATCTGCTTAAAATGGATTTTGGCCATTTGCTTATCATCATGTACATAAATTATTGTTGACTCATTTCATCTACACCCTTTTCAGGGAAAAATATATCACAATTATCAGAGATTAGTTCTTTTTTATTTTTTGTACGTAATTTTAATTAAAGATACATGTGCTTTAACTACATATGAAGTGATATCCACTTTTTTAATAACTTTATGGGCAGAGAAAAGTATCCCTGTATCAGGATGGAGAAAGCAAGGCAGTTAATTGAGGCCAAAGAAGAATACTTCATCCGTAGTGGAGCAATGTTACTGGAAAAGCAAATTACATGCAACCAAGGTAGAGATATAGAGCCAATCATGATTTTCTCTACCAAGGACATCCAACAGGCTACTAATAACTTCGATCCTAATCTAATCCTCAGTGCTGAAATTGCAACAGTACAAAGTAACACTAGATGAATGGGAAGTAGCTATTAAAGTCAAAGGTCCTCCAACACATTGGCCCTTTGAGATGATAGTAAATTTCTTCTTAAACCAGGTCACAATTAAACAATTGATCGGCCACAAGAACGTTATGAGACTATGGTTGCTACCTTGAAACTGAAATTCCCATGTTGGTTTTTGAGCTCATCTCCAAGGCACCCTTTTTGATCATCTCCATGGTCAATGCAATGAGATTCCTTGCCGGATATCATGACTTGACCGTGTAAGAATAGCCACTAAGATATCCTATGCTCTTTGTTACATGGACTATGGTAGGCCAAGGCCAATAGTCTATTTGAATGTCAAATCATCAAATATATTTTGGATGAGTCCTGGACTGCCAAACTATCAAATTTTGGTTTTTTGGTTTCAATTGCTCCTGGAAACGACTTTTTTCAAGGTAATTCCATTGATGGAACCATTTGATACATATACCAAAAATATCTAGAGACACCACATGTCACCGAAAAGTGTGATGTTTATGGCTTTGGGGTTGAATTGGTGGAAGTCTTAACAGGTCATCATCCCATAGAAATGTTCCTAGGGCATATAAATTTGGCCTAAGTCCTAATCTCAACGATTTTAATTCTTTGATTTATCCCAAATCTTGATGTTTTCTCCCAATTGGTGTTACCAAACCCTAAATAAATATCACAATTACTTATTTTTTTATCCAATTTGGTTACATCCTAACCAGATTGGAAAACCCTAATTTTAATAATAAGCCTAATACCTTACTATATCTTTTGTTAAATCCTACGGTGAAACATTGAGAAAATTAGGAGTTTAAATATTTAATTGGGACCCTTAATTACATTATTGAGCAATCAATTTGATGAATTGGTAGACACAAAATTACCAATTTGTCTATATCTATATATATTTAAAAGTTGAAGCATAATATCTGTGCGTACCAAGAAGGAGCTTATTGGGCCAGACTCTCTCTCTCTTGGGCTCAATTTATTTGTGACGTGGGTTTTGTTTTTCCTACAGTGGGGGGCTCAGTATGTTGAGGCCCATTTAGCTCACTTGCTTCCCGGTCAATCTGTTCTCTCTTCATCCATTTCCTCTCTCTATCTGTACCTCTTTCTTCTCTCTCCTCTCACCTGTCTCTTCTCCAGCCCCCTTCTTCTTCACAGCTCTCTCTTATTTATAGCTTTCACTGGGTGGAGGTGTTATGATTATTCCTATCAATAGTGGAAGAGAGGGTCCAATGTTATCTTTGTTAAGTGGGAATTTGGTAGTTGAGCAGCAAAGTGGCTTAGGAACTTGCTCTTCGTTGCAGTGTTATGCACGGCAACGACTTCATGGGTGCTTTGCCGACCAACCCGAACACCACACTTCGCCGTGATCAAACACTTAGGGTAACATAAATTACTGCCCATGGTCGGGTAACTTACCGGCCAAGTGACAATGAAAGGATATTGTGTGCAACGGAGCTTCCATCAGCAATACAAACCTAATTGGGAGCCCAATACTGCCCGGCCCGGCCCAGTTTATGAGGGACTGTTCGGGCCCCGTGTGCTGCGTGGTGATGAGTTATGCTCGGCCCTAATGAAGGCTTGGGCCAGGACCGTACAATATCTATTGTTACTACACTCCTGTTAAGCCACACTAGCTTTTCTTTTCTTTTTTCCTTCCTTTTGCAAATAACATTTTCCCATTTATTACACGATCACATTATATACACACACACACACACACACACACACACACACTAATTCAAACTTTCTTCAACTCTATAACTCTCCCTCACCTCGATCAAATAGTTATTGTGGGGACAGGGGCCCAAGATTACGTATCGGGCCATGAAGAGGCTGAGAACCCCAAGATCGTGTAGTGGGCCTCGTAGGGTTAAAGGCCCATAACGGTGTGCGGAGCCTCCGGCCATGTCTGAGGATGTGGTATAGTCCGAGGAGGGGGAAATGGACATGCAAAATCCCAGATTGCGATTTGTTACGTTTGGAGTAAGGGAGGCAGTCCGAAGAGTGACCCCAGCTTTAAGGAGATGGGAATCCCCAAAAATACCTAAGGAAAGGCTGCCACCACTGCATTAATTGTGCCGCACCAACTCTTCTGGCCACATTTATGTGGAGAAGACCCTTACACAGTGCAACTTTGGCCACTATGACTCACAGTAGGCCAAAAAGGATACATGATGGGACATGCACTCAAGTGAAGAATCAGATGGGTGACAAGTGTAAGGTGGAGATGGTCTTGAGAGAACTATATAATGTGAAGGAATTCTCTCCTATCTGGGGGGGCATTTTTTGTAAAGAAAGAGAAAGAAAAGGAGTTGGAAGAGAAGAATTTACCTCCTCGGACCTATATTGAGAAAAGTTCGTCAAAACTTGGGCTCCTTATTTTTTCTTTTGGGAAACCCTAACCTATTGCATTGGTTGTTTAAATCATCCTAGCCCAACTTTCGCATCCCACTCTCTACAAATTCATTGTTTAGGGACCATTTGGGCTGTCTCATCCAGTTTGGGCCGGCTCACGAATTTGTGCCCCTACAATTGGCGCCGTCTGTAGGAAAGTTTGGATTGCTTAGAGTTTTAAACCTTTAGTCATGGTATATTCGGGGACGCACTAGTTGGAATCTATGGGGTCTCAGCGTGAAGACCGTACTCAGAGGGATCAGGAGGGAAGCGTGCATACCACTCGGACTGGTGAGAGTCATTCTAGGAGCGGTAGCCACATCTCTCATAATGAGCGGGAAAGAGCCATGCAAAAAAAGATTGACTGCCTAAAGAAGAGGTTGCCCCTATCTCTGACCTCTCTTCTGACAGTGAGAGGGACAACGAGTACAGACACAAATCAAGGACACCTCCAAGCGAAACCTTCTCTTATGAGTAGGACTACCGACGTGAGCGCAGGGGGAGAGGTTCATCCTCGAAGGGATTGGAAAACGACGCTATGAGCAAGGCGCTAAGCTGAATTGCTGAGTCTCCCTTCACACGCAGGGTTGAAGATGGACAACTTCCCAGGCGGTTCATCCAACCTACGTTCACCCTCTATAATGGCCGCACAGATCCTGTTGAGCATGTTAGCCATTTTAGCCAGAAAATGACAGTGTACTCTAAGAATGAGTCCTTGATGTGCAAGGTATTCCCGTCCAGCTTGGGGCCCGTGGCAATGAGGTGGTTCAACGGTCTGAGGGCGGGTTTCATCGACTCTTTCAAAGAGCTTACTCGAGCTTTTGGATCCCGCTTCATCACCTGCAGCAGGGTCCCTCGGCCCCTAGATTCCTTGTTGTCCCTATCCATGCGGGAGGGAGAGACCTTGAAGACGTACTCCGATAGGTACTGGGAGGTGTTCAACGAGATAGAAGGTGATTTCGATGATGTGGCCGTCAGAATCTTCAAGGTCGGCCTTCCTGCCAAGCACGGTTTGAGGAAGTCCCTAACTGGGAAACCTGCTACCAGCGTGCGCCAGCTCATGGATAGGATTGACAAGTATAAAAAGGTTGAAGAAGACCAACAGTAGGTGGGCAAAGGTAGGGCTATCCCTCAAGAGAAGAGGGATTTCAAGTCGGATTGATACAACAACAGTCGGCACCGCAAGGACTTCGGAGCGGAATCTGGACCTCCACCAACCCAAACCGTTAACACGCTATTCCGAGAACCCGTACATCAAATTTTTTTAAAAAAATCAAGGATGAGCCATATTTCATGTGGCCAAGCAAAATGAACGGGGACCCAGCAAAGTGCAATCAGATTCTGTATTGCCAATACCACAAGGAGCGAGGCCACACGACCAAGCAGTGCAGGAACTTGTAGGGCTACCTTCAGCAGCTGGCCCGAGACGACAGGTTGAAGCAGTTCCTGGCCCAGCCTAGTGGGCAGGGAAACCAAATAACGTCGGGGGCTCAAGGCAGTGCATATTCAAGGCCCTCTTTGGGCACCATTCACGTCATCCTCGCCGTTCCAAGCAGAACAGGATCTTGCCCTTCCCGGGTAATGTCGATAGCTGGCCCGGGTGCCGAGGCCTCAGGTCGTGAACCCAAGAGGGTTAAATTGGAGGCTCATCCGGCATTGAGCTTCTTGGATGAGGACAAGGCCGGAACCATATAACCACACGATGATGCCTTAGTCGTAATCCTCAAGATTAGCGGCTACAATGTAAAGAGGGTACTGGTGGACCAGGGCAGCGGGGCCGAGATCATGTATCCAGATCTCTATAAGGGGCTTAACCTTAGACAGAAGGATCTGACCAGTTATGACTTGCCACTGGTCAGCTTTGATGGAAAGGTTGTTGTCCCACACGGGCAAATCAGATTTCCAGTCCAGGCCGGCTCGAGAGTGGTAGAGGTGGACTTTGTCGTGGTGGATGCCTGCTCCCCCTACACTGCCATTGTGGCGCGACCCTAGCTTCACGCCCTAGGGGCCGTCTCGTCTACCCTCCATCTCAAGGTGAAGTACCCATCCGGGGGTGGAGTTGAAGAGCTGGTCGGAAGTCAGTCAGTGGCCAGGCAGTGCTTGGTTACTGCCATCGCGCACCGTCCCAAGCCAAAGCCCTCGGACCCCGCCAACGGGGAATTATAGCAGTTAGAGCCCAGGGCCTCAATTTCGGATGGTGGGGCCAAGGGCGTGGAATGCGAAGGGTTGGAGAAGGTCATCATCGAAGATGATCCTAAAAGGTTTTTTCAGGTCGGCGCTCAGTTGCCCCCTCTGGAGAGGGACCAGTTGGTGCGACTCTTGAAGCAGAACATCAACGTATTTGCCTGGAATGCTTACGAGGCTCCGGGGATAGATCCAAACTTCATCTGCCATCACTTGAACGTCCATCCTTCTGTCACTCCTAAGAAGCAGCCTCCTTGGCGCTCTTCAAGGGAGCACTTCGACGCTGTCAGGGAAGAAGTGGCCAAACTTAAGCAAGCCGGGGCCATTAAGGAGGTGTTTTATCCCGACTGGCTGGCGAACATTGTAGTGGTAAAGAAGAAGAGTGGCAAATGGCGAGTGTGCGTGGATTACTCAGACCTGAACAAAGCCTGCTCGAAGGACCCTTTCCCCATGCCTCGGATTGATCAGTTAGTCAACGCGACTGTGGGACATCCTCGAATGAGCTTTTTGGACGCCTTCCAAGGCTACCACCAGATACCTCTAGCCTTGGAAGACTAAGAGAAAACGGCCTTTGTCACCCCAGTCGGGAACTACCATTACAAAGTATTGCCTTTTGGACTTAAAAACGCGGGGTCCACTTATCAAAGGATGATGACACGGATGTTCGAACCACAGCTGGGAAAAAGCATCGAAATCTACATTGACGACATGGTAGTCAAGAGCAAAGAGGAGGCCGAGCAAGTAGATGACCTCGAAAGCATCTTCGAAATCTTGAGACGACACAGGCTTCGACTTAACGCCTCCAAATGTTCCTTTGGCGTAGGGTCAGGGAAGTTCCTGGGGTACATGGTCACCCATCGTGGGATTGAGGTTGACCCAAACCAAGTCAAGGCCATTAGTAACTTGCAGCCGCCTTGGAATTTGAAGGAAGTGCAGAGGCTGATAGGAATGACCGCGACCTTGAACCTATTCATATCCCGGTCTATAGATAGGTGTAGACCCTTCTTCCAGCTGTTGAATAAGTGGAAGGGTTTCGAGTGGACAGAAGAGTGCGCTCTGGCATTCCAGCAATTAAAGGAGTACCTTTCTCGGCTGCCTATCATATCAAAACCTGAGGCAGACGAGGTCCTGTTCGCCTATATTGCGGCCACCACCTATGCCGTGAGCTTGGTACTAGTAAGAGACGATAACGGCATACAGAAGCCCGTGTATTACGTGAGCAAATCCCTACATGAGGCCGAGGTCAAATATCTGCCACTGGAGAAGTCTATCCTAGCTGTAGTACATGCCACACACAAGCTTCTTCATTACTTTCAGTCTCACACCGTCGTCGTTTTAACCTGATTGCCGCTCAGGGCCTTACTTAGAAGTGCGGATTATACTGGAAGGGTCGCCAAGTGGGGAATGAAGCTGGGGGTTTATGACATCAAGTATATGCTACGCACCTCTGTAAAGGGGCAGGTCCTGGCCGACTTTTTGGCTGAATTCGCAGAGGCCCCCGTAGAAGAAAGTGCAGAGAAGCAAGGAACAAATGAAGACTCAGTTGGAGTAATGTCCGTGAAAGGGGCTTCACCATGGAGGATCTATGTCGACGGCGCTTCAAATCTCAGAGGATCCAGAGTGGGGCTGGTCCTGATCTCCCCCGAGAACGTCGTAATTGAGAAGTCGTTGAGACTCGGGTTCTCGGCCACCAACAATGAGACAGAATATAAGGCCTTACTGGTGGGAATGACCATGGCCCAGAAGATGGGGGGAAAGACTGTGGACATATTGTCGGACTCCAGACTCGTTGTAGGACAAGTCCAAGGGGAGTTAGAAGCTCAGGAGCCCAGAATGCAGGAATACTTGCGCCAGGTCAGACAATTGCGGTCCGGTTTCAAATCCTTCAATCTAATGCAGATTCCCAGAAGTGGGAATACACATGCAGATTCGCTCACAACGCTGGCAACCTCCTCGACACAAAGCCTACCGAGGATAATTCTTGTCGAAGGCCTCGTAAAGCCTTTTGGAGCTAGAAGAGAAGTGTTGTCCGTTCATCAGGCAAGGGGGGCCCCTAGTTGGATGGATCCTATCATTCACTTTCTCAAAGATGACACCCTACCGGAAAGCAAGTTAGAGGCAGACAAAATTTGGAGGAACGCTTCTCGTTTCTGGCTGTCCGAGGACCAAAAGTTGTACAAAAGATCTTTTTCCGAGCCATATCTGTTATGTGTACATCCTGAGGCAGTTGAAGTCCTCTTGGAGGAACTACATGAGGGCATTTGCGGAAGCCACACTGGGAAAAGATCCTTGTCCCACAAAGCCCTCACTCAGGGATACTGGTGGCCCAACATGCACCGAAAAGCCCTGGAGTATGTAAAAAAGTGTGATCAACGCCAGAGGTTTGCTCCAAACATCCACCAACTAGGAGGAGAGCTCAACCCCCTATCCAGCCCTTGGCCTTTTGCCTAGTGGGGCCTGGACATCATGGGCCCCTTCCCCAAAGCAGCAGGAAACAGGAGGTATCTGCTGGTCGGCACGGACTATTTCACCAAGTGGGTTGAAGCAGAACCACTGGCCAACATTCGTGATGTAGACGTGAAGAAGTTTATTTGGAAGATCATCGTTACCCGGTTTGGAGTCCTCCACACACTTATCTCAGACAACGGACTCCAGTTTGACAACAAATCCTTTCAGAGATACTGCTGTGGGCTAGGTATCACCAATCGGTACTCCACCCCAGCCTATCCTCAGGGAAATGGACAGGCCGAGGCTGTAAATAAGGTCATAGTGAACGGGTTGAAGAAAATACTAGATGATTCCAAAGGAAGATGGGTTGAGGAACGCCGCATGTCCTATGGACATACCGGACTACTCCTCGAAAATCCACTGGTGAAACCCCTTTCTCACTCACGTACGGTGCCGAGGCAGTGATACCATTGGAAGCCGATTTCCCTACGCTGAGGACGAGCTCTTTTACTCCGAACAGCAACGACGACTTACTAGAGAGAAGTCTGGACTTAATTGAAGAGTGAAGAGAAAGTGCAATGGTCCAATTGGCCTATTATCAGCATAAACTCAAACGAGGGTATGACGCCAACGTCAAGTTAAGACCTTTGGCGCAGGGCGACTTGGTACTAAGAAAGGTGGTCGGATCCACAAAGAATCCAGCCTGGGGAAAGCTGGGACCCAACTGGGAAGGACCGTACCAGATTACCTCGGTGGCTGGAATAGGAGCATACTACTTGGAAGATTTGGAAAATAAGGCAACACTGCACCCTTGGAATGTAAACAACCTGAAAAGGTACTATTATTAATGAGAATATGCTTTGTCACACTTTTGTGTTCATTATGTTGTAAGAATCAACAAAACCTCGGTCACCCCACGCAATTTATTCTAAGTGTTAAACAGATCTTAAGCTACGCCGGGTCCTCGAACCATCTGCTTTGGAAAAATTAACACTCCATCTAATTTTTACTCTAAGTGTTAAACAGATCCTAAGCTACGCCGGGTCCTCGAACCATCTGCTTTTAGAAAAATTAACACTCCACTTAATTTACTCTAAGTGTTAAACAGATCCTAAGATACGCCGGGTCCTCGGACCATTTGCTTTGTAAAAATTAACACTCCACCTAATTTACTCTAAGTGTTAAACAGATCCTAAACTACGCCAGGTCCTCGGACCATCTGCTTTGGAAAAATTAACACTCCACCTAATTTATTCTAAGTGTTAAACAAATCCTAAGCTACGCCAAGTCCTCGAACCATCTGTTTTGGAAAAATTAACACTCCGCCTAATTTCTTCTAAGTATTAAACAAATCCTAAGCTACGCCTAGCCCCTCGAATCACCTGTTTAGGAAAAATTAATACTGCCTATAATTTTTCTAAGTGTAAATTGCACCTATGACTACTTGGAGTTTTACAAATATACGACAAAATGCACTTCAATTAGAAGCAATAAGATAGGGAATATAAAAGATGAACACACGGGCAAAAGGGAGGAAAATATTTTCATTCATCAAATCACATATTACATTTCTGTTCAAAATGGCGTGCATATACCACCAAGTTGAAAACGGAAAATGAAATTACAAAAACAAAAAGCAAGAAAACCCTAGGTTTAAAGCCTTGTCCTTGAGGGCAAAAGGGTCTTCTTCTTGGCTCGGCTGAGCAGCGGAGACTTCCTTAGCCTTAGGATCACCTTCCTTGGCCTTAGCCTCTGTCTCCTTTGCCTCGGCAGCAGCTCCTTGGGCCCCAAGGTCGGTTCCACTAGCCTCAGCTTCCTTGGCCTTCTCAGCACCAGTGACTTCTGGAAGATCGACATCTGGAACTTCTCGGATATCAGGATGATAGTAGATGTTCTCAGAGTGCCTAAAGGCCGAGTCGGCGGGGACTCCAGTAGCATTGAAAGCTTCGTCCCAAGTCATGATGCAGAACTCCCTACACGCCTCGGCCAGCTCCTCAGTAAGCCTGGTCTACGTCTCTTCAACTCCAAGATGATATGATGCTTGTTTCTCGACCTCGGACGCTTCCTTGGCAAGTTGAGCGGCCTCCTTAGCCTTTTGCAGCTGCGCCTTTAGATCAAGCACAAGCTGCCTTGACGTAGCCAGCTCTAGCTCCGTCTTGTAAAGCAGCTTGCGTTGGTCCTCAGCTTGTGCCTCGGAGCTCTTCAACCCCGCCTCTGCGCTCTTTCTCTCTCTCTCTCCTCATTCACTAGCTTAGTGTGGAGCTCCTTGTTCTTAACCTTGGCAACTCCTAGGGCCTTCTCGGCATCGTGGCGAAGGAGCATTTCGTTCTTTGCCTCACCACGAGCCTTCCTCACCCACTCCTCGGCCACGAAGACCTCTTAGGTGATCTGCACAAAAATAATGCAACCGCATTAGTAAAGTATAAATGGAGAAAAATTCACGCAGGTAAAGGGAAATAATTTTGAGGCTCACCATTGCGAGGTCCCTCTTTAGGCACAGGAAAAGGTCCTGCTGCCTCAGGTTCCTCACAGCCTCCATATCTTTGGGCAGGAGGAGCGGTTGTTCTAACACCTCCACCACATAAGCAGCTTGGCCTTTGCGATACTCTCGGACCGAGGCGTCCGAGGGCACGGCCACCCCATCCACCTCCAGCCGAGGAGCCCAAACTCGTGGTGCTATGCGCACGTCAGCTCGGCTCTGGTCTTCTCGGCTGTCCACGGAGGAAAACCTCTTGCCCCGCGCCTCCTTGGTTGTCTTCTGTTGCTTGACCCCCTTTTACTGACCAACCGCCCCCTCTTTGAGGTCCACGATCAGCCTCTTCTTCTTTAAATTCGGGCAAGCCTTCAGACCCGGGCCGACCGGAGGAGGAGGAGGAGGAGGGGGAAAGGTGGGAGGAACTTGGGTTTGAGGGCTCCTTTTAAAGTTCCCCCCTTTGTCCTTCCGGCCAGGAGCTCCTTGAGGCCCTTGCCTTTCTGGTTAGAGGCCATCTCTTCCTCGGAGGTGCTGTTCAAGCAAGTCACCACAACCACGGGGGTGTGCACGCTTGAACGGTCGCCGGCCTTGCCCTCGGGATCGGAAGCTCGGATTGGCTCTGGTGCCAGGCTCTCCTCCTCTTCGAATTGAAACCGATCTATCTCCTAGTCCAGAGACAGACGGGATGACCCGATCTCTTCCTCAACTATGCCTGCTGCTGCTAGTGGAAGCTGTTGTAATGGAATCACAAGTTGCGGGGCGTCCTTGCGGATCAGCAGCACAACCGGGGGAAGGTTGTTTTGGGCTAGAAAGTCCAGCTTGGACACGTCTACACGGCATATCCGAGGGTCACCCTTCCTAATGCTGTGGCCGATTTCTTGGAACACTTTAGAAATGGGCTCAAAACTTAAAACTAGATGGACTGCGCGTAGCTGTCCGTCCTCGTTGACAAAAATTTCTGATCTGAGGAGGAAGTTGAGTGCCGGATCGTTACTTAGGATGAGCCGAGGAGCCATGTGATTCTTATCTGCAAACATACCCAAGAAAAGAGCCGTAGTTAGTAAGAGGAAGCGAGAAGCCATCATCGATAAAGAGACAGAAGTAAAAGGAAAAACAACTCAGCAAGGGTTCAAAAAAAAGAAAAAAGGGCCATCTAAAACTCTTTCTAAGACACCTAACTCCAAGGCATCCCACCTGGCTCTCCCTCTCGGACGGGGCAATGGACGCCGTTATGCCACGCTCCTGAGGCTATCAGGTAGTCGTTCTTCATGCCTTTGTTCGACTTAGGAAGGCATGAGATCAGCCTAACCACAGGCGATCGGGACTTGAGGTAGTACCCCCCCTCGGCTTGTGAGTGGCACTTGTACATGTGCACCACGTCGTGCTAGGTAAGCCCCAAGCCTAGATGCTTGTTAAGGGCATCGACGCTGCCTAGGACTCTAAAAATGTAGAGTGCGCACTGAGTGGGACATAGTCTGTGGTTGAAAAGATTGTCCCGCGTTATTTGACCCATGGGAAGTGTCATCCCTCCTTCTATGAAAGCTATCATAGGGATGACCACCTCCCTCTCCCTCCTATCAAGATCTATCCTATCCGGGTCGCAATACCGCAAGGCTACTCCCTACGGAATCTGGTATTTGTCTTTGAAGAGCTCTATCTTCGCTGGGGAGTCTGCTAGGTACTTAAACCTACCCATGGGGGACGAACTGGGAGGGAGCAACAAAAAAAGAGAGAAAAGAGGAAGTTCTTTCTTCCTTCGAACTGCCGAGAAGAACGGCCGAGAAGAAAAAGAAAATCTAAAGACCCAAAACTTACTAATACCAGTGTGTGGTTGTCTCTGAGATCCTTAAAGCTACAGTCGAGGAATCAAAAGGGAAGTGATGGGCGTTCATGATTTTTAGATTTTTAAACTCTTTGAAACTCTGAAGAACTTGGAAGTTGAAGAAGTGAAGGAACAAAATCCTCCGGTGGCTTTATATAGGGGAGCGGAATAAGTGGGGTTCACCCCGCTCAAAATTCTTAGAATAATGTGCATCATTCAATCAACGTCCCACCGTCAGATGAAGGAGACATAGCCGCCTAGAGCATTCAATGGCGCTTCACGAATTTCGAAACATCATTATTCCTCATGAGGCGCACACAACGCCAATCGGGCACGTGCTAGCAAAGGGGTCAACTGACACATTCCTTGAAAGTCAAAACTCCACCTTTTCTCCTCGGATAAAAGGGAAAACTCAGAGTTTTAAGGGGCTATTGTGGAGACAGAGGCCCAAAATTACGTATCGGGCCATGAAGAGGCTGAGAACCCCAAGATCAAGTAGTGGGCCTCGTAGGGTTAAAGGCCCATAACGGTGTGCGAAGCCTCCGGCCATGTCCGAGGGCGTGGTATAGTCTGAGGAGGGATAAATGGACATACAGAATCCCAGATTGCGATTTGTTACGTTTGGAGTAAGGGAGGCAATCCGAGGAGTGACCCAGCTTTAGCGAGATGGGAATCCCCAAAAATACATAAGGAAAAGCTGCCACCACCGCATTAATTGTGTTGCACCAACTCTTCTGGCCGCATTTATGTGGAGAAGACCCTTACACAATGCAACTTTGGCCACCGTGACTCACAGTAGGCTAAAAAGGATACATGATGGGACATGCACTCAAGTGAAGAATCAGGTGGGTGACAAGTGCAAGGTAGAGATGGTCTTGAGAGAACTATATAATGTGAAGGAATTCTCCCCTATCTGGGGAGGCATTTTTTGTAAAGAAAGAGAAAGAAAAGGAGTTGAGAGAGAAGAATTTACCTCCTCGGACCTATATTGAGAAGAGTTCGTAAAAACTTGGGCTCCTTATTTTTTCTTTTTGGAAACCCTAACCTATTGCATTGGTTGTTTAAATCATCCTAGCCCAACTTTCGCATCCCACTCTCTACAAATTCATTGTTTAGGGACCATTTGGGTTGTCTCATCCAGTTTGGGCCGGCTCATGAATTTGTGCCCCTACAGTTATGAAAACCGTTCAATTGCCACCCTATTAAATTTTTTTTAACATAAATTCAGTTCACCTTTAATTCAAACTTCCTTCAACTCTATGACTCTCTCTCTCCCTCCCTAATCAAGCAATTATGAAAATCATTCAGCTGCTATTATAATTTTTGTTTTTAAACTATTGATTTGTTGCCTATATATATTTGCAATTTTTCTACCCCACTTTTGCAAATTTGGAAAGTTCATCTCAAGTTAGTTCTTTTTTTTTTTTTTATCCACCATTTTCTTTAGGTTTTCCCAGTTAATTTTGTTGGTGATGTGCCATCGGAGATCTCAAGTACCAACATCATTGGTTCCCATAAACCAACAAAAATACTCTCAAAGCCATGCTGAAGAATACAGTAAAAGAATTGTAGTGGGATCTGGCTACTCTAGCTTATTCAAGTCTCACTTTTTTGGAGCTCATAATTGGAAACAAAATGCAGTTGTAGAAGCAATAACGGAGTTGATACTGATACTTTTGAGTTACGTATGAGTAGGCTTCATTGGAGCTATTTTTTCCACTGCTACAATTTTTTCATACAATGCTACTTTAAGTCCACCAAAGAAATGTACAGGTCTTTATGTATTACATTGAAATGTCATTCTTGGTATTTTTTTTAAAGAATATTCTTGCTAGAATTTTCGTGGTAGTGATAGCTTTCCCTAAATCATTATCACTAAGAAATTTAATGGTTTTGGCGTTTGTCAATATCCAATGACCATTAAAACTCCAACGAGAAGTGGTCATTTTGCACTGACTCTATGTATGCTACTTATCACAAGATAATAAGGTGGGTGATAGAAGAAGAAAATAAATTTAAGAGAAGGCAATAAGGTTCAATCGGTAATCCATGACATGTCCAATAAGTCTTATACACTTGGATATCCAATACCAACGTTGATTTCTCTTTTAATTTTATCACTATCGATCAAATTGAGTTCCTTTTATGACAAACATGATGAGCATTGACACTTCGGGAATTGTTGCACTATAGGAAGTTAGGAAGGAACTGCAAAAAAAATTGGTTTTCTTAGGGGATAGAAGTAGGGAATTACCTTGCATTTCAGGATTTGTGATCTTTTTTGGTTTATTTTGTACCTAACCTATTCCTTATTTCTTTTTTTCTTTTGTTGTTTCCAGTTAGCTATGGCCTATCGGAGGTAGCAAGTGATTGACAAGCTGAAGTTCGCCAAATTTGTAGATAATTTAATTCTTTCATTTTTTTTTTCTAGTTGATTATAAAATTTTGAGATATGATTTTTGTGTTTTGGATATTATGGAGAAAAAATTTGGATTTTTATGAGATTTTATTGACTTATTTATTTTTAAACTTTTGAATCATGGTTTTGTTGGGCTTTGGGTTTCGGTTATAAAAGAGTTAGTATACATTTTTTCCGTTTGATATGAGGGTGAGAAAATTTGGATATATATATATATATATATATTCCTTTTAGGTTTTGAATCATAGTTTTGCAGGGGTTTGGTTTGGGAAAAATATCACATTTTCGTGTTTTTTTTTTATAATAAAATTTTGAGATACGTTTTCTATATTTTAGGTACTAAAGGTAACTTTTTTTTCCTCCAAAAATTTGGATTTATTGTATTTTAGGTCTTGAAAGTGGTCGTTTCATTTTTTTTTTTTTTCTTTGGCTTATCCATTTTTTATATACGTATGTATATAAAAAATGGATAATATTTTTATGCTTCACCTTTTAAGTTCTTAATTAAGATTGTTTTGTTTTTTATTCTTTCTTGCAACTTTACTTTAAGTTGATGAATCATTGTATTTCTTATAACTATATTTTGGTTTAATACTTTTTGGTGTTGTGTTTTTTGAGTTCTCTATCACAAGTCCTCTATGTTTTTTGAGTTCCCTATTACAAGTCCTCTCTCTCTCACTTATAGATTTTGTTTAATTATTTTTTGAGTTAATACTTAGTCATTTTAGAAGTGAGAAGTTGAATATATATATCAATACACAAGCTTGGCTATGTATTTGAATGTACCTATCAATTATTTGAGTAATATCAAGTGTAATTTTGTGATGAGTTTTGATTATCATGACAATCTCCTTTAAGAGAATGAGAAATTTGAATAATATATTTGAAACTTAAAAAGTTTAGTTGTAAAGAAAAAAAATTATGAAACATAACGCACTATAATATAATTTAGAATAATATGGACCACTTAACATAAAAAGTTTATACATTATATCAAAATTACAAAATAATTAGGGATAATGGTGAATTTGCCTAATGTCTCTCACAAATGAGGGAATCTAAAATTATGCCCATGAGGGAGGCAATTATGCCCCTTATCATAGGCCATCATGGTCATAATTATAGTTGTCACTTGTTAGTATCATACGATACACAATATGTATCGTATCATGTATAGAAAAATTTGTATCGTAAAAGTGTATAATAAGTTAAGGAAAATAAATACGACACTGTGTGCCTGTGCCCTATATATAGATAGAGATCCACACTATAAACAAGCATGAGATCAAATACAAAAAAAGTATATTGTCTTCAAGAAAAAGATTAAGGATTGAGCATCACCTTTAACTCAAACTCAACTCCCATAACTCATTTCTCTAACTCTATTTTTTTCACTTACTCCATAAATTAACTTGTTTGGTTTCATATCTTGGTGCATATCTCTTCTTTATAACTCAAATTTTTACATAAAATGATGGGAGCTATATATCTCCTCTATAACTCACACAAAGTGAATTGATGCACTACCGCGGGCCCCACCAAGGCTAAGTATTTACAAGAGTGCCATTGAAACCCATTACTTAAAACTCAAAAACATTCTAATTGTGTTTTCAATTTTCATGACTGAAACTTAAAATTTTGAGTTTTGAGTAATGAAAACTCAAAATTTTGAGTTTTGAGTACTCAAAAATCAGTTCAAACAAGTTGAGTTTCGATGGGCCTCACATTTTTTGAGTTTTGGGTGATAAAAACTGAGTTATATAACTCAGTTTTTATCAATCCAAACGCTCATCAGAGACTTTTCCATCAGAGCTCACCGCCTCACCCTAGTGGTTCCTTTGATCCATCCTCTCATTTTCGCAAGTGTTATGGATCAATCATGCAATTTATGGGCATCAACAAGTGTCAAAAGCCTTAAAATTTAGTGGCATAACCTACCATCCTTTACTAGAAGAAATAGAGTTTGAACCTCACCGTCCCACGTTATTGTAATTATTGAATTATTTTTATTACTATTATATCTTTCACACAAACACTCTTTCTTGAGGCTCCTCTCTGGCTGCCTTGTCCTCGAAGATCTATCATTTTTATTTACAACTGAACACATCGAGGGTGAATAAAAAATCTCTGTACCTACTTTGAAACGTCTATGAGTGAAAGTGAATTAAAATACTCTGATTACAAAACGCCCAATAAGGAGCTCCGTTAGGGACAAGTTTCTATTTAGTTATCACGTAAAATTAAAATAAGTAGTAAAGTAGTTAGCGGGGAAAGAAAGGCTCGATCGGGTTATATAATGCCGCCCTCGGTTTATTTCGAAAACAACTGACACTGACACTGCATTGCCCATTGTTTTTCACTTTCAAAACCTGCTTCCTCACTTCCTTGTCGCCCTTCGATGATGCCATCTGCTCCTTCCATTTTAAGTAATCTTGATTAGACGAAACAAAACCGCAATCACGTCCTTGTATTGTTTGCTTTTTAAAGAGAAAGCCGGATTCAAAGACTGAATTTTATTTGCCTTATATTATTGCTAAAGTCTTCTATTTCCACATTCTATATCATTGTCCTTTTAGTAAACTCGAAAATCTGCAACTTTTTACTGTCTTTTTAAATCTATGGATTTGCTTCCTCTCCTTCTTCAAAATTATTATTATTATTATTATTATCATGTGTCGTAGTCATTATCCAACTCGATCGATTTAAACTTAATTTATGAATATCAAAATTTTAGCAACTCAATTGACACTTCTTAACGTGCTATATGTAAGTGTTATTGTACCTAAATTTTGTTTTATTTATATTTCTAACATTGTCCTGTAAGCTCTACCCCTTGGCTTCCATCAAGAGTGGATTGTATACAATGTATAGAGCTCAATTCCTCGTTGGTTGCAGTCCTTAAACCCTATCCATAAAGTGGTGTACTGTATTCTTTAATTTTATTTTATTGTTAAATGGTCGGAATTTGTGGCTACTTAGCTTATGCCATACACATTTCTTAAAATATTAATTAATAAACGGCTTGTATTTGTCACTGCAAATAGATAAGGAATCTCGTGTTTCCTTCTAAATTTTAAATTTTAACAGTTTTTTTTTTTTTTAATTCAAGAACCAGATAGGGTTTAAATTTAGGAGCTTCATTCTTTTTCTTTTTCTTTTTCTTTTTCTTTTTCTTTTTTATCATAAAAAGTTAACTTTGAGAGATATAAATTTCAATCCCTCTATATGTTACGTGTATAATCTTTTTTTTTTTTTTCAGTGTTTTTACATAGCTTGTTAAGATAATAAATTATTGATATTAATCTGAGTCTATCACAAAAATTATTTTATCATTTATTATTAACAATTTGCACATTTGACGGTAATTAAAAAAAAAAAAGTCTCTATAGATTTATTATATTTGAATCATTTGATATACTTTCTGTAATTTAAAATATCACTTCTCCAAAAATATAATACTAGAAAGATTTTTTATTTTATTTTTCTTTTAGAATCAAATACTAGAAAGAAGGTAACGAAGAATATCTGTTTTTTTTTTTTCAAAGATATTTGTTGGCCCCATCAAATCAGGTCCTAGTCAGATATCCACCTAATTAAGTACCTGGTTTTGAAGGTGATATAGCATGTATCAAATGCAATGGCGGCATCACATTTAGGTTAGGGTGGTCCTAGGACCATGACCTGAAAAAAAAAATATATATATATATATATATAATTTCAAATTTTTTATTTATCTACCTTAAAAAAAATTAGGAACACCCTCAAACTCGTCAGTGGATTCAGCACAGCATGTCATTACTTGCGTCGAACGCCTAAAAAACAAATCCAGTCCTCGCAGAGGTCGACCCTTCTTCTTCTTCTTCCTTTTCTTCTTCTTTGCTTTGTCTTAGATGCTCTGCTAGTCTGCCTCATTTTTTACTCTAATTTTTGCTTTGTCAAGTTTTTATCTTTAGTTTACCTTTTGGACTTTTAGTTTGCTGACCCCACCCACGTGACAAAGCTTTGAAAATAACAAAACTCAAAAAGCTGACAAAAAAGTTTGATTTCAAACTTATTTATTGAGTCTTACCCTTTCCCAATGTGATATATATATACACTCTGATTGTACTGTTTTGAGTTTTTTTTCATTATTTAATTACATATTTATGTTTTAATATTCTAAAAGAGTAATTGTCATGTAATAACTATATGATTTGAGTTAAAAAAAAAAAAAGTAAATGATTTGTTTTCTTTGAGGTTTTCTTATTTGAATCAATAATTTTATGTTGTATAAGAAAATATAAATTATATATTATTATTATTAAATTTTTTTAGAACCCCCAAAACACCTTGAAATGGTACGCCGAAATAAATCAATACCGAAATATTCCGTTCTACTAAACAAACCGAAACCGGGTTCGAAACGGTATTCAAAACATTGCTTTCAAACAAAAAGAAAAAGCTAAAAAAATTTTAAAATTAAATCTAAAAAAAAAATTGTAATAGAGAATCTGAAGAAAAAAAAAATTGTAACAGAGCAAGCCCACCTAAGAACACCCTGAGAAACATTCCTGGAACTGCCATTGATCAAATGCATGTTTCCTCCCTCTCACACGGAGGTGGACCCCACACGTGGAGTCTACCTCTATGTAAGAGGGAGGAAACATGCATGCAATGCATGGTGTATTTTCTCTTGGTTTTAGCCTCGCCTAGTAATTCAGTGGTCCAATCTACAAACTTTTTAAACTAAAGGGTTAATTATGGATTACTTCGAATTATCCACCATGTTTTTCTTGTGTATGATATTATTACTGCTTAAACCTCCTTGGTTAAATAGAAATCTTTAGTGATAAAATAGACCCTAGGGTGAAAATATGTAAAATATAGCAAATTCAATGATGTAAATTAGTCAAGTCCTTGCTTGCCATTTGTGGTGTATTTTTATATTAAAACCTTTTTCTGTCTCCCTGTGTGTTTGTTTCTCAAAAAAAAAATTTGTGGAGTGAAGTAAACGAAGAGGGCTTTCTGATTATGGTAGTTGCATATCTTTTTCCCTTATCTTCCCAATTAGGACAAGGTTAATTAAGTGAAGCATATCTGCTGCAGAAAATAACACTGTTTGCCTTTATTTTGGCAACTGTCTACTTGTAATGCAGTGTGCTGGGATATTGCCACATATACTTGGAGCAAAACCCACAACTTTATAGAAAAACCATTGGCTTTGGCAACCCTTAAAACTTAAAAGCCTCAAAACCGCTTTGAAAACAAACAAATATAGAACAAACCACTCCCATCAAAGCCTCACTATAAATAAGAGACCCCACATGCACTCTTCCACATTAAAAAAAAGAAATGGCTTTCATGATTTCCAAAGTCCAGGCTGAAAAGATAAACATAAATCATTCAGAAGAGAGAGATTCCGAGATACTTAGTCCCATCTCAAGCCAACTCTACCTTAAATCATCAACTCAAGCCCCCTCTAAGACCTTAGACAAAGAAGCTGTCCTCAGACGTATCAGACTCCATAAGAACTTGAACAAGATCCGAGGTGCTTTACAATATCTAGTTGCTGGCAGCTCAGAACAGACCAACATAGCTTCAATGCTGGAGCAGAAGTGGCAGGACCCAGAAGATGCCTTCTCTGCCCCATAAAAGAAATGGCGGAATCATCACTCTTTTGATCATCAAAGATCTTGTGAGACATAACCCAAGATCAATGGAACTAGTGCAGGATTTTGTAGAGGCATAGGGCTTCAACTATTATTTAATTACTTTGTTTAAGCGGGTTCAATTATGTCTACCTTGCTAATCTAATGTACAGTGTTTCTTGATTATTGAAATTAGAACTTTCTATATCATCACTTTTGCCAACATGAAGGAGAAACATGCATTAGACCAAAATTATAATTGATTACTGGGTTGTGTTGCTTTCAATTCTAGAATTATTTGCAGTAGCAATCCTTTCAATTCAGCATCGATTGTTCTCCAGAAAGTTTCCGTACTATATGAAGCATTTAACATCTTGAAAGAAAGAGCAATCTACGTGCGAAATATTTTTCACAAGTTAAAAGTTATCAAATTGCTATTCTCATCTAGTCCATCAATGATATTAATTTATTGTCTACCATTTGTAAATTGTAACTCTAAATTGAGTTGTTAAATTTTTATTGATTCTCCTCTAGTATACCACCGATATTATTTTATTAATGGTAGTGTTTGTTACACAGTATTATACATATGCTATCAGCCTGTTACAAGGCATAATTTCACTCACAACTTCAGTTAATTAAAAAGGATGTATAACAACTTTTATCCTTATCTATTGTCTACCATCTGCAAATAACAACTTTTATCCTAATTTTATTGTCTACCATACGCATCTCATGGAAATGTTAGTGATTTTGTTACAAAAAGAAGACGCATAACCGGAAATGGTTTTCTTAGTTCTCGTATCAATCCAGCCTTTTTAAAGATAGGGTAAAATATAGTCAACACTCCTAAAGATTAGGCTAATGACAGCCTTTCAAAAGATAAGGTATCTTTCTAAAGATAAGGTAAAATACAGTCAGCACTCCTAAGGATTAGGCTAATGACAATTTTTTTAGAGATAGGGTAAAATACAGTTAGCACTCCTAAGGTTTAGACTAATGACAATCAGATCCAAGACACTTCAACATTGACCAATTTGATCCTTAAACCCAACTTGATCCTTGAACTATTACTCATTTTCTTCTCTCTGTTACGATGACTCACTATGTACTAAATTGGTTAATTTTGAAAATCTTGAACTAGATTGATATAAGGACACGGTTTTGCATTCTGGCCCAAAGGTGGATGGACCAGCCCAAAAGGCCCAACAACAATGAATTTGTAGAGAGTGGGAAAAGAAAGCTAGGCTAGATTGGATTAGAAAATCAAAAGAATAAGCGAAGAGCACAAGAAGAATAAAATAAAAGATCTAAGTGCAATAAACTATCCTCGACAATAGTCCGAGTAGGCTAATTTCAGTATTCACTGTTCTAAGTTCAGATACAAGCTGAATTCTTTCTTTTCTTTTTTCTCCTTCTTTTTCTTCCTCCTTTTTCTAAGAAGGATTCCTTTGCATTATATATCTCTTTTCCGATCATCTTCACCATACACTTGTTGATTATCCAAGTCCCTACTTGAGTGCACGTCCCATCATATATCTTCTTTGGCCTTCTGTGAGTTGCGGTGGCCAAGGTTGCACTGTTCAGGGGTCTTCTCCACATAAATGCGGCCAGAAGAGTAGGTGCAGCATATTTAATGCGGTGGTAGCAGCCTTTCCTTAGATATTTTAGGGAGGTACGTCTTTTAGTGTTAGAATCACTCCTCGAACCTTACTCATCTATCCCAAACGTTATGGGTTACGATTTGGGATTCTACGCATTCATCTGCTTCTCCTCGGACTTGGCCTCGTCCTCGGACGTGACTGGGGGTCCAATGTACAATTTTGGGCCTTTGACTCTTTGAGGCCCAAAGCCTGATTCTGGGATCTTAAACACTACAAAGCCTGATACACAGTTTTTGGATCCCTGTCACCACAATTGACATTAGCCCAAACCTTAAAGATGTTTACCCTTTTTTACATCATGGGGTGTCATAAGGGATAAATTTGGAAAAGAATAATATCATTTTAATAATTATTATTTAAATTAGTGTATCTTATAAGGTATATGAGAATCCAACTTTTGTTGAAATTGTGTTTTTAAAACATGGCATCACTTATTAAAACAATACTAGTAAGTTCCCGTGTGATGCATGGATAATTTTGTGATGTTTTATGTAAGACAATTTTGAATAATGTTGTACATATATTATTTATAAAAAAAAAAGTAAACTAAATTAGAGTAAATAAACATATACATTTTGAGATATTAAAAATTAGTTTAGTAGTTTTACTTTATATTTGTAGCCTTCTTAAGGTAAGATTAATTTTTTTTTAAAATCATGAAACCAAAAATAAATGCAAAAGAGTAGCGAGACCATAAAAATCAACTAATTTGTATTGTGTTCACATATTTTATACCTAAAATGAAAGTATACCCAACTCTCTGACCGTCTTCCACTCATCGATAGTGCGACATTAAAACAAGGTGTGGGCAAGTGTGTATACATGTGTCTTATAGATGATTTAAAATTAAATCATGGTATAATTAATATGGCTTTATGTACATTGCGCACCAAATATTCTCTCTACTTATATACCCAAAACAAAAACTATCCAACCAAATTACCTAAACCTAAATCATATTTAAGCCCCTAATTTAAAAAAGAAAAAAGAAAAAAAAATTTACCTGTTAGGGTTTTGGCGTCTTGATGGTGGTGGGAGGTTAGTACAACGAAGGTGGTGACCCCTTAAATTCTTCTTTCTCTCTCTTTCAAATGTTTTGTTAGTCTCAGATCTTTTTTTTTTTTTTTTTTGGGATAATATATAGTGAAATAGTATGTCTTATTTAACAATCCATAACATTTTTGTGTCTCTCTATCTCTCTCCAGTGCCTTATCTGGTTAGTTATTACTATTAGTCCTTACTTATTTTATTTTATTTTTTGCTTTTTTTAAGATACTAAATCAGTGGATATGCTAAAAGCCTAAAAGACATGAAGATAGAGAAAGGTGTGCTGTGAACTTTGGCAATTAATGAGATATTAATAAGATAATAGTAAAATAAGTCAATGTGAACTTTTAGGTAACAGAAAAAGAAACTTAATGAAAGAAGTAAAAAAATGTTATACTTATGTGCAAACCCACTTAGCAAAACCTCATACACTCCTGCATAAGGTCTCTGTTTTATATATACTAGTCGCAGACCCATGCATCGCATGGAAATATATGATTATTTTGAGATATGGTATAATATATAATTTACTCTTTAACTTAATTGTATATAATTTGTTCTTCCGAAATATTAAACAATTTCTAAAAATAATTTTTATCTCTCTATTTTTACAAATTTATAAATTAATCATTTTTGGTGTTTTTGTTTAATATTATCACTTTGATTGAAGTGGTCCATATTCTTCTAAATATTTTTATTATGAATTATATTTTTCTTAATTTTTTTAGTACAACTAAAATTTTTAAGTTTCAAATTTATTATTTAAAATTTTCATTCTCTCAAAGAGATTATCATGATAATAAAAATTATAACATAATTACAATTGATATTATTCAAATAATTGATAGGCACATTTAAATTCATGATAGTCATGTAGATTGTGTTTTGATATAAACTCAAATTCCCACTTCCAAACTAACTAAGGATTAACTCAAATAAATATCAAACCAAAACTATAAGAGGGAGTGAAAAGACTTGTGATGCAAACTCAAAAAACACAACACCAAAATGTATCAAGAGTTGTAAGAAAGAATTTTATATATATATATATAGAGAGAGAGAGAGAGAGAGAGAGAGAGAATATTACATTTTTTTTGGGGAGAGAATAACAAATATAGAATAAAATATAATGAGAAGAATATTCAAAATAAAAGATACAGTTGTAAATACCAAATTATTAAAACCATGCTATGCACTAGAACAACATATGATTATTAAATTATATATTTATAATAAAATAGGACCACATCTAACAGTCTAAGAAAAAAAAAAGATAACAGTTTAAAAACACAACCAAATTAGATCAACTTAAAGTAGAGTTGCAAGATTGGATTAAAAATCCACTAAAAGAATATATACACACACATACATATATAACTGAGAGAGAGAGAGAGAGAGAGAGAGAGAGAGAGAGAGAGAGAGAGTAATCACATTTTTTTGATGGGGGAGAAGAGTTCAAAACAAAAATTCATTAACCTACAGTGGAGACGCAAGAAAGAATTATAAATACATGAAAAGGAAAAAAAAAATGAGAGAGAGGGAAAGAGAGAGAGAGAGAGTTATCATATTTTGGTGTGAGAAATATTGAATGAGAGATAATAGTTTATTTATAATAAAGAAGATGAGATAAGATAAGTCAAAATAAGAGGAAGATAAATGGATAGAAAAAGAATAACGGTATGGTAGAGAAGAGTGGGAAGATTAAAAAGTAAAAGATAGAAGGAAATGTTGGAAAAAGTGAGAAATTAATAAAGAGAAAAAAAGTTAAAAATGAGAAAGTAAGAGTTGAAAATAGGTGAATAATGTGGCACAATAAGAGAGTAGTAACACTAAATTCTACGCTTTAGTTTTTAGATATATATAGATATAAACTAGTTAAAAGCCCGCATGATTTTTATTATTTTATTTTATATCATTTTTTTATTTAAATTATTGAAGAAAAAAATCTAAATGAATACTTATATAGAATTATATAATATTAATTTAAATAGAGTGTATGGATATAATGGAGTTACAATAGCATAAGATTTTGTTGACAATAATAATAATGAATAACGAAACTTCCTTTTAATGCTTTGAAATTTTTGTTAATTGAATTATAATCTATATTTTTTGTAAAAGGAAAGAAGTATTAAAGATAATGTGTGTGTGTGTGTGTGTGTATATATATATATATATGTGATTCTATTACTAATAGCGGAAATAAAAATAAGGAATAGTTGAATTAAAATTATACTATTTTAAAAAAATAAATTTAATCTAATTATGCACATATAAACCTAACACGATTTTTTTTTTTTTTTTGGAAGAATATAACAACTAAAAACTTATAAATAATAATTTAAAATTTAATATTAGGAATACAATCAAACTTATTCATAATCTAAAATTAAAAAACTAACGCAAATGATAAATGTAGAAAAAGAACAAATGATAAACCTGTTTGTTTCCTCTATCACTTTGAGAGATGAAAGTGTGAGTATGTAATGAAAAATCGAACCAATTATTGTAGAAGAGAACAAATAAGTACAAAAGTTTACTATTTTTTAATGCCAAATTCATAAATTTAAGTATACATGAGAGAAGATTTTATTAATTTTTTTGAAGTTAAAGAAAAATAGCTTAAACAAAATAAAAATAATGAAGAAAGAATGCATACCTGCATTGTTATGGGATTTAGGCATTCACATATTGAAGTAAACTTCACTCCAAATATATATAAGTAGAGTTCCACTTGATATAGAATTTAAATCCTATTGAAATTAAGATTTCTAATCAATGTGTTTTGTTGCTATCCTACAAAAAAGTGGAATAAAAAAAAGTTCAAACAAATAGAAAGAAAAAAGGATACGTTGATATACGTACGTTATTTAATATTTACAAATATATATATATATATATATATATATATTTACTTTATCCAAAAAATAGTTTGGTAAATCGGTATGAATAGATAACAGACTTGGGTTGATGGGGTTTTTAAAAAATTAAATAAACATATAAAATAATAAATTAAACTAAAAATAATAAATGAATAGTCTTATCATACTTTGTTTGGTGAAGTAGAATCATAGGAAAAGTCCTATTATAGAAAGAGTAGTAACTAACAAAAGAAATTGATAATGATTGTGGTCGAAGTTTAATTTAGCTATTTTGGATAGTGTAAATCATATTGATGATAGGATATAGATTATTACAAATTAGTTTTCTTTTGTTACAAAAGAAAAGATAGCGTAGATGCATGTTTACATTAATTTAGTTTTTTTTTTTTTTTTTTTTTTTTTTTTTTGCTATTCAAACGTTTCTTGTATGGGTGTGAGTGTACAAGAAACGTTTGAATAGTAGATATCATATTAGTAGTTGTAAGACACCAAGATATAAAAGCTAGGATATATTGATAAACATCATACATAATATTTACTTTTACGTTTCTATCTAAAAAATTGCAATTTGTTTTTGAAGATAAGAACAAAAAAATAATGTCTATTTTTCTTTTAAATCTAAAAAATTTTCAGCAATTTGGTGTAGCTATTTGGTGTAACCACATCCTTTAAGCCTAACTTTTATTATATAGTATACTAGTCGCTAACCCGTACGATGCACGGAATAGTTAAATAAAAATTAAATGTACTTATTTTACTTAAAAGTATATGACTTAAATTTTAAAAATGTATAATTTGAAAATGAATGAAAATAACTAATTTCTTCAATATAATGATTTAGAAAAATTCTTTTTCTTTCGTATCATTGGTTTCACATAACACATTTCGGCATGGGCTATTCTATGGTGATAACTTTACATAATATTCAACTGCAATTATATTTACTATCTACTACTAATCTAATCTATGTTATCTTGATAGTAGATCTACAAATTGCATTCTCGTATTCTTAGAGCTTGCCACATTATTGTTATTATCTATATATAATATAAAACTGAAAATTTTAACTTTTTAAAAGACTTACATTAAAATTAGGATTAAAAAATATTTTTTTTTTTTTAAATTAGACCTCACGTTAGTTTTTTTTTTTTTTAAGGGCTCACTTTAGGTTAAAAAAAAAAAAGGCTCACGTGAAAAAAAAAAAAAAAAGAGACTCCTCTTAGGATTAAGGAAAAAAGAGAGGGACTCCTATTAGGACTCTCTCACTATTTAGTTTAACAAATTAAAATTTTTTATAAATTAAAATGATGAGGAAAAAAGAGGGAGATAACTCCTGTTAGGACTCTCTCGCTATTTAGTTTTAAAAATTAAAAAAAATTATAAATTAAAATGATGATGTGGAAAATTGTGGGAGTTTCAGAGGTTTCGGTTATATATATATATAATAATTTCTATATATAATATAAAATTGAAAATTTTAACTTTTTGAAAAACTTAAGTTAGAATTAGGATTAAAAAATAAAATTTTTTTTTTAAATTAGACCTCACGTTAGTTTTTTTTTTTTTTTAAGGGCTCACTTTAGGTTAAAAAAAAAAAAGACTTACGTGAAAAAAAAAAGAGACTCCTATTAGGATTAAGGAAAAAAGAGAGAGACTCCTATTAGGACTCTCTCACTATTTAGTTTAACAAATTAAAATTTTTTATAAATTAAAATGATGATGTGGAAAATTGTGAGAGCTTCAAAGGCTTCGGTTTTTAATATATATATATATATATAATTTTTTTTTAAATTAGACCTCATGTTAGTTTTTTTTTTTTTTTAAGGGCTCACTTTAGGTTAAAAAAAAAAGACTCATGTGAAAAAAAAAAAAGACTCCTATTAGGATTAAGGAAAAAAGAGAGAGACTCCTATTAGGACTCTCTCACTATTTAGTTTAACAAATTAAAATTTTTTATAAATTAAAACGATGAGGAAAAAAGAGGGAACAAGACTCCTGTTAGAACTCTCTCACTATTAAGTTTTAAAAATTAAAAAAAAAATTATAAATTAAAATGATGATGTGGAAAATTATGGGAGTTTCAGAGGTTTCGGTTTTTAATATATATATTGTAGGGGCAAAGGGCCCAACATCAGATCTTGGGCCGTGGGTCCGTCCGAGGAGACCTATATGTCCGAAGACTACACCTCATAAAGCCTTTGCCCGGCCTGATCCAATGCTGAAGTGCGAATCTCGTGGGAGAGAGCCTTGTCCGAGGAGACCTTCTGCTCGGACTATTAAAAAAGGTGTCCCAAATCAATGCACCAGCCTCAGTCTTATCTCTCCCAGAGAATCCCACGATTTGCGTTGAACGTAAGGACAGATGGCGAAAATCAGATATTAAGTAAAAAGGCTGCTGCCACCGCATTTATGACCCTGCAGCTAACATCATGACTGCATTAATGAGAAAAGACTCCTGAACAGTGACCCCCTCCTTTACAGCTGCCCCCGGAAGGGATAAGGATGAAAAAAGCCCATGCGATGGGGAGGGGCATATAAATAGAAGAAGGAGGGAAGAGAAAGGGAGAGAGAAAAAAATAGGAGAAAAGCTCAAGTCATATTTGTAACAACATACTCCTCGGACAGTGCCGACGAGAATATTGTAACCCTTGATCATATCATCAATATATATCTGGTCATTAACATACTTGGGCCTTCAACCCATACGAGTCTACTCCAGTGATCTTTAATCCACCCTCTTTATAAATTCATTGCTAGGATATTAAATACAGTCTGGGCCTCCAGCTCTCGTGGTAACAGGCCCAATCGGCCATTTGTGTCCTTACAATTGGCGCCGTCTGTGGGGAGATTACGAGGGTACCTGTGTGTTATAGCTTGAGCCATGGTTCGATCATACAGGGCGGAGTCTGCTGATTCCCTGCATATTGACCACTTTTTGCACCTTGAGCGCCAAAGGGACCGTGAAAGGAATGTGCACACCAACCGTACTGCGGGAAGTCAACACCAGCATGACGGTGATAAGACTCATAAGACCATGCAACGCAAAATTGATCACCTCGAGAGGAAGTTGCGTCGTGCGCGGAGGAGACGCAGTCCATCTAGCAGTCCATCCTTCACGGATGATTCTTACGTTGATGATGAAGATGCTAGTTACAGACCCCGCTCCAAGACACCACCAAGCGAATCTTTCTCCGACGAAGAAGAGCCTCACCGTGACCGCAGGAGCCGAAATAAGTACTCGAGGGGTACTGGGCATGATGCCATGACCAAGGCACTCAACCAGATTTCCAAGTCGCCCTTTACACGCGGCATCGAGGGAGGGAGCCTACCTCGGCGTTTTACTCAACCTACTTTTACCGCATACAACGGACGGACTGACCCCGTGGAGCATGTGAGCCATTTCAATCAGAAAATGGCTGTCCATGCACGGAACGAGACCCTCATGTGCAAAGTATTCCCTTCCAGTCTGGGGCCTGCGGCCATGAGGTGGTTTGATGGTCTCGCGGCAAATTCCATCGGATCCTTTTGGGCACTCACAAGGGCTTTCTGCTCTCGGTTTGTAACGAACACCAGGGTCCCCCGGCCATTAGATTCCTTGCTATCTATGTCCATGCGGGAAGGAGAGACGCTAAAGACCTACTCGAACAGGTACTGGGAGATGTTTAATGAGATCGAAGGAAGTTTTGATGATGTCACTGTGAGGACGTTCAAGGTCGGCTTGCCAGCCGAGCACGACCTGAGGAAGTCTCTGACCAAGAAGCCTGTGAGGAGCGTCCGCCGACTTATGGATCGCATAGACGAGTACAAGCGAGTTGAGGAGGACCAATTACTTGGGAAGGGAAAAGCAAAGGTTGCCCCTCAGGAGAGAAGGGACTTCAGGTCGGACAGGTACGGCAGTAACAGGCCGCGGAGAGACTACAGTGTGCAGTCCGGGACTGCTGCATCACAAGGTGTTCATACCGTATTCCGAGAGCCCATTCACCAGATTCTAGAGAAAATTCAGAATGAGCCGTACTTCAAATGGCCGAACAAGATGGGAGGTGACCCCATGAAGCGCAACCAGAGCCTTCATTGCCAGTATCATCAAGAGCGTGGGCACACCACGGAGGATTGCAGGACGTTGAAGGGCCATTTGGAACAACTTGCGAGGGAAGGAAAGTTGCAACAGTTCATGCACCGGTCAAATAACCATGGAGACCATGTTAGGCCAGGGGCTTCGGGGACTGCCTCATCAAGGCCCCCTTTGGGTACGATTAACGTCATCTTCGTGGCTCCCGGAAGAACTGGATCTTGCCCTTCCAGAGTAATGTCTATCTCTAGGACATCTGCTGAGGGTGATAGTCAAGAAATGAAACGGGCAAGAGTGGAGACCCAACTAGCCTTGACCTTCTCGGACGAGGATAAGTTGGGGACGATACAGCCCCATGATGATGCTTTGGTCATCACCCTCAGAATAGGAGGGTACGATGTGAAAAGGGTGATGGTTGACCAAGGGAGTGGAGCTGAGATCATGTATCCAGATTTATATAGGGGACTGGGCTTACGGCTTGAAGATTTGACCGCGTATGAGTCGCCCCTAGTCAGCTTCGATGGGAAGACCGTCATCCCTAAGGGCCAGATTAGGTTGCCCGTACAAGCAGGGTCTGAAGTAGTTGAAGTTGACTTCATTGTTGTAGATGCATATTCCCCCTATACGGCCATCGTAGCCAGACCTTGGCTTCATGCTTTGGGGGCCGTTTCTTCGACCTTACATCTAAAGGTTAAATTTCCGTCTGGAGGACGAGTAGAGGAGATCATAGGAAGTCAACCTATGGCAAGGCAGTGTCTTATAGCTGCCATTTCACATCGGCAGGATGCCGAGCCGACAACCACTACGGCCGGGCATTCATAGCAATCAACGTTTCAGGTTCCCCTAAGAGCGGAGGATCCGTCCGAGGAGCAATGTGAAAGATTAGAGAGAGTTGTTATTGGGGAAGATCCAGATAAGTTTTTCCAGATCGGGGATCAGCTACCCTCTAGGGAGAAGGAAGAACTGCTGGCTTTCCTCAGGAGAAATGTGGATGTGTTTGCCTGGAATTCTTACGAAGCCCCAGGAGTTGATCCCGGGTTTATCTGTCACCACCTTAATGTGAGCCCAGCTGTACTTCCCAAAAGGCAGCCACCTCGGCGCTCATCCAGGGAACATTCTGACGCTGTCAAAGATGAGGTGAACAAACTCAAGGATGCAGGGGCTATCAGAGAAGTGTTCTATCCAGAATGGCTGGCTAACACAGTGGTGGTGAAGAAGAAAAACGGGAAATGGCGCGTATGCGTGGACTTTACAGATCTAAACAGAGCCTGTCCAAAGGACCCTTTCCCCATGCCACGGATCGATCAACTGGTGGATGCAACTGTAAGGCATCCATGAATGAGTTTCTTGGACGCCTTCCAAGGGTACCACCAGATCCCTCTAGCCCTGAATGATCAAGAGAAAACAGCCTTTGTGACTCCCATTGGGAACTACCATTACAAGGTGATGCCATTTGGTCTGAAGAATGCAGGCTCCACTTACCAGAGAATGATGACCAAAATGTTTGAACCACTGCTAGGGAAGTGCATTGAGATCTACACTGATGACATGGTGGTCAAGAGCAAGCTTGAATTCGACCACATTGGAGACCTTGAGAACATCTTCGAGATCTTAAGGAAACACAAATTGCGCCTCAACGCCTCGAAGTGTTCTTTCGGCGTTGGGTCAGGAAAGTTCCTGGGGTATATGGTCACTCATCGGGGAATCGAGGTGAATCCCGATCAGATAAAGGCGATCAACAGTCTGCAGCCTCCTCGGAACCCAAAGGAGGTGCAGAAGTTGACAGGGATGACTACTGCTCTTAACCGGTTCATCTCCAAATCCGCAGAAAGGTGTCGGCCCTTCTTCCAGCTGCTGAATAAATGGAAGGGATTTGAGTGGGATAAGGAGTGTATTCTAGCTTTTCAACAGCTGGAAGAGTACCTGGCTCGGCCACCTATCATGTCTAGTCCTACGGCGGACGAGGTCCTATTTGCCTACATTGCGGTAGCCGCCCATGCTGTAAGTCTAGTACTTGTTCGAGTTGACAATGGCGTCCAAAAGCCCGTCTACTATGTGAGTAAATCCCTTCATGAGGCCGAGGTCCGCTACCTGCCACTTGAGAAGGCTATCTTTGCGATAATTCATGCCACTCGCAAACTCCCTCATTACTTCCAGTCGCATACGGTTGTGGTCCTCACCCAACTCCCGCTCAAGTCGCTGCTCCGGAGTGCAGACTATACGGGAAGGATTGCTAAATGGGGTACCATACTGGGGGCTTTTGACATAAAGTACATGCCTCGCACCTCGATCAAGGGGAAGGTACTCGCTGACCTAGTGACCGAGTTCGCCGAGCCTGCGTTGGAAGGGATAACTGGAGCAACGCCCATGGATGAAAATTCAGTTGGTCTCATCGCTGTGCAAGAGTCCGAATCCTGGAAGTTATATGTCGACAGTGCAGCCAATCAACGAGGTTCAGGAGTGGGGCTAGTTTTAATATCTCCCGAGGACATTGTCATCGAAAAATCCCTAAGACTAAACTTCTCGGCAACCAATAATGAGGCTGAATACGAAGCATTGCTGATCGGGGTGGCTATGGTCAGAAGAATGGGGGGCAGTATCCTGGAAGTGTTCTCGGACTCGGCTTTGGTTGTCGGTCAAGTCCGAGGAGAATTAGAAGCTCGAGATGAAAGAATGCAGAAATACTTGAAGTAGGTCAAACTGCTACAAACGCAATTCAAGTCATTCAATTTGCGGCATGTTCCTCGGAGTGGTAACACGCACGCGGATGCCTTGGCTACTCTCGCAACCACCTCGGCTCAGGGGCTGCCCCGGCTTATCTTAGTAGAAGATGTCCGAAGGCATTCTGAAGAAATTGAAGGGCCTATTATTTGTCAAGCCAGGATAGGGTCAAGCTGGATGGACCCTATGGTGACTTATCTCCGAGAAGATATCTTGCCAGTAGACAAGACTGAAGCCGACAAGGTGAGGAGAAAGGCTTCTCAGTTTTGGCTATCAGAGGACCAGAAGCTATACAAACGTTCTCTTTCCGGACCCTATCTATTATGCGTGCACCCTGATGCCACAGAGTTGCTGCTTGAGGAACTACACGAAGGGATTTGTGGTAGTCACACAGGAGGAAGGTCCCTAGCGCACAGGAGGAAGGTCCCTAGCGCACAGGGCCTTAACCCAGGGGTACTGGTGGCCAAATATGCAAAGAGAATCACAGGCATATGTGAAAAAGTGTGATCAGTGCCAGAGGTTTGCCTCGAATATACATCAACCGGGAGGAGTTCTGAATCCTCTGTCAAGTCCATGGCCTTCGCTCAGTGGGGCCTAGACATTGTTGGTCCTTTTCCTAAGGCAGTCGGAAGCAAAAAATACTTGGTCGTTGCAATAGATTACTTCACAAAGTGGGTTGAAGCCGAGCCGTTAGCCAACATTAGGGATGTGGATGTCCAGAAGTTTGTATGGAAAAATATTGTTATACGGTTCGAGGTGCCGCATACCCTCATCTCGGACAATGGCCTTCAGTTCGACAGTAAATCATTCAGAAAATTCTGTGGTGGACTAGGCATCACTAACAGGTACTCCACCCCTGCATATCCTTAAGGAAACGGCCAAGCTGAGGCAGTCAATAAAGTCATAGTAAGCGGCCTTAAAAAGAGATTGGACGATGCCAAAGGAAAGTGGGTAGAAGAATTACCACATGTGCTTTGGACTTACAGGACCACTCCTCGGAGATCTACCGGAGAAACCCCTTTTGCCCTGACGTATGGTGCTGAGGCTGTCATCCCCATAGAGACTGGGTTCCCCACACTTAGAACCAGTTCATTCTCCTCGGACAACAACGACGAACAGCTGAGGAGCAATTTGGACTTGATCGCTGAGCGTAGGGAAAATGCTGCAGTTCGATTAGCCTATTACCAGCACAAGCTCAAGCAGAGTTATGATGCCAATGTCAAACTAAGACCACTAGCACCCGGAGATTTGGTTTTGTGAAAGGTCGTGGGCACTGCGAAAAATCCGGCCTGGGGGAAGTTGGGACCTAACTAGGAAGGCCCCTACCGTATTCTGTCTGTAGCTGGGATAGGAGCCTTTTATTTAGAAGATTTAGATGAAAGGGTTGTACCACACCCCTGGAATGTAAATAACCTAAAAAGGTACTACTACTAATGAAAGCCTCAATTCCCTTATTAAAGTTTCTTATACTGCATACTACTAAGTGTTAAACAGAATCTTGGTCAGGCCTGGATCCTCGGACCACCTACCTTGGGTAAATTAACACCACTAAGTATTAAACAGAACCTTGGTCGTGCCTGGTTCCTCGGACCACACACTTTGGGTAAATTAATGCTACCAAGTATTAAACAGAACCTTGGTCGTGCCTGGTCCCTCGGACCACACACTTTGGGTAAATTAATGCTACTAAGTGTTAAACAGAACCTTGGTCAGGCCTGGATCCTCGGACCACCTACCTTGGGTAAATTAACACCACTAAGTATTAAACAGAACCTTGGTCGTGCCCGGTCCCTCGGACCACACACTTTGGGTAAATTAATGCTACTAAGTGTTAAACAGAACCTTGGTCAGGCCTGGATCCTCGGACCACCTACCTTGGGTAAATTAACACCACTAAGTATTAAACAGAACCTTGGTCGTGCCCGGTCCCTCGGACCACACACTTTGGGTAAATTAATGCTACTAAGTGTTAAACAGAACCTTGGTCAGGCCTGAATCCTCGGACCACCTACCTTGGGTAAATTAACACCACTAAGTATTAAACAGAACCTTGGTCGTGCCCGATCCCTCGGACCACACACTTTGGGTAAATTAATGTTACTAAGTGTTAAACAGAACCTTGGTCAGGCCTGGATCCTCGGACCACCTACCTTGGGTAAATTAACACCACTAAGTATTAAACAGAACCTTGGTCGTGCCTGGTCCCTCGGACCACACACTTTGGGTAAATTAATGCTACCAAGTATTAAACAGAACCTTGGTCGTGCCTGGTCCCTCGGATCACACACTTTGGGTAAATTAATACTACTAATTGTTAAATAAGACCTTGATCGGGCCTGGATCCTCGGACCAACTACCTTGGGTGAATTATCACTTTCCCCTCATTCCTTTAAAGGTGGTATGCAGTCTCAGACGAGTCTGCTCTCTCAGATCATTCCCGTAGAACTATCTAAAGGGTTAATTCTCCATATTCACTCAAGCTGCACGCTCAAAGCACTTATTATTACTTGATTTAACGAGTCAATGACAGTTAATTATGCTTATTCAAATTCCTTATCAGTTGTTGAGGCAAACGTTTTGGGTTTCTATCCATGAACACAAATTTTGCGCAAGGAAATAAACGGAATTGAAAACAGACAAAGTTGGGCAAAATATTTTCATTGAATCACAGAATTGAAACACAATAGTTCAATATGCGTCCTACTCGCTAAGTACAAAATGAGAACTACTCGTAGAAGCCTAACCCTAAACCTGTCCGGCCTGGGAAGGGATGTTGCCGTCGTCGCTTGGCAGGGTCGCTGAGGGAGTTGCGTCCTCGGTCCGATCAGGGTCCGCGGACACAGGTGTTTCACCCGGAGCATCTGTTTCTTTTTGAACCTCCTGAGCCGCTCCAGGAAGAATCACCGCTTGGCTCACTTGCTCCGAGGCACGAGGAGATGAGGAAGAGGGGCCAGCCGGCGTCAAGGCGAGATCCGGGTGAAAGTACGTCTTCCCCGGCTGCCTAAGTTCTGAGTCGGCAGGGACTACGGCCATGTTTAATGCCTCCTCCCATGTGGATTGGCAGTAGTCCCTGCACACTTCAGTAACTTCCTCTGCAAGCCTCTTTTCTGTCTCCTCAATGCCGCGGAGGTATGCAGCCTCCTTCTCGGCCTCTGCCGCCCTCAGCGCCGCCTTGGCCTCTTTCTCAGCTTTCTCGGCCTTTTCGGCTCGGGTGCGAAGGTCCAAAACCAGCTGCCTCGCAGTGGCCAGCTCTATCTCCGTCATGTGTAGCTTCTTCCGCTGGTCCTCGGCCTGGTTTTGGGCATTCTGCAGCCCAACCTCAACACTCCTCCTTTCCCTTTCTTCAATCACTAACTTATTAGCCAGCTCGAGCTTCTGATGCTGCAGCTCCCCCAGGCTCTTCTCCACTTCCTTGCGGGATTGGGTCTCGGCCCTGGCCACGTTACGGGCGTCCCTGACCCAATCCTCCGCGACAAAGACCTGCTGAGTAAGCTGCGAAAGAAGAAACACCAAATTATACCATCACAAAATGCACAACTTAGACATGAGTAAACCTTCTATATACAAAAGAGATAATGGACTCACCATGGCTAAGTCCCTCTTCATAGATATAAAGAGGTCGGCTTGCCTCCAAGACCTCACTGTGTCCATATCCCGAGGGAGAAGCAGTGGACGCTCCAAGGCCTCAGCGACGTATCCTGAGTGTCCGTTTTGGAACTCCCGTATGGATGTGTTAACAGTGATCGGGGCCCCATCCACGTCCAGCCGAGGAGCCCAGACTTGTGGTAGCTGAACCTCCCGGGGGTGGGGGTCACCCCGGTGCCTTGGCGATGAAGCCCTCCTGTCATCCTTCCTCTGCTGCTTCCCCCCTCTTTGTTGCCGAGGAGACACTTCACCCTCCTCAGCGTCCAGGTCCACAACTTTCTTCTTCCTCTTCAGATCAGGAATAGGAAGGAGACCGATTGCAGTGGTGGGTGGAAGGGGAGGAGGGAGTTTGTCAATCTCCTTCTCTTTAGGGGCCTCCTTCGAAGATGTCCCCTCATTCCGCCCTGCTATTAAGGCTTTTAACCCCCTCCTCGGCTGCAAAGGCATCTCTTCTATGTCTTCCGAGGTCTCGGAACGTTGAGAGCTGAGGGGTTTGGTTTGCACTTCTTCCTCCCCTTCGAAGTGGAATTGGTCTATTTCTGCCTCCAACGATGGTAGAGTCGAAGCGGAGCTTTCCCTTTGTGTAACTTCTTGGGGGGAGACTTGCTGAAGCGGCCAAGGGACTGGGGGAAGATCCTTGTTCGCCAAGAATCCCTGCCGAGATACGTCTATCCGGTTAATCCTCTTGTCCCCAGCTCGGATAGAGTCCCCGACGTCTTGGAAGCTGTCCGATATTGGAGTAAAATCCAATATCAAATGAGCGGCCCGCAGCTGGCCGTCCGAGTGGGCGAATACCTCCGAGCGCAGCAGGTAATTCAACCCGTGTACGTTCACGAGATTGAGTTTGGGGGAGACGAACCGCCTATCTGTAATGACAATCACAAGGAAAAATACGAAATCAGTCATCACACTCCTGAGGCTAAACGTATATACAGTAAAATAAAGTCAAATCTACACTGCAAACCCTACAATTGTCTTAATCTAATCCCAAAGTACCCCACCTGGCTCCCCCTCAGTGGTCGGACAATGGTGGCCGTCATGCCACGCCCCCGAGACGATGACGTAATCGTCCTTCATGCCTTTGTTGGATTTTGGGAGGCACGATATCATTTTTACGACTGGAGATCGGGACTTCAAGTAGTACCCCCCCTCCTTCAGGGAATGACATTCGTACATGTGTACGACGTCATGCCAGGTGAGTCTTAGGCCCATCATTTCATTAAGGGTATCTACACACCCCAGAATCCTAAACACATTGGCAGCACACTGGTGTGGACACAATCTGTGGTTCCTAAGGTACTCCCTAGTGACGTTGCCCATAGGAATGGACATTCCCCCCTCTAAGAAGGCAATCACAGGGATAACCACCTCACCGGACCTCCTAGAGATTAAAATGTCCTCCGGTGGACAATAACGGAGGCCAACCCCCTCGGGAATATTATACTTCGCCTTAAAACACTCTATGGCTACGGGGGTATCGACTAAATTTTTAAACCTACCCATATCGATATCTAAAGGTAAAGGTTTGCTAAGAAACTCCCCTAAGGGCAAAAATGGAGAAGAGGAAGAAGGAGGCCGAGGTGCTCAACCAAGATGGAATGAACAAAAGAAACGAATACTTACGAAAGAAGGAGGTATTGTGAGTTCGGAAATCTCTTAGAAACCTAGGAATCTTTATAAAAATCTCCTCGGAATGCCTAAAACGATGAAACGTGTATCGGTAGGATGTTTTGGAATACTGGGTACTTAAACGAATGCAAAGTGAAGAAACTCACCTTCTCACAGCCTCTTATATATATAGCATGCAAAAGTGGTGGGATCTATCCCGCTCAAAATTTCATAGGGAAATCCCAGCCGCACGATCTACCTCCAGCCGTTGATCAAGGAGACAAAGCGCCACCCAGAGTAATAAAGGATGCGCTACAACTTCCAAGGCGTCTTTGGAAAATGGAAATCTCGCGAAACAGCGCATCCACGTGGATTTGTTGGAGCGCTTGATGGGTTTCAGCCTTGTAGAAATCAAAGTCCCACCTTTCTCCTCGGATAAAAGGAAAAAACTGGAACTTTGAGGGGCTATTGTAGGGGCAAAGGGCCCAACATCAGATCTTGGGCCGTGGGTCCGTCCGAGGAGACCTATACGTCCGAAGACTACACCTCATAAAGCCTTTGCCTGGCCTGATCCAATGCTGAAGTGCGAATCTCGTGGGAGAGAGCCTTGTCTGAGGAGACCTTCTGCTCGGACTATTAAAAAAGGTGTCCCAAATCAATGCACCAGCCTCAGTCTTATCTCTCCCAGAGAATCCCACGATTTGCGTTGAACGTAAGGACAAATGGCGAAAATCAGATATTAAGCAAAAAGGCTGCTGCCACCGCATTTATGACCCTGCAGCTAACATCATGGCCGCATTAATGAGAAAAGACTCCTGAACAGTGACCCCCTCCTTTACAGCTGCCCCCGGAAGGGATAAGGATGAAAAAAGCCCACGCGATGGGGAGGGGCATATAAATAAAAGAAGGAGGGAAGAGAAAGGGAGAGAGAAAAAAACAGGAGAAAAGCTCAAATCATATTTGTAACAACATACTCCTCGGACAGTGCCGACGAGAATATTGTAACCCTTGATCATATCATCAATATATATATCTGGTCATTACCATACTTGGGCCTTCAACCCATACGAGTCTACTCCAGTGATCTTTAATCCACCCTCTTTATAAATTCATTGCTAGGATATTAAATACAGTCTGGGCCTCCAGCTCTCGTGGTAACAGGCCCAATCGGCCATTTGTGTTCTTACATATATAAAAAATAATTTTTTTTAAATTAGACCTCATGTTAGTTTTTTTTTTTTTTAAGGGCTCACTTTAGGTTAAAAAAAAAAAGACTCACGTGAAAAAAAAAAAAGACTCCTATTAGGATTAAGGAAAAAAAAAGAGACTCCTATTAGGACTCTGTCACTATTTAATTTAACAAATTAAAATGATGAGGAAAAAAGAGGGAGCGAGACTCCTGTTAGGACTCTCTCACTATTTAGTTTTAAAAATTTTAAAAAATTATAAATTAAAATGATGATGTGGAAAATTGTGAGAGCTTTAGAGGCTTTGGTTTTTAATATATATATTGATAAATAATAATATCTATATATAATATAAAACTGAAATTTTTAACTTTTTGAAAGACTTACGTTAGAATTAGGATTAAAAAAAATAATTTTTTTTTTAAATTAGACCTCACGTTAGTTTTTTTTTTTTTTTTTTAAGGGCTCACTTTAGGTTAAAAAAAAAAAAGACTCACGTGAAAAAAAAAAAAAGACTCCTATTAAGATTAAGGAAAAAAGAGAGAGATTCCTATTAGGACTCTCTCACTATTTAGTTTAACAAATTAAAATTTTTTATAAATTAAAATGATGAGAAAAAAAGAGAGAGAGAGACTCCTATTAGGACTCTCTCACTATTTAGTTTTAAAAATTAAAAAAATTAAAAATTAAAATGATGATGTGGAAAATTGTGGGAGCTTCAAAGGTTTCGGTTTTTAATATATATATAGATGATATGATATTAATTATTTGTCAAATTAACCTGATATAGGGTATTGAAGCTTTGAAGGGCTTTGATTGTCTCACAATTTCTTTATACACTTTATATATATTATGTGTTATCAAATGTGAACATTCATGAAAAATAGAAGGGTAAATTCCAGTAAACTACTCTAAGGTTTGTGTTAATACCAACTAAATCCAAGTCTTTTCAAAAATTATTAACTTGGTCCTTGAATCCAATTTAGTCCTTAAACACCATTTATCACGTTACTTTGTTCTCACCTTCTCTTCTCTCTCCTCTTTCTCATCTTAGGCTCTTCTCCCTTGCTCATATTTTCTTTTCTCTTCTTTGAATTCTATTCACTGTGATTACACTAATATGTGCATTTTGAGCACAAATCACACTACACGGCTACACCATATTACAAAACACAAACGTACAGATATAGCCATACAAATTCTAAAACTTGAAACCCCCAAACATCCCAAACTACCAAACATACACACGGATTCATATGCATACACCAACAAAAACACCATATTAGACCCATTTTGAGACAAATCTCAAATCAAAAAATACGCGCAGATTTGTAAATGATCATACTTAAACCCCACCTTTCAAACTCAAATAAAAAATCACCAAATCCTTATCACCATAAGAAAACCCAATCCATAAATTGACCAAGACCCAAACCAAGAAGAACCAAAACAAAAGAGAAATAAAGAAAAAAATAAAATAAAATAAAATAACAGAGAAAGAGGAGAAAGATCGGCGGCCACCAATGGTGGTGGAGCTCGTGGGTCTCTACCAAACGTTCCCTTGATGTTTGGCATACAAACCCAAAAACAAACAAAGACCCAAACCCAGAAACTGAAATAAAAATTCTCTTCCATAGCTAAGGAACACCATCAACATAGCACTTATTCAAAGAGAGAGTGCAAGATGGTAGTGACAAAACATGGGTTTCGACCATGAGAGAGGGAGTGTGAGAAGAGAGAGCCATAGAGGTCTTAGAGAGGGAGAAGAGAAGAGTCTGACTTCAGAGAGAGAGAGAGAGAGAGAAGGTGAGAATAAGTAATAGGATAAATGGCATTTAGGGACTAAATTACCATATTGATCATTTTTTAAAAGTTTTGAACTTACTTGGTATTAGCCCAAATCTTAGAGTAGTTTATTGAAATTTACCTAAAATATAAACACCTATGTGAAAGTGTAAACATTTTATATACAAAGTATACATCAAGTTGTTTGAAACAATAAAGTTTTCGGGTCTTGAATAATCTCTCGTTTGTTGGCTTTCCACTAGGCATTACAATTGTATGATTATATAACACTCTGGTGGTTAAGACTTAAGAGGTAAAGCCAATATAAAATGTAGAAGAGAACACACACATTTCTTTTTTAAAGCCCAGAGGTGAGTACTGAGTGGGATTTCAACGAGACTAATAATTATCTAATTATATCCCAAGTTTAGAAAACAAAGTGTGCTCATATCTTCTTCTTTTTTTCTTTTTTCTTTTTAATGAATAGCTGAGTGCCACCATTTTTTAATATAATTATAAATTTATTACATCCCACATTTGGAAAAACAAGGAGATGTGCGTCTGGTTTAACATCACCAATGAAATTTAGTTGAGTACAACACACAGTACCTTTTGATAGACATGTCACTCTTTGTTCTATCTCAAAACTCCAATTAGGGAAAAGATACATAAATAAGAAGGCAAAATTGCAATTCGCCACATTTTGATATTTAGTTCACAATGGCCTCTGGATTGTTTTTATGAACCTTGCACTCAAGCTCGGCAATTGTTACACAACTATAGCATCAGTACTAAGTGTACAACAGACTAATAATAACAAATTGACATAAGAATTTGTCATTTCTTACTTATCACACCAGAAGTAGAAAGAAGACGTAAAGCTTGGTTGGAATTGTTCAAAACCGATGATGACCTTGAAACTTGCATTTTCCTTTGCTTCAAGAACTCTAAGGAACTCTGCAAGCATTGAGGAGGACCTATGTCCTTCAAAATAACAGTTTCTATCCTGCAAATCACAACGCAAGAAAATCATTATTCTATTTTGAAAGTAATGTGGACCTCAAAGGAAATCTTTTCCACCAATTCGAAAGGAAGAGCTCCCTCACCCCGAGGTTTTGGATTTTTTCTTTCTTTTAGTGGGCTTCACCTCAGCCTTCTCATCCTCTGAGTCTGATAAGAAAACTTTTCTGCAGAGAGATTACATCATTTTTGTTAGAATCTTGAAGTAAACTCACAGACACATGAACACAGAGAGAAGAGACACATCTTACTTTTCACGAGCTGCAAGCACATTAACAATATCATTTGGAAGCATCCCATCATTGCCCATAGAATCCTGTGTTTCAGCTTCCTTTGCATCTTTAGCACTTTGACCTTTTCGAGATGGTCTTGGTGTTAAGTTTTGGGCCCATTTCCTACGACGTTCTTTTTCTTCACGGACAACCCTAAATGGACAAAATTCCATCAAGCACTATATTTGCACACTTTAATAGTATATTTCTAAGTAATTTCAACAGCACCACCAAAATGCTAAGAAGTATATGTGCACATGTTCAATTTGAATTTCAGCAAAAATTTTGGCAGGGAAGTGGGAGGAAAAATAATCAGGATTTGGTAGCATCCGAATGCAGGCCTTCCCAATTTTTGTAAAATTGGCTGATGTATGTAATGTTCCAATTTTATTTATTTTTTGGTAAATCAATAGTTACAATAGGGGAGGGGGGATTTGAACCTTGAATGTCTACCTTAAAAACATCAGGAGGTGCCAACTAGCTGAGCTACAAGGCTCTTGACAATGCATGTAATGTTCCATGTAAATTGTTTGTGTAGCTAATGGTGTATTAATTACCTTCCATTACCCACATCATTGCACGGATATTGAAGTTTCCTCCTCTCACATGCCTTAACCATAAGATCCTTCCATATATTTTTACAAATAATTTGGCTACAATGTAAAATTCATTCCTCTATTGTTGTTTGCATATTCCGCTCCTGAAGGGCATAGAGCAGCAACCTACATAACATCCTATAATTTGCCCTCTCTTCCAACTATCCATTGGTTATAATTCTGGGAAGAGCCAGTTAACAAAAAATATACAGTTATCCCAAACCTGCCCAGAAATTTCCTATTAACTATCCATGGATACACTTAACTATGTGAACTGAACTACATTCTCATCCTCCACAGATTCCACCACATAATTTCTGATGCTTGAGATATTCATGTTCTAAGCATCTTTTAGGGACTCTTGAGCCAATCCAAGGTTATCATATATATATAATATTTAACATATGAAAGGTCATGTTTCTCAACTTTTCTAGAAATTATTACCAATGTACTCTCCCCTGTACCTTCCATACCTATATTATTCATAGAGACTGTAGAGACTGAATTGAGGCAAATCATCACCACAGGTCCACACTCCACAGCAATAAGAGTATCCCTATTCTAAGTTTCTAACATCTCTGTTTTGAATGAAATTCCTAACAAATCTCATAGTAATAACAGCAACCTTCACGAGCAGTGCCTAAACATCCCCCACATGTTAACCCCAGTCAGCTTCAAATTCAATAACAATAAAAAAAAATCTGACTTCATAGCAAAACATTCAGTAAAGGCAGCATCATATGAAAATAATTCAGCCCCGTCTTAATCAACAAAGGTCGAAATCGGACATCTAAGGTGAACAACAGTGTCAAAATTCAAAGCAAACTGCCAAAAAATCACTAAGTCCATATAATACACACACACAAACTCATAGACAATGAATGTAACATATAAACCAGCTTAAATTTCTTTATTAGTACCTAAAATCATCTCAGATAAATTTCAAGTACTTAAACCATAGACCTATAAAATCCAATAGAGTTTAAATTTAATACATTTCAGAAAATTTTACATAGTAATCCTCAACCAATAATCACAGTACCATCCAGGTCCTAAAATAAAAAAATTAAAAAAAAAAAAGCGCTATTTTGTTAAAAAATGACAGACAAAGCAGAAGAAAGCAAAAACCTGGTCTTATTTTCTTTCTGAACTTTTCTTATCTCCTCATCTTGTTGTGCTCCCTACACAACAGGAAATCAAGAAAAACAAAATAAACCCATATAATTTTTTTTTTTTTTTTTTTTTTTTTTTTGTTTCCTGAAAGTGTTTTCTGTTGCTTAAAGTTGATTTCTCGAAACAGATTAGAACAAACCTGCTCGTACGTGAGTTCCTCCGGTGCGTCCGAATCGTTGTCCGACATTTCTATATTGTATGTATGTGCTTCAGATTTCTTCGTCTGCTACAAATTTGAGGTCTAGGGTTTAAGGTTGCCCAACAACAAGGTCGAGGTTTTTGTTTTGCAAAGATTCTGAATTTCAGGGTGTGAAAGTAGCTGGGCTTTGTTGGGCTGGACAATGATTAACCTGAGCCACTAAAAGTTAAAGATTAAAGCTTAGGTCAAAATAAAATTTGGGCCTTATCCTTAGTGGGTTTGAATGGCCCAAATTACAGGGTCCAGACAGAGAGGTGATTATTTAAAAAAATAAAATAAAAACACACAAACAATCAAGAAAAAATATAAGATCACAAATTATTTCACAATTTCTTTTCTGCTATTGTGATGTAGTAGTGTGTGAGTGGTGGAAGAAAAATTGTGAGTCTATGTGTAAGCTTGCTTCGCTAAAGTTGTAGTAAAAAAATTGTGAATTTTTTTAAAAAACATATTATTCTAGTTATAATATAATCTTGCTTTTTATTTTATTCAGAAAAATCTTTTATTTATAAAAACAGTTAGATATAAGAATTTTGACCTTGTCAAATGATAATGAAAGAAAGAAATATGGATAAAGACCAATACCTATTAAAGGAAAAAAGATAGTTTGTGGTTCTAAAAAGGCTAGAATCACTTTACAAATCATTGATGAAAGGGTAATGCTGTGCACACAACAAGTTTCACAATATTTTTCACAATAATTAAATTGTCAAGCTTTTATTAGTTATTATCTAGACTGACTACTAATATTATTATTTTTTTGTCTATCCCTAAAAATCTACCACATTAGTGAGTGTGAATTTTGTTTTTTTTTTCAAATTTTCTGTTTCTATAGATTTTCTCTGGATGAAAAAGAATCATTGATAAAGTGATGATTATTAGGATGGGGATGCTTGTAAGAAAAAGAAAGGAAATTATGGAATCATAATTTTGGACACGATTTCGCTCTGGTCCCTTGGGCATGTGGTCAAGGGACCAAAGCATGACTTTTGGTTTTTGGATTTTAAAATTTATGTAACGTTAACAACAATTTCTAAAGTTTTTTGTCCTTTCATGTGAAAAGGACAATTAGTCGTATAAATGGGGTTGTGACTTGTGAGTCGAAGTCAAGGGTGGCACATGTTGTGTTACTGTTTTGTTCTTCATAGAAGACTGAGTAAACGTAAAAGCATTGCTTTGGTGGGCCAAAAGAAAATAAAGTGATGTACGTGGTTACTGTGAGCATTATTTTTCATTTCATTTATTATCCATGTATATTTTCTAAAGGCAAAGCATGGCGTATTTCAAAGCACAATTTCAGCCACCAAAATTTGACCTCAATGGATTAAGCTAGAACATATAGAATTTTCTGGTGAACAATGGATATACCCAATATGAAAACTCATTTGAGGAGAATTTAGAATAATTCTAGAAATTGTTTTTTTTTCTTTCTGTTTTTTTTGTACTCCGAGTGTAAAGCCCCAAGCTTATTTTAAAAGGAATTCTCTAACTCTCAACTCTCAATGTTATTTACTTTTATAAAGCTAAAATCCAACTCCCTCCTATAAACTATATTTTTCTTAGCTTCAATTTTTAGGTGAGACTTATGATAATGAGTTTGCACTCTCATAGTTTAATAATACAAATTTTATTATAATTTATCTCTTAAGATTTTACATTGTCATAATTTAATGTAAAAACTTTTAACTATTACATTTGATCGCTTAATGTTTGGACAAAAATAAAATTGTTAGTGTTTTGTTAAAAAACATGTTACTAATTTTTTTTTATATACAAACTTTGGAGGCTAAAACATAGCAATTGAAAATTATAATATAACATGATCAAGCCACAAGATAGTAGGTTGTAACTGAAGGTTTTTTCAAAATTATAAAATATGTTAATATATTTCAACAAAACTTCTTCAATTCATTTTGATTCAAACTTTAAAGGGTAAATGTAACAACTAAATATTATTGATTAAATTGTGATACAATCAAATCATAAAGAGGGTAAATTATAACTTCACGTAATATTATTTTAGAAGTTGCATTTTGGATTAATTGACCATACTTGATCAGTTCAACACAACTCTTTTTTTTTAAAGGGGGCTAAATAAAGAATTTTATTTAAGAAGACGAAGAACAAAACAACAAATAAAATAAAATAAAAAACTCACTTAGTGAGGTAGGGAGAGAAGCCAATTACAACAAAATGACAACTTTTTATGGGCTATAAATTTGGCCTAAGAATAGGCACTTTAGTTTGCCCTTTTGAGCCTTGACCTAACAGAAGAAACGACAAACAAAATTATAACTAAAGAACTTGTCATCAGAACAAAGATTTTGTATGATCCAAGGCACGTCATCATATTCACCCTTTAGAGCATTACAATAAAATAAAAAAATTGCATAACCCTCTATGACTATGTTTTGCATATAATTTTGTTCAAATTGATAAATTATCAATTATGTCAAACATTTAACCTATTATGAAATGATAAATTTAATTATTTAATCAATATTTCAACACTCTCCCTTCACGCATTATTCTAAACTTGCCCTTAAGTCCAAAACATGAGATTTTTAATTTTTTTTTTTTTTAAATTGGAATAGAGTTAAAAAAGGGTTCAAACCTAAGATCTCCTATTCTAATGTCATAATAAATTATTAATTGTCTCAAAAGTTTAAACAGTTAAAAAATTATATATTTAATTATTTAATCAATATTCTGACATAGCTAAGCCAAAAGGACAATTGAAGCATTTGCCCAGTTGATTTATCAATTCAACACAACTTGTAAGATTTGGACTTGCTAAACACGTTTAGACCTTTCAAATATAAATGGGATGGACTAGGATAAAATTTCTATTAGTTAATAAAACTCTCAAGATGTGTTTGGGAGATAAAACATAAGAGTCCAAATTTACAAAAAAATTTATGCCCGAAAGATAAAGTTTATGGATACAATTTTTATAACACAACTCCTGTTACAAATTCTAATATGTGCAATTATGATTGGTGGATAAAAAGTAATAACTCTACGTGTAAATGATTGTTTACAAATCACAATTACACATATTATTAAATTATGGCAAAAATTGTTACGTAAAAGAGTTGGCATGAAAGTGGTTGATTTTGCTTGGAGTAGCAGGTGAGTTTGGCTTTGGCTACATTTGCTTTAGCTAGGATTGGAGACTCTGCGCAGAATGAGCCTGAAATAGTGATACTTAATTCGGCACGTGCATTCTGATTTTTCTGCTCGGAGGGCATGCAATATTCTGGATTTTGATGCTTTACTTTTCACGGTGACTTTAGTTTTGTACATTTGTACGATGGAAGTGGCAGAGAATTTGAACACTTATTCCAGTTCCCAAACAGTAAGAAGTCTAGACACGCAGAAAATTACACAAAAGACGAACATGAAATTATTCATTTCTAAACTTCGTACACTTATTGTGAAAATTGTTGCTATATTTGTAGAATATGGAATTATTTATTATTTATTTCTAAACTACTACAGTATACTTCAGACTTTCTATGAAAGAATACTACTTATACCAAAAGACGTACTTGGACTTTTCAGTTTTTACGTAGACTTTGCGTAGCATATGATATGATGAAGATTTTTGTGGCACTAGGCAAATCTAACCCAACAATGTGCACAGCTGAAGAATCAATAAGTATATGGACACCAAATTTTCACAATATATTTTACAATTGCAATGTTAACAAATTATTAAAAGTAAGTGATAAAATATTAATAACATATTTAAATAAAAATCAGTAAAAACTTACTACTTGTTAACTCAAATATTGTTAAAAATATAAATGAAAATTTGTATGTGTAGTATTACTCGTGTATTACTCATCGGAAAAGCAGACAGTGGACAAAACCTAATTATAAAAAGGATATTAATGCGAAAAGAACAGATTAGCTTGACGCAGATAGGCTTAGGTAAATCTCCATGCAATTGCAATTTATGTCCAACTCTAATTGTGACAGATTTTAATAATGTTGCAGTAGTCACAAACAATGGATTACAAATATCTGTTAGTCTTGTCCTAATAAACAATTTATAAGTTTACTGCGGACCCAGACTAATTTGCACGGCAAGGGCGAGAGTGCTCATATATGAAACTTTTTGGTCTTGAAAAAGACAACGACCTTGTCGGCTGCATTCATAGCTAGAAACGGACCATTCTGTCATTTTCCGGCAGACTGCGTCGCACGTTATCCCCTACGGTCACGCAATTACAATTTTCTCCTCTAAAATTTCTCTTACCAAGATATTGCATGGAAACAACATAGTTCATAAATACATAGCAAAAAGGAAAAAAGAAACAACATAAATCACCAATGGCCAAAATTGGCAGGCTAGTCTTCCCCAACATAAATCATATATATATATATATATATATATAGTTATTGAATAATTTCTCCCGTGCAATGTATAGTATCTCCTTTTTTATATATATAATTTGATGATTAGATATTTTGAACGTCTTTTTGAAAATTACAAAAATGTGTCAACTAAAATAGAAGACTCTTAACCATGATATCAATTAAATTAACTTTCTATATCTTGTTGAGTGCGGCAATGTTAATTAAATATGGTGGCCTATTTGGTTATGCATTTTGTTAAGTATGACGCAAATACCTTTAATTTCATAAGCTAATGAAAATAATTTTTTTACTTGATGTGTTTATTAAAGAAGTTTGTATACATTAGTTTTTTTTTTTTTTTTAAGAGAAAGGGGGTATTATTTATATTTATAAGAGCACAAGTACAAAATTAGCAGTCCACTAGGAATCCCCAATTGCATTAGGTCCCATGCATGGTAGTTATACACAAAAGATGGATATCTATCAAATTCCTCCAGGCCGCAAGGTTGTTCTCTTTCCCTTTTTGCTAAGCCATCAGTAGCTCCATTCGCTTTGCGGCAGACGTGACGTGGATGGACAGTCCAGTCATGACCTATAGCAAGGTGTTGCAATTACAACCCAAAACAGAAATATCTGGTGCCAATACGCTGCATGTGGTTGGCCAATTTACAACAAGTTGAGAATCGACTTCTAGAGTAATATATTTATAGCCTAGTCTCCAAGCCAAACTTAAAACATATTTAACAATACAAAGTTAAGCAATGTTATTTGTTAAAATACCAGTGTGCAGAAAAAAGAAAAAAAAAGAAAAAAGAAAAAAAAAAGCCTCTCACCGTTGTATACATAAGTTTAAGTGTTTAAGGTGATGTTTGGTTTGAGTGTTTTCGTGACTCAATACTCAGTTTTCATCATTCAATACTCAGTTTTCATCACTCAGTTGTAAAATGTTTTGTTTGGATGAGTTTTGAGTTATAGTTTTCATCACTCAGTTCTCTGATTTTTGAGTGATGAGTTATGAAAACTGAAAACACATTTTATCTGTTTTCAGTTTCCATAACTCATAACTCAATAGCATTTTTGTAATTAAATATATCACTTTATACTATTCAGCCGTCCTTCTTGACTTTTGAGGTTTTTTTTTTTTTTTCTTCTTCTTCTTGGTTCGGTCATCTGGTAGCTTTTTTTTCTTTTTCTTTTTTTTTTTTTCTTTTTCTTTTCTTCTTCTTCGTTGGTGAAGGTTTCTTTTTTTCTTTTTTTTCTTTTTCTTTTCTTCTTCTTCGTTGGTGAACTGGTTTCTTTTTTTTTCTTTTTCTTTTCTTCTGATCCAGTTCTTCCTCTTCCTCTTCTTTTTTTTTTTCTTCTGATCTGGTCTTCTTCGTTCTTCCTTCTTTCTTTTTTTTTTTTTTTTTTTTTTCACTGGTTCGGGTGAACTGGGTACTGAAAAAAAAAAAAAAATAAACTGTACCAATGACAGATATGGGACCCACAAATAGTGTGAAAATATTGAGTGATGGTAACTGAGTGATGATGTTGTTTGGGTGTAATATTTTAGAGTGATGAGTGATGAGTAATGAGTGATGAGTGATGGATGATGAGTGATGAAAATTGAGTGATGAGTGATGAGTGACCATTTTTTTAAACCAAACAAGGCCTAACTGATTTGTATGTTTGGATTTTTTTTTTTTTTTTTTAAGTTGAGAAACACAAATTTTACCTTGAAAAAAAATCAGACTTTAAAAAACAATACCTAAACCAAAGAAGTTGAAAAATAAGATCATCCAAACTTGCAAAGTATCATTTACAAGTTTGGGATGGAATCCTAAATACACCATAGGAAATGAAAGGATTTTGTTGTATGTTTTTTTAAAATTTCTTTAACATCTCCTTTACCTATTGAGTAATCAATGCTAGAAATTAGGTCTAAATAGGAAATGGTTGTAGGTGCTCCCTCATATGGGTTGTGCCAACTCCACCTAGCTAGAACTAGGGGTGTCAATGTTTGACCCAACCCGCAAATACGACATGAACACAACACGAGTTTTTGCGGGTTAGGGTTGAGCCTTAGCAAGTTTAGGTCAGGCCTTAGCAGGTTTGGGGTTATAAACAGGTCGACTCGAAAGCGACACAATAAGAAAAGTGTTATAAGTGGATCAACCTGCATGATATGCAATAAACACGTTTGACATGTCAATTTATCTGTGTCAACCCAAAATAACTCATTTAACTCGTTTTCATTTTATTTTAAATTTGTTAAATATCTTTTAATATCAAACCTATATTTTAAACTTAAAAAGAAAAGTAAGTAACTACAAAAACTTACAAGTGATATAATTGAAAATTGAAACTTTATAAATTCTAGTCATGATTAGTCTACTGTTTGCATCAACTCTTTCAATATTGATACTTAGCATTTTGTGAGTTCTATGGATGTTATATTTTTGTTGAAGTATATTTTTTTGAATTTGGGTTGAAGTATATGCACTTATTTTGAAGTGTAAAGAACTTATTTCTAGATGGATGTTATATTTTTATTAAATAATGCTATTTTGAATGTGAGTTGAAGACTTGAAGTGTATATATTACTTTCGGGATGTAAATAACTTATTTCTATATGGATGTTAAATTTAATATTAAACGAGTTGAAATGGGTTGTGTCACATTCGTGTCAACCCAACATGACCTGTTTTATAAGCGTGTCATGTGGGTCGGGTCATATCCATCCGCTTCATTAACAGGTCAAGTTAGGGTTGAAGAGCCATGACACAATTATTAAATGGATCAGGTTCGAATTGAGGCATTTAGTCGAATACTCCTACCTCAACACGACACGAACCTCACACACTAACCTGAATTGATACCTCTAGCTATAACATCTATAATTTCATATGGTATAGGCAAATATCTTTGAAGAGCCAACTAAAATAATGCCTAAAGGGTCTAGAAGATAAGAGAATCACAGGCCACAGGTTCTTGCTTAGGTGGGTTGAGCTCTAACTTTGACTTCAACTTCATGATCACAACAATTTCAGGCAGTAAAAGACAATAATTTTTAAGTCGAACCAATATTGTGTCATCCTATTTCATCTTGAAAGGTTCAAAAATTGAGTACCTAACCCATAACAAGACCCTTAACACGGCATGGTTTTGGCCATTTCGGGTGGTGAAAACGAGGGAATGAAGATATATATTATAAAGTGCCTCTTATTACGTAACTCATAGCCCAAACAAACATATGTGTAAGACAATTAAGAAAATGAACTATACGTGACCTATATATCTGCCGTTTCAAAAAAGTCGTTGTACCTGTTCCAGTTACAGTTTGGACCGCATCTGGATATCTTTAGCACCTTTTCCTCTTCTTCATCCACTTTTAGGTCAATCTTATGCGTTATGAAGTATGCAAAACCAACATGGAGATTTCTAATTGGATACGTAATTGATTTGTATCAAGATTATACCAAATACACTTCATCTATGTTACTGTGGGATAACTGACCTTTCTTATATTGCTTGGATTAAAAAAGTTTTTTTTTAGGTTCAATTTAACGAAGTTTCGGTATTCTTTAAAAAAGAAAAAAAAGTGTCAAATATAACACAGGCACGTTTTTTAAGATATTGGTCATATTGAATTCCTAATGTTGGCTGTAAGGGGAGCGTTTTGGTTCTTGAGCCCAAAAGATAGAAGGACTCAGACTCAAAGAGTCCAATACAATGAATTTGTAGAGGATGAGCTTGAAACTAAGTTTCAATAGATCAAACAACACATGCAGGGAATTAAAGATAATAGTAAAGCAAAAAGAGACAAGTCCTATGCGAAAAATCCTTTCTCGGCAAAGTCCGAGGAGAGTGGCTTTTGAATATAATTCTCTTAGACTTTGAAACAATTTCAGTTCTTGTTGTTATCGTGTTATTTCCAAAGATTTTTCCGATCTCTTTCTCCTGGAGGATCTCTCACATTATATATATGCCATTTTTTTGATTCTGGCCCTCTATTTATTGATTATGCGGGCCACTACTTGAGTGCTTGTCCCATCAGACGCTATTCCTAGTCTCCTGTAACAATTTCAATAAAGCAAAAAGAGACAAGCCCTATGCGAAAAAATCCTTTCTCGGCAAAGTCCGAGGAGAGTGGTTTTTGAATATAATTCTCTTAGACTTTGAAACAATTTCAGTTCTTGTTGTTATCGTGTTATTTCCAAAGATTTTTCCGATCTCTTTCTATTGGAGGATCTCTCACATTATATATATGCCATTTTTTCTGATTCTGACCCTCTATTTGTTGACTATGCGGGCCACTACTTGAGTGCTTGCTCCATCAGACGCCATCCCTAGTCTCCTGTAAGTTGTAGCAACCAAGACAGCACTGTTCAAGAGTCTTTTTCACATAAATGCAGCTAGGGGGTTTGATAAGATGCATTAAATGTGGTAGTAGCTACTACCCCTCCAATCAAGTCAGGACTAACCCTTTCTCTGAAGTTTCTCCTCGACAGCATGGCAATTCTCTAGTAATGTGTCATCGATGTGGCCATTGCTTGCCCCTCTGTCTTCACCATCCAAGAGTATGGGCTTCTCAGCACTATACTGAGCTCCTCGACCTTAGGTATGACACGTGGCACCATTACCTTATTAAATTTTTATATACCACGTTTGCCATCCACCTTCAGTTCATTTCCAAATATTTGCATAATGTGTTGAAATTTGATAAATCTTGTGCCAAGCAGAAAACTAGGTGAGGTGGATAGATAGGTGATCACCGTGAGCAGTCAAATACTACTATTACATGAAAATGAAATAGTGGGGACACTGTCGGTCAACCTTTTCCGCGGCATGGGTACTATTGTCAAAAAAAATATGGTCTCCTTGTTCTTTACGGCAAATGAACCACGTAGAAAACGCGGCGGTAATAAAAAAGAGACTAGAGGAGTCAAAAATATGTACGGAATAGACAATAGTGTCCCTTTAACAACTTTAAAGCTTTCAGTAATTAATGAGATTCCATAAATAAATAAATACTGAAAAAAAAAAAAAACACAAAGCAATAATTTTGTTGAGAAATTACGTCAGCTACAAACTACCATGCATGATTTTATATATATATATATATATATAAATTTTTATAAAAAAGGTTTTAAGAATAAATATGATATCCCAAGAGTATTGCAGGTGAATTGGATTTTTTTTGTCCGGTTAACGTGTGTCTTAAGAGCAACAAATTATTAACTCTTTATTTTGAAAAAAATTTTATAGGAAATTGAAACAGTTATCAGAATAGTTAATTACTTTTTTGTCTTTTCATAAAAGATTTTCTAAAATAATTTATTAATATATGCCTTAAGTGCACACGTTAGTTAATTTATTATTATTATTACTATTATTATTATTATTATTATTATTATGAAATGTTGGGTGACAAGTGTAGTAATAAACAAAAAATAACCAATAGAGTGAAAAGATACTTCCTAAATGTTTCATACTCAACAAATCATCACAAATAGCTTCTACACCACACCAAGAACATTGTAACGTAACTTACTCTTCTTTAATAGGAGAATTAGGTTATGTTTGGAAACAGTTTTTGTTTTTCATTTTCAAAAATTGTTTTTGGGAATATAAAAAAAAAAAAACAATTTTCGTGTTTTTTTTAAATCAAAAACATGTTTGGTTAGTTGAAATTAAAAAAGATAGTTTTTTGAAGAAAAAAAAATACTCAAATATGTTGTGTGTGGACACAATTTTGGCTTTCCAGCCCAAAGATGGATGGATCGGCCTAAAATGCCCAAAAACAATGAATTTATAGAGAGTGGAGAAAGAAAGCTGGGCTAAATTATTTTAGACAATCAATACAATGGGTTAAGATCATAAGAAGGAAGAGACAAAAAGTTTAAATTCAATAAATTATCATCTATAAGGGTCCAAGAAGACCAATTTTGATATTTACTGTTCTTCGTTTAGATACAAGCTACACTTAGTTTTTTCTCCTCCACCTTTTTAAGAATGATTCCTTCATATTATATAGTTCTTTCAAGATCATCTTCACCCTACACTTGTCGATTATCTAAGTCTTCACTCGAGTGTCCGTCCCATCATGCACCTTCTTTAGCCTTCTATGAGTTGTAGTGGTCAAGGTTACACTGTTCAGTGGTCTTCTCCACATAAATGCGGTCAGAAGAGTAGGTGCAGCACATTTAATACGGTGGTAACAATCTTTCCTTAGATATTTTTAGGGATTTTCATTCCTTCAGGCCTGATACACATCTCCATAGTCAGGGTTATGTGGGAATCACTCCTCGGACCGCCCCTACTTATCTCAAATGCGACAAATTCCGTTCTGGGATTTTTCGTATTCATTTACCTTTTCTCGGATTTCACCTCGTCCTCAAATAAAGCTTGAGGCCTAATGCACGATTTTGGGCCTTTATCCCTACAAGGCCTAATACATGATTTTGAGTCTTAAGCTCTACGAGGCCCGACACACGGTTTTGGGCCCATGTCCCTACATGTTGTTATTAGGATTTGAACTTTAATGTTTAACTCATTAAATGATAGATTTATTAAATTAAATGCATGTTTTCATTGATTTTTGGAAATTAGAAATCGAAAACAGCCTTTTGCATATTTTCAGTTTCCTTCACAAATTGAGTTTTGAAAACAGTTTTTGTCTTTTGCCTATTTTGAGTTGCCAAACAAGTTTTTTAATCTCAAAAATAGAAAATTGTTTTTGAAAACGGAAAATAAGGGGAAAAAACAGTTACCAAACATACCCTTAGAGTTTGAACTTTCCTTCCCCATTGTTGAAAGTATTGATTTATTAAAAATTATAAATAAATAAAAACTCCTCACCACTAAAATCTATCCCAAAGATAAATTTTATCCTTACGCTCCTTCTCTTTTCACAAATCAAATATTGACCCATGTTAATTGATTGTTGAAATTTTTCAAAATGATAATTTTCCACCTACAATAAGATGCTTTTCCATCTAATTTTTGTGTGTAGGTTTTGAATTTAGGGTCTATTTTCCCACTAGAGACTACCAAATGGCCTAAAAAATAAAACATACTCTCTTATTTGCAATGGCGACTCCAAGAATTTTTTTCAGGGTGTTCCTTAAGAAGCATAAATTATACAATCTAATAAAAAGAAAATTTTATATATTGATGACAACAACAACAACAACAACAACAACAACAACAACAACAATTAAAAGACACACAAATGCGTAAAATTTTACAACATAAAGCTTATGAAATTCAGTTGTGGTTGTTGTTAGTATTGCTGAATAGGGCAGGGGTGTAGCCAGAAATACTTGGGGGGGCCAAATTGCAATATTGATAGAAAAATCATAATTCATAAATTTATAAATAAAAAATTATCAATTTTGATATATTGTCATATTCTTAAATATTAATGAAAGTACAAAAGGCAGTCTATTTTACCATATACATTAGTGGCAACTCCATCACACATATACAAAAATTTGCATACTATTATTTTAAGCACCATCAACCCATCATTATCCATAATATTGAAAATTTTCTTATTTTTAATGAATTATTCAGCTCCTAATTTCAAATTAAAAAAAAAATAATGATATGGAAAGAGATATAATATATTATCATATAGCAATACAACAAATTGAACAACTTAATAAACAAAGCATATTCATAAAACTAAATGACCATTATCATATATATAAGAAGCATAAATCTAAATGCCCATATGATGTTGAAGAAACAAAAAAACCTAAAATACTGAGACATAAGAAGAAGCTGAAACTGAAAGCAAATATGGATAGTTTTTTTTTTTTTTTAAATGAAAGGAGTTTATTTGATTTCTACCCTTGTTGAGAAGAGAGTTAATGTGTTTAGAGCAATCAACAATGATATTAAAGAAACATGAGGCAGTGTGGGCTTGTTCCAGCAGGAGAAAAGTAGTAAGGATTACTTCTATTTTCTTTGAGAATTTCGTTGGTGGCTTCTTGAGATTGAGAATAGTGAAAAAAAAAAATTTGTTTGAAAATGAGTGGTAAAAGACGATATTTTGAGGGTGTGGATTATTGTCTATTGGGTATTTGGATTAACAAATTATTTGGACAATTGAGAGAGCTAACTAGTATTTTATTTGAGGACTTTGGGTTATCTATTGGACTAAGTAGAAATCCTAGAAAGAATTGGGGCCGGTCATTATTTTATAGGAGACCATAGCCTTTTACTTAAAGCAAAAACTAAAAAGTAAAGCAATAGGTTTAAAAAAATATAAAAGTACGTTGTTCTTTTTGCTTGAAATGCCCTAATATATTGTTAAGTTGTTCAAATTATGAACCAAAATTTAATTTTATTGACATTAAAAAAATTCAGAGTGTTCCCCAAAAATTTTTTTAAAGATAAATAAATATAAAATTTAAAATTACTATGTAAAAAAAAAAAAATTCAGGTGGCATCGCCCCAACTTATTTGAGGTTTCTTTTCATAGATAAATGTTTTAGTTCATACTTCATACAATTATTTGGAACTATAAAATATATCAATGATTTTATATATGAATTAGCCAACAAAAAAAATTTCTAACTCATTTTAAGGTTGTAACCAAATACAAGAAAACGAGTTAGTTTTCTAGAAGATGTTTCCAAAAATAGGCTCATTTTTTAAAAATGGTTTTTTTATTGAAATATACAGAGTGTGAATATTTAATTTTTTATTGTCATGTATGCTTTTAAAAAAAGTACACATGCAAATTCAATTTGATTCTTTTTTTTTTTTATATACTTTTCTTGATATTTGCATATAATTTGACTACATTTTTTAAAATGAAGTCAAATTAACTTCACATTAACTTCTTTCCTTCTTTAGGATACTTATTAACAAAATATATCCAAGTAGTGTACTAAAGACACTTCTTTCTTCTTCTTTGATCCTTTGATAATGTGGAAGTTTAGAGTTCTTAGAGGAATTTATCTCACTATTTTCAAAATGTGTGTAGTTCCCTCGTATCACACACTTCAAGTACTTATAAGAAATAATTCATTGGAGGTGGCTTCAAGATATTAGCTAAGAATTTTGAACCCTTAACCTAATTGATCTCATACCTTGTTCAATGTTTAATTGTGAGTTGCAATGCATATATAATTGTAGGGGAGGATTTTGTTTCAGCCCCTACAAGCTATTTGTCCTCTTTAGGGAGCCAAACCTGCAAGGTTTTGTTTTCAAGCGACGTAAGCAGCTTTTAAAACTTGCTCGCTCCCATATCGACAAGAAATGCGCCCCACTTATGGTTTATAAGTCCTTGGAGCAACCATGAGTGTACCACTATCACTCATGAGTGGTAGTGGTACACTCATAGTTGTTTCAAGGGCTTATAAACTATGAGTGGGGCGCATTTCTTGCCGATGTGGGAGCAAGTCTTAAAAGCTGCTCACGTCACTTAAAAACAAAACCTTGTGGGCTTGGCTCCCCAAAGAGGACAAATAGCTTGCAGGGACTGAAACAAAATCATCCCCTATATTAATAATTTTCATTATTATTTTAATATATATTTGGATTATTTAAAACATGGTTTTGAAATACACACAATATAATAATATATAATAGTCTATTAACACAAAATTTAACATGAGTGTGAAGAAAAATGAGATAATTCAACAATAAAATTTTAAAATTTCAATCCAATTATAAGAAGTTAGTGAGTAGTGTAGCATTAATAACAAATTACATCGAGTGTAACTTTTTTTTTTTTTTTGAGAAAGTCACCGAGCGTGCATTTGGATACCGCTTATTTTACTAAAAACTGAAAACAATAAAAAAATAATTTTCATGTTACTGTTCACTTAAGAAAATGCTGTTCATTTGCCTTAATGCACTGTTCATCCCAGAGGCGCTGGTCAAAAAAAAAAGAAGAAGAAGACGCAGACGCAGACGCAGACGCAGACGCAGACGCAGACGTGAAACTAATATCCAATTGGATACCAAGTGTAACTTTATATGATTCTATATCAAAATGAGCTTACTTGTACAAAATGACCTTGTTCAATGTTTAATTGCGAGTTGCAATGCATATATAATAATTTTCATTATTATTTTAATATATATTTGGATTATTTAAAGCATGGTTTTGAAATACACACTAAAAAATAATATATAATAGTCTATCAACACAAAATTTAACATGTATGTGAAGAAAAATGAGATAATTCAACAATAAAATTTTCAATTTTCAATCCAATTATAAGAATTTAGTGCGTAGTGTAGTATTAATAACAAATTACACCGAGTGTAACTTTATATGATTTTATATCAAAAAAACCTTATTTGTACAAATATTTAGAATAAAAATTATTAAAATTCATTCAATATATATAATGTTTTTTTTACTTGATAAATTGACTGATTTGCTCAATAAAACTTGAACCACTATCCCACCCGCCATCCCCATAGTTTTATCCTGGAGGGGTTATTTGGTAACACGAATTGGAACTTTTATTTAAAATAATATTTAATACGGCTTGAATAATAGTATCCATTTTATAGTGAAATGTGCATTTCAACTTCTGAGTTCTGACCCTTTGTGATCCTTTTAACATTGGCTAGGAAAGCTTAAAGATTTTATATAGTTCATCCATATTTATACACATGCACAAGCCCTTTGATTCACTTAAACTAGCTAGCAACACTCTTCATTCTTTTAAACGGCTCAAATCATGATACAAACAATAGTTTTCGTGGTTTTCAAAAAAAAAAAAAAAACAGTTTTCGTGTATTATTTTATTTGTTGGAGATCATAACAAATAAGAAAATCTTAATGGCCTAAAAATATATATGTTAAAGTCGTTGTATTTAGACAATGTTTCCCTCCACACAAGAGTTACTTACTATTATTGCAAAATTGTCACTGTGATATAGCTGATCTACAAATAACATTTTTGAAGGGACATATTTTTTAATTTCTTAAGAGAAATCAATCTTATTATAATAATGAGAGTTCAAACAATATATGTACTTATTTTTGAAAAATTATAAATAAAGTGTTAAAATTGCTAGAAATAGTTAGAAAAAAATCTCCCAAAGTGTATATAAATCTGCAAAAAAAAAAAAAAATTATGCATAACCTAACCTAAATTTCAGTTGATTGAGTCTCTAACGAGAATACAAAAACCATTAAATATAAACTTTTGTTAAATATATGACAAAGTCACAACAAATGCATTTTTCACATTTTTATTTTTCTATTATTTCTTTGACTCTATCTAGTATCTACTCTAAAGAGAGAGTAACATTTTTTTTTCACTTTCAAAACAGGATCAAATAACATTCTCTCATTATCCAACTAAAATTAGGGATGGCAATTTATATCCGATCCGCGGATACCCGGTCCGGCCCGACCCTAATGGGCCGGATTTTATCCGATCCGATAAAAAATAGGGTCGGGTATGGGTTTAAAAAAAAAAACCCGAAGCGGATCCGGGTCGGGTTCGGGTTTTATTAAAACCCGGTCCGAAACCCGACCCGGATATGACCCGGTTAGTAATTACCCTAAAATTACAAAAAAACCCCCTATATATATAAAGTTATAAACCCTAAATTCTCACCCATCTGCCTCTCATTATCTCTTATTTGATCTCATTTCAATTCAGCCTCATCCCAGCAGCCACTCACGCCCTCAGCAGTCACTCACACAGCCCATCAGCAGCCCCTCAGCCTCACGCCCTCAGCCAGTCAGCAGCCCCTCAGCCTCACGCCCAGCGCCCTCAGCCTCACGCCCAGCGCCCTCAGCCCCTTAGCCTCACGCCCTCAGCCCCTTAGCCTCACGCCTTCAGCAGTCAACCCCTCAGCCTCACGCCCTCAGCCCTTCAGCCTCACGCCTTCAGCCCCTCTACACTCATACAGCCACACACTCACTCAGCCATGCACTCACACAGCCACGCATTCTGCACTGCCGATCTATTCCGAGTTCAATTTTTTTTTTTTTTTTTTTTTCTGAGTTTCTTTGTGCTATAGCTGCTTCCATTACTGGGTTTGTTAGAAAGATTTTTTAGTTTTTTTTTTTTTTTTTTCCAGTTTTGAAGGGAACTCTATTCTAAGTATTCTTGTGTTTGGGTTTTTTTTTTTTTTTTTTGCTGGACGGGGCCCGCGGGGCCCGTGGAGACCCGACGGGCCGGGTTTGGGTCTAAAAAAAAGACCCGTTTATTAAACGGGCCAGGTCCGGGTAATAGGAGAAGACCCGCGGGTCGAGTCCGGGTATCAAAAAACCCGGCCCGAACCCGACCCGTTGCCATTCCTAACTAAAATCAATCTTGTACTGCAATCTACTTAGAGACATTCAATGGTTGATGGAGCTATTCATGTTCAAAGTTTCAAATATGATTACAAATCTGAAGTGCGGCTGATCGTCCAAACGAGCTCATCTGATACATGTACAACGGTTATATATTCTAGAACCGTGCTTATCAAAAACTATATAAGTTTAGAAAGTCAATTAAGCATTTAAGCATCATAAGAGATAGGTCCACAAATTGATTGAGCAAAGAGACGAATCAGTTGACTTTCGGCTTAGAGTATATCTTAATTAAAGTGGGCCGCCTAGAACTTAGAATTAAAGGATCGGGTTCTTCTATTTCAATGTTAATAAACTTGCCTAATCAATAAAACACAAATTATATGCAACAAACGATCCCACGTCCCACCATCCCTGGAATTTGAGCATAAATGGAATCGTAAAATACTTATGGGACCCACCTTCCCACCATCTTCACAGTTCAACATCATATATATAGTATATAACAACGGTGCTACGATTCAGTCCACAGAAAAAAAAAAATTTAAAAATTAAAGCCTTTGTTTTTTGATCGGTCCGTCAATTGCGTTTTCGAGAACTACAAGGAGGAAAGGGGTAACGTTGTCATCTCAACTCTCTCTCTCTATCTCTCTCCTCCCATATCTACGTGTTTTTCTTGGAGTCGCAGACAACCTTGAAAAAGTGAGGGAAGCTTCCTAAAAAAACCACACGGTTTTGATAATTTGCTTTTGTCTTTCTTTTCGCCGCTCGTGTTTTGATCATCAATCAGCAGCAAATCAATGAGAATCAAAGACCCTGTACTAGACTGGACTTCGTAAGGGCTAATTAGAGAGGTTTTGAATAAGATCAAACTCTATCAGTATCAAAAAGAAAGTACTGGTTGTTGACTACAACTTGAATTTGGCAGAGGAGTTACTTACAGCCATTGAAGGAGCTGCTCAGATGTAGTAAGGCCGTAAATACGAGTAAATGGTAGTAATAGCTAAGCTAACCATACCATTCTCATACAAGTAAATTTATTTTTGCTCCTATTACTATAAATGCTAAAATAGAGTCATAGACCTATATCTTGTATGAGCATTTATTAGGATAGATGGCTTCCCAACGGCACAAAAAGCCTCAGCTTTTAATTTTCTCAATTACTCCTCAATAGCAAACAATTTTTTTGTTTTGTTTTGTTTAATATATATATTATTTCCAGTCTCAAACTCAGTTTTTGATTTTTCTCTGTTTTAGCTTTGCAGAACCAGAAAGGTTATGATTACTCTGTTTGTTTCGTGCAAAAGCAAAACCCAGTTCAGCTTATAAGCTCAGAATGATTCCCTTTCGAATCATTGTCTCAATCTTCATAATTGTGTTTCCAATTCCAACTAAAGCCCAAAGCAAAGTCGCGTGCAATTCCTCATGCGGCGGTGGAGGTAAAACCGTAACCGTACAGTATCCATTCGGGTTCTCCAGCTCGTGCCCGATCCAATTGAACTGCGCCAGCAACTCCGAAATCCAACTCAGTAAAGAGCTCCCGCTCCAAGTCGCCCACACAACCTCGCAAAGCATCTTCCTCAAACTGCCAGATGATTGCCGCCGTTCGCTTGAATCAATCGAACCGCTCTTCGATAATAAAAGCAACTACCGGGCGACGGTGCGGAACAGCCTCCTCCTCAGGAACTGTACCAAAACCCAGTCAAACTGCGTTTTGTCCACCAGCTTTTTGCCGTTCAATTCGAAGACCTGCGACTCGAACCCGAAGAGTGGCGACAACGTAAGCTGCTTTTCGCAACAGAGTGGAGTAGGGAACAAGAAGCAGCAGAAGTTTTTGGACCTCAAGGCTGTCCATGAAACAACCTGCAAATCCGTGTTCTCTTCCATCTTTGTTGAGCCCAATGGAAATGGTTCGGCGCTCTCGCTCCAGTTTCACACGCTCGAGTTGCAGTGGTGGCTCAAAGGGTCCTGTACGTCTAACTCTACTACTTGCTCCAAGAATTCGACCTGTACGAATGTTATGAGCGACGACGGCGATATTCTAGGGTTCCAGTGTAGCTGTTATAATGGGTTTCGCGGTGATGGATACAACGGCGGCGAGGGTCCCCGAAAAAGTGAGTCAACTCCTCTACAATTTTTTTTTTTCTCCCCTCTTTAGCTAATCACATTTTTAAACTATATTAACGAGAGAATTTAACAAATTCAATCCTGCAAATTTAATTTAAAGTTCAATTTATAATTTTTTTTTCCTTTATTTATTTAGACATTTATGGCTTAGCTTCAACTGCTATACCTTCGTATTAATCACACGTATGTATGTGTTTCTTTCTTTTTTTTTTTTTTTTAACGCTTGTCATGTGCATTGGATTTCCTATTTACCATTTATTTTTTAAATTATAAAATAAATACATCTTATATAGGAGTATTTTGAAAACAAAAGAATTAAAATTTAAAATTTATGAAATTTTAATCACCAGTTATATTGTTATTAGCTAAAATTAAGATGAAGGACTTTGTTAACAGTCCTTCATGGGTGCTGTTGTAGTTATGGAAGTAAATGATGAAATACTAAATAGTTATGGAAGTAATTGATAAATGGATGGAATCCGTATGTGTCGATCCCAATTTCACACATTTAACACGTGTAATTAAAAGCTTTTTTTTTTTTTTTTTTTTGGAGAAAACACACCCTCTCTCTCACACACACACACACACACACACACACATATAAAAAGGAATAAAATAAAAAAATACATTCACACGCCAACATCAAAACTATATGCAATTAAAAGCTAAACTAAAAGTCAGCTATTTATTCATATATTATCATTATTATTATTATTATTATTAATTTATAATTTTGTTATTTTATTATTATTATTTGTGGATGACGTAAATAATAGACTAACAAATTGCCTTTGACAAAGGTAAGTAGAGGAAGGTAAAGTGGTAAACGGTCAGGCACGGTATCCGTGAGTTGGCCAATCAAATCAAAAGTCACGTGCTTGTTTATCTTCTCAGTCCACGCTTGTTTGTATGGTCCTAAATTAGGACGGTAGAGTAATAAACAAACAAAAAAAAAAAAAAAACATGGTTACCTTCGTGGAGCCGTGGCAACATAAGCTTTGTTTGTGGGGTAAAAAAAAATTGGTACTGCAGTGCTGTCTAAAATATTGACAACGGTGTGAAAACAATGTTAATGTTCTGGTAGACTACTAAGAACTAGAACTAGACGAAGTGTGAAAATCAAGGTTCAAGCCGAAAGTGTCTCTCTCAATAGGTAAATTAAGAGATAAACAGAAACTTTCAGTGTGATAATCATTTACAGAATAGTAGGTCCCACATATGGTTTTCTATTCTCGGCCAATTGGGTCACGATTATTTTGCAACTTGATTTATTAGGATTCAATTTCGTCTTAGCTACGGGTTTTAGTTCAATTAAAAAGGAATTTGGTAAAGGGTTTAATGGATCAGCAATTGGTTTTCAAGTTACTACAACTTCTGGGAGTTTTCCTAATATGGAAATTATTTAATAATGGTTTACGCGAATGTAGCTAAGGCCTGTAAGGTTGAACAAGTCCAATTCTGTTTGGAAAAGTGCTTGCCAGACATAATCCTTCCAAAGTCAAAAACTTTTGGCAATTCTTTCTAGCTGTTTACGTAGTGATTTTAGGGGAAGCACATGGCTGAGCTGGATAGGCTTTTAGACTTTGGACCAACAAAAATAATAAGGAGAGAAGACTTTGATCAGCCGAATTTCCAATATCAGTTGTTTTTTGTTTTGCACAAACAAATGACCTGATGTACCATGTTTGATTGGTTGTTTTTTTTAACGCATACAAATTACAATGCTCCTCTCTTTGGAACTTCCATGTTAAGAATGAACATTGAAATGAAGCTTAACAAATAGCATCTCCTCCCCCCAATAAAGAAGGGATGGAGAGCATTTTGAGTTGTTTCACCTCCTGGTATTTCCAACTGAAACATCCAAGATCAAATTCTCACTCCCCCAGCTATCAAATTATCCAAAAACAGAGAACCGTGAAGCAATTTAACCTAATGAATTACTGTTTAGTTTCTTGAACAAACTTAACAAAGTAATAAGATAGATTTCTAACTATATACGGTAATTAGCTACATAATATTTGAATTTTTGTCTAAATCTCAAACGAACTTGAAATAAATTTTTCGTTTTTGTCCATAAAGAAATAAAAAGGAAGAGGCAAAGTAGGGATGTGAATTTTCCACTTTCAAGCATACACATACACAATGCCTGACCTTTGATGTAACTAAGCTGAAACTTATTGCATTATAATTGAAACTTGGTCTGTTTACTGATCCCTTCTTCCATTAATTGTGATGTGATTAGGTTCTGATTGCAATCCTCCAAGGTTCCTGTCTGGCAAATGTGGAGGCAATAGTAAAGTTCGTTTTCTCCTTGGAGGTAATCTCAATCTCAACTCGTCATTACAAAATGGAAACTGGCCCTGGAAATTCATGGTATCCAGATGGTTTTGTTTGCTCCCACATATGATTGATGTAATTGTATTCCACATGGTTTATTTTAAGCTTTCAATCTCTTATACCAACACACACACACACACACACACACACATATAATGTTGTTTCATTTGGGGTCTTTTACTATAATCTCAAAGAACTTGATGGTGATGTTAGCTAAATTGTAGAATCATGCAGAAACTTTAGTTAAAGATTTTTCTTCAAGCTTTTTGTTTTGAAACATTTTCATAACTTTTTTATATCAAGAAACCTCGGAAGACTATTTATTAAATGTTTAAGAGCCTTTCATCTGAAATTTAAGTTGGAATAGGTAGTAAGCCAGAGGAGGCTCAAACCCAATTGATGTGGTTCAGCCCCAATTGAATGTCTGTGAACATGAATAACATTTGATAGAATTTTCATTTATTTGAGGTGTATGTATCTAGGCCTAAAGATTTTTGAGTAATAAAATGATCAACATTGTTCTGTTTTTAGGGGTTGCTGCTGGAGCTTCTATAATGGCTGGTCTGTCTCTTTTTTGTTACTTTATTCGGCGTCGTTCCACTTGTTTGAAAAACCAAATGAGTACAAGACGCCTTGTATGTGAAGCTGCTGGCAACTCCAGTGTTCCTTTATACCCCTACAAAGACATAGAAAGAGCAACTAATAGCTTCTGTGAGAAACAAAGGCTGGGAACTGGAGCTTTTGGTACGGTTTATGCAGGAAAACTTCACAATAATGAGTGGGTTGCCATAAAAAAGATCAAACATAGAGATAACAACGGTATTGATCAAGTCTTAAATGAGATTAAGCTCCTTTCCTCTGTGAGCCACCCAAACCTAGTCCGCTTGTTAGGTTGCTGTATAGAGGAGGGTGAACAAATCCTTGTCTATGAATTTATGCCTAATGGTACTTTATCTCAGCATCTACAAAGAGAGAGGGGCTCAGGTCTCCCATGGACAATACGACTCACAATTGCTGCTGAAACTGCTCATGCTATAGCATATCTCCACTCTGCCATGAATCCACCAATTTATCACAGAGACATCAAATCGAGCAATATATTATTGGATTTCAACTTCAAATCAAAGGTAGCTGATTTTGGTCTTTCTAGACTTGGTCTGACAGAAACATCACACATCTCGACAGCCCCACAAGGGACTCCAGGCTATGTTGATCCTCAATACCATCAAAACTTCCATCTTTCTGATAAAAGTGATGTTTACAGTTTCGGGGTAGTTTTAGTAGAGATAATAACTGCATTGAAAGTGGTTGATTTTGGTCGACCTCAGACTGATGTGAATTTGGCAGCACTTGCTATTGATAGGATTGGGAAGGGTTGTTTGGATGAGATAATTGATCCTTTCCTTGAACCACATAGGGATGCTTGGACACTTTATTCTATTCACAAGGTGGCTGAGCTTGCCTTTAGATGCCTTGCTTTTCATAGTGACATGAGGCCTTCTATGATGGAAGTGGCAGAAGAGCTGGAACACATCAGGCGCAGTGGGTGGGCATCATTTGAGGAAAATATATGCATGGCAACTTCAGTGGTATCCTCTTGCTCATCACAGCGTAATGGGAGCATGAAGTCATTGGATGGTATGGTAGTCGGGAAGGCAGGGGTGGAGAGTCAGAGATTGTTTGGCTTGAAGAAGGTGAACGATTGTCTGGCTTCGCTGGAGGAGGTTAAGGATGGCTCCCCTGTTTCTGTTCATGATGTTTGGTTAAGTGACCAGAGCTCACCTTCAACGAACAGCTTGTTGGGTAAAATGTAAATCGGTGATATGAAAGCTTATTAGCTTTATGTTATCTTGTGAATACCATACATGTATTTTAGAGCTCTCTCATACCAATTACCAACCTTACTGCTTAAATATTGCTTGTAGGCTGACAATATGCTTAATCCCAGATTATACAGTACTTATAGGTATCTTTATTATGCTTAATCATATATTTCTCTTGATAAAAAAATTACTTTTTGTCCCAAAAGGTAAAGTCGTTCAAGTGCAGACATAATTGTCCTTATTAAATTTTTTAGATATGGAAGTAGGTCGGAATTTTTTAACCATTCTCACCTTACATAATTTCACAAAATTCTTTGACAATATTCAACAATTGCCTGATGATACTAAAATCCAAGATTTTATATAGCATTATGAATACAGTTTTAGGTTCTCATATGCAATAACATTTCACTACAAAAGACAATTGGAAGGCCTAGCGGAGGAGAGGATGGGCTTCATGGTGTTTCAGCAGTTGGTCGTGGCTTCTCAACAGATAAGCCACAGAGTTGATCACATTGTAATTTGTCCAGCCAGCAGAATTTCAATTTCTTGCAACACCAACGAGTTTTGCTTTCATAGTGCACTTGTTTGCATAATGGAAATTCTAATTTGCTATCCCTAATTAAACTGGCTCTCGCATCCAAATTGGCCACATCGTACCCTTTGTTGCTAATGCCATTGTTTTGGTTGCCTGCTCGTGTTATCGAAAAGATAGAGCTAAGTTACATGAACACAAATATTCAATACTGCCATTTTATTCAAATACAGATAAATATATATATATATATATATATATATATATATATATATACACACACACACATTGGACCTGGATTAAATTTGGAAAAATTTATAGGTTGTTGTGTAGTGAAAAATGTCAAATAAATCTTAAGAGGAATGAAAGTGAAATTGACATACGTACATTCACAAAAAGCATATAGGACAGCAATGGCAATGCAAATTAGAGCCGATCAAACTGAAATGCTCTTTGTCGCCATAATATCAAGAAAGAGAAGTATTAATCGTATTCATCTATTTTGTCCGAACCAACTCAGATTTATATACCAAGAATAAAAATTTTCTATCCCACTCATAATTTTTCATTACATGCTCCAAAAATTGCAGTGTATTTTGTGTTTGGTTATTTTAATTTATAACTTTGTTTACCTTACAAAGTTGATATGTATCAAGCTGAAATTGATTACTTAATGAATGAGAATTTATAATGCATTAAGCAGAAATTGGTTACTTTATGACTGACGATTTTCATTCATATACAACTGTCTAAAATCCATGAATCTTTCTCTTTAAGGCAAATTGTTTGGTACCCATAAAAAATCATGTCCCAGTATTTCATTTTAGAAAAACTTTCCCTCTAAAACTAATTGGAGTCCTCCAAACTAGTTGAAAACCCATTACATGACCGTCTATAAAACCATCATGTTTTAAATCATATGATTCATTAAATTACTTAAAAAATTTATAACATCATCAACATGTTTTAACTTTCAAATCATATGATTTATTAAATTATTTAAATAAGTCATATGATGATTATTAAGTAGATCATGTGGCTAAAAATACATATAGATTATTCGTTTAACGACACATATATAGTGTTCCGAGTCAATGGTTTATAAGCCTTGCTAGTCCTTTCAAGAGTTAGGCTCTTTTGAAGTTGCTAGTATTGTAAGTTTTGTAACCTCTCCACACTCCCCTGCGTGTGTGAGTTAATTAGAGTACGTTTGGTATGCTGTAATAACTCATGTAATGGAATAGTTATTCATGTGTAATAACAATTCGGTCATTTGGTTGCATCTTTATTACATGGATTAGTTACTACATTGGAATGACTATTCTTTAAATTGAAGAATAGCTATTCCTCTTTAAATTGGATGTAATAGCTATTCCTTAGTGCATATAATAGGTTTTAAAATTAATATATCTCCAAAAATATAAAGTTTCCTTATACATCATCTTTTACAAGCTTTCCATATGTAACAACCAAACTTATGAATAGTAATAATTATTCCATTACAATGTCTTCTATTCCAAGTAATAAAGATTATTATTACTAATGTAATCTACATTCAATGTACCAAATATACCATGTATTTATCAAAAAAAAAAAAATTACCCTTTTTCTTTATATTCCACAAATTACAAAAATATATCATTATTTTACAAAAATAAAAAAATATAGTATATCAGTCTATATCATGTGTCTAATTTTTTCCATTTAAAATTTAAGTTATTTTATAAGGAACCGTCTAAAATCCATGAATCTTTCTTTTTATAGAAAATTGTTTAATCAATACTTTTGCTATCCATAAAAATCAATACAATATGTCATGTGTATGATTTTTGTTTTTCCATTTTGAACACTTTTTTGTTGTGGGAATTCCATTTTGAACATAGATTACTTTATAAGGGGAAAAAAAAGTACGTGTGATATTCTACTATGCAAGGATTGGTGGATCACATCATATTAGCATTTTCTCAACCAAAAAAAAAAAAAAAAAAGGTCGAGTATAAAGTAAAACATGAAGAGTGAGAGAGAATTTTTATACGTCTGCTTTATGAATCTCTCATTTTTCTTATCGTGTGAATGAGACCCACATGTATTGAGATGAATGATGCATCTTTCACATACATGAGATAATTAACCCCCCTTTTCCCTTTTCTTATATAACAAAACCATATTTTTCTTGGCTTGTGATTGATAGGGAATGGGTGTATAGGCAGCCAACGCTTGGATGCAGGAATGGGTTTGGAATTTGTTAGCATACCAAAATTCCAAGAATAAGTAAACATATTAATACAAGGTATATTAGTAGAAATACATCCTAGGACCATCACAATTGCAACCAATTCAAGTGTAACAATTTAGAGAATCAAAAAGGACGAGGAAAAGGAACAACACAGGGTATGGCTTGATGATAGGAGTCCTTGCCCTAGCATCCAAAGAGGAGCGATTCGAGCAATAGCCCTAGCAAGGTCCATGTGGTACACGTGCTATTACTCATTGCCTACACGTGCTATTAAGGTCGAGGAAGAGGAATAGTTAATGAAGTTGCTTCGTATGCATTCTTGGCCAAAGATGAGGTTATTAAGGTCTTGAATTTAGATAGGGGCAGTGGGTTTATGCTTAATGGAGTATGGGCCTTGATTGTTAATGGTTTTCTTTAAAATGTATGGGACTTGATTTTATGATTTCACCTTTGTTGAAATTGGAAATTTTTGGCTTTGAGATGATGCAATTCGTGAATGAATTACACTCTATATGCACTAAATTAGAATTGGATAGCCTTTTATACATAAAATTTTGAGGCTTACAAGTTTACACATCATGATTTCAATAAATATTTTTCTTAAAATTTAATTTAAATTTATTCTATATTTTAATTCTATTAATTAGACAATTATCAAATTTCATATTTAGACAAGCAAAAAAAAAAAAAAAGAGGAAAAAAATCATATATTACCTAATATTATGTCACATCGACTTTTGAGGCAAAGCTGACAATCTTGATGAACCGGACGACCTTGTTTGTGAATTCATAGACGACGATATCATAAAGCCGACAATTCTAACTCAAGGCCAACAGGTGCACCTCGAGATCAATGATGCTTGAGTGGGACAACCAGAATGCATGATGGGATAAGAAGCTGACGGAAGGAAGTTGAAGGGGATAAGCAAACCTTTAACAGATCTAACACGGCCTTGCTTGGCCTCTACGTATGAATATATAAGGAAACATCTTGTGCTCTACGACTAACCCTAATTGAGGGAATTCCTACAAGAAAAAGATCTAGCAAGATACGCTCATTAACGAAGATCTTCCTTACAAGGAAAAGCCATTTATGCCAAGGAATGAATTTCAACCCTACCTACTATAAAAACCCTAAAACCCTTACAAACCAAGGTACGCATAATTTCCCCAGCTTTGGCACTCTAGAGTTGTGAAAGTTCTCTAACTTGACTTTCGGAGGGTATTTGGCCGGTAACACACCGGTACCCTCTACAAGGTCTTCTTTGTTTTTTGTTTCACAGGTGTTGTCTCGACCACGTGAGGACTGTATGACTTACTGATGATTTTTGGCATCATCAGTTGGCGCAGTTTGTGGGAACACGACTTGTAAACCATACTATCGCTTCTTGGACAAAGAGACGAACCACACACGACCACCCTCGAGAGGCAAGTTCAAACTCTAGCCGCTGCCGTAGAGCGCCTTACCAAGCAAAACCATGACCTAAAGAAGTAGCTGCGCCAAAAGAACGCAAGGCTTAACACTCAAGAGGAGGCCCAAGAAGGCAACAACGCTGAGAGAAGGGACCAAGAGGGGCAGGAAGTTAGCAACGCCCCAAGTAGACCAGAGCGACAGAACACGAGACGTTCATCCGCCACAAATACGGCTCCACCTCACATGGTTGCGGAGATCCAAATGATGAAGAAACGGATGGACTTCATAATGAATGCCCTCAGAGGACGGGTGTCTAGCGACCTCGATGACTTGGTCCATCGAACTGACTCACCATTCATTGCATCTGTCACTTTGTTCCCCCTTCCACCGAAGTTCTGTATGTCGCAGGTGGAGACGTACGACGGATCTAAGGACCCTCTAGATCACTTAGAGTATTTCAAGACCCTGATGCACCTACAAGGAGTGGCGGACGAGATCATGTGCAGGGCCTTCCCCATTATGCTGAAGGAACCCGCAAGGATTTGGTTCAGCAGGTTGACACCCAACTCCATCAGTACCTTTAAGGAGTTAAGCGCTCAGTTTGCCTCACACTTTATCAGGAGACACAGGTATAAGAAGTCCATTGCATCCACGAATGGGTTACGGAAGAGTAAGTTTCTATTTTCTTTATATAAGAACGACCCAAAAATTATGTCGGATGTGCTTTATAGGGCTACTAAGTACATGAATGCAGAATATGCACTGTTGGCCCGAGAAGAGGCCCTCTCAATTGATGAAGCTGACGACAAGATACTTGTGGCTGCAGACACGAATGAGCTATGGAAGGGTAAGTTTCTATTTTCTTTATATAAGAACGACTCAAAAACTATGTCGGATGTGCTTTACAAGGCTACTAAGTACATGAACGTGGAAGACACACTGCTGGCCCGAGAAGAGAAGCTTAAGAGGAGGGAAAGACAAGAGGACGTACGGCAAGATAGGGGACGAAAGATGGCTAGGACTAGAGAACGGTGGGAGGACAGACGCTCCAAGCCCCCCACAGGGAGGTTCATAATCTACACCCCGCTAACTACCCCAATCGACTAAGGCCTGATGCAGATCAAAGACGAAGGAGTCCTGACATTTCCCGGCAAACTAACGTGGAAGACACACTGCTGGCCCGAGAAGAGAAGCTTAAGAAGAGGGAAAGACAAGAGGACGTACGGCAAGATAGGGGACGGAAGATGGCTAGGACTAGAGAACGGTGGGAGGACAGACGCTCCAAGCCCCCCACAGGGAGGTTCATAATCTTCACCCCGCTAACTACCCCAATCGACTAAGGCCTGATGCAGATCAAAGACGAAGGAGTCCTGACATTTCCCGGCAAACTGAAGGGAGATCTTAATAATAGGTCCAGAGACAAGTACTGCCACTTCTACCGTGACCATGGTCACGACACGTCTGACTGCTACAACTTGAAACAACAAATAGAAACTCTTATCAAAAAAGGAAAGTTGCAGAGATTCGTCAGCAAAAAAAGAGCAGACTCACCACAAGAGCAGGTTCCCCGACGGGAGAATGAGCATTTTAGGCTGCTAATAGGGGATATTAGAATGATTGTGGGAGGCACTGCGGCTTCTGGCTCGTCCAAAAAGACCATAAAAACTTACCTCAGGATGGTTAAGAACGTCCAGCTGACGGGCTTCATACCAAAGATGGCGCAGATCAACAATTCCATCATTGAATTCTCAGAGGAAGATGCTTGACGTCTCTAATATCCGCATGACGATGCGCTCGTCGTTAGCATACGGGTGGGAGACTACAACACACAACGGGTCCTAGTTGACAATGGAAGCTTTGTCGACATCTTTTATCACCCGGCGTTCCAGTAAATGAGGATTGATAGAGAATGACTGGTTCCAACCAACGCCCCACTCGTTGGATTTGAAGGAACTAAAGTATACCCCCTCGGCACAGTCACGTTGCCCGTAACAGTTGGTGATTACTCTCAGCAAATCACTAAAGATGTCACATTTCTTGTTATTGATTGCTCGTCCGCCTATAATGCCATCTTAGGATGACCTACCTTTAACTTATGAAAGGTCGTAACTTCAAACTACCACCTAATGATCAAATTCCCCACCGACTACATAGCTGCGCGCGAGTGCTATATAGCAATGTTGGAAATGGACGATCATCTACAGACAATGAATATAGAAGAGTAGTGGACAGTGGCAGAGCCTATTGAAGGAATTGAGGAGGTACTTCTCGACAACTCCAGGCCAGATCAAATGACTAGAATCGACACCCTCGCCAGCCCGTAGGTCCGCTAAGCACTCACTACTTTTCTCATAGAAAACCAGGACGTCTTTGCTTGAAGCCATGAAGATATATCCGGGATCGACCCTTCAGTCATGGTCCACATGTTGAATGCGTCACCCACCTTTTCGCCTATCCGACAGAAAAAGTGGGTGTTTGCCCAAGAACGAGACCGAGCCATAGCGAAAGAAGTCTGCAAGTTGCAAGAGGCAGACTTCATCAAAGAAGTTTACTACCCCGACTGGTTGGTGAATGTGGTGATGATAAAGAAGGCCAATTGGAAGTGGAGGATGTGCGTAGGTTTCACAGACCTAAACAAAGCATAGCCCAAGGATAGCTACCCCCTCCTATAGGTTGATGTCCTAATAGACTCTATGGCTCAACACCAATTACTGAGCTACATGGATGTTTTTTCTGGTTACAACCAAATCAAAATGGACAAAGTGGATCAAGAGAAGACTTTGTTTGTCACCAGCCAAGGCATCTTTTGCTACAAAGTGATGCCATTCGGCCTTAAAAACACGAGCGCAACGTATTAGAGGCTCATGAACAAGATGTTTACACATCAAATTGGAAGAAATGTCCAAGTCTACGTTGACGACATGCTACTAAAAGTCGAAGGGAGGACGATCATTTGGACGATTTCAGGGAAACTTTCGACACCCTCTGCTCTTACAACATGAAGCTAAATCCGAGTAAGTGTGTATTCGAGGTGAAGGATAAAAAATTCCTGGGGTTTATGGTGTCTTAGAGAGATATCGAAGTCAACTCAGAAAAAATCCGGGCCATAATAGAGATGGCATTACCAAGGAACATGAAAGAAGTTTAAAGCCTCAACGACAAAGTAGCCGCATTGAATAGGTTCGTGTCAAGGGCAACAAATAAGTACCTACCTTTCTTCTGCACGTTGAAGAAGTCTTTCGAGTGGACGGCCGAGTGTCAACAAGTATTTGAGGATCTGACCTATCTCTCTTCCCCACTATTGCTAAGTCCCTCTAAACCAAAGGAAAAACTGCTCCTCTACTTGGTTGTATCCCTAGCTACTGTTAGTGCAGCCTTGGTTAAAGAAGAAGACAAGGTGCAGAAGCCCGTGTACTACACCAGCCGAGCGCTCCGTGGTACAGAGGAGATGTACCTACCGATGGAGAAGCTCGCCTTTGCTTTAGTTACAGTAGCCCGCAAGCTCAAGTCGTACTTCCAAGCCCACACGGTGGTCGTCCTGACTAATAAGCCCCTACGACGAGCAATAAGTAACCCTAAAGCCGCCGGACGAATGGCACTATGGGTAATAGAGTTGAGCGAATTTGACATCCAGTACTGCCCGCGTACTGCCATTAAGGGGCAGGTGGTCACTGACTTCATTGTGGAGTTCACTAACATGGAAGGCCAGGGGACAAAAGAGTATCCTCATTGGAGTATACACATGGACGGGTCGTCTAACAAACAGGCTGGCGAAGCAGGTATTGTACTTCGTTCTCCAGAAGGGGACAAGATTGAATGCATGGTTCGACTCGAATTTCCTACGACCAATAATGAAGCAAAAGAGTATCCTCAGTAGAGTATACACACAGACGGGTCGTCCAACAAACAGGCTGGCGGAGCAGGTATTGTACTTTGTTCTCCAAAAGGGGATGAGATTGAATGCACGGTTCGACTCGAATTCCCTACTACCAATAATGAAGTAAAGTACGAAACTCTAGTAGCACAACTAGATCTCACTAAAGCAGCAGGGGCCGCGAGTGAGGTTATTCACTGCGACTCTCAGGTTGTCATGAACCAAGTGAACGGTGATTACGAATGTAAGGGTGAGAAGATGAAGAAGTACCTGGAGCAAGTGAAGAAAATGGTGGACGACTTACAAGCCAAGATTGTTCAAATTCCAAGAGGAGAGAACGAGCAAGCCAACCGTCTTGCCAAGATCACATCAGCAGAACACATGATCATCCTCGGCAAGGTACTTTCCTTCATTTAGCTTTCACCATTAATAGATCCCATTAATGTGCAGGAGATAAGTTCCAAAAGCAACTGGATCACACCTTTAGTCTCCTACTTGAAAAGTTGAGAGAATCATAGCTTTCATTTTGTTCTATTTTTAAAAAAACTTGATGTGGTGCCCAGACCCAAAACGCCTGATGGGCTTTGAGGTTAAGATCCCAATTTACTTGTTTAAGGTGGGTAAAGAGTTTCCTAGAATGGGAAAACCTTTGAACACCAACGCAACGGCCCAAGACCAGTAACTAGATGGGGCCCACCTCTCATGATAGATGTGAATCTCTTGAAACTTGCATGCTTTGCCAAATAGTGCTCAGCAGGCGTTTTCTCCCAAGGCATTAACATTACTGTCCCATATAGGCTCCAACCAGGTTTAGGACCCCGACCAGGCACTAGACCCCAAACTGATATGGGCGCCGACCTTATATTGGGCCCTATACTCTTAAGCATGCAGAGGCCGATGGTTTGGGCTTATACCTGATGCCCGTACACTTGCTATCATTTTTTTTTATCCCAACCATCATATCACTAATGGAAAAGACTACTTTCAAATTAACAATGTGGTTGATTATCGTGTAAGCATTTTTTAGGTGAGATGACGTTAGGACTAAATTGAAAGAAAAATTAAAAAAAATCTAAAAATCTAAATGAAAGTTGTTAAATCTTGAAATCCAATTTAAAAATAGAGTCAATTAAAATATAGGAACAAAAAAGGTGTTTTTTTTAATTCCTCTTAGTCTATGGGTTTTAAAAGTTGTTGATTTTAAAGGATGATCCTTTCTTTTCTTATATCATTATGTCCAATATATGCACTCCGCAATCAATCCAAAATCTTCGAAACATTTTTTTAAGGTTTTTACGAATTGCAATATAAGTTTACTATTACCTATCTTTGTACTCAATAGGAGATCTAATTTCCAATTTATGGATATACAGCATTTATATATGGGTCTATTAAAATGTAAAACCATAAAACAGTTAAACTCCTAAAAAATTTATCAATAGTTGATAAAATACATAACTAGAAAAACAAAAGGTTGCCATTTGTTAAGATTATTTGATATCAAACCAACCACCTCAAGATTATTTGATTATAAGAATTATATTCTAATTAAATTATATTCAATCCTGATTATACGTAGCAAGCCCATGGTGGTAAATGCTAAATAATGCTAGGTGGGCCAATTCGTAATCAGTCCTAGATCTGATTGCTTGCCAAGAGACTGCAATGTAGAGTGCATAACAAAGTTCGGATCCGGATCTACTAGACTATTCAACACTTCAATATATTGCACCTGTAACAAGCCTTGTTAATCAGCTTCTATATATTCTACCAATAAATTCCAACAATGTACATGTTTGGTAAACAAAATGGAAATTACTATTAGAATAATAATATTTATTTCTGCGAATAAAAGATGATGTAATGGAAAACTAAATCAATGTTAGGATTTGTTCCCTAAAGATGCATAGTACTTAAAGCCCCATTCTACTACTACAAGAGTTAGGCCCTTTTGTAGTGATACTTTGGGTTAAGTAATGTGTTTGAGCTTGATGAGAGAGTATAATTAAAGTGTGTGTGTGTGTGTGTGTGTGTTTAGCAGCTAGTTTGTTTTTCAAAAGAAAAAAAAAAGGAAGAGGGATATGATATGAGTACCAAAGATCAAATTCACAAGTTCTTTGTAAATTAAAAAACACTCATTCATAGTCGATAATGAATTTAGACAATTCACCTGTAAACACTATAACATATCAACTAAATTTTTTTATCTTGATCATGTGTTGGGGTATCTTCAACGTATAAGACACATAGGACTCGACCACTATTTATCATATTAAGAACTGTCATCTGAATAATAAAACTAATGACTTCTAGTTTCACCGAATTTCAATCCTGAGAAGGTCGTAATCTCTTACATTAAATGTTGTTTTCTTTAACATATCAGGCGTAAGGTCTCATTAACTGTCAAAATATCAGTATATTGGGAACACATATTCTCAAAGAGGAATCCATAATCTCTTTCTTGAAATATAAAACATTCCCTTGAGATAATATAGTTAATCCTTCATCTTCTTGGTATAATTGCATAAAGAAAGAAAAAAATATCAAAAGTTCTAAAAACAAATATATTTTTATTTTGAGAGATGACTTACAATAAAATTATACAATGAGAAACTATATATATGTTAAATTATAATAAAAATTAAAATGGAACTGAATATTGATTTTATTGATATATGTCATTCACACTTTTTAATATTTCCAACAGATATGTTCAATGTCAAATCCACCATGCTTTGATGTTATAACTACCAATTTTTTTCAATTTATAATATATATATATATATATATATTTATATATATTTAAACATACACAACTTATATTTTGAAATATCTAATGATTTTGGGAATAAATATCTAACTTCCAATATAATTATCAAATTGTGGAGTGTTAGAGAGTTTGGTTCTTAAACTAAAACTTCTCATTTTAAGAGCGGAGATTCAAGCCTTCGAAGTCGAAATTTTCTTTTTATAACTACCAATTTTTTTCAATTTATATATATATATATATATATATATTTAAACCTATGTTTTAAAAACCAGATTGGACTAACCGGTCTGAGCGATTTAACCGGGAATCGGAGGCCAATTCGGTCCAAAAAAATGCCCAACACCTATGAAAACCGGTCAACAACAGGAAAAAATTGGTCAAAAACCGGGTTGACCCGTGAATTTTGAGAAAAATGGTTCGGCTCTCAGTTCGATTTTAAAACCATGATTTAAACGCACAAAACTTATATTTTGAAACATCTAATGATTTTTGGAATAAATATCTAGCTTCCAATATAATTATCAAATTGTGGAGTGTTAGAGAGGCTAGTTCTTAAACTAAAACTTCTCACTTTAAGAGCAGAGATTCAAGCCTTCAAAGTTGCAATTTTCTTTTTATAAAGGAATCCATCTCAAAAAAGAAAAAAAGAAAAAGAATAAAAATACAAACAACAACCACTAAAAACCAATAGGTCTAAAATTTTAATAATATTTTGGCAAAAGACTCTTGTGAGTTGTCTATAAAAAACTAAAGATATTTGACTTTTGATTGTTGCCATAATATTGCTCCACAAAAACTTTTATGAACGTTTTACACATCATCATTCTATATATAAATTCACTTTTAATCTATTTTATAGTCAAATCCCCTATTAAAATCTTGTCACCTCCTATATTCTTTAAATGGTGAAATAGATAGTGCTATATATATATATATATATATATATATATAAAATAAAAAAATCAATTATAATAAATACCTATTATTTTATTAACAATTGTGCTAATGTATAGTTAAATTTAATTCTTTGACACTACATCCTTAGCATGATGTTCACTCCACAAGTTTAAGTGACAATAAGATGTGAAGCATGAGCTGGGGTTCAATTATCTAGGAAGTAAAATTATATCTCAAATAAAAAAAAAATCATTGAAAAGATTGTAGAATCTATAATGATAAAATACAATCATAATAAATGTAGATTAAAAAACCACTATACTATTTAATTTTCATAGTTAAAAAAATAAAAAGAGAGATGATCTTTTTTTTTTTTTTTAATTTTACTTGATTTCGTAATATTGTACAACAAAAAATTTTCATGTCTTACAACTTTGCACGTTATTATTCTAAAATGAATTTTATAATTAAGTGCATGTTTAAATTTTATTCATCGTTTAAATCTCTGCCGAAATATTTTCATATTATATTTACTTTAAAAGATAGAATAGACAATTTTACGTACAAACACAACAATAATAAATGTTATTATATTAATAATTTTCATATTATTAAATTTAATATTTGGACAAAACATATATGAGATAATCAAATCTTACAATACTTTATGGCACATTTCACTAATTGAAAAATCGGAGCAAACAAAATTTATTCTTGCCATATATTAATTTAATGTCTCTCTATATATTTAAGTGTATAGTCATTCACTACCCAGTTGCACCTTGTCTCACTTTTCTTTCATTGCGAAGATTCAACAAGAGATCTAAATCATGAGAACTCTCTCTACCTATATCCTTTATTTGCTTGTTCTCTTCCTAACTGTTGGTACGCACTACCTTTAAAACTTCATGCTCTTCGTCTATGTTACTTTACATATAAGTTATATATTTTTGTTATTTAACAATCAACCATTGTATCTCTTTACCTTTTTAATTTTATAGGACCATAGTATATAATTACGATTTCTCGTCTTTTCTTCCTTTATATTATTTTGGCTATATGAAAACTATACCATCTAAAAAATATTTGAGGGTATAATTTTAATCAAGGCAAAAAACCTATATGGTACTTATATATTGTCTCTATTTTTTATTTGATCCTCAACTTTTCAATACTTTCATTTTTTTTTAAACTGCTATTTTTTTTCCCAAGCATCATATCACGTACTGAAAAGACTATTTTTAAATTATCAATGCTGCTGATTAGCCATGTAGGCATTTTTTGTAGTTGGACTGACGATAGGGACCAAAATACAGAAAAATTGAAAATATAAAGATCTAATTGAAATTGAAAGCTGTGAAATTTTGAAAATCAATTTTAAAAAAGGATTAATTAAAATATAGTAACTATAAAGATGTTTTTTTTTTTTTTTTTTTTTTCATTTTAGTCTATGGGTTTTAAAAGTTGTTGATTGTAAAGGTTGAACTAAACAAGGATAACCCTTTCCTTTCCAACGGGGGCTTGGCTCAGCTGGGTATGGTTCGGACGCTTCGCTTGTAAGGCTTAGGTTCGATTCCCGCTACTAGCAGGAGTCCATTGGTGGGTATCACTCACTAAGTCTAGTGCTCTGCCCGAGGGCTAGTGTAACCTAGCTAACTCCCATTTTATTGTCTCAAAAAAAAAGGATAACCCTTTCCTTTCTCATAAAATTATGTCCAACGTATGCACTCCGCAATCAATACAAATTTTTCAAAACACATTTTAAGGTTTTTACAAACTGCAACATAAGTTTAATATTACTTCTCCTTGTACTCAATAGGAGATCTAATTTCCAATTTATGGATTTGCAGCCTTTATGGGACTAGAGATATGGTCTATTAGAATGTAAAACCATAAAACAGAAAACATCTAAAAATTTATTAGAGATTGATAGAATACTTAACTGGAAATACAAAAAGTTGCCTTTTTTAAAGATGATGTGATAAAAAATCAACCATGATAAGATTGTTTGATTTTAAGAATTATATTCTAATTAAATTATATTCAATCTTGATTATAGGCAGCAAGCCCATGGTGGTGGATGCTAAACAATGCCAAGTAGGCCATTCGTAATCAGTCCTGGATCCGATTGCTTGCCGAGAGACTGCAGCGTAGAGTGCATAACAAAGTTTGGATCCGAATCTACTGGACTACGCAACGCTTCAATATTTTGCACCTGTTACAAGCCTTGCTAATCGGTTTCTATATATTTTGCGGAAAGTGCTAAATTTAGGTTATATTCAACCAATAAATTCCAACAATGTAGAATTGTAATATTTATTTTTCAGAATAAAAAATGATGTAATGGAAAAACTAAATCAATGTTTGGATTTGTGCCCTCAATTCCTAATGTTTGACATTATTTATGAAAATTTTCTATTTTGACCCCTACGTGTTCTCAATGCTTTGATACCAATTGAAAATTTCTGATTTAAACCCCTAACAGCTAAACAACAGATTAAAAAATTTATACTAAGTCAACAGTTATCAATTCAATTGTGCATGCAACCACAATAACTATTACCAAATCTAAACAAAAATAACTGCAATTTGGTAATGAAGTGAAAAACCAATGACAAGCCTTCTCAATAAAAAAACCACTACGGGGATCAAATACTGTTAGAAAATCCACTATAATGGCATAGTTACAATCAATCAAAACATACAAAACTTTTGTAACCTAGACTTTCTATGTAAACTTTTGGAATCCTTTTATATGGATCTTATTTATGAACAAAACGTCCACACAAACCAGAATCTTTGGCACTCCAAAGAACTTCTCAAAGATCTGTTGCAATAAACTGACTAAAATAGATCTCTATGGTTTCAAACAAATATCATAATCACTCTCTTTAAGATCCCAGGATGAGTGGATAAAGTCGAACATATGTCAATTCGACTCAAGAGAAAGAAAGGATCAAAGTTGAATTTGTTTTGCTCTAGTATAGCAGCCATTCTTCTACTAAAAAGTCATGCAACATATCATTTATATAGGTGCAAAAGGTAGCATAAAAATTGATCAGGAATCCCTCTTCTAGCAAAACACAGGTTGCAAATCCTAACGATTTCAATTGAGTGATACTGATGAAGTTTCTGTCTGTATTATTGTTTTGCTCGAGAGAGTTTTGCTTTCCTTAGAGCGAGATTTGTTTTGCTCGAGCAACCTGAGTTTTGCTTGAGTAAAAAATCTGTTATTTCATTTTTTAACAACCTCTCCTGACAGACTTTTATTCTAATACAAAATTATTTAAATATTTTGACACCAGTTTTGTAATTGGAATAAGCCAACATTAAAACATAGCAATTTATATTTCATATCCCAATATTCTAGATCTCATAAACAAATTATCAAAGGGTACAGTATATAAGGACTCCAGGCAGAATCTTACAATTGAGGAAGTGATCTCGACCAGACAAAGCTATGAGTCTGCTAAAGTAGGGTGGAAATTGGCATTAGGAATTAAAAAAGCACATTTTATATGCAACATTCAACCTGCAGTTTATAGAGTCCAAAATTCCATCTTAGATCAAATGTAGATCCCACTAGGCTAGAGTCCAATTACATTTTTGTTTCTACAAAAGAAAATAGAACAGTCTGATGCAGGACAGCTCCCACATCACATTCACTCTCTATCCATTACAGTGCTTGCCTTGCCTATAGCAGGAGCCTTATTATTTCTCACTTAAAGTAGCATCAATAGTTCTAACTTTTATTCAGGGAACAATTGCATCCCATATCTCTAATATTTAGGCTTTGTTTGGTTGTGGGTGGAAAAGTGGAAGGGTGGAGATCTTTTTTGTTTGGTTGGGAAGAAAAATGAGAGAATTGAAAATATAGTTTGTATAAATTTTCTTTTATGCCCCTATTACATAATTTTTTTTATAAAAATATTTTATAAGGAAAGAACAAGTACTGTTGGGGAAGTTAAAGAAAAACCAAACATTTGGTTTTTTTTTTTTTTTTAAAAAAACTTCAACCTGAGGGAGGAGAATGGGTAGATGGTTAATTTCCCATCAAACCCCCTCTCCTCTTCCCATATTTCTGCCCAATTTGGGGGTGCAGGATTTTGGTGGACCTAAGGAGAAAACAGCCGGGGCCTACCAAAATTCCCCCAATTTCACCTCCCAAAATCACCCCAACCAATTGGGGTGTAAAGGAGAGTTGGCAAATTGGTTCTCAAAACAATACCTATGGGCAAACACAATGGTTTTGGCTACAGTTTAAAATAAGCTATAAACGATACCATAATAAATGCCTTTCACACCAGGGCAGATTTCAGATCAGTAATTCAGTATGTGGAAGGAAGATATGAAGCACAAAGGAGGACTGAAAACTTGTAGATGAGTATTTAGATGCTAAAAAATCAGCACAGAGGACACAAGCTGAGGCATGTTTAAAGAAGACTAACAAGGTAGCTCATGGGCTAGCAAATCTATGTCATTTTGTTGAGGTATAGCAGGATATAATCTCCTACAGTTATTAGGGAACTACAACAGATGATTTACAAAAGACGATTTTTCCTGAAAGCTTCCTTTAGTTTTCTGCATCCTATCTTTTCCTACCAAAAACTTTCTCAATAGACAGTTCGAAAGGAGACTAACACTGCAAGGTATAGAAGGGAAGATTGGGGTCCCAAGCATAATTTAATCCTAACCATCAGAAGGGAATAAAATCTTCTTCTTCTTTTATATAATTTTTTATCCTGTTTTACATGAACACTTCCTACAAGCTGAACAGGAAACATTATCTGACACTAACATATTTATTGCTCTTGACAGTATTTAGTGTCGTTTATGTTCATACCGGGATATTCTACATCTTGTGAACAAGTTATCAAAAGGACAGTACAAGGACTCCAGGTAGAATCTTACAATTGAGGAAGAGCCCAACCTTTAGACAACGCTATGAGCCCCTTAAAGTAGGACGCCAACTTGGTTTAGGAAATAAAAAACACATTTCATATGTAACATTAAACCTATAGTTTATAGAGTTTCAAGATTCAATCTTGGATCAAATGTAAATATAACCAGGATAGAGTCCAATTATTTCTTTGTTTCTACAAAAGAAAATAAAGAATTCACTCTGTACCGAATACAGTGCCTGCCTTAATGTAGCAGGAGCCTTTGGACAGTTCAATATCAAGCAATTGCTTTACATTAAAGATACAAATCAAGCAAAAATTTAAATTGCTTTAAAGAAAGATGGTTCCTTGTTAGCTACAAAACGAACACCTGCAGCTTTCAAATATTTACTTAATTATGTATTTCTTACCTGTCCATGAATTTTATCAGGACAATTTTCTGAATGGAACACAGACCTCTCATAAGAAAGTGAACACTCAGGTGCTTCAGCATCAACTTGGAGCACTAGATAGGTACGAGATACAGCAAACTCATGAATGAATGATGAATTTATTTCTAAGATTCTCCAGTATAAAATACTTCTATCTTATTCAACACCAAAATAATTCTTTCATAAACTTAGAAACTTGTTCTCAATAAGTACAAGATGAGTATGTAACATCAGTAAGTTGGAGAGTACCCCGTAAGTATATTACCAGTGACAAATTGATGGGTCACCTCTGCAGGGGAAGCTAGCTAACACCTACCCATGACTTCTAGGATCAACAATTTGATGCACCTTCCTCGCTTCAGCACTTGAATACTGTCCCAAAACACGGGCATGAGGTATGGACGCTTCCCCACGGGCTAACGCATCCACATTCTCAGTAAGGTATTGCCTTGGAAGCCTCCCAACCACATTACCTTCCTCATTCCCATTTCTGTCTAGAAATGAAAAGTGAGGAATACCCTCAACACCAAACTCGTCAAGCTCCTGTTCCCATTTTGTGTTGTCAACATTCAGCATAACAAAATTCACACGGCCCCTGCATAAAACATAATTAAGTGGTGATGATTGGCACTTGGCAGGAACTAAATGAAAATCAATTTGTATAATTCTATTTTTTCAAATCCATCCATTTAGAGCAAAATCTGAAATTCAATTATGCACTTTGCCAATCCTACGGTAATAAAGAATTATTTAGATTGAACAAAAATACAAGAACAATAAATAACATGTTAGATAATATCCCACAAATTGAAGATCATTACTTGTACTGTTGCTCAACTTTGTAGACATCAGGAGCTAATTCCCGACACACTTCGCACCAATCCGCGTAAAATTCCACAACAGTAGGCTTCCCATTTGAAAGAGCCTAAAATAGCATCCAAAACATTACACCTATAAATCAAAAAACAACACCAATATAATACATATATCAAATTAAGAGCTTGATCACAAACCTGTTCATAAGGTAATGCGACAGCAGATAGGTCCTTCAAAGAAACGCCGAAATCTAGACGTGAAGATAAGAAAAGTCCCACAGCTGCGAGAGTAGAAACCAGTGCTATTTGCTTGTTTAAAACTTTGTTTGGAAATTCTGGAAAACCAAAGGAAGTTGAAGTTGAAGTTGTAGTAGTAGCTTCATTGGGTGTGTTATTGTCACTACTATTGCCATTGGGTGTGCCAGGCTCAACGGCCAACTTTTCCTGAATAAAATAAAACATAATAAGGAACTTCTAAATGAGGCACAGAAATAGAGAATGCGAAGTTTTAAGACATACATACCGTTGAGGAGGTTTCAGTTTCAGTTTCAGTTGGGTCTTGTTGAGGGTTTGTTTGGCTTTGGCAAGTTATGCTTCTGAATCTGCGGGTCTTGTTGTTGAGAAATGGGGTTTGGTTGTGAGTGAAGTGGGGAGATTGGTGGGTTGTATGAAAGGATGGTCGGAATCTGTGGAGGCCGACGGTATTTGAGACCAAGCGAGCCATGGAGATTGGAGATTTTGATTTATTAGTTTAGTGAAACTGAGAATCAACTGGTAATTATAAGCAGACAAAATCCGTTGGTCGTACGATGAAGTTTGTTTGGGGATAAGATATTCCACGTTATTGTTATTTCCTCTGTTATTTGTAACGACAATCGAACTGGGGTCAATCTTCAAAGTCTTGAGGAACGTTTAACCAAAATTACCAAACCCTTTTTTTTTTTTTTTTTTTGGGTTCTCTCTCTAAATTTTGAGTTTTTGAAAAAGATTTTTTTGTCACTTCTTCTTGCTATTGCATTTCTATTTGATATTTATGTTGTATACTTCCAAAAAAATATAACTCTACTCTCTAATAGTCAAGATTGATGCGTGTACGCTTTATGTGTGTTAACTTTAAACGCATGTGTAATAGTGATTCTTCTTTTCATTTTATTGTATAGAGGCTTTACTAATTCATGAAAAATAGAATTGGATAGGTATAAAAATAGGAATACAATGTCGGCTTAAGGAATTTTTTTTTGGGTGTTCATTGTAAAACTTAAATTATACAAAATTTAATAAAAAGATAACTTCATATAAAGACAAAAAAACACACACACACACACACAAATACATAAAATCATACAATTTCCTTCCTTCTATGAGTTTGAAATTGTTGTATGATAGTCTTATTATTAATGTTGCAAGCTACATCTCCTTCAAAATTTTAGTTCAAAAAAAATTTGGATTTTTTTTTTTTTTTTGTAAGGGCTTAATATATTGTTAGGGGAACCAAAATTTAAGGACAATAAATTTAGTTGTAGCCTAAGGCTACAACTCTCACTAAACAAATTAATATGACTATATATTTTAAAAATCTAACCGTTGAATTTTATGTTTTTTATGTTTTTAAAACACATATTAAATTTTATGTCAATCAAATGTTATTACTATTCGATCCATAAACTTATTTTTATGTATAATTTTAGATTACAAAAATTTAAAATTTAAACCATTAATTGATAACATAGCTATTGATTTTTTATTTTATTGAAATTTTGCAAGTATGAAGGATATAAGGAGAAAATGTAATCTAATGATGGATTTGTCAAAATTCACATATAATTAAAAAATTTAAGTGGAATTATAGCTTTAGTCTACAATGAAATTTGTTGCCAAACTTTGTCCAAAGTTTAATTGTGATGAGCCTAAAAATATTTAGAGTGATCATAAATTTTTTTTAAAGGTAAAAAAATTATAAATTTTTTTAAATTTATATATAATAATTTTTTCTATTTAGGGTGGTACTGTGACCACCCTAACTTCCATGTGGAGCCACCCCTAGAGTAAGCCAACCTTAATCACCTATTCTTTATGAACGACTTGGTCATGTTCGCAAAAGCATCAAGGAAAAATTGGGGAAAATGGGCTTTTGCCCTTATTTTAAAAATAATCTAGCATAATATCCCTGTTTCTAAACTATTAAACACCATATCTCTGTTTTGAAACTCGTTTTTAAAAAAATTGAGTTACAGGTGGAACTCAACATTAGTAATGTCTAGTTCTATGCATATTTTTCCTCTTAATTTTTAAAAAAAATTTAAGTGAAACCCGACTTTGCTAAAGTCGAGTTTCACTTAAAAATTTACATATAACTTGATTTTGAAGATATCGAGTTTTATATAGAATTCGATTTTATTAAAATTGAGTTTCAAAAACAGGAAGACGATGCTTAATAGTTTCAAAACAGGGACATTGTGCTAGATTTAAAAAAAAAAAAAAAAAAAGGGCAAAAGCCCATTCTCCCCAGGAAAAATTGTCCAACTTTTAGTATTAACAGCTTTTGTTAGGTTTTAGCATGACAGTTGTGCCAAAACACTTGTTCCCAATTCAGGTAGACTGTTTGTAAAATTCGGAAATGGCTTCAGGTAGACTCTAACGTAGGTTCATCATTACCCAAAACAGCCCAATTGGAAATGGCTTTTGTAAAAATAAACATGTATCATGGGTGCCCACTTTTCTGTGGCTATCCGGTCACGAGAGTCTAGCAACAAGAGAACTCTTGACTAAAAGGAAGATCACCATGGATATTAGCTCTTACTAATCTTGTAGCAACAGCCCAGAATCAGTTTTCAATATTTTGAGGGATTGCCCTCCAGTTGCTGTGATCTAGAAGGGAAGATGGAAAAACAAATTACCCCAATTGGGCCAATTCTTATTCTGTCAAAATGTGGGGGAGTTAATAAAACAGATGACTAACTCTCCTTTTGAAATCAGTTGTCACCCCAAATACTATAAAAGGATGTATTCCTTAAAGCCATCTGGATCATCTGGATGACCCAAAACAAAGATATAATGGAAGGACAAGCTTTCGACCCTAGCATCATTATGAGGAAAATCAAAACACTCACAATTGATTTCTACTTCTTGTTACCTTGTGATGAGAACATACTTCATCAGATATGCAAACTTATTAGGTGGAAAGCCTCACCAATCAGCTTTTTCAAGCTCAACAGAAATGGTCCAATGTTATGTAATCCAAGTCAGGCAGGTGTGGGAGGTATGATTAGAGATAACACAATGGTAGTGAAACTCTGGGGATTTGGGGACAGCCTTAACCAATAACCTGAATATTCACATAAATCATCATAGAAGTAGATGCCAAAGCAGCTGTGGACATCCTCACTTTAGGTACTCAGTACTAACTTAGCTGATATATCTCACTTATGTAATGCTTTAATCTCTAATTGTAGATCACTGCTCCAGCTCTTTGTGGTGGTTCATCTCTAACATATTCATCAAGAAGAGAACTACTGCACATATTTTTAGGCGAGGGCATGAAAAAACTATAGAGAATTTTCTGCTGTATTTGGACCCTCCTAGTATTGTAACTTGTAAGCCAATTATTGACTAAGACATGGATGTTAGGTACCCTAGACTGTAGTTTGTTCTTTAATTAAATTCCTTTTTCAACAAAAAAAGTATAATAAATTTTAGTATTGTCCATTTAAATTTCACTCCAATTGGATTTATCACAATAATATTGTGCTCCTTATCTACTGTTATTGTCTGCTCTTTTATCACACTCGGTTGGATCTAATGAAATAAAAGCATAAGAATCTCTGATTTTAGTGCCATATGAGACTGAAACCAGGGTTAGATAACAGGGGAAGTTGTGTACCTTTTTATGAAGAGCACAATGAAATTAAGAAACGGTGTGCTGAGGGTGGGGGTGGGGGTGCCTCACTATCTACTTTTATGAAGGAAACCTATAAAGAAATATTAAGTTCCCATGATCCATTCATAAAGTAGGTTAGTTTTCATTATTTTCGAGTAATTTCACTTCTACGTCTTCATTTTTTCCCCACTTCTACTGTTTATAATCTTCTACTCTTTCACGAATAATGAAATACAATGTGTCTAAACTATCTAAACTATCATAATATATAGTTAAAGAGTTTTCATTCTAGAATTTACATCTATAAGAGATTCATCTACCCCTCTATCCAAAAAGAAAATCTCTTTGCATTAACTACCATTGCTTTTCTACTTACTACCACTTTGCACTATAAAGTGGAAGCAAGTAGAACAACAAAGCAAATAGCCAAAGCTACTTATGTTAACTCTGGAAAATATTTCAGAAAACTCTCATCGATAGTAGGTAAAGTATTCAAGATAGGCAAGTTGCTTGTTCTCAAGCGCATACACAGCTTCATAAGATAAGATAAGATAAGAGGAGTGGTTTACACTTAACATGCTTCACAAGCTAATCACCATCGTTCTACAAAACCAGTACACAACAGCAAGACCCTCCCATATATGCAACCAAATTAACACCAACAACAAACGTATAAAAAAAACAATCACTAACTACTATTTAAGATTTTTGAGCTTCAGGACCCAATATACCGTTCACAATAGAAGTAGCAACCAAAATCGCCACAACCTCCACTCCGGCCACCGCTCCCGCCTGAGCCAACCCCCCAAAACTCACTTCCGTTTCGATCTCTCTCTCCACCGTTTGGATTCCCTTCTCCGCCGTCACAATTCCCTTCTCCACCGACACGATTCCCTTCTCTGCCACCTCGATTCCCTTCTCTGCCGCCTCGAACCCCTCCTTCACAATCTCCTCCGCTTCCTCCTCTGCCTTCTTCAGCTTCTTTCTCAACCCGAAAAACGGAATGTCCTCCGCAAGAGACGGCAGTTCTCTCGCCGTTAAAGCCGGCGAAGCCGTCAGCAGGAACAGCAGCTGTCTCCTGCCAGCTGAGTGAAACGTGGTTGAGCGAGGTGGCGGCGCAGGTTTGGAAGCGTGCGCCTTGCAAGAGGTGGTAGGTGGCGCATTGTGAATACGGCGTAGTGAGAGGGTTTGGAGTGAGATTATTGTGGAAGCCATGGCTTCTTGTTCTGGTTCTTGGTGGGATGAGTCTACTCTACTGTGAACGATGAGTCTGATCCTCAAAGTGAAGTGAATGAGTTATGTGGTCTGCTATTTTTTAACAAACCACTTTACAAATATACCCTCCTTTTTGCGGTTAAACAATTAATATGGCGCCAATCGATAATTATACATTAAAATTTTTTTAAAAATATTTATTTATATGGTTATATGCTTTTTTTTTTTTGGCTATTTATTTGAATTTCACAAACAATTTCATTAAATAGTCTCAAATGAAACTATTTAATTTTATTTATAATAATTTAATAATTACAATAAGGGAGGACGAATTTAATCCTTATGTATCTTTGTTTAGAAATATTAGAAGGTGTCATTGAGCTTTAAGGCTCTTAGCTATTAAGGTAATTTACCTTATATAATATTTGCCATGAAATAAATTCTCATATTATCAATAACTTAAAAATAAATGTTAAAAGATTTATAATTTATTGACATTGTTCGGATATTTTCTTGGATTAGAAAATAAGTTTAAATTTTTCCCATACTCGTTTATTATACATGTGCTTATTTATATGTTGGGTAAATTATATTTGAGGTTTTATGGAATAACACTTTCCCTTTAAGAAATGATACTTTATCAGTTTATTCTTTAAGATTTGTATAATTGTAACATATAGTTCATATTTTATCAAAATATTTTTTTATACAAGATGGAATTCTACTCTAGCCTAATCTAAAACTCCCTCCTGGAGAATTGAATCCCGACCCTTGCTCCCTACACCCTACAAGCACTTATATTTGCGGAGTAAACATCGCACAAAGGGTGTGCGGTAGTTTTTTTTTTAACATAATATTCCACTTAAAAAAAATTCCTACCTAAACAATGGGCCAAATGACACTCATCCACTTCAGGGTTATAAATGAATAACATAACTCCTTTGAATTTGTTAAATGTGTAGGAATGATTTTGTTAATAGAATATTATGGTAGAGGGAGTTATAGTACGAGAGGATATAATTTAATTGTTGAATTTATAAAGACGTTAAGGGTGGGAGTGTCATTTCCTAAAACATATGGGATAGGGTGTCACTTCGTAAAACTTCAAAGAAGATTAATGTAATTTACCCTTATTTATTAATTTTATGGTATATATTCCTATTTAACCTTGGTAACAAAAGTTTTCCCATTAATCAAGTCATTCCTAATGTCATGCCTACTCTTGCCAATTTTATTCGAGCTCTCCCACCCAAGTTTGTTGCCCACATAACCTCTCGGGATAGATGGTAACCTCTCTCAACATCGATATTCAAAATTAATTTTGATGGGGGCACTTTCAAAGAGGATGGAATTATAGGTTTAGTGGGAGTAATTCAGAATGAGTTGAGGATGGTTTTAGCGTCCATGTCCCAGAACTGTGTTCCCCCTATAGTTGTTGAAGTGGAAGCATTGGCGGTAGTGAGAATTTTGATTCTTTTCACAAGAATTCGACTTTTTTCATATATCATTCTTCAGGGTGATTTGAAAGTAGAGTTCCTTGAAAGGTGAAGAAGAGTGCGTTGCTACTTTTGGTCATTTGATTACAAATGTGAAGGCTCTTATAAATTCCTTTAATGGTGTTAGTTTTTCCCACATTGGAAGATGAGATAATTCTATAATTCACAACTTTACTAGACATGCTAGACATATTAGCTATTTATTGGTGTGGATAAATAGTATTTCTTTACATTTCAATACTATAATTTTTGCTGGTATAACTGAATTTACTACACATACTAAACATATTAGCAGTTTACTGATGTTGATGGAGAATATTCCTTTATATCCTAATCCTATAATCTCAGCTGGTTTGACTAAATTCACTATAATAAAATCTACAGGCTTCTTTTCTTAAAAAAAGAAAAAAGAAAAAAAAAACTTATTTACAAATAAACTATTATGCAAAACAATTTTTGGGGTAATTCGGACATTTGAGATTGACAGCAATATTCGCGCTCTTAATTGTTGTATACCTTGACTTTGATATACGCTTCAGAAGTATGGCTGCAACGTGTCGTATAATTTCACCTTTCTACTTTGAACACCCTCTCTATATATTACTTTTTCCGCCACAAAACCTAAAGGGTTTAGTATTTTGAAGCACAGAAAAAAAAAAAAAAAAAAACCAACGAAACTCTCCCATTTCAAAAAAGCAATGGTGGAAGAGAAAGACAGTCAGAATCCCACATCGGAATCAGAAGCCTCAGTCACAATGAAAGGGGACGAAACCCTAGCCCCAAATGCCGACCCCTCCAACGACGCCACCATAGAGTCCAACGCTCAGGGAGGCACCGAGTCCACTTGCAACAACAACATCAACAACGGAGCCGAGACTTCGGCGCTCTCTTCCTCCGACGAGAAGTCCTTGGAGTTTTCCGATGACTTGATGGATAGGGGCTCCAAGGCTCTCAAGGACAACGATTTCGACGAGGCCGCCGAGTGCTTCAGCCGTGCCCTAGAAATCAGGTTTCGCCTTTTTCCGCATTTCTTCTGTTTGGTTGCCGAGAAATTCTCGAGGAAAGTTGAATTTTAGGTGGAAAAGCATTTCTCATCAGCTATTGCATATTTGCTTAGGTGCCTTTTGTTTCTAGGGTTTTGCTCAGTTTAGTCAGTGTGTGTGTGTGTGTGTTTTTGTCGTAAGCTAGAAATTTTTTTTTTCCAAATATTGCTTACGATTGTTAAAGGGAGCTTCACACAATTTGAAAACCCTGATTTTCATATGAATTTGTTTCAATCTTGTTGATTCAGTTCATTTGGAATTATAAGATTCTTCATCTAATAAGCAATGGCGTCTAGAGGGATTTTTTTGTCATTAAGAAATTTCAATTAAACAAAATTTAATAAAAATAGAACTTCAATATACTGAGTTATCCAAAAAAAAAAAAAAAACTCAAATACATGAAGTTTTATAATTTCCTTCTACTAGATTTCATATTTTATTTTGTTAAGTTTGTATAACATTTTTTATTTTTATGCCATTCTTATTATCTATTTGCCATTGTTTTTATAAATATTTTAAATTGAATGACAAAACTCAACTCACTTATACTGTATTAATTATTGACCCACACAGCCACACTCACCCTCACCCATACATAAATAATACACTAAATATCTATTTAACCAATCAAATTCTTGAACAATTACTATTTTTACTATTTTTTTTTCTTGAATCACTAACTTCATAACAAAAATTTATTATAACATGATAACAATACACACCCATGTAACAAACCCTCTGTGTTCCTAATTATTAAATTATATAAAGTTATATTATATGTGTACTATACATACACACATTCGCACAAATAACATTGTAACAAATAATAAAATAATAATAACGCACACAATCAAAATCGAAAACACACACACACACACACACAAACAAAAACATATATAACATAAATTTATAAAAATTAAAGAGAGAGACACTCACAAACACTCACATTTTGCTCTTAGAGTCGGAAATACCAAGATAGTCAGATAGAGAAGAGAAGAGAGATGAGATGAGATTCGAGAGAGGGAGTGATTTGTGAATTTTGTTGTTATTTGATTTTGAGATGAGCTGATCTGTAAGCGTAATGTGTAAATTTTAAGTCAGGGTGTACAAAAATATGTTTAAGAGTAAATTACACAAATAAAAAAATGTTATATATAATTTTTTTTTTTTTTTAAGTCAGGGGGTTCATTTGGACCCCCTGAATTAAGTGTAATGCCACCCCTGCATCTATGCCAAATGATTTATGGTAGAGTTGTATTTGATCTTATTTTATGAAATTAGGGTTGCCCATTATGGTGAACTTGCTCCTGAATGTGTCCGTGCATACTACAAATATGGATGTACTTTGCTGTACAAGGCTCAAGATGAGGCTGATCCATTGGGTGCTGTACCCAAAAAGGAGGGTGATTCTCAACAAAACTCTACTAAAGATGGCTCTGTTAAGAATACTTTAAAGGGGGAATCATCAACAGCTTCTGTTGCAAGTAATGCAGAACAGAGTGCTAGTACAACTAATCAGGAAGGAGCTGTAGATGATGGTAAGTATCTTGCTCATTACATTTATTGATAATTTGTTTAAACTAATACCTGTTTATCAATTTTCTTTTGTTTTTGCTCATAAATGAAGCAAATGCTTCTGTGCATAAATTTTACATTTTTTTTTGGCAGCAAATTCATTTGTGTGAATTGATATCCAATGCATGATATGGCCAATGAGTTTCAGATAACTGTTACCAATCAAAAAGTGTTTTGGACAATTGTTGGCATACACAAGACTTTGTGCCCATTTTGGTCTGTTACTAGCATAGATGCTTGCAAAGATCCCAGTCCCATCTTTTGAACTACATATATAAAGAGAAAAGTCTTTCAATATGAACTGTTTTGTGAAGTTATCACCATAATAATTGTTACTGGTTCTTGAACATGCACCCACAAACCTGAGTAAGTTAAATTCATGTATATTTTATGTTTGGTATGTTACAAACATGAAATTTATCTTTATTGGAGAATCTTCATTTGCCATCAGTTCTTTCTTTTTTGTATTGTGAACACTATGTTTTTGCCTAATTTGTTGAGTACAATAATCTAACATTCTAACTTCAGGTGCACTTCACAATTTCCTTGTCTAACTTATGTTTATGTGTGTTTCATGCCCTACTAATTGTTCCTTTTACAACAAAATTAATCTATGCATAGCTAGAATGTGTTCTATATGTGAGTTAGGCACTGATGTGCAAATAGACAGACTCATATGTAATCTATTGAGATAATGGTGATACCTCAAATGTAGTGCATATATGCACATGAGAATGCACAATCTCTGATGGTTTGACATCCTCAATGCTGTTTATTTTCCCAGATTCTGGTTTAGATTAGCCAATTTAAATAGTGCACCTTCAATCTTATAGGACAACAGGCTGTGTAAATTATATATTGAATACCACTGGAATCGTTATGTTTCACAAACACATTCACATTCCTATTTAACCACAGGCATGGTTCTTAAATGAAAAATTACCTAAAGAGAAGTGACTAGGTGGGATTTAATTGGCTCTTAATGGATATGGATCTAAAAGCACTTTGATTGTGGCTGAGAATGAAATATTGGCCTCCCCAGTGTTGTAGGGATAAGACACTTAGTTTAATTATTGAATATTAATACATTAAGTTTAGGACATTCATCTTCGTAGTTTGTCCCTTTTACCATTTTCAGTTAGTGTCTACAAGATTAAGATACTCTTGTATTGTTGTCATCATAATTTGAGATTGTGTCCTCAGGTTAGTTTCTTACATCTCTTGTTCTTTCTTTGTTCTGGTTCAGTTTCCAGTGGAAAAGACCAAGAAGATGATGATGGGGATAGTGAAGTTGAGGATCTGGCTGAAGCTGATGAGGATGAGTCTGACCTTGATTTGGCATGGAAAATGCTAGATATTGCAAGAGCAATTGTTGAAAAACAGGCAGATGACACAATAGAAAAAGTGGACATATTATCAGCACTGGCAGAAGTTGCTCTGGAAAGAGGTATGTCTTTTTCTTTTTCTTTTGGGTGGATTTCTCTTTATTGTTTATGGAGATCATTACCCTTTTTTTGTTCTCCCTTTTTGATTGCATAATAATCTTTGTGGTATATTTCTATGAAAGCCTCTTATCTATCTTAAACATGAATTATGTCTTGGTTATGCTCCATGTAGAGGACATTGAAACTTCACTCAGTGACTACCAGAAAGCACTATCTATCTTAGAACGGCTGGTTGAACCAGACAGTAGACAGATAGCTGAACTGTATCCTTTTCAAGTAGAATATACCTGTGTATTGAGATGTCCATCTTCAGTAACTGCTCATACCTTATTTATGTAGAGAGAACTTTCCAATAAATGGATGTATTATGTGAGCTTTTGATTTAATAAGCAGTAAGGTTTATGAGATCATTAATTGTTATGTATATTAGAAATTATTTCTTTTGCTCCCATTGAGTGCCAACCTTAACTGTAGAACTTCAGAAATTTTCGGATATGTTTGTGTCTGGAGATTGGTTCCAAACCTGAGGAGGCCACTCCTTATTGCCAGAAGGCTGTATCAGTTTGCAAGTCTCGGGTGCAGCGACTCACAAATGAAGTAAAGAGTGTTTCAGAGTCAACAACTTCATCTACTGCTTCTGAGCTAGATCAGGGTGTAAACATCAATGTGTCTGAGTCTGATAATTCTGTGACAGAAAAAGGAGCAGAGATTGAAACACTCATTGGCCTCTGTGGTGAGCTAGAGAAGAAGGTAAGTTTATCTTTGTGTAAGAATTTGAAAATGTGCACATGTAACTTCATCCTGAGTACATCATCCATCCTTTGCTTTGCAGCTTGAAGATCTTCAACAAGTGGCCCTAAATCCGAAGTCGATCCTCTCCGAAATCCTGGGGATGGCAGCTCTTAAGTCAAGAGTTGGTGAAAAGAGTGCATCTCCAGCAGTGATGAGCTCCTCACAGATGGGTACTGCAAACAGCAATGGAGGTTTTGACTCCCCAACTGTTTCTACTGCGCACACAAATGGGTCTTCTGGAGTCACACATCTAGGCGTTGTAGGAAGAGGAGTCAAGCGAGTGTTGACGAGCTCAGGCTCAGCAGAATCAAGTCAAACAAAGAAACCAGCATTGGATTCATCAGAAAATAAAGGTGATGGCAAAACCTCGTGAAGTATCTGCATCCTGGTGTTCGGTGTTCTATGTTTAGGTGACTGCAAATTGTTTAAATTTTTACTCTAGATAAAATGTTTCCATTCGCCAGTTAAAATATTGTTGTCTTTCAACCCCTAAACTGCATTGGCCATAGTTGGCTGTGCGGCATAAGGGTACTATGCTTTTTTGTAAGGTAGGATTCCTATTTGACCTTCCTTTGTAATATGGTGTTAAAGAACTTTAATCTTACCTTGATGTAGAAGTTTGGGCAATTTATTTCCTTTAATTGAGCTAATTAGTGTTTGATGACATGACCCACCCATGGTCATGAGTCATGAAGTGCGATCCGAGGGTTCTTTTGATTCTAGTGTTAGTCACATGCCTTATCTTCACTAGAAAGCCTCCGAAGTAGTCTTATCAACATCCTTTGATTGATTTTGACATCCCGTAATTTTAGGTAGATTATTTGCTAAATGTGAGACAAACTGATAAATGTTAGTTTATTTTCAAATAAATTAGTTTTGTTGCTTATTTGATAAAAGATGAGACAAAAAGCTAAAAGGCCATAAACTTTTTTTTTTCCGAATTTACACTTCATTTCAATTGAGTTTGTAGTTTTAGAATTTTATTTTGTGTAAGTTGTGATATGTAAAACGTGAGGGTGAATCTTATAGGTGGGGAACAAACAAATCGTAATGTCATGTTAGTTGAGTCTGTTTACCTAGTAACTTTCAGCTTTAGGATATATGGTAAATTTGTTAAACATATTCAGAATTACCTTTATCATAAAGTTGGCAGTATGATAAGTAGTATTCTAAGTGTGCGCACATTGTCAATGTGGGATTTCTTGATGTCATAGGGAAGGGGTAGGTATGATACGAAACATGGCATCCAATGCAGGCCGATGTCATGACTCATGACTCATGAGCTACAGCCCAACAACTATACCCAAGGGGTGATACTACGTGTAGCCAATCCTATTAAAGTAAAGATTCGACGTCAGTCGCCAAACGATCTTGCCATGACATGATGGTGATTGGCAGGCCAGCTTCCATGTTGAATAACCAAAGGGAGAGAGAGAGAGAGATTCCCAATAGCTAGTTGGTTCACCATTGACAAAAGGGGTCCCTTGTGAATCCCACATACTTAAAAAGATTGAAGAGTTAAAGATCAAACTAACTCAACCATTGGTGTAGGCGATGGATAATGTGCCAGCCCCTTTATTGACATTTGACAACATATAAGGTTGCAAACAATTACAAAGCCGTCTGTGATGAGATATTCATATTGTTGTCTCATTGAAAACAATCAAGTTTAAGTATGCCAAAACTGCAGTGGCCTTCCTGCCCTTGCATACTGCATAATTATTGACTTTATTGTCAAAGGACAAACTGGTATGAAGCGCTTCGAAGATAGTAGGTGTATTTCTATGCAAATCGATGACTTCAATGGTTGGTTGTTGCACAGTGACTATTAGAGGCAAAAATAAAGATAAAAAGGGCGGTGATGTCCAGGTGGTAGAGAGATGTTATATAACTCAAAATTGAATAAGTTGAAGCACCATACACCTTAGTTAACTTAACTCAAAGAAAGTATGTGTTTTCAGGTGGAGTGCAAGCAGTGTGGGAAAACCTCCTGGGGGGGTTGTGGGAAGCACCTGAAAACCCTGTATGCCAGCATTGATGAGGGCAAGCACTGCATGTGCCGCTCCTGGCCTGGAGTTGCCATGCCCTCCAAGGAGACAACTAACCAGCAACCATCGCAATTTTCTGGTTCAACTTCAACTACCAAGGTATTATAACTGCAAGTTTTGACAAATTGGCTAAATCTAATTAATCTATTAAATTCGTTAGGGATTTTTTAGTTCAAGTAGATTACTTGACAATCAAGAGATTAATTATAATATAATAGTGGTGTTAGAGCATTCATATCCGGTGCTCTAAATTAGAGTTTTTGTTATTATAAAAGATATTGTAGATAAACGAGAGGGGAAAAACACACTACATCTAATTATCTATTTAGTAAAAAATTATGTAAAAGCAAGACCACTGTAGCTAGTCTAAATTACTCTCTTTCTTTATTCATCCTCCTTTCTCACATTTCTTGCCAATGTGTTGTCCAAGGAGGTTGAGAAAATCGCACCAAGTGATGGTGGAATTGTGGAAGAATTGGAAGCAATTGTTATATAGGCATCGAAGATTAGGGTTTAGATCGAAGGGAGAAGTTTTTGTGTTTGGGTGAGTATACCATTGTTGGCCACCTTTGTATTTTTTGTTAGGTTTTGCATTGATGGTTGTGTGATGGATTGCGGGTTTGTGTAGAGGGTTTGGGTGTGTGATAGGTTACCAATGGAAAATGGAAATGGTTACCAATGAAAATGAAGAGTTGAGGTTTGGGTTTAGCTAATCTGAGTGAAGGAAAAAAAATATTACTACCAAGACACAACAAGGATGAGATTAGTGGTGAGCGGAGTAAGGCAGCTTTTGTCTGTGAGAGGCTCAAGTTTGATGTGAGAGAGAGAGACCAAACAAAATAGAATAAAAAAAAATATATTATTTTAATATAATGCATTGCAAAATAAAGAATGTGATGGAGAACATATTATTAAATTAGTTAAGTAAAATAGAAAAATTAAGGTCAAAATAGAAAAATTTTGATGAACCAAATATGAATGTTTAGAATACATATGCTATGTTATGCCCTAAGGTAAGTGTTATGAAAATTCATTAATGTTATGACATATCACCAGTAGCCATAGGCAAATCTGAGCCAGTAGAATACAAACAAAATATTGTTTTAATATAATGCATTCCAAAATAAAGAATGTGACGTAGAGTGTAATGTTAAATTAGTTAAGTAACATAGAAAAAAATAATTTTTTGATGGGTTAAATAAAAAATTTTTGATTAACCAGATATGAATGTTTAGAATATATATGATATGAATATTTCATGCCCAAAGGTAAGTGCTATGAAAATTCATTAATGTTATGATATATCAGCAGTAGCCAGGGGCAAATGATAGCATAAAAAAGGCATATTCTATCTAGTAATTGATGTTTTCCTCATATAAAAAAAAAAAAAAAACTATTAATTGATATTAACATACATTCATTAAATATTTATTGGAAAGTAATTATTAGGTGCTTCAAAAGCATGACAACATGATGCTTACTTCTCTCATCTATATATTAAAAGCCAAAACTCAAAAAAAAAAAAAAAAATCAAATTAGAATCTAAATTGAATTTCAATTATGCGCCATGTATCCCATTTAATTTTTAATTTTTGCACCAAGTGAGCTGTGGGTTAGCAACATATTATAATTATCTTTAAAACACACACACACACACACACACACACACACACACACATATTAAAAGCCAAAACTCAGAGAAATTCAAATTAGAGTCTGAATTGAATTTCAATTGGAATCCAATTATATGTCACGTGTCTTATTTAATTTTAAATTTTTGTGCCAAGTAAATTATTAAGTGTAAAATTTGAAAAATCCAAATTCAATTAAATTCTAAATTGGATTTTAATTGGAGTTCAATTTTGCAACACGTGTCCATCTAATTTTTTTAATTTTTGTGGTAAGTAAATTATTGGGTGAAAAACCGAAAAGTCTAAATCTAATTATATATATATATATATATATATCAAATGAGAAGTGAAGTCATTACATATTTTAAAAATCTAAGGTTTAAAAAATGTGTAAGCTAATACTATGTATAATTTCAATCTCTTTTAAAAAAATGTATAATTTGAACTGTATAATTGTGATTGTTTTTAATTATATCCATACATATGCATGTAGTTACACACTAATATTTATGGTACATCTCATTAATTAAATTCACAGTAAAATTTACCATAAATATGTGAGGACAGACTACCATTTTATCATGTTGAATTTGCTTCATTAGAGTACAATGAAAATTTTATGCATGCTTTAAAAGGAGCATTATAATTATGCAATTATATAAAAATTTTAGCTTTTCGTTCCATTTAACATTTGAACCCAAATCAGCCTTTAAATTGGTAAGAAGATTTTTTTTTTTTTTTTATATGAAAACATTCACTTTCATTCAATATGAAATTGAACAACAACAGAGAGGCTAAACAAAGAGAATACAATTTACAACTAAGTATAATCATTTTGGATCAGACGAGAAATCAAGGAAGGAAAAGTCCCTTTCCAAACCTTAGACTCTTCTCTTCTTCTGCCCTCCTGCGCTAATTCGTGTGCAACTCTGTTAGGTAAGAAGATTTTTGAAGTTAGGTAAAATGGTGCAAATAAGAACCTATAAGCTTACAGATGTACTTATGGTTTGGATTGGCCGCGTTTGCTTTGTTTAATGTGAATTGATTGCCTAGTAATTGGGTTATTGATGTTGCTTTGTGCAGGAAAAATAAAATATTGAAGATTCCTTGGATTCTGGGGGAAGTTGCTATTTGCTAAGTTTAGAGTCGTGGTGGGCCTAAGAATAAATTATGCGAAGTGAGAGTCTTAGTTGGATATAATCATATCCTCCTATGGACTCTTTTTCCTGATTTAACTAAGAAGAATTATATTAATAAGAGAGGTATTACGTCTATAACATTTTTATAACAAATCATTGGTGGTTAGTTATTATAGGTTTAAATTTGAACCTAACACTAAGATTACTTTTTTGTCCCAACAATAATAACCAGTAATAACCTGCTACTTAAAATTTATTGTAAAAATATTATAAACATATCATTTTTTTATTAACAAAGTGACGTAGTTATAGTCAAGATATCTTGACTATTGCTAAACCTGCATTTCCAAAAAAGGTATGGATTAATTAAATTAATATATTCGTATCAAAATTAATTAATTAATTAATTAATTAATATGAGAAGTACTTCCCCCCAATCTCGTGCAGGGTGCTCAAAATGCTTAAACTTGGCGCACTAGTCATGGGGCTTTTTTGCCTATGGCTTGGTGTTCTTTTCTATGCTTTGTCGTGGTATATGTGCTTTCCTTGCTTGACCCACTTCTTAGTTTACTGGCTAGTAACTGAAGCTAAATTAATATAACACTCTCTCTCACTCTCACACACAGTGAGTAAGAGAGAGAGAGAGAGAGGGGGGGGGGGGGGGGGTTTGAAATTTAGACATGAAGTTCTTGGAATGAGAACAGCTAGTTCCTGAATTTCACCAATTTGCACTAGCACTTGCACAGAAACAAGTGACATATACACAGGCAATTTGAAGCCAAATCTGCTTGTGCGTTTAGATAAAGTTTGGACTTTAATGGTTTGGCTGTATATTGTCTTCCCGTAAAAGGTCCAAACGGATGTGCCCAAATGACTACAATTCTATAGCAACATAGTCCACTTTTTTTGTGCATTTTATCTTAATGATTAGTTATCAGACCACGTGAAAGAACGAATGCAGTAATAATAAGCGACTTTTATCTAGAAAAAAAATATATTAAAAGACTTTAAAGTCCATTTCTTGAATGATTTCGGCATCTTTAACTCCAACCCCAAGCGATTATGAATAAAAGTCTACATATAGAACTTTTTTCATAATGTTATCTTTTTTTCACAACCTTATTATTCTATGATTAAAAAGGATGTAAATGAACTAATAGAAAAGTAATATTGCACATATTAAAAAAAGTTATTATATTTATAACAGATAGAAAGTGGAAAGTATACTAGTAAAAAAGCAAAAACAAGAACAAAAAGGGGAAAAGAAAGTAGGATTTTTTTGTGAGATCAGAAACTCAAAGGTGTCTTTGAATTTTTTTTTTTTTTACTAAAGTACATTTTTGCCCCTTAGAGTTTAGGATTATTTTATTTTATTTTAACTATTTATGTTTCAAAATTTTATTTTGATTATACATGTTTAATTTTGTATTTATATCGATTATATCGTCTATTTTTATTAGTAATCTGATTGTTCAATGCCATTTATATTTAACTATTTTATAAAACTCTAAAATGATATGAATTGCAGGAATTTCATTGAAGTAGATAGAAAAAAAAAATATATTAAAGACAATTGAATTACAAATAAAAATGAATGATATAACAAATATAAAAATTGAATCATACGCAATGATTAAAAAAAATAACCCCAAATTTTAAAAAAGCTAGTCTTTTTTTTTTAAACCAGAAAATGAATTATAATTGGATTATCCATACCACTCACCAATTTTTTAGGAATGTACCTCACCGTTCATGTCACCTCATAAAGACGGCCATAAATGCATTCAAAGGACGGTAGAAGGGTAGAAATGCTGATATAAATGAAAGTGAACACTGGTTTTATTTTCAAACGGAATTTGATGGGTTGAGGTCAAGAATTTCAAGTATTGATAATTTCATTCAGATTGCCTCCCCACTCCAATTAAAAAAAAAAAAACCAATTGAAGATAGAGATTATACATTTGAGAGCTTTATTTATTTATTTATTTATTTTTGATAAGTAAGATGATATATTACTAAAAAGGCAAAGACAACAACGGGAGAACCGATCCATCAACTTCCTTACAAAAGACCCATAGAGGGATGGAAGAGATAGATTAGGGTCCCCAATTTGGAGAGATACACACCCAATGGGTTAAATGATGAGCAAGCTCATTACATGAATGATGATAAAAGGATAATTTAGCAACAGAAAAGTAAGGAAAAAGGTTGCGAATGTCTGAGATAATGGAAGATATTTCCCATGGAGGATTGGAAGATGAGCAAACTATAGACTCAATGACAACTTTGGCATCGCCTTCAAAAATCACAAACTTGTAACCATGATTTATTGCTGTGGACATGGCAAGGGGCAACTTTGGCTTCCCCCCAAACCAGGGATTGAGAAGGTTTCTTTGCTGTAGAAACTGGAATAATCATACCATTAGGATCACGGCAAACAACAGAGATAAATGTCACATTTGGTCTAATGGCAGTGTCAAAATTGAAATTAATCCAGCCTGTTGGTGGGGGGTGCCATTGAGAGGCAGTGGAGGGGGATATGGACAGCCATGCTTCAGAATGAGATTTGAAGGATTTGTTGATGTCAGCAGCAAGCCAATTGGGAGGGTTGGACAGGTCTTCAAAAATCAGTTTGTTTCTGCTCAACTAGATGCGGTCACACATTATTGTAGCTAATAGGGAGAAAGATGGGCCAACTGATGGGCAGAGACCAAGGAGACACACAGGATTTAGGATTGACTTAACCCAATCAGAAGCTGACTTTGGTGGGATGGAAGATAAATTGATGGGGATACTTGTGTGCCTCCATACAATAATGGCAAAAGGGCACTCAAACAAAACATGTACCACCGATTCTTGAGGATGATGACACTGGGGACAAGATGAATCCAACCTAGCAATTCTTTGAGCAAGGAATTCTCTAGTGGGGAGAATATCCCACGCAATTTTCCAAATGTGGTAATTGAGTCTTTCATTGAACTTCATGGACCATAATTTCTTCCATTCAACAACGGTAAGGGGACTAGAATTTGTGAATCTGGCATTTTGGTCAGCAAGGTAAGCCGACTTGACAGAAAATTTTCCACTTGGACATTTTGCCCAAATAATGGAATCTGCAACTAGAGTGAAGGGAATGTGGATTTGTTGAATAGAAGAGGCTGTATCATGGTCATGGTTAAAGAGGTTGTGGAGAAGAGCTCGATTCCACTGTCTAGTTTTAGGAACAATTAGTTTAGAAACCAATTGTTGGTCTGACAGCAAGGTTATGGGGGTGGGGGTGGGGGTGGGGGTGTAGGATGGAATTGAGGGAATTCATGGGTCATGCCAAATGTTCACCGAAGAACCAGATCCAATGGGGTAGCAATAGTCTTTTTTTTATCAAAGGATGCTTTTATGAATGTCTTTCCAAATGTAGGATGATACATGTGATATTCTTCACACACAGCCCTTATTATAAACATTTTTATTTTATTAGAATATATTCATGATATTTTCTTAGAATGATTATGAACAATGTAAATCCGACCATCCAATCTGATACAGCTAAAATCACGAATTTGAAATTGAAACTCCTCTCTCAGCTGAAATCATGAATATGAACGATGTAATTCCGATGCACCTATAATTTATGACTCTCTGAGCCCATGTGGACCATGTTAATAGTATTAATGGCTCAGCACCTACCTTGTATGGCCCACAAAGCTCAAAAAGCAAGAAATAATTTAGAGCAAAATATATATATATATATATATATATATTAAGGTCAGAATCATGGGGTCACATTAGTTTATTCACCTAGTTGTGACATGACGATCGAAATTAAGGTGTACAAAAATGTGGGGTTGGTGATTAGGAATAGAATTGGTCTCTAGCAAGCTGGGTAGTAGTATTTTCCCTATCATAAGATGTACAAATAAATTTGTACTAAAATGTGCTCGATTGAGATATTTTGGAATTTAACTAAAATATTCAATTATTTAGGCAATAAAGCAAATGAAACCCAGTTGGCAAGCAATTTCAAGTTTGGACATGGATCATGGACGATCACATTCACACAAATCACAATGCCAATGGTCCTCTCCTCTCAAGACATGACCTTTTTCATTTCTATTTCCTCCCCCCTTTGACATCAGGACATAAAGAGAGACAATGGGTTGGAGTGGTTGAGATTCTGATGTAATTCAAAAACAAAAGGAAAGAAAATTTGGGAAAAGCAAATCAACCATATGATCCACTTTTTCGAAATTTGTTCATGCCCTATTTGTCCGGTCTGAGATTTTGGATTCCAACACTTTTCAGTTTTCTCCCACTTTATTAAAATTTTCTCAAAAAAATCAACCACTTAGACAGTGTAAAAAAAAAAAAAAACACACACACACACACAGGAAAGCGAAGTGATTTACGGTGTTCAAGTCCATTTCCCACCCACCAATCCGCAAGAGAATTTTTGTTATTAGCGCTTTTCAAGTTATTCAACTCCTACGACTACTACTCTCCTAGACATCTCAGTTTTCCTCTTTGTTTTTTCCATCTACATCTACTATAAAAGACAAACACCACCGAGACTCTCTTTATTATGTCATTTTTGCATACATGGATCTAGGTTTTTAGTTTCCTATACCAAAAAATTCTCATAGACTCAGATAAATATAGACGAGAGATATTTATTTTTTAATTACCTGAGACACAAGGCAATGGCGGCGCCTGAGAAACCCAGCAGTAGCTCCAAAGGTCAAGCATGGTTTTGCACCACTGGTTTACCAAGCGACATTGTTATCGAAGTCGACGACATGACGTTTCATCTCCACAAGGTTTTTCCCATCAATCCTGAATTTTTTTCTCTTCTATGCAATATTGCATTCTCTCATTCTTGTTGTTGTGTGTGATATTTCAGTTTCCTTTGATGTCCAAGAGCCGAAAGCTTCACGAGCTTATAACGGAGCAAGAAACTAACGCTGGTACTGTACAACCGCGAATAACGGAAGAGGAGCAAGGAAACAGTGACGGTGACGAAATTGAGGAAATACAGTGTTACATAACGCTAACGGAATTTCCAGGTGGTTCGGAGACGTTTGAGACGGCGGCGAAGTTCTGTTATGGCGTTAAGATCGACGTGACCTCCGCCAACGTGGCGCCACTCCGTTGCGCCGGCGAGTTTCTTGAAATGACGGAGGAGTACTCCGAGGACAACCTCATTTCCAAGACGGAGAGGTTCTTTTCTCAGTCTGTGCTCAAAAGCCTCAGAGACTCCATCAAAGCTTTGAAGTCCTGCGAGAAGTTAATGCCTCTGGCGGAAACCCTAGGGATCACTCAGCGTTGCATCGATTCGATCTCTTCCAGAGCTTCCTCTGCCGATCCGGCGCTGTTCGGTTGGCCGGTGAGCGACGCCATCGACGGAGGAGGTCGGAGTTCGTATTCGAAGCAGCAGATCTTGTGGAATGGGATCGATGGCGGCGGCGGTGGTGGACGAAGAAAGAGTGCTGTATCTAGGGCTAGCAATGCGGAGCTATGGTTTGAGGATTTGGTGCTTCTGAGTTTACCGTTGTTCAAGCGTTTGATTTTCGCGATGAGAGATACAGATCTGAGTCCTGACATTATCGAGAGCTGCTTGATGTTCTACGCAAAGAAATACATTCCAGGAACTTCGAGGTCCAATCGGAAGCCATCAACGTCTTCTTCATCTTCGTCAACTACAGCTTCCGAAGCCGAACAGAAGGAACTGTTGGAAACTATAGTCACCAATCTTCCATTGGAGAAAAGCTCAAGGTCTTCAACAGCGACGAGATTCCTATTCGGATTGTTGAGAACCGCAAATATACTCAACGCTTCTGAAGCTTGCAGAGCTGCGTTGGAGAAGAAGATTGGATTGCAACTCGAGCAAGCCACACTAGATGATCTTTTGATTCCAAGCTATTCGTATCTGAATGAAACTCTCTACGACGTTGATTGCGTTGAGAGGATCTTAAGCCATTTCCTCGATGGATTGCAAGAAACAAACCAAACCGGCGAAGACGGAGACAACAGAGTCAGATCGCCGGCGTTAATGCTAGTCGGAAAATTGATCGACGGTTATTTATCGGAGATCGCCTCCGACGCGAATCTCAAACCAGACAAATTCTATCACCTAGCGATTTCGCTTCCAGATCAAGCTCGACTCTTCGACGACGGTCTTTACCGAGCCGTTGATGTGTACCTCAAGGTACAACTCTAGAAATTTATATAAAAATTGAAGTAGTTTGCGAAATTTGAATTTGAATTTGAATTTGACTTTTGGAACTTTCTAGGCGCATCCATGGATATCGGAGTCGGAGCGAGAAAAGATCTGCGGAGTGATGGACTACCAGAAACTCACACTCGAAGCGTGCACACACGCGGCACAGAACGAGCGTCTTCCGTTACGAGCCGTAGTGCAAGTACTGTTCTTTGAGCAGCTACAGCTCCGCCACGCGATCGCCGGGACTCTACTAGCCGCCGAAACGGCGCCGCTCGAGTCGGGAAGGCCGTCGGCGCTGTTGCAGGGGCGAGAAGAACTGGAGGGGACGGAAGTGGAGGAGGAAAGTGAGGAGAACAACGCGGGAGTTTTGTTGGCGGCGGCGTCAGCGACGACGGGCGCGCATGCGGCGGCAGCGGCGGAGGAGAGCGGCACGTGGAGGAGTGCGGTGAGGGAGAATCAGGTGCTGCGTCTCGACATGGATAGCATGAGGACGCGGGTGCATCAGCTGGAACGCGAGTGTTCCACGATGAAGAGAGTGATCGAGAAGATTGAAAAAACGGGCCCACCTGGATGGAAAGGCTCGTTGACTAGGAAATTCGGGTGCAAATTTAAGACCCAGGTTTGTGATTCTCATGAACCAACGGTTGTGGATGCGAGGAAAGGAAGACACCACCATCACCAGCAATAGAGGTTTCCGTATCCAATCATGTCCCCGCGCCCTGTGACGTGTAATCGCAAATACGGCGAAAAATATATATAAAATTTGCTGAATCCTTGTACATTTTCTGCCACGTAAACTGTGGAAAAAAAGCTCGAATAATTGTGTCTCGCTTTATTGGTGATCCGATTTTTTACCATTAATTTTTTGTGGATTCACAAAAATTCATCGCTTCTTTTGAGGTGGTATTGTTATGGGTATCACAGACACATGAAAGATATGATTTTGATCAGTGGTAATTGCAGTTTAATGACACGTGGCTGATTGGGCCTTCTATTGGTCCTTTTCTACATGAACTGGCAAAAATTACTTTGGAGTTGGAACATGGAAGAAGGTGGAGATTATAATTATTATTGCCCTTCTTTTCTTCTTTGTCATGTTATTTTTTTCGTGTGATTGATTTGACGGAGAAGAAGAAGAAAAAAACAAAGGCACATTGATTCATTCATGTCGTGTTTCATAATTCTTGCCTTGTAATGATCATGAATGTGGAATAGTCCACTGTCTAAAGCCTTTTCGTCAAAGAAAAGCTTCCTCATAATTTTTTGGGTGGTTGAAAAGGAATGTTGGGCCTACCCAACTTTTTCCACCAGAGGCTAGTATTTCCCTCTAGAGTTCTCGTTTGGATAAAATATTAAATGGAAAGTTTTTTGCCAATTAGTTTGGGGTTGGTGTGATAAAACGACATGCCTATGATTATGTTTTGGAGTAATTAAGTTTTGGTTTCCTTGGACTAGCTAGCAATGAGTCTCTTTTTGACGATACTGAAAAAAGCAAGACTGTGACGACCTAAAGAAACCGTACATCTCAGTATATAAATCCACGTTCCACACATGCACATGGTGGTATAATATGTGTGCACAGGCCGTTCAGGCTTTGGCTGTGTGATGCCCCATCCATTGACAGAAATTTCCCCCTTTCAAATACCTTCAGTCTGAGTTGTTGATCAGCACAACTATGTGATTTGTTAATTGGGTAAATTCCAGATAATTATACTAAAGTTTGGGGTAATGTCGAATATATTCAAGACAATTAAAAAGTAACAATTTTAGCCTCTAAACACAAACACCGTTACAAGTTGTTTGTTCACTCCACCTAAAACAAAATATGCACATCTTATTTTTCATTTCCAAGATTGAATGTTTAGAAAGGGTACCCCACACTCATCTACTCCCGCCGGCCTAAATGCATTTTGCAAATGCAAATATTTTCTAGTTTTAGTCCATTTTAGTCTAGCTATGGGACCCATTATTTGATAATAATCCAAACAAACTAATAATTAATTATTGAAATGCAAATGGTCTAGTAAATCACGTGTGATGAATTAGTTGGGTATATACACTAGTGCAGTCTCTAATGTATCTTGACTAGGGATGGCAATTTTACCCCGCCCCGCTTTGCCCCGCCCCGTGCGGGTTTTTCCCGCCCCGCAAAGGTAGTGGATCGGGAATGGGGCAATATTTTGTCCCCGCATCTCGGGGCGGGGCGGGGATGAGTTTAGTATTTTTATCCCCGCCCCGCCCCGCCCCGCACCGCACTAATAAGAACTATAATTATAAATTTAGTGAACCTTAAATCACTAATATTTAAAGTGAATCACAAGAGTACAAGACATGAGATAAAATATTTTTTATTCTAAAACTCTAATGCTATTGCCGCCCTTTGACCCATCTCTTTGCTCTTTAGTCTATACGTGTTTTTCAAATTTCAAGCCAAACTGCACTCCAAGTCTATAAAGAAGAAAGTGGTGTTACTACATTGGGAGAAAGCGAAACTTATTCTTAAAAAACTAGTTAATTTTTATTTGTTATAAGACAATGTTTATTTTGTTAAAAAACTAGTCAATTATCCTTGATGATTTTATTCATGCAAAGACAATGTTTATTTTGTTATAAAAAATTTTGAATTATGTTATTACGTATTAGACTATTTAAATATTTGGTTTATTTAAATACTTAGATTTTAAAACATTTTGTTTTGTTGTGATTTATATTATTGTAGCAAAAAATTTATTTATATATATAAAATTGTATTAAGGGTGGGGCGGGGCGGGTCCCCGCGGGGCCCCAAGGGGTGGGGATGGGGCAAGATAGTTTGCCCCGCACCCCGAGGCGGGGCGGGGACGGGGAAGGGCAACAACCATGCGGGGCGGGGACGAAGATCCCATCCTCCGGCCCCGCCCCGCCCCATTGCCATCCCTAATCTTGACACATATCCATATAGAATACCAATTCCTATCAACATCGTGAATGATCGATGTTGTTGGACCATGATGGACAAGCAAAGAAAACATAATTGGTGTTGCTGCCATTAATATCTATAAAACATAGTTTGAAAAAAAAAAAAAAAAAATCAGTAACTCAAATACAAAGTGCCCTTGAACACACTAAGTTTCTCGGCATAAATTAAAATTAAAAAGGAAAAAAGAAAAACAAGAAAACACTCTACAACTGTTAGGTGCATAATATTTATATATTTTGCATAATTTTAGGATCATTTTAAGTTGTTGCATGATATTAGGATTTATTTCATTTGAATCTGCATTTTAGTAAGGTAAGGGAATATGTTAGTCATTTGATTGGATTTATTGAGGATATTTCATAATCAAAATTTATTCACCATTAATCAAGCACACATGAATCAAGGATCCGTAAATCAAGCAACTACACCAAGCCTGGCAGCCAAAGTAAAAAATGTGCTAAATAAAAGAAATACTTAAATGATATCATTTAGAGTAACATTTCATCTAAATGGTATTTGTAGGGATGAAGGGCACGGATATAGATATTGAGTCGTGGGCCGCGCCTGAGGACGTCAAATAGTCCAAGGACAGATAAGGACCAGCGAAGGCAGATAGGTTATTGGATCGTGCAAGAGGTCTAGTCACGATAAGTAGGAGACGTTGTTCGAGGAGCAATCCCTCCTCGGCTAACAAAGTGGAGGTCTAAAGTCCGACCACCCATCAAGAACTGGGCAACAGACAACCATGCTGGGAATGATAAACTTTAGAAAGAGATGAGTCAATAGAGAATTAAGAAATATCTGGGAAGAAAGCTGCTACCACCGCATTGAATGGTTTGCATTTAACCCCCTAGCTGCATTAATGTGGAAGTGATGCCTGAACAGTAACTTTCAACCTTACAGCTACCCACAAAGACTTCAGGAAGTTGCTAATAGGATGAGTATCAAGACTAGCAATCAAATCTACACATGGATGGCTGAGATGAAAGAAAGAGAGATAATATATATGGGATGAACTCCCTTACAAAGAGGATCATGAGAAAAACCAAGACTTACAGCTACCCACAAAGACTTCAGGAAGTTGCTAATAGGATGAGTATCAAGACTAGCAATCAAATCTACACATGGATGGCTGAGATGAAAGAAAGAGAGATAATATATATGGGATGAACTCCCTTACAGAGAGGATCATGAGAAAAACCAAGAAAAGATCATTGTGTAACCAAGAACTGTAATTTCTCTATAAGTCTAAGAGTATATAAGAACATACTTTCCTCGAACTTGACCGAGAGAACTTTTCTTGCTCAAACTATTTGTTTTGTTTATTCCACCAATAACTAGCCTATTGTGATCAGTATCTTCCTAACTCATTGAACGTTCAATCTCAAGCCCACTCTCTAACAAATTAATTGTTTTAGGCTCATTGGGTCATTGTCCATCCATTTGGGTTGTGGAGTAAAACGTGCCCTTACAGTATTCATGATGAATAAACTTTGATTCTGAAATATCCTTGATAGAATTGTAATGGCTAGTGGAGCTCTTTGATTTTTATTGAGATAAGTTGTTCCTAAAATGCAGGGGTTATCTTGAATAAAAGTAGTAGTAGTAGTTTATTGGAATAAAATCATCAGAAAAACCATTTATGCAAAAAAATCGGTTAGAGGGAAAAAAAATCCAAGATTACATACCAAAAGAGTCAAAAATTACCAAGAAAAGAGCCAAGAGGCTAAAAGTGCAACCTACAAAAGAAACTAGAAAAAAAACTAAATCAATTCAAGTAATTAATACTTCTTCCATCACAAGAATTTTAGCTAATATCAAGAACTAATTTGTACCTCTCTTCAGATTAAACTTTGAATAGAAGCCCTCTTTCTCTTTACTCAGTCTGAAAATTATTTTTGAGTGAAAGTCTAAATTCTAACTTTGATGAAGACTAAAAAGAGCCATTAAACCAACTGATTTGGGTTACTTTCTTTTAGTTTATATTAAGAGATCTTGTTGCTCTTTGGAAGAGCAAAAAATGAATGTGTTGGACTAAAATGTGATGATTTTGGGCTGGTGAGAGCAAATGGTGTGGGGTACCTCTTTTGAACATGTAGTCTTGGAAATGGAAAAATATAGTTGTGCAGATTTTGTTTCAAGAGGAGTGAACAAACGCTTGTAACGACATTTGTGTTTAAGGACTAAAATGATTGCTTTTTAATTATCTTGGACGTGTTTGGCATTAGACCAAATCTTAGGGTAGTTATTTGAAATTTACCATTGTTAATTTGGATCTGGCCCTACATCATGTTCTTTGCCAGGTGCCAATTTGAAAGAGCATAGAGAGCAATGTTTATAAATGTACAGTCATATACGGTTCAAATACAGCTATATTTTATTGATTTTATCATACTACAACACACTTATTGTGAAAGTTGTGACTATATGTGATGATTGAATGATGAGTGGAAGCATAAAAGAGAGAGCATATATTAAAGGTTTACGTGGTTCAATTTAACAGCCTATGTCCAGAATGAAAAAAACCCTTAACGAATACATTTTGATATTAAGTATTTGAATTATAATAAACTCAATATAGAGTTTATATACTAGAGAATACTTGACTAATCCTAGGCTCAGTGTAGACTAAACCTAAGGTTAATATACTTATTTAACAAGTACATTGGCTTGTAGTTGGTTTAGGCCACTTAAACTATAATACATCTGTAGGGACATTGGGCCCAGGAGCTCAGTATTTATGCATATATTGGGCTTGGGGCCCTGTTAAAGGATGTTAGGTCGTCCGAGGAGAGGTTAACGTTGCCAAAAGCATCCGTGTTAGTAAATGGAAAATTTATTTGTGATCACAAGGGCTCAGGTAGGTGAATTGAGGATGAAGGGCTCCTCGACCAGCCAAATTCGAGGTCCGATGAGGTAGCCTGCCATCCGGGGGAATGTTTCAAGAAGTTCTGCTAGTGTGGATAAGCATTATAGAAACATAGGACAGGGAAAAATCCTAAAAGATCTAGGGAGAAAGTTACTACCACCGCATTGAATGCTCTGCAGCTAACCTTATGGCCTCATTAATGTAGAGGTAATATCTAAACAGTGGTTTTCAGCCTTATAGCTACTACACAAAGACTTCAGGAAGTACTGATGAGACAAGTATCAGCACCAACCATCTAGCTTACACGTGGAGGGTAAAGATGAGAGGTGAAGAGAGTATAAAATGGAGGAGCTGTCTATGAGAGAAAGCCCCTGAAAAATAGAGAAAGAAATACTGTAGCAACCTAGAATTGAATCTGTAATCAACTGGTGAATCAATATAAGAACTAGTCTCCTCGGATTGAGCCAATGACGTTTTTCTTTGGATAAATCCATTCTATCTTTATCTTTTGGTTGTCTGGATCTATTATACTTGATCTCTAACTCATTAGAGCCCAGTTTTTCCAATCCACTCTCTACAAATTCATTGTATTGGGCTTTTTGGGCCTAAGTTCACTCATCTTTGGGGCTTAGGACTCAAATTGTATCCTTACAACATCTAACACCTATATATAATTATCTATACTATTAATAATATGATTCCTGTTCGGGTTTCAACTTTTTGCATTCTAAAATATCCCCACACAAATTTTTAAACTCTTTAAACTACCTCTAATTTTTAGTTAAATGATTTTAAATTAAAAAACACAAATTGGTTAAAAGAGTAATTTATTGTTCCTAAGTTTTAGGCTTTTCCTTTTATTTTCTCCATTCAACCTAAAACTTAAGGCAATATCTCTATCTCATTTTCAAATATTATTCCACGTTACTTTATTTATTTCTTTAAAAAAAAAATACACATGATTATTTATATATTACTTTTTAACATTATAACATTTAACCAAAAAACCAAATAAATAACAAAGAGAATTATTATATGCACGAAACGCTCGTGATAAGTCTAGTATATGTATAGATGTTTACATAACTATCACCCGTGTGCTGGTACTTACAAAGCCCACATAAAGTTGGCCAAGTTTCCACTATAATTAATGATAGATATTAGTACCGTTAAAAAAAGACATTGATCCTCTTCTATCTAGCAACTCCCTTTTGAGAGACTATAATTAATGCGTGGATGTACTTACAAATTGAAAGGTCCTATGTTACGTGTCCAAATTTTCTGTTTTATCATTTATACTTAACTTCATATTTCACGAATAAAATTCAGACAGTTGGTCTCTCACAGTAAATGAGATAACTCTGACTTTAAAAACCTTGAATAATACAAAAAAGTCAGAGTTATCTCATTTAATATGAGAGGCCAGCTATCCAAGTTTTATTGATAGAGCATAAAGTAAAGCACAATTGATGAAACAGATGATTTGGACTCCTATGCTACCCAATCTGAGTTTCTCACGTATTGATTATTAAAAAAAAAAGAAAAAAGAAAAGAAAAAAGAGTATCTTACGTATTGCTGTTACTCCACTAGGCAGCTTCCTAAGTACTCTTTACAGTTTATGCTTGATAATGCTATTTATTTAGTTCCAGCTCTACCAAAATAAAAGGTGATATTTGGAAGTTGGGTAGGTGACCCACCATTATATTGAAATCGAAAAAGGAGCTCCAGCACATATGTACCTTTAATTACCCTTCCAATTGGAAGATATTAGCAGATGTGCAAGCCAGTTTTTAACAACAACGAAAGAATGTTTCAAAAAAATTATACTCAACAAAAGAAGAAGAAAGAAAAAAACGTGTTTTAAATCAATTACGATTCTACGAATTTAGAACAGCTATTTTTCTCTTCTACTTTTTTCTTGGTTATTTCTCTTCTATTTTTGATTGTAAATATATGTGTGGAAGGAGCATTCGATTATGGCAAACGGGCCTGGGCCTCTTGGCCTAAAAGTCCAAAACAAGAAGGAAGGCTTGGACCAATGAGGACGGGCCTAATCAAAACGGGCCCCAAAGGGGTCCCTCCATGAGATCCAGTTTTAGAGAAGAGAGGTGACAACTATTGGAAGTCATAGGAAGGAAATATCCGACAAGGATCCACCCCTCTAAATATGACGGAGGAGTTTTCCCACCTCGGCTATGTGTCAAGGCTCATTTATCACTGAGAATGTAGGTAAAGGCTCATGTGGGCCGAACAACAAGCAATCCAACAGGCTTGAAGAGGGATGCTTCCGAAGAAAGCAATCACCCTCACCGCATTAAATTTATTTCACCTACCAGCAATGCTGCATTAATAGTTGAATGACATACCAAAACAGTGCTCAATGGTCTGATCACAAGGGACGGAGCTAAAACTTAGAGTTAGTGGGGCGGCTCTGCTACTGGCTGTGTGTGGCAGCTCTAACTTTTAACTTTATTACTTTACCACTAAGGATTTTTGTTTAAAACTTTTTAAATAGCCAAGTTGTTTGTTTTGGGTAAAATAAATTGATTGAATTTAATTTTTTATAGCTTTATTATTGGTAATTTTTGTTGTTGATCAAATTTTTTTGGGCTTTTATATTTTGTGTTAAATTTAATCTATTAATTTTTATGGTCTTTAAAAGGTTGAAAATGCTAAAACAACAAAATTTTTACAAATTGCTAATGTGGTGAGTAATTATTGGTAAGTAAAAAGTGATATAAGTGTGCGAACCAATAAGAATTTGCTACCTCAATAGTTTGTAAAAATGTTGTAAAAAAGTTTGTGGTTATAACATTACTCTTAAAGAAATTGATGACATGATTAAGGGGGGCAAAGTGTAATTTTATTGAACAAAATTATTAAAATTAGTATCTATTAATATACTAATATTTTTTATAAAAAAATTGGGGAGGCAATTGCCCCCCTAGTCAATATATAGCTCCATCCATGCTGACCACCACCCATTTCTGCCTCAAAAAAAGTTATGAGACAAGTATCTTTCCGACTTAATATCATCCCAACAAGTGGACAGTGCCTCCAAGAGTATAAATGGGGATGAATCCCTCTGGGGTTCCAAAAAAAGCTTAGAAAAGAACTTAAGAGAGAGTGTTAAGATCAAAGCTAAGAAATACTGAGTATAACTCAATACCTTTGTAACCCCTCTTGATCTTTCTAATGGCGGTTATTAATGACAAGATTTCTACTTATTTTATGTTAAGTGTTTTTTTGTTATTGTTCAATCAAGATTTATCCATCATTTAGTTAAGTCCTCAACCCATCTTTACAAATTAGTTGTTACGGTTTAGACTCATACCCCGAGATAAGAGGTTTTGACCCCCACACAATATGCATTACCGAGATCATGAATTGGGCTGATAATGTAAGTTGAACTGGATTTTTTTTTTTTTTTTTTTTTGGGTGACATGTCCGATTAAAGTAGAAGTTAAAACTAGCATCGGGCTCAATAGCTCTAAAATTGGGCCGGCCGACAATGCATGACATGAAACAGACAAACACGTTTCACTCTAGCATGAAATACACGTAAGCAAAGAGATGACGATGAAAGTAACAGTGCCTCGTGGACAGCGATCCGAAAGTGCCGAAACCATAGATAGGAAGCAGTCAGACAGAAGAAGCAAAATAAGATTAGAGAGAACATTGGAACATTAGATTCCATGGTGACTCGAGCTTAAAACAACGCCCAAGTAGGTCCCCCACAGTTAAAATTGCCTCCCAACCCGTATTGACAATAAATTCCATCCATTAAATTGACATGTAGCCAACTAAGCTGCTTCATATTCCTGCTGTCTTTTTCCTAATTATTATGTCTTTTGGCCAATTGGCCACTTTTGTGTGACTTGTCTTCTTGCTATATATCTATATCTGCTTCTCATTCCCACTTTGGTATTCAAATTCCTCTATTTTTTTAGTGGGTTTAGATCTGAAAGAAAAAAAATAAAAATAAAAGCAGAATGGGGAGGAATGACTATTTGGCTATGAAAACTGATCCAGCCACTCAGGATCTCATCAACTCTGATATCGATGAGCTCAAGATTGCTGCTAAGAGACTTATCAATCATGCCACTAAGCTTGGTGGCCTCAGCTTTGGGACCTCTTTTCTCAAATGGGTCGCTTCCTTTGCTGCTATGTGAGTACTTTCTTTTTATATATTTCGATTTTTGTAGTTAGTTCTTTTCTTATATCTTTACGGTTGTTTGGAAGTAATTGATGTTTTTTTTTAGTGTTTTGGATGTGAATATATTAAGAGTTGCGTCGTTATGCATAGAAATGTGAAAGTGACACTCACTGTTTTTTTTTTTTTTTTTTTTTTTTTTTTTTTTCCTATGAATGGAATATTCCCATGTGGAAAGTGCTAACTTTTATTGATTTTCAATTAAAATTTTTGAGACTGATGTTTTGTTGATTTTCTTATTGTTAAAGTCAAACTGTGCTCTGTTTATTGCTTATCTTCCTTTTCGTTTTTGTACACATATTCCGCGTAATATTGTGTTAATTGCGCTTTAGAGTTGTGCTTTAGTGTAAAACTTTGCCTGTTACACACTCGAGGTCTCGTTCTTTAATATGTTTTGAGTCCCAAATCGTTAAAATTCATATATGTAGACAAAAATTTTGATCTTATTATAAGCTCAATATATTAGACTTACGAACCTAAAGCAAATATAAATAGATTTTAGATGGATGAAACGGAACTTTTTAAATCATAGATGGGCAATTCAAACCCAATTCAAATCATGGTTGTGTTGTGTCTGAATTACTTTGTGAAAATGTAGACCCTGGTATTTGACACACATGTGGGGCACAGACGTATGTTGTTTGTTATTTTGTTCAATATCCCACAACTCATGGTCATGGGAATCTGTTTGCACCTACCTCTATTACATATCTTTGAATCATATTACTTAACTTTTAGTGAAGCCCTTTTGGTGAGATCTCATAATTCTGAGATTGTTAGATGATTGGCACGAGCCCATATGACTTAATTTTGATTCATCATACAGGACACATAAATTTAACAGTATGGTATGCCAAGTTGTGTACAAAATGTCCCGATTGTATCAGTAATCGGTTAAATGGTATGAGTGAGAACTCAAGCATAATGAGGAAGGACTCATGATTTGGAGTGTTACATGATTGCCTGAGCAACTATCTATGAACTATATATTCTTGGAAAAAAAAAACTATGAACTATATAAGTTGTTAAATGATCTAGTAAGCAGATCAGAAACTCTTTCAGTATTTCACTTATCTGCAGGTATACCACAAGGCAATAAGGTATCAAGCTTTTCAAGTGTACTTCTGATTATTTTCTTTTAAGGGTGTCAGTGGAAAGAGATATGGACCATATGGTATAAAGAACGATTCTTAACTCCCCTCTCCCTTTCAAATAAAAAATACATACCCAGAAAGATATAAGTTTATGATGAACAGAACTAACAACAATATTCAGAGTGAATCCAATAAGATTCAGTTTAGGACTTTTATGTTAATGGTAATTATTGAATGTCTTATAATGAACAATCTAAACTTGCATCTCCTGCAAATAGTTGTGGCAGATATTAACCCTGATGCTATTGAAACAAATGGATGGCTTATTCTTTAGTGTACTAAAATTCCAAAGTGTATCATGTTCTGTTCTTCTAATTGCCATATTTTGTGAATTAACAACATTTTTTTTTTCAATTTTCAATACAGTTATTTGTTGATATTGGATCGAACCAACTGGAGAACAAACATGTTGACTTCACTTTTGGTTCCTTACATTTTCTTCAGTCTTCCTACGGTGCTGTTCAATTTTTTTAGGTGATAATTCCTACTGGGTGCACCTACTCTTTTTAATCATTTTTCTTGTTTAAATTTTCTTTTCTGACTTCTGCTGAACTTTACTTTTAAACATTTTTACTACAAAATCATTCAGAGGCGAGGTGGGGAGATGGATTGCTTTCATTGCAATTGTACTAAGGCTTTTCATCCCACGACACTTCCCAGGTATATGCTGTGCCATTCCCTTCTTCTTCTTCTTCTCTGTCCACCTTTGCTTGAAAGTTATAATGACAGATTCACTAGTGCAATTGTAATTTCTAGTTACCAGTGTTGAATTTGATTTATTAAGGTTTGGGTGTTTATTCTCAGAGATTCTGAATAATAAGTTGTGCGTGACATTGTGTAAAAAAATCAATCAATTGAAACTGGACTCATTATGTCCATTACAATCTTGCAAGTTAGCTGAAAAAAAAGTTAATAGTTATATACTTTCTATTTACAATGAATTGATTTCTCTTTGCTAAGCATTATCAAACAATTTATTAGAAAGAAAATCATTCTAACTGCTCACATGAAGATGGCATAGAAGGCACACACCTCTGTTGTCTTTCTGTACGTCAGTTGTACAAAGACAAAGCTAAAATTTTTTTGTGTTAGCCGAGTATATTGCTTTAACTATGTTATAGTAATGGTTTAGTGCCTTCTTATAATCCTGTTAATTGATGACTCTGCAGATTGGCTGGAGATGCCAGCTTCTCTTATTCTTCTTCTGGTTGTGGCTCCTAGCTTCTTTGCAGACACCTTGAGGGACAGTTGGGTTAATTTGTTGATATGCCTTATCATTGGTTGTTACCTATTGCAAGAGCACATTCGAGCATCTGGTGGATTCAGAAATTCCTTTACACAAACGCATGGAATTTCAAACACTGTTGGACTTATTGTTTTGTTGGTCTATCCTATATGGGCACTGATCATCCACTTCCTGTAGGCTCTAAAATGTCCAAGCCATGGTTTTTCTTCATTCCTAACCTCCAAGCAAGCATTTTATATTCAGTATTTATATGTGAGGCCCCATGTATGATATGTGCCAACCATTGTGTAAAACTTCATTTTATTTTCTGCATCTATATGTAAGACACTGTAAATGACTAAGTGGCACTAAGTTATCTACATCTGTTAGTAATTTAAATAGATGAAACTTTATTATGATAAAAACCTCCTGGATCGTTAATGCTTGAGTGAGTTCTGGCTATGGTTCTTCAAGGGAACTAGGCCTTCTAGATGAAAAATGGGGATTAAGTGAGATTCATAAGAATTAGAGAAGGAACAATTGGCTTACCATTTCCATAACATCCCATTACAAAGGAAAGCAGACATTTATGATAGGCGAGCTGGTGTAAAATCTCATAACAAGTGACTTATTCTCTATTTCTATCAACTAACTCCAACAGTCTAATTAGAATTAGGCACATGGCAGCTGGCCAGCTGGTATGACAGTAACTAATTGCTCCTATCAGTCCTAGGACTCTGTTGTGAACTGAGATAATTGAAAAATAGTGTAGTTAATTCGAGATGATCAATCTCCTAAACTTGAGAGAGAAAATAGACATTTTTGATTAATTTTTTGCTTGCTACATTCATAATTCCTACGTACATAAATACTAGTGAGGAGATAAGCTACATCACAACCAAGTCCTAAAACATAGGATCTAGATCCTACTTAAATTTAAATACAAATTGAAATTAAATCCTAAACCTCATCCTAATCTACTACATAATTTTATTAGAATTCTATTCAAATTCAAACTTTTTCAACTACTTCAAAATTATTTGCCATTTGGCCTTGGGACACAACATTCCATTCCCCTTCAGATGAATCTTGTCCTCAAGATTCTGCCACATAGAAATTAACCCTTCCTCACATTGATTGGAGAATACTCGGCCTTAGATTTTGAAGTGTTGAAGGAAAATTATGACCATGGAGACTTGCACCAATTCTTTAACCATTTTTGTGAGCGCTAGAAACAAAAATATCTTGCTTCTAATACCCTTGAACTCATAGGGAATGAAAAATTCAATGTGTGGGATTGAGATCGACTCATTTGAATTCATGAAAAGATCCCTTTGATTAATCTTTTCCACTTCATTGAACCTTTGATCTTCAAAATCAATTTTTGTAGAAGGTGCACCCTCCAACATATTACTTTCTTGAATTGTTGGTGATGCTTGGAGCACTTCACTTTGATTTTCCAAAATTTCATGAGATTCTTGATCTTTTGATTGTTCTTTGAGTTCCAAAAGTACATTGGATTGTTCATCTAAGACGTCTGATGATGCGAGGATCATCAGGCAAGTATAGTACGCTTCGGGGAGCCAGGCCCTTGCGATTTACCTCTCTTAGGCGATGCTTTGGGTAGGACTCCGCAGGGCTTATGGGGAGCCTGCGTTTGGATGAGTCCCACATCGACTAGAGAGCACTCTCCACATGGCTTTATATGCCCCTGGGGCTTGCCAATGTGTACCACTACCACACAATGTGTGGTAGTGGTACACATTGGCGAGCACTCTCCACATGGCTTTATATGCCCCTGGGGCTTGCCAATGTGTACCACTACCACACAATGTGTGGTAGTGGTACACATTGGCAAGCCCCAGGGGCATATAAAGCCATGTGGAGAGTGCTCTCTAGTCGATATGGGACTCATCCAAACGCAGGCTCCCCATAAGCCCTGCGGAGTCCTACCCAAAGCATCGCCTAAGAGAGGTAAATCGCAAGGGCCTGGCTCCCCGAAGCGTACTATACTTGCCTGATGATCCTCGCATCATCAGAAAAGCGCCTTTTGAAGGGGGGATACCCGCAACAGTAGGTATATACCGTGTGCGTTGCCTGGCTCCACAGCGGTTTATCCCTCTGGCAATGCTTTGGGTAGGACCGCAGGACTTATGGGGGCCTGTGTCCCACATCGACCAGAGAGTGCTCCCACATGCGCTTTATGTGCCTCAGGGGCTTGTGCATGTGTACCACTACTACAAGCTGATAAGGATAATTTTGCAACTAACCCGTGACGAAGTAAAAGGCGACGATCGTAAATAAAGTTGTCAGCTTCACGCGAGAGACAACCTTGTTGTAAAGTCTACAGCTCCACCCCATACCTGACGGCTGAATCTTGGGCATGGCAAGCTGAAGGGGATAAGCTGAAGATCTCAGCAAGCTGAAGGCAGTAAGCTGAAGGCAACAAGTTGAAGGCAGTAAGCTGAAGGGGATAAGCTGAAGGCAGAAAGCTGAAGGTAGTAAGCTGAAGGGTCCACATAAGTTGAAGGGTCTACATAAGCTGAAGACCCCCAAAGCTGACGGACCACATAAGCAGAAGAGTCCACATAAGCTGAAGGGCCTACATAAGCTGAAGACTCCCAAAGCTGACGGAGACGGACCACATAAGCTGAACGGTCCACATAAGCTGAAGACCCCCAAAGCTGACGGACGACATAAGCTGAAGGGTCCACATAAGCTGAAGACCCCCAAAGCTGACAGACCACATAAGCTGAAGGGTCCACATAAGCTGAAGGGTCTACATAAGCTGAAGACCCCCAAAGCTAAAGGACCACATAAGCTGAAGGTCCACATAAGCTGAAGGGTCTATATAAGCTGAAGACCCCCAAAGCTGACGAACCACATAAGCTGACGGACTACATAAGCTGAAGGGCCTACAGAAGCTGAAGACCCCCAAAGCTAACGGACCACATAAGCTGAAGGGTCCACATAAGCTGAAGGGTCTACATAAGCTGAAGACCCCCAAAACTGACGGACCACATAAGCTGATGGACTACATAAGTTGAAGGGTCTACATAAGCTGAAGACCCCCAAAGCTAACAGACCACATAAGCAGAATGGTCCACATAAGCTGAAGGGTCTACATAAGCTGAAGACCCCCAAAGCTGACGGACCACATAAGCTGTCGGACTACGTAAGCTGAAGGGTCTACATAAGCTGAAGACCCCCAAAGCTAACGGACCACATAAGCAGAAGGGTCCACATATGTTGAAGACCCCCAAAGCTGACGGACCACATAAGCTGAAGGGTCCACATAAGCTGAAGACCCCCAAAGCTGACGGACTACATAAGCTGAAGGGTCCACATAAGCTGAAGACCCCCAAAGCTGACGGACCATAAAAGCTGAAGGGTCCACATAAGCTGAAGGGTCCACATAAGCTGAAGACCCCCAAAGCTGACGGACTACATAAGCTGAAGGGTCCACATAAGCTGAAGACCCCCAAAGCTGACGGACCATATAAGCTGAAGGGTCCACATAAGCTGAAGGGTCTACATAAGCTGAAGACCCCCAAAGCTAACGGACCACATAAGCTGAAGGGTCCACATAAGCTGAAGGGTTTACATAAGCTGAAGACCCCCAAAGCTGATGGACCACATAAGCTGACGGACCACATAAGCTGACGGACTACATATGCTGAAGACCCCCAAAGCTAACGGACTACATAAGCTGAAGGGTCCACAAATGCTGAAGACCCCCAAAGCTAACAGACCACATAAACTGAAGGGTTCACATAAGCTGAAGGGTCTACATAAGCTGAAGACACCCAAAGCTGATGGACCACATAAGCTGAAGGGTCCACATAAGTTGAAGGGTCTACATAAGTTGAAGACCCCCAAAGCTGACGGACCACATAAGCTGAAGGGTCCACATAAGCTGAAGACCCCCAAAGCTGACGGACTACATAAGCTGAAGGGTCCACAAATGCTGAAGACCCCCAAAGCAAACGGACCACATAAACTGAAGGGTTCACATAAGCTGAAGGGTCTACATAAGCTGAAGACACCCAAAGCTGACGGACCACATAAGCTGAAGGGTCCACATAAGTTGAAGGGTCTACATAAGTTGAACACCCCCAAAGCTGATGGACCACAAAAGCTGAAGGGTCCACATAAGCTGAAGACCCCCAAAGCTGACGGATTACATAAGCTGAAGGGTCCACATAAGCTGAAGACCCCCAAAGTTGACGGACCACATAAGCTGAAGGGTCCACATAAGCTGAAGGGTCTACATAAGCAGAAGACCCCCAAAGCTGACGGACCACATAAGCTGAAGGGTCCACATAAGCTGAAGAACCCCAAAGCTGATGGACCACATAAGCTGAAGGGTCTACATAAGCTGAAGACCCCCAAAGCTGACGGACCACATAAGCTGAAGGGTCCACATAAGCTGAAGACCCCCAAAGCTGACGGACTACATAAGCTGAAGGGTCCACAAATGCTGAAGACCCCCAAAGCTAACGGACCACATAAACTGAAGGGTCCACATAAGCTGAAGGGTCTACATAAGCTGAAGACCCCCAAAGCTGACGGACAACATAAGCTGAAGGGTCCACATAAGTTGAAGGGTCTACATAAGTTGAAGACCCCCAAAGCTGACGGACTACATAAGCTGAAGGGTCCACATAAGCTGAAGACCCCCAAAGCTGACGGACCACAAAAGCTGAAGGGTCCACATAAGCTGAAGGGTCCACATAAGCTGAAGACCCCCAAAGCTGACGGACCACATAAGCTGAAAGGTCCATATAAGCTGAAGGGTCTACATAAGCTGAAGACCCCCAAAGCTGACAGACCACATAAGTTGAAGGGTCCACATAAGCTGAAGACCCCCAAAGCTGACGGACCACATAAGCTGAAGGGTTCACATAAGCTGAAGGGTCTACATAAGCTGAAGACCCCCAAAGCTAACGGACCACATAAGCTGAAGGGTCCACATAAGCTGAAGACCCCCAAAACTGACGGACTACATACGCTGAAGGGTCCACATGCTGAAGACCCCCAAAGCTAACGGACCACATAAGCTGAAGGGTCTACATAAGCTGAAGACCCCCAAAGCTGACGGACCATATAAGCTTAAGGGTCCACATAAGCTGAAGGGTCGACATAAGTTGAAGTCCCCAAAAGCTGACGGACCACATAAGCTGAAGGGTCCACATAAGCTGAAGAACCCCAAAGCTGATGGACTACATAAGCTGAAGGGTCCACATAAGCTGAAGACCCCTAAAGCTGACGGACTACATAAGCTGAAGGGTCCACATAAGTTGAAGGGTCCACATAAGCTGACGGACCACATAAGCTGACGGACCACATAAGCTGAAGGGTCTACATAAGCTGAAGACCCCCAAAGCTAACGGACCACATAAGCTGAAGGGTCCATATAAGCTAAAGGGTCTACATAAGTTGAAAACCCCCAAAGCTGACGGACCACATAAGCTGACGGACTACATAAGCTGAAGGGTCTACATAAGCTGAAGACTCCTAAAGCTGACGGACCACATAAGCTGAACGGTCCACATAAGCTGAAGACCCCCAAAGCTGACGGACGACATAAGCTGAAGGGTTCATATAAGCTGAAGACCCCCAAAACCGACGGACTACATAAGCTGAAGGGTCCACATAAGCTGACGGACCACATAAGCTGACGGACCACATATGCTGAAGGGTCTACATAAGCTAAAGACCCCCAAAGCTAACGGACCACATAAGCTGAAGGGTCCACATAAGCTGAAGGGTCTACATAAGCTAAAGACCCCCAAAGCTGACGGACCACATAAGCTGACAGACTACATAAGCTGAAGGGTCTACATAAGCTGAAGACTCCCAAAGCTGACGGACCACATAAGCTGAACGGTCCACATAAGCTGAAGACCCCCAAAGCTGACGGACGACATAAGCTGAAGGGTCCACATAAGCTGAAGACCCCCAAAGCTGACGGACCACATAAGCTGAAGGGTCCACATAAGCTGAAGGGTCTACATAAGCTGAAGACCCCCAAAGCTGACGGACCACATAAGCTGAAGGGTCCACATAAGCTGAAGACCCCCAAAGCTGAAGGGTCCACATAAGCTGAAGGGTCTACATAAGCTGAAGACCCCCAAAGCTGACGGACCACATAAGTTGAAGGGTCCACATAAGCTGAAGACCCCCAAAGCTGACGGACCACATAAGCTGAAGGGTTCACATAAGCTGAAGGGTCTACATAAGCTGAAGACCCCCAAAGCTAACGGACCACATAAGCTGAAGGGTCCACATAAGCTGAAGACCCCCAAAAACTGACGGACTACATACGCTGAAGGGTCCACATGCTGAAGACCCCCAAAGCTAACGGACCACATAAGCTGAAGGGTCCACATATGCTGAAGGGTCTGCATAAGCTGAAGACCCCCAAAGCTGACGGACCATATAAGCTTAAGGGTCCACATAAGCTGAAGGATCGACATAAGTTGAAGTCCCCCAAAGCTGACGGACCACATAAGCTGTAGGGTCCACATAAGCTGAAGAACCCCAAAGCTGACGGACTACATAAGCTGAAGGGTCCACATAAGCTGAAGACCCCTAAAGCTGACGGACTACATAAGCTGAAGGGTCCACATAAGCTGAAGGGTCCACATAAGCTGACGGACCACATAAGCTGAAGGGTCTACATAAGCTGAGACCCCCAAAGCTAACGGACCACATAAGCTGAAGGGTCCACATAAGCTGAAGGGTCTACATAAGTTGAAGACCCCCAAAGCTGACGGACCACATAAGCTGACGGACTACATAAGCTGAAGGGTCTACATAAGCTGAAGACTCCTAAAGCTGACGGACCACATAAGCTGAAGACCCCCAAAGCTGACGGATGACATAAGCTAAAGGGTTCATATAAGCTGAAGACCCCCAAAACTGACGGACTATATAAGCTGAAGGGTCCACATAAGCTGAAGGGTCCACATAAGCTGACGGACCACATAAGCTGACGGACCACATATGCTGAAGGGTCTATATAAGCTGAGGACCCCCAAAGCTAACGGACCACATAAGCTGAAGGGTCCACATAAGCTGAAGGGTCTACATAAGCTGAAGACCCCCAAAGCTGACGGACCACATAAGCTGACGGACTACATAAGCTGAAGGGTCTACATAAGCTGAAGACTCCCAAAGCTAACGGACCACATAAGCTGAACGGTCCACATAAGCTGAAGACCCCCAAAGCTGACGGACGACATAAGCTGAAGGGTCCACATAAGCTAAAGACCCCCAAAGCTGACGGACGACATAAGCTGAAGGGTCCACATAAGCTGAAGGGTCTACATAAGTTGAAGACCCCCAAAGCTAACGGACCACATAAGCTGAAGGGTCGACATATGTTGAAGTCCCCCAAAGCTGACGGACCACATAAGTTGAAGACCCCCAAAGCTAAAGGACTACATATGCTGAAGGGTCCACATATGCTGAAGACCCCCAAAGCTGACGAACCACATAAGCTGAATGGTCCACATAAGCTGAAGGGTCTACATAAGCTGAAGACCCCCAAAGCTAACGGACCACATAAGCTGAAGATCTCCAAAGCTGACGGACTACATAAGCTGAAGGGTCCACATAAGTTGAAGACCCCCAAAGCTGACGGACCACATAAGCTGAAGGTTCCACATAAGCTGAATGGTCTACATAAGCTGAAGACCCCCAAAGCTGACGGACCACATAAGCTGAAGGGTCCACATAAGCTGAGGGGTCTACATAAGCTGAAGACCCCTAAAACTGACGTACCACATATGCTGAGGGGTCCACATAAGTTGAAGACCCCCAAAGCTGACGGACTACATAAGCTGAAGGGTCCACATAAGCTGAATACCCCCAAAGCTGACGGACCAAATAAGTTGAAGGGTCCACATAAGCTAGAGGGTCCACATAAGCTGAAGTCCCCCAAAGCTGACGGACCACATAAGCTAAATGGTCCACATAAGCTGAAGGGTCTACATAAGCTGAATGCCCCCAAAGCTAACGGACCACGTAAGCTGAAGGGTCCACATAAGCTGAAGACCCCCAAAGTTGACGGACTACATAAGCTGAAAGTTCCACATAAGTTGATGACCCCCAAAGCTGACGGACCACATAAGCTGAAGACCCCCAAAGCTGATGGACCACAAAAGCTGAAGGGTCTACATAAGCTGAAGACCCCCAAAGCTGACGGACTACATAAGCTGAAGGGTCCACATAAGCTGAAGACCCCCAAAGCTGACGGGTCCACATAAGGTGAAGGGTTCGCGTGAGCCGACGACCCTCCACCCTTGTGTGGCGAGGCAGACGCCCCCTCAAAGCTGAAGGGTCCTCATAAGCTGAAGGGTCCACATAAGCTGAAGACCCCCAAAGCTGACGGACCACATATGCTGAAGGGTCCACATAAGCTGAAGACCCCCAAAGCTGACGTACTACAAAAGCTGAGGGGTCCACATAAGCTGAAGGGTCTACATAAGCTGAAGACCCCCAAAGTTGACGGACTACATAAGCTGAATGGTCCACATAAGCTGACGGAACACATAAGCTGAAGAGTCCACATAAGCTGAAGGGTCCACATAAGCTGAAGACCCCCAAAGCTGACGGGTCCACATAAGGTGAAGGGTTCGCGTGTGCCGACGACCCTCCACCCTTGTGTGGCGAGGCAGACGCCCCCTCATCTAGGCGACGAGCACGCTGGATAGAAGGAATGCCGAAAGCGCCGACGGGATAAGCAAGTGATGGGATGATGCTGAAGGCACAAATGTGGCTTGCCCTACACACTTTCTACAAAGAAGGTGTCTTGTCACATACGCTTGATCCTGAATAGAAATCTTGTTCAGCACGCTTACTCATCAAGAGATATCTTGCGGTCCACGCAATCGAAAAGTGGTTCCGTTAAGGAAGTATCTTCCCAAACACGCCACGGACACCAATTCCATGCTACTATAAATACCCTTGAGCCCTCACAGAAAGGAGGTACGCAAAAACTTCCCCAACTCTTGTACTCTAGGGTTGCGAGCATTCACTAACTTAACTTTCGGAGGGTCCTTGGCCGGTACCACACCAGTACTCCTCTTAAGGTCTTCAGCTTTTGTGTCGTGCAGGTTTCGCCATCGGGAGCACGTGAGGACCGTGCGACTCACTAACGATTTTCGGCATCATCAACGTCTATCATTTGATCCCACGAATCTCGCATCTTTGCTTCCATCCTTGCTATGCTTTTGGACATGTCCTTGGTAATATCTAACATTCAGTTGACAATCTCAGACATGCTCTCCATTCTTTGTTTGTTGGGATTGACACACTTGATAGATAGATGTGGCTTTTTTTTTTTTTTTTTTTGGGTTGGGTGTTGCAACGGCTGCCTGGAACTATGGTGGTTGTTGTTTGCCTGGGGTTGTAGATGGGAGGATAGTATGATAGGGATGAGAATATGACTGAATTTTTTTTTTTTTCAAGAAACTAGATGGATTTGTTGGCTCTGATGCTAAATGTTGAGAATTGAGATAATTAAAAGATAGTATAGTCAATTCGAGATGACTAATCTCCTGAACTTGAGAGAAAAAATAGATATTTTTGGTTAATTTTCTGCTTGCTTCATTCCTAATTTCTACATACATAAATACTAGTGAGGAAATAAGTTTCATCACAACCAAGTCCTAAAACATAGGATCCAACTCCTACTTAAATTTAAATACAAATTGAAATTAAATCCTAATCGTCATCCTAATCTACTACATAATTTTATTAGAATTCTATTCAAATTCAAACTTGTTCAACTACTTCAAAATTATTTGCCATTTAGCCTTGAGACACAACAGACTCTGCTAAGCACACAGCATCCAGCAGCTCATTTAGCTCAATCACAGCAGTAGTCCTTAGCAGCAGTAATGCCTTCATGGGAACGGGCATATATCTCAATACACACGATCTTATCATATATTATAATGCCTTCAAACTGAGTTGGGAAAAGGAATGGGGTGCAAATGTTGAATTGAGTTTGTGTAAGCTTTTATTTTGAAAAGGAATGAGTACAAGTGTTGGATTGGATTGAGTTTGTGTAAGCTTTTATTTTTCATATCTCAGGCTTCCTGTGGCCTGTGGGCGGGAAGATAATAATAACATTAACCCAGCAAACAATAGTTATTATTAGCAATAAGAAAGTTCAATTTTATTAGAATAAAAAGAGAGAAACAAGAAAAAGAAAATGATACATTACATTGACACCTTCGACGTGTAGTAAAATTAGCTAATACATTAGTTAATACAGTAATACCTGATTTTTAATAAATGACACTTGGCTCCCATTCAGAAAAACGAATGGAGTGTCATTTATTTTGATCATTTTTAGAGATGGAGTGTTATGTATTTAAAATAGTTTATAGAATATATTTTGTTAGTTTTTATATTCTTATCATTAGTGATAATATTTTGCAAGATGCCAACTAAAAGGTGTGGCAGCAGTCACTCCTCCAATACAAGATCCTAAACCACAATAGGTGAATGAATTAAACATATATATATATATATATATATATATATATTCTTAGTGATTGTCATAATTAATGCTACTTTAAAATTGAACTACATGCCTAGTAATTGGACCAAAAGTTAGAAGAGAAGAAAACATCACAGCACACTGCACAAGTACAACTGAAAATCCTATGATTCAATTACTCACATAAAAGTCACAGATCGTCATCTACAAACCACAGTCCACTGGATAACAACAAATGCATTAGAAACCTCTTAGAATTACCCAAAAAAAAAAAAAAAAAAAAAAGACAAACAAAATTTCTATCATACCTTTGTACAGTGACTACAGTCTACCGATATTGCCTTTATATAGTCCCACACCAGGCTGCACATCACTACAGTCGAGTGAATAAAGGCTTTCCACATATGTAGCTACTGCAATTACTGGAGTCGGATTACAGAATATTGATCTTAAATTGTCGTGTTCGTCATTCAAATTGCACATTATCAACTGCTCCTCAATTTCTTTAGCTCGACGTGGTTTGAATATTGTTCCATGGGTGTTTTCATTCAAATTGTACGCTATCAAACTAGCATCCAGCATTAAGACCTCAACATTATTGTTAGACAAGAATATAGGCCTTAGAAAAGGCCTCAAATATGGAACAGTGACCTTAGAAAAGGCCTCAAATATGGGAATAGTGACCAATCTAGTCCAACAAGTCTCCTTTATCACCCATACCTCAACACATAATTTCTTGGACAGAGAGAGATACAGGTGCTCTCCAAAATCCCCTAACTCTGATAAATAGCCCCGTTGAGCCTAGCTCGTTAATATTTTGTAATCAACAATGGAATAATCATAGCCAAAACCAAAAGAGTAGTCCTTATCAAAAGAATGAGATTTTGGTCTTGATCTTGGTATTTCCTTGTAAAATGTAGTAGATGGGCTCCAAACCAAAAATTCAGACGTTTTGTGTGTCCCAACTCCCAATCAAAGAATTCAACACATACCAAACCATTGCAGGAAGACTACTTTGTGTGTCAATTTCATTACTTTTTCTTGCAACTACCCCTCAATGAAAAACCAACATCAACTGTTTCAAATTCAAATCCCTCTTCGTCATAAACATCATGGTTTTGAGATAGTGCTTCGTAATCAAAGAATTGATTAACACGATTGTTGGTCAAAACAACAACGTTCATGTGGTTAAGGTTATGACTTATGATTTCCTACTTAGTAGTTTCTCCCAAAAAAAAAAAAAAAAAAAAAAAAATCCTACTTTGTAGTTTGGGCCTGTTGGGCTCTTCAGCAATACGTTAATATGGGCCCTCAAGAACAAGAAAAAAAAAAACAGAGTCGACAATTGGGCTACTTGTTAGGTCCAACATTACGGAGGTGAATGGTGATGGTACATTGGTAATTTTAGGTAAAATGAAAACCCTAAAATCTAGGCCCTAACCTTAAAACCCCGCAAACCCTAACGGCGTTTCTCCTATAAAAACAACACTATATGTACATTGTTTCTCACTCACCCAGCCTCCGAAGTCTATGATGCCCCCTTGGAAATTCTCTCCATCTTTTGCAGTTTAGGTACTTTCATGATTTTATTTTTGATTCCATTGATGATTGCTTTCTTGTTTTTTTTAATATTGTTTCCTTTGTTTTACTCACTTTGCTTTTTCTCAATTTCTGGGATTTTGCTATGATTTAGCTTTTTTTTTTTTTAATAAAAAATATTTTGTACAACAATGATGATTAGTGTGTGTAAGTACTAAGTATGGTAGTTGGGGTTTTCTCGGTGATGAACAAAAAATGATGACGAGTCCGATCTATTTCCATTCTTTTAAATCGTGACGACAAACCGAGGCATTTGTCTGAGAGACAACTCCGTACCTTTTTCCATTCTCGTACTCTGTTTTTTTTTTAATTTTTTTTTAATTTTTAATTTGTTTTTTTAAGGTTAGGCATAATGATGAAAAATTATCTGATAATTTCTTGTGATGAGAATTACCTCCTACTCATACTGAATGCCTGTTGAGAAAAAGTTTTGATTTAATTTACAAAGACATGGAATTTCTTTAAAACTTAACTTGTGTTAATTTGTTTATGTTTTTTAGTATTGAGAGAGAGGGAGGAGGATGTGGCGATGATGATAAAGCTATCTCACTCTCGAATCGATTGAGAAGCATCGATGATTTTCATTTCAAGCACTTTTGAGCTGCTTCATCTCTCTCTCTTTCACCCCTTTTTTTTTTTTGAGAGCAAAATCAAAATGCATATACCATTTCATATGAGAACCCATTGGAGAAAACCTATGAGTTAGTAGAGAAATATTATTAACCAAACTCTATATCAAAGATACAAGTGGATGCCAGGGCTTTTGTTTATAACCCGACTTTACTTTTGTTTAGATCCGTCGCAGCAGTTGAGCTAAAAATTCAGTTATTTGGCTCTGCCAAAAATTAGCAGTAAATATATTTTACACGATAAAATAATATAAACATCACAATAAAATAATATATTTATTACAATAAAATAATCTATCTCACTACAATAAAAACATCACAAACCGATTCACCACCATGGCCAGTCAAGAACAACCACCCAACAACACCACACAAATCACCACCAACACAGTTACACTACCATTGACTCACAAAACTCGGCCATCATGAAATCCAGCCAAACTGTCATCACGAAATCCAACCACAGCTACGAAATCCAACCACGAAATCTGCAGTGCTCTTGAGTTCGATGAAGGCGGTGTTGCTGGAGCTTGGATTGACGATGGAGCTTGGATTAACGGCGAGATGGAGGACTGGGCGAGATGGGTTGGCGGCGTGGAAACGCGATGTGGGATGGCGTGGGAAGGCGACGTGAAACCCAGAACATATCGGCGAAGCAAAGAATAGATGAGGGAGAGAAAAAAAAAATGAGAAGGAAGAAGGAAGAAGAAGAGAAGCTGGAGAGACAGAAAGAAAGTAAGAAAAAATATTTTTTAAATGAAAGAGAAGAGAGAAATTTAATAAAATATCTATAGACGTGCACTGTAGCAATGAAACTAAAAAAAATAAGTTTAGCTCTATTGTTGGAACATGATTTTGGTGTTTGAGGAGTTAAAATATAACAATATACTAATATAGCACTACTGTTGTGAGTGCTCTTATAAGTTTTGTAGTTGTACTTTGATTATGTAGTATTCGTTTGGATATTGTTGAAAACTGAAAACTAAAAAATACTGTAGCAAAATAATTTTTAAATGTGTAAATGGTGCCATGGGACTTATTTTTAATAAAAAAGTTGTTGAAAAGTGATATTTTTGGATCTCGTAAACAATGCACAATACCCATTGATGTGTTGAAAAGGGGTTGAAAAGTCAAATATTGCGATTACTATTAATGAACAGTAGCCGAACAGTACATTTTGGCCCCTGAAACCCGCGTAGCAAGGAAAAAAAAAGAAAAGGGAAAATGCAAATGTGAAACGCATGGACGCGCAATCCAAACGTCACTGTAATACGCGCAATCCAAATGTCACTGTAATGTATTATAAACTTGGTTTAAAATACTATTATTATTTTCGTAATAACTATTACTTTTTACTTAAAAAAAAAAAAGTGTGGAGGCAAGGTAGTAGGAGGAGAATTTTGCAGCTATATACAAAGGCTAATTTAAATTGATATTTCTATCTAAATGAAGGAGATTTCTTGTAACTAAACACTATTCTAAACAAATTGTTTTATAATCTGAATGTGACATCCAAAATTTAGAACACTTGGCCGAAGAAGTATTCCCAATTCGTGCTAACCCATAACATGAATTTCCCAGGAACCAGTCTAATGGCATTTATTACTTAAATTTCAAATAATGTTAATTAGAATAAATGGTTAAGGCTTTTAAGAATTCAATCAATCTTAACTCTCTATGAATTTAAATAAGAACCCTAAAAAAACACTCAGTAAGGCTATAAACTTGGTATTACATGGATGAAGTTTGACTAAAAACTTGGTTGTAGAATAAAAGAAATATGATGTAGCCATGTAAAATTTTTTAGTGGGAGTTCAAGCCTTAAACTATAACCAGATTTGTAGCCATGGTTAGACATGGCAAAACGAGTCAGAATTTTCTAACCCGACTTGACTCGAACTTGATTTTTTTATCTGAAGCAAAAACGGGTTGACTCGTGTCTCGACTTGTGTGTTTTGCGGGTTGACCCAACCCAACTTGGATCCGAACTATTTTTTAAAACTCTTTTTTTGGTAAAAAAAATAAAATAAAATGAAGACAATATTGTTTTAATTGTTTGTTGTGAGTTTTAAGGAAACAACAAACAATTAAAGAAACATTCCGGTCAAAATTGAAGAGTTAACAACAAACGAGTCCAAAAAAAAAAAAAAAGATAATCCAATTACAGTAAAGTTAAAAACATAGATTTAAAATTGTAGACATGTGTGAGAATCATTCACAAGTGTGAAAATAGTGAAGCCAAAGTATCAAATTAACATAATTATGAATGCTTAGACCTATTTTTTTACAATTTATATTCAAAATAAATTATGATATTTCCTAGAGTTTGTTGCTTAACAATGATATGATATTCATAAAAGAGATCATGTATAAATAAGTAAACAATCAAATTTTGATGTATATCTCAAATTGAAATAGAGTGCCAACCACAATTGACAATAGATTATAAAATTTATTTTCAAGATTGTAAATTTTTTTTTATATGTTTTTAGTCTTTGTCAAATAAATTATCCAATAAGTTATTTGTAATTTTGTTTTATATTTTGGGATGTTAATATTGGAGTCTTTTGGCTAAAAATTACAAAAAACGGAGTTTATTGGTGTTATAAGTACCGTTCAAAGTTATTTGGCAAAATAAGAAAAGAGACTGAATTTCAACAACACCATTGCCGAAATTGTAAGAAAAAGTATGAGAGAGAAGAAAGATAAGTGATGTGATGGGGAAGGAGAAAAAATTAAATTTCAGTAATGAGATTACTAAAATTCTTGTCCTGCCCGTGAATTGCCAAGCTTGCCCGTGAACTACCCAAAATGCATGTTAGGGGGGAGTGCTTGAAAGGGAAACTAGTTATGGCAATGGCATTGCCAAAATTGTAGGGAATGGAGGAGAAAAAATATGAATTATGGCAACTAAGTTGCTGAAAATGGGAGGAGAGAGAGAGAGAGAGAGAGAGAGAGAGAGAGAGGGAGAGAGAGAGAGAGAGAGAGAGAGAGAGAGAGAGAGACTAATTGTGGCAATCAAGTTGCCAAAATTCTAGGGGAGTGAGGAGAGAGAAAATAAGAATTGTGGCAACCAAGTTGCCAAAAATGGGAGAGAGAGAGAGAGAGAGAGAGAGAGAGAGAGAGAGAGAGAGAGAGTAATTGTGGCAACCACGTTGCCAAAATTGTGGGAAAAAAATTTATTAGTAATTTAAGCAATGAAATTGTCAAAACTGAGGGGGGAAAAAAAGGGATGATTTAGGCCGAAAATTGAAGGGAAAAAAACAATTGTGGCAATGTAATTGCCGAAATAGGAGGAAAAAAAATAATAGCAATTGATTTGTGGCAATGAAGTTGCCAAAAATTGGAGAGAGAAAAATTTTATTCTAAAAAGTACCCATGTTCTTATTTGTCAGTAGTTTTTTTGACCAAAACAGTTTGGTTTATGTGTATGTGTATGTGATGTTCTTTTAGTGTGTCTGTAGTTTTTTTGACTGAAGCAGTTTGGTTTGTGTGTATGTGATGTTCTTTCATTTCGAATAGTAAAAGTATTTTCTGCATGATTTGCCCTATGAAACAAATAATAAATCTAGATTCAAAGTACATTGATTCTTATTCTAAAAAAAAGTACATAGATTCTTACAATACGAAATGAAAGAAAAAAATGATTGATGCGCACGCTTGTAAACCAAAAAAAAACAAAGAGAGTATATTCTTATAGAAGAAAAAAAATGATTGATGTGCACGCTGTAATCAGAAAAAAAAAAAAAAAAAAACGAAGGAAGTACATAGATTCTTACAATGCGAAATTGAAGAAAAAGTGATTGATGTGCACACTGTAAACAAAAAAACAATGAAACTGAGATTTTTACAGAGATTCTTTGTAGAGATTATTTGCAGTGAATATATGTTTATAGTTAAGTAATTTGTTTGTATCAGAGTGTCCCATCTTGGTCTGTGTTGTGTTGTATTTGGTCAATTGCGTATCTAATTATACATTTTAAAATCTAAGAATTTAACTTATATGAAACTTGCATCTTATTTAAACAGCACTAATGTTACTGAAGTTTCCACGATTCTTATTTTCTACTCTTTTTCCCCTAAAAATTCCATCAACCTTCTTCTCTACTCTTATTTCCCTCATAATTCTACCAACCATTTTCGATTCATGCGTGCCATACATTCTACAAACAACTATAAGGAACAACACTTGCAAATATCTATCTGTTTTTTATCTCTTACAAGGTGAGTTACATCTCTTAAGTAGTTACTTTTCTTTTTACAATATTCATGTTGATATGTTTTAGAGGCATAGCTAAGCATGAAAATCTTGTTTTTGTTAAATTATTTGTTCATGCAAATCTTGTTTTTTTATTTTGTGTTTTGCAACATGAACTGATTTGTATGATATGTTTTAAATTATTTGTCCATGAATTCTTGCCTAAAATTTCATATAGCAAAAATATATTTCGAGATTGACATAAATTTTCCTTAAAGAAATACTTACTTTGTTAGCCTATAATATACACGTATGCTATAAGAACCCCCCCCCCCCCCCCCCAAAAAGGTTAGTATATGCTCATAAACCTTAAAATCTAAGTTTTAGGTATAATAATAATAATAAAATTGTACGATATTAGAAATATTTATCTATTATCTTATGGATGCGTGAGGACATTATATAATCCGTCTTGTTTTAGAAGAAACAAAATGAAGAGCTACATAAAATAATTAATGTAACCATAACAGATCATTCTAAATGTTAATGTTATGCTAAGTTACTTTTTTTTTTTAATAAATAAGAATGTTATATATACGAATAGCTACTCTATGCATGAATAACATAGAGCAGACCCAGAAATACAAAAAGAAGAAAACCGATAAAAAACATAAAAGAAAAACAATCAACAGAATAATTACAAGAGAGAAAGAGAGTTAAGAAAAGAAGGGAGAGAATCACTAGTCAGAGTCCCTATGCCCGAGAACAATCAAAAAGAGTCCCACCAAAAGAAGCAAGTATCTGATCACCGGAACTATCCAAATCCTCAAAAGTCTATCGATTCCGTTCCTTCCAAGTACACTATAAGATGCACAACGGAGCTAAGTTCCAAATCTGAGACGAATGCTTCCTCAACCAATTCCACCAGCCAAAAAGCAAATCAAGGATCGATCTAAGTATAACCCAATATAAACCAAAAGTTATAATGACAAACCTCCATAACCAATAAACCATCTCACAATGAAGAAATAAGTGGTCTACCATCTCTCCACAATGTCGGCACATAATGCACCAGTCCACAAAATCCTATCTCCTTAATCTCAAGTTGTCACCCGTTAGGATCTTATTCCAAGCTACACACCAAACAAAAAAAGAAACTCGCCTAGGGGACTTTACTCTCCATATATCTTTTCAAGGAAAGAAAATTGAGGGAGAATCCCGCAATTTGTTATAATACGGATGTCAAAATTTCCATTAAGCTTCAGCTTCCATCTCATCCGGTCTCCAACATCCATTGGAGGAGTATTAGCTCGCAATAAATGAAGAAAATGTAGCCCTTCATCCATCTCCCAATCATTAAATTCTTGAATAAAACGAATATCCCAAATTCTTCTATCCTCCACCCCCTACCTTGACAAAGAAACTTCTACAAATACCTATTTATAAATGGCAATACCATACAGTCTTGGGAAAGCCAATTAGAGAGGTTGATTTCCATTCCACCCATCCTGCCAAGATCTCACTCTATTCCTCAACCCAACAACAAATTGACAATTTTTGCTAAAATCCTCCCATTCCATGTGAATATCTCTCCACAATCCACACCCATGAACTCCCCTACCTAGTTTTGAGGTCCATCCCCCCCTATTCTTCCCCATATTTTGAAGCTACCACCCTCCTCCATAACCGATCCTCTTTCTTCCCAAACCGCCACAGCCATTTCCCTAATAAGGCCTTATTGTAAGTAGTAAGTTTCCTTATCTCCAAGCCACCGTTTACTATAGGCGCACAAACTTTATCCCATCCTACCAGATGAGTCTTACTATCACCCCATAGAAAGTCCCTTTGCAACTTTTCTATTTTATTAGCCACATAAGTAGGAATGGTGAATAGTAATAAAAAATAGGTAGGAAGATTAGATAATGTACTCTTAAGTAATATCAAATGACCCCCCTTAGACAAATATAACTTTTTCCACTCGGCTAATTTCCGCTCAATTTTTTCCAAAATAGGATTCCAAATTGAAGGGGAGTTATACGAAACCCCCAACGACATGCCAAGATAAGACATAGGCAATGTTCCAACTCTGCAGCCCAAAATGTCAGCCAGGGCATGCACATCATCAACCTCCCCTATTGGAACCATTTCACTCTTGTGCACATTGACCTTCAAACCTGTTACCGTCTGGAAACTAAGTAACAACAAGCGAATATGAAGAATTTGCTCCACATCTGCATCACAAAATAAGATAGTATCGTCTGCAAACAATAGTTGTTAGACACATTCCCCACCACCCCTCTTGCCTTCAACATTAAAACCACGAATCAGGCCAGCTCCTTCTACTCTTCTCAACATCCTACTGAACACCTCTATCATAATCAAAAACAGCATAGGAGATAGCGGAACCCCTTGTCTTAAACCCCTTGAACTACCAAAAAAATCAGCTGGAGACCCATTAATCAAAACAGAGAACTGAATTGTGGATATACAAGTACGGATCCACTTACACCACTTTACTCCAAAGCCTATTCTATTCAACAAATCCAGCAAAGCCTCCCAATTCACATGATCATAGGCTTTCTCAATATCAAGTTTACATATGACTCTAGAACCCTACTCTTCCCTCGACTATCCACACACTCATTTGCGATAAGAACCAAATCAAGGATTTCTCTGCTACCCACAAAGCTATTCTGAGTCTTAGAGATCAACTGATCTAAAACTACTCTTAAACGATTTGCCAAAACCTTAGCCAAGATTTTATAAACACTCCCCACCAAGCTGATAGACCGGAAATCTCTAATATTAGAGGCGTCATTCTTTTTAGGAATTAAGGTAATGAAGGTAGCATTTAGGGATTTTTCAAACTTACAATGTTGAAAAAACTCTTCAAAAACCGCTAAGACGTCTTTCTTTACTACTCTCCAATAATGATGATAAAACGCCATAGTAAACCCATCCAGACTTGGAGCTTTGTCCCCTTTCCAAGTCCCTAACGACTTGAAGTATCTCCTCCATCTCAAACTTCCTTTCAAGCCAAACCCTCTCCGTATCCCCAATACGATCAAATTCCGAACCCTCCACAAAAGGCCTCCACCCCTCAGACTCCTTGTACAAATTTTTATAAAACTGTACTACCTGATTAGTTACCTCGGATTCCTCCTCAAAAACCACCCCATCCACCTCCAAGGTCCTTAGATGATTATACTTTCTATGAAAGTTAGCCATTTTGTGGAAGAACTTGGTGTTATTATCCCCTTCCTTGATACATAACATCCTAGATTTTTGTCTTCAGGAAATTTCTTCCAAGGAAAGAAGATGCTCCACCTGGGACTTCAGATCTACCCTACGACATTTCTCCCCATCAGTGAGACCCAAATCCCCTTCCTTGGCGTCTAATTTTTTCAACTCCTCCAATATTGTTTCTTTTGACGCTCTACATTACCAAACTCTTAGCGATTCCATTGCACAATATCCTCTTTCAGAGCCTTTAATTTTTTGGCAAGCATGAAACTAGGTGTACCTACAAAAGACTGCCGATTCCAGCAGGATTGAACTCTATCCACAAACCCCTCCGTCTTCAACCACATATTTTCAAATCTGAACGGACTTTTTCCCCTTGCCATTCCCTCTACCTCCAAGAGAATTGGACAGTGATCTGAGATAGGACGAGGTAAAATCCTTTGAATAACATCTGGGAAATGTTCCTCCCAATCTGGAGTGACCAAAGCTCTATCAATCCTAGACATCACTGGTTGATCAGTACCACTTAACCATGTATAGCTACCTCTTTCCAAAGGCAAATCAATCAGGCGAAGATCCTCAATAAATTCAAAGAATTTTTCCATAGCTAAGGTCAAACGTGTCTCACCCTTACGCTCACTAGGAAAGTGAACAATATTAAAGTCCCCAAAGCAACACCACGGTATCCTCCAATACTACTGAATACCCACCAACTCATCCCACATGTGACCCCTCTCGTTATTCTCATTTAGGCCATAAACTCCTGAGCAGGCCCATATAAAACCGTCCCCCACCCCTTACCACTTTACCGAAACTGAGAAAGTACCAACCATAACCTCCACCTTAACCAAAACCCTCTTATCCCACATAATCAAAATACCACTAGCAATCCGATCAGCCTCCAAAACCGCCCAATCCATTTATGGACAACCCCACAAAATACAAACCAGCTGTCTATCCATGCTAGCAATTTTCGTCTCTTGTAAACAAACAACATCACACTTCCACTCCCACAACAAATTCTTCACCACAAGTCGTTTTCGAGGATCATTTAAACCTCTAACATTCCACGAAATCATTTTTATCTTCATAAACACAAAAATATCCCCATCTATTGACACCAGTACAAAACCAACCCTCTATCTCCCATCATAATTTACAGAAGAGATCATGTTTCGCAGCTTTCTACATCCCTTGTTTTTGGACTTAGCCACTTTTTAGCTACCAATAACTTTTCGGTGTAACACATTGGTTGCCTCCATCTCAATTTCTAGCCTTTGTAAGAGAGCAATGCACAACTTCTCATGTCAAGTCATTGACAACCCAACCAATTTACTAAAACCGGGAATTCTGTGATTCACCCACCCAGAAATATCTTACTTAGCCTCAATGCTCAATACCTTAGTGACCTCCTCCAGCTCTACCAAAGTTGTCGACTCGCTCGGAGCAATAATCTGCAAAGGTAAACAATCTGACAATTCAATTTCACCAAAATCCACAGGAGAATCACCTACATCCTCCACAAGCATGACCTCCCCAAAAAGGCTCAAGAGTTCCTTACCAGAAAAGGAGTTAACCTCCTGACCCGATGCTTCAAAACCTACTGACCCAGCTCGCAAAAACTCCAAAAAAAAGATCAGGAAAAGATGGTCTAATCAATCTCGACACAAATTCAAGATTGACTGATCTCGTATCTTCAGAAACCAACCCACTCGACAAATATTGGAGCCCAAAATACGATTCTGATTAGAGCTAAACCTGAAAAACATCTTCCAAAGATACACAGTGCAATTCAACACTCCTACTGGCGAAACACTCCATGGATGTGTAACCAAACCTCCATCTGCATCGGTTTGGAAAGCCTTTACCGGCGAAGCCACTTGCAAATGAGAAATCGAGAGGCTTCCTTCAATATCGCTCCTCAGCATCTCTGCCGTCGTCACTAGACAATTTGGAAAAACCGTGGTATTCTCTTCAGACCCATCGGGAGTAGATGTAGAAGAGAATGGGTCTGAAAAAGTGTTGGAGCACTCCCCAACCTCTAAGTCTCCTGGGTTTGTGGTCATCGGGCTTAAGTTATAAACACAATGGGCTTCTGACTGTTTTGGGCCTAAACTGATACCTACCTTCTCCTTATGTTCTGTGGAAGCCCGTTGTACCCATTTAAAAGAACTCTTTCCATCTTTGGTTTTATCCCAAAAAACCGCTCGCTTCCCATTTTCAGCCACCTCCGCAATTAATCCTTTCCCAGTCCACCATGAATCCCTCAATCCACTCCCCTTCCCAATTTCAGTTTTATTTAAATTCAAACTGAACCTTAAAGGAAATCTTTTTTTATTTTGCAACGATGATTTCTCTTCTAAATTAATACCCAAATTAATGCTCTTCTCTCTCCTTTCCCCTCCCTTCACGGCTGTTGTACCAGGTTGACTCACCGGACCATCCATCACCTAATTCTGAGATTGTTTTGGAGACATTGCCGTCGTTTCCCTTGTCCTATTCTACTGTTTCTCCACCATCACCACATCTATAACATTCTTGCCTGAATCTGTCTCGACAAAAGACCATGATGAATGAAGCACTGAATTGCGCTTCTGTGCCTGAGGGATAAACTTTACATGGCCTGAGTCACCAAGAGCATATTGGTTGGGTTCTAACATCGTCCTCAATTCTAGTCCAAATACCTTCCAACCACGTTTTTCTTTCCCTTCAGGTATTATGATAGACCTCCGAAGCCCGCAAACTTTGAGTTCAGACACTAGCAGGAACTGACCAAAAGAGTTTGATCCCCGCTGTAAGATATAAGTAGTATCGCCTTCCCTAAGCGTGAAAATTTGTTTGGGATTTACCCCAACCACCGTGTGTTCTATATTTTTCATCAACCATAATGCCGCACTTTTGCCCATAAACACAGATTTCATGAAGTATTTACCCCGTTCAAAAATACGTAATGCAAAGAAATTTCCTCCTTCCTCCACCACCAACTGAAAAAGTTTCGATTCAATGAAAAAACTACGTATCCCTCCCATACTGATCAAAAAGAAAAAGATAAAGAAGAAACAATATCTGTCTAATTTGAGGTAGCCGGCCTTTCAACTGAAAGAGAGACAGAATCCTTTTTCTATGTATTCCAACATTCCCCCTCAAGGTGTTATGTAAGTTACTTAAGAAAAGGAAAATGAAAAATAATGGATAGTAATAAATTATCAGTGAACCAATCCTCTTTAATAGAATTTTCTCAGCTCTAACTATTTAAACATTGAATATTTTTAATGGATTACCTTCTTATATTGCATTTTAATGGTTGTGTAGTATTAATGTATTAATATTATTGTTATGTTTTAGTGTAGATGGCAGAAAAATTGTTCATTTTTCTTATCCATTCCGGTGGAATAATTAAACATGGCGAAAATGAGATTTATTACGAAGGACCACCTCCTTCTATGCTTCCATTAAGCCGGGGTGTTACATTTGAAGATTTATGTGATAAAGTAGCATCCACGCTTCATATAAACAGAGAAGATTCAAAACTTACTATTTGGTATAGATTTCATTTTCAATGTTATCCACATCCTGTGATTTACTAGCAAGTTTTGGTAAAAGATGATAATGATGTCAATGTAATATTTGATATGTTAGGCTGCCAATATGGATTTGTAGGTGCAGAGTTGTACCTAGGTGTAGAGCCCATAAGTGATCGAATGACCTAGGCTCCATTTCTAATATATCCATTACCTCTATATTAGTAGGAAATTGTTTATAAATCAAACTAAATTAACCTTTTTTTTTTTTTTTTTTACTGAGATAACCTCTATGACATTAATGAATTGACAATAAAATACTATTAAGATCTTGGTCAACCCTAAATTAAATAAAATATAAGAAATTAATCATAATCATACTCATACTCATAATTGGAATGGAATCAACTCTAATTATCGTATTTTTAAATTCATACACACATAATATAAAGTATAGTGTAAGTGAAGATGCATATTCACAGTATCTTCAATATATAAACACTGAGATTAAAAAATTACAATATCTGAAGGTATATATTTTACAAACCATCTATATAAAAAATTAGAAATTAAGAAAATAATTTTCAATTAAATTAGGGAGCCGAGAAGTTTACTACAATTGCAATATGAAGTGAAGGAATGTAGGAATTATAGAGTGATACTTGCAAGAAAAGAAAGAAAGAACAAAAAAAACATAATCCGATAATCTTAAATATCTTCTAAAAAAATATAATCCTAAATAAAAACAAAAGAACGATAATAAAAAATAATAAAATTAATATATAGTGACTACTACAGTTTTTTATGCTAAATATTAAATATAACTTACAATGCTTGTAGTTCATAATAAAATTGAAAGAAACTCAAATAAAGGATTTATGAAGCAACATTTTTAATAATATTAATAATAGTTTTAGCAAAAATAATCATACACACAATAATTAGTATTAACTATAATATAACCATATATAATATTTACAATATATTAGCGTATAATATTTATAAAGCATATAATTAATTTTTATACCAACTAAACTTTAAAGAAAAAGAAACACAAATGTACGATTTATTGTAATAATAATAATAATAATAATAATAATAATAATAATAGTAATACACATACATATGTTTATAATAAACCAACAAATAAATTATGCAATATATTTTATCCAAGTAATAGATGTAATAATTGATAATAACAAAGTAAAATTGATTATAAAAAGATCACAATAATAAAATTTATTACAATTTTTGTGGTCATATACTAATAATAACAATAAATAATATTAAATAATTTCAAAATTGACAAAACACATATATAAATTTAATTAGAGAGTTGAGATGCTTACCACAATTGTGATACCAACTGAAAGAGTGAGAATTATAGCGTGATACTTGCAAAAAAAAAAAAAAAAAACACAAGTAGATAATAATAAATAAACATAAAATAACAACAATACTAAAAATGCTTGTAGTCCTAACCATAAAAAATTCATTAATCTAAAATTTGAATAAAAACAACAACAACAACAACAACAACAACAACAACAACAACAATAATCATAATCATAATCATAGGTATACAAGCAATATTAACTATAACTGTAGGAACAGGGGCCCAAAGCCATATATTGGGCCTTGACGAGCTAAAGGCCTGAAATCGTGTGTTGGGCCTCAAATTTTATTCGAGGACGAGGTAAAGTTAGAGAAGAGGTAAATGAATATGTAGAATCCTACAACGAAATTTGTTGCATTTGAGATAAATTAGGACAGTCTGAGGAGTGATCCTCGAATAACCCTAGCTATAGAGATGTGAATCAAGATTGAAGGAATGGAAATCTCCAAAAACAACAACAACAACAACAACAACAACAACAACAATAATCATAATCATAATCATAGGTATACAAGCAATATTAACTATAACTGTAGGAACAGGGGCCCAAAGCCATATATTGGGCCTTGACGAGCTAAAGGCCTGAAATCGTGTGTTGGGCTTTGTGAGGATAAAGGCCCAGAATCGTGTGTTGGGCCCCAAATTTTATCCGAGGACGAGGTAAAGTTAGAGAAGAGGTAAATGAATATGTAGAATTCCAGAACGAAATTTGTTGCATTTGAGATAAATAAGGGCAGTCTGAGGAGTGATCCTCGAACAACCCTAGCTATGGAGATGTGAATCAGGATTGAAGGAATGGAAATCTCCAAAAATATCCAAGGAAAGGCTGCTACCACCGCATTAAATGTGCTGCACCTACCTTTCTGACTGCATTTATGTGGAGAAGACCCCTGAACAGTGCAACCTTAGCCACCACAACACACAGAAGGCCAAAGAAGATGCATGACGGGACGTGCACTCAAGTGAGGACTTAGATAATTGACAAGTGTATGGTGAAGATGATTTGGAAAGAACTATATAATGTGAAAGAATCCTTCTTAGAAAGGGGGGAGGAAAAATTCTAAGGGAAGCTCGTATAAAAAAAAGAACAACTGAAGTAACAAAATTGACCTTCTCAGACCCTTGTGGAGAATTATTCTTTAAACTTGAGCTTTTTATCTCTCCCTTCTAGTGATCTTAACCCATTGTATTGACTGTTTACATCAATCTAGCTCAGCTTTCTTTTCCCATTCTCTACAAATTCATTGTTTAGGGGTCTTTTGGAACGTCTCATCCTGTCCAAGACTGGTTCGCCAAATCTGTGTCCTTACAATAACAATACATAATATTTTACAATGTATTAGCTTCTAATATTTACAAAGCATATATTTATACAATAATAATAGATCTGTTAATTTTTAGAGCTGTAAGTTAATAAGCAAAGCAAAAAAACTTACATTAACTTAAAACTTACAATCCTTAATTATGTACACTGAAGCAAAGCAAAAAAGTAACTGAACAATCGGAGGTTGTAACTTTGGGAGGAGATTTAATCCTTCGGCAAGAGTACTTGCCTTTTTTTATGAAGAGAAGAAATAAAAAGGCAAAAAATAATCTATAAGATAGATTTAGGCATGATATCAATAGGTGGTTTTATTGAAATTGATCAATGAATATATTCTAAGCAGAGAATAAGAATCAGAGGAAGAGGTGAATTGATTGGTTGATTGACTCTTCACAAGGTACTTTTACAATATGAAATGAAAGAACATGACATACACACAAACCAAGTCAAAAAAAACTACTGAAGGATAAGAATATGTGTACAAATAAACATATATTCATTGCAAAGAATCTCTACAAAAATCTCAGTTTTTTTTTTTTTTTTTTTTTTTTTTGTTTACAGTGTGCACATCAATCATTTTTTTCTTCCATTTCGTATTATAAGAATCTATGTAATTTTTTTTTTTTTGTTTTGTTTACAGCGTGCACATCAATCATTTTTTCTACCATAAAAATCTATGTATTTTCTTTGTTTTTTTTTTTTTTTTGGTTTACAAGCGTGCACATCAATCATTTTTTTCTTCCATTTTGTATTGTAACAATCTATATACTTTTTTTTAGAATAAGAATCAATATACTTTGAATCTAGATTTATTATTTGTTTCATAGGGCAAATCATGTAAAAATACTTTTACTATTCGAAACGAAAGAACATCACATACACACAAACCAAACTGCTTCGGTCAAAAACACTACTGACACACTAAAAGAACATCACATACACACAAACCAAACTGTTTCGGTCAAAAAAACTACTGACAAATAAGAATATGGGTACTTTCTAGAAAAAAACTTTTCTCTCTCCAATTTTCGGCAACCCCATTGCCACAAATCAATTGCTATTATTTTTTTCCTCTCATTTCAGCAATTCCATTGCCACAATTTCTTTTTTCCCTTCAATTTTCGACCTAAATCATCCTTTTTTTTCCCCTCATTTTTGGCAATTTCATTGCCTATATTACTATTAAATTTTTTCCCCACAATTTTGGCAACTTGGTTGCCACAATTCTTATTTTCTCTCTCCTCACTCCCCTAGAATTTCAGCAACTTAGTTGCCACATTGGTTTCTCTCTCTCTCTTTTTCCGCCCTCCCATTTTCGGCAACTTGGTTGCCAAAATTCTTATTTTCTCTCTCCTCACTCCCCTAGAATTTCGGCAACTTGGTTGCCACAATTGGGTTCTCTCTTTTTTCTTGTTATTTTTTTCCCTCCCATTTTCGGCAACTTAGTTGCCACAATTCATATTTTCTCTCTCCTCCATTCCCTACAATTTCGGCAATGCCATTGTCACAACTGGTTTCCCTTTCAAGCACTCCCCCCTATCATGCATTTTGGGCACTTCACGGGCAGGCTTGGCAGTTCACAGGCAGGACAAGAATTTCGGAAATCTCATTACCAAAATTTAATTTTTCCTCCCTCCCCATCACATCACTTATCTTTCTTCTCTCTCATACTTTTTCTTACAATTTCGGCAACGGTGTTGCCAAAATTCAATCTCTTTCCTCATTACCATTGCCGAAATTCAGTCTCTTTCCTCATTTTGCCAAATAACTTTGAACAGTACCTATAACACCAATAAACTCCGTTTTTTGCAATTTTTAGCCAAAAGACTCGTTGATATTGTGTAGAAATAAAATTTGTGTATTCGTTTTATTTATCTTTGTGTTATTTTGTTTTAAATAGCAATGTAAGGATTTGTATAATTTTAAAATTATTGGATAAGTATTAATAAGTTTAACTGAGTTCATATTTGATATAAGTGGTAAATGCATTTTACATTAAGTAATTTGTTGTATGACTTTTCAAATGACAAATACATGTTGTTTTATTTATAAGAAAAAAAATCATGTGAAAATATAGGTCAGCCCGACCCGACCCGCAAACCGATTGACCTAAACATGTTTTTAATCCGCATAAAATGACCTGTTTTGACCCGCAACATGATTGACCCCACCCGATCCACCTGTTTTGCCATATCTAGCCATGGTACTACTTATTCTTTTGAAAATTTATTTTTATTTTGTGTAATCATGGTTTATATCCCAATACTCATATGGGATGGATCCCACAATTGTGAGATTTACATCATGTGAAAAAGATGTTATACTCACATGTCACATTATAAATAATATCATCTTCTTTTGTGTAATTGACCCACTTGTGTTCGATATGTTGGGGAGAGTCATTTGCATTTCACTTTGTGGTGTTTGTTCCATATTGAATGAGTCATTGGGTTTTAAATATACGATCAAGAAATTTTATTTATGACATTAAGAGTTTATTTTTAGTATTTATTGATTATTATTTTTTATGTAATTTTTATTATTTTAAGATATAAGTTTTATTTTCTTGACTTTAGGTACTTTAAACCATTTTGTACTCAAATTAATACTTTACTTTTACGGTAAAGTATTAATTAGTATATCTTTTAGAATATTTTCAGAAAAGTATCTCTTCTTTCTACTGGATTCCAGATGTTTCCTAAGTGTCTCTTGAATTCACAAAGAAAAACCTAGAATCCAATAGAAATAAGAGAAGAACTTCTCTAAATATATTATTAATAAAACACTAAACTCTGATTTTAAAATCGATTTAAATATTTGAAGGCCAATTAAAAGTCCCATAAAATTTGATTGACATGAAAAAATATTTTACAAGAGATTGTAATTAATACCTTACCATAAAAGGATACTTATTTGACTATAAAAATATTTTAAAAAAACAATTAAAATTAAGCAAATAAAATCCATATTATGAAATAACGAAAATTAGATTAAAATATCAAAATTCAGTAAATGATATAAAACTAATCCCCAAAATTTTATCCTACATCCAAATTTAACATAATCCAATAAAAAAAGAAGTCATAGTACCCAAATCTCCTTCAATAAAAATACCATTTTTTTTTTGAGAAATAATAAAAGTACCAATTTAATATATCAAATATACACTGATTTTTGTTCCAGCAATAAAAAGTAAAATCTATATTCATAAATTTTAAATTGTCTTCTAATAGGCCAAAATCTTTTTATAACAAATTATAGATAATAAGTTATTATTGATTATTATTACTGACATCACTTTTTGGAATTCCAATGGACACGACCTTGTAATAGGGATTTTTTTTTTCCAAAAAACAAGGATATCATTCCACTTTTATCATTTACTTCTTTTTTTCTTAATGTTTTAATGTGTGTTTATGGTTCTTAACATTTATTATTTACTAATTAGACAAAGTTTCTTCCAAATTGAGTTAGCAAAATCCCCTCCATCTATTTATGTGACTAATTAGAAGACCAACAACTTGTATTAAATAGCATGATTTATTAAATTTATTGAAGGACAAAATTTACCTCTAAACTGATTTAGAGGAGAATTTGGTAATTCATAAATGATAAATAAATATTAATTATTTAAATAAGTCACATAACTATTACTTCCTTCATCCCAATTTATTTGTCCTCTAATCCATTTTAGGATGTTCCAAAAAATTATTTTGTTTCTAAAATTAAAAACTATTAATTTACTAATGTTCCTATCAAGCCCCTATTTTATTTCTAAAACCATTTTTGATAAATTTATTTAAGAGTAGTTTTGGAAACTTATACATTTTTATACAAAAGATAAAACAATAAATGATTTTTTCTTAAAAAAATTGATTTTTGAAACAGGACAAACAAATTAAACAGATAGAGTGGTGTACCTTTGTGTTAGAACCATTTTTCTTTTATTCTGAGTGTATGTTTGTTTCTCAAAATAAATAAATAAATGGTGGATTGAAAATAAATATGCATGGTAATTTGAGCTGTTACATAAGTAGGCAGGAGTAACTTTGGTCTTTTTATCCAAAGTATTACTAAAATGATGTCATAATATTAGCTCATGATTTTTACCAAAAAAATAAAAAAAATAAGGACATGATTTCTTCCCCTATCAACCATCACCCCTCACCCCCGGGTCCGACTGAGAGAGTATCTTTATCCGAACTGAGAACATTGCCACGGGGCAAAGTATGAGGACAAGTTCATAAGCTTGAATCAACCAATAAGAAACCTTATCCTATCCACTTATCTTATTCTCACCAAAGCCACCAAATAGCTGCAACTAAAATCCAATATCCATTGTCCATCCACCCACACACAAAAAGGGTCTCTTTTTTAGTTTATTTCTCTCAGATTATAGAGATAGTAGTGAAAGTGAGACTGAGAGGGGAAAAGAAAGAAAGAAAGAAAGCAAAGTTGAACACAATGGCAGCCTCACTACAAGCAGCTGCAACACTCATGCAACCCACCAAGGTGGGCGTGGTGTCTTCCAGAAGCAGCCTACAGCTGAGGTCTTCTCAGACTGTGTCCAAGTCATTTGGCGTGGAACCAGCTGCAGCTAGACTCACTTGTTCACTTCAAGCTGATATTAAGGACATCGCCCAGAAGTGTGTAGATGCTTCCAAGATTGCTGGTTTCGCTCTTGCTACCTCGGCCCTCGTTGTCTCGGTATGCATTTCTGATCTTGAGTTTGCATGTGAGAGAGGACTAAAAGATTAATAACTTCGTATTCTTAGGCTGAGATATGATAGTTTAAGATTGCAGATTCTCTTATCTAAATAATAATAATAAAAGGTTGCAGATTCTCATTTATTTTTCTTGTCATTGACTGCTCCATACGTTATTTTGTTGAAATATTAGTGTGTCAGATATAATATTAATTAAGCCTCAATCCATAAGCTTAAGTATTGGGTTAAGTAATTTTTCTATATGTTATATGAAGTCCTAGTCATGTATTATATGTTTGGAACAAATATGGGGATGGAGGGAGAGAAGAGGGGAGAGAAAGGAAGGTGATACTAAATTTTGAGGCCTTTTCATATGTCCATTTTAGATCTGATGCACAATTAAGCTAATAAGCTTATAAGATTCAAAAACCATGCTTTATGATATAAATCAGTGACAAAGTCAGCATTCCTAATTGTTGACGCAGATACTGTCATGATACATAATACATTAAAACCATGCCTGTAAGATTTTTTTTTTTTTTTTTACAAGATATAAATTCTACTCTAACTTAATCTATAAGTATATATGTGTGAGAGTCTCCTTCTTGGAGACTTAAACTCCAGCTCTTACCCTCCACACCCCATAAACACTTATAATTGTAGAGTGACTATCGCACTAAGAGTATGCAGTGGTTGCCTGTAAAATATCAAACTACGATGTTAATTAGCAATTAAACGGTTGGTTTTATACTTCCCTTCGTTAATTTTTGATCTTTCATAGCAATTATATAGAGATTGTTGGTTTTAAGTAGTTTCATTGTTACAATTTGATCCTCTACTTCCTGGTGAATAGATATTAGATATTAGCCATCTGAACTGTGTGGACAAACTCTTTTGACTCTTTGTTTTCTATTTTCAGGGAGCAGGTGCTGAAGGTGTTCCAAAGAGGCTAACCTATGATGAAATTCAGAGCAAGACATACATGGAAGTAAAGGGAACCGGAACAGCCAACCAGTGCCCATCCATTGATGGCGGGGTTGACTCATTCTCCTTCAAGCCTGGCAAGTACAATGCCAAGAAGATCTGCCTAGAGCCAACTTCATTCACTGTCAAAGCTGAAGTTGTGAACAAGAATGCCCCACCTGAGTTCCAAAACACCAAGCTCATGACCCGCTTAACCTACACCCTCGACGAAATTGAGGGACCCTTTGAAGTTTCTCCTGATGGCACTATCAAGTTCGAGGAGAAAGATGGTATCGACTACGCCGCAGTGACAGTTCAGCTGCCTGGTGGTGAGCGTGTGCCATTCCTTTTCACCATTAAGCAATTGGTAGCATCAGGCAAACCAGATGGTTTTGGTGGTCAATTTCTAGTACCATCTTACCGTGGTTCATCTTTCTTGGACCCAAAGGGAAGAGGTGGCTCAACCGGTTATGACAGTGCAGTTGCATTGCCTGCTGGAGGAAGAGGAGATGAGGAGGAACTTGCCAAGGAGAATGTAAAAAATACATCATCATCAACAGGGAAAATCACCTTGAGGGTCACCAAGAGCAAGCCTGAGACTGGTGAGTTGATTGGAGTGTTTGAGAGCATTCAACCATCTGACACTGATATGGGAGCAAAGGTTCCAAAGGAAGTTAAGATCCAGGGGATCTGGTATGCTCAGCTTGATTGGAGTGTTTAGTATTCCTTGTTGGTTTAAATTTTTGCTGTAAGTCGAAGATATTGCTAAACCTCCCTGCGACGCAGTGGAGAAGCACTGAGATCGATTATTATCCAGTTTGTATATTATTATGGCTTATGATAATGATGTATTGAAACTCCAAAATTCCATGTTGAAATTATGTTGGAATGCGGGAAAAGGATTATCCAAAGACCTAAACCCTCTGTAAATCCTGCGTCTAATAGGAATAATAGAACCAATCTAATGTTAGCTCAAACGACATCTATTTCATTTGGGATTTCAGAGTTCAGACTATTCCCTGCCCACTTCAGGACTCTCATTCATTTGAGCAAGCTCCTCAATTATCAATCGAGTCCTCTTATTATTTTCAGCAACGTATTATTATTATGTGAAAACACTAGCTGGGGCAGTGAGTTACAAGCCTCTTAGCACAAATGTGTCAAATTTTAAATACAAAACAAAAAGATGATGGGTAAGGATTTACTGCAAACTAAGTTGCAGCAACTTTTACAAAATGCATGTGTCAAATTGCCATTTGGTGAAAAATTCAATCTTGATATGAAAATTTTCATTTAAATATAAACCTAGATAGGTGTCTATTTGAGGCATTGATATGTGTGCATTTTTGCAAAAGCTGTTGTAACTTGGTTTGCAGCAAATCCTTGCTCAAAGATAATAGACACAACAAATTTCATAATATTTTTACAACATATTGAAGCGATATATTATGATTTGTATAATATCACTTTCATATGGAACTATCACTAACATTATTGTGAAAGTTTTCCTTTCATTAGAATTATTGCTTATTGTGTCTTGACATGACATCAATCACATTCGTTATCATGCTAATTAAAAATTAGCAGGTAATTAACTTTAGCATCATATAGTTTGCTTTAGCTTATTTGCTAAAAGTAAGACAATAAAATAAAAGTTGTTTTATTTTTAAGGAAACTAATTTTGTTACTTATTTGGTAAAAGGTGACACCAAAAAAAAAAAAAAAACAATAAATTGGTAAATGATGAGTATTTTCCATTCTACAAAGTATCTTGTTGAATACCAACTAGTTGTCAAAAGTGACAACTATCTCTTTAATATACTCTTTTTTTTAATAATAATAAAAAATTGAATTCCGAACACCTCTATCGGAAACAAGGTGGTATTACATGTATCAGATGCATGATAAATTTTATCGTTGGAAGCACCAAAAAGTACCACTTAAATTACAAGACTTTTTTTTTATCAAAAAAAAAAAAAAATTACAAGACTTTTGACTAATTGATACATTACAAGAAGATCTTATTAAGGCAATAGTTGGAGGTCTTAACTACTAGTGTTGACATAAAAAAATTTTAAAATTAAGAGTTTAAATTCAATAAAAACATAGTGTAAGCCCTTTTTGTTTACACGGTCAAATACCAACATATCATAATAGTGTTTTACAAATTAGCGAACAAAGCCTACCCCACACACAATACTTCCACACACTAATACCTAATACCTAATATCAGAAAATCAAATTCCATCATATTAAAAAACCCTGCTTCCACAACTGAAGAATCAACACCTCCAACCCAGCAGAGATGCTATCAAAGACATTGATAGAGTCTAGAAAAATATGTCGAAGCCGCCTTTAGGGATGGGCTCCTCTCCCGTTTCTTTTTCTCCTATTCTCTTTAGTTTTTAAACAAATGCATGACATCTGGCAGTTATATAATCTAAGGATGTTCATTAAGCCACGTCACATGAGCAAAATTTTATCTCATTTAACAGAGATTCGCACAAAACTCTACTTCCCGCGCTCAAAATTTTCACAAAATGCCATTCCGCTAAAACCTTTGAGCGACCCGCTAAAATATCTAACAATTCCAAAATCTTCCAGTCATTCGAATTCCAGCCTAACAAAGAAGATTTGCTTTCTACTGAGTGTACCCAAGATAAAAATCTTTACATCATTCCAACTTTAGCGAGACCACAAAACAATCCCCTGTCTAGTGAGACCACAAAACAGAGCTGCTATTGATTTTAACAACTTGACTGGAATTGAAAAGTCTGAATTCCAATAGGTGCTCAATCATTCTTTGCATTATTTATTTGTGTTTTTTTTTTCTCATAGTTTTTATACTCTTTTGCTAAGTCTTTAACTGATCTCCTAACAAATAATGGAATCCCCTGTTTGATTTGTATTTGTTTTTCTTTTTGCTTCACTACTGTTTTAGCTTTAGACTTTGAAAATTATTTCCTAAGTAATCAAAACAATTGCAATCAGTATTCATAAATCTGATTTGACTTCCTTATCTAGTATTATCAAGTATTTGTCCATAATTATTTTACTTGCTACCATGCTCAAGTGATTATTTCTAGAAAGCATGGACATAACATGGGGTAAAGTGCTCTCGTCAATGTACAGAAAAAAGGGATTTGTTCAATACTAGTAATTCAATATTTAGTAATGCAGCAAGTAAACATGGGTATTCAGTTTCTTATTATTTGTTTTATTTTTATATCATTGACTGTTTTATCAACAACACTAACTTGTTTTGCTTTAATTTGGTTTTTGAATTTCTCTTTAGGTGTTCTCTTCTTTTCAAAGTTACTAGTCAGTATAATGCCTATAATTAGTGATTAACAAATATGCCCCGAAGGTGATAAAGAGAATGAAGATATTTATGCAAATATTATGCAGAATTCTGATTGTCAAGGGGAAATATCTGTTTGGAAAATGGAATTTGACTCAGAAGAGCATGCTCACCAATGGTATAATGAATATGCTAAAGAAGTTGGATTTAGCATTCGAAAGCAATGGAAAAATGAGGATAGATTTAGTGGAGTAATATCAAGTAGAAGATTTGTCTGTTATAAGGAAGGCTACAAAAAAAGAAAAGAAAAGACAAGCGAGTGGATGTGAAAAAGCCGCGAAAAGAAACTAGAACTGGTTGCTTAGCAAGACTAACCATTTCTCTTCAAGCTAATGGAAAATATCGGGTCATTGATTTTGAATCAAATCACAATCATGAGTTAGTGGATAAGTCATGTGTACACATGTTACCTTCTCAAAGAATTATTACTGATGTTCAAGCTATTGAAATTGAGTTGGCAGATAATTCAGGTATACCACCTAAACTGGCACATGAATTGATGAGTCGTCAAGTTGGAGGTAGAGAAAATCTTGGTTTTACTAAGCAAGATCATAAGAATTATTTGAGTACTAAGAGGAAAAGAGATTTGCAGCAAGGTGAAGTTGGGGGTCTTTCGAATTATTTTCTTGGTTAAGTATCAGAAAATCCATCATTCTTTTTTCGAGTTCAATTGGATGTTGAAGACCAGATCACTAACATATTCTGGGCTGACGCTAAAATGATTTTTGACTATGGTATATATGGTGATGTGGTATTCTTTGACACAACTTACCGGACCAATAAAGAATGTCGACCTTTTGGAGCATTTGTTGGAGTAAATCATCATTATCAGCTAGTTGTATTTGGGGCCTCTTTGTTATATGATGAAACTAGTCAGTCATTTGAATGGCTATTTCATACATTTTTTGAGTGTATGTCCGGTAAAAAGCCAAAGACAATATTTACTGATCGAGATCCTGCAATGGCAAAGGCAATATCTTTAGTGATGCTAGAGACTTATCATAGATTGTGCTTATGGCATATTTATCAAAATGCTCTTAAAAATCTTAATCATCTATTTAAGAGCCAAAAAACCTTCAATGCTAATTTTAGAAGTTGCATATATGATGGTGAGTATGAAGAGGAGTTCATCAGTGCTTGGGAGAATATGTTGGCAAAATATGATCTTCAAGAAAATGAATGGTTGCAAGATCTATTTAAAGTGTGAGAAAAGTGGGCTATGGTGTATGGGAGAAATACTTTTTTTGCTGGTAAGAAAAGTACACAGCTTAGTGAGAGTTTCAACTCTCTTTTAAAAGATTATTTGAAGTCTGATTTGGACATAGTACAATTTTTCAAACACTTTCAAAGGGCTGTTGATGATGTCCGTTATAATGAAGATCGTGCAAACTATGACATGAGCCAAAAAATTCCCATTTTGAAGGTTAATGTTCCTTTGCTGAGACATGCTAGAGATATCTACACAAAAACTATTTTTATTATGTTCCAAGATGAGTTTGAAAAGTCATTGATGGTGGTTGTTGACACTTTTCATCAAAGTGGACGAGTTTCTACATATAAAGTTCATAATTGTGAAGGTTCTAGGCAAAATATAGTTACATCTTCAAATGGTTTGATTAAATGTAGCTGTAAAAATTTTGAGTTTGTTGGAATTATGTGTAGCCATATTTTGAAAGTACTCGATGAGATGAAGATTAAGTTGATGATCCCTAAACAATTCATATTGAAGAGAAGGACCAAGAATGCAAGGGCTGGAATTGTCTTGGATATTCATGAGTGTGAGGTACAAAGTGACCCTAAGCTAGAAAAGCGAGCTCGTTATAGAAATTTATGCACCACTTATGTTAGATTCATGGGTAAAGCTGCTGAATCTAAAGAGGCATATGATTTCCTTCTAAGCCTTGCAAGTGAGTTAGATGCAAAAGTAGAAGAATATTTAAAGATTGAATCTCCGAGTGAGACCCTTACACCTTCCTCAACGTCTTGTGAAAATCAGGTCGTTAAGAGCACATGTACCATACAAGCAAAAGGTTTAAAGAGAAGGGAAGTTTCGCGTGGGAGAAAACGGTTGAAAGGTTGTCTTGAAAAGGGAACTAAAAAAAATAGAAGCTAAAAAATCCAAAGTCTCACATCTGGCTTAACTCCTCCAACCACATGTTCCACCACCATGACATAAACCTTAGGTACTTATTGTGATTTTATATCTCATTGTTGAATTTGTCACTAGAATTGAGTGTGTGCAAGAAACTATTGCTCACTTGATACCACAACATAAATTTTCTCTTTAAAAAACATAACATAAAAAATATTAAATAAAAAAAAAAAAACAAAATCAATATGGAATTGAATTTTTGGACCGTCTTAGATGCTACCATCTCATAGTTTTACTCATTTAAGTGACTAATAAGAGGTTGGATGATTGCAGGGGAGGGAGTGATGCCCAAAATAAGATCCTTTTTTTTGTACAGCCATGAGCTCCATCTCCTTCAACTTAGAAGCTAATGCTGCAACTAAATTGCTTGCATCCTCTGGCTACCTCAGATTGCTCTTTATTTTTTTGTTATTTTTGGTAGAAGTAGGACATCACATATATGCATTGTGTGATAATTTTACAACCAGTGGTGCTAAGTTTTAAGCATGAAAAGTAATCTGTTTTTGGCTTTGTTTATGATATAGCTTTTGGAGAAAATTTTGTAGCATCCAAGTTGAAGAGATCAAATGACCCATTGTTCTCTTTCTTGTGTCTTAAGAGAATTTTCTTTAAAGTTTCTTGCGAAAATATTCCTTTTCTTATGCTCTCTTGGAAATTAATGGAGTATTAGCTATATCTTTAAGTAATTTTGTAATCAATTGCTTAACTCAGTTTAAGCCAATATGAGATAAGCAATTGTGTAGAGAAGTGCAATATTCCAGTTGCTGTGATGTGCTTATCTTGTAGCTCATGCTAAAAAGTCTTTCTCAAGGCTTGCACTCAAAAAGGAAAGCAAATACAACATCACTGCCATAGTGATGACTCTAGAGGGGCACAATGAAGAAATTGCAAGAGTCAAACACAAAGTCTAATGAATTTGCAATTCTAGAAGAAAACAAGTTTTGTCAAATTGCTCCATGAAAATTTCCTGCAATTAATATTTTTATACCTATTCTATAATATCTCACGCAAGGATACAAAGAAGAAACAAATATAGAGACCCCATTTGTACTAAACTCCAACAAAAAAATTTCATTAATCAAGATAATGTACAACGGTTACATGAGCAGAAAATACAGAAACAAGCCTTGCATTCACCCAACAAAAAAAAATGACCCCACAGCCTTGCATTCACCCTTGCTGATGGGGTACTTTTACAAAAAAAACAAGCTACCACTAGCCTAAGCATTTTCACAAACACCTTCACAGCATTTCAAAGGTTACTATTGCTTCTCTTCACAAGTTGCTCAACTTAGTCCTCGTAGTACATTTCAATCAGAGAAAGGAAGCTTTCAATACAATTGTTGTGCTACATAGTAATGCAAAATGAAGGAAGTCATAAGTATACTCAAATTTTTGCCACATGTACTCCACCACTATCTTTTCATTCTCTATGAAAATCATTAATAATTTAACACAAACTGAAAAAAGAGCTCCAGCTTTAGCAAGTGATGACTTCTTTGATCAAATTTATCCCTTTTAGAAGAATACATGATGCGAACGGTCTCGGTCTCCCCAATAGATTGGACTCCTATCTTAGATCTTCCCCTTTCAAAAATTAAGGAAAGGAAAAAGTAAGAAATACTGTGCAAGAGTGATGTTGAAGCTGTATCAAAAATCTGAGAGAGACGGAGAGCAATATTACAGGATTTTAGTGGGAAGGAGTCAAGACTCAACGAGAGCAGTGAATGTGTTTGAGTTTTTGTAGGAAGCAGAAGATGGAAGGAGTCAAGTAGTCTTTGTGAAATATGATGTGGCTTGATAATTGATCTTTAGATTTAGTCTTGCCAGATGTCACGCATCTGTTTAAAAACTGAAGAGAACGGGAGAAAAAGAAACAGGAGAGGAGCCCATCCCGCAGCCTTTATGTGGTAGTTGCACGATAGTTTTTTTTTTTTTCCTTATGTTTTATAGATACACAATAGTATTTAGCATTTACGTTATTTTTTAATTATATCCTTTTTTAAGGTTTTGTTGAGAACATTTAGATAGATTTTGTAGCTGTATGTCACCTACCAACTTAATTTAATCTCTTTTTAAAATTTTAATTAATTAATTATTTATTATTATATATGTAAGGACACAAATTTACGGGTTGGGCCTATGAACAGAACAGGTTGAGGCCTAGGCTGTGTGCAGTATCATTGAAATAAATTTGTAAAGAGAGTGGGCTGGAGAACACTTGATTGAGAACGTATGGGTTGATGACCCAAGTATGATTATGATCAGACTTACGTTAATGAAATACAAGGTAGATATAAGGTTCTTTTCGGCACAGTCCGAGGAGTATGTTTAGACTAATACAATGAATACTTCTCTCTCCCTCCTCCTCTCTTTCTTTCTCCTTCTATTTATCCGCCCCTCCTCCCTTATGTGCCAGTTAGGTAGGCTTTCTTTGATACTTGTCCCATCAGCCTCCATCTGAAGTCTTCACTTGGCAACTGTAAAGGATGAAGGTCACTGTTCAGGTATCTTTTCCCATTAATGCGGCCATGATGTTAGCTGCAGGATCATAGATGCGGTGGCAGCAGCCTTTTGCCTAATATAAATTAGGGGATTCTCCGAGAAAGCTAGGATTGATGTTGGAGCATTCATCTAGGACACCCTTTTGACAATCCGAACAGGCAAGTCTCCTCAGACCAGTCTTTCTTCCACGTGACTTACACTTTAGAATCGAGTCAGGCTGGGCACACTTCTTAAGATTTGTTGTCCTCGGATGTACAAGTCTCCTCGAACAGGCCCGCGGCCCATTACCTGATATTGGGTCTTTCACCCCTACAATAGCCCCTCAAAATTTTGACCTTCCCTCTTATCCGAGGAGAAGGACGGGATTTTGACTTCTCCAAGAGTTGATTCCATTAAACCTCTAAGCTCCTCCACGTGGAAGCACCGTTTCGCGAGTTTCTCAATTTCTGATGACGCTTCGGAAATTGCAACGTGTCATTTATTGATCTGGGTGGCGCTTTGTCTCTTTTATCAACGATGAGATGCAGATCGTATGGCTGGGATTTCTTCGTGAAATTTTGAGCGGGATAACTCCCACCCACTTTCGCCTACTATAAAAAGGGCTCTTATGAGGTAGTTTTGCTCATTTCGTACATGTTCAAGCACTCTAGCGTTCTTAAGCATCCTTGCCAACATACGTTTACTGGTTTTAAGTAGTCCGAGGACATTCTAACAAAGAATCCTAGGTGTTTTGAGAAATTTCTAAACCAGAAGTACCAATCACTTCTGTAAGTACTTGGCTTCCAAGTTCTTTTCTCCTCGGCCGAGCACCTCGGCTTTCTCCTTTTTACATTTTCTCATCTTAGGAGACTTCCATAGCATTTCTTCACATACCAACATGGGTAGGTTTAAGAACTTAGTTGATACACCTATAGCCATAGAGCTCTTTAAGGCAAAGTACCATATACTTGAGGGGGTTAGTCTTCGCTACTGCCCGCCGGAAGATATTGTGACTCATAGGAAAACCGGTGAGGTGGTTATTCCCGTAATAGCCTTCTTGGAAGGAGGGATGACCATTCCAATGGGCACGGTGACCCGGGAATATCTTAGGAACCATAGGTTGTGTCCACACCAATGTACCCCCAACCTGTTTAGGGTCTTAGGCTACGTCGATGCCCTTAACCAGATGATGGATCTGCAGCTCACCTGGCACGACGTTGTACATATGTACGAGTGTCACTCTCAGTCCGACGGGGGATATTACCTGAAATCCCGATCTCCCATTGTTAAGATGGTGTCGTGCCTTCCGAAGTCCAACAAGGGCATGAAGGACGACTACGTCATCGTCTCTAGGGCATGGCATGACGGTCACCATTGCCCGACCAAGGAGGGGAAGCCAGGTGGGATGCTTTAGGATTAGATTAAGTTAACCTAGAATTTAGGTTCTAGGCTTCACTTTTCTGTGTTGTTTTATCACCTGGTTTTGAAATGATGTAGCTAACTCCATGTTCGGTGGTTGTGATTGCAAATAAGAAGTTCGTCGCTCCCTGTCTCAGCCTTGTGAACGTGCTGGGACTTAACAAGCTGCTAAGGTCCGAGGTATGTGTGCACACGGACGGCCAATTACGTGCTGTCCACCTCATACTGGACTTTACTCCTTTGACGGATAGCTTTTTGGACGTCGGCAACTCTATCCGAGCAGGCGATAAAAGAATCAACAGGATTGACGTTTCGCAACCGAGCTTTCTGGCCAAGAGAGACCTTCCACCCGTTGAGTGGCCAATCCGGCAGGTTGCTTCTCAACTTGCTGTTCAAAGGGAAGAGTCTGCTTCACCTCTGCTGTCCTTGGAGGAGGAGATAAACGGATTCCGTTTCGACGGTGAAGAGGAGGTGCAGGGCGAGCTTCAGGATACTCCCGAGTCCGAGAGCACCGAGGAGGAGGAAGACAATATGCCTCTTAAGCCCAGGGCAAGATTAAAGGCCCTTATTGCTGGGAGGAGCAAGGGTGCACCTTCCACTAAGGCGCCCAGGGAGAAGACCACCGACCAGCTTCCTCCACCCCCTCATCTTCCCACCACCGGGGTTGGTCTTCTTCCCATGGTGGATTTAAAGAAGAAGAGGAAGGTGGTGGATGTTGATGTAGAGGAGGGTGAAGTGCCCCCTCCTCAACAGAAAGCTCCAAAGCAACATAAGGGTGGGAGAGAAGACAGAAGGGTCTCCCCGCCCGAGCATAGGAGCGACTCCCACTCTAAGGAGGTTCAGCTGCCTCTGGCCTGGAACCTGAGGCTGGACCTGGATGGCGCACCCATTCCCTTCACGGCCTCCATTAGGGAATTCCAGAGGGGGTGCTCGGGCTACATTGCTGAGGCCCTGGAGCGCACTCTCCTTTTGCCTAAAGACATGGAGACAGTGAGGTCGTGGAGGCAGGCCGACCTATTTATGTCAATGAAGAGAGACCTGGCCATGGTAAGTTCCTGATCACCTCGCTGCATAGCAGACTAGGTTAGGTGTGTATTGTGTATTTCTCTTATACCGTTAACGATACAATTTTGTCTCCCTTTCTGTACAGCTCACACAACAAGTCTATATGGCCGAGGACTGGGTCAGGGATGCCCGAAGCTTGGCTAGGACTGAGACCCAGTCTCGCCTGGAAGTAGAGAGAGATATGGAGGCTCTGAAAAAAGAAAAACAGGAGTTAGCCAAGAAGCTAACTTCGAAGGAGAGGGAGAGGCGGAGCGCTGAGGCTGGCCTCAAAAGCGCCCAGGATTAGGCCGAGGACTAGAGGAAAAAATTATATACTACAGAAATAGAACTGGCAACCCAAAGGCAGCTGGTCCTAGAGCTTAAGGCCAGCCTTGAGAAGGCCAAGAAGGCGGAAAAGGAGGCTCGGGAGGCCTTTGGAGCTACTGAGGCCGAGTACATCCTCGGCATCGAAGAGACAGAAACAAGGCTGGCGAAAGAGGTCTCTAAGGAATGCAGGGACTATTGCAAGTTCACATAGGAGGAAGCCCTGAACTTGGCAGGGGTCCCTGCTGACTCGGACCTGAGACAGCCGGGGAGGATATACTATCATCCCCACATCAGTTTGACCCCGGCTGACCCCGTCCCCTTATCTTCTCAAGCTCCGAAGTAAACAAGCCTAGTGCTTGTTCCTCATGAAGCCGCCGAAGAGGTTGAGGAGGGACAAGTTGCCCCAATTGGACAAGTAGCTCCGGACGTTTCTTCTGCCGATGTGGATGCTAGTAAGGCCAAGGACGCAGCCCCCTCGGAGGTCGAGGCCAGATCATCTGCAGTAGAGCCGAGCGGAACAGGCAGCCTTCCCTCTTAGACTAGATAGGCTTAGGATTAGGATTGTTAGTTGATGTAGTTGTTATTGTTTGTTGCCTTTCTTTTTTTTAATTAATGTAATGACTATTTTGTGTGTTGGGATAATGTACTTCAATTTTTGATTCAATGAAAATATTTCATTTGCTTTCAAATGTTCCTAATTCTATTTATTTGCTTGTTTTGCCTCGTAGTTCTTAGGCCCGTGAAAAGACTAAGTCCACAGACCAGAGTAGCAGTAGAAAGCCTTAATAATTAACGATGAGAAAGTTTGTTCTCATGGAATGATAATGATACCATGAATATGATGATAGTAGCGTCCCACGATCAATGATAAGAAAGTCTCAACTATCATATCGAAATCAATCGATTAACTTTGGCTTGCCTTAACAAGTGGGAATGAATTCAAACGAACACAAACGATCATTTTACTGTCAAAAACGTTAAAATTGGATGAGAGTACTAACCCAAAATATGCAGTCTGAATGAACATGCAAGACCAAGTTTCTGTTTAATACTTAGGAGCATTAATTTACCCAAGGTATGTGGTCCGAGGGACCAGGCATTAACAAGGTTCTGTTTAATACTTAGGAGTATTAATTTACCCAAGGTATGTGGTTCGAGGGACCAGGCATGACCAAGGTTCTGTTTAATACTTAGGAGCATTAATTTACCCAAGGTATGTGGTCCGAGGGACCAGGCATGACTAAGGTTCTGTTTAATACTTAGGAGCATTAATTTACCCAAGGTATGTGGTCCGAGGGACCAAGCATGACCAAGGTTCTGTTTAATACTTAGGAGCATTAATTTACCCAAGGTATGTGGTCTAAGGGACCAAGCATGACCAAGATTCTGTTTAATACTTAGGAGCATTAATTTACCCAAGGTATGTGGTTCGAGGGACCAGGCATGACCAAGGTTCTGTTTAATACTTTACCCAAGGTATATGGTTCGAGGGACCAGGCATGACCAAGGTTCTGTTTAATACTTAGGAGTATTAATTTACCCAAGGTATGTGATTCGAGGGACCAGGCATGACCAAGGTTCTGTTTAATACTTAGGAGTATTAATTTACCCAAGGTATGTGGTCCGAGGGACCAAGCATGACCAAGGTTCTGTTTAATACTTAGGAGTACAAGTAATATAATAGACTTCAATGAGAGAATGAAAAATTTTATTAATAATAGTACCTTTTTAGATTATTTACATTCCAGGGGTGTGGTACAGCTCTCTCATCTAGGTCTTCCAAGTAGAAGGCACCTATTCCGGCCACTGATAGGATGCGATACGGGCTTTCCCAGTTAGGTCCTAATTTTCCCCAAGCTGGGTTTTTTGCTGTGCCCACGACTTTCCGTAAAACCAAGTCCCCTGGTGCAAGTGGTCTTAGCTTGACGCTGGCATCATAACTCTGCTTGAGTTTATGCTGATAGTAGGCTAGCTGAACCACAGCGTTTTCTCTCCGCTCGGCAACTAGGTCCAGATTGTCCTTAAGTAGTTTGTCATTGTCGGCCGAGGTAAATGAACTGGTTCTAAGTATGGGGAACCCAGTTTCTATGGGAATAACAGCCTCAACATCGTACGTCATTGCAAAGGGGGTTTCTCCTGTAGATCTTTGAGGAGTTATCCTGTAGGTCCAGAGACATGCGGAAGTTCTTCCACTCATTTTCCTTTGACATCATCCAACCTCTTCTTAATACCGCTTGCTATGACTTTGTTAACTGCTTCAGCTTGGCCATTTCCTTGAGGGTACGCAGGGGTGGAGTACCGGTTTGTAATGCCTAGTCCAAAGCAAAATCTTCTGAATGCTTTACTATCAAATTGGAGACCATTGTCCGAGATGAGAATATGTGGTATTCCAAACCGGATTATGATATTCTTCCATACAAACTTCTGGACATCTACATCCCTGATGTTTGCCAATGGCTCGGCTTCAACCCAATTGGTGAAGTAGTCTGTGGCGACGACCAAGTACTTCTTACTCCCAGCTGCTTTAGGAAAAGGGCCTACAATGTCCAGGCCCCAATGAACAAAGGGCCACGGGCTTGACAGAGAATTCAAAACTCCTCCTGGTTGATGTATATTCGGTGCGAACCTCTGGTATTGGTCACACTTCTTTACATATTCCTGTGATTCCCTTTGCATGTTTGGCCACCAGTATCTTTAAGTTAAGGCTCTGTGTGCTAGAGATCTTCCTCCTGTGTGGCTGCCACAAATCCCTTCATGCAGCTCTTCGAGGAGTAGCTCCGTGGCTTCAGGATGCACGCACAATAAGTAGGGTCCAAAGAAAGAACATTTGTATAGCTTACTGTCTCCTGATAGCCAGAATCGAAGGACTTTTCTCTGCACCTTGTCAGCTTCGGCCTTGTCTGTTGGTAAGACATCGTCCCTGAGATAAGTCACCATAGGGTCCATCCAGCTTGGCCCTACTCTAACTTGATAGATGTTGGACCCTTCTTTCTCTTCAGCATGCCTTTGTACATCCTCCACCAGGATAAGTCGAGGTAGTCCCTAGGACGAGGAGGTTGCAAGAGTGGCCAAGGAATCTGCGTGCGTGTTCCCCGTCCAAGGAATATGTTGCAAATTAAATGACTTAAACCATGGTTGCAGTTGCTTGACCTACTTTAGATACTTCTGCATTCTTTCGTCACGTGCTTCTAATTCTCCCCTGACCTGGCCGACAACCAGTGCTGAGTCCGAGAACACTTCCACCAAGCTCCCACCCATTCTTTTGACCATGGCCATCCCGACCAGCAATGCTTCGTATTCATCCTCATTATTAGTGGCTGGAAGTTTAGTCTGAGGGATTTTTCGATGATAACATTCTCAAGAGATATCAAAACTAGCCCCACTCTTGAGCCTCTCTGATTGGCTGCACCGTCCGCATATAGTTTCTAGGGTGCGAACTCTTGCACAGACACTAGGCTAACTGAATTTTCGTCCATGTGTATCGTCTCGACAATCTCTTCTAACACGGGCTTCGCGAACTCAGCCATAAGATCAGCCAGTATCTGCCCCTTGACCGAGGTGCGAGGCATGTACTTTATGTCAAAAGCTCCTAGAATGGTACCCCACTTTGCAATCCTCCTCGTATAATCCACACTCCGGAGCAATGATCTGAGCGGGAGTTGGGTAAGGACCACAACCGTATGTGATTAGAAGTAGTGAAGGAGCTTACGAGTGGCATGAACTACCGCAAAGATGGCCTTCTCAAGTGGCAGGTAACGGACCTCGGCCTCGTGAAGGGATTTACTCATGTAGTATACAGGTTTCTGTACGCCATTGTCGACTCGTATAAGTACCAAACTCACAGCATAGGTGGCTACAGCAATGTAGGCGAACAAGACCTCGTCCGTTGCAGGACTGGACATGATGGGAAGCCGAGTTAGGTATTCTTTTAGTTGCTGGAAAGCTAGAACACACTCTTCATTCCACTCAAACCCCTTCCACTTGTTCAGCAGCTAGAAGAAAGGCCGACATCTCTCTGTAGACTTGGAGATGAATCGGTTGAGAGCGGCAGTCATCTCGGTCAACTTCTGGACTTCTTTTAGATTCCGAGGAGGCTGCAGATTGTTGACCGCCCTTATCTGGTCAGGGTTGATCTCAATTCCGCGATGGGTGACCATATAGCCCAGAAACTTTCCTGATCCAACGCCGAAAGAGCACTTTGAAGCGTTGAGTCTCAATTGTTTCCTTAAGATTTCAAAGATGCTTCCGAGGTCTCCGACGTGGTCGGACTCCAGCTTGCTTTTGACCACCATGTCATCAATGTAAGTTTCAATGCATTTCCCCAGCTGTGGTTCGAACATTTTTGTCATCATTCTCTGATAAGTGGAGCCTGCATTCTTCAGACCAAATGGCATCACCTTATAATGGTAGTTCCCAAGGTTGTTTTCTCTTGATCGTTTAGGGCTAAGGGAATCTGGTGGTACCCTTGGAAGGCGTCCAAGAAACTCATTCGTGGATGCCCTACCGTTGCATCTACCAGTTGATCAATCCGTGGCATGAGGAAGGGGTCTTTTGGACAGGCTCTGTTTAAGTCCGTGAAATCCACGCATACACGCCATTTCTCATTCTTCTTCTTCACCACCACTGTGTTAGCTAGCCATTCTGGATAGAAGACCTCCCTGATAGCCCCTGCCTGCTTAAGCTTGTTTACTTCATTCCTGACAGCATCAGAATGTTCCCTGGGTGAGCGCCGAGGTGGCTGCTTTTTGGGGAGGGCAGCTGGGCTAAAATTAAGGTGATGACAGATGAACCCGGGATCCACTCCTGGGGCCTCGTAAGAGTTCTAGGCAAACACGTCAATGTTTCTCCTAAGGAATGTCAGCAGCTCTTCCTTTTCCCGAGGAGGTAACTAAGCTCCTATCTGGAAAAACTTATCTGGGTCCCCCTCAATGACAACTTTCTTTAGTCTTTCACATTGCTCCTCGTCCGGTTCCACGGCTTTGAGGGGAATCGGGAACTTTGATTGCTATGAGTATCCGATCGACGTGGTTGCTGGCTCAGCAACAGGTCGATGTGTAATGGCAGCTATGAGGCATTGTCTTGCCATAGGCTAGCTTCCTACAATTTCTTCCACTCGTCCTCCAAACGGAAATTTAAGCTTTAGGTGCAAGGTCGAAGAAACAGCCCCCAAAGCATGGAGCCAAGGCCTGGCTACAATGGCCGTGTAGGGAAAGTATGCATCCACCACGACAAAGTCCACCTTGACCACTTCAGACCCTGCTTGTACGGGTAGCCTTATTTGACCCTTAGGGATGACGGTCTTTCCATCAAAGCTGACTAGGGGTGAATCATACGCTGTCAGGTCTTCAGGCCGTAAGCCTAGTCCTTTGTATAGGTCCGGATACATGATCTCAGCCCCCACTCCCTTGATCAACCATCACCCTCTTCACATCGTACCCCCCTATTCTAAGGGTGATGACCAGAGCGTCGTCATGGGGTTGTATTGTCCCCAATTTATCTTCGTCCGAGAAGCTTAAGACTGATTGAGCCTCCATCCTTGCCCGCTTCGTTTCTTGGTTGGCGTCCTCGGCGGATGTCCTAGAAATGGATATTACTCTGGAAGGGCAGGATCCAGTTCTTCCGGTTGCCACGAAGATGACATTAATCGTGCCCAAAGGGGGCCTTGATGAGGCGGTCCCCGAAGCCCCTGGCCTAATATGGGCTCCCTGGTTATTTGGTCGATAGATGAACTGCTGTAGCTTTCCTTCCCTCGCAAGTTGTTCCAAATGGCTCTTTAAAGTCCTACAATCCTCGGTGGTATGCCCTCGCTCCTGATGATACTGGCAATGAAGGCTCTGATTGCGCTTCGTGGGGTCTCCCCCCATCTTATTTGGCCACTTGAAGTATGACTCGTTCTGAATTTTCTCTAGAATCTGGTGGATTGGCTCTCGGAATACGGCATGGACTGCCTGTGATGCAATAAACCCAGACTGCACACTGTGCACACTGTAGTCTCTCCGCGGCCTGCTGTTACTATACCGGTCCGACCTGAACTCCCTCCTCTCCTGAGGGATAACCTTAGCCTTTCCCTTTTCGATCAGCTGGTCTTCCTCGACGCGCTTATACTCGTCGATGCGGTCCATTAGTCGGCGCACACTTATCACGGGCTTCTTGGTCAATGATTTCCTCAGGTCGTGCTCGGCTGGTAAGCCGACCCTGAAGGTTCTTACGGCCACGTCATCGAAACTCCCTTCGATCTCGTTAAACATTTCTCAGTACCTGTCTGAGTATGTTTTCAGCGTCTCCCCCTCCTGCATGGACATGGACAGCAAGGAGTCTAGTGGCTGCAGGACCCTAGTGTTCGTCACGAACCGAGAGCAGAAGGCCCCGGTAAGTGCTGGAAAGGATCCGATAGAATTTGCCGCGAGGCCATCAAACCACCTCATGGCTACAGGCCCCAAACTGCAGGGGAACACTTTGCACATGAGAGTCTCGTTTCGAGAATGGACAGCCATTTTCTGATTGAAATGGCTTACATGCTTCACAGGGTCAGTCTGTCCATTGTACGCAGTGAAGGCAGGCTGAGTAAAGCGTCAAGGAAGGCTCCCTCCTTCTACACTATGTGTGAAGGGCGACCTGGAAATTTGGTTGAGTGCCCTATTCATGGCATCGCTCCCAGTACCCCTCGAGGACGTGTTTCTGCTCCTGCGGTCATGGCGATGCTCTTCCTCGTGGGAGAAAGACTCACTTGGGGGTGTTCTGGAGCAGCGTCTATAACTAGCATCGTCATGATCGTCAGAAGAGTCATCCGTGATGGATGGACTGCTAGATGGATTACGACTCCTTCGCGCACGACGCAACTTCCTCTTGAGACGATCAATCTTGCGTTGCATGTCCTCATGAGACTCGTCACTGTCATTTTGACGTCGACTCCTCCCGGTACGATTTGTGTGCACACTCCCTTCGCGGTCTCTTTCACGCTCAAGGTGCACGAAGTGGTCAATATGCTGAGAGCCATCTGACTTCGCTCTGTTAGAACCTGATCTAACCATGGTCAAGCCTCAACTCACAGATGTAATAGTAATCTTCCCACAGACGGCGCCAATTGTAAGGACACAAATTTACGGGTTGGGCCTACGAACAGAACAAGTTGAGGCCCACACTGTGTGCAGTATCCTTGAAATAAATTTGTAAAGAGAGTGGGCTGAAGAACACTTGATTGAGAACGTATGGGTTGATGGCCCAAGTATGATTGTGACCAAACTTACGTTAATGAAATACAAGGTAGATATAAGGTTCTTCTCGGCACAGTCCGAGGAGTATGTTTAGACTAATAAAATGAATACTTCTCTCTCCCTCCTTCTCTCTTTCTTTCTCCTTCTATTTATACGCCCCTCCTCCCTTATGTGCCAGTTAGGTAGGCTTTCTTTGATACTTGTCCCATCAGCCTCCATCTAAAGTCTTCACTTGGCAGCTGTAAAGGATGAAGGTCACTGTTCAGGTGTCTTTTCCCATTAATGCGGCCATGATGTTAGTTGCAGGATCATAAATGCGGTGGCAGCAGCCTTTTGCCTAATATCTGATCTTTGCCACCTGTCCTTTTTGTCCATATAAATCAGGGGATTCTTTGGGAAAGCTAGGATTGATGTTGGAGCATTCATCTGAGACACCCTTTTGACAATCCGAACAGGCAAGTCTCTTCGGATCAGTCTTTCTTCCACGTGACTTACACTTTAAAATCGAGTTAGGCTGGGCACACTTCTTAAGATTTGTTGTCCTCGGATGTACAAGTCTCCTCGGACAGGCCCGCGGCCCATTACCTGATATTGGGCCTTTCACCCCTACAATATATAAGTTGCATGTTTTGTTAAAATTTAACCTCTTTTTATTGTATTCTGTATATCTGTATATATTAAGAGAATTCAGAAAGTTAGTTATTGCTTTTTTTGCTGTAAAAAATACCTTTAAATTAATTAACCAACAACTTAAATATGAGGTTAAAATAGTAAATTGGTAAAATAAAGTTAGTTATTGCTTTTTTTACTGTCAAAAATACCCTTATCTAAAACTTAAAAATGGTGTTAAAATAGTAAATTGACAAAAATAATAAATTCTTACTTTTATGTTGCAATGTCTTCCTACTTCTAATAAACTCCTATTTTTACGTTGATTTAAATTTCTACTTCTTGAATAAAAAAAAAATTGGGTAAATTACAAAGTTGGTCCCTTTTCTTTGCACTATATTTCAATTTGGTCCTTAACTTTTCAAGTGTGTCAATTTGATCCCTAACCTTTCAATGTCGTGTCAATTTAGTCCTTGCCGTTATTTCTTAGATGAAAATTGCTGACGTGGCAAATGGCAAATAAAAAAAAAATTGCCATGTCAATGGACACTTATACTACCACATCATCTGACAACCAAATTCCCTAACTCAACTCCATCTTCTCTCCCCCTCTCTCATTAGTCACCACCAACCAAACCCATCTTCTTCTCTTCTCCCTCATTCTCTAAGAAGTTGCAAACACTGGCGAGTTCAACTTAAGAATAATTGATTGAAATATTTATCTTATGTTACCTAGCAAAGATACAGAAGTCGTGTCAGTCCATCCAAAGTGAGAAAGTATGGAACTTTAGAAGTCTGGGACCACATAAGACTTTCACCATATCCTAATATTCCCACCATATCCTAAAATCAACCATATGTATAACAAATGAAATAAAACCCAAAACACATAACCTGGTGGGTTTAGAAAAAACAAAGGAAGAGTTCCGAAGTCTATAATTATGGATACCGCCACAGCCAAATTTGCTTTAGTTTCATCTATCATTTTGTTTTAATAACAACAATCTACCGACTGTACTGCAGTTAGCTTGTAAGGTAGACTGCCCTTCAGTTGTTCTCGTCTTTGGTTGGTGGAGACTAATGAGAGAGAGGGGAAAAGGAGATGAAGATGAGTTCGGAATTTTATTAGAGTTTAGGTTTTTTGATTGTCGTGTTTCAAATTAAAATTTTTTTTAATTAAAAAAATTGATGTGGTGGTACGTTTGTTGACGTGATAAATAAATAATTTTTTATTTTGGCCGTTTGCCATGTCAGTAATTTCCATCCAAGGGATAATGGCAAGGACTATATTGACATGACATTGAAAGGTTAGGGACCAAATTGACATATTTGAAAGGTTAGGGGACCAAATTGAGATATGATGTAAAGATAGGGACCAACTTTGTAATTTACCCAAAAAAATTCTACTTCTATTCACTAACTCCCTACAAAATAGGATCACTCTTTTGTTAATTTTAAAACTCTTTTAATCAACAAAATTCACCCCACGTATTCTTTTTTTTTTTTTTTTTACTTCATCACACCCTTAGATTTTTTTTTTTTTTTTTTTTTTGTGATTGGAAAAAGTAGAAATTCCAAATTATAATAAATACAAATTATTAATCTTTACCCAAAAAATAGAAGAGCATCTGAGCATGCATGTTAAAATAGTAAATTGGTAAAAGAAAGTTAGTTATTACTTTTTTTACTCTAAAAAATACCCCTACCTAAAACTTTAAAATGGGGTTAAAATAGTAAATTGACAAAAATAATAAATTCTTACTTTTATGTTATAATGTCTTCCTGCTTCTAATAAACTCCTACTTTTATGTTGATTTAAATTTCTACTTCTTGAATAGAAAAAAAAAAATTCTACTTCTACTCACTAACTCTCTACAAAATAGGATCACTCTTTTGTTAATTTTAAAACTCCTTTAATCTACAAAACTCACCCCACGTATTTTTATTTTTTATTTTTTACTTCATCACACCCTTAGATTTTTTTTTTTTTTTTTTTTTGTGATTGGAAAAAATAGAAATCCCAAATTATAATAAATACAAATTATTAATCTTTATCTAAAAAATAGAAGAGCCTTTGAGCACGCGCGTGAGCGCGTGCTCAAAGGCTAGTTTTATCTAAAGAAATTGATAAGAACAAATATACTGTTGTTTTTATAAGGAATAATACACCAAAATCCATATATATAAATAATTTTAAGTTGCGAAGAAATTGATATGAATAAAAAGGAGTTTAGGTGAAAACCAAATACTTTCTTTGTTACTTTATTATTAGGAAAATGATGGCATAAGTTGCATAATTATCCCCCCAAAAAAATACTTAGTCTAAAAAAAAGAACAAAAACGTAGGTTGATACACAATAGCATTTAATTCTATCTTATTTCTTTCGGAAAAAAAAAAATCGATCTTATTTGCTTTTTTTATTTTTAAAACCTATCCTTTTGGACATACGTTTTTTTTTTCATCCCTTCGTTATGTTTTATTGATGATACACACTAGTATGTATTATTTACGTTATTTGTTTAATCTCTTATTCTTTTTAGTTCTATCCTATTTTTTTAGGCTTGTTGATAATATTTAGATAGACACAATTGTATGTTGTAGTTATTTGTCACCAACCAACTAAATTAAATTAAATCTCTTTTTAAAATTTTACTTTTTGTGGAATGTAGGTCAAATGTTTTGTTAAAACACTTTAATGTAAGTTGCAAGTTTTGTTAAAATTTAATCTTTTTTTTTTGGGAAATTTAATCTCTTTTAATTGTTATTTAATTCAAAGAAATTGATAAGAATAAATAAATTATTGTTTTTATAAAGAATAATACACCAAAAGACACTATATATATAGTGAGAATTTTAAGTTGTGAAGTAGTTTTTTTTTTTTTTTGTGTGTGTGTGTTTGTTGAGAAGCAAGTTGTGAAGAAGTTTATATGAACAAAAAAGAGTTTAAGTGAAAACCAAATACTTTCGTTGTTACTTTATTATTTGGAAAACGATAGCAGATGCATGTTTATCCTAAAGAAAAAAAAAAAAAAAAACTTAGTGAACAAAAAGATACACAATACTATTTAATTCTATCTTATTTAATTTTTTTTAATCTATCCATTTGTACGTACGTTTTTTTCTTTTCCTCTCTTCCTTACGTTTGCTGATACACAATAGTATTTATTATTTACGTTACTTTTTTTTATTTATTTTTATTTAATTTTATTTTTTTAAGTTTTTTTTAAGAGATAATTACAACATGCTGCTAACTTCGTAGGTCAAACCCTTTCTTCCAAGCACTTTGTGTATGGAGATGTGTCAATTCATTGATAATATTTAAATAGACACAATTGTAAATTGTAGACTTATAATTTTATGGCACTTACTAACTAAATTTAATCTCTTTTAAATTTTTACTTTTTGTTAAAGGTAGATGGCATGTTTTGTTAAAATACTATAACGTGGTGGCATGAAATTTAACCTTATTATTTTATTAAAAAAATTGATAAGAACAAATAAACCTTTGGTTTTATCTAAAAATTACTATAATTTCGTGCAGAAGGCGACCACAGGTCTACAGCATCAAACCTACCAAACTTTAATATATATTTATTATATGATATATATATATATATATATATAATATAATTGATTTGGACTATCAAATTAAAAAAAAATATAAAAAAATCCGTCAACAGATTAAAAAAAGAAAAGAATGAAACACACAAACAATAAAATATAATCAAAGGCAACGCCCCGCGGGACGAGGAGAAAGATGCAAAACGGCGTAGCCATTACGTACTTCCTTTCCTTTCTTTTCTCACGACTCCTTTGCCAATTGCCATCAAATTCCCATTCACAATCACAACAATTACACATCAACTTACCTTGTATGTTCGAATGTCCTTCTCTTCCTCAACTACCTTAAATAGTTGTCAATTATCTAATTTATTTTATTGTCTTTGACTTCGTCATTCCTTTTCTGGGTATATAAGAATTCCTGTTTCTCATGGCTAAAACCTCTGATATATGGAATTGACTATGGTGAGTTGGAGTTCTCAAGCAATAGCATGGACGATCTTCCGGGGGCATTTGGCACTAGTGCCAGCTTGGCTTTGCGGTTTGGTCAGACTATCTTCTCTTTGGCCTCTATTTTCTTCATGTGCTTGGACGTTTCGTTCTTCACCTACACTTCTTTCTGGTATTCTCAATTCCCTTTTAATTTTTCGTTTTTGTCCTACCCTTTTGTGGGTTTTGTCTTATTCTTCAATACCCATCTCTTTTTCTGTTCAAAGTTTCAATTTTGATCCCAATTGTTGTGTTTCACTTTGTGTTTTATTATGTCATGGATACCTCCTACTTGGATATTTTATTGTCTCTGTGATAAACTATGCTTATTATGCAATTTATATGGTTAAAAGTATAATAAGTCAGCTGTGTTTGTTGGGTTTAGCGATGGGGAATTTTCTAAGCGCGGGCTTTTTGGGTTCTCACTTGGTTGGACATAGAAGACACGCTCAAAGGCTGGAAATAAATTGATAAAAATTGCATCAATTTAAAGACTTTCTGGAATTTATAAGAGTTTAAGAGAGAAGGTTTGGGATATTGCTTTTAGATTACTTGTCTTTTTGTTGGATATCTCGTGGATGCTGGCTCATATTGAGTGAATTTAAGTAATTAGATTATAAAGTCAAGAAGTATAGCGGTGAGTTAGAAGAATTTCCAGGGTTCTATATAATATATATTCAAGTTATATGGTTTATTGAATATCTGTATATAATATATATTCAGTTATATGGTTTGATTGAAAATTATAATTTGAAGACATAATCGTGATAGGAATTCTTAGGATCAATGGTCTGAACTCAAATGAATGAAAGGGTTGTTATTGAAATAGCACTTGAGTTTACAGAACGCTTGTGAACTGTCTGCATTCAAGCGTGTATTTGAGTAATTTCTAGTCTATTTTGTGTACTCTCTATTATGTACTTACCTTGAAATATATCGATTCATAAAAGGATTGCTTAAAATAAGAAACCAGTGTTAAATTTTTTATTTCTAGAAATGAATTATGCAGCGGGGCTTAGTGAGGACTAATTGAAGTTAAGCAATTCAGTGTTTATTCAGGTAGTTTTCTCTATTTTTTTGAAGTGTTTGGCATAAAAACCCTTCCTACTACTCACATTTTCCTAGTCAAAGGAGATCAATCAATATGGTTGATAACAACACACCGCGTAATAACTGTCAAAGTTAAGAAATTTCTAAAGTGTCTACTAAAGGGACTCTTATGCTGATCGGACTTAGGTGTGTTTGGATTGAGATGGAGGTATTAGTATATTCCAGCCACCTTTCCCTGTACTCTCCTCTCCTCTGCCCCCATCTCCCTCCATCCAAACATAGGGTTAAGGTTTGGAGTATTTAAATTTTAACAACATTTTCCACCCATTCGAAAGTGTTGGTATGAAGAGAAAGAAGGCAAAGGTTTTCATTCTTGAGTATGTGCTGGAATCTAATGACAATTTGGTTACAATATGAAGTATTCTAAGAGGGGTGCATTCGATCAAAATAGTATTACCCTACTTTGTCATAGAGATGCAGGGATCTGAGAGTTTTAGGCCTAAGTTGTTTTTATGGCATCATCATGGTGTGGTTTCTGGATGCAACTGTAGTGACAGGAGCCAAATTGGCTATGGTATAGAGTTCAAATTGGTTTTGAAGTGGTAATTTCCCATTTGATCTTTTATTTTTTAATGTATCTTCTAGACTGAAATTATTCTATCCTTGTGTCCTCTGGATGTATCACAATTATGCATGCACATGTTAGAATTTTGGAATTAAGAAGTAGGTAATTCAGCACATATCCTTTCTGATGACTGCTTAATGTGTCGTACATTGGGAGGCTTAGGCTTTGGTTTCAATATGCCTCTGAATTGAGGTAGAATTTGTCTATAGTTTCTCATATTGCAATCTTATTATGTGATGTTTGAGATGTTAGAATCTGATTTACAATAAATTCCCATTGGAGTGGAATTCATACTTGAAACAGTTGAGAACAAAGTTGTGTCCATCAGGCGCTATGTGTACAATGACTATAATTTGTGTCTTAGTTTTCGTGATAATGGAAGGTCCCTATCAACTAAATGATCTATTATAGAGTAGATATGCCCTCAACATTCTTAAGTTAGAATCAAAGCCGTGAAATTTTTATTTTATTTTATAATATGGATGCTAAGGTACTTCTTGGAAAACTGTAATATATATACATGGGTCCGGCTCCCCTCCCGTTAAGTCCCTCCATTTTTCTCCAGTTTTTATTTCGATGAATGACACTTGGCAAGCAAATGATCCAACGGTTAAAAATAAAAGCAACTCAATCGTATCTTCTTTGTCTCTAATCTATCCTCCTCTTTTTTCTGCAACATCACCAACAGTATAACTATGAGAGGAACCCAATAGTTTTAAAAAGGCAAGTCCTCTTCTCGCAACATCACCGCCAAAGCATGAGAAAAGTCTATCCCATCACAAAGTCTGTACCAGCACATACCCAAAAACTAATCACGAATAAACTGAATCAATTGTTCAATTTAAGGTCACCAATGCCATAAACGAGAATTTTCAAATCTCATTGCACACACTGAGAGAGAGAGAGAGAGAGAGAGAGAGAGAGAGAGAGAGAGAGAGAGAGAGAGAGAGAGAGAGAGAGAGAGAAGATGAAGAAAAGTTGGTAACTAGTAGATGGTAACGGCACAATGAAACCCAATGCCAAGAGCCAACCCCGTTGATCTCCACCGGACCACCTGCCGGTCACTACTTTGCAATTAAATATAAATATATAATTCTATACAAAGGGCCTCTGTGTTCTAATGCTTACAATGAGAAGAAGGAAGAAAACAAAGAAATAGATCTTGGAGAGATTGATTTCAATTTAGCACTTAGCAGGAAACAATAAAGCCTTTTCATAGCAGAATTCTTTTTTGGGGCTTTCAAAAGAGGAAAACATAAATGAACACTTACACTAGCTCGTTGAAAAGAAGCTCATTAGAATTTGTGACTGACGATGGTGCGCTTTGAGGGACTTCTCTCATACTGCAGGTGATGTTGCAGAAAAAACAAAGGAAAGAGGTAAAGAAGATGGGATTGACTTGCTTTTTTTTTTTTTAGCGGTTGGATCATTTGCTTGCCAGTTGTCATTCATCAAAAAAAAAAAAAAACTGGAGAAAAATGGAGGGTTTAAACGGGAGGGGAGCCGGACCCTATATACATAACTGATGACCATAGCTTTTGTTAGCAAAATAGCAGCAGTCACAATCTAGATAGTCATAGACATCTAGACTTCAGAGCAAAAAACATTCAAATGCCTTCTGTCAACAGCAAGCTAGATTTCTGTGTTAGTTGATTTACCAAATCAGTTTATTGTCTTATCCATTAACTGCAAGTATTACATGATGCCATTTTTAATTATTCATGGGATGTTATGGAATATATTATGTCTATGTTGCTTTGAATACCCAGCAGTGTGCTGTAGAAAAAGTGATGTTTTAATCCACGGGGAATTTCAAGTTCATCTCTTTAACCTTGTCATTGCTCATGTTGATTTCACAGCTATTTGGTGACAGTCATGGGTTTGGTAATTCCATGGAGCATTACACTGATAGTGGTGGATGCATACTCTGTCTTCATAAAATGTTTACCTCGTCAACCCAAAATATTATTGGTCATCATTGTAGGAGATTTGGTACGTGCAGTTTTCAATTATGAACTTTATGATATCATTCTTTTCACTGCTTAAAGAAGGAATATAATGTTTTGTTATATTGTAGGTTTTATCATTTCTCCTGCTAGCTGCAGCATCCTCAACAGCTAGTGTCACAACTGTCCTGCTTGCTGCCGAAGGTTTCTGCACTGCAAAGCCATGTAGTAGATATCAGTTGTCTGCCGCAATGGCTTTCTTTTCTTGGTTCCTTTCATTGGCTTCATCTCTCTTCAATCTTTGGCTTCTTCCTTCTTTTTAAATTTCTGGCTGGCTGTTGCCATTTATAGAAATGAAAAGGGTAAATGTTGATTAAAAAAAAAAAAAGAAATGATAGCCAAAGTCTAATTTTGTGTAGTGATAGTGTTTCATAATATTTACAGAAATATCAAATATGTTACAGTTGGATTAATCTGAATTTGATCATTCTTTAGCCATAAAGTAAAGAGTTTAAAGCTCTTTTGTTTCAATGACCCTGCTTTTCCATTTGTAATTTTATTTAGAATTTAGAATAATGGGAAAAGATGTGAAGCACAGAAGCAGTTTAATTTTTAGTTTTTTGGCTTTATTTTTTCTAAGATTTGAACCTGAAACCCCATCCCTATGGATCATTATCTACATGCGATGACAACATTGGCTCGAGATTTATATTTTCTGAAAGCATTGTTGCAGGGAGTAGAACTGTGATGAGAAAATATAGGAATTGTTCCTTACCTGCACTGTAGTCTAAGCTGCGCACCTGGATGTCTCGAAGGACTTGTTAAATATGTTCCTATATTGTACCATTACATTTCAAAATATAACTTCGATTGAATTAATATCTAATAGATTATTAATGGCTGCATTTGGATTAGAAAATTTAATAAAGAATCTTGTGAACGGTTACAAATATAAATTACTTGATTTAAATTTAATAATACATGATAAAATTTGAGTTTTGGGGATTTTTATTTTATTCTAATAAAAAACACTTGCAATGTTATGGGTTTTGACTATTATTTTGTACTTATCAAATTCAAATCCATATATTAATAAAGATTATATCCATCCATAAATTTCAAAAAAAAAAAAAAAAAAATCCTATCATGCTTTATTCAAATTCTTCCACTGAAATTGTAAGAACACGACTTCGATATATTGGCCCAAGATTATATGGACCAATTCAAAGGGCCCAAAAATAATGAATTTCTAGAGAGCAGAAAAAGAAAGCTAGACTAGATTGATTCAGACGGTCAACAAGATGAGTTAAGATCACAAGGAGACTGAAATAAGGAGCTTAAATTCAGGAAACAGTCCTTGGTCGAAGTCCGAGGAGGTTAATTTGGTATTTCTTATTTTCTATGTGTAGATACAAGCTTTACTCTCAATGTTTTTCGTCCTTTCTTTATGAAGAATTTCCTCTCATTATATATGTCCTTCCAAATCATCTTGATCCTACACTTGTTGATTATCTGAATCTTCACTTGAGTGTCTATCCTATCATGCATCTTTCTTGACCTTCTGTGAGTTGTGGTGGCCAAGATTGTACTGTTCAGGTGTCTTCTTCACATAAATGCGGTTAGGGGGTTAACTGCAGAGTCATTCAGTGCGGGGTTGGCAGCCTTCCTTTTTAATATTTTTTGGATATTTCCTGGTGTACGTATCCCTTACACTCGTCCAGGCTAGCAGAACCTTCTGAGACGTTTCCTTTGACCGGAAGAGCTCTAAGGCTTATTCCAATTTTGAGTACCCGAGGTGGTATTATCCTTGGCGTTATTCTTAGGATTCCCCAATTTGTGTTCGAACTCTTTACAATTCATCTCGGACGTTATGGGTTGAGTGGGACCGTCTTCGGACTGATCATGATCCTCGGCGTGGGTTTTGAGCCCAACGCGCAGGCCCATTTCTCTTGTTGACCTTTTACCCCCACAATTGAGCCCAACGCGCAGGCCCATTTCTCTTGTTGACCTTTTACCCCCACAATAGCCCCTCGAGATGCTTCTTTCTGGGCTCTTGGGCAGAAAGGAGGATTTCGATACCCCGCCACTCGTCTATGTCCGTTCTCGGCTCGTTTCGGTTGGCAGAGGCGTCTTTTAGATTTCCTAGAACGCGTTTCTGACGTTGCGATATTCGAGGCGTCTCTTCATTAAATTTATACGGCTCCGTGTCTCCCACGTTCTACGGTGAGATGTAGATCGTACGGTTAGGATTTTGACCAAGGCATAAGCGGGATTTTTCCCGCTTTCGATTGCCTTTTTGATATAAATATCGTTTTGTCCAATTTCTTTCCTACTTTTGCATTCATTTGACTCTAGATCACATACGTTGAATCCTGTTAGCCGTTCTTGTAACCTGTGTCCTTCCCAAACACCAAAGTCTGTCCGAGGAGACCTTCTTAACTTTCTGTAAGTCTTCATATATCCTTATCCTTTCTTTTTCCATATTGTGGTATTTATTTTTGTCTATTTTCTGAACCCCTTTTCATATCGATCCTCCATCCTAATCTAAAGTCCTTTAGGTTTCGCCAGTACACTCTAGGAATGGGTAGATTTAAGGGTTTGGTAGACTCTGAGGAGGGGATAGCGAGGTTTAAGAATGAATATAGGATTCCCTCTGGAGTAGATATTAGATATTGTGAAGAGGGCGACTGGCACGAGAAGAGGCATGAGGGAGAGGTTATGATTCCTATGATCGCGTTTATAGAAGGAGGGATGAAGATCCCCATGGGCGCGGTTATGAGGGATTACCTTCTAGCACACAGGTTGGCCCCCACCCAATGTGCTCCCAATGTGTTTAGAATTTTAGGCTGCGTAGACGCCTTGAATGAGAAATTAGGTCTAGGATTGACACACCATGATGTCAATTGGGTTTACAACCTCCACCATCTCAAGGGTCAGGGGTACTACTTGAAATCACGATACCCCGAGGTTAGGTTAATCCAGTGTTTGCCCGAGTCTAATAAGGGCTTAAACAAAGATTTTTTGATCGTGTCAGGTGATTGGCACAACGGCTTACACTGCCCGATGAGAGAGGGGGAACCAGGTGGGGTTTTAGTTTAGGAGGATCTGTTTTAATTAATGATTTCTATGGTATTGAGCTTGGCTCTAACGCTTTCCTTTATCGCAATGACTTTGTAGATAAGCACGCCGCAGAACCTAAGCTCGGACTGGTGAACAAGGAGAACTTGGACAAAATACTTAAGGCCGAGGTGTTTGTGAACTTGAACGGCCAACTCAGAGCGGCGCACATAATCTTGGGTTACAAGCCCATCTCGACCAGTTTTCAAGCACCAAAGTGCATCATAAAAGCCAGAGATCAATGTCTTCACCGGATCAGTGTAGCGGTGCCTGGATTTCTTCTCCCCGAGGGCGTTTCCATCCCGGCAGGCAAGCTTCCCACATTCCCGATACTCGACGGGGTGCTCGTAGCGACTCCGCCCCAACCTAACATCAAGGAGGAAGAGGAAAAGGGAGAGAAGGAGAAAGAGTTAGTTGAAGTCTCAGACTCGGAAAAGCTCTTCGAGGTTTTCAATCAGCCTTCATCTCCAGAAGTAGTAGCGCGCGTCCCCAGTGAGCGCGTATCAAGTTCCGAGGATATGGGGATCCAGAGGAAGTCGAGATCATCCTTGCAGGAGCTGTTAGAATCCCAGCCAGGGAAGGATGGCCCGGGTAAATCTGCACAATCTAAGTAGCCGGCTCCTCCCACCATCCCACTAGCTCGAGCTAACCCCCCTAAGCACAAGGGGAAAGAGATAATAGAGGTGGGAAGGCAGCAAACTTCCCACGAAGTTGAAGTCCTAAGAGGAGGGAAACATCCCCAGACTTAACAGACGCGGCCGGCAAGTGAGATGGAGAGGAGGGGCAGCCACAGGCCTGTAGCTCCGATCTGGGCCCCACGCTTGGAGTTGGATGGGGCCCTTCTGACCGAGGACGCCTCCATCCAGGATTATCAGGATGGCAGGGTTGGATACATGGCAGATGCAGTGGAGCAATCCCTGCTTCTGCCCAAGGACATGGCTGACCTTAGGCTGATGAGGCAGCACGAGGTGTTCGCGGGCCTTAAAAGGGATTTAGCAATGGTAAGCCTTAGTTTTTTTTTTTTTAACTATTCGATCTTGTGCATTCTCTTTGTAGGCCATTCAAGCCTCCTTTTGCACGAAGGAAATAGTGGGGCTTGCCCATCGCCGGGCAAAAGATGAAGAGGCGAGGAGGATCTCGGCGATGGATGCCTTCCACGTGGCCGAGAAAAGTGTCCAGGAATTGAGGACTAAATTGGCCGAGGAGGAGAGGGGGAGGAAAAGTGCCGCGGCCGCTCTGGACAGCGCTGAGAGGTAGGTCGAGAGCCAGAGAGTTCTACTCCGAGGTGCCGAGGATCAGCTGGCCTCTTCCAAGCAACAAGTCACGGCGCTTCAGAAGAAATTGAAGGAGGTCCAGAGGGCAAAGGAATTGGCTGAAAAGGCGAAGGAGGAGGCTGAGAAGGCAAAGGAGGATGCCGAGAAGGAGAGGGACGAGGCGGAGCAGCGAAGGTACGACATCGGAGTGGCTGAGACCGAGGATGCCCTTAGGGCGGAGGTCTTGGGGGTATGCAGAAAGTACTGCTCTGAGGTATGGATCGAGACCCTCAATCAAGCCGGGGTTGAGGCTTCATCCATACTGAGGAAGGCAGAAAGTATTTACTACCCCCCAGCCATCCGTGTCGCTCCTCCTGTCGGTCGTCCAACAAGTACTCAGCTCGAGGTGACCGAGCCGGCGAAGAGCAGCTCTGACATGGCCCCCCTCCCATCCACTGTTCCTGAGGGCCAAGAGAAAGAGGTTGGAGCACACAAGGGGGTGGTTTCTGACACTACCCTGCCTCCTGCTGCCCCTGAAGAGCTTGCCAAGGAGAAAGAGGCACCCAGGGTGGAGATCGTGCTTGCTAGTCTCCCCATTCCTCCTCTGGGTGATCCTAAAGGCTCTAATCAGGGGACCATCGTGGCTGCTGCTCAACAGGCCAAAGCCCCTCCAACTGGAAAAATAGTAATAAAAAAGAAATAGGCCCTCATGGAACCCTCCGTTGTAATTCTCCTTCTTGTTATTTTTTTTTTTTTTTTTTTATAGTGAGGCTTCTCTCTTGTACTTTTACTGTCTTGTTCCCTAATTCATGTTGATGAAAAGTGCAAATGAATTTCTAGGCTCTGTGGCATTTTACATTCGTGGTGATGTATTTTTTTATTAGCCTTGCATACAGTTTTTGTAAAGAACAATTAGGAAGAAAGATAAAAGAGAGAGAAAAGGCCACTAGGACTAGGGGTGTCCAGGCAAACCAGTGACCCGCCCAACCCGTCCGACCCGCCGCCGTTCGACCCGCCACCACCCGATCCGACGACTCCGGCGGTCGGACGCTGTTTCCGACTTTGCTAACCCGACACCCAACGGGTCGGTTATTGGTTTTTCAGTTCAAAACTCGTGAAACCCGACCCGAACCGGAGTCCATCAATATCAGGCCATTTTTTCCAGAATCCGGTCATTTTTCCAGATTTCGGCGACTTTTTTTCCAGATTTCGACTCATTTTTCACTTAAAATCCGTCGATTTCTGGCACAATAAACACCGATCTTGCCGAACCAGTGATTTTTCATCACGATTTGATAGAAATCTCGCTGGATCCGACGAGACCTCACCGAATCTTAGATGGATCTAGCAAGATCTCGCAGGGTCCAGCGAGAGCTCGCCACGTTTCGAAGGATTCCGGTGCAATCGGTTTCACCCGAAACCGACCACCACCCGCCGGCGACCCGAACCGAAGAATCCGTTGTTATTACGGGTCAGTTGCGGGTTGAAAAACCACCCACCCGAACTGTTACGGATCGGTTGCGAGTTGGGCAAAAACCCGACCCGCCCGACCCATGGACAGCCCTAACTAGGACGATTTCCTACGTGGCAAAGTATAAATCGAGCCTTAAAGACCATATGTACTGTCATGATATGTTGTTAAATTTACTAACTTTGTGAACACTAAAAATGAAATGAACCACGTCAACATGCCTATAGATGCTTTAAGTGATTCCCACGAGCTTATGTTGGGACAAAAGATAGCCCTTGAGGTAGAGATAATTAGTTAGGAATGCTTAGGTATCTCGGGAGGATGTTAGAATGATGTTTTCACCTTGGCAATTGGTTTGAAGAGGCAGACCTGCCTTTGGTTCTTTTTGCCATTTGGGTAGATGTTCTGTGACGTTACTTTCTCCAGAGCAGGTGGCCAAGGAGTTAAGCATAGTTTTGGGACTATTTAATACTTAGAAAGATTACGTCTAGCATTAGTTTTTCCAAAGCAGGTGGTCCGAGGAACCAGGCATAGCCTTGGATCTATTTAATGCTGAGAAGGATTGCAATTGGTATTAATTTTTTCAAAGCACATGGTCTGAGGAACCAGGCATAGCTTTGGATCTGTTTAATACTGAGAAGGATTGCAATTGGTATTAATTTTTCCAAAGCAGGTGGTCCAAAGAACCAGTCATAGCTTCGGATCTGTTTAATACTTAGAAGAATTGCAATTGATATTAATTTTTTCAAAGCAGGTGGTCCGAGGAACCAGGTATAGCTTTGGATCTGTTTAATACTTAGAAAGCTTGCAATTGGTATTAATTTTTCCAAAGCAGGTGGTCCAAGGAATCAGACATAGCTTTAGATCTGTTTAATACTTAGAAGGATTGCAATTGGTATTAATTTTTCCAAAGCAAGTGGTCTGAGGAACCAAGCATAACTTTGGATTTGTTTAATACTGAGAAGGATTGGTTATCTATCGTGTGACAAGTAATGAATACAAATATAACAAAATGGTTTTTTATTAATAGTAGTACCTTTTCAGGTTATTTACATTCCAAGGGTGCAGCACTGTCTGATTCTCTAAGTCTTCTAAGTAGTATGCACCAATTCCGGCCACAGATGTGATTCGATATGGCCCTTCCCAATTGGGTCCCAATTTGCCCCATGCTGGCTTCTTTGCAGATCCGACCACTTTTCGCAACACCAGATCTCCAGGCGCCAAAGGCCTGCTTTTCACGTTGGCATCATATCCATGCTTTAGCTTATGCTAGTAGTAAGCTAATTGGACGATGACATTTTCCCTCCGTTCATCGATTAGATCAAGACTTCTCTCCAGTAGGTTGTCATTGTTGCTCGGCGTAAAGGAGCTCGTCGTAAGTGTAGGGAATCCGGTCTCTAGGGGGATGACAGCCTCGGCCCCATAAGTTAATGAAAAAGGAGTTTCACCAGTTGACTTCCGAGGTGTAGTTCAATATGTCCACAACACATGTGGAAGCTCCTCGACCCACTTCCCTTTCGAATCATCCAATCTCTTTTTGATCCCACTTACAATGACCTTATTCACGGCCTCGACTTACCCATTCCCTTGAGGATAGGCCGGGGTAGAGTACCGATTCTTTATCCCGAGTCCACAGCAATATCGCCGGAAGGATTTGCTGTCAAACTGAAGACCATTGTTCGAGATTAGGGTATGGGGAACTCCGAACCGGGTGACGATGTTTTTCCAAATGAATCTTTTTACATCTGCGTCTCGGATGTTCGCCAATGGTTCCGCTTCAACCCACTTGGTAAAATAGTCCGTGCCGACCAGTAAATACTTTTTGTTTCCGGCAGCCTTGGGAAAAGGGCCTACGATGTCCAAACCCTATTGAGCAAAAGGCCATGGGCTAATAAGAGGGTTGAGCTTTCCGCCCAGTTGATGAATGTTCCGGGCGAATCTCTGACATTGGTCACATTTTCTTACATAATCCTGGGCCTCCCTGTGCATATTAGGCTACCAATATCCTTGAGTGAGGGCCTGATGAGATAAGGACCTTCCTCCAGTATGGCTCCCACAAATTCCCTCGTGTAGCTCTTCGAGGAGGGCTTCAACTGCCTCGGGGTGGATGCAAAGCAGGTATGGACCAGAGAAAGACCTTTTGTACAGTTTTTGGTCCTCGAACAGCCAAAAACGAGGGGCCTTCCTCCGTATTTTATCTGCTTCTAGTTTACTCTTAAGTAAGCTATCATCTCTGAGGAAACAGGTAATAGGGTCCATCCAACTTGGTCCTACCCTTACCTGATGAACGGTTGGCATCTCTCGTCCCAATTCACAAGGTTCCATGAGATCTTCAACGAGAATTACCCTGGGCAGACCTTACGCCGAGGATGTTGCCAGCATTGCAAGCGAATCGGCATGTGTATTTCTGCTCTTGGGAATTTGGACCAAATTGAAGGATTCGAATCCAGACTGAAGGTGTTTTACCTGGCTCAAAATATCTTTGCATTCTCAGGTCCCTGGCTTCTAACTCTCCTCGGACCTGCCCTACGACCAATCTGGAGTCTGAGAATACGTCCACGGTCCTTCCCCCCATTTTTTGGATCATGGACATCCCGACCAGTAGAGCCTCATATTCCGTCTTGTTGTTTGTGGCAGAGAATCCAAGTCTTAACGATTTCTCGATCGTGATGTTCTCGGGTGAAATTAGAACCAGCCCTACTCCGGATCCTTTGAGGTTCAAGGCGCCGTCAACGTACATTTTCCAGGACGATGCCCGTTCAATAGAGGTTACCCCAACTGAATTTCCATCCATGCGGTGCTTGTCTTCACCTTCTTCTAATGGGGCTTCGGAGAACTCAGCCAGAAGGTCAGCGAGGACCTGACCTTTTATAGAGGTACGCGGCATGTACCTGATGTCGTAGGCTCCCAACCTTGTTCCCCACTTCGCGACTCTGCCAGTGTAATCAGCACTTCTAAGCAAGGCTTTGAGTGGCAATTGGGTCAAAACCACCACCGTATGAGCTTGGAAATAATGCGGCAGCTTATGTGTGGCATGCACTACAGCTAGGATTGCTTTCTCCAGTGGCAAGTACCTGACCTCGACTTCGTGTAAGGATTTGCTTACGTAGTAAACGGGCCTTTGTATCCCATTGTCAACCCTCAGCAATACCAGGCTTATCGCATAGGTAGCCACTGCGATACAAGCAAATAGGAGCTCGTCTGCCTCGGGGCTGGACATTATTGGCGGCCGAAAAAGGTAGTCTTTTAACTCCTGGAATGCTAAGGCACATTCCTCGGTCCAGCGAAAATCCTTCCACTTGTTCAATAAACGATAGAAAGGTCGGCACCTGTCTGCAGATCGAGATATGAAGCGGTTCAAAGCAGCCGTCATGCCCGTCAATCTTTGCACCTCCTTCGGGTTCCGGGGTGGTTGTAATTTATTAATGGCCTTGACCTGGTTCGGATTCACCTCGATTCCACGGTAAGTGATCATATAGCCCAGAAACTTTCTCGATCCCACTCCAAAAGAACATTTGGAGGCGTTGAGTCGTAGTGTGTGCTCTCTCAAGACTTCGAAGATGCTTCCGAGGTCGGCAATGTGATCAGCCTCCTTTTTGCTCTTGACCACCATATCGTCTATGTAGATCTCAATATTTTTCCCCAGCTGCGACTCGAACTTTCATGTCATCATCCTCTGATATGTAGACCTTGCGTTTTTGGGCCCAAATGGCATTACCCTGTAATGGTAGTTACCTATAGGAGTGACAAAAGCCGTTTTCTCCTGGTCTTCCAATGCTAAAGGTATCTGATGATAGCCTTGGAAGGCATCTAGGAAGCTCATCCGAGAATGCCCTACGGTTGCATCCACAAGTTGATCAATTCGGGGCATGGGGAAAGGGTCTTTTGGGCAAGTCCTGTTTAGATCTGTGTAGTCGTCGCATACGCGCCGCTTGTCGTTCTTCTTCTTTACCACTACAGTGTTAGCGAGCCAATCGGGATAAAATACCTCCTTGATAGCCCCAGCTTGCTTAAGCTTTGCCACCTCTTCCTTGACAGCCTCGGCATGTTCCTTCGAAGAACGTCAGGGGGGCTGTTTCTTGGGGGTAACAGATAGATTAACGTTCAGATGATGGCAAATGAGACTTGGATCCACCCCCGGGGCTTCATAAGGATTCCAAGCAAACACGTCGAGGAATCGCACTAATTCCTCCCTTTCCCGAGGGGGAAATTGAGTGCCAACTTGAAAGAATTTCTCAGGGTCTCCATCAACTATAACCTTCTCCAAGTTCTCACACTTTGTTTCCTCAGCTTCTTTAGCAGATGTTGAGGCCGAGGACTTTAATTGCTAAGAGTCTTTGTCAGCTATGGCCGAAGACTCTAACCCTGGTTGGTGTGTGATCGCGGTCACTAGGCACTGCCTGGCTATCTTCTGACTTCTGATTAGTTCCTCAACCCAATCTCCAGATGGGAATTTAACCATGAGGTGGAGCGTGGAGGAAACAGCCCCCAGGGCATGGAGCCAGGGTCTTGCCATAATAGCCGTGTAAAGTGAGAACACCTCCACCACAATGAAATCCACCTCCACCACCCTCGAACCAGCCTGGACTGGCAGTCTAATTTGCCCCTTTGGGATGACTACCTTCCCATCAAAGCCAACTAGAGGTGAGTCATAGCTGGTCAGATCCTCCTGCCTGAGGTTAAGCCCCCTGTACAGGTCTGGGTACATGATCTCGGCCCCACTGCCCTGGTTGACTAGTACCCTCTTGACGTCATAGCCTCCTATCCTGAGAGTCAAAACTAGGGCATCATTGTGGGGTTGAATGGTTCCGGCCTTGTCTTCATCTGAAAAACTAAGAATTGGGTAAGTCTCCACTTTGGCCCTCTTCGGCTCATGAGCAGAGTCTCTGATACACGGCCCAGCTACTGTCATTACCCTAAAGGGGTATGATCCTATTCTTCCTGGGGCTTTGAGGGATGACTGCTTTGAGTCGCCAAACCTTCCTGACCCCCTTGCGCGTCTGGCTGATTCAGGAATTGCTTCAACTTCCCTTCCCGGATCAATTGATGAAGGAAACTCCATAAGGTTCTGCATTCCTCGGTCGTATGCCCCCTCTCTCGGTGGTACTGGCAGTGTAGACTTTGATTGCGTTTTGCAGCGTCCCCGATCATCTTAGCCGGCCATCTGAAATATGGTTCGCCCTTTATTTTCTCCAGGATCTGATGCACTAGCTCTCGGAATAGGGTGTTAATAGCTTGGGCGACGGGGGTCTCTAACTGCCCTCCAAAATCCCTTCGGGGCCGACTGTTGTTGTAGTGGTCCGACCTAAAATCCTTCCTCTCCTGAGGGATAACCTTACCCTTGCCCTTTCCTTGCTGTTGGTCTTCTTCAACTCTTTATATTTGTCGATCTTGTCCATGAGCTGGCGTATACTCGTGACTGGCTTCTCGGTTAATGACCTCCTCAGGCCATGCTCGGCTGGCAAGCCGACCTTGAACATTCGGACCGCGACATCGTCAAAATCCCCATCGATCTCATTGAACATTTCCCAGTACCTATCTGAATAGGTCTTTAGAGTTTCTCCCTCTTGCATAGATAGGGAGAGCAAAGAATCCAAAGTCCGAGGAACCCGACTACACGTGATAAAACGAGATCCAAATGCCTGTGTGAGCTCTTTGAAAGATCCAACCGAGCCGGCCCTCAGGCCGTCAAACCACCTCATCGCCACGGGGCCCAAACTGGACGGGAACACTTTGCACATTAGGGCCTTATTCTTGGCGTGTACAGCCATTCTTTGATTGAAATGACTGACATGTTCAACGGGGTCGGTGCGGCTGTTATACATCGTGAACGCGAGCTGCGTAAATCGTCGAGGAAGTGTCGCGTCCTCGATCCTGCTCGAAAAGGGGGACATGGAGATCCTATCAAGCGCCTTGCTTATTGCGTCACTCCCCAGAACTTTCAAGGCTAACCCCCTGCTCTTACGTTCATGACAGTAGTCCTCTTCGCAAGAGAAGGTTTCACTAGGCGGTGTCCTTGAATTTCGCCTGTAATTTGCATCCTTCTCACTGTCAGAGGATAGATCAGATGTTGAGGGGCTTCTCCTTCTTCGCTTGCGGCACAACCTTCTCTTCAAGTGGTCGATCTCCTTCTGCATGGATCTAGCATGCTCCTCGTGAAAGTTGCTGCTATCACCCTTGGAGTGACTCTCGCCGGTATGTGTGGTATGCACACTTCCCTCACAACCTTCTGGAGGGGGTTCCTGTCGATGGGATCCCAACGATTCCAATTGCTGTGGACCTGAACCTACCATAGTTGACTATCCAACACTTTAATCACTTAGCTTCCCCACAGACGGCGCCAATTGTAAGGACACGACTTCGATATACTGGCCCAAGATTATATGGACCAATCCAAAGGGCCCAAAAACAATGAATTTCTAGAGAGCGGGAAAAGAAAGCTGGACTAGATTGATTCAGACAGTCAACAATATGAGTTAAAATCACAAGGAGACTAAAATAAGGAGCTTAAATTTAGGAAACAGTCCTTGGTCGAAGTTCGAGGAGGTTAATTTTGGTATTTCTTATTTTCTATGTGTAGATACAAGCTTTATTCTCAATGTTTTTCGTCCTTTCTTTATGAAGAATTTCTTCTCATTATATATGTCCTTCTAAATCATCCTGATCCTACACTTGTTGATTATCTGAATTTTCACTTGAGTGCCTGTCTTATCATGCATCTTTCTTTACCTTCTGTGAGTTGTGGTAGTCAAGATTGCACTGTTCAGGTATCTTCTCCACATAAATGCGGCCAGGGGGTTAGCTGTAGAGTCATTCAATGCGGGGTTGGTAGCCTTTCTTTCTGATATTTTTTGGATATTTCCTGGTGTACGTATTCCTTACACCCGTCTAGGCTAGCAGAACCTTCTGAGACATTTCCTTTGACCAGAAGAGCTCCGAGGCTTATTCCAATTTTGAGTACCCGAGGTGGTATTATCCTCGGCGTTATTCTTAGGATTCCCCAATTTATGTTCGGACTCTTTACAATTCATCTCGGACGTTATGGATTGAGTAAGACCGTCTTCGAACTGATCATGATCCTCGGCGTGGGTTTTGAGCCCAACGCGCAGGCTCATTTCTCTTGTTGACCTTTTACCCCTACAGAAATAATCTCAGATGTTCATCATGACACTTTCGATTGCTTTCAAAAATTGGGCTTTCATAATACAAAACCAATCCCATTATCTTCCTTCAAAAGGAAGAGGTTGGGATTTAGTCACTTTATGGCCGGGTTTTTATGGGATTTTAATAGCCTTTGGGTTTTTATAGTATCAGAGGCTGTAACTTTTAATTCAAATATTTTCTTTACTTTTATACAAGGAGCTTAGGGAATAGAATACTGGAAAGATTATTATTATTTTTTTTCCCAAGAGCTTTTTACTATTATTGTCATCATTCTATTTGGTTAAAAAAAACTCAAGCTAATTAAGTATTTTGGTAAATGGAAGGAAAACTGCTAAAACATGGAGAATATATTTAATTGTGACGAACTTTGTGGTGTCTCACAGAAGATAAGATATTAATCTATTATACCCAAAAACAAAATTGAAAGAAATCATTTTTTCCATTCTATATATTCTTAATTCCTTCTAGCACATAAACTAGAGGAGATGTTGATGAGACACCCATAGTTATTTGTGAGAACAAGAAAGTAACACTAACCATACAATTAGCATAGCTCATTAAAGTTCAAGAATCTCTTCCAAAGAGATATCTTGTGCTTTATTTTTAGTGGGAAATGAAATGGTATAAGCCAGTCTTCCTCAAAACCATACTTTTCATGTAATATACGCTGATACAAAGGAATAATGCTAACACCACAACTATTTACACAATCTTTGCTACATCACAATGACGAGTTGTGAGTGTCTAAGTAATAGAAATGTAGGCCCATATAAATCTATCACTTTTTTTCCCACTACTTACAACTCACAAAAGTTGTGAACTTTGTTGTGGTCCTAGCATCTTTCAAAATAAAATCCAAATATTTCCTCCCTCCAAAAAAAACAAAATAAAATAAATAAATCCAACCCATCACGTAAAAAGGTCAGCGAGTCAAACAGACTTTTCACCAAAACGGCGTAGTTTTCCACACTTTAAGTTTCAAAAAACGGTTACCCTTTGCCAATTCTTTCTATAAGTTCAAACCTGAATTACCTAATGCCCAACTATAATGTCCTTTACTCTCAAATATTGGACCGTTGGTTCCCGCCTTAAGAATTCCCTCTTCTATTTCCACACACTATCCACTACTTTCACCCACAAATTCAAGTCCCCCACTCACCAAAACCTCCACCAACTCCTAGAGAAATGCTCTTCCATGAGAGAACTCAAGCTGCTCCATGCCCAAATCATCCTCCATGGCTTAAGCAACGAAAACCTCACGCTCGGGAAACTAGTTTCTTACTGTGCCCTTGCAGACACAGGCGATATCGAATATGCCCGCCTTGTGTTTGACAAAATGCCCGAACCAAATAAGTTTATGTACAACAGTTTGATAAGGGGTTACTCAAATGGTGATGACCCAATAAAGGCAATTTTGCTATTCCGCAAGATGATTGGTTCGGGCCTTTCACCAAACGAGTTTACTTTTCCTTTTCTTCTAAAGGCTTGCACTCGCAGATTGGCGTATTGGGAAGCTGTGATTGTTCATGGTCAGGCCATTAAACTAGGGATTGGGTATCAGGTTTGTGTGCAAAATGCCCTTATAAATGTATATATTGTTTGTGGGTCAAGTCAATGCGCGCGGCAATTGTTTGATGAAATTTCGGATAGGACTTTGGTCTCCTGGAATTTGATGATTGGTGGGTATTCTAAATTGGGTTGTTGCAAGGAAGCATTTTTATTGTTTCGGGAGATGAGAGAATTAGGAGTGGAGCTTGATGAGTTCACCTTAGTTAGTTTGCTTTCAGTTTGTTCACAAGTTGGTGATTTGGATATTGGAAGGTGTGTGCATCTTTATATTGAGATTACAGGAATTAAGGTTGATTTAATTGTGAGAAATGCTCTTGTAGATATGTACGCTAAATGTGGGCATTTGCATTCTGCCAAAATGGTCTTTGATCAAATGCCTGATAAAAATGTGGTCTCATGGACTTCCATGGTTAATGCCTATGCTAAACATGGGCTAACTGAATCTGCTCAGCAAATTTTTGATAGCATGCCGGTAAAAAACGTGGTTTCTTGGAATTCAATGATTTCAGCTTATGTCCATGAAGGTAGTTGCACAGAAGCTTTAGACTTGTTCCGCAAGATGTGTGATTTGAGTGTGGTGCCTGATGAGGCTACCTTAGTTAGTGTTCTTTCAGCCTGCAGCCAAATTGGTGATCTAGTCATGGGAATGGAAATCCATGATTACATGTGCAGTAACAATTTAATACCTAGTGTTTCTCTATTTAACTCCCTCATAGACATGTATGCAAAATGTGGTGCCCTTAGAATTGCCATGGATATCTTTTACAAGATGCCAGAACAGAATCTAGTGTCCTGGAATGTTATGATTGGGGCCCTGGCGCTGCATGGATGTGGCTTAGAAGCTATTGATCTCTTTGAAAACATGCAAACCTATGGAGTTTGGCCTGATGTGATTACTTTCACAGGACTGCTTTCGGCTTGTAGTCACAGTGGTCTTGTTGACTTAGGGAGATTTTACTTTGACAAAATGAGTTCTGTTTACGGGCTTTCACATGAAATTGAGCACTATGCTTGCGTGGTTGATCTGCTTGGGCGAGGAGGGCTCTTAAAAGAAGCAATTTGGCTGATAGGAGGAATGCCAATGAAGCCTGATGTTGTGGTCTGGGGTGCCTTGCTTGGTGCTTGTAGGACCTATGGCAATATAGAGGTTGGGAAGCAAATCCTAAAGCAATTGCTGGAGATGGAGCCAAATAGTTCGGGCCTGTATGTGCTTCTCTCAAACATATACTCTGAAGCTGAAAGATGGGAAGATGTGAAGAAGATTAGGAAACTAATGAATTACCGCGGGATCAAAAAGTGTAGAGCAATTAGCTTCATTGAAATTGATAGCTGTGTTAATGAATTTTTGGTTGATGACGAGAGACATGAAATTTCAAGTAGTATATACTCCATACTTGATCAATTAACAGATCATTTGAAGTCTTCAGGATATTCATGCAACCTTTCAAGTGCGTATTTGGATGTAGAGGAAATCTAGTGCTGTGCCCAAATTTTTTTGTTGTATCAATAAGTTATGAGAAAGTAAATTCAAACTCTAAGACTCTCTCTCTCTCTCTCTCTCTCTCTCTCTCTATTAATTGTTAAAATGTCACAAGAACCGTTCTTCTAATTAGGTACTCAGGAAAGAACACCACCGTATATGTTTGAACAAGAGAGTACTTTGATTTGTCTTTTGCATTGCAGAATTCTATATATAGTTAACCCAGTTTGGTCATTAGTTGATGATTATTTGGTAGGCTGCTTATAGGGCATTATAGAGAAGTTATGTCTTTTGTCATGACGTATAAATTGTCCTGTCATTCAATTGATCAATACTCGTTAAAAGAAATTGCAATAAACTAGGTTTAATTTGGAGATTTTCGTGGTACTTGTTAACTCTTGGTTGAAGGAACATGGTCATAAGGTTTCACAGCGTGTGCTAACTGCTAAGACTACTTATAAAATTGGCCAAATTGTACTTAAAAGGCAACAGGTATCATAGCATCTGATAATCGAAGGTTAAAAAACAGCATATTTTCAGAATGCCATCAATCTCTGTGGTTGTTTCCTCTAAGCTATAAGAATCTGATAATTCTTATTGGCTCTTAACATATAAAGAGAGCTAACTATCAATCTCAAACCACTGGACAAAAATAGATTCAGTGAGATAGATGAACGAGTGGAAGCACCAAAACATCATTTGAGAGAGAATGAATTAATTCCCTGCCTTTTAAAACTATAGCATAGAAAGAGTCCATATTCTACACGGTTGTTATTTCCAATTTCCCAAGTTCCAAGAACCCACCTAAATCCTTAAGGCCTATATCCTTCACACAATCCCCACACCATTAACCCCAAAGAACCATAAACCTATACTAGCCGTTAAAGATATCAAGGCCCAGATTGTTAAGGCGCAAGTCTCACATACATGGGTCATGACAGGGTTGTAAATGAAGGAATTGTTTATAAATACTTCACGAAAATACAAAGGGTAAGAATTTGGGCCAAAACATGAAGAGTTAAGCTTCAAACTTAGTATTATTAACAAAATTGGCACTAGAATTTTTTCAGATGGTACCTTTTTTTGAGACAAATTCAGGTTAGGAAGTCACGAACCAAGCCCATAAAAGAAAGATTAGTTGGAAAATTCAAGTTTGGGGCCAGAAATCAGCTTGAGAAACTGACTTTGCATGCAAAGTTGTTGCAAACCATGCATAGTTGATTCAGAAAGTGGCGACTTTAAGAAACTACACATAGTCCTCAACAATTTAGTTCAAACAACTTTATTAGATTTTTTTTTTTTTTTTTTTTGCCAGAAATCGATATGAAATATTCCAAATTTTGAAGCACCCAAACACCATCTGAAATATAATTTTTGACCATGAGTCCACATTACAAAAAATTGGAATAAGTGGAGGGTTAAACAGCGTAAGCTCTCCAATCATGGTATCAAGAACAATTAAAATGGAGGTTGATAAAGCCTTCAACTAAATTCCTGAATTTGGGATTTTGGATCTAAAAAAAAAAAAAAAAAAACCGATATGGAAATGCAAAAACGTCTGAATTCAATGAAATACCTTTAGGAAGGGCTCATGGTAACCATGCACTTTTTTTTTTTTTTTTGATAGATGCATGAAACTTATTACTTCCTTAAAATACTTTCTTCAACCCCCCACTAATTAAAATTAAGCCTCCAACTTCAAAAAAAAAAAAAAAAACAATCTTCTTAGGTAAAATTTCTCACTCATTTTTGTTTTCTCATTGAATTTGTATATTAATTCTTATTTAAGTGATGTTTGTCATGATTTGGATGAATAAAGTTTGGGTTTGTGTGTCTTGGAATTCCCAGAGAAAACATTGAAGTTATTACTCACATTTTAGTGTTTATCCCAAAATGGTATGTTGGAATAGATTGGGATTGAAATACCTCATTCCAATGGATAAGAATAGCGATTAGAACTCAACTGACAAATTTAGTGGGTAGACTAAAGAAATGCTTTTAGAGTATTATAAATATTTTTAAATCAATTTTTGGAGTAATTTATCCCAAACAAGTTTTGAGGTTATTGTCTTGTAAAAATGATTTCCGATAATCTATCCAAACATTTTTTTTTTTTAAATTTGTTTATTAGCTCAAAAAATAGTTTTGTAGAGATTTTTATGCTTTAAAAAAAAAAAAAAAAAAAAAAATCGGTACCAAACAGGACTATATGCCTATATGAATGTGCACGATGCAACGAACAATTGAAGATACCAAAACGAATTTATATTTTATATTGTCCAACATGAAAGATTTTGTACAATTGCAAATCTATTAGAATTATCATAGATCAGATTCTCTTCAAGGTTTGTTTAATAAACTATAACCTACATAATTTTGTGTATCCGATTGGTGGGGTTTATTGTTTGAGTTGCCAATAATGAGGCTTCACAATCCAACTGATTTAGCCAATAAACATCAAATCCTTCAATAATATAATGCACTTTTAAGATAAAGGCTTTCATGTACGAAACTTCCACGGCTTCATAACATCTCTTTCTTTTAGATTTTTTTCCTCTTATTCATTTCTTTTTGAAAGATTTTTTTTTTCTTTTTTAATTTGGTTAAAAAGTATTGTCCACTGAAATAAAATAGAAAATTATGAATGAGACTAAAACTGCAAAAGCATTACACAGATTTCTTCCCCGGTACTATTTACAGTACACTGAATCACTGATGGAATCTATAGAATATTTATTTTAGGGGAAGAAAATCACATTCACAGGCACTATACATGCATACACATAATTTTCTTTGAGCACTTTTTTTTTTTTTTAATCAAAATTGATATTTTTTTTAGCAATACTCAACATTTAGATACAAAAAGTTGTAAAAAAATTTGTATCACGATATTAAATTTTTTTTAATGGTCTGGCACACATACACAGATTGCCTATATGTGTCAATAAATTAAATTATTATATTTAAAAAAAGGAAAAAGGAAACATAGGAAGGAGCTGAGAAACCCACGCAAAAACAAACAGGTGCGGGGAGGGGGAATCCGCAAAAGATAGGAAATGGTATTTATATGTATCCATTAAAGAGATGCTTTACAGCTTTTGTAAGGAGAGAGAGAGAGAGAGAGAGAGAGAATCCCCCAAAATAAAAGTTTACGTGCGAAGCCTTTTTTTTATTTGGGTGCCTTTTTCTTTTGTAAAAAAGATCATGATTGCATCTACTACATGCACGAGTGTTAAGAGTTGGGTGGGAAGAGAGTAGAGGTGAAGAAGCTTCAAGGAAAGGGTTGGGGTTGGTCTTGTCTTGTTAGGTGACATATATTAATATGAACTATGAAGGAATAAACAACTTCAAAAGAAGCTTTTAGGGTTTGATTTGAATGATTGGAATAAGAAAAATATTGAAAACAAATGTTGAATAAACAACTTTTGGGCAAAATTTTCCCTAAACTGATTCCATGAGATCATATAATTAATATTTATTTATTAATTATTTTAACAAATCATATAATTCACTAAATACATCATGTGACTAAAGATACACCCTGAATAATTTTATTAATCACCAAATAATAGGTTTTGTCGACCTTTCCCCTTTCCTAAAATTGACCCTCTGTGGTTATGGATGGCTTTTATAAGGTAAGGATACATTAATATCTCATTTAGATTGTTTATATATCTTGCTAAGGTTGGTCGACTCCATTCCCTTTTCTTGTAATTAAAATTTTAAAAAACTAAAAGGCTTATTCGTTACTTATTCCTTGGACCATGCCATATGAAATATAACTGGTACACCGCTATTTAAGAGTCATATGATAACATGGCATGTTCTTCCTCAATTGTATATACATATATTCCTGATTTCATTATCTTTCACCTGTTATAAATTGAGATATTATATAGCTCAAAATCAGAGTGTTTTATCATATCCCGGTCAAATATTTGCATTGACTCTCACATTATAGGCAAGAGAGTCGACAGATCAAATTTGTAATTCAATCTTAAAAAACTCATACCCAACCGAGTTACTCATGCACATGTTGTAGAGAGAATAAACGACCAAAACAAAAGAAAAATGATATATTCTATGGTGCAAAGACTTGTAATCTAAACAGAAGAATGAATAAAATAAGTACAACAAGAGAGGAGAGAGTATAGTGAACGCAAAGCATAGAGCATGAAATGGTATTTCTTATAAAAAAAAGAAATGGGGGCAAGAATAATACATGGACAATGCAAGGTTTTGGGGGGTTCTACGACCCTGTATACTCAGATTACATTACGCCAGCTCTTGTCGGATTGTTGGGAGAATTTTTCACATTTCCAAGCACCTTCGCATCTCAGCCACACACACACACACACACACACACACATACACACACATATATATATATATATATATATACATAAAAGCTTTCTTACACACGTGGCCTTCTTCATGCATTGCAGCGAAGCACCATGCAGAACTCGTCAACCGTGCCACGTCTATCTCTTTCCTTTCATGATTCATCACCAATATATGTATAGCTACTGTTTGAGGATAAATATATATACCCTCCATTTTCTTCAAAACCACACCATTGTACTATATTTTGTCACCCTCGATCTGTTTAAACTTTAAAGCCCCAGTTCATGATTTCACCATATTTGAATGTCTGTAGACGGGTATTGTCCTCTTCTGCTTGTCATAATTCTCCTCTTCTTTTTTCTTTTGCCCTCTTCCAGTTTGGCATTAAGTATATGGACAAGGATTTTTGGATGTTTCTTTATACTCCACGTTTTCAATTTATGCATCTGGTGTAAACGTCACCTTTGGTGATGGAGGACCCTCGAATTTCGTTACTTATCGGGTACCATAAACGGGAAATTTTTTTTTTTTTTTTGGGTGTAAACAAGAGTAGTTTATAATGGTGAACAGCACAATGCATGTTTGCTTTTCTATTATATGGTCTATACGATGGTTTTAGAAAGTGGTGGATTTGTCGAGGCAGTATGACTTTATAGAAAATATAATAATTTCTACCAAAAAATGGTATAATAATTAATAGTAAGTAACAGTATAATATCTCTACCCAAAAAAAAAAAAAAGAAAAAAAGTATAGTATTGTAAAACCAACAAAAAAAACAGTGAGAAACATTTGGTGTATGTCATTGTCATCTTAAGGCTTAAGTTTTATAACCTACCACTAAAACAAAAAACAAAACAGGATATGTGGATTTGATAATAAAAAGTGATTATTATGAATTGAAGTCTTAAATTCTATCCTATTTAACCCAAAAGACAGAAAAAAGAAATCCTTGAACAATTATGGTGTTAAGTATAATATTATTCAATTAATTCTTATTTCTATCTAAAACTCTTATAATTAATTAGAGTATTATATATACCTTAATTAATAGTGTCGTGTAACTAATTTATTTATCATTCTTTCTTCTTGAAATTGAGAAAAAATTGGGAAGCCTGAAAGAAATGAGTAGAGAAAAATGATAAAGCTTAGTTACAATATATTATATACAAAACATGTGCATTAGATTTAATCGACCTTAAAAATGATAATATTATTTGTGTTTTATTAGTTTATGCAATTAAGTGTTTGAATTTCATTGAAAAATCTAATATATTGCACCAAGAGACACTTGAAGTTTTTGTCCAAAGAAATAAAAAACTATGTGCTAATTTACAACTATTATTATCAAATTAAATTTGAACATGATTCGCGTTATCGCAAAATTAATTTATGCACGTCGAGTCGACCCCTGATACATGTATGCATAGATTCCTTTTGTATATTACACACCTTTTTTTTTTTTTTTCTTTTTTACTCTGAATGTTCATACTCAAAAAACTTGTGTTGTGTTGAATTGAATGACACTTATCAGCATATATGTTGTTAACATGGGTGTTCAAAAGCCTTTCAATATTTTTCCTTTCCTCTTGTTAAGGGGGAAATTGATGCCTCTGAATAAAATATTGGGAAGCCAAGCCGAAACTCAACTATGGACTCTTGAGATGGTGCCCAAAGTTTTTCGGTGTGATAATAAGCCTATCCAAGTAAGAAATAAAGGCTGCACTTGACAAAACAGTAACAAAAGTCGAATTAAAATACTTCACAATACTTAATTAATACGTTAGTAGTCCTGTTCTAATAGTGCAAGAAAAATAAATTCTCCAGTGATAGAGGTGAAATTACACTTAAAGTCCAGCAATCAATGCTTAAATTAATTTAGGTAATTAAGTGTTCACTCCTAGGGGTCATTGTGTGTCTCAGTCAGGGAAATTTATTGTACTTTCAGCCATCATTACATCAAATGAGGGAAGAATTCCATTATTACAAATACATTATATCATTCAATAGTAAAACAAAAAGTAAAAATTAAAGGTTCCATGGGAAGAAGAAAGGGGTTAATTGGCATGGTGTGAAGGGAGAGAGAGATCTCAGCTCAGTGCAGCAAGTATTAAACTAAGATTTTGGGGGAATATATGCACATAAGGCACGAATGGGGTAATGTGGGCTGTTTTGAGTGAGTGGGATGGAATTAATGCTGAGGTTAAGGCTTTAGTGAGTAGTGGACTGTTTGTGACTGATTAGGGAGCATTTATGAGCTGTAGATATGCAAAAGAGGAAAGGAATGTCTGAGGCTAAGTGAGTATGGGCTAAAGGGAATGAGTTATGAGCTTGAGGAGAGCTAAACCACAAGCAAAATGGCAAACAAATCAGGAGTTTTAAAGGGAGTAGTTGTGTGTTTGTAGGCTGTTTTGAGTGAGTGGGATGGAATTAATGCTAAGGTTAAGGTTTTAGTGAGTAATGGACTGTTTGTGACTGATTATGGAGCATTTATGAACTATGGATATGCAAAAGAGAAAATGTCTGAGGCTAGGTGAGTATGGGCTAAGGGGAATGAGTTGTAAGCTTGAGGAGAGCTAAACCACAAGTAAAATGACAAACAAATCAGGAGTTTCAAAGGGAGTAGCTGTGTGTTTGTGGGTTGAGGTGCTTATGCTTTTATAGTGGAGTTTAGGGAAACATTAATTAACACGAATCCAAAAACGTAGGACTAATCAGGGTTAGAGAATCAGGCTTAATCATCCTATGATTTGGCTAGAAGTAGGAGATTTGCTTTTGGGGCTGCCTAGCTTTATTGGGTAATAAGACACATGGTGGGTTTTTGTGGTGTTTTGCATTAAATGTCAAGATTTTTGAAACTGAGTTTAACCAATAGGATTAAGGCAAGTATCAAGGAGAAATCCTAGTGCTGCAACTGAGATTTGAACCCCAAGAAAAAGGATTCAATACCCCAAGCCAGGTGTCAAAGTTTAAGCTTACTTCGAGGGGTTTTGCTGGAAATTCCTTTATGCTCTTCAAACCGCATGTTCCCAATTTTTTCCCTTTAGGATTCACAGGCTTGTCACATGAACAATGTCTTGAACGTTTTTGACATTTATAGCATTGATTTATTGAGATTTGGATAACTTGGTTTCAACCCCCCCCCCCCCTTTTCGTTGGAGATATAGCCCGGAGGAAAATAATGGAGTTCTATCACTCATTAGACTTCAGTTGATATCACAACCTTTGAGCACTGTTCACGTCAGGTAGAAGGTGACAAAAAGTTGATGGGATAGCCCCTGGTTCCTCAAAGACTTGGTTCATTTGTAAAGGCCTCCAACTGTACCCAGGTCAAGGATGAACAAGGACTGGTTGTCTATTTTCAATCATCTACCTCTTACTGGGGTTCTTTGGATTGGGCTTGCTCATGTGGGCTGGTCCCTTTGGGCTGGGTTGTGTTCATCCTACAAAATGGACATCAACAACACATATTGCCATGAGTTTTCATCTCTCATGGACTTTAAATATTAGTAAATACTTTGGGTTTTCATAGATACTTGTAATGGGTCTTTGGGCAATGAGTTGTAATATTTGAAAAAATAAAATAAGTTTCAAAACGCCTTTGTAACTAACATTTAATATTTTTGAAAATGAATCCCACGTCATAATTAATTCTCATGATTTCTAATAATCACATCATAATTTAGTGGTGAGCTTGTGGGATTAAGTAGTTACTATGAGCTTTAAAGATGGATATTGCAATGCAAATGATGACCACAAGCTCATAGGTTTATGATATGAGATAAATATCATAATTTTCAAGATAAATTTCCATGAACTTTTGTAAAATGATTGCCATGGTTTTGCCATAGTAATGTTTATGAAACATTGTTCATCTTTTAAATGAAATAAACATAATATTTTTTTGCCAAGCGTTAATAATCTTGGGCTTTTGATAAAATAGTGCCAACGTAAATTGAGTTTTTGATATTGCCAACAAGAATTACTAATGAAAATTGAGCTTTTTAATATTGCCAGTGAGAACTAAGCTTTTTGATATTGTTAGTGAAAACTGGGTTTTTTGATGTTGCCAGCAAGAAGTAGACATTCGATGTTGCCAATGAAAATTGGGATTTTTGATAGATAATTTGTCATGGGTTTGAATCATGGGTTTTGATTATGGGGTTAAATCCCATTGATAAAATAATATTGCCGTGAATTTAAATCATGGGCTTCAATTATGGATTTGAATTCCATTGATAAAATTGTTTTGCCATGTATTTGAATTATGGGCTTTTTTCAAATATTGCTAAGCATAAAAATTCTTGGGCTTTAGAAAGAATAAGATTTTAACTCACTCAATAAATAATTCAGGCTTTACAAAAATATTGGGTCTTATAGTGTTTTACATTTGTAGCACAGTTTTGTGATAGAAAGAGAAACGGTTGTGGGCTAGTATAGTAATAATAAAATAAAAAAAAATGTTTTGGTATGCCCAATAATTTGTTTATAACGTTTGAAAAATAAATAAGTGTTATTTAGATAATATTAGGTGTAAAAAATATGTACCTTAATACCTCTGAATGTGTGTAATCCTCACATTCGACATATATCAAGTAATTATAAAAATGAAATATCTTGAAGATGGTCCCAAGATGTTGGCTATAAATTTTAAACCAAACTCTCATGAAGCTAATTATGTTTGGAAACTATTCAGTAGCGGCTCCAAGATTATTTTCAAGAGGGGTCAATAAGAAACATAAATTATACAAAATTTAAAATAAAAGAGAACTTGAATATATTGATATCACAAATAAAAATACAAAAGCCCAAATACATGAAGTTTTACAATTTTTTTTCTACAAGGTTTTATATTTTAAAATCATTGCATGATATCTTCATTATAAATCTTACGATCCACATCTCTTTCAATGTACATAGCCAGACAATAATTCATCCACTGATATCTCATGTGATTGATTTATTTCAAATATTTTTAAGATCTAAAAGTGCTTTTTTCTAAACTTTAAGATTAACAATTTCTACTTTTGTTATTGGACTTTTTTTTTTTCTAGATTTTTGATCAAACTGGTTTTTTGTTGGGTTTTGTGTGTGTGTGTGTGTGTGTGTGTGTGTGTGTTTAAAAAGATTAAACTATTATAAAGAGAATCATATTCAAGTTTGTTTTAGCTAAGCTTAAAATAAATTTAGGGTCAAGATATTCAAAATTTTATTTTAGGAGGTCAAAAAAAAAAGTTTTAAAAATTTTATTTATATATTGCCATTTTAGGGGGTTCAAATGAACCCCCAAGCTTGAAGTGGAGCCGCCCATGAAACTATTAGACCAATATCTTAAAGTTAAATGAGTTATTAATACTAGTATTCCTTTACCCGGTAAGATCAAAAACCAAAATTTAAACTTAATTATTAGTTATAAATTATAACGAGTCAAGATCCACGCACACCCATTAAATAGTAACAGAAATTGTTATCAATAGTAACCAAATTCAAGGTGAAAATTTGTGAGATTTTGAAAATCAAATTTGAAAAATTCATTGGCCCTATCCTAAGGGTAGATTATTTTCACTTACTATTTTATTCTTTTTTTTTTTTTAAGAAACTTACTTCATTATCAGTAATTAACGTAGGCCAAATCAACCTGAACAATACACTGAATGTCCAGTTGTACATCTTTCATCCAGACAGTTAAATTGGGTGAGTTTATTGCCCATCTTGCTAAAGCATGAGCTACATTATTTCCTTGACGACGAACATGAGAAAAACTGTGACTAACAAAAGAGGAAGCTAAGCATCTAGTATCTTGAATCACATGCCCATGTAAAGCTAGGGATGGATCAGTGCTACTAAGTTCTCTATAGATGGTGTCTGAGTCACCTTCGTTGATAACTCTTGTAAAGCCAATCTCTAGAGCCAACTCGACTACTTTTCTAGCTGCCAAAGTTTCCACTTGGGCCACTGTTGTTGGAAGAGGGATCTGCTGTGACAGTGCAGCCATGACCGCTCCTTCTGTGTTTCGAACAACCACTCTTATGCCAGCTCTTCCTTGATCCGCAAAGGTCGCGCCATCATAATTTACCTTGTACACTTCTGATTCCGACAGCTTCCATCTCGTATGATTCCTATGTTGGACAGTCCTTATTGCCGGATGGAGATTTTGGAACGCCGCCTTCCTTCCCTTTGACAGTGGGAGGATATGGTTTATAGGACACACTGCTTCCTTAAACCTGATTTGATTTCTGCGATTCCAGATGACCCAGCCCGTGAAAGCTAAAAGTTCAGCATCCTCCTTGTCTATAAAAGCTTTCTGGAAAATTTCCTTGACATTGCATCCCTGCATAGCCGCTAGCCAACTCCATTGTGGGTCCGAGCTCCAAACCACCTGCAAGTTAGGACAATAAAAAATAGCATGTGCACAATCTTCCTCACTCACTCTGCAATTTTCACAAAGGGCAAACACGGTGATCTTTTTGCGGACCAAATTTCTCTTTGTTGGTAGAGCTTCTTTACACGCTCGCCATACAAAGTTCTTAACTTTACTTGGCACCTCCATTCCCTATAAGTTCCTCCAAAACTCCGAATCATGAGCTGGTGTTTGATGTGTAACAGAGCTGTCATGTAAAAATCTATAGCCCGATTGTACTGAGTAACGACCTGATGGGGTAAATGGCCACACAATAGCATTGGGTTGACTGGTGCAACTCAGAGGCATGCTCTTAATGATTTTAGCTTCAGCTCTCTCAAAAATATGATCAATTACTTCAACTCGCCACTTTTGCTGGACCGAGTCAATCAGCACCACAACACATGAATTTTCTTGTCCAAATATCACTGGAGTAGTAATTTTGGCCTTGTGTTTCGTTGGAAGCCAACTGTCAGCCCAAATCTTGATCTATTTACCATCCCCTACTCTCCACAATGCTCCTTTAGCTATCACATCCCTACCTACATGGATACTTTTCCATGCATAAAAGGCTGAAGGGGAATCTTTTGCCTCTAAGATCGATCCTCTAGGGAAAAATCTTGCTTTGAACACTCTATGGAAAAGAGAATTTTCATCATTAAGGAGTCGCCACACCAATTTATCTAACATAGCCTCATTGAACATCGTGAGATCCTTGAATCCCATACCCCCTTGATGTTTATGTTGACACAAATCATCCCACTTCACTCAATGGACTTTTCCTCGATCTCCCTTTTGACCCCACCAAAAATTCCGAATAAGTGTTTCTAATTCATGGCACAAAGTAACCAGGAGTTTAAAACAACTCATTGTATATGTGGGTATGGCTTGAATGACAGATTTTATTACTACCTAGCTTCTGGCTTGTGATAGTAATTTTCCTTTCGATCCTTGTAGGCGCTTCCAGACTCTTTGCTTCAAGTGCTCAAAACTTACCCTCTTGTTCCTCCCCACCATGGATGGCAAACCAAGATACTCTTCATAATTTTTCAAAGTAGTCACTCCCAAATCATGCATAATTTTTTGTTGCATGTCAATGGGAGTGGACTTACTAAAGAAGAGCGTCGTTTTATCTTGATTTAATTTTTGCTCCGAAACTCCTTCATAAGAGGATAGAATCTCCAGCACATTTTGACAATCATGAGATGTGGCCCTACAAAATAAGAGGCTATCGTCTGCAAAAAATAAGTGTGTTAGTTTTGGGCCATTTTAACAAATAGATACCCCTTGAATGTCTCCATTGCTTGCTGCCTTGTGGATCATTCTATTAAGGCCCTCCGAACACAACAAAAGAAGATAGGGCGTTAACAAATCACCTTGACGAATCCCCCTACTTGGCTTTATGCTACCACATGGCTCACCATTAACCAAGAGAGAATAAGTTACCGCAGTAACACATTCCATAATTAGAGCAAGCCACCGCTTATGAAAGCCCATTTGCACCATGACATCTTTTAAAAAGGACCACTCAACACGATCATAAGCTTTGCTCATGTCGAGTTTGAGTGCCATATAGCCAAACTTTCCAAAATTGTGATTCTTCATGTAATGTAAGGTGTCATATGTTACTAGGATATTATCCATAATGAGATGACCTTTAATGAAGGCACTTTGGTGTTCGAAGATAATATAAGGCAGCACCTTCTTCAACCTACTAGCAAGAACCTTAGAAAAAATTTATACAACACATTACATAAAGAAATTCGTCTAAACTCCATTACCCTCTCCGGGTTTTTTGTTTTTGGGATCAATGTCACAAAAGTATGATTTAAAGGACTGGGAAGGGAGCCAAAATTCAAAAAGTTTAGAATAGAACCACTTACATCACTTCTTACCAAATCCCAAAAATTCTGGTAGAACAATGGGGGCATTCCATCCGAAAGTTGCGCTTTTAAAGAAGCCATTTGCTTCAAAGCATTGTCAATTTCCCATGATTGGAACTCACTAATTAGAATCCCATTCATTTCTTCGTTCACCACTCTAGGAATGGAGTCTAACTCAGCAACCATCTCAATCGAATTGGATGAAGTGAACAGTTGATTGTAGTAATCTAGAAACAAGTCCAAAATCTGGCTTTGTTCAGCACACTAATCATCAATCTGATTTCAGATACCTGCTATGTGGTTACGTCGCTTCCTTTGGGTGGCTTTACAATGAAAGAAACGTGTGTTTCGATCACCATCTTTTAAATATAAGGTCCATGACCTTTGTCTCCACATCCTCTCCTCTTTCCCCATGAGCACATTTATTTCTTTCTGAATTTGCACATGCCAAAGTGAGTCTTTAGTTTGTAATGCCAACTTCTTTGCCCAAGCCAGCTCTTTTCTCTTTTTATCCAACTCTTTTCTAACATTCCCGAAGCATTTTTGACTCCATCAAGTAAGCTCTTTCCCACAATTTTCTATCTTCCTGAGCACACACCGATTGTCACCCTCATCATAGCTTGCTAGCCAAACACCTTCTACGGTTTCCCCACATCCTTTATCAGCCAACCACATTTCCTCGAATCTAAACGGCTTTTTCTTCTGCTGAAACTCCAGACCAGCTTGTTCAATCCATAGCAATTTATGATCTGACGTCGTACTATCAACATGACACTCCGGTACGATAATGTTTGCTCCACGTGAATGGGAAACCTTTGAAACCCAAGTCCATAAAATTACACTTATCCAACACCTCTCTGAAAAGTTGTATCTGAGCATGAGGTCGTAACCTCCCACCTGAATTCTCTAATTGTTTTATCCCCTCATTGAAATCCCTGGCACATAACCAAGGTAATGAATTCTGCCCATACAATCGACGTAAGAGATCCCAAGATTCATGTCGCTTATGTGTTTTAGGCTCACTGTAAAACCCAATAAAGCGCCAAGATGAACCCGAATTTTTATTAATGATAGCGTCAATGTGGTTAAGTGACTAAGATATTACCTCAACTTTAATATCATTCCTCCAATACAGTATTAACCCACCTCTTCTAGTAATTCTTGAAACAAAACGTTTGTGATCAAACCGAATCCTTTCCTTCACATAGTCTAGCCTAGCTTCGTCTGCCAATGTTTCGACCAAGAACACGACAACGAGAGCTTTTGCCTGCACCAATTCCACAAGCTCTTGAACTGCTAGTTAGTTCCCAAGGCCGCCAATACAGGAGAATTCTCTTTATCATTGTAAGAAACCAGAATTTTTTTTCTTGGTAACTCACTCTGATCAGCAAACATGGGGATGAGGCGTTTCAAACCAATCTTATCATCATTAGTAGCAAGGGTATCATTTATGATAATAGGGGAACCATCAGCTAGTCGAGGGTAGCACTTCCATTTAGCTTGTAGAGCAGCATCAGTAAGCCCGGGCCTCTGAAGGGTGTTTGTAACCTCCTAGAGAGGTGTACCATTACTCTCTTGAGATGTATGTATCAAATTCTGGGGCTGTTGTGAACACTGATTCTCTTCTAACCTGTTCCTTAATTTTTCCAAATCAAACAGTGGAGATGTTTCCTTATTTAAAAAAGTTTTCTCAGCCTGTGCTAAATTAGAGGGACTGAAGTAAATACCAAGATCTTTTTCAATCTCCCTGATTTTTTGTGAAAAATATTCTCCCATGTTCTCGCGTTCCGGAAGAGACGAATTGGACTTACCAAATTGAGACGTAACATCACAGGATTCGGTATTTGGAAATTCCGTAAAATCTGCCTCCATATCAGAGGTATCCTTTCAGGTTGTTTTGCCGTTTCTGACGTCTTCGCCTAAGTACTGGATTGCTTCCCTTCCTGACGCCGCCTTGTGGAGATATTCTCTGCTCTACCCTCATAAAAACCCGAAACACGAACTACATTCTTCTTAGATGGACTGGTCTGGTTTGCACGTAACTAAGAGCCAAACTGTGGAGATGTGATCTGTAGAGTACCCTTACTTTCAATCCACATATCGCAATCCTTATAGCTATGATCGAAACAGCCACACATAGCATATGTTGGGGAGGCTCTCATACCTAAAATTGACACAAACTTTCTCTCCACCCTCCACCTTTATTATTCGACCCCTACAAAGAGGTTGGTAAACATCCAGAGTGACTCGAACTCGCACATAATTGCCACCTTCACATTCTGAAGCTTTTGTTGAACGATCCACCACCCTAATTAACTCGCAAATGTCTTTTGCTACTGACTTTTAACCTATAACCTATAAAAATATTATGGACCTGAACCCAAAAGGATACCTTATCAAAGGCCAGGTCTTCAAGGGGGGTGAGCCTGTTGTACCGTTGGAGTACCACCAACGATTTGTCAAAGCTCCAAGGCTCCCCAGATAAGATACGATCCACATCCTCGCTATTATCAAAACTAAAGAGAACTTTATATGCACCTTCATTACTGACTGTGAACCCATTATCAACACGCCACAGAGGTTTGAAAGTCCTTGCCACTACATCCATGTTGAGAGCTTGCCTGGTTAGAAAGAATGCTGCAATAAGGTGCTCTGTGGAACAGCAATCTCTTTTGATACATATGTCATCACCTTCTCTTTTAGAAAGGGAGAGGCAATTCCAATGTTTCGTGAGATCGTCCATGAGATGGATCTCCGAAAAGAAAAAGAGAAAAAGATGGAGAAGAGCCTAATAAGTAAAAGAAAATCTGTTTCCCAATCCCCAAAAAAAAAGAGAAAACCACTAGCCCTACACGTAACGTTGTCACGCGAGGGGAGACTAAGCCTTACAAGAAGGAACACCACTTCTACAGCCTAAGAGGAGATGGGAACCACCTCTCTTAGCTACAGAGAAACTTTTAAAAAAAAAATCTGCATAGAAAAGCTGGTTTGGCTACTTACTATTTTATTCTAATAGATAGATAATAAGGGAGAGAGAAGTGCGGTTTAAATCACATACGCGAGATATATATCATGAAGAATGTTATTATCACTAGATTATCATTCAACCCCATTTTCACTTACCGATTGTTACCTCTCTCTCTCTCTCTCTCTCTCTCTCTCTCTCTCATATAGATGGGTATTGTACTATTGTGCTTGTCATAATTCTCTTCTTCTTCTTTTTTTCCTTTTGCCCTTTTCCAGTTTGGCATTAAGTATATGGACAAGGATTTTTGGTTGTTTCTTTGTACTCCACTTTTTCAATTTATGCGTCTGGTGTAAACGTCACCTTAGGTGATGGAGGACCCTCGAATTTCATTAACTTATTGGGTACCATAAATGGGGATTTTGTGTGTGTGTGTGTGTGTGTGTGTGTGTGTGTGTAAACAAGAGTAGTTTATTATGATGAATAGCACAATGCATGTCTGCTTTTCTATTGTGGTATATACAATGGTTTTAGAAAGTGGTGGATTTGTTGAGGCAGTATGACTTTATAGAAAATATAATAATTTCTACAAAAAAAAGTGATGATACCGAAAATCATCAGTAAGTCACACGATCCTCACGTACTCCCGATAGAGAACCTGCACAACACAAAAGCTGAAGACCTTAAGAGGAGTACCGATGTGGTACCGGCCAAATACCTTCCGATGATCAAGTTAGAGAAATCTCTCGTTCACAACTCTAGAGTGCGAGAGCTGGGGTGAATTATGCGTACCTTGATTTGTGAGGGTTTGGGAGTTTTTATAGTAGTGTTGGGTTGACATCCGTGCCTTATTTAAGAAGATGTTTCCTTGCAAGAGAGAGACTCTTTATTTCGTGTGTCTTACGAAATCTTTTCTTTGTAGGAGTCTCCCTGTTTTGGGTTTTAGCGTGGAGCGCAAGATATTTCCTTACATGTAGGTGTGTAAGGCAAGCCATGATGATCCCGTCAGCTTTGTCCCGTCAGCTCCTCCTCCCATCAATAGCTCTAACTTCTTTCCACCCCATACTTGGCGACAGTCTCAGTACACTCGTCAGGATGAGAGGATGGTCGTCAGCTGTTTAGCCATGTAGTGGAGTTGTCAGCTTACCCAAAGCCCGTCAACTTCACTTCAAGAATTTACACCCATCAAAAAGTATAATAATTAATAGTAAGTAAAAGTATAATATTTCTACCATAAAAAAATAAAAATAAAAACAGCATAATATTGTAAAACCAACAAAAAACAGTGAGAAACATTTGGTGTATGTCATTGTCATCTTAAGGTTAAAGTTTTCTAACTTACCACTAAAACAAAAAACAACACAGGGTGTGTGGATTTGATAATAAAAAGTAATTATTATGAAATCGAAGTCTTAAATTCTATCATATTTAACCCAAAAAAAAAGGCAGAAAAAAAAAATCCTTGAACGATTATGGTGTTAAGTTTAATATTATTCAATTAATTCTTATTTCTATCTAAAACTCTTATTAAGTGGTGTATTATATATATATATATATATATATATATATATATATACCTTAATTAATAGTGTCGTGTAACTAATTTATTTATCATTCTTTCTTCTTGAAGTTGAAAAAAGATTGGGAAGCCTGAAACAAATAAGTGAGTAGAGAAAAATGATGAAGCTTAGGTCACTACAAAAAAAAAAGACTTTAGGCCGCGTTTGAAAAACGCGGCCTAAGGTCCTAAAAATGCGGCTATAGGCTATGGCCGCGCTTTTTTAGGCCGCGTTTTTAAATGTGGCCTAAACCCCGCGACTATAGGCATCCAGGGTCTATGGCCGCACTTTTAAAAACGCGGCCTAAGACCAAGGTCTATGGCCGCCTTTAAAACGCGGCCTAAGACTAAGGTCAATGGCCGCGTTCTAAACGTGGCCTAAGACCATTCTACCTTAGGCCACGTTTAAAACGCGGCTACTGCCAAAAATATTAAAAAAAAAATAATTCTGAATTATTTTTTTTTCTGGAAAAAAAAACTAATAACATAGCAAATTTAAAAAAAATTTGAAATAAATTTGAAACAAACAAACATATAACCCAGCAAAAAATTAAAACACAGCAAATTTAAACATGAACAACAACAAGAACAAGAAAATTAAAACACAGCAAATTTAAACACAGCAAATTTAAACACAGCAAATTAAAACACAGCAAATTTAAAACACAGCAAATTTAAACGCGCTTCTCCGAACACAAACCCAGCCACCGGCTCTGGCAAAACTCCATCTCCGATCCGATCATCTCCGATCATAGCTCATAGCTCATTTTCTCGAACTCCTCTCCGGTATTGTCTCTACAACTCTTCTTCTTCAGTCTTCAAATCTAATAAAACACAAACACACACAGATCTGTCTCTCTCTCTCTCTCAAACCCAAAAAAATGGCACCTAAAGACCCACACTCGTTCACAGACTCGACCCACCCAGTGACCACCCACATCTCTCTCTCTCTCTCTCTCTCTACCTCGACTTCCCTTCCTCCACCATCCACGCCACCGCTCTCCTCTCTCTCTCCACCGGCCCACTCTCTCTCGACACGCGCTCTCTCACCATCCACTCCGTCCTCGACCCACAGTCCCAAGCTCCCATCCCCTTCTCTCTCTCCTCCGAGCAGGACCCAATCAGAGGCCGCCACCTCACCCTCTCCCTCTCCAACCAATCCTCCATCTCCGATCGGTCTCCATCTCCGATCGGATCGGAGATCGGAGATGGAAGCCTCGATTTCCGATGTGTGTGGAAGAACACAAACCCAGCTCTGGAGGGTGTAGTCCCAGCTCAACATGATGTGGGCTAGGGTTGAGCAAAAAATTTGCTCAACCCGGTCAAACTTATATATATAAAGCCTAAAGCCGCGTGTCTAACATGCGGCTATAGGCAAAATGCGGGCCGCGTTTTAATAAACGCGGCCCCATTCAAACTGAAGCCGCGTTTTATTAACGCGACTTCAAAAAAAGACTTGAGGCCGCGTCTAAAAACGCGGCCTCAGGCTTTATTTTGGGCCGCGTTTGCAAAAACGCGGCCCATTGAAAGGACTGAAGCCGCGTTTTTAAAAACGCGGCTTCAGTTCGTTTTGGGCCGCGTTTTTGCAAATGCGGCCCAAAAAATCGACCTTAAAAATGATAATATTATTTATGTTTTATTGGTCCATACAATTAAGTGTTTGAGTTTCATGAGCGGCTTCAAGTAGAGCCGCCCATGAAACTATTAGACCAACCTCTTAAGGTTAAATAGATTATTACCTCTCTCTCTCTCTCTCTCTCTCATGATTGCGGTAAAATTGTTCAAAGCTTAGTAATTTTCCCACATTATGATACCTGTGTATATGGTAACTACTTGTCAATTTATTAGGACCAACTACATCTATTGTTAGGAAAAAATTGCCTCCTAGCTTATTATTACATGATGACATCCTATACACTTTATAGTCTCTCACTCGCCATAGAATTGGTCATAGGGACCTTTATAGTTTATAGTCAAATACTCCTTATCCTTCATCTTTTCCGAAGTGTTATTTCAATTTGGCTTTGGAAAATTTTGCGAAAAGTGATTTTTATTTTATTTTATGCATAATCCGTAATTGCTGTTTGATCTAAGAAACCAAATGCACAGTTTATAGTGTTTTGAATTCACTGAATCCTAAGCCAGATGCAAAGTTTCCAATGAGTCGGCATATAAACTTTTGCAAATAAGGCTAAAGTAAAACACTAAATCATGATGTTAATTAGTCATATATAATTATATATTAGCAAATAAAACTCATGTAAAATGCCGAAGAGTATTTGTGTTTTTAATTATTAATTGTTCATGGAAATATAATGATAGCAAATTTGAAACACCATGTCAAAAAAGAGAGCACAAAAGTTTACGTTCCAATGAAAACGCAACAAGTGCAAGCAAATAGTAAATCTTCAACATTCCTCTAATCTCATACAAAAATCCAAGCTCTTTTAATTTCATGCCTGTATCACTGGATGCTCGATGGCCTACCATAATAAGCTTTTCTGAATTTGCCAAAAGATTTTTCCCATTTCATTATAACACTTTACTTTACTCTACAATACATCCCATGCCATAAATGGAAGATCCAGTACCATTCAAGAATCAAGATCATGGGTGAAATCTTTAACGTGAAACCTTTAACCCTTACACAAAAAAGGGTGAAATATTTAGCAAATTGTCCCACTTTCCATGGCCTCACTTCCCAGCACTTTCCCCCAATATTTGAGTATGAGAGGAAAGAGCCAAGGGGAATGGATTTGGATTTTTTTTTTTTTTCCATAATTTGATAGTGGTAACTTAAGAGTTATAACAACACTAGAATGGTGATTGAAAAATTAAAAGTGCACGCAGCTAAGTGTACATTCAACTGCATTTTACAAGAAATTTTGTGACTTTAATTCACGATATCCCTTGTAAAATGCAGTTGTGTATATTACGTGTACACTAAAGTGTGTGTACGTAGTAAACACGACTCAAAGTCAATAGTAATTTAAATTTAGATTCTATTAAAAAAAGGAAGGTAAATTATATTATTAAGTTACAAGACTCTTGATAATTGAGATTTAATTTTTTCTAATTTAAATTTTTTTACAAGAAAAATAATAATTTAACTGTTGAGGAGGAGTTTCAATATTTTTTAATAAATAAAAATTAAATAATATTCCTCCAATTTTGGAGGGCTTTTATTTTTAAATTCAAGGTAGGAAAATTTGAATTCTAAATGTCTCTACTAAAGACAAGAAATAATGTTAATTAATTTACAAAACTCTTACCAATTTTAGAGAATTTTAAGAGAAAGTGATTCAAGTTCATATACTTTCTATTTTACCTTTAATATTCCTTGAGTATAGAGTATGATAAATGTAAGTCATAATTGTCAATTTCCTTAAAAGTTATCATTTTGAAAAGAAAAAAAAAAAGAAAAAAGAAGGGAAGTGCACTTAATCCTCTCGTGTCCCTGTTAATTTTTAAAATATACAACAAAAAAAAAATAGAGAGAGGGATTTATGCTTCCTCTTCTCTTCTCCCTCCAACTTTCTATTCTTATTACCAAGGTCACTGAATATAATATAACTGTACCCAAAAAAAAAAAAAAATCTTAACGTAAAGGAACAAAACCTCTTCCTTTCCCTTGAAATGAAGAAAATCCATTTATGGTTAACATTTGCAATTCTTAGATATGATCATATGACAGTGTGCCATTTTAAATAGCATGACATATAATATACCCTTTAAATTTTTACTAATTTAACATGAAGTATAAACCAAAAACAATTTCAAATAAATAGAATTCTATTGTTCACAATAAACATTTATTACAAAAATGTTAAAAATATTATAAGTTTATTACATAAGGTTTATTAAATAACCTATTTATTAATATAATTTGTGAATTTCAACAAAAGTAGGAATGAATGTCGGAATTACTCCTTTGTATTTTGTGACACAACAATCTATAAGTTTACAAGATTCTCAAAAAAAAAAAAAAATCTATAAGTTTACGAATATAAACTTATAAGGCTGTTTTTGTTTCGAGTGAAAAACATATACAGAAAACATTTTACACTCGATAGAATATTTTGGAAGGACCAGAAAATATAGTAAAACAGAATCAATTTCAATTTGACAGTAAAATTGGGGTCTCTTCCATGTAAAATCTTTTACACTTCTATTTTACTTTCAACCGAATTACACTTTCATTTTTTCTTTTTTAATTTTTACCCCAGAGAGAGAGAGAGAGAGAGAGAGAGCATCCTTCATATTTTCTAGTGTAGATTCATATTTTTTGGTAATACTAGTGTTGGCTGCACGTGCAAGGCACGTGCTGCCCCAGTAGTGAAAAAATTAATAGATTTTGTGTGTGAAATTGTGAATTTTGATTCACCTAATTTGACTATATTAAAAAAAAGTCTAAGAATACAACAAAATATTACAATATTTTCACAATATCTTAGTTTTTAGGATTCGAATAGATATTTTTTTATTTTATTTGAGAAAAATGCTACATTCATAACATTTTTAAAACAAATTTTAAATGACAAGTTGTTATTGGTTTTAAACTGATAACATTGTTATTGTTATTCTCAAAACATTATTTTCAGTTGTGGTTAGTCACAATCTCATATTTACTATTTTATTTCGACTTGTAAAAAATTGATACTTCAATATTTGTAAAAATATTATGAAATTTGTTATGTCAGTATAACAATATATATGTCAACTTACATAAATATTTAAAAGAAAAAAAAACACAAACCGATTACTGAAAAAAAAAAAAAAAAAGTTTAGGCACTGTAGAAATTAATGTTAAAATGTTGTGGACTTAGCATTTTTTTATTTAATCTATAAGAAACTGAGATCTTAACAATTGTAAAAATATTCTGATAATAATAAGTGTTATAACATTTTCTCAAAATATTTATTTTCAGTTGTAGTTGGTTATAGTCTCATATTTTATTGTTTTATTTTGACTTGTAAGAAATTGACTCGTCAATAATTGTGAAATTTGTTGTGTCAGTATAACATCATTTAAAAAAAAAACACACACACACACACAAACCGAATACTTAAAAAAAAAAAAAAAAAAAAAGACTCACGAAACCAAGTTACTGTGCCCGCTACAGTACCGCTACAGTGCAACAACACTGAATGCATAGTGCCGAAACACTGTAGCAGCATTGTCGCTTTTTATATAAAGAAAATTTATTGTGTCAGTATAATAATATAAATGTTAGCTTATATCAATATTTAAAAGAAAAAAAAAACACAAACCGATTACTGAAAAAAAAAAAAAAAAAAAAAAAAAAAAAAAAAAAAAAAAAGTGACTCACGAAAATGGCACTGTAGATGAACAGGGTCAAAATACTGGATTTACAGTGCGAAAGCACTATAATGGCATTGTTAAAACATTTATTTTCAGTTGTGGTTGGCTACATGCTCATATTTTATTATTTTATTTCGACTTGTAAAAAATTGACATGTCAATAATTGTAAAAATATTGTGAAATTTGTTGTGTCAGTATAACAATATAAATATCAGTTTACATCAATATTTGAAAGAAAAAAAAAACACAAACCGATTACTGGAAAGAAAAAAAAGACTAAGTAAACCATAATTGTGAAAATATTGTGAAATTTATTGTATCAGTATAACCATATAAATGTTAGCTTATATCAATATTTAAAAAAAAAAAAAAATAACACAAACCGATTAATGAAAAGAAAAAAAAACAACTCACCAAAACGGCACTGTAGATGAACAGTGTAAAAGCACTGAATGCACAGTGCCAAAGCACTACAGCGGCATAGCCGTTTTTATATATAAAAAATTTGTTGTATTAGTATAACAATATAAATGTCAGCTTACATCAATATTTAAAAAAAAAAAAAAAAAACACAAACCGATTATCGGAAAAAAAAAAAGTGAATAACTAAATCATAATTGTAAAAATATTGTGAAATTTTTTGTGTCAGTAAAATAATATAAATGTCAACTTACATTAATATTTAAAAGGAAAAAAAAAACATAAACCAATTACTAAAAAAAAAAAAAAAAAGTGACTCACGAAAACAGCATTGTAGATGAACAGTGAATAACACTACATGAACAATACAAAAACACTGTTATATAAAAATTTATTGTGTCAGTATAACAATATAAATGCTAGTTTACATCAATATTAAAAAAAAAAAAAAACACAAACTGATTACTGAAAAAAAAAATGTGACTAACGAAACCATAATTGTGAAAATATTGTGAAATTTATTTTGTCAGTATAACATCATTTAAAAGAAAAAAAAAACACACACACACACACCTAATACTGAAGAAAAAAAAAAGTGACTCAAGAAACCGTAATTGTGAAAATATTGTGAAATTTATTGTGTCAGTATAACATCATTTAAAAGAAAAAAAAAACACACACACAAACCGAATACTGAAGAAAAAAAAAACGCCTCACAAAACTAAGTTACTGTGCCCGCTACAGTGCCGCTACAGTGCAACAACACTGAGTGAACAGTGCCAAAGCACTGTAGCGTCATTACCCCATCAATATTTAAAAACAAAAAAAAAAAATGTGACTAACGAAACCATAATTGTGAAAATATTGTGAAATTTATTTTGTCATCATTTAAAAGAAAAAAAAAAACACACACACACACCTAATACTGAAGAAAAAAAAAGTGACTCAAGAAACCATAATTGTGAAATTTATTATGTCAATATAACATCATTTAAAAGAAAAAAACACACACACAAACCGAACCCTGAAAAAAAAAATAAAAAAATAAATAAAAAATAAACCAAGTCACTGTACCTGCTACAGTACCACTACAGTGCAACAACACTGAGTGAACAGTGCCAAAGCACTGTAGCGGCATCGCCGCTTTTTATATAAAGAAATTTATGTGCAATTTAAACACTGAAATCTATTTTCCAGCATATTTTCTAAAACACTACCAAACAACTAATATTATTTCCATCTAAAAAAATTTTATACTCAAAAAGTATTTTGCATCGAATCAAACACAACCTTTACAAATATTTTACAGTAAACAAGTAATTTTAGTATGTTACAAAATAATAAATAAATTAAACAGATAAACAAATATGATCACCCTTATTTTCAGAATGAAAATCCAGACAGGTTACAGAAAGCCCAGTCCCTGGCTCCGTAATATCATCTTGAAAAGTGGTGCTACTCTCTTATCTTTCTAATGGCTTTAAACCTAATGACTTAAATCATAAATATGACCAATGCAAAAGTGCATACAACCTGTCACCACCAAACTCACAGCCTGGCAAGTACTACCCCATTGATCGAAAAATTGTTTTTCTGCCTAACACAAAACGACAATTCTGACGTGTCAACCCTTGTACAAATTTGAAAGCAACCCCCACTACTCCTTTCTCGACTATATAGCCACAACTTTCTCTTCAACTCTTATAGCTAGCTCCTTTTCCATTCACCTCCACCGCCTAGTTCTTTCAAAACCCAGTACTCAGAATATATATATATATATATATATATGAGAATATTTTTCTGAGTTGGGACCTTGAGTGCAGTGTATAATTCAAAATTTTCAAATGGGTATTTGCAGTTCGTCTGATTCGACAAACGTGGCAACGGCAAAGCTGATCTTACAAGACGGTCGGCTACAGGAATTCTCGTACCCAGTTAAGGTTTCCTACGTGTTACAGAAAAACCCGTCGTGTTTCATTTGTAACTCCGACGAGATGGACTTTGACGATGTGGTTTCGGCCGTGAACGACGAGGACGAGCTTCAACTGGGTCAGCTTTATTTCGCTTTGCCGTTGAGTAAGCTACAGTACCCTTTACAGGCTGAGGAAATGGCTGCATTGGCTGTTAAAGCTAATTCAGCTTTGATGAAAGGAACTGGGGGTGAGAAATGTAGGTGTCGCCGGAAACCACGGAAACCGGTGTTTTCCGGCGGAGAGGTTAAGTCTCCGAGGAGTGTCGTCGTCGCCGGAGATGGGTTAAGGAGAGGAAGGAGCGGTAGTAGTAGTAGAAAGTTTACAGCAATGTTGAGTGCAATACCTGAATAGTGGGGTACTTTATTCTGGGGTTAGTTTTGTAAATACAGCAATGATCTGGGTTTATATTAAAAAAGAAAAAAAGAAAAAAAGAAAAAAAAAAGAGTATGTGATGTGTGTGTGACAATGCACTGTACCCATTTTCAAACCCATCTAAGGGTCTTGTTACAATTTTACCCTTGTTTAGGTTGATGAGCCATTTACATGAACATATAATGATAATGATAACGACAATAATTTTGAAAATTTTGCTTCCAAATTAAACTCTAGCTAGTCGAGAATGAAGTAAACAATATACTATAACGGAGGAAGCTGCGTACGAAATCCTCTTTGTGTGTATAAAATAATGTGTTACAGGATAAGAGTGAATAAGAATAACAAAGAATAGGACGATAAACAATTAAACGTCGTTTTCATTTCTGGAATTTCATGGGTGGATAGACTGGGCAAAATATAGACATTAACAAAAATATGTATGATGTGTGTCAGTGTGTGCCATTAACGAGAGGGCCAAAGATTTCGATTTCTAAGTTTTGTTTGTACTTTTGGATGTAATGCAGAGTAATAATTTTGTTTTCTTTTTCCCACCATCCATGTGGAGGCAAGTTTATTTGTACCATTCCGCGTAACGGGGTTAGATTTAGACCGAATCATGTAGTGTTTTTGCACTCAAGCTTCACCCGAGTTGGATTATAGTTTAAGAAGGGACTCTTTTAACAGCTGTAACAGTCCTATGAGGCTACAATGATTATAACAATAACGATGATAACGGGTCATGGGTAGATTGAGGCTTGTACAGATACTCATGACAATATGATGGGTTAACATCGGATTAACAAGTTGACGGTGACGATGACATACGTGAATGTGATGGGTCATGTTTACTTTTCTAGTGGTTGGGTCAATGAATTTGCTTGGCTGTATTTTTAAGGGTTGGTTTAGACTTTAGAGAGAGAGAGAAGAGAGGGTAATAATTGAATCGTTCAGTGGAATAGATGTTGGGTTTTAGAGTTAAATGCTTTGCAGTTTTGTATTGTACAGGCACAGCTGTTATGATCGAACTTATTAGGACATGATGAGTTCACAATGTATCCAATGGGAGTCCAGGAATATATATATATATATATATATATATACACTTATCAAACAAATAATTTCATTATTTATGGAATGGATTGGATCATTTATAAGTTGAGACTTTCGAAACATACCTCTTTTAGAGTTCACATACAATACACACGCTCTACCAAAAAAAACGTATAATACACACGTAACACTGTAATTAATAGAGTCAGATATGTGGGAATGCGTAAACCGTGTAAAAGAAATAAAGTAAATAGATGGCCACAGCTTTGACAATAGGAGTTTAAATCTTTTTTTCTTTTTTCTGCTCTATTTTTTATACTTTACTAATAAAAATTTATTATGTATTTATCTAATTAATTAAATATTACTATTAATTAATATTAGTAGTATTAATAAATTAATAATTATAATATTTAATTAATTAAATGAACATGTGGCAAGTTTTTATTGATGGAGTATAGAGTGGAGCAAAAAAAATAGGACAGAAGATTTGGACTTTGACAATAGCTGCATGCCGTGCAAAACTACTCAACTTATAAAAGTAGAAAGATCAAAAAAAGGAAGTAGATCAAATATAATGCTAACCAAAATTAATTTTTGGTCGGACCTACACAAATGTACACTAACCTTATTGAAGATGCCAGTGAGCATGAGTGGAGACAATGAGACTATTTCTCCAAGCGTTTCTAATTTTTTATTACAATATTTAAACTTAGGACCTTATAAGAGTGAACCCATGAGCGCTAGAGCAACTTTCAAACTTAAATTTTCTACCCAAACAATCCTGCCTAGATCATAGAATTGGTTGCTCATCACTTACTAATGAACAATCCAAGAACAAGTATATATACCTATAAAATAAAATAAATGTATGCATGTTACACTTACAGTAGTCAAAATTGACCATCTCAGATATTATTATATAGGGGTCCCTTGTTGGTTCCAATAGGTTTGAAGCCTTTAAGGTAATTTAAAATTTATAGGTCCGGCTATGATGAAAGCCAGCTGGTGGAATCCGATGTTGATTGCAAGGCCGAAAGAAAGAAACAGTCACCTTAGCTGTGGGAAAATGTGAAGAGAACAGCACGTGTGTTTTTATGGTATATTAATATGCAAGTGAAAGTGATGAACAAGTGGGAAAGAATATAGATCCAAACAAGGGGACCTGTCCGAAAATTAGAAAGTGTTATGCTCAATGGCGCGGGACCCAAACAATGACCAATCCCAGAATACTATGTGCAACTTGGAGTTTGTCCATTTCAAAGCTGTATACTGTAATAACAATCAATTTGTTTTACACGCTGACTTCACATTTTCTATGTATTTAACTGCCCATTTAATTACATCTTAATATCTTACCCATTGGGAAGTTTCTGTTTTATAACAATAGAGAAATTAACTACTCTACATTGAATGTTTTTGACAACTAGTAATAAATATTACATCAATATAAAGAATGTAAAATTGTCTCCAAATTATAAATAAAGAGTGTCAACTACTAGAAATAGAATAGCTTGGAATTTAAAATAGCTTATGTACGAATGTAATCCTATTCATAAAGCTGAAAGTTATTGCTGAAAGCTATTATTGGTTGCTTTCTTTACGTGTATAGCTATTTATGATAAAAGTTGTCTTATAAGAAGACAAACTAAAAGATAAAGAATGAAATGCCATGCGTCCTTATTTACAAAGTGGTCTTCTACTAATAATACACATGAAGTCTCGTAGTGCAATAATACAAAAGAATAACAATAGTGATTATTAGCTATTTACAACATATTGACTACAATAATGTCTATTTAACTATTTACAAGACAATTCTTGTCTGGCACTTGGAAAAAAATACTAATAATAAAGACTAAAGAGTAAAGAGTAACATTCTACCCTCTAGTCTGCAAGTACATATACATCAATTTAATTTTTGAAGACATTCTTTAGAGCTCGAGGCTAGCTAGTTGATTGATCACATTTTCGAGTGTGGTTCTTTGGCTAGTATAACCAAGTATGGTTGAACTGCACTCTAGAATGACCAATCACCACAAGGAGAACTTTGTGTAAAGTGTAAACCCCCACAAACCAGAGAGCAGAATATGCACTCCATCATCTTATTACTCTGCAAGTTTGTCTTCGAGCTAGTTTTTTTAATCTCTTTACTAACTTGACTGTTCACTGTTGGAGTGCCTCCGACCAACCCACTGGTTGGTCTCCCAAGAACATGAGAACATTTTAATTTCTCAAATATTACAATCACAAACCCATCTAACAAGGGAGTGGACAGTAACACATGAGGGCATTCTTTTGTTTAATTGTTCTTGTACCAATTGAACCATTATTGCATGTCTCTAATTCTTAGTTGTTCAATACAATCTTTATTCACTTAAAAAAAAAAAAGCTCAGATTCCATAATAATCCATTAATATAAAAATATTTACTTGTCTTCCAAAGATGAATGGTCCAAGACTGAAAGTACATTATGGACCAGAAAATCCATTAAAAATACACTCTTTTCTCTTCCAAAGATTGCAAATCAAAAGTTAAGTACTGGCATTCACAATAGAGCTCAATTATCCAACACTGCACTGCACTACACATTGAGTTCAATTAATGTGTGTATATATATATATATATATTTGAAAGTTTCAGAATAACTTTGGGTGTGCTGTCCTTCCCTAGTATACTTTCCAGTGATTAGATGAAAAGAGAAGTGCTTACCCTATGGGTATAAAAAGACTAGGGAAGCTTCCTGGCTTTTCTACATTGGTTGTATAGTGTGGTCCTTCAATAATATCCATGGACAATCAAAGCAATTTCATTTTCATCTCGGAGAGCTAATAGTTTTGTCTATACTCTATACCCTATGGTCAACTTTAGTCACAAGTCCCACTCATTTTTCAGCGTGCTATTGGTGACTTATAATTCCTCGGAAGCTGAGCTCTTTGAATGCAGCTGTCATTGCACTGGGTGCTCCAAGCTTAAAATGAAATTCATAAAAAAAAATATTAGTAAACAGGTTTGGTTAATGATCGGTATTAAAATATTTGTTTGTGAACTATTTTATGAAAATTTTAACTTTTATAAGAAATATAAAACTGATAAAAAAGAAAGTTTATTATTTATTTTCTTTTTTCATAATTAAAAAAAAAAAAGAAATTCGTTAACTTTTTGAAATGTAAATTGCAAATAAATCAACCTCAAAAAGAGAAAACCAACCGTAAGGTCGTAACACATCTTTCCTCCTAAGTAAAGAAGGGTAATAACAATAAGGTTATAACACATGTTTATAGCACTATCACCAGTCTGGAATTAGAATATTGTAGAGTAATAACAATTAGGAAAACTAATTAAAGAGGATAATCATTAAGGAAAACAGTAATATTACTAGGACTTTCTTTGTCTTTTCTTTTTTTACATATCATGATATTCGGGGAGGAGGTGGAATTCATGAATTTGGTGGCAGACGTAGAACAATTATTTAGGTAGGGACTTAAGACTAGTAATAGTACAGGACATTAATGCTCAATACATATCATGGATTTAATTTACAGTATGAATTTGCCAAAAAAAAAAAAAAAAAAGGTGTGAACTTGATCTATATTGCGTGTGAACATATATATATGGGTCAATTTTGAAAGAGTATGAGAAGTAAAACAGTATGAACTTGTAGAAAAGATTATAGGAGTTAGATTGAGGATCGTCTTTTTGACTTATGAAAATCAACAAAAATGATAACATGAAAGAAAAAAAAAATTAAAAATCAAGGTGGCTCATTTCCAAGCTTTGGGGACAACATTAGTCCACAAGGAAGGGATTAAAAAAAGCTGAGGGTCCGTCACTCCGTCAATGTCTGCTGCTACTACAGTCTATATTGATTGAACTGGCTCGACTCCCAGCATGCGGGGACGGAGGCATGTGTAACAGTGTGAGCCTTGGGCCCTAGATGATAGAATATTTTTTAAAAGACAAAAGTTGAACATATATTAATTTTTTAACCATCATAAACTTACGATCAAGTAGAAATGAATTATACATTAATATTAGACACCAGATGAATCAATGATTTACTAAAATTTTCTAACCAATTTGCTTTTGAATAAAGGACGAATGTAGAATTTCAAGTTAGGAGGATCAGAGTATAAGTGAAAAAAACATATATATTAGTTACTAAGTAGTTGAGTTTCTCATAATCTACAAATCAAATAAAAACTACATTATATATATATATATATATATATTTATATATATTATTTCACAGAAGTACTAATTGTTATTACTAAGTAAAGGCGAAGGCTAAAATCTGGGTAATATGCATGATGCATTAATTATAAGTTTAATATTTCTCAATTTATAGATTTACTAGTTTTCAATTATAAATTTATCTAATTTAAAAATATTACTTATAGCATTATGAGTTAGCAATATGAGCAAAGTTACAATTTTATTTTGTTACATTTGTGTGACATTTTTATCATATTATGCATTTGTTTATGTCTCTTTATCTTTGTCAATCACCCACTACCCCAATTTTATAATGCACTACATTTCTTACCTTTACCTATTTTTGCACACAGTCAAAGTCCCAAATACCAAACGGTATTATATGTTCTCTACAGACTTTCTCTCTATAATTTAATTTTATTCAAAAATCACAACTCAACTCAATTCTCACAGTCTCAGATACTGCAAAAATAAAAAATAAAACAGAGACTCCCAAACACAAGCTTTATTCACATATTCAAATTTAATTCACAATAACCCCAGCTAAAAAAAAAAAAAAAAAAAAACCACAATCACACAACAAATTCACAAATTACAGACATTATAAAACGTATGGAGTGAAGAGAGAAAAACATATCAAAATAAATATTAGGTTTTGAACTTGAAGGAGAGGAAAAAAAAAAACACTTGGAGCAGATCGAATTCGAAATGGAGGCTAAGGGCAACAGCGGACGGTGTCGGAGGCGTGCTTGAACTCTAAGTCAATTACTAGGTAGATTGGCTAGTCTGGTGGGTCAGTGGCGAGCCTGGGTTAGTGGGTCATGGGCAGGGCAGCCGACCGATGACAGCTGTGGTAGAAACGGTGTGGCCCACTCTCTTCTACAGTTTATCTAGTCTCTGTCTCTCGGTCTCTCTCTCGACTTTCTCTATCTTGGGTTTGGCTTACCTCCAGTACTTTTTTAACTAGAATATTCTTTTGTTTTAATGAGATACTGTCACATCACCCATTAACTAAATAAAAAATGGAGATTAAAACTCACTACCACTTATCATTGTGTATTTAAAATAAAAGGAGAATTCCAGTTAAAAAAGTACTTGAGGTAAGCCAAACCCTTTTATCTTCTTCTTTTTTTCCTAAATTTGGTTTAGGTTGTAACTGTGGGGTGAGTTAATTAGGTTTTTAAAACTTTTTGGGTTGGGCTGGTCGGTTGGATTGTCAGGGGAGGCCGGTGGGGGCTAAATTTTTTGAAGAGAGAAGCCCAATCCTTAAAAAGTCAAAATATAGCTAATAATTTTTTTTTTTTTGGGCTAGGGGGGCCCAGGCCCCCTCTTGGGTCCAATCCTGTACTAGATTGATTCATGCTAAAACAGTTATTGGGGAACTATTTCAAGCAAATGTGCATTCACCCTTTATTTTTATTGTTAGTGTGGATAATTTGGAAGATATACTACCAATTACACATAATTTGACCCCAACCTTATAATTTAATTTAATAAAAAAAACTTTAATAATTATTTCTATTAATTGGGATGTCCTAAGACATTGATTTATAAAATATTTTTAAAAACTATTTATGAAAAAATAAAAGCGTAATTAATTTTTTTGACAATTTTTTATATTTTTCATAAAAGTGGTATTAAAAATATTTTAAATTGGTCTATTAACAAATACCTAAGAGCACCCGTTAACTAGACTATTTTAAAAAAAAGAATTTAGCATATATATTTAAAAGAATATTGTGGGGAGTAGAAGAATCCCCGTTCAAGCCTTAAGCTCAATAATAGATTGGGCCACGAGAGCGAACTGGGCCAAGCCTGTATGTTTGAGGGAAGTCCAAGAAGACAACTGGCCGTGAGAAAGAGGAAGCTGAACCATCGTCCACACCCAAGAAAGGAGAATACCATGTGAAAACGATTCCCATGGAGAAAGAGAAGGGACAAACCTTACTTGAGGCAAGGTGCACGGATGCCCAGGATCACGGGAAACTTCCAAAACATGCAAGAAAGTTGAAGATCTTTGCCTCCGCATTAATGATGGGGTTCTTACCTAACCTCTGCAACATTAAATACAAGTAAGATAGCCTAAACAGTACAAACAACCCCCAAAAGTCAGAGTTTTAGGTTAAGGGCGGGGAGGAAACTGATAAAGTTAAGGAAAATATCCCTGAAACTTTGGCAGGCAACAGGACTGCTATAGCGATAAGAGCAATGATTGAAGCTATAAAAGGGGGAGGGGAGACAAGGGGCAAGGGATCGAGAAAAAGGGGGAAGGGAACATTTAGAAGAAAAATCAGTCAGAGAGAGCAAGTAAGGGTAATACCGCGGGGACGTGAGAATGATCTATTGTAACATTTAGATTAATTTGTAATATTTGATGTCAAAGAAATCAATTGCTTAAGTTTCCCATTGTGGAGTGTTTATCCCTTATTGTTTACTTTTATGTTAGTTGTTTGAATAATTATAGTATGAATCCATGAAGAACTCCATGAGGACCAGTTTTTCCATCCCCACAAATATATAACCAAAATTTTTTTAATATAAAATAAGTAATTAACTTATGTGTGTTTAGTATTGTAATTTGCTTGTTTGATGTTCGAAACCAAAATTTAAATTTTGAAACTTTGGGTCTTGAGTGACATGTTACATTTTCACCTAAAGGATTGTTTGAGTGCTTGTTATCTTTTGTACCAAGAAGAATATTGTATGTATAATGACAATAAATATAATTTTCAACTTTCATAATTAACACTATTTCCTTTACATAATAGTTTTACTTCTTAATAATACTAGCTTGTAACTCCATGCATATGCATGGATACACTTAAAAATATACAATAAGATGCAAAATATAATTATTATAGGAGTATTGGGCCTAGGAGTTCATTATCCATGTACATGTTGGGCCTAAGGCCCAAGCCGAGTACTAGAAGCCGTCCGAGGATGGGTAAACTCCATCAAAGGAGTCTATATTAGTAGATAAAGAAATTAGTTTTGGACATGATGACCCAGGAGGGAGTGCCAAGGATGAATACCACCTCGGCTAACCAAAGCCGAGGTCCGTGTAGGTGGTCTACCATTTAGAGGAACGTTCCAGATAGTTTTGTTGGTACGGAGAAGTATTGCAGAAACGCATGGTAGGGGAGAGTCCTAAAATATTATAAGAGAAAGCTATTACCACCGAATTAAATACTAAGTAACTAACTCTCTAGCTGCATTAATATGGAAGTGATACCTAAACAGTGATTTTCAGCCTTACAGCTATTACACAAAGACTTTAAGAAGGGGCTGATGGGACAAGTATCAACATCAACCATCTAGCTTGCACGTGGATGGCAAAGATGAAAGGGAAAGAGAGTATAAAATAGAGGAGGCCCAGAAAGAAGGGGATCGAGAAATTAAGGAAGAAACACTATAGCAATCAATAGTTGAACTTGTAATCAAATTTCAGAGAAATATATAAGGCCTAACCTCCTCGGACTGTGCCGAGGACGATTTTATCTAGTCAGATCATTTTATTTTCCTTCTCTTGTCTCCTGAATTTATTACTCTTATTGCTTAAACTCGTTAAAGCCCAGTTTTCTAACCCACTTTCTACAAATTCATTGTTTTAAGTTTTTTGAGCTTAAGTCTATCCATCTTGTAGGCTAGGAACTCAAATTGTGTCCTTACAATTCCTATATATATAATTTAAATACTATTGATAGTCATTTTTATATTTTGTTAACTCTTTAAAAAAAAATTGTAAGAATATCATTAGGTATAAAATATAAATTGTCAATATTTTTTTTAAAAAAAAATTATAATGAAGCACTTGTTTTTTTATGATTCATTTATTCTAGACTCTTTGGTTTTTGTATTTAATAACTCACTTAGATGAATATTTATGATGTGATCCTACATTTTATTCTAAAATTAAGAAATAAAACTTGTAGAGATGATAGGCCTAATGGTATATATCTGTGCAAATGTTGGGCCAGCGGCCGAATCCGAGGACATTAAGTAGTTCGAGGACGGGTAAACACTGTCATGGGAGTTCGTATGAGGGAGAGAAGAGGTAAGATTTGATCATAAGAGTCCTAGATGGTTATCCGAGGAGAAATGTCTCCTTGACTAGTCAAAGCCGAAGTCCAAGCATATGGACTGCCTTCCAGAGAAACACTCCAAGAGATTCTACTGGTAAGGATACACATCCAGAAGGTATAGGACAAAGGTAGACTATGAAATATATAAGAAAAAGCTACTACCACCGCATTGAATGCTTTGTAGCTAACTCTCTGGCCGCATTAATGTGGACGTGATACCTGAACAGTAAATTTCAGCCTTACAGCTACTCCTAAAGACTTCAGGAAGGTACTGATGGGATAAGGATCAATGCTAGTAACCTAATCTACACGTGGAAGGTGGAAATGAAGGGAGGAAGAGGGTATAAAATAGAAAGGAGACCCTGAGAGAAGGGAATTGGAGATTTGAGAGAAAAACACTGTAGCAACAAGAACTGATCTTGTAATCAAATTCAAAGAAAGTTATACTAGAATCAATCCCCTCAGACCAAGCCGAGGACGATTTTCTTTGTGTGAAACCATTTTATCTTTGTTACCTTGTCATCTGGATCCACTTTAATTGTCGTTCAATTCATCAAAGCCTAGTTTTCCAACCCACTTTCTACAAATTTATTGTATTGCGCTTTTTGGACCTAAGTTCATCCATCATTTATGCTTAGGAACCGAATTGTGACCTTACAATTGGCATCGTCTATGGGGAATTCTGGTGTTGCAGTGAATTTAACATTCAACTATGGTAAGTTCAAGTCCAAACCAGGCGTAATCTATGGGGTCCCAACGTGAAGATCATTTCCTTCATCTTGAACGGAGAAGGGATCGGGAGGGAAGTGTGCATACCACCCATACTAGTATGAGCCAATCTCGAAGTGGGGGTCGCGTCTCTCACGAGGAAAGTGCTAAAAACATGTAGCTGGAGATTGATCATTTGCGGAGGAAGTTGCGCTGTGAACGGCGGAGGAGAACTCCCTCGGTTTCTGCTTCTTCTTCTAGTAGGGAAGGGGGATGGCAATTACAGGCCCAAGTTGAGAACTCCCCTTAGTGAGTCATTCTCGTGTGATGAAGACTACTATCCTAGGCGCAGGGGTAAAAATCCATCCTGCAAAGATCTAGGAAATGACACTATGAGTAGGGCGTTGAACCAGATTTTTAAATCACCTTTCACACGTAGGATTGAAGAAGGAAAACTTCTTTGGCACTTCACTCAGCCAACGTTTACCATGTACAACGGTCGTTCAGACCCTGTGGAACACGTAAGTCACTTCAACCAGAGGATGGCAGTGCACTCCAAAAATGAGGCCTTGATGTGTAAGGTATTCCCATCTAGCTTGGGGCCTGTGGCGATGATGTGGTTTGATGGCCTGGGAGCAGGTTCTATTGATTCCTTTAAAGAGCTCACCCGGGCATTCGGATATCACTTTATTACGTGCAGTAGGGTTCCTCGGCCCTTAGATTTCCTGTTGTCTGTGACCATGCGAGAAGGGGAGACCCTGAAAACGTACTTGGATAGATACTAGGAGATGTTCAATGAAATCAATGGAGACTTTGATGACGTAGCCATAAGGACTTTCAAGGTCGGCCTACCTACCGAGCACGATTTGAGAAAAGTCCTTGACCAAGAAGCCTATAAGGAGTGTGCGTTGGCTCATGGACTGTATTGACGAGTATAAACGAATTGAGGAAGACCAACAGTAAGGGAATGGAAAAGCTAAGGTTGTCCCTCAGGATAGAAGGGATTTCAAGTCAGACAGATACAATAATAATAGACCCCTAAGGGATTTTACCGGGCAATCTAGGTCTATTGCTACTCAGGTGGTCAGCACCGTGTTCCGAGAGCTTGTGCACCAAGTCTTAGAAAAGATTAAGAATGAGTCATACTTCAAATGGCTAAACAAGATGGGAGGAGATTCCATAAGGTATAATCAAAGTCTACATTACCAGTACCATCAAGAACGAGGACATATCACCGAGGATTGTAAAACTTTGTGGAATCACCTGGAGCAGCTGGTTAGGGATGGCAGGTTAAAACAATAATCCTTACTCTGTTCATGTCATCATGTCATTAGGATGGTTCAACTTTGAGCGATGTTAAGGACACTATAATTTGTTACTATAATTTAAAAGGGAAAAGTTAATAGTTGCCCTAAAAACACCTGTTAATAGGACTCAACTTAAAAATACTGTTTATTTATTTATTTAATTTTTTTAATAGCTTGATGGCATACTCCCCTTTTCCTTTTTGCGAAGTCATACCTCATGACTTTAACTCCGCCTCTTCCTCCCAAAAAAAATTCCTCCCAAAAAAGATTTTATATATATATATATATGATGTTATAAAGATATTTGTTAATAAATTATTTAAAAAAAATTTTATGAAAAATAAAAAATTAATCTTTTGATAATTTTTTCTATTACCCGTGAAAGTAATGTAAATTTTTTAATAAATATCTTAAGTACATCTATTAGAACTATAAAATTTAAGATGGTTTAAGACGACAAAAACTTCAATCTTCTACGTTTACTATTTTACTAATTAATATTGCTGCTGACGTGAATGGGCGGTGGTATTGGTCCAAATCAGAAAGTGAGGCCATCTGTCCCGCAATTATAAAAAAGAGAACGGCACAAAAGAGCTATTCGAGATGCGAATCCTAAAAATAGTTCAAACGATTTATCGCATTTTCTTCAAAAGTTTGAAATTTAGGGGCATACATTACGTAATAGTGCTCCCAAAATTTACAAAACTCAGTTTCTAACATTTGCAAAGAAGGCCAAATCTGATTTTTCCAATTCTATGCAAATATATTTTTTTAATATATAAAAAATCTGGTTGCCTTAGGTTTTTAACACGAGTGTGGTGTTCTCAATTATATTTTGGTTACAAATGGAAGTCCTCCCAAAGTAATGATGTACACATCAATCATCATGCAACACGGTTTTGGTATTTTGGGAATATAAATACAACAAAGAAGACAAATGCAAAAAAGCATTTTAGACAAAAAGAATTGGCATTCTCCAAACTTGATAATTTAGTTTACCTAGTTATTGAGGGAAGGAAGACCCAACTTTGGCTACGTGTAGATTCATGGGGGGAAAAAGTCTTGGTCATATATGTGTAGAAATTTCTTTTATATTTTCTCTCCTACTATCAAATATGGACTTAGAATTTAAAACTCCATGTAAGTTACAACTAGATTATAATGCCTGTTAGTCAACATTAAAATTATAAATAAGTTAGCTTGTTTTTTAGATTTTAGATACAGTTACAAAATTTTAAAATTTTTTAATGTAAGTTAAATAATTTAAACAAAATAAATCAATAAAAAACTTCATCACATTATTAATATTTAAACAAATATTGACTATATCCATAGGCAAAGCTGGGGGCCAGGCCCACTATCTTTTTTAATTTTCATATATATTATTCAAATCATAAAAAATTACAAATTATAGAAAAATGTAGTTATTGACCTCCCTCATATTTTAGAATTTAGGCCTTTTAACTCCTCAATTCTTTTGAATTAGTCCAAAACACAAGTTATATACATTGTGTAATTGTTATGGTTTAGGATAGTTCCTAAATAATTTTTTTTAAAATATTTAACTTGGCCCCTTGGAAAAATTTTCTGGCTCTACCCTTCTGATATATATTGAAGTATTCATAATGTAACAAAATTCGATCAATTCGAATAAAAGATAATAAAAACTTCATAGTTATTAGTTATTACACTTTTTTTTTTTTTTTTAATTTCAACCTATGACGTTCACTCTTGATGATAACTTTTTATTATCAAATCAAAATATCAATCGATTTTTGGTGTAGACAAAAATTGCCCCAGATTTCTTATGCTATCATCAAAAACTTTATCCATTAAATTAGCTGGAATCCACTTTACACTTATTCCTTAGTACTAGTAGGTGTAACCACTTTAAAAATTAATATTCAGATCTTTTCATATGGTGCAAATAATACTTTACTACCAAACCTATGGATAAAAATAGTTATTCAATTGACTGATTATTATTTCTACTGCAACCTTCATTCAATTCAATTGAGTGTCCTAAAGAATATTAATTCCTTAATTTCTAAACTTGTAAAATTATATCTTTTTTGTTTCCTTTTGTTAACAAATTCCTTCTATTGGCCAAAAGTACAAACAAGTCTGTTCCAGAGGCTTGACCACAAATTTAGGCAAATATAAACTCCCTCAGTAAAGATCATAATCCACACGACTCTTAATTGAACCTACAAAATTCATTTCAATAAATATATGACCCCCCACACCCAGCCAAACCACAACTCTATCCAAAACCTCGAACTCTCAAAACTCTCACAGCCACATAAACATGGGCGGCTGTCTTTCATCTCCAAAAATAAAGAAAAGTAGAGGCAGTAGTAGTGGTGGACGAGGAAAACAAGTACAAGCAGATTGCAACAAACAAGAGGATGAGCTATCATCCACCAAGACCAAGAGCAAGACAACAAAGGTGATTCACATGGACATGGATAACTGGGTCCAAGAATTGAAGCAACCAATCCAAGCCAAAGCAATCACTTCCCAGAACCCAAACTGCTTCCTCTGCAGCTCCGAGTCCTTGTCCATTGGCAAGTGCGCACCCCACGTGCCCGACGATGAGGACCTACAACCAGGCCATATTTACTTCCTCATGCCATTGTCTCGGGCCCATCAGCCTCTGTCACTCCCTGACTTGTGTACTTTTGCTATAAAAGCCAGCTCTGCTCTTCGTGCCAACGGTGTTGACCTTTGACTTTTCCTCAATCAATTACTCATTATTAGAACTTCATTTTCCCAGAAAATTTAACCAGGTACTTCAAATCAAGGCTCTTTTGTTTTGTATTTTTATTTGTCAATACGAATGTAGCATTGCCAAGGTTGGTTTAGAGAGTCAGCGAACACATTTGATTTGTTTAGTCACATCACTTTCCCCGAAGAAAGTTTTACTAGTCCATAGAAATGTGAGGGAGGTATAGCTATAGCTAGTTGGAGCGTTGGATTTCATATAAAATTTGGTGCACCTGCTGCTGCTTTTATATAATACAGTATGGTACAGCGTATTTTTTAGTACTTCGTAATTGCAAACAGGATAGTTAGTGCCTTGGGTCCATAGTTCTTTGTGCATTAAACCTGTTAAAGATATGAATACATGTCAAACACTTGTTACGTGTCAGCAAGGCCAAGGAGCACCAGGCCCAAAATTTACCCGAGTGCAAGTGCAACAACTCTGAGTATCTAGTTCTAGGATTTATGCTGCTGTAGGTACTTAGAAATTAAAAGCACCATTATATTGGAAACACTAGAAATTGCAATGTGGGTGAGATTTGAGAATAGGAGCAATTAGTAATGCAATAGCAACTGTATACCTTGCCCGCCAATCATGGTAGTAATCAATCCAGAACTTGTCTGAGTGAAAGAGGCGGTGTATCTGTTTATGTGATGTAATTGTGTAGCTTGCAAATTTTTGCGTAAGCAAAGGGTTTAGATTCTGAAAAACAATATTAATATTCAATATCAAGGGCCAATCCAAATTCCAAACTAATGGATTAGGTAGGCCACCGACGTTCGTGGGACACCTCTTGAGTCTTGTCTTGATGACATTTGAGCCTCAGTCCCATGTTTGTATACTGTTAACACCAAAGGTTCACTTCACCTTGTAGCAGGTAATGTATATATGAAATGACATGATTGTGAATGTGTACCCAATACCTAATGGACTACTCCAGAAACTGTCCAAATCAAAATCCATTGGTACACCCAATCTGAATTTCCACATGGGCACGCCTCAAATTTGCAACTTGCGCTTCTGCAGAAACATTCACGATTAGTATACTTGGAATTGGGAGTTTGCACCATTGTATTTTCCTTTTGCTTTGTCTTTTTTTTGAAGTATAATTTCAATGTTCTATCTGTATGGATCATGATCATCTTCCATTTGAAATGGGTCGATTCCATAGTCCCGATTAAATATTTTAGTGCCAATTTTAAATAATGTAATAGTACTATATTGTGAACTATGAAATGGACTCTCTTCATTTCACTTAATAGAGAGGATCGGGACTCGATGAAAACAGTAGAGATATTTTTTACAAAATCTAATACAATTATACATCATGATCAATAGAAGCTATGAAGATCATTTTAAAACTTGGGAAATAGTCAACTCTAGTCCTGAAGTTTCTGCGGATCCCAGCCGAACTAGGATGGTTTATATGGAATTTTGATGCAACGTGTGTTTGTAAAGGTGATGGAGTTTTGCTTCAAAAGCGTACAAAGATTGAAGCCCCTGGTGACCCCGTATGGACTGAAGCTAGAATTGCATGGCTATAGTTCAATTCAGCCATGCTGAATGGTCATAGGTATGTGTGTGTTTTGAAGGAGACCCACTTAATATTATCAAAGCTCTGAAGGAGGACTTGGTAGATGTGCATTGATGAATTTAAGACCTCATTGCTAAAATCAAACAGTTACTTTTCTGCGTTGAGATTTTTTTTTTTTTAATTTTATCATAGCCAGCCAAATTTTGTAGCCAGCTGGGCTTTGTCTCTCTCTGCAGAAGGGTTTATTGCTATCTCTGTCTTGGCCTCTTGGATATACAACCAAGACGGAAAAGATAGTCTGGGCCCATTTGCTTCTTTTGATTCATATAATCCTCTGGTTCTTTCGATAAATTGTTGTTTATTTAAGAAATTTTTTAGGGCACTTTTCCCCGTTTGATTAAGGGCAACCATGCCTCAAACTTTATAGTCAATTATAATTTAAGGATTGTAATATTTAACTCAACTTGCAAACAAAAAACCAGTTTTCTACGAGTTAGTATTTGGTGAAAATGGATTCATATTAAAGTGAGTCAACTCGACACAATTAATAAATAGGCCACTTCCTATTTGACTTTCCTATCTTGCAATCCAATTAAAATGATCCGATTAATTATTCTTGTTAAGACAAGTTGACCGCTTTTTTTTTTTTTTTTTTATGAACAAGTTGACCGCTTTTAACCAATTTAAATAAATGCTATTTTTATCTAACATGAACTTGAGCAATTAAAGAATCTTAATGGTTATATTGATAAATTCTCCATCGAAACCCTAAAGTCTAACTCTTTTCCCCATACAAAGAAAAGAACTCTTATTTCCTTTTCTTTTTCTTAGATTGCAAGCCCCCCATTAGATACAGAGCCCCTAAAATTTCAAAATTAAGGGATAAATAATTTTTTTTTGAGGAAATAAAAAAAATCATTCTCGGCCTAGGCTTCTAGCTAATATCTTCTATATCCTTGTCAAATTTCTTTTTTTTTTTTTACAAGATAGAAATTTTACTATAGTCTAATTTAAGTGTATATGTGTGTAAAACTCTCTCCTGAAGACTTGAATCCCAGTCTTTACCCTCCACACCCCATAAGCATTTATACTTGCCAAGTGATCACCGCACCAATGATGCGCGGTGGTTTGTCAACTTTTAAAAAAAGAGGAGGAAATTAAAAAAAAAAAAAAAGTCACCCAAGCATAAAGCATTGCATTGATAGGTGATGATATTATTACAGCGAAATCTCGCTAGCAGAGCCAATTGCAATCACAAGGCCGGACCTAACTTCAGCTCAATTTGGGCCAAAATTACTCTATATTAATGTGTTACACTAAAAAGTTAAGACCTATTTTTGTTTTTTGGTAAAAAAAGTTAAGACCTTTAGTCCAGCACGAACCATAAAACAAATAAAACGTAACCTTCAGTCCACACTCGCACGTATTATTTTGTGCATGCAAAAATTATAAATGCATGTCACATGGGGCTGACTCTTTTTTTTATTGATAATAGTCAACGATCTCACGTGCTTCTGATGCAGAAAAAAATAAGTCCTACCAATTTCATCAATAAAATAGCACCAAAACCCATAATATCCGCACCCCAAATATGGGTTAGCACTGTCCCAACTCTTTAACTCTCAACTCCCATGCCTATGTCCATGTCTATTTTTGACCAAATAACCCTTCATCCCATAATGAATTACCTTAAAAACAAGGACAAACTAGTAAAATTATCATGACCCATATCCACCTACCTAGCTAATTCATCAAGCTGAAGCATGTCTTTAAATAATTGAACTCCACTATTGATAAACCACATTTTAGATCCAAAAAAACATGGCCTATGCTTTGCTTGTAGTTGTACTCATGGCTCTAGCCATATGTCAAGGCTCAGCACAAGGTTCAGGACCTTCACAGCAGCCTAGTGCAGCAGCCAAGGAGTACCTGGATGGACACAACCAAGCAAGAGCAGAAGTTGGGGTTGATCCTCTGAGTTGGAGCGAGCAGCTAGCCAATGCCACAAGCAGACTTGTGAGGTACCAAAGGAACAAAATGGGTTGCAAATTTGCGAACTTGAGCAGCAGCAAGTACGGTGCAAACCAGTTGTGGGCTAGTGGCCAAGTCGTGACACCGCAAATGGTGGTTGATTCATGGGTGGAAGAGAAGAAGTACTATAACCACACTGACAACTCTTGCTTGCCGGATCACAGGTGTGGTGTTTACACTCAAGTGGTGTGGAAGAAGTCTTTGCAGTTGGGTTGTGCTCAAGCTTCGTGTGCAGACTCCTCTAGTTTAACCATTTGTTTCTATGATCCTCCTGGGAATGTCATAGGGGAGAGCCCTTATTAGAGAATTTAGACCCCTTTTTTTCTTCTTGTTCTTGTTCTTTTGTGTAACCTCTAGCTATGTCAAATAAATCTTTGATCTGTTGGCACCGATAACAATTGCTCAAAAAATCTTTCTTCACTGTGTGTTTGTTTGGATTGTGATTTGAGTAGAATGAAATGGCTGAAATGTTGTTTATTCATGAATTTGAGTTATACGACACTAGTGCACAAACTTTGTGTGACTATAAATGAGCCTTAACAAATTGACATTCGGTTGTACATATATAACTTCACCGACAAATGTAAACAAAAACCATGGTGTCCTCATTAGACTGCCAGCCATCAGACACAGGTACAGATAATAATTGAATCCAGTAGCCGGGCCATCACACACGGGCAGATAATATGATAATAATTGTATATTTGTATGTATCTAGAACAAACCCTCACGGGGCAAGAACAACCCTCATTTTCTGTAGAATAGGTCTAGCACATTCAATTTTTTACGCTTTTTCACAATTGTTAACTTACTTTTGTTGCAATTGATGTGTAATATTTATTGTGTCACTAATAAATAGACTTATATAAAAGTGATGTTTCAATCATAACTTACCACCTTAAAAATTAAAATATTGGAAAAAAATTACTAAATCTCAAACAATGTTCATTTTTTTCCTTCCTTTTTTGGGTTTCACGGGATTCAGTCACTGAAAACATGTGTGTGATCCCCAACCAAAAAAGGAAAAGGTGTTCCCATGATTGAATTCATGAGGCCAGAAATCAAATGGCGAGTTTTTCTCTATTAATAAAAGGGGAAAAAAATGATGAAATGCCCTCAACGACTTGGGATCTATTTATAGACACCCTTTCATATATAGTTGATAGTTGCACTCTTTAGAAGAGTTGTAACCATCAACAAATATAAACCGATGTAGAGCTATTATTAATATAAATGAAAGGCGTAAATGCACTTTTAGTCCCTATATTTTGCACTTTTTTACATTTTGGTCCCTACATTTTATTTTTACTACTTTTAGTCCCTAAACCAATTAACGCCTAACACTTTGGTCCTTTTCGTCACCCAACTAACAGCAAGTGCTGACGTGGCTAACGGTGGAATAAAAAAATATTATAATCACACAAAATATAATGCCACGTCAGCCTATAAATTTAAAAAATTAATTTATTAATTCTAACTAAATAAAAAAACATAATTAAAACTAAAAATCATTAAAATTAAAATTTAAAAAGTTTCTTTGGTTCAAATTTTTTTCTCTTCCTTCTCACTTTATTAGATTAATTTTTATTGTCTCTCTCTCATCTGTGTCTCTCACTTTCTATGGATTTTTTTCATTCTCTTCCCTCTCTTTTTCTCATGGTGCAGTGGCTTGTGGTGGCTGTGGTGGGTGGTGGGTGGTGGTTGGGGTGGGTGGGTTGAGATCGGGGTGGGGTGGGTTGAGGTTGGTCTGGGGTGGGTGGGTTGAGACCAACTGAGGTGACTTGAGTCGGGGTGGCTGGGGTTGAGTTCGGGGTGGGTGGGTTTGAGGCTGGGGTTGGTGGGTTGTAAGCCTGCTGGGGTGGGTGGGTTCAGATCGGGCAGGTTGGGGTGGGTGGGTTGTGAGTCGGCTAGGGTGGGTGGGTTGGGCCAGCTGGGGTGGGTTGAGGTTGGTCTGGGGTGGGTGGGTTGAGACCTAGGCTTGGTTGTGATGGTTGGGATGGTGGGTTGTGGCGGCTGTGATGGTGGAGGTGGTGGCTGGATTTTTCTGCTTGGGTAGAAAGAAAATTTCTGGGTTTCGGTTTTGGGAATGAAAATTTATGGATTTGTGTTTAAGTTTGTTGGTTGGGTTTGTGTCTATGTTTGTTGGCTGGGTTTGATCAGTGGAGGTAGTGGCTGGATTTTTTTGTTTGGGTAGAAAGAAAATTTCTGGGTTTGAGTTTGGTGGCTGGATTTTTCTATATGGGTAGAAAGAAAATTTCTGGGTTTGAGTTTGGAGAAAGAAAATTCTTTGATCTGGGTTCTAGTTCTTCATGTTCTTCCCTTTTTTTTAATTTTTTTAATTTAATTAATTAATTAACTAATATGTGATTATATTATTTTTTTATTCTACCGTTAGTCACGTCAGCACTTGCTGTTAGTTGGGTGACGAAAAAGACCAAAGTGTTAGGCATTAATTGGTTTAGGGACTAAAAGTGGTAAAAATAAAATGTAAAGACCAAAATAGAAAAAGTGCAAAATGTAGGGACTAAAAGTGCATTTACGTCTAAATGAAATAAGGGACAAGAACAATAGATATGAACATAAGAGTATGTATTTAGTATACATCTCAAGTGGTCATCCACTCTTTCATATTGTGGAAAGATACAATTACTAGTTTTGCTATTGAATACTATATATCTCTTTACAACAAAGCTTTCATTTATATTTAGTAAGTCGGTTGGGTTTAAGTAAGGTTTTCAAAATCGAGATCCTACGTAAGATTGTGTGAGGTAGGTGAGATCGTGGATTGTGAATCGTAAACATCATTTAAAGAGGCTAAAAATATCAAAACATGACACTCTATTGGGATGTTATTTTTCATTTGGGTTCAACTGACATTCTTTCTCTATACTAAAATAGCAAAACTTAGTCTATTGAGATGTTATCTTTCATTTGGATCCAACTGGGTCTTTTGTCAAGTTTGAAAAAAATTACGAGAAATCAAGATTGTTTGAGATTGTCAGAATCGTACGATCGTCAAGATCCAGATCGTTTTGCGCAAGTGGAATCGTAATATCGTAGGATCGTAGGATCCAAATTGAAATTTTGACAACCATGTGTTTAAGAGATGTGCTACAACAATGAAATGTAATTGGAGGAGTGATATAGCATTAAGGGCCGAATTTTATTGTTGAAGGCCACATAACAAAAGGCCGAAATTGGGAAGTGTATTGCAGTATATTTCGGTTGACACTTTTCCTAATTTATCTTCATTTCTAACAAGAGTCATATTTTCACTAACTTACATAAAAAGTTATTACCACTTCTCTAAGAGCCCGTTTAATTGGGGTGAAACAGGGAAGATAGAAAATTGGGAAGTAAAAATGGAAAAAATGTGTACCTGAAAAACTCAAGTGAAAACCAGCACCTATATTTTGGACGAAATTGTCCCAGCTCAATGTCGATATTTTTTTCTGAACTTTTCTGTCTTTTTTTTCTTTATTTATTTGTCTTCTTCTGTCCTTCTTGGTTTTGTTTTATTCTTTAGTACTTACTTTTCTTCAAATTTTTTTTTCTTTCATGCTTATCCTTTCTTCTTCTTCTTCTTTTTTATTTTTTTTAATTCTTTTCTTTTGTACTCATTCTTTCTTTTCTCAACAGTTTTGGTTTTTTTTTTTTTTTTTGAGAAAAAAATTTTGGGTTCTTGAACTTCTTATCCCCTTTTTTAATTTATTTAAATGAAGTAATCATTCATAAATAATTTTCAACCAAATACATAAAAGAAAACTAAGGTTATGTTTGGTAACAGTTTTTGTTTTCTATTTTTAAAAACTTGTTTTTGGGAATATAAAGGAAAAACAATTTTCTTACATTTTTGAAATCAAAAACATGTTTGATTAGTTGAAATTAAAAAAATAATTTTTTGAAGAAAAAATAAAAAAAAATACTAAAATATGTTATTATTAGGATTTGAACTCTAATGCTAACTTATTAAATGAGACAGATTTATTAAATCAAATGCGTATTTTCTTTGACTTTTGAAAACTAGAAACTGAAAATAACATTTTGCATGTTTTCAATTTTCTTCACAAATTGAGCTTTGAAAATAGTTTTTTTATTTTTTGTCCATTTTGAGTTGCCAAACAAGTTTTTTAGTTTCAAAAATAGAAAATTGTTTTTGAAAACAAAAAATAAGAGGAAAAAATAGATACCAAACATACCCTAAATTTCTTCTACAATCTATCCTTCTACTTTTTTATTCTTTCCTCATTTCTATCCTTCCACTTTTCCACCCCTCCAACCAAATGGATCTAAAGAGACAAAATAAAAAATCTAATGTGAGAGGGTGCACCAATGTTATGTGTGATTCCACCCCTCTAATTCCAACATCTCCCACTTCTTCATAAAATAACAATAGGTGACAAACTATAAATTAGCATAGCACATCAATATTCAATATATATATATATAAAAGTAGAGATCTCATGCGGGAATATATGAGGTCTTGCCATGTGGCACTCTAAACTTCCATTTAGTCTTTTTAACTTTTTTTTCCACTAAATTTTTTCACTATAACCCAATAATTTATAGTAAATTATTTTTACTGTCACATATATATATGGGCTGAGGTTGACAATGACCAAACAATTGTAATCTTCTAAAACAATAACTACGTTCTCAAAGTAGATGCAAAGCCCAACCAAATAAATATTGACTCAAATATGAATTACCCACCAACATGTAGCTGAAAGGCTACAACCTTTGACCCACCCCAACTTTGAACCCCCACCAACGTGTAGCTCAAAGGCTTCAATCTGAATTCCCCACCAATGTGTACCTCAAAGGCTAACCCACGCCAAGTCTAAACACCCCACCAACGTGTAGCTCAAAGGCTAACCCACGCCAAGGCTGACCCACCCCACAGTTCAATAGATGAAAGCCTAAATTTTTACACACAAACCCTCTTCTTCCTTCCTACTTGTGAATGAAACCCAGCCAAGAATTTTAGTCACTTCCAACCTCTGTTTCTCTAGACAAAAACTCTTCAACTTCTAAGCACACAGCGGTTTCCATTCCAACTCAGTAATTATATGCAAACACTCTTCAACTTCTAAAAAAAACAACGGTTTTCACTCCGACTTGGTGATTATTTGAAGACATAAATGGAGGTGCTTAAAAGATTTAAGTGTTTAGTATTTTGGGCTTCAATGCAACCACTTCCAACCAATTATACAATGCAGTTAACACCAGGTAAATGCCACCTGATTTATGAAATTGAAGAGTTAGTTTCATTTAATGTTTGCTTTGCATGTTGTAAAATCTGTTCTTATATATCTCCGTCTCCTTATGCCTCAAAACTTATGCCACTATAATTTCTCACAATTCATTTTAGAGAGGTATGTTTACTTTCTTAATTTTATATTCCTCTTAAATATTTCGTTTATTAATTTATTTTTGAATCCCAAAATACTATGTTCGATGCCACTATAATCTTACATCTCATCTCACATTCGTTGTTAATTTCATGTTTTTCTTCAATAGTTTGTTTATTGATTTGTTGTTTATTTAGTTTAGACATCTTTGGAAATTATTTGTAATTCAATAGTTGTTAACCCACAAACAATATTGATTTGTTTGTTGAACCATAAAAAGAAAACAAAAATAAAACAAAACAAAGTAAGTATTTACAATTAATTTCAAATTCCTTTTCAAAAACCACGAGGTTTCTTAACAGTTTTGAGTAGAGGAATTTATTGGGGGAAATGGAGGCTGCAAAACTTGCGCGCCAAAGAAGGCGTATGATCATGTACAAGAAAAGGATGGCCAAGATGTATTCCACAAACATAGTGTCATCAAAGAAATTTGGAGGTGGAAGCCATAGGAATAAAAAGCATAAAGACATAGCAATGATCCATGATACAGATAGTTGTAAGTGAGCAAGACTTAACGGGCAAATGGTACTCAACCTTAACCATACTTGGGAAAGTAGTTCAAATGCTCAATGTTTGCGGCAATCAACCCCTTCACTTATAAATGTTTTTTCTCACTCAGTTGTTGGGCTTAATGGTGATGTTGCTACTACAACTACTGTGCAAGAATTTGGGATACATCTGCCTACAAATACCAATGCCTTGGATAAGCATCTGCCTACAACTGAGCTTACAGGTACTAATTTCATAATTTGGAATAATTGTACTGATATAGTAATTAGCTTGGTAGAAGTATTTCTTTGGTTGTCACTTGCCTAAAAGTCTATTGAATCTTCGCTTAGACTTTTCATTGCAAGATTAATTGTCTTCTGGGTAGTGTAAATGGCCTATATTATTTTTTGATTTGGCAGGGATCTATTAAAATGAAAGCCACCATGTTATAGGTTTCACCGTAAGCCTGCTGCCTTTTATAAAACCAACTCACATTGTGATCTATTATTCATGCCATGGATTGATTTCTCTCGATAATGTTCATTGTTATTGCTTGCTATTTTTATTTAAATGATAAAGGACTAAAACACATTTTATATATGTATATATTTTCTTTTCTTTTTTTAATTCAAAACATGTTTTAGATTAAATAGTGATGGAGTTATCCCAACCATAGTAAAATGTAATTTAAACAGCTTTTACAACCATCAAATATTTTGGTCTATTATTCATGCCTTGGATTGTCCGTAATACTGTTAATAGTAAGTGATGGGGAATTTTAAGTTTTGGATATTGAGAAAATTCAAAATCAAACTTTGGTTTACTCTATCTCATCCATATTTTTACTTACTTTGAATAGTTTCATGTCTTAAAATTTAAAATCAATGATAATTAAATAGGAAGATTGATTAATAGTTGTACTATGACTGCTGAAATTCGCATTTGAATACACTACTTAACCTCACCTACATCAGCCATACATAATAGAAACTTCATACTTAGTGTACGTTTGGATAGCGGAACGCGTCTGTGTTCCGCGTCTTCCTTCTTTTTTTTTTTTTTTTTTTCTTTCTTTCCCCCGGAAGAGCTCACGTTTCAGCCCACTTTTGGTACTGTGCGGCTACTGTTCATGAACAGTAGCCGCAACTTTTGACTTTTTCCTCTCTTTTTTACTGTTCACGGACCCACAAAATACCACTTTTCAGCAACTTTTTCATTAAAAATGGGTCCCACTACACTATTTACACATTTAAAAATTATTCTGCTACAATGTTTTTCAGTTTTCAGTTTTCAGTTTTCAGTTTTCAGTTTCAGCGGTATCCAAACGGACCCTTAACTTGCTTTTTTGGGGGGGGGGACAGTTATGGTGTGTAGTTATATATGACTGTGTAGTATTAACTTTGCGAATTGGTTGTTCTTGCTCTGCATATTACTAACTATGAATATTAGGCCCATAAAGGTTATAGGTTTCACTGCAAAGGCCTTCTACCTTTTATAGAACTAGCTCATGTTGTGGTCTATTATTCATGGCATGGATTTCCCATGACAATGTTGATTGTTATTGCTTGCTATTTTTATTTAAATGATAAAGGATTGAAACACATTTTATATATGTATATATTTCATGCATGCAAAATCACATTAGAGTACTGTTATTTGTAATTTTAAATATTAAAAATAACAATTAAATACTTTTAAATAATTAAAATACTATTTCAAGATAGCATCAATGACAATATACCAACAATAGGTTCAAAATTGTGTCTCCATGTATATTAAATACTTTATTAATTGTGTATACATTTCCTAAAAGTTACTTTGATAAAAGTCCTTCATATATTTTCAACCTACCTTATTTCTATTTCTCTTCAAAATTTGCTTTAAAATCCATTTTTTACAACATTACTTGGGACTATTTTTCCCTTTGGTTGGCTTCACCACCTATGATTCAAATAAAATTATTGCTAAATTGGGTTGTCAATAAATTAAAAATAATATTAATTTTTTACACATGCTTTTGTATTTTCTATTTTTCCATTACATAATTTCATCTAATTATGCTTCATTTTTTCCTATCATCTAGGAAAATTTATAAAGCTGTGGAACTTTGGCCCACCAAGCTGTGTGTGAATATTGTAATGCAATATTATGGTACGAAGAGAGGAATCGTAAATCCAAAAACACAAAGAATCCTAAATTCTCAATGTGTTGTCGAGAGGGTAGGGTGAAGCTACCTTTGTTGAAATCACCACCTCCTGAGCTTCAAGAACTCCTACAACATTCAGAACATTACAAGGCTAACATAAGAAGATTCAACTCCATGTTTGCAATGACTTCTATGGGAGGAAATGTTGACGTCCATGCTAATAAAGGACGAGGCCCTTACAACTTTCGATTGAATGGGCAAAACCACCACAGAATTGGGTCGTTACTTCCAGTTGTTGGAAAAGACCCACCTTTTGCACAGCTGTATATACACGACACAAAAAAAGAGATTCATTACATACTAATATTTTTAAAATTATTAATAACAAAAAAAATATGACAAATAGCATTTTTTGTCTCACAAAATACCATTTACATTCTTTTTTCCTTTTTATAAATTCAATGATAGGAATGGTAAAAAACATGATCCTGTACAAGAAATACCAAAATTACATGCAAAACAGTTTTCAAAGGAGGATTTATCTTCAAACAATAGGAAGACAATACCAGAGCTCAAATGCATTGAATGGGATCCTACGAAACATGTTTGTTAATCATTTCAAAGTAGAATCATCATTTACATGAAAATGTAATAATACATCATTTACTTTTAAAAAAAATATATTAACTTCAAAGTTCATTGCAGGATGTTAACTGCTATTGTGTTGCAACAATAAGCAACATTGATACAACAATGGGTTGGTATTATATTTCATGCGTATTATGTGGAAAGAAGGTCAAACCACAATCAGGATCATTTTGGTGCGCAAAATGTGAAACAAAAACAAATGTGCCTATCCCAAGGTTAGAGGCACACATATTAACTACAAAGTTTGCAATTTTTTTTATAAATATATTCATCTTACTATAATTACTATACAATTGCAAAATACTTCAGATACAGGATTCAAATTGAAGTTTTTGATTCAACTGACAAAACAACTTTTGTCATATTTGATCGAGATACTAAGAAAATCCTAAATAAATTTGTAAAAGATCTTGCTGAAAAACAAACTGAGGTACAACAAATTTAAATTGTTAAATGTATTGTAAAACTATTGATTATAATATAAATTAAAATTCCTAATATGCAAAATGATAGAAGGAATCCCACGTGATCTTATGAAAATTTTAGGAAGAAAATACATTTTTCAACATCGCTTGAATGGTTTTGAAAATCACATAGTTGCTAAGATTTTTGATGCACCTTCAAATGAGAAAAAAGTAGGGAAGAAAAAAAAAAACCCAAGCCAATATGCTATATTATTTCTTTTGCTACACTATATTGATGTAAATAACATGCTCAAATTTAATATGAATGCGAAAACCTATGCAAAATCTTAGCGACAACAAATCTGCCAGGAGAAACTTTGTAAGATCCAGCCAAGAATCTTCCACTGCCATTTCATCAATGATCAACACAAATGATGCAACAAAAGGAGAAAATGATAAAAGCTCACAAATTGAACAAATAAGGATGGACCAAACTTCAAACGTTGAAGATGAAGAAACATATAATGATAACATACCCCTCAACATGCTTTACAAGTGTCGACATACTTCAAAAAACAAAGCATTGAAGAAACAAAAAAAAAAAAAAAAAAAATCGCAATAAAGCTCTTTATTACATCACAAAACAAATATCAATAATATGGTATGAATTACCATGCTTTTATCAACTTTTACTATGCAATATTACTCTAAAGTTGATTCTTTTTTCCTGATTACTTCAACAAAATAATTATAATGAATATGTATCTGCAATTTATAATTATTACTTCTTATGATAAACTCAGTACTAACAAAGAGTATTATAACAAATATATTATAATATATGTACAATGTTCTTCATAAAAAATTGCTTAAACCATTACAATATTATCCGTGCATCGCACATCAGATACCAATGGTTTTTAAACAAAATCATTGATGGGAATATAGTTCACACCCACGACTTCAGCCACATACTTTTGTGTGCCAACATAGATCTCACTAATATTATAGTAGATGTTAATCATTGGAGATATTTTTTTATTTGAATACACTTTAAATTATTGTAATTTCCCACTCACATATAAAGTAACATATAGAATGAAGTATAGGCTAATGATATCTTTGTAGCTCTTGTGATAGCCATCATAATATAACTGTAACAAAAGTTCGTGAACGTAGTCTTGGTCCCTCCCCTTTCCCTTCTATTTTAGTACAAATTTTTTTTTTTTTTTATATTAGGTGAATATTTTAGTAAATTTTTTCTTAATATTTTAAAAAATTATACAAAGTTACAAACACCCATTTTTTAAGTACTAATGTTCATAAAATAAAATAAAAAGTATTAATGACTCATTTTTTCTTCTTTTAGTATATATATATATATATATATATTTTGTCATTTATAACTCACTTAAGTTTAATATGTAATACTTAAAACATACGTTTCCAAAATTATATAAAATATCTCTTTAATAATATATCCTTTTACTTTTCAAACAAACTCTTTTTTATTTTGCATTTAGAGAATTTGTTTTCTTTTACATTTTGAGAAATTTGTATTTAGAGAGTTAGGGATACACAAATGCATGGATGTTTTATTCCCCATTAGAAGAAAAATATGCTATGATTTTATGGTTAAAATTTTGGGACATGTCCTACTTTATCATCCATAAATTATTTTTTTTCATTTGGTATATTGTTATTATTGTATTTCTCTTGCATTATATTGGATATGTCAAGGCATATAAAAGTAACATTTATTATTAAATTAATCTAAAATTAATTTATTTATATACATTAATTTTATACTTTCTTAAACTACTATTATACTGGTTGCAAACTCATGTGATACATGAAAAAATGTAATATAATTATTTTATAAGAATATAATATAAAAATTGTAAGTTTAATAGTACATGTGTTATTTAAATGTTTTTTTTTTAAGTTTTGTGTAGTTTAACATATAATGTATTCTAGATTCAACAATAACAGTTCATAGTGATATATGAAAAACTTAATTTAATAAAAAAAATTAAAATTACATAATTATAATATTTTTATATATAAATGGAGAATATTAAAAAATAAATGTACACTATCATTCCATAGAACACATGTAACATGTTGCATTAAGTTTAAATTATTAAATTAGTATAGAATTTGTAGCGTTTTTTCTTTTTTTTTTAGTTGAAAGGAAAATGCATTAAAACTTGAATGAAAGAAATTGGATGTTGATCTACATAACTTGAATGAAAGAAATTGGTTTTAATAATACAGGCGTTATATTGCACATGATTTTTAATGAAAGAAAATATTTATCTTGAATTAAATAAAACTGACTTGATGAAATTTTTTTATATAACAAAAATTTTTATATATATACACAAAATTGTTGAAGTCATTGCTTACATCACTATTGTCGGCACTTACAAGAAATAGAGGTATAAACAAGTTTTCCCAAGCAGGAAAGAAGCAATATTACAATATTAGATAACGGGGGAGGTAAGGAGAAGTTAGGGAAAATGTGAAAACTAAAAATTTAGTTCTGAATATAACAGAAGGGAAGCAGCCCCTTTATAGGCAAAATTAGGCATTATTTGAATAGTGAATAGTAAATTTGACTTTTTTACTATTCATAGCAGGTCTTCAACAGCTTTGTATGTGTCAACAGTAGCAATGTAAACAATGGCTTCAGCAATTTAATCGGTATATACTAATAGTAGTGATGTAAGCAATGACTTTAGCAATTTCATTGATATGTACTAACAGTAGTGTTTTTGCAATTATAGAGCCGAAGCAGGAAATTAGACCCAGCTAAATCTAGATTAGCAATTGGGTCATGCCCCGACAGAGTCTTATCATAGGGATAATAATTAATAAGGATTACCATCATTACCAAAAGGGGCTTCGGAGGATGCCTTGGACTTGTCATCTGAATCAATCATCTTTCTTCATCATCATGAAGGGACTGCTTCAAAAAGGAAATTAAATCTTTTTTCTCAAGTCCATGGAGAATAAACTTCTTTTTGGACTTAGCAGACTTACTAGAGGAGGAAGTAGGTTGAGGCACAGTTGCCTAAGCAAGTGGATAAATAGGTGCTTGAGCAATAGGTTTAGCAATGGGAAAATCAATAGCACACCCATTGGAAAAAAATATGTGAATCTGCCACCTTCTTATTGGCACCCCCCCTAGATCTTGGTTAGGTTTCCTGTTTTCTAACACCGTGCATAATAAAGATTGTCCTCATAATAAGGCTGGCACTGTCAGCAATATAAGTGAAGCAAGCTTTATTGTGGGCGATAAATCACTTTTTTTTTTTTTTTTTGCAGGTGGTCACATGTAGGTACATTTAAGCACCTATTTTATGCACCAATCTGTCAAGTGAGTTAATTATCACGGCTATATTTTAAAATAAATAAAATTTTATAAAATGCGTGTAGAGGGCAATCATGGTTAGAGAGTAATTATAGTCTAGATCGAGAATGAACCTTTGCAACAGATTTATTTACATAGCTCAATGCAGATTCTTGAATTTTCACAACACTACAGCAACAATAGATACTTTCTGAAGGGAAACATAGCAACATGGATATCACATAACATGAGTACAAAATGCCATAGATCACTCTCCTATCCCCCCTTTTCCGGCTCCATATCCTACTTTGTACAAAAAGAAAAATATACTCTCCCAGTATAAAACTCCTAGGAGCAATGCAATCTATCTCAAGTATTAAGTAGCGGCCAATGCAAACAGTCATTTTACGAGCTCTTTAGATATTAAATACCGGAAGGTGAAGTTGTGAGGAATGTATTCGATGCTCTTGCGAGATTTTCCTAGCTGACATTTCTTAAGACTCTTCTTCAGAGATTCAGGCAAAGACTGTTGGATCATCTCCATCACTCCGGCTGGACACAAATCAGAATCCTTCACGAATGACTGAACGATTTTTGGTAAAAGGATTATATGATCCTTACGTACACCAAAGGTAGCTCGAATGTACTCTTCTTTTGCAGATTCCAGCTCTTGAAAAACTCTCTTGGGCGTGTACACTCGAACCTGAACAAGACCAAAAGAAAAAAAGATTAAATTATATCCCATCAGGTACCAAGACATGTTACTCTTTAAGGTTATATCTTTCATCCTGTTTGAATTTCTTTCTTTGAGCTGTTTATGAGTTAGGAATTATATTTACATCTAGCTTGCCTAGTTTTATACCACTATATAACTTCTTTTAGGATCCATATTTGTTCTAAACCTTCTGTTGGATCAAATACTTTCTTCAAACCCATCATGTAATTCAAATATCAAATCAATCTATTGTCAATTGCAATCCAATCTATGAACTCCTATAAATTTGTATAAATTAAAATAATTTTCAGTAATATCTGAAAAGGATTTTCATTTTGGCAAATATAACAGAAGGACATGAAATCAACTAGCAGATTTTTCTAATTACAAATCCTATAAAAACTAGTTTTTACTGGTTTTACACCAATCTGATGGATCCCTCCTCCATAAATTTTTTAAATTTACTTATTTTTATTTTTCCCTTCCTTTTGTTGCTTGCTAGCCGCATTAGCAAAATTGCCCTCTTGCTCCATTATAGCACATATTAAAGAAAAACTGAACAGTGAAAGACTGCCATCATAAGCATTTGATGATATCTCCAAAATGTCAGCTTCCTACAACTGCAATATATAACTTGGCTGCTAGGAATTAACTTAATGGATCAGCACATTTAGTTTTCTTAAACACAACAAACTTGCTTGACTCTTATGTAGTTATAAAACTCTTTTGAAGCCTACTCCTGCAGTGAATATGTATCACCTACATTTTGTAGGAACTCAATTTCAAGACAAAACGTATGTGAAGAACAAAGACTTGAGTTAACAAACTGGGAAAGTGAAAAAGTGAGCCATAAATTAAACCGGTTTCTAAACCTCCTATAATACTGTCAAGCAGTATGCCTAGAAAAGATATTGCATGTAAATGTAATAGTAATAAGTCTCAATGGATTTACCCCGTCAAAGGGAAATGAGTCTTGTTATGTAATTATTTTCATCAATTCTTTTTTCTTCTTCTATTTTTCTTTTTTAATTGTAAGACTGTTCTACCATTTCAGAAGAGCACTCGCAAGCAAAATTAGACATTAATGCAGAGTTTCTACACTGCATTTTTAAGCAGCCATGGGATAATAAATGAAGCTAAAAACAGATAAAGAATAAAGAAGTACCGCTGGATCAGAATGGCTTCCTGAACAGAGCGCAAAGTGCAATAGGGGTTCTGGATTGTCAATTGCATATGCTTGCCGTTCATCTCCAGGCTTGAATTTTGTCCTTGGAGAAAGTAACAAGCGAAGCCACTACACACAGAAACAAGGTTTTATCAGCTCCACTAGAAACATGAATTTGGATGAGGCTCACCAGGTAAATAACAAACTAAAAGGAAAAAATAGCTTTGTTGTTTCTAGTGAGAATTAAGTCAAAAGAATTTTGATAATGTGTCTTTGGGAATCATAAGTTTGACCTCCTACTGAGAAGAGTAAGAGTAAATAAGAGGACAGGCTTAAAATTTTCTGCTGTGCAGCAAAAGATGGTCTTGTGTCTACCAAAGAAAAACTTTCTGATATGGACTAATAGGAAATGATAAATTTAATCACTTAAATCATTATCCTAACATGTAGAATTTTTTAACTTTAAATGGGAGGTAGAGTGGAGAAAGAATTAGAACTAAGGATCACTATCCCTAACACCATGTTAAACTACCACTTATAGCAAAAGTTTAAGCTAATGGGAAAGAGTGAATTTAATTACTTAAGTATTGTTCTAACACTTTCAAGGCCAGTGTTGAATTTAAGCCCAACATCGTTTCACATAACTTTAAATGCATAAATTTTACTAAAGATATCAACACTAATCTCATATAACCTCAAGATAACTTTTAAAAAAGAAAAGGCTTAGGCACACCTGCCCAGGACGAGACATTCTGCAACCTAGGACAGAACTCTGTATAGTGTCTGCACTGATGATGTGACCCCCAATGTTATATGCTGCCTGGATAGCCGAAAAGTGTAAGAAGACAAATAACCACATAAAACATTAACTATTCTCCTAAAGGAACAATGAGGTACATCCCACCTTTAAGAGTAGAAAAACTCTCTTTACATTGTTTTGTGGAATCCCATAAGCCAAATATGCCTATTGGAAAGCAAAAAGCTGATTAAATTTCATTTGCATCAGAAATAAAGATATAGGCAGGAATTAACAATGTACAGTTAATATATCTACTGATAAGAATCATTACATGCATCACCAACGCATTGTGTATGTTAATCCAGAATGCTAGCTTCTCTTCATGACTCAACATCCTAGGATCTACTTCTTCTAATCGACAAATAAGGGACCTGCAACAGAACAACTCCATGACCATAATTAAATTGCAAGAGAGCATGGAATACATCTAAGTGATTCCATTATCAAATGAAATTCAACATCATTTGAGTATGATATTTTCTTGAGTAAACATTTCATAAAGGTTCACCTGAAATTTTGTAGCAGATGTTCAGTATCACCCAGTTTCTGACCATCTCTGTAAATCCAAGGGACTTCAACCATGGTGCTGTATGGTCCACTGAACTCCTTGAGTCCTTCCACATGGAAAGGATTATCTAAGCGTACATCAAAAGAAGAATTATTCCTGAACCCTGGACTCCACATATCACACTGATCTTGTGGAGAAAATGCACTCATCGATGACATAGACGAATTGGGAGATGACAGGCCATTATGTGTCAAAGGCGGGTCTGCTAGCTTGCAATATATGGCTGACATGCACTTAATCATATCCTCAGAAAGCCTGTTTGGTGTTTCTGGAACATGATCAGATATGCGGGTACCGAGATGCTCTGCCAGACTGATTATACTTGACGAAGTATTCTGAGCATACTGTAGAGAAACAACAGAAAGTCATAATCCAGAGAAGGTCTCCAGGTTGCAATATATGAATTTGTGAACGTATGAATGAATTTAGGAATGGGAACTCATGTATGTATTCCTCAAAACATTTTTTGTTATAATTCTGTTGCAGTTGCAAGTTTATTGCCAATAACACCTCCACATCAAGGCACTAGTGACATTTTGTCTCCATCATTTTATTTCGTAAAAAGTTGGGTTAAAAGAAAACTGAAATTAATAGGATATATTTCTGGAAATAAAAAATAAAAAAATTTAACACATCTTTTGATGTAGTGTGGATCTATGCAATTGGTTGTCTTGGGGGAGCCAAGCTCCAACTAGAGAGCAGAGATGGTTATGTGATGGGACTCAAGTTACCTCCATCATGGACAAAGGTTGGGAATGACAAGCACGTAAAGCCTTAGACAAAGAATCAACTGGAGGTGAAGTCCTAGTCAAATACACTGAACGTTGAGATAATGAGGAGTGACAGCGATGAACACCAGAATCTAATAGCTTCTCCTCCCCACCAATTCCATTGGATTCCTTCCATGGGTTGTCATCAAGCGACTCACAACCAGTTTGTGCAACTGAACTTTCCCTCTTTGATGTAATATCAGGTCTGGAATCTTTGTGGATCCTTGCTCTTGGAGTATCTATAGGTGATTTTAATCTTTCATCCTTGGAAGATGGAGATACAGAAGTTATTTGTTGATCAAATGCTTTCCGGTACAAGGAGAGAAGATATTGCTCCAAATACACTACTTCCAACTCTAACACTGCAATTTCCTTGATTAACTCTGTGGCTGGCTGGAGTCATCGAAAAGTAGCGTTAAATTGCAGTATGAAAATGAAAATGCAGCTATTAAGCAAAAGGAAAACCAAAACCAGAGGCTGTAATTAACATAGGAATTATACATGATTCCATGGTTAACTCGGGTTATACAAGGGCATCATAAAAAATTATGACAATTAGTAGTAGCATTTAACCATAAAAGTAAAATATTGGAGCATATGATTCGATAGTTACAAGTACCTTTATGGATAAGATAACACATGGTGTCTAAGTCATAATTACAAAAAAAAAATAATAATAATAATAATAATAAAATAGAAAGTGGGAATTCTCCATAAATATTGACTGTTCACAGTATTGGTTTTCCTGTTTTCCCTCTCTTTGGTAAATGAAATTTTGGTTAACATGATTAAGAAATATAATGAGATAATGCAACACCTTAAGATATTAGGATAAAATTTACAACTACATTATAGACAAAATACATAAATGGTGAAACTGCAGTTAAACTGTATAAGTAGTTCATAATAATTCACTCTTCAAAACCCCCAATGCCTAGCGGTTCCTAAGGCCTCATTAGATCAATGAGGTCCTGGGTTCAAAACCCACAACCAGCATCTTGGGACCACCTCCAAGGGATTCCTCCCTGTAATTACTTGGTGTTTGTAGGACAAAATGACTACACACACTCAAGTGAATAATCAGGTGTTCGAAGAGCATTGGACACCCTCTTTAGCAAGAAAAGTTATATAAATTACTCTCCAAAACAAATCTACATCAGTGTTTGGGAGATGTAGGCAAGAAGGTATACCTTGGGCATTACTGTTTCAGTTGTATTATCCTGAGAGGAAGACCCATATCCCATTGCATTTTCCAAAGCCCGGCGGACCTCAAATTGGTCTTGTAATCTCTTCTCAAGTTGTAGAATCTGCTAGCAACATATTTTAAAATTAATAAGTAACTAGTAGAAATCACAGCTATAAAGATGGAGCCTATTTGCAATAGGCTGAATAGAGGCATGACCAAGGAAAAGGATTAGACTTAAGTCTTGTGATTCTTCATAACGTGATTATTAAGAAGAAAAAATTCACTTCCATACCTCTTGCTTTAAAGAATTTTGAACTTCAGCCTTAGGGGATTGCTTCTTATTGGCTTTGATATGGTCCTCTAAGTGTCCCATATCCTGAAACCAGATTGGAGTAAATTAGAAATGCAAGAGTTGCATGTGTACTTATTTACTACAAGCAAAACTCACTGAGAGAGCACTGCATAAGAGCTATAAAAAACGATCATTTGCTTAGTATAAGGTATCAACTCAGCCCAACAAGGCCTTATATCTCAATTACTAAAGATTACAAATGTTCTGGATGGGCTCTTACTCTTAAGATGCAGAGCGAAACACAATCAAATAAATAATAAGATGAAGTGGATAATTCCTTGAAGGATGAAAGGAGTAAAGAATCTTACCATCTTTATTCGGTCTGAGGCTTCAAAGGAACTATCCAAGTTATCTCCCCCAACTCTTTTCTTATCAGGAAAGCTGTCAGAGCACAAGAGCGTACACAAAAAAGTCAAAAGAAATAGATTGGAGAAGGCAGGATTTGAAGTCTGTCATAGCAATTATAGGCCACTTCATAAACATTTTTCTTCCCATGAACAACCCCAAGCTACAAAATACGTTGGTAGTCTACAAAATAACCTTCCTTCCATTGGGGTCTGTGTAATTATTATTGTCCCTAAGCCTCTCTTAAACCAGTTTCAAATTACATTCAATACCCGCTATTATTGATTGATTAACATGCTTTACAAACCTTAGCAGAAAATAATGGACACAGAAAACAAGTGGGAATCACAATCTACAAATTAGCAGAGAAACAAAAGATTACATGCCTAAATGTGCATATTCAAGGATTTAACTGAAAAAACGCCCAAGTTTTACCCTTTCTTGAAGCTCTGAACCATCGGTTTCCATTTCAACCAAATGCTCTTTAGGGAATTAGCCATTTTAAAAGTGACGACTCACAGAAACTATGAATATAGTAACCAATAGAAAAAGGGTGATTAGGTATGTGCCATCAGGCATATTACTTGTAAAACACAGATGGGTAATATACTATTACTAATATCTATAGCTGTGAAAGCTCAAGTTTCCTACTTAGCAAAAAGGAAAGCTCAAGTTTCCAATGTCCTCTCAAACCCATCTCAGAAGTAATTCCAGTTAATGCACCCCACCTGAGTAACATACCAAAATTTTGAAAGTGTATATGCAGAATGATCACAAACTAACAAAAAGAATTAAATGACCCAACAGTTAGATAGGTACCTATTTGAACGCTTGTGCATTGGGGTCACTCTCAGTCCCAGCAGTTTACTACCTCCACTCCCCTCAAAACCCATCTCTGAAACCATCCCAAACAGTGATTTCGGTAAAACAAAATGCACTTCACAGAAGTAAGAAAAGCTTAAACAGCAAAACAAGAGCAAAGAACAGTTACCACTTCACTCCAGAACAAAACAAGTAAATGCCCAGATGGGGTATATGAGAGAACAACTAGGCCAACTAATGCTAAAGACCACCAATTAGACTCCAAAACTTCCACTTTCTCTTCTTTTGCTTTTTCACTCTTTCAGCAAATCACAGCTTCTAGGAAGTAATCACAAAGTGATCATATTTTGCTGATAACAGAATAGAGTCTGAACATAGCAGAGCTGAAGTGGCTGCATAAAACTCACAAATCTACCGCCAGTGGAAGAACAAAGGAAAAATAAAAAGAGAAGCTTTTGACTAGTGAGTGTGCCTTCTCTTTGAAGAGACTATAAAGCCACAATCTTTTAAGCTTTTGTAATGAAAGAGAGGACTTTTTTTGCATTAAAAGAAGGAAATCAGTTCGAGTGCTTTTTTATTTAAGAAGAAAGTTGAGAATTATGCTAGAAATGGTAGACGCCAAAATGTCAAAACGTTCAGAAGGGGACAATTTTCATTTTTCACTCAACCAAAGGTATAAAGCAGACAAATGGGAGGAAGAAAATTCATGGGGTGTAACTGTTGGAGTGCAAATATATATATAGATAGATAGTATTGGTATTGAATAATAAACATAACATAACAACCCCAGTCTCCACATTCTCTAATCTTGTTGTGAAGCAAGTGGGAGTTGGTGACTGCCCGGCCACCTTTGTCCCATACTGCTGTTCATAGTATACTATAGGCTCTAATCCCCAACATAACCTTATACTAACACAATATAGTACGGCATTTGATGTAGAACTGCTTGAAGTACTTCAAGCACAATGTATGGGGTCTAGTTTCCCGAACATACCCAGTTTTCTACACATAAATAGTCTGTAATTCGATGAAGAACTGATTGAAGCCTTGAAGTACTTTAAGCACAATTGCAAAACTTGGGTGTTAGAGGTTGTAATTTCGGATTTTTAATTAAATTCAATCATGTATCAATGAATTATAAAAATAAATAAATAATTCAATAAGAATTAAATTCAATTGTATAGTTTATTGATCAGTACAACTATATATTTAAACAATAGTCCTTTTGTTTATACAATAAAAAGATTACGTTTTTTTTTTCTTCCTTAAAGGCATTCAATGTACTTGTATCTTCGTTTAAACTTTAAATGTCTCCATTAAAAATATTAAAAAATATCAATTAATTAAATTACAAGACTCTTGGCAATATATTTATATCCTTGTGACTATAAAGAATCACAACTAACATAATTCATAATATACCGCAATCTATCATCATAAATAATAGTAGTTACTAGTTAGACAATGCAATTTAATCACCTATTTGTTTGATGTAAGGTTTTAAAACGTTATATAAAAACCAAATAAGTTGAAAATAAATAAATCAATCAAACAGTCACATCTTGTTGTTCATAAAAGACACTATAATTCAATAGAAGGCAGAATTTTGATAACTTGCCCAATTCAAAATTTTCAGCTGTTAGACCTAATATTTCCAGTCTTTACCAGGATCAATCTTTACCACCCCATTTTTTATTCAATTAATATAAGGACCTTACCTGAAATTTGCGTCACTAGTAGTTATTGGCAGTGATAAAAATCATGTTGGCAAAAGTTTTATACATTATTAGCTGTCTCACAAATGCCTAATCCAACTCAAGACACTTTTTGACCAATATATATTATCATACATCCAATATATTTCTTTTAATAAAGCTTAACGGCCGTTTAAACTATAATGTCAATGTTTATGAGAATCATTACTTTATCAACTTTTTTTTTCATCAACTATTTGGTATCATGACAAATAAATGTATTTAGTACAAGGATATAAAGATGAACATGATTAATTTGTTTTGATTAGGGAGTCCACTTGTTAAATCATAATATATCCAATTCAAAGCAGACTATGAAATAATAATAATGAGTAAAAGAACACTAATCAAAACTGGATTATATTCCACCATGATTCATTAACAAAAGGGGGTCACCTCAAAAGGGATGAAAGGTAACTAAGGTGAGGTATAAAGGAGACATTGGATACTTGAAAGGAAATGAGGTTTCGTGGGGGGGGTTTTTTTTCTCTTTGTCTCTATAAATCTCTTTTTGAAGAAATTAAAGAGATACCCAAAAATTGTCCTAGTATCCAAAGAGACTTAACGTTTGTCAAAGAATCCACTATATAAAAATACTATAATTACTTCGTTGGCGTGACCTTTTCCAAGACCAATACAAAAGAAAAAGATGGCCAGTCTTTCTTTTTGTCGTGAATCGTGACACTCACCTACTCACTAAAAAAGCTTCTTTTCAATGCCACACCACACCAACAAGAGAGAGAGAGAGAGAGAGAGAGAGAGAGAGAGATTGTTGAAAACTTTATCTTTAGCAATTGTTTAATAGATACCTTTCTTATTGAGATTGCAAGAAAATCCATAGGTTAGTCTAACCACGAGTGTTTAAAAGTCTATTAGGCTCTAGAAAGGAAGAAATTTACTCATCATACAGTAGTAAAAACATGTTAGCAAGCAAGAAAGAAATTAGTGTTTACCAAAAAAATAAATAAATAAATAAATAAATTAGTAGTAAAAATATGGCCTTGACCCAAAATCAAAAAAGAGAAAAAAAATTATGGGCATTTTGTTAAACAAGACTAATGCTAGTTTTCACGTTTATAATATATAAATGATTCTTTCTTCTGGGTTCTTCAGATAAGACAGCGAGAATGGGTTTTTTTTGGACCCATCTGATTCTTATAGCTTCATCACAGGGGTTGAAATTTTCAGTCCCAATAAATAAACAAATGAAACTTCTATTTTATCTTATTATCAAAAATTTTATACGAGTCAGGTGGTTAGCATTCAATGACAAAATTGTAAGAATAACGAGAAGAGTACATCATAAAATATATGGCTTAAGAGTAAGTGAAGTTTATCATTTTTCAAATGAACTTGACAGACATGCTTCATAGATCCATGAACTTATCGAGTCCATGAAACTAAGTGGTTGTATTAATTACATTCTTTATTTTTGGATTACAAAAAATAACATCCCCTATAACAAGGATCTATTTCACACAGTTCCATGCTACTAAGATTTCTCTTAAAAGATTGTCAGTTTATAAACACAAGGCTAGGTTAGAAGCCCATGTGTCTATGATTTTAAATAGCTGAAAATGTCGTTTAAACAGAAATGCAGTACTAAAAAACAATTCTGGAACTTAAACAATGCCAAAGATGCTATAAGGCCCTGACATGTTTTTATAGTTTCTATGGAAATTTGGCTTGGGTTTGCAGGGTAGCCAAGGAAGAGGTGAAAATCAGCCAAAGTGACAATTTGTATGAAGGTTCCTATTTTGAAACAGTTACATTGAAATATACACTTTGCAAGAAATCGTACACCATTCAAATATGAATGACAAACGAAGACAAACTGAATATTTGAATTGATCCAATTCGAAAAGAAGCTTGTAATTTGAAATGTTCTAAAATCAGTTTTGAATGCAGCCACTTGCACCATTGATCTTGTTGCTTTTTACAGTACTGTTGTCCATTTCATGTAAGGTTTGTACGTTATTGGTTTCTTGTGTCAACTGTAAAGTAGCAAAAGTACAATTTTGTTTTCATTAAATTATCAGTAATTACAAAAGCGTACATGATAACAACTCTAAATTATAGTATTATAGTACTCATAAAAAAAAAAGGATAGTATCATAATTTGATAGGAAATCACATATGACTTCAAGTCTCTTCGATCTCCTTGAGACCAAAGTCATTAAAAAACAATGTGACAATATCCACAATTTGATATTAAATTTGTAATTAAGTAATGATGGTCTTAGAAAGAACGAATGCTAGTAAAAATAATTCGTTATTATGCAATCTGCAATTTGTGTTGATTAGTGCTAAAGTATCATGTTAATAAAAAGTTGAAAATGTCGGTTCACATAGTAAGCCATCTCAATTGGCACATTCTCTCCCTCCTTATGTTCATACTTAATGTAGTGTGTACATAACAGAAAACCATTTTTGCTCAATAATATTGAAGAGTCAAGTTTCACGCCACATCTATTGATGTGACTATAGTTGTTGTGACATTTTAGGGGGGGGGGGGGGGGGGGGGGTGGAATTGATTTGCAAAGATCTTGACTCTTCAAGAGGGGAGATCCAATTGAAACTTTACTTTACAAAATTCCTTAAATATCACTCTCCTTTTGCATCTCTATCCCTATCAGAATCCGTCTCTCTTATGGCTTGTTTGGAAGTTTAGAGAGGGAGGAGAGTAGAGGAGAGTAGAGGGAAGGAGAGTAGAGGAGAATGATTCCCCTCTACATTGTTTGGATGTTTTTAAAATTAGGGAAGGGGAAGGGGGTAATTAGCCCTTTATAAAGGGTAATTTTGTTAATTTAGAAAGGGTAAATTAGGGAATTCATTTGGCCAATAACTTATCTATTCTACTCTCCCTCCAAATCTCTCCAATTTGGAGGAATTAAAAATGAGGGGTTAGAGGAAGTTGAAACCCCTCCAAATCCCTCCACATCCTTCCTTAAAAAACTTCCAAACAAGGTAATTGAATTACTCTCCCTCCCTCTACTCTACTCCCCCTCCTTTTTTTAACTCCCAAACATGCTATTACTCTCGTCTCTTTGTCTTCTAGAATCACTCTCACTCTCAAGTAATCGACCATGACACTGGCATCTTGTCTATCACTCCTCAAGTTTACCTTGAGACTTTATAAGAATAATGTTCTTTATGGGACATTAAAACTTAGCAACCTCATGCTTCTTTATTCGATGGGGTTAACTCCCCACAAAAATTTTGCCTTTTTAGCAGAATCCAAATTCTCGCTCTTAGTTTTTTTTTTTTTTTTTTTTGGCATTTAGTTTTTAGTGGTCGGGAGTGAAGATGGAAGAGGAGAGAGTTTGATGTTGAGCCAGAGCTTGGTAGCGAGAGAGAGTGGATTGGGAGGGGAGGGAGGAGTGAGTACATGGGTTGGGGTTAACTAGGTTTTTGACTCTTAAATAGTCGAGTTCAAACAAAAATAAAATCTATTTTTTAATATTAGTTTGAAAGAATGTTATCTAGCCATATGATTCAAACGGACACGTATAAAGCTCTATACGTGAAAATAGCTTTTTGCAAGGAGAGAATAATATTTTAGCAATACTACTAACATAATAATTTCACAACAAATTTTATATTTAAGTTGACCAATTAGTATTGATAGGCATACCACTAACACAATTTTATCATCCATCATCATTAACAAGTCACTTTAAAAAGTTGTGAAATTTATTATGCCTCAAAACTTGTTTGATTAAATATATATATATATATATATATATATATAAAGGAGGGAGGGGAATGAATTTTACAGAACAGGACATATGGAATGAGGTGGAGCGAGTTAGAAAGAAGTAGACAAATCACATAAGATGTTTCCAAAACGTTAATCGCATCATTTCTCATTAGTGGGGGGGGACGGGGGGGACTAAAGCCTAAAGCAGTGAAGTGCCTCGAGTAGGCAAAACCTAAATCCACAAAAAATGTCCATTAGCTATTGAGACTAATTTAGAGAGACTGTTGGGTGGGTGTGCCCGTGTGAGCAGAGAGTAGAGAGTAGAGTAGGGTCCTAATACGTTTGGTTTTGGGGGTTGGAAAAGCCGAAATCGTCGAATCCCACAATTGGGACAAAAAAGCGAACTTTCCAAAGACATTTGGACAACTGAGTCAATGCCAATCATAACTATCAAAAGGCATCTCTCCCTTTACTCTTGTCCCCACCTCGCTCTCTCTCTCTCTCTCTCTCTCTGTCACTCTCTCTCAATTAGATGCTCCAAAGTCCAAAGGTGGATCAAATGCTTACATTTACCACTGCATCCCTCTTGGCAGGGTCATAGGCAGAGGGGGTTCCATCATAGGTAATAAATTACTAACATAATACTATGTTCTTAACTCATAACTGCAATACTAACAGAAATGTGTTTTGTTACTAACATTTTTAAAATTAAGCATGCTTCAAATTCTCATATCTCTAGCAAAAAAAAAAAAAAAAAATGGCCTCAATTTTATTTATGAACTTTTACTAGTGCCATTATTGATTTTTGTATCCACTGCAGAATGACAATTGAGTCAATTGACAAACAAAACATCCACCATCCCTTATTCTTTCGTTCTGTCTGTAATCCCTGGGGTCCTCTAATTGTGCTTAGGACATATATTCTCAGTTGTTAGGTAGTTTGGCTTTGGTTAATGGTTAACTCTGCAACAAAAGCACATTGTAAGGAAGGAATCGGTACTAGTAGATATATCTTTTTGTGAGCTGAATTTTTAAGAAAAGCTAATGTCTTTTCCAGTACAAAGATTAAAGGGAAAGGGAGACCGGCAACCTGCTACACTTGCTTTATCTTTAGTAGCTCCAACCAAAGTACCAATTACCAAACCTCACTCGGGAAAAAGACATGATAATAAGAAAGCTTTTCTGGCAACAATTGTCAACTTGCACCAATTCACTTTCAAAGTTTCAACCCGTTTTCTTGTAAGAATCTCTTAAGCAGTTTCGGTTGTGAGAATCTTTTCGGAGGATTACCCACCAGAAGAATTATACTAAGTTATATAACTCACTATTATCCTTGTAAGTTTTCTGAAAAAGTTCCTTCTGGCTTGTTTTCCAGAGAGTAGTGCCCGTCTGTGTCATACTCATACAACCAACCACATGATTTCAAGCAAAGAAAGCACATCACAAATTCAAAACCCACCACTGCAAATTGGACCAATTTATGTTCCCCTTCTAGTACGCCTTTTGAATTTTCAAATAATTTCATTAACATCATACGACTTTAAGAGATTTAAAAACTCAATATCTCGGTTGAAACATTATAGAATGTACCAATTGACAAGGACAAACCAGGATTTCAAGTTAGGATGGTCGGAGTACAAGCAAAAAGAAAAAAATCCAAATAAGCATTGTGGGGGCCTGAGGATCGAGGAAGGGATTGTTGAACTATTAGCGCTGGTGTTGGGGCGTTACTTATCCAGAGTGAATTTACCAGAGAAAAAGGGGAGAAGAGACAAAAGATTCTTAGGAGCTTTAGATGGGAAGGGCTGGTTGTGGAGAGAGAATCACGAATGTAGGGTAAGTTTCCAGTAGGAAGTAGCCTGTTACCTCTGCATTAAATGGCAGGCAACAGCTTTATTAGCTGCATTGATGAGGAAGTGACCTGAACAGTGTGATTCACAGCTAAGCAACTCCTTCTACCACCTTCAGCAGATGTTTAAGGTGACAGGTGTCATGATGAGAATTTGGTTAGGTAAAGATGGAAGGTTAAGATGTAATGGGAATAGAGTATATAAGGAAGTGAAAAAATTCCAGAAAGGGGGCACGGGAGCACAATTTTCAGATAGATAAGAGTTATAATAAGAGAATTGAGGGAAGAACGTGAACAGTGTTTCAATTTGAGCATTATTTGCCCGCTCGGGCAAGTTTGTAATAACTCGATGTCCTGTATTAATTCTTGGCTTTTAGTCTTTCTCCCCTGTTTATGTCCTCGGGCTAAGCCCTCCCTCCCCCCCCCCCCCCTCCCCCCTTCTCCTTTCGTCTGATCCACTCTCTCATAAGTACATTGATTTGAGCCTGGTTGAACTACCCAAACCTTACTGTTCTAAGTGGACTTAGGGCTATTCGAATCCATGTCCTTACAATTGGCGCTGTCTGTGGGAACATCAAGGTGCTGTGGGGTTGTCCTAATTAGTTATGGCTAACGTGGGGCAAGATAGGAAGGAATCTGTAGGTTCACAAAGGGAGAACCAATTTATCAACTTAGAGCGAAGGAGAGATAGATAACGCACGCCAAGTGTTATGGTAGAATCTTACCACACAAATCGTACAGAGCGAAGTCACTCAAGGACAAGGAGTCATGTCTTACCTGACCAGGAGACACGGAAATTGTAACTTCAAATAGATTACCTGCACAAGAAGTTGAGACATAGGGAGCATGATAGAATGAGTCCATCGCCATTACTAATGATCCGTTTGGATTAAGGGAGCGGGAGGAGGAGAAGAGTAAAGTATAGTAGATTTAACACAAAATTAGCTTATTTTTAGTCAACTTTACTCTACTCCCCTTCCTTCCCCCCTCTATCCAAACAAGCCACAAGTGATGGATCAGGGGGAGGCAGGGATCGCTCATATTGCCATAGATCCAAAACTCCATCTAGCGAGTCATACTTAGCGTCTTCATGCCAGGATAAGTTGGAAAGGGATAGGAACAAGCATGGTAAAGCGTCTTCTCACCATGGCATGGGGAATGATGCGATGAGTAAAGCCCTTTAGCAAATTTCCAAATCACGCTTTGTTAGGAGAATTAACAAGGCCAAGCTCCCTCATCAGTTTTCTCAGCCAACCTTCACCATTTACAATGGAAGAACTAACCCTGTAGAGCACGTTAGCCACTTCAATCAGAAGATGGCAGTCCATACTGGCAACAAGGCCCTCATATGCAAAGTTTTCCCCTCCAGTCTTGGACCTGTAGCCATACATTGGTTTGACGCCATGGAGGAGGGGTCAATAAGGTCTTTTGAAGAGCTCACAAAGGCATTTGGTGCTAGATTTATAACGTTTAGTGGGGTTCCCAAACTGGTCGAAGAAAAATATTTTCAGGTGGGATCCCAATTGCCACCATTAGAAAAGGTTGAGTTGGTGAAGTTTTTAGAAGCCAACATTGATGTGTTTGCCTGGAGCACTTATGATGTACCAGGGCTTGATTCTGAGTTCATATGTCATCAATTGAATGTAAATCTTAGGGCTATACCGCGAAAGCAACCTCCTCGGCACTCATCCAAAGAGCATGCTGAGGAAGTAGAGGTAGAAGTAAACAAGTTAAAGCAAGTTAGGGCAATCAAAGAGATTTTTTTACCTCGAGTGGTTGGCTAATACTGTAGCAGTGAAAAAGAAGAATGTGAAGTGGCGTGTCTATGTGGATTTCACGAATTTAAACAAGGTCTGCCCAAATGACCCTTTTCCCATCCCTCGGATTGATCAATTGGTGGACGCAACAATAGAGCATCCTCGGATGAGTTTTTTAGGATGCCTTTCAGGGGAATCATTAGATACCTTTATCGTTGTCTGATCAGGAGAAGACTATTTTTCGCGCTCCTATTGGAAATTACCACTATCATGTGATGCCCTTTGGCCTTAAGAATGCAAGGTCCACTTACTAAATTATGTTGAGGCAGTAGCGGTAGAAGTAAACAAGTTAAAGCAAGCTGGGGCAATCAAAGAGATTTTTTTTACCCCGAGTGGTTGGCTAATATTGTGGCAGTGAAAAAGAAGAATAAGAAGTGGCATGGCTATGTGGATTTCACGGATTTAAACAAAGTCTGCCCGAAGGACCCTTTTCCCATCCGTCGGATTGATCAATTAATGGACGCAACAGTAGGGCATCCTTAGATGAGTTTGTTGGATGCCTTCTAGGGGTATCATTAGATTCCTTTATCATTGTCTGATCAAGAGAAGACTACTTTTCGCGCTCCTACTGAAAATTACCACTATCGTGTAATGCCCTTTGGCCTTAAGAATGCAGAGTCCACTTACCAAAGAATGGTGACGCAGATGTTTGAAAATTAGGAGGAACGTGGAAGCGTACATAAATGATATGGTGGTAAAGAGCAGGCAGGTTGAGGAACATTTGGCAGACTTGGGGGAAGTATTCTCAATGTTAAAGGAGCATAAGTTACGCTTGAACACATCTAAATGTTCTTTTGGGGTTAGCTTGGGAAAATTTATGTGCTGTATGATAACACACCGAGGAATTGAGGTCAATCCCGATCAGATTAGAGCTATTAACAGCTTTCATCCTCCTCGGAACCCAAGAAAGTGCAAAAATTGACTGGGATGGCAACTGCTTTGAATAGCTTCATTTCTCGGTCAGTAGACAAATGTCGTCCCTTTTTCTAGCTTCTTCATAAGTGGAAGGATTTTCATTGGACTGAAGAATGTGTAGTGGCCTTTGAGGAGCTCAAGCAATATTTGTCAATCCTCTCTAGGCCAGAGAAGGAGGAGGCGCTATATGCGTATTTGGCAGTTACAGCTTATGCTGTCAGCCTGGTCTTGGTCATGAATGAGGATGGGATCCAAAAGCCTGTCTACTATGTCAATAAGTCCTTGCAGAAGGCTGAGACACGTTATTTACCCCTGGAGAAGGCAGTTCTTGCCATTGTGCATGCCACTAGTAAGCTTTCTCATTACTTTCAGGCTCATACCATGGTGGTGCTGACCCAACTCCCTTTACAAGCTCTTTTACAAAAAACAGACTACATAGGCAAAATTGCTAAGTAGGGAACCATGCTGGGTGCATATGATGTCAAGTATATGCCTCAGACTGCCATAAAAGGGCAAGTCCTAGCTGACTTTGTAGTGGAATTCACCGAGAGTACAGTAAGTAAGGAAAAAAAAGCATTAGATGTTATGACCACCTCGGCCTTGGTTATTCCCTTTTGGAAAGTTTACACTGATGGTGCAGCTAACCGAAAAGGAGCAAGGATAGGGATTGTGTTGATCAATCCCGAGAAGTTGGTAATCAAGAAACCATTGCGGTTGAGTTTCCTAGTCTCCAACAATGAGGCTGAGTATGAATACTGTAAGTTCGTTTAGACCCTTGTAAACTAGATTGTTTAACCTAATTAATTTACCAAGTGAATACTTAGATTTATTATTCAGATCTAGGTTAAACACAAATAGTCATAAACAATAAAGCAGCGAAAAAATAAAGAACACAAAGATATGATGACCTAGGAAAACCAAACCGGTAAAAAAACCTGGGGAGGATTTAACCTAGCTATCCTCAAGGTAAACTGAATCCACTATGAAAGAATCGAAGTTTACACAATAAGACTTAGAGCACTAACATCCTATTGCTACCCAAGTGTAGGAAACTTACTACCACGACCCCATGATAGCTCCGAGATCCACGGACTCCTTCTTTCCTTGAATTCTTCAGCAAATCCCAAGCGCACCTACTTGTATATCTTTATGCTCTTTTGATTCTGCAACTGTATTGATTTACACAACTCTTGACATGAATCTCAAGTTGGTAAACCCTAAGTGTATGTGAAGGCAAACACCTCTAGATCTCACAAAGAGATTCACAAACACAGCATTCAGAACTCTAAAAACGTGGCTAGGGTTTTCCCTTATATACTTAGGGCAAAACATAAAACCCTATACATTAAATGGACTAGGGCTGAGTTGGAATTTTCTGCAGAAAAACGATCTGCCCGATTTTCGATCGATCGAGTCTAATTCTCGATCGATCGAGTCAGGCAGAAAGTGAACAGTTATTTCTGCAGTAAACTCGATTCCAACTTTACATAAAATCCCATACTTTGAGCAAAGTCTAACACAAGACTAAACATTATTTTGATCATGGTTTGCCAACATTACAAATTGAAGTTCTAATACATTAGTTCCTAATTCTTAAAACCTAACAAATACTATGTTCAATCAGTTAAGAGGAGAAGTGGTAAAGTTATATTCTGATTCTCGGTTGGTGGTGCGCTAGGTCAATGGGGAGTTTGAGCCCCAAGATGAGAGGATGCAAGGATATCTTGCTAAAGTAAAGCAGGCTCGGGCCCAGTTTAGGAGCTTTGTTTTAGAGCAAATCCCTAGGGGACAGAACTCTAATCCTGACTCTTTAGCGACGTTAGCAACTTCTTTACGAAGAAGCCCTTGGCCGGAGTGCATAGCATCCAAGTTAGGCCGAGCTGGATGGACCCTTTGGTAACCTTTATGAAACATGGTTTGTTGCCCGAAGACAAAGGGGAGGCCAAAAAGGTGTGTAGGAAGACTCAACGTTATTGGCTATCTGAAGAACAAAAGTTGTACAAGTGCTCTTACTCAGGACCGTATTTATTGTGTGTGCATTTTAAAGCAGTAGAGCCCTTATTGGAAGAATTACATGAGGGGATATATGGGAGTCATACAGGAGGAAGATCTTTGGCCCACAGAGCCCTCACCTAGGGATATTGGTGGTCGAGTATGCAGAAAACTTCTCAGAATTATGTGAGAAAGTGTGACTAATGTCAGAGATATGCCCCAAATATCCATCAACTAGGGGGAGTCTTAAATCCACTTTTCAGTTCTTGGCCATTTGCTCAGTGGGACTTGGACATAGTGGGACCATTTCCCTGACCTATCGTACTACCCCCGGAGATTAACTGGAGAAACTCCTTTCTTAATAACCTATGGGGTAGAAGCAGTAATCCATCTTGAGTCAAGATTCCCGACCCTAAGAATTGATCAGTTCAGTGTTGAGGAAAATAACCATCTGCTGTCAGACAGCTTGGATGTGGCAAAGGAAAGGAGAGAAATGGCCGCAATAAAAATGGCACATTACCAACAAAAGACTTAAGCAGGGGTATGATAAGGGAGTGAGGTTAAGGCTTTTAGCTCGAGGGGATTTGGTTTTGAGAAAGGTGGTGGGAACAGCAAAGAACTCCGCCTAGGGAAAGTTGGGGCCCAATTGGGAGGGGCCGTACAGGATAACTTCAGTGGCTGGCACTGGGGCTTATTACTTAGAAAACTTGGATGAAAGCGTAATTTCTCATCCTTGGAATGTAAATAATTTGCGGTATTATTATTGTTAATGCTATGAACTTCTTTTGTTATTCATGTTTGGTTTATTTGTGCTTCATTATTGATGCGTTTGTTGATGTAATAAGTATGCATGGAAAAGTTCTAAATGTTAAACAGAACATCGGCCTTGTTCAACTCCTCGAGTTACAAGCCTTGGGTAAATTAACCTTGTTTGGAAAAGTTCTAAGTGTTAAACAGAACCTCGGCCTTGTTCGACTCCTCAGATCACGAGCCTTGGGTAAATTAACCTTGTCTGGAAAAGTTCTGAGTGTTAAACAAAACCTCAGCCTTGTTCGACTCCTCGGGTCACAAGCATTGGGTAAATTAACCTTGTCTAGAAATGTTCTAAGTGTTAAACAGAACCTCGGCCTTGTTCGACTCCTCGGGTCACAAGTCTTGGGTAAGTTAACCTTGTATGTGGAAGTTCTAAGTGATATTCGGTCTTGTTCAACTCCTCGGGTCACAAGCCTTGGGTAAGTTAACCTTGTATGTGGAAGTTCTAAGTGTTAAACAGAACCTCGGCCATATTCGACTCCTTGGGTTACAAGCCTTGGGTAAATTAACCTTGTATATGGAAGTTCTAAGTGTTAAACAGAACCTCGACCTTGTTCAACTCCTCGGGTCACAAGCCTTGGGTAAATTAATAGTTCTAGAAAAAATTTCTAAGTGTTGGCCAGGATCTAGGTCTGATGTAGCTCCTCAAGTCACAAATCGTGAATGAATTGGTCTTCGCAGGAAGTTGTTTAAGTAAGGAGTGAAGTTAAGAAGTTTGAGCACTTCCTTGGGTTTCAAGATTAGTGCAAATGGGTTTGCTTTGGGATTCCAAGTCCAATTGAAAGTAAGTGTTGTTTGACATTTTTATTAATTTCTGGGAGTTAGTTTAATAACTTTCTTATAAGCCGTGTCAGATTGAATAGAGGAATCAGAAGTGTTTAGTAAGTTAATCACAAGTTAGCTTGGAGCAATTGTTACAAGGAAAAGGAAATAACATGAAATGCAAGCTGACAAGTAAAAGCTAAACCGTTGGAAAAGCATAAAATAAAGTTTAACTTTTCTATTAAAGTTTGAGAGTTGGAATACAATAGGAAGAAAAAGAGAGCATCAATTAGATTTAACCCCAATTACAAAATTCGCTATTAGCTTCTAAGTCTAGAGCTACGGTATGTAGAGGCTTCTTTCTCTTTCTCTCCCTTCTTCCTTTGTTCCTGCTCTTTCTTTTTCCTCTTCAACTGGGCCACTTCAGCTATTTCTACTATCTCCACATCCACCACGTTTGTTGGAGTTGGTTGCTTTTTCTCTTTATCCTTAGCTGGTGTGGCAGACAAAGTGGTGGCAGGTTGGGCTGAGGAAGAAGTAAAGGCTTAGCTAAGGTTAGTTGAGGGCTGGGAAGGACTGGGGGCCAAGCGTAGGGCTGGGGATAGTAGACCTTGTTAAGAGCCCTGAGCTCTAACTTAGTGCTAACCCCAGTTGCATTCAGTGCTTGACCCCCTACTTCTAGGCAGAAGGCCCGAGCAACGTCTCTGAGTTGGGCGGTTAAACTTTTTGCCGTCTTAGTCAAGCCCGCATCATAAGTCGCTTGCTCAGCCTTGGCCTTCTCGGCATCCTTGGCCTCCAGCTGCTTGTGCAACTGTTTCAACTCCACCATGTTTAGTGCCAATTTGTTCTCAACCTTTTTCTGGGCCTCTAGGCACTCTGCAGCTTGTTTTTCAAAGCTGTTCAGGGTAGCTTTAGCATTCTTTTAAGCCTTTTCAGCCTCGGTCAATTGGGCAAGGGTCTCCTTGAGCTTATTTTCCACCTCGACACGGGCCTTCTCAGCTGCTATGAGCTTGCCTGGCCTGGTCTAACGCGTGGTCCACCCACTCCTCAACCATGAAGGCAGCTTGGACGGACTGCAAGATTAATACCAGTTAGTGTTCATACATGTATGGCTTAAGTTTACAAGATAAGAAGGGTAATAATGTACCTTCGCCAAGTCTCGTTTCAGAGAAAGGAAGACTTCGCGCTTTCTAAAGGACCTAAGCTCTTGCATGTCCTCAGGTAAGCATAGAGCCTTCTTTAGGCATTCTGCCATCAAGCCTGAACTGCTTTTTTGGTGATCCCTCAGGTTGGCATCATCCATCACAAAACTGCCATAGCTTAGTGTGAAAGAGGGTCTCCAGACAGAAGGCTTGGATGGCCGATCTCCCCCAGGATCTTTTGAGGTCCCAGAAGAGGTGCTTTTCTTCTGTTGCCCCTTCGTTGTTTGGGCTTTTTTGGCTGGGGGCTGATGGGAGGGGTGGGTGATCTCTCCTTCCTCGGCACCTTTAATTCCTTTGCCTCATTGGCCCATCTTTCTTTTCTTATCTATGGCATTAACAGAAGATGCGTACGTCAGAGCAAGAGTCGGTGGTCAGGGCACCATGGGGACAGCTGGAGAAGAGCCCCCAGCATAGGCCATTAGTAAAGCAAGGAGATCCAGGGTCTTCTCTTTGAAACCCATTCCCTTTGGAATGTTAGTCCCTTCTTGGTTGAAGCTGACTTGGGTGAGACGTAGAGGGTGGTGTGAGGTGCTAGGAGCGTCCTCAGGGTCTTCCTGCTGGTAGAAGACCTCGAAGTCTTTATCCGTTACTTCTTGTTAGATAGGTTCTGGTATGGGCTCCTTAGCTTCTTCGTCCAAGGAATGGGAGGTTCCTAGGAGTAGAGGAGTTTCGTTGCGAATGGAGCTGAGAGTTGAGCGTCTTGGGTTCCGGCTAGAGGAGGTTTAGTTAGTAGGAAGCTAGGGATAGCAACGTCAATTAAAGCTAGTCATGCGTCCTTAGCTTTGATGGTGATCTTCGGGCTTTGGAAGCGTTTTGAAAGGGGTTTGAATCCGAGGATGACGTGCACCACTTGAAGTTGACCGTCTGTATGCAAAAAAATCTCCAATTTGAGGATCCGGTTTAAGTCGGTGAAGTTCACGAGATGCTTGGATGGGGCGGTGTGGGACTCGTCTGTCATTGAGGGAACAATAGGAGTTATAAATTTAAAAAAAAAAAAAAAAACCTTATAAAAATTAGGAAAGGTCCTATGTGTGTCTATGGTTTGTGGGAACCTTACCTGATTCTCCTTCTTGGGTGAGACAGTGCAATCCATCATGCCAGTCTCCTGAGACGATGAGAAAGTCCTAGTCTATACCTTTACTTAAGTCAGGTAGGCAAGAGATTAACATAACGGCAGGAACTCTACATTTAATGTAGTATTTAGTCTTTTCCCCTTATTGGTAGTTGTATATCCAATTTGCATCGTGCCATGTAAGGTTGGTCCCTATTTTTCGGTTTATCATGTTTACACACCCGAGGACCCTAAAGACGTTTAGGGAGCATTGGGTGGGAGTTAGCCTATAATTCATTAGGAAGTCTCTAGTGACCCTTCCCATAGGGATTTCCATCCCATCTTCTATAAAGGTGATCATCGGAAACTACGGAGCTAGGAGGTCTGTTCACGACCAGCCATTCACCCAATTCACAATATTGGAGTTTAACACCGTTGGGAATCCTATACTAAGTCCTAAAGGTAGCCATACCTTCGGGATTGTCCACTAATATAGCAAATCTACCCATGGAATTTATGGTATAATAAATACAAACTTATGCAAAAGATTGTGATTTTGAACACACCTATGGGCGATGGAAGAACCTCTCCTCGGGCAACTGCTTGAACTCGAATTGACAAAATGATTAAATGAGCTCCAGCTAGCCCCAAGCTCTCCTTTTATAGGGGTAAAAAATGAGTGGTATTTTTCCCACCCATAAATGAGAGAAAACAAGGACAGTAAGATCCTCATCATACCATAGAACATAGGGGGACAAGCAGCTGCCTGATGCCATAAATGTGAAATCGTGGATACCGAAGCATTAAAAGCATGCTGAGACAGGTGAAAGGACGTTGTCATGTGGGAACGCATATGGCATGTACAAGGCTCACTTGTGTAACTAAAACCTTGCTTTTATCTCATAATTAATAGCAAAGTTTTAGGGGGCTATTGTGGGGGCTTAAGGATCGAGGAAAGAATTGTTGAACTATTAGCGCTGGTGTAGGGGTGTCACGTACCCAAGGAGTGAATTCACCTTAGGATAAGGGGAGAAGAGACAAAAGATTCTTGAGAGCTTCAGGTAGGAAGGGCTAGTTGTGGAGAGAGAATCATGAATGTTGGGAAAGTTTCCAGCAGGAAGTAGCTTATTACCTCCACATTAAATGGAAGGCAATAGTTTTATCAATTGCATTGATGAGGAAGTGACCTGAACAGTGTAATTCACAGCTAAACAGCTTCTTCTACCACCTTCAGCAGATGTTTAAGGGGACAAGTGTCATAATGAGAATTTGGTTAGATAAAGATGGGGGGGGGGGGTTAAGATGTAAAGGGGAAAGGAGTATATAAGGAAGAGAAAAATTTCTAGAAAGGGGGGATAGGAGCACAAGTCTCAGATAGATAAGAGTTAGAACAAGAGCATTGAGGGAAGAACATGAATAGTGTTTCAATTTAAGCATTATTTGCCCCCTCGGCCAAGTTTGTAATAACCCGATTTCCTGTATTAATTCTTAGCTTTTAGTCTTTCTCCCCTGTTTATGTCCTCAAGCCGAGCCCCCCCCCCCCCCCTTTTGTTTGATCCACTCTCTCACAAATACATTGTTTTGGGCCTGGTTGAATTGTCCAAACCTCACTGTTCTAAGTGGGCTTAGGACCAAACAAATTCGTGTCCTTACAAGCATCTATATAATATTAACAAACTATCGATTAAGACAAATACACAAAATTATTATTTTTTAATACATTTAAATGCAATTATCTACCAACAAAGATAGAAAACACAAAACATCATTGTTTTTTAATACATTACAATGCAATCATCTATGCAATCTCAATTTATAGATTTACTAGTTAACAATTTATAAATTTAAACATTAGTTATAGCATTATGAGTTAGCAATATGAGCTAGTAGACCGATAATCTTGAAGGAGAGAAGGGGGGGGGGAGGGAACTATAAAAATAAAAATAAAAAATTATTTGGGTTTGGGGGCGGGGGGGGGGGGGGGGGGGGGAGGGGGGGCTAGGCTCCTATGCCCTCTGTGAGGGATTTTTCCCGACACACCAATCGTTTTTGTCCGCTTTGGGGAGCCAGGCCCTCACGGTTTTTTGCTGAAGGGGTAAGAGGTGTTGACAGTTTTTTAGACTTGCTGCAACAATCCCACATCGCCTAAAGCACACCCCCACACACGCTTTATAACCTCCTGGGCACCACGTGTGTGTACCATTACTTCCGTATGCGATCGCATACGGAAGTAATGGTACACACACGTGGTGCCCAGGAGGTTATAAAGCATGTGTGGGGGTGTGCTTTAGGCGATGTGGGATTGTTGGAATAAGTCTAAAAAACTGCCAACACCTCCTACCCCTTCAACAAAAAACCGTGAGGGCCTGGCTCCCCAAAGCGGACAAAAACGATTGGTGTGTCGGGAAAAATCCCTCACACCCTCCTTAGGTCCGTCCTTGCTAATTGAGTTACAATATTCTTGACCAGGCTCAATTTTTTATTAATATGGAATTGGGATGATTATAATGAGAAATCTAGAATTCAAGCTCATGTTTTTTGTTAACATGGAATTTGGAACCATTATAATGAAAAATCAGAATTCAAAAAGCAACATGGCAAAAGAGCATACATGCTTGCTATGTTGTTACAAGGAACTTGTGGAGAAATGGTAATGACAAGTTAATCTTTAGAACATTAAAAGCAACTCAATAATATATAGTTAAACAAGCGGAATGAAATCCTCTTTAACTTTCAACTCTTTTTAAACAGATTATCTTTCTCTTTAGATTTAACTTTCTTTAAAGGAATCAAATAGAATAAAGGGTTCTTTAACATCTCATTCTGTGATGTAAAGGAGTAGCAACTCGAAGTTGGATACTAAGGGTCCGTTTGGATACCGCTGAAACTGAAAACTGAAAAACACTGTAGCAGAATAATTTTTTAATGTGTAAATAGTGTAGTGGGACCCATTTTTAATGAAAAAGTTGCTGAAAAGTGGTATTTGTGGGTCTGTAAACAGTAAAAAGTTAAAGCTGAAAAGTCAAAAGTTGCGGTTACTGTTTATGAACAGTAGCCGCACAGTAGCCCGCACAGTACATTTGGGCTGAAACTCTCACGTTCAGGAGGGGAAAAAAAAAAAAGAAAAAGAAGTGGAAGACGCGGACGCAAAACGCATCCGCGCTATCCAAACCCAGCCTAAGTTCCTAATATTAAACTAGTTTTGAGATTTGGACCGTGTAGCCAGGGTAAGAATATCACCGAATATGCACGTAACACCTACTATAAAAAAAACACACTAATTTTAAAATATTTCACAAGTGAAAATACTAATTTTCTTCTCTTTTCTAGTGTGATTATAAGTACTAGCATGTGTTCTTTTTTCTTTTCTTTTTTGAAAAAAGTACTAGCATGTGTTCAAATAAGTGTTTCTTTGACCAGAGCCCATAATGTGACTCTAATATTATCAAATCTAACAGTGCTATTATTTATAGCTCATGTAAATAAAAAATATTGTGTCATCTCTGCCACCTAGTTTTCCAACGGTGCCAGGGCAATTGTAGATCAATGGAAAACTAGACCAAAAAATTAGGGCCTCAGAGAAAAACGTATCTCATACAATGGTTATAACACATTAAACATCACATATGCTACAAGGTTCACATACTTGTAAATTACTAAATTGTAATTGTAGCATTTACACACTGTGAAAGATGTTGACGACGCATATTATCATTGCATGAGATAATTTTCCCTAAGGAAATTAGCTAACTAAACCTAAAGCACATAAACAAATATAATACTTAGTTTTTTTTTTTTTTTTTTCTCACTTTGCTAGAGCAATTATAATTGTTTTGTTGTCACCGTTGTGGAGGGGGGAAAAACTTCATATAGGGCTGCATGGAGCAATATCTAACTAATTTGGGTTCATGAGTCATGACCAACACATAAAAAATAAAAAAAGGATCACGAGTGGTTATAATTTTATGTGTCAATTATAAGTTTTATAACAATTAAAAAGTTTGAGTACAGTGTTATAAAAAAAAAAAAGTTAGTACAATTATTATTAAAAAAAAATCGGTATATGTGATATGATAAAACTTCAATAAGAGTAAATGATGTCAAAAAAAAAATAGCAAGAGTAAATGACTCTTTAATATTATTATCATATTTAATATTCACATATTCTTTATAAAGACTTTACTTTTCCTGAATAACTTGATTGTGGTATTATCAATTTCTTTAAAACCTTTTCTGTGCGTTAAAATTTATTCTAAAAAAAAAAAAAAAAAAAAAAAAAAAAAACATTGGCTGCGGCAGGCCTTTTGTTTTGGGGAGCATCCTCTGTCTTTATTTTGTTTTTTAAATACATTTTTACAACACTGCGTGATGAAGCGTAATTGGGCTTAGACTAACCAGGCTTAGCCGACATAACTTGGGCTGCAGATGAGTTGGGCTTACCGAAATACCAATTCAATCAAATTTATTATTGACTTAACCACGCTAACTCAAAATGAAATGACGGCTTAAACTTGTAAAAGTGGATCGGTTAACAAAGTGGCCCATTGGATTTCTGTCAAAGCTGCACAGAATATGCTGCCTATACACTGAATCTCAGGTTGAAATCAGGTGAGCTATTGAATCATACAATTATCACCCACAGACCTTTAAAATGTAAAAGTTAATATGATAAATAAAGTTTTTTTTTTAAATTACCTATTAAATTTTATATCTTATATGGGTGTGGTAATTGCATCTTGCTTAACTATTGCACCTGTTCCAATTCCTTTATGCATATGTTTGGGATTGTGAATAAATTGTGGAACTGTATAAATTAAAAAAGAAATTGTACAAATTTGTTTATTTTTTAGAGAAATTGGGGAAATTTTTACAAGCATTTTTTTTTTAAAATTATTCTATAAAAAATAAGGCAGTTATTTTTTATGCATAGATCTGTGTGTGTACTAGGGTTATTATTAAAAAAAAAAACGATTAACTGGTTAATATTCTAATAGCAAAATCTTTATTTAATGGAAAAAAATTACATTTTCCAATTAAATGACAAAACACATTTTCATTTAGCATAATTAATGTAGTAAAAGTTTCAGCATATAACCCAGCATAATTAAAAAAAAAAACAGTAGAGCATATTATTTTAGACCCCTATGTGTTATGAACTTATAATATCTCTTATACCAATTGAAAATTTCTATTTGACCCCTAAAAAACGTATGCAGTGGATTACTTTATTAACGGCACAAATACATAGTCCAACCAAGTATTTAACCACAATTATAACCACCAAATGTAAAAGTAAGAATAATTAAAAAAAAATAGTAAAAAAGCACAAAGAATTTGATGACAAAGTGAAAAACCAATGAAGAACCCCTCCAATTAAAAAACCATTGTTGAGTTGAGAAGCAATATTGTAGGAATTTCACTAAAAAAAGTGACAACAATCTACTCATAAAGCCCCTATAGGGTTATATTTTTAATTGTAAAGCATCAGTATCCATACATGTAAAACTCCTAATATGCTATACTTTAGCATCAAACCACAAAAGAGAAGCATTACTCGGCATGCTAATTGTAAAAATTTTTTTTACAATTGAGCTATAGTAGTATCCTACATTTAGAAAATACTATAGCAAAATGGTATAATTTTAAAATAATATTTCATTAGGTTTTAGGTTTTATTTGAGTATTGGGTTATATTATTTAGTATTACAACTCAAATGGCTTACTATACAAGCAGCCAGATCATTGAAACCATCGACAGACCACAGTCTGCACATGAAAGAAATGGTGACACCTATTATTATGGTAAGTACAACCCAAAATAAAAATTTGGAGATATAATTGTATGTCAATTTGTTAAACCTACAAGTTTCTCAAATAACTAAATAGTCGTAGTAGTTGTGAAAAATGAAAATGAGAGGGATCAGGTTCATTGTACAATGAATATGCCAAAGTCAATTCAAAACCATTGAAAATGTTGTATTCTACGAGAATATTAAATTCAATATTCTTTTAAAGAGTCAAGCTACATACATATATCCAAATCGATCAATATTATTGACTCACTCTGTTGCTTCATTTCAAAAAACACTAGCACTTTTTTTTTTGGGCACGGGGCAAAAAAAAAAAAAAAAAAAAAAAAAAAACCAAACCCATGACAGAATTAGAGTTCACAGTGTAACGACGGCGCGGTGATCTAATACAGTAACACCACGCCTCCTCATCTTTCGGTGAACTTTCACAGTAACCCAAACGATTGTTACCCACAATTCGCATCTCGATGCCTAATCTTATCAACCAATACCAAATCGAATCGGCCCCCTATCACACAATTCACAAACCAAAAATAAAAATTAAAACAAACCCATATCAGTAAACACCAAGAAAACAAAAACCCATAAAAAATTGAATCCCAAAATCACTTATATTATCACAGACAGACCCCAAAAAAAAAAAAAAAAGTGTGCATATATATATATATATATATATATATATGTAATAGAAAAGAATAGAGTCCAACGCCACGTTACGAAAACAAGCCTATAGAAGCGCGCTTCGCATCCCTGCCGAGTCTCCTTATAAAAAGATAGTAAAGTTACATAACCTCCCAAAACCGAAAAACCAAAACCCAGTCACTGAGTCAAGAGCCTCATCTTTATAATTAGAGGGTCTTTCTTTTATATTTAGGCTCTCTTCTATTCTTTTTCACCATAAGATTAGACCCAGACCACTTCTTTTTCTCAATTGTACCCCACACGTCTCTGTTTTTTTTTTTTTTTTTTAAATATTTATTCCTCTAGTACTAATATATATCTCTCCCAAAACTTGCTATATCTTTTTCTTCAACCAAATTATTTTGTTCTATCATTTTGGACACGGGACCTGCCCACCTCGCCCACCCCTATATCAATTTCTCTGAAACAAAACAAACACCCACCAAAAAAAAAACACAAAAAAGGGTCACAGAAAAACACATCTATTACTAGGGATATTGTGTGAGATTGAGAGAGAGAGAGAGAGAGAGAGAGCGTTGTAGCTGAAAATTAAAAAAAAAAGGGGCACAAAATTCACCACACCCACACCACCTTCAAAATTTTTGCCTGTGGCCTGGCTGGCTTCCGTGCAAGACCAAAACACCAAAAACCCCCAAAACCTTACATTTCTTTTAAAAGGTACATTTACATTACCACTTTCATTTCACCTCTCCCCAATTTTTTATTTTCAGTTATCATCATTGTTAGGTTAGGGCATGTCATATATGTATATATGCATATTATGTAACATCTTACAGATACAGTCTAAAAATGATTTTTTGTTGTTGTGACCTAGCTGATAGCTCCACCCCCATAAATTATTATACTAATAAGAAAAAAAAAAAACACATAATGGGTCACCCAAAAACCCTCTCTTCAATTCTACATGTATTCTAATTAGCTTTTTCGTTAGGGATTTTAGGACATTCATGTTGTATTTGCTACATGATTTTTATTTATTTTTTTTTTTTTTGGTGATCATGGATTTAAAAGGGTCCAGCCATGTTGTACATGTTCATGATCTAGATTGATTTTTTTTTTTTTGTCACTGTGTTACCAAGTTAATGACAATAATGTAGGGTTTTTAGGGTTTGTAAATTAAATTAAGGGTTTCGTAAATTGTACGGAGAAACGTCGTGCTAGACTAGAAGAATTCGTTGGCTGCGGGTTTGAAAGAAGTAATTAGGTGGGATTATGATCCTTTTTGAACAATTTTGCGTTGTTTACGTATCGTTTTGTTGGCTTTGTTGATTTCATTCTCAGATGGGTTTTGATTCACATGTTGCCTATTTAGGGTTCCGCCATGATCAAGACCTCTATTTATCAAATGGGTTTCTTTTATTATTATTATTTTTTTAATTTTTTAATTTTTAAAAAATTTTAAATTATTAAATTTGACAGCTTTAGCTAAAACAATTACAAAATTTTCTACTTGTACTTTCTGGTTTTTTTTTTTTTTTGAAGATAGAGAGAAGGGAATTAAATTCTAGGTGTAGACAGTAGTATTTTTGAGAAATTAGTTGTAAATTATAATAACTTAGCATTAAGCTTCATGGTAATATTGCTATCAAAATATATGGGAAGTTATTTATTTATTTTTTTTATGGGATGTTTATAATTTTTTTTTTGAGAGATAACTACAATATGTTGCTAACCCAATAATTCAAACCCTTTCCTCCCCTAGACCCCCAAGCACTTTGTGCATGGCTAGCTGCCAATTCAGCTACAATGCCCTTGACAGGATGTTCATAATTCTAATTGCATGGTAGTAGAACACATATTTTAGACAATTAATAAGATGAAGTGAATGAATATTTTTCTTCCTTTTCTGGGTGATTTAGTGAGAGTACCTTTATGTTCATTGAGTGATATGACACCATAATATTTTTGCTAATTTATTTATTTATTTATCTATTTTGGCTTCCCCTGCCCTCCTCCCCTTTTCTTTTTTCTTCCTTCAAATTAAGAACATGGGATGATACAGTGTTATTAAAAGCAAGTTTAAAGCTCAAAGTCTAAGTGCTTCACTTGGTTGAAGCAAAGCGCTTTCTGGCTTCTCTTTGAAGAAGCACAAAGAATGTCTAGGCGTGATTTTTTATTGTTTGTTAAAAAAAAAAAATATGAATCAATAAAATTAATTGTTTGATATTGAAAGAAATGAAATGGTCTAGTGATTTAATTATAAAAAACACTATTTTTTAAGCACATATTATATAAAAACAAAAAAAGTTTATTTACATATCAAAAGACACAAACCATGGTAATTGACTAATATGGTGCTTTTTTTGGTCTTTGCCTTTTGGATATCTATTAATTGAACCATATGCTTCTTTTGTTCATAGCTATCACAGTTATGATTATAAGCGCAAGTGGATTATTAATGTACTTAGCATAAAAAAGTGCATTATAAATGTAAAGATTATTATCATATTGTCCATTGATAACTGATTTCAAATTTGCTATATAAAATTTTTAAGAAATTGAAAGAACTTATGTAAAATTTGAACATATAAACTTTGTGCAATCACTATCTATTTTAGCTAATAAAAAAAAAAAAAACTATTTTGATTTATTATTTTTTCTATTATATGCTATTTTTCTTATGTAAAATTTATTTAATATTAATGTTTTGATTTATTAATTTGAAAATTTTGAGCTTTATTTTATTTAGGTGAGCACTTGTGCTTTGCGCCTAGACTCCAAGAGGCCTACGCGCATGACACTTTTACCATCACTAGGATGATCAATGAAAATGCAAGTGAAAGATTCTAGTTTTAAGGTTTCTAGAAATTTTTTATCAGCAGGTAGTTTGGATTGACAATCATTATAAATTAGCTAGAAATTTTTTATCAGCAGGTGGTTTGGATTGACAATCATTATAAATTAGGTTCAAAGCGTTTGCTTTTATTTTTCTTTCATTTAATTTAATAATTATATCCATGTGGCACTTAGGTATACTCTTTATACAATGTGCCATGGTAATAGTGTCACACGGACAAGTCAGAAACATGGTTGGGCTGGTCTGTTTCAGTTGAGGTAGAAATTAGATTTTATAAGAGGAAACACAAAAAATATATGGCATTTCTAATAGATCCCTCAACACAATTAGAGACGATGAGAACAACAACAAGAAGCTTTAATCCCAAATTTTGGGGTTGGCTATGGATCCTCAACAGATTAGTTAGGGTTGGTCACATATATTATTTTTTCTTTATTCTATTCTATCTGAAGTCATATTTTCTATTACTCCTTTAATTGATAAGTCATTTTTTTATTACTTCTACTAATGTTGTTTTGGGTTTTCCTCTGGCTGTTTTAACTTGGATCAACTCACTCTTTCTTATCAATGCATTAAAATCGCTCTCTTCTAAACATAACCAAATCATCTCAAGCAATTCTCTTTCATCTTTTCATCAATAGGCCTAGGACCTATTATCACTTTCTTTTCTTAATGTGTGTGTGTATATATATATATATATATTTTAAAAAGTATGTTGTCTGGCTTCTTTGGTAAGTAGATGATTGAACTGATCTTATTGGGTTAGCTTTTCAAAATGAATATTTTTCCAGTTGACTGGCCTGAGTTTCATTTATTCAAGTTAGATGGCACCCTATAGCTAGAAATATTGACCATAGTTTCAAAATAACAAGGAGTTCCACTAAGAAATTTAAGAATGATATTGGAAGCTAAGAATGAACTTGTCAAGAAAATGCTTTGCAATAAAGTTTTTTCTTTTAAATTTATTAATAAAGATTTTGGGATTTCATTGATTTAAAATTTATATTAATTTTTATGGTGCCTGTGACTGTTTCACTGATTATGGTATTATTCATTGGTAATATGTTGATGCATCTTTATTTTCCATTGATTATGGTATTATACGTTGGTAAATGTTGCAAGTAGTGCTTGTCAAAATAGTGTGAATTAATTATCTTTCGGGCAAAAGGCATAAGTTAGGATTTTTTTAATTTAATGTAGTTTATCCAATGCACGTATAAACTTGACACGTAGAGCATACTCAAGAACCATTTTCACTTTAGGTATGATGCTTCATAATGTCAAAGGTTGTGAGAGTCTTTTTTTTGATAAGTAAAAGGTTGTGAGAGTCTTAGTACCGGTATCTTAATATTGGGAAGAAATTGGTCTATTACTTGAGATTGTCAGTTAAGTGACATGGTTTTCTTTGCTTTTATGCTACTTACTAATTTAATATGTGTCAAATGACATTTGAGCTCAGCTTTTTATTGGAATTCCACACTACATCATCCATTCATTTTCAATGCATCTTTATCAGGTCTTCATCAGTGGCTGGAGGGCAGGGAAAATGTTGGGGCCATGGCACCTTCGCATCCCCTCTCTTTTTTTTAATAAATATATTTTAAAATTTTCCTCGTTTTTAAACCAATTGCTCCACTAAGCCTCAAAGTTAATTCAGGCATCTGCTTTGATTCAACTGCAATTTCTTGATAATCTTGTCAAATTCAGTCATTCCACATTAATAATCATTATTTGAGTTTTGATTATTATTTTAGTAAATTACAGTGTCATTTGTTTAATAAACTATACCTGGAAGTTTACAGGATGAGATTTTCCCTATGACTAAGTTTTTCTTGTGAAACCTTAAAATTGGACTGATTCGTATTTGATTGGAGAGTTGCATGCTTTTCTAATGCAAATTTGTGGTCTTTGTTGTTTTATGCTAAACTTCAAATTAAAATTTTGTGCTGTGATATTTCAAATAGATTTTGAGATATATGTCATGAGTAGCACCTACAACTATTAGATGAAAGTTTGCTTAAACAAACTAGGGGGAATGTTGAGAAGATCTCTTATATGTGCTTTGAACTTGAAAGATGGCATTAATCTAGTTGGAGTCCTCTATTTTCTTCTTTACTCCCTCAAATCTGGCCCCTAATATTTGGGAGCCTATGTTTCAGCACGGCTGGCATGCTTTGTTGATCACTTCCACAATGTCTTTGGTACTTTGGCAAAAAGTGATCTCCAACTGCACCATGGATTATTCCATATATAACCAATCCAAGTCAGGCCACTTTTGTTTTCATTAATGATGTCTTAGAGTTTTTCTCTCTATGATTGATTTGTAGAGATAACGTTACACCTATGTACATGTTGCACGTATATGCACACCTCTGTCATTAATCCTCGTTCTTTTTTTCCTGTTCAGTCAGGAAGAAGTATGCTCTAAATTTGTATCGACTATATATCTTCTGGTATGCCTTAAGAGTGTATTCTGACTCTTTCATGGGATGAGTTTTATTTGAACAGAGAGGTGAGTTGGGGAATAACCAGCGAGATCATGAGCATCATATGGCACTAAAAATTTCAGTCTAAAATCATGGAAGTGCTTCCTTGTTCTGGTGTCCAATATGTTGGAGAATCTGATCGCTCTCAACAGAGTTCAGGAACAGTTTTTCTTTATGATGGTGAAGCTAACTGCCATGAACATGGAAAACAAGTTCAAGTGGGAGATGGTAAACCGGGTAACTTATTGCTAAATGTGGAAGGGCCTCAAGTAGAAAAGCAAGGCGAAGTTAAAGGGACAGTTGATGAATTGCCTACTTCAGAAGGCCACTGCAGTGGAGCTTCATATTGTGATAGTCAGTTGGAAGACCAAAATTTATCTTGTGGTTCCCATGATTTTGAAGACGATGATGTAAATGTGCAGAATTATTGCACAGACCCATGCATGCCAAACAGGGAGGAGGAGTCATCTCTTGCAGAGCCCACATGGCTGGAAGGGGATGAATCAGTGGCACTGTGGGTCAAGGTAATCATTTCAATTTTTTTTTTTACATTATATATAAAAAATATTCTCTCATTTGCAAAATTTATGGTATTTGTTCCTAATTGTACGGTGTTGTCCAGTCTCATATTTTGTAGATGTGAGCTTACTAGTTCTAGTAGGTTGAATACTGCATGCTTGACATTTTCTTTCTTGATTGTGCACTGAAAAAATATGACGAAGTGGAAGATTCAACCTATACATAAGCCCCTCCCAGTGTCCGCCAGTCCCATGTTCCCCTGTCCCAACCTATGAAATAACTTGAGGCAAACCAACTCAACCTGTTCGTTTGGTTTTACTAAAACAAACTGAACATGTAGTGTCATGGCTAGATATTGTCAGTCGACTCCAATGTGACTACCTCTGTGCTCTTAATGTACTATCCTCAACTACCCCCAACCATCTATTTGGGGCTATGCCTGGAAATTTTGTCACTATGAGGTTCCAAGTCCTTGTTATTTTCTAAATTTTTGTTCCTTGCTTGATGTTTTCTAGTTTTTAGTTTTCTTATGTGCCATATGAGATAAAACACATGCTAATTTTTCTTGTTTTAATGCTTCTCTGTTTTTCCAAGTATAGTGGAGAGGGAAGTGGCAAGCAGGAATCCGATGTTCCAGGGCTGACTGGCCATTGTCAACTTTGAAAGCAAAACCAACACATGACAGGAAGAAATATTTTGTGGTTTTTTTTCCACACACAAGAAATTATTCTTGGGCAGATATGCTACTTGTTCGTTCTATCAATGAATTTCCACAGCCTATTGCATATAAGACACATAAAGTAGGATTAAAAATGGTTAAAGATTTAACTGTTGCACGCCGGTTTATTATGCAAAAGCTAGCTGTTGGCATGCTGAATATTGTTGACCAATTTCATACTGAGGTATGTTATTTGGTGCTCACATTTGATTATGGTTTCATTCTTTTGTTATTTCTCTGTTTGAAACTTCTAATTTTCTTGTCCTCTTAGACTTAAAAATCTTTCTTGCACGGTTGTTCTTATTAGAGATCTGCTCAAACTTGTGTAGGCATTGATAGAGACTGCTCGTGATGTGATGGTTTGGAAGGAGTTTGCTATGGAGGCTTCCCGTTGTGGTGGTTATTCTGAACTTGGAAGAATGCTTCTGAAACTGCACAAGGTAAACTTCTTCTGTGTTATAGTTTAGGAAGTAGTGTTAGACTCAATACATTTCTATAATTAAATTTGACTTAATCCATTATCTTTGCTGTAGTCCTTGAAATATAATTTGTATAGTTCAATGCTGAGAAGAGGTTGCTGTAGTGATAAAATTAATGCCACATGGTCTAGATTGATTCTACCTGTATAATACACAAAATAGATAACAAAAAAAAAAAATGAATATGTAATTTTCTTTTTTGAACAGAATTTAAACTTCTTCCCATATATTCTTGTATTTTCAACTCATTTCATCATGCACTTCTTACAAATTATAGTAGTTGTTTAAATTTTCACATCCTCGATCCTTCACTGCTCTAGATTCTTACTCATCTAGAGAAGTTCTCTATCTGGCACTTGGATGCTCATGTGCGTTTAACTGCTGGTTGGTTGTGTAGTGTAAGCTTTTCACCTTTTAAAAAATATAGTTAGTTGAATATTTTTCTTGTTTCTATCAAAGCTATGATATATGTTTAAATCTCCCACCCAAAAAAAAAAAAAAAAAAACTATTTGGCAACAACCACTTCCTTGCCCTTTTTTACCTTTTACCTACAGTTGTTCATTCATTAGGAAGTAATGCATCATGATCTGATTAGGTGATGCAGCCATGGAAGATTAATTTGCTACTACTTTGCAAATTGGCTGCCTATTCAAGAATTATTTTATGGGGTCCTCATGTGAAGTCCAATTGAAGTGAAAGTTGGGTGATTTTAATGGTCTATTGAGTCTTTTAGGGTTAAAAATATTTTATTTTATTTTATTAGTTATGGGCAATTTTTTATTCAGCGGAAAATCTGTAATTTCTTCAAGTACTATGAATTAAGGGTATTTTGGTAATTTGGTGTAACTCTAAGTAACGTTACACCACTCAATAACTTATTATATAATTCATATTTTGAAAATCCTACCATTGTATTACATGTTCTTAATATTCATGCCAATTTTCATGTTAATTGGATGTTATTTATTATTCGATTTATAAACTCATTCTTTATGCATTATTTTAAACTACAAAAACTTGAATTTGAACATTTGTTTGATGACATGACTATTAATATTTTTTTATTACCTTGAAATTTTGCAAGCGTAGAGAATATACAAAGATAATGTAATCTAACGGTAAATTTGTCAAAATTCACATTCAATTAAAAAATTATAGGTAAGAATAAATTTATTGAAAGGATACTACTTCACGAAAAAAGACACAAAGTAGCCTAAAGAATTACAAATAGAGAAATATCTACATATGAATTAACTTTACGCAAGATTGGACATAATATTTGAATTAGGACCCATAGTCCACCACTCACATAGCGAATCAAGAACCATCTTTGGCAATACCAACTGAATCCCAAACATCCCGAATATAATACTCCACAACTCAAAAGCCATGTTACAATGTATCAAAAGGTGGTCCACGGTCTTCCCACTACAACGGCACAAACTTCACCAACTTACCGTTGAATAACCCCTTTTGATCAGGTTCTCACAAGTAAGAATTTTCCCCAAGCCGCTATTTACACAAAAAGAAAACTCTTCAGGGAGACTTGACCCTCCATATGGCTTTCCAAGGGAAAGGCATAGGGGATGAGCCCCGTAATGACTCATAAAAAGAAGATAGAGAGTTGATTAATAAAATTATTGATCATAGAGGCATATTGGCCTTGGTGGATTATTTTCTCCTTTCTTCTTCTCTCTCTTTTCTTATACTTCTCTTCCTAAATTTACTGTTCATAGCCACTGTTCACAAACTTCATGCAGCCCCTAAAACACCATAAAACCTCTTTTTTCTTCTTCCTTGCAATCCCATAATCCTTCTTAATCAATTCTAAACCTAGATTTACAAATTCTCCTAACCCAAGCCCACCACAAACACACATAGACAAATTCTCCAACTTATCCTATGTCATTAGGTTGGTTGCTTACATTAGCATCTCTGGCATACAATTGACTGTCGAGTGTTACCGTACGTGTTTTTGCATAGACTGTAGGATTTACATGAGTGGGGCCTATCCAACTTCCATGTGTTCAAGTCATGTTATTAGATTATGCTGAAAGCTAACCTTTATGATCTTGTTCTTGAAGTTTAGAAGTGTTTCCCTTCACTTATTTCGGTTGGCAATGAAGTGATGCTACTTATTTCCTGCACAGATGATACTTCAACGTTACATGAACTCTAACTGGTTACAACATTCTTTTCACTCTTGGGCACAAAGATGTCAGAATGCACATAGTGCTGAATCCATTGAAATGCTGAGGGAGGTATGTGATATACTTTGCTCATCCATTCATGTTATACAATCTTAAGTTGTTCAAGGTAATGTGTTAACTTCGTTTTGAAACTTTGGTCTTCTACTCTGTCACATGAGTTTCAGAGGAAACGAAAAATTGAAATCTTTGCATGATATCTGTTTTTCTTTTGAACTGAGGGAGCTGGTCCACTGCTCTTCAGAGTGTGACCAAATCCAGAAAATTGTAGCTATTTAATGTATCACCCTCTATTTATATGGGATCAATTATTGCTTTTAATTGCTTTTCTTCTATCCCACGTTGTGGGAAATTGAATTGAAGATACTGTAATCATCTTACTTCTCACCTGCAACAATAAAATAGATCCATATGGTCTTGAATTAATTTAAAATTGTTTTCTCTGAATTCTGGCTGATGCTTTCATCCTTCCTTTCTCTCGTTCAGGAATTGTTTGAATCTATTTTGTGGAATGCTGTCAACTCTCTCTGGGATTCACCGGTGCAGCCCACATTGGGTTCTGAGTGGAAAACCTGGAAGCATGAAGTCATGAAATGGTTTTCAACCTCTCATCCAATATCTAGTGGTGGAGATGCGCAGCAGCAGACCAATGATGGTCTCTTGACCACAGGTCTCCAGTTTAGCAGGAAGAGGCCAAAGCTTGAGGTTCGTCGTGCAGAGGCACATGCCTCCCAGGTGGAAACAATTGGATCTGATCAAGCAATGACCCTTGAGATTGACTCTTCATATTTTAGTGTTCGAGACACTGTAAATGGTGCTACATTAGCATCTGAACCCTGTAAAGTGGATGATAGAAAGGAGGTTGCTGCTCCAACAGATACACCTAGTTTTGTGGCTGATAAATGGGATGACATTGTAGTTGAACCTGGAAATTCTGAATTAATTCAAAACAAAGATGTGGAATTGACACCTGTGAATGAAGTGGTCGCTACAGAATCCTTAGAACCTGGGAGTAAGAATCGACAATGTGTAGCTTTTATTGAAGCTAAGGGAAGGCAATGTGTGAGGTGGGCAAATGATGGTGATGTTTACTGTTGTGTGCATTTGTCTTCTCGTTTCTTAGGCAGCTCTGCTAGGGCAGAAAGGACTCCGTCTGTTGACACACCAATGTGCGAAGGTACCACTGTTCTTGGTACTAAATGTAAGCATCGATCTTTATATGGCTTCTCTTTTTGTAAGAAACATAGACCTCGAAATGAAACAAGAGGGTCATCAATTTTTCCAGAGATGCTCAAGAGAAAGCATGAGGAGAACCTTCCCAGTTCAGAAACCACAGAATGCAAAGAAATAGTATTGGCAGGCAAAGTTGAAAGTCCCCTCCAAGTGGATCCTGTCTCAGTCATGGAGGGGGATGCCTTACAAGGAAGGAACAGCTTAACTGAAAATACTGAGCCTCCTGTTAAGGATAATAACAGCACAGAGGTGCTGCACTGTGTAGGCTACTACCTGCACGATAATCTCAACCCATGTCTGGAAAACCCAAACCGCCATTCATTATACTGTGAAAAACACCTTCCAAGCTGGCTTAAACGTGCAAGGAATGGTAAGAGTAGAATTATCTCAAAAGAAGTGTTCATAGATCTTTTGAGGGATTGTTCCTCACAGGAGCGAAAGGTGCGATTACATCAAGCATGTGAGCTTTTTTACAAGCTCTTTAAAAGTATTTTATCCCTGAGAAACCCAGTGCCTAAGGAGGTTCAATTTCAGTGGGCCGTATCTGAAGCCTCTAAAGATTATAATGTTGGTGAATTCTTTACAAAATTGGTTTGCAGTGAAAAAGAGAGACTCAGAAGGATTTGGGGCTTCAGTGCTGATGAAGCTGCACAAGTTTCCTCTTCTATCATGGAAGAACCGGCACTGTTGCCAATGGCAGTTGATGGTAGTCATGATGATGAAAATACCATTAGGTGCAAAATTTGCTCTGAGGAGTTTCCTGATGATGATGCACTTGGCAGCCACTGGATGGACATTCATAAAAAGGAAGCACAATGGCTATTCAGAGGTTATGCTTGTGCCATCTGCCTTGATTCTTTCACGAATAAGAAAGTCCTTGAAACCCATGTGCAAGAGAGACATCATGTGCAATTTGTTGAACAATGCATGCTTCTCCAGTGTATTCCTTGTGGCAGCCATTTTGGGAACAGTGAAGAGTTATGGTTGCATGTGCTTTCAGTTCATCCTGTTGATTTCAAGCCATCAAAAGCTGGTCAACAGCATAATCTGTCTGTTGATGAGGATTCTCCACCAAAACTTGAGCTTTGCAATACAGCTCCTATGGAGAATATCTCTGAGAATTCAGGTGGTTTCCGGAAATTTATTTGCAGGTTTTGTGGGTTGAAGTTTGATTTACTACCTGATCTTGGCCGCCACCATCAAGCCGCGCATATGGGGCCAAGTTTAGTCAGCTCTCGCCCTTCAAAGAAGGGGGTACGTTATTATGCATATAGACTGAAATCTGGAAGACTTAGCCGTCCTAGATTTAAAAAGGGCTTGGCAGCAGCATCTTATAGGATTAGGAACAGGGCCAATGCTAGTATGAAGAGACGCATCCAGGCATCAAAGTCACTTAGCACTGTAGGGGTAAGTACACAGCCTCATGTAACTGAGGCAGCCAGTCTTGGCAGATTGACGGATTCCCACTGTTCTGCAGTTGCAAAGATTTTGTTTTCTGAGGTTCAGAAAACCAAACCTCGGCCCAACAACCATGACATTTTATCTACTGCTCGTTCTGCTTGCTGCAAGGTGAGTCTTGTAGCATCCCTGGAGGGGAGGTATGGTATATTGCCAGAACGTTTGTATCTGAAGGCAGCTAAGCTCTGCAGTGAGCATAACATTCAAGTTAACTGGCATCTAGAGGGGTTTATGTGTCCTAAAGGTTGTAAGTCATTCAAGGATCCATACTTGCTTTCTCCATTGATGTCTTTTCCACACGGGTCTGTGGGGCACAGATATGCACATCCATTGGATCCAGTGAACGACGAGTGGGAGGTGGATGAGTGCCACTATATCATTGATTTACATCAATTGGGATATGGGTCCACTCAAAAGGCAGTTGTCTTGTGTGATGATATTAGCTTCGGGCAGGAACTAGTTCCAGTGATCTGTGTTGCTGATGAGGGTCTTTTGGATTCTGTTCACATCCTTGCGGATGGTTCTGATGGCCAAAATGTTAGGCCTTGGGAGAGCTTTACCTATGTTATGAAGCCGTTGCTTGATCAATCCATTGCTGGTGATACAGAGGTATTTTTTTTTTGTTAAGTAACACAGTTAAATTTATCTGAAAGATATTAATCTTTGGTCTAATGCTATGTAATTTAGGATTTAAGATTATAATAACTAGCACTATGCCAGTGCAATGCATAGGTTAATAAAAAAATCAAATGTAAACTAAAAGAGAGTTTAATAATATAATTGAGATTGAACAATAAAATAGGTAGCAAAAATAAAATAAAAATAACTTTTAAGTTGTGTTGTATAGGACTGAATTTATATCAAATCCAAAATTTATAATAAAATGTTAAAATAATTTAAAATAAATAATGAAACTTTTTTTTTTCTGGGTGATAATATATTTTTTTACTTTAGAGGAAACTATGTTAATAATTTTAATGTACTTTTAGTGTGCTACATGGTGAAAGTTCGTCATATGATATGTGATACTTAAGTTGAGTCACATAGTGCAAGCACGATATGTAAGACCTGAATTTTTATTATTAAAACAAAAATAGGTAGGTTATTAAAATAATGAAAACTAAATAATGAAAGTTAATTTAAAAAAAAAAAATCTAGAAACATTTGATGGTAATAGATTTTTAATCAGAGAAGTATTTTTAAATTTCTTGAAATTTTGGTAATAAAGTTTAACTTAAAGCAAACTATGTTTATAATTCTAGTGTACTTACAGTGCATCACATGGCAAAAGCATGTTCTAATTGTGTAAAATAAAGGGGATAAAGAACTTTTCGAATTGCATAATGAGGGAAAAAGAAAAAAGAAAAAAAAAAGGAGAGATTATCCACTTGGTGCAACCACAACATTTACAATGCAACTTTTATTTTTATAGATAAATTTGAAAAGGTCCTGATTGATAGGCTGTTTTATGTCTAACATGCCATTTCCCCATACTCAATTTCCTCTCCTGCTGCCGCTTTTGCTCTTTCTCTGACACACCAATACGCAAACAAATTAGTGCACAATATGTAGGGTATATGCATAATTCTCTAACCTTGCTTTTGCATGTGTTTTTTGTTTGTTCTGTACTCATTGCAGAGCTTACAATTGGGGTGTGCCTGTCCACATTCAGCATGCTATCCTGAAACCTGTGATCATGTTTATCTCTTTGATAATGACTACGATGATGCAAAAGACATTAATGGGAAACCCATGCACGGAAGGTTTCCGTATGATGAGAAAGGCAGGATTATCTTGGAGGTAATGTAATTTCATCTATGATCAACTATCCTTGTCATCGTCATCATTTTTTTTCTTAAAATTCTTTTAAGTGGGTACTGATTTCATTGATGGCATATGTCACAGCATGTAGCTTAGCTGCGATAAAACCTAGTATTTTCTTCCACCATTTACGCCAGTTATGAGCTATCCTTTTCTTGTTTTAGACAGCAACAACTGTTATTTCTGCCTTCACTGTTGCTTGGCATGCAATAAATCTTATCATTCTTTTCCATTAGGGACAACCACATATGAGCATCATTTGGATTTGATTCTTTAATCAGTAAACTTGGATTCACTCCAGAAAATTTTCCATGCAAAACTTTTGCTAGAAATGATATTTAACTTATATTGCGAAGAGCCTTGTAGCTCAATTGGCACCTCCTAGTTTTTTCAATGGAGAAGTCCAAGGTTCTAATCTCCCCTCCCCCTATTATTGATTATAAAAAAAAAAAAATGATGTTTAACCTATATCATTGGACCAAGGCGATCGCTAGGCTACCAACATTAAGCTCTTGCTCAATGAGTTTTCATTTATGTGACAAGCAGTTTTCATTTAACCTTCTAGTTCATTTGTTTATAATCTTCTTTACACCTTATTAATTTTCCTTGGTAAGTCCGCTAAATTTCTCTTTTCCTATGAAACTCTGCAGGAGGGTTACCTTGTTTATGAGTGCAATCATATGTGCAGCTGCAGTAGAACCTGTCCAAATAGGGTTTTGCAGAATGGGGTAAGAGTGAAGTTGGAAGTCTTCAAAACAGAGAAAAAGGTATCTGTTAGAATTATGATTAACTAGTTAAATCTATTTCTGATAGCTTAAGTTTTTGGGACAATTGATAATTTATGATAGTCTTGAGTTCGAACCATGCCTCTACTTTACCTCCCATGTAGAAATCCCATGTGTTAGACCCCATTTATTAAGGGTGTTTGAGCCCACACGTGAAGGGAGTGTTAGAATTATGGTTAAATGATGGAATTCATCATTTCCTAATGGCAATAGTTTTTGGGATAATCAGTAATTTATTCATATCATTTGTCATTGTTATATTGTTTTCAGAAGTCTGTATTAATCACTCTCATTGTTGATTCCCAGGGTTGGGCTCTCAGGGCAGGTGAAGCAATCCTGCGTGGCACGTTTGTATGTGAGTACATTGGTGAGGTCTTAGATGAAGAGAAAGCAAACAAGAGGCGCCGCAGGTTTCTCATATCTTCTGATAGATACAGTTTGCATTTATTATTATCATGCTATATCTACTGAATGGATCCTAGTGGTATTTTTCAGGTATGGGAACGAAGGTTGCAATTATCTGTATGAAATTGATGCTCATATCAATGATATGAGCAGATTGATTGAAGGACAGGTCCGACATGTGATTGATGCTACGATATATGGAAACGTTTCACGGTTCATCAATCACAGGTGAGAAAAGATTTCTTGAATGGGATTTTTTTATTAATTCTTGAGTTCAGGAGGTTTTTTATTTAACTCGCTTACATATGCATCCATTCAAATTAATCAATTGGTGGACTACCAGTTTGCTCTAGACTCAAAAATGTTTTTCCAGAGATTGCTAATGCAACAAGGTCTTAATCAGGCCTATAATCTTCAGTAGTTTTTCCATCTAGTTCATGTAGAGCTGGGAATTGTGAAACAGGCTGTAGTTAATTCTCTAGTTTACCTACATGGGAAAGGAGGCCAACTCCTGGTAACAAATGATGGTCACACTTTTGTTTTGATTGGTGACATGAATCTAAAATTTAGCCAAGAAGCTTAGTTCAAGTGAAACCCCTTCCCTTGTAAGAGCAGAGTGGGTGGTGAAGCTGTGGATTCAAAACCCACCGAGTATGTGTAACTTAAAATCTAAAATTTACCCCTTCTCATCTTATTCCCTGACCACCTGAGCAGAAATGTGCCATACTAGGAACTTGGATAACACAATTTACATCAAGTTTCCCAATTGTAACTAATACCTGCACCACCATCACCACGAATGGCTGTTATATTGGTAGTGGTTTCTGGAAGAGGATGTATCATTGTGTGATGCAACAGTTTCTGGTATAATGGTTGTACCGTTTGTTACATTAATATTAGTTACATAAATTTTTCTGTTATATGATAGTTTTACTGAAGTTATGTTGTGTAATAGTTTCATTACTCAATATTTAAAGGACTACAAAAATAGTTTCTTAAGATGGTTGCAAATATGTAAAGAACCTTTACCATTTCCTCTACGCCGTCATCATTGTCAGCATTGCACCTTTGAAATTGTCACATACCTGCTCCAACACCATCACCATGATTCTCTCTTTCAAACATATGTTACTTCCAGCCACACTATAGAGCTCAGCATTTTGTTTAAAATAATGATTTTGAGTTTTTGGCTTCTTTTTTGAAATAATGATATGGGCTAGACTTTTTTGAATTGATATGCTTGTGGCTGGAGCTCCTTAAGCTTTAATTTCTTGGCCACAAACTTCAACTTGTTATTTGTTTATTATGGTTTCCATATTAGTAGATACAATTTACTTTTCTTTTTATTATATTCAATTCTAGAGAACATACTAGCAAATGAGTTTTGCTTTCAATTGAAGTAGAATATATTTTGATTGTCAATCTGAATATTCACCATTTTGATTGAGTAATGCCTTTTTCTTTTATACACCATCTGTTCAAGGTACTTTCCCAAGGCTTAACTGTAACTGTTGACCGTTTTTTACAATAAAGTAAACTATTTCAACTTCTGTACTCAATTCCTTTGTGGTGTTTTAAGTATTAGAATCATAATTTCCACTTGGTTCCAGTTACAAAAGAACTGGAGCTGGAATTGCAAGTTGAAGCTTCAATTCTAATTCCACATAGAAAATCAGACCCTTGAGAGAAGCTATGGCCTGACTAGGTAATTAGTTAAAGGTGTTTGTGGAGCCAACCCCAAATGGTTGGTTGATAGGTTCCCAATACCTCTTGAAATCCATTAGGTTCAAAACTCCTAACCAGCATCTTAGGGCTACTCCCGAGGGATTTTTTTTCCTATAATTACTTGGTGTGTATGGGATGGGGGGACTACACACACCCAAGGGATTAGTCAGGTGCTCAAAAAGCTCATTGTGGCACTTGCGTTAGCAAAAAAAATAAAAGAAAAGAAAAAAATAATTGGATGAGCCTTAATTGACTCAATAGTTTTCTACTAGAAAAAAATAGTTTTTATCCTGCCATCGGCTACTTTAGGCATGTTGAACCTGTTGATTTACTTACGAAATCTGTTATTTGTAGCTGCTCACCAAATTTAGTCAATCACCAAGTTCTCGTGGAAAGCATGGATAGTCAGCGTGCACACATTGGTCTTTATGCAAGTCGAGATGTAAGCACTCTCTCCCTGTATTTCCTATAATGTTTGTCCACATTCTGAAACTTGGGATGACATTGGCAAATATGTTTTCCAATGCGATTTTTAAGATGACTATTAGTGAGATGATAATGTTTGGTTTATTCCCAAGATTATTAAATAAATTATTTATTTTTTTCATTCTATTCTTAGATTTGAATGTAAATTACCAAGTCCTTTAAAAAAAAATTCTTCTAAATAAATAATGAAAAACCAAATATAAACTATTAATTATAACAAATTCATTAAAATTGTAGTCTAACATTTCAAAATGACAAATATAATACAAAAATAACTATTTAAATTCTTAAATGCTTTATTCTTAATAATAATTTTTAAAAGAGTTTAATCTATAACAAAACAACCTGACAACGTCATCCACATTTGACGTAGTAAATCTAATTGATGTAGCAATACAACTAAAATTTTCTTTCTATGATTCCTTAGTAGTCAAGCTATCACTGCAATCATACACGAAATAAAAACTTGATATTTAAGAAAATTACAAATTATTAAAACAACTGCTACTAGACTAGCTTCCAGTGTGACATATAGCTATGTAACTAATATAATGGAAGAAAACTACTTAGGATACTTACAAATAATTTCTTATTAGTTAAAAAAATCTATTGTTTTTAATCTTAGATTAGCTATTACCCGTAAATGACCAGTGCAAAAAGAGTAAAATGAGTTTCTTCCATTATATATTCTCACAATAATATCAAACCAATGAATGAAGGCCGGAGAAAAATAGCATATACTGTGTTTAGGATTGGTTGGTTACTCACCCTGTGTAACATATGAATCTAGAAACAAAGCCATTAACCTAAAAAAAAAAAAAATAAAAAAAAAAAATAAAAAAAAAAAAAAAAAAAAAAAACAGATGAAGCCACCAATCCAGAACTATATTTTTAGCAACTAAACAAAACCAAGATCTGAGATACGAATAGATACATTAACAAATTTCCATGAAAATAAATCCATTAATAATTTGTTGAGCAACACACTTACAACAACAAAAGTGAATACCTAGCAATAATGGAGTACCCTTCAAACTTTTTTTTTTTTCCACACGTGAAACCTAAATAAAACTTTGTTAAAGAATATATCAACAGAGTTGTCTATCTTGTTTATGTTATTTTGGCGGGAAAAGATAAAGACAAGAGAAAATATATTGATGATTTGTTTTATATTTTATCTTAATTGTTTAAATGTAAAATTGTCAATTTATAAAAATTACAATTTCCTTTAAGCTTGAGAATCTGGATTCTCACCTGTTTTAAAGGGAATCTACATTCCTATGAAGAGGGGTTTAAGGGGGGAATTCAGATTCTCCTGGCATTTGATTTCCTAGTGTGATTTGCAACCAAACATAGGAATTTTTAAATATTTTTGAGAATTCTAAAACATTACTCCGTACCATACGCCACATTACTGTTGGATAGAAGAGGTTATTTTCTGGACGCCTTTACTTTGTAGTGTTCTGACTATTGACTTGCTCATTTGCAAACACAGTCGGATTTCATCCTTCCCAATTCTGATGGATCCCCATGGATGATGGCATTCTATGAGAACTAACTTACTACTATTATTATCTTAGTGTGCTAGACGACTAGACAATCATTTTTCACATTTTACTTTTACTATTTTATGAGCAGATAGCTTTGGGTGAAGAGCTGACATTCAACTATCGGTATAAGGTGCTGCCCGGCGATGGTTATCCATGCCATTGTGGAGCTTCCAACTGCCGTGGCCGCCTTTATTAAATTTCAACCAACCTTAGCGCCCTCTGCTTCTCTAGTCTGGACAACCTAGCGTCCAAAATTTCATTGGAGAACAGGAAAATCTGAAATTGGATACATCATAGCAGTGATAGAATGGCTGAGACCCCGACAGAATGGCCTGCAATTGCTATATAGTGTGCCCCCTTGCCCTTCTGTAAATTACAACCTACGTTTCTTTGTTCATATAAATCCTCACCCCCAACCAAGAAAAGGGCAATTTTACCAGCATTCTATACATGTTTCTTTGCAGATATGAGGAGGAAATGTCATTTTATCAATTTTTTTTTTTTTTTGTTTATTGGGAAATTTTTTTATTTACAGCAGAAGTGGCTCCGGATTAGTGAATTGTAGATGGCATTCTCGATGTTCAAATTTCTCTCTGGTCCGGTGGGAATGCATTCTCAATTTTTAAAGTTTATCTCTGGTGGGAATGCGTAAATGGCCAATGTTTTGATTATAAACGTATTTGCCATATATGTTTTTGAAAATATTTAAAACCCTATATTTAAGGGGTGTAAAAAATCGAACTCTTGATTGTTGGAATTAACAAACTAAACTCTCACAATTCAAAAGGTAACAAATCAAACTACATGTATTTGTGTGATGGCATTATGTGTGGGGGTGTTAAGAGAAGATCAACTTTTCACAATAAAAAGAATACAAAATAAAAGGGCTAAGAAGAAACTCCATCATTGCACACCATCCTACCACTGTCAAACCATCAGCCATTGCAGGTTTTTATTCTTGTTCTTATTGTTGGCATTTGAGAAGCTCTGAGCCTATTTGGTTAACTCTTTTCACAACAGCTTCAAGTTTTCAAAAATGAAAAATGGTGGATTCCAAGCCATGTCTCTTTGTTTGGTACCTGTTAGAAAAAATTGATCTCAACTTTTTCTGTACTGTTTTTCTGAGAACAACCCGTACGTCTTCTGTTCTCATTTTCTGTTTTGGATGGCATTTTTGTAAATATAAGATTACAATTTTATTATTATTTATTTATTTATTTTTTCTTTATTTTATTGCATTTTCATCCCCCTCATACGGTCTCTCTCTCTCAAACGATCGTGAGCCAAGTAGTTGTGGAGTTGATGGTGTCTCGAGGCGTGGCAATTGGATTGGCAATGAAGTTAATGAGTGTACAACGAAGTTAATGAGCGTATTGGTTGAGGCGATAGCTGGAGGCAGCATGGAGGATGTTGACAGTTGTGGAGATTGAAGTTGTAGTTGGGGTTTTGGGATTGTTGGGTTGGGTTGGGTTGGATTGTGCATAAGCATGTGCATTAACTTACTCAATTCAACCAATCACTTTGTCTCGGCCTACCTCACACTCACACGGATATGATATTGACTTCCAAGCGGGTTAAGCAAGTTCAAATATTAAAGCGATGGATTTAGTTTTTTACCGATTGATTTTTTTTTTTTTTTTTCTAACTGCCAAGATCGGACCCAACCTACCTATATATCCTCAAATCTTTATTGTTTTTATCTCATATCAAATTTAAGCTTTTACTTTTACTTTTATTTATTTATTTGTTAACTGCATGATTTAGCACGTTGATATGAAAAATGAATGATATTTTCCTAACACATTCATAAGCATACATAGGGACATCGATACCGTTCTCATTTCTTCTTCTTCTTCTTCTTCTTTTTGAAAAAAAGTTAGAAAGAAATCATAACTTAAAATGTGCACTTTAAACTATGAGAAATGAGTCACTTCCTATATAATTAAAGTTAATCCGCTCAATCCCCTAAGTTGAAACCACTTACATTTTCAATTTATCCGCCGTGGATTGGTGGCAGTTTGAAAATTTTCTAACTTGCCAAAGGCAGACTGGTTGTTTTTCTTAGTATATAAATTATGTTGCCATTAGGCTTTGGTGCATCGGTTTGAGATCTCCATTAAAACAAACGAATTATGCTTAAGGCCAGCCTCAGCTATCTAAACCTAGAATATGTATCCTTCTTCTTTCCACTTGAGGACGTGTTCTCCTTTGCCAGTGAATTTTTTTTTTTTTGTGAAAGCTATGATAGAAAAACTTATAAAGGGATTTATGTACAATTGTTTTAGGGATTTTTTTTAAGAACAAAGTTTGGCTATAACTCTATTTAATATCTTTTTATTAGATGTAAATTTGGAAAATCTATTATTACTTTTTCTTATATCCTACATACTTGCAAAATTTTCAAAAGATCGTTAATAGTTATGTTATCAATTAAATGTTTAAATTTTAAATTTTTGTAGTCTAAAATTATGCATAGAAAATAAGTTTATGGATCGAATAATAAATAACATTTAGTTGACACAAAATTTGATATGTGTTTAGAACATAAAAAACACGTAATTTAACGGATAGACTTTCAAAATATATAGTTTTGTTAATTTTTTTAGTGAGAGTTAGGGTCATTAACTACAATCAAGTTTATAACTAAACTTTATCTAGTCAAATAAAATAAAAATAATAAAAAGTGGCTCCATACTTCAAAGAACTAATTTTTTTTATTATAAAAAAAATTAAGTCTAAACTAATAAATACACTGTTTATATATATATATATATATATATATATGATAGAAATTTTACTTGTGAAGCAACTATCGTGCCAAGGATGCGTAGTATAAATACACTTTTCTTTACACAATACACTCCTGTATTTATTAAATGGAAAGTTGGAAGTTGTAGCCAATAGGTACGTTTTGTTCCTGAGCAGCTTGATCAGAACTTCATTTCTCCTTGTTGGACCACAAAGAAGACAAAGGGGAGTCCATAACTGAAGCCCACCAAGATTGCCATCCCTGTGATCAGATTTTACCGATCAGAATTGTCAGTCAACATTCATAATTTCGATTAATTACCAAAAATCAAAGGAAGAAGAAGTGTAGAGGAGCAACTATAAATGGAAAATTTGAATGACAGTCACATATTGATTCTTTTTTTTTTTTTTTTAATCAAAAAGAAGCCATAGAGTTGTTTTACGAGCACAATAAAATGTCAATATTTTCACAATAATCAAGGTACTAGCCCAGTATAAGTTAAAATAAAATAATAAAATATTATTCCTAGATCTACTAAAACTATATACAAGGGGCGTTGTAAAATTGTTGTATCCTTAGACTTTCACCATCACATATTGATTTAGGGGGTAGAGAACATCATCAACAAATAATAAGAACTAACTTTAGTTCCAAAACTTTGAGTTAGACCATAAATCACTAAAATATTAATTAGGGTTAATCAAAAAATCATTTTTCGTCATTCTATACTATCCAAGTCAGTACTTTCTATCCATCTCCTTTTTTATAATACCATAATTACAATGGATATGAGATATTTGAATCACAAAAATCTTCGTTAGAGACTAAAAAAAAATGTCAATTGAGTTACAAGATTATTGACTCCCTTATCGTTTTAAATTATTATGTCTTTTGATAAATGTGCGGTAGGTGTGGTGGGATTGGGAATTTGGACTACATCTTTTACACATCTTACCAAATTGCAATTGAAAAAAAAAAAAAAAAAAAAAAAAAGAACTAAAAATTAGTCTCACCATAATCGAAAAATTTTGTGGTGTCCCTTTTCTTTTTTCGCATGGGGTCCTCTGGGACTAATGATGCTTCCAACTGCAAAATCAAGGAAATGACAACTAACCCACTTCCAATTTTTTCTCTAACCACTCTCTCACTCAAATTTAGAGACCAGAAGCCAGCTATTTCATTCACAAAATCTTCTATTACAACCTTGATGAACAAGAATAGTCCAAGCAATAATGATACCCGAGCAACATGCATGATTGTTATTGTGGAGGAGATGGCCCAGTTCACCATATTAACCACACATGCACATGCATAGAGAGGAAACCAAAAATACCAATCTACACCAACCAAAAAGGATAATTAAAGCAAAGACACATTGAGAAACTGTAACATAGTAAAATAGTAAGGATATTGAGATTGGAGTCAGTACCAGGGTCATTCAATTGAACAGACGCTGAGTAAGCAAAGAGGGAAGCCATTAGCACAGAACATAAGCTGTGTAGCTTTGTACTTCTTGTCATTTTTCTTCTTCTCTTTCAAGGCTTCAAAGAAGTATAGGTATTCATGTGGTATGAACTGATGGTTCAAGGAACAAGATTGAATTTTATTAAAAGTCAACGTCTTCTACTCTCTGGAAGTTCACGTTGTCCACTTCATATTTGGGTTGTATTGTATTCACCTCAATGAGGAGAATAATACAATATAGTGGTTTGCTAAAAAGTATTAAGGAATGAATAAGAAATTAACTTCCAAAATACCCACTTGAATATTGGTTGAAGGAAATATAGAAAGGAGTCTAAATTTAGCATAATAGAAGGTGTAAATTTAATATTTAATAATATAGATGGGCATGTAATATGTTTTTATTTGTGAAGTATATAGTGGAGTAGGAAGAGTGGGATAGAAGATTTGGACTCTATAGAAATGTGTTATTGACATCTTTTTGCAATTAACAAATGTGTCTTTTGGCAATTGATGTTTCTATTTTATAAATTCATTTAATTTGTGAGTCATTTATGTTTATTTAAAGTTTATTCATCACCGCGCACCCTTGGTGCGGTGGTCAACCCATAAGTATAAATGCTTGTGGGGGTGTCGGGGGCAAGGGCTGGGGTTTAAGTCTCCAAGAGGAAGCTTCACACACATATACACTTAGATTAGGCTAGAGTAGAAATTCTATCTTGTGTTAAAAAAAAAAAAGTTTATTCTCTACACTTCACTTTCCACTAATTTGTTTCTTGTTTGATTTACAATTTAGTTAGATTTTAGGGTCAGAATGGGTTTGTTTTAACCCAATAACTAAAATGAGTGCTAGCTACAGTTGGATGGTCCGAGGTGTCTAGTCTCTTCTTGAGACCGTACCCTAATTCTAGGCTTAGTGTGCACTAGTTAGACCTTCATCAATGAAGTTCAAAAAGCTTTATGGACTTATAATTGGGTGGTGACTCCTTTTTACGCCTCTGTCCTAAAGGAATCAATGTACTCCTGGGTTCATGGCTGAGAATGAGTCCAAATCATAGATAGGGAGGGAAAGAGAGCAATCCACACACCCCGCCCATGCAACAGGGGGTGAAGAGAGGGGTACGATCGATGGTGCTCACAATTGGATATGCCAAGCCTCATGCACAACCACTTTCTAGAACTATTGTAGTTGCTAGAATGCACCATCTTGGTCCTCCAAACCACAATTCCAATGTTTTTTCCCATGAAAACTCATAAACTTAGACCATGAGCTAATGATTTGAGGTGAATTTTCATCTTGGCATGTTATGACTCATAAGTGATGAGACATGCTTCTTTAATCTTTGGCACTTTAACCTTGATTTAGGTTCCGTTTGCTAAGAGATGAAAGTGATGTTGATGTGGCAATAAGGCAAATCAACCTTAGTGAGCTGTAAAATCTGGATTTTTAAATGGGAGTGGGCTACTCCTCAAGTTTTTATCATGCCCACTCAAAATATGTCTTGTAGTGATATGTGCTTTGACCGAGTGAGTGATCATTAAGTCAACATGTATTACCTATTAAGTCTTGGCCTTCAAGAATTATGTATGAGTTTTTATGATATTGTAGTTTAGAATGTGTTTGGCTCAATGAAAAATGATTTCAGTGTAAAATATTTTCAAGTGAAAATATATTTCAAAAATGAAAATATTTTAAGGCGTTTGGACGCATCATAAAAATTGCTTTGGAAAATATTTTAAGGTGTTTGGCTGTGTTCTTGAAAATCCTCTAGAAAACACATTCTCTCACATTTCCTCAGCTTCCAAACAAATATTATAATAGGAAATCCAAATATATAAACCAAATCAACAAAAAACATAACAAAAAAAAAATTCAATCTTTCTAAAAAATAAGCACTGATCGTGAGAAAGGGAGAGAGAGAGAGATGGATTGAGAGATCGGCAAGTGGATTTGAAGGAGGCAACAGCGACGAGGTCGATTTGTAGATGGGAAAGGAAGAGAGAAGAGAAAGAGCTTCCTTGAGTCCGAAAAACGACGGCAACGACTTCAAGCTTGAGGCAGCAGTGATGGTGAGGATTGGGCCGGGAGGCATGTCGGAGTTCAAGTGAGTGGTCTCTCTCTCTCTCTCTCTCTCTCTCTCTCTCTCTCTCTCTCTCTCTCTCTCTCTCTCTCTCTGTGGTAGGATGAAAATGGGGGTGTAAGTGGTTTGAAGCTAAAATAGAAGTGTAAACTATTTTACACTCTAGGGGTTGATATTTTATGGTCAACGGAAATCATTTTCCGTTTGATTGAATTTTCCGGCCAATCCAAACAATCCTCGTGATGTAAAATATTTTCCGTATTCCTTTTACAGCCGAAACAAACACAACCTTAGTAGCCTACATTATTCAATTGACTTGTAATTAGGCATTTTCCCTTCAAACCCATTTTGTGTAAATATGGACCTTTATTGAGGAAGCCCATTACATGATGAGAGAAATGATGTGGTCCGTGAGTCTTCATCCATTAAGGAGAAAAATATGGTCCTTAAGCCCAATTTATGATGCAAAAGAAGCATGTGATGTGAGCTCATTCCATGATGTAGATAAAATATAGGCTAAGAGCCCAATCCATGGAGTAGAAAGAAAAAAAAAAAAAGTGGGTTGTGAGCCCATTCCATGAAGTGAAGAAATGCGGGTCATAACTCATAAGCCCAACCCGTTCGGCATGAGGAAATTTTGGGTAACAAAAAATCAATCCATGTAGTTGGATGAAATTGGGATCTTTGGGGGGGTTGTAAAATGAGCTTAGCCCAACACACATTCTTTTTATTCATAAAGATGATGAGGTGGTATGGGTTAACCAGTGAAATTATGCCACATGTCTGTGAAAAAAGAAAGCTCAAACATACCCTTTATAGGGTTTGGCTTGTATCTAGTGGCCAGTTTTCACTAGACACGTTAGGATACGGACACATGTCCAAGAGTAGAACAATGTGTCCAGTGGCACTAGCCACTGGACACAAGCTCTTCCCCCCCCCCCCCCCCTTTATAAGTCTCAAGTTGTAGCCAGTAGAATGACGTTGACCATATAGCTAATCCCATAATATTTATATATTTAAATATTAAAAAAAGTAAAGATAATAGTAATAGGGTAACTGTTATAATGAGAAAGTTGTAAGGCGTGTAACACACTCCTTGCACATAAAAGAATTCCATAAGCTATATTAATAATCTACAAATGTTTAATTTATTGTGTGTTGTAAGATAGGAGACCTCACATTAAGTGTTTAGTTACACCTAGAAAATTCTGTGATTGATAGTAACTCCACTTACCTTTTCAAACTCAAAACCACACTAGGGGCCAGTTTATAGTTTGGTTTTAACACACATTACATTGTGATAAACTAAGAGTATGTTTGTTTGGGGGTGAAATAAGGTGGATGGAAAACTTTGCAGAGAAAATGGGAAGAAAAACTTTTTTGAGTGTGTTTGGTTGGATGGAGAAGAAGGAAAATAAATGGTAGGGCCTAGGTATTTTTTCTTCGGACCCACCAAAAATTTTTCTCTCCAAAATGGAGAGAAAATTGAAAGGAGAAAATGAGGTTGCTTAGTGGAAAAAAATGCACATGTCCAACTCATTTCTTTTTTTTTTCCTTGTTTTTTTTTTTTTTTTTGGTTGTGGGTGTGATAATTGTTTTTTTTTTTTTTTTTGTCTGACTAGACATGATTTTTTTTGGGACATGATTTTTATTTTTTAATAAATTGGGTGATTACTTTTTTTTTTTTTTTGGTTGTTTGTCACTTTTTTGTATTAATTGGCCATCATTTTTTAACAAGAGTGTATGAGTAAATTTATACAAACTCACTTTTTCCATCCCTCCACTTTTTCACTCTCAACCAAACAAAAATGAAAGAAATTAAAATTTTTTCTATCCTTCTTCTTTTCCATTCTCTCACTATTTTCTATGCTCTCACTTTTCCACCCTTCCAACCAAACGAACCCTAAAATGTGTGTTTGGTTGAGGTGAAAATAGGGTAGATGAAAAATAGGATAAAAAATGCTGTTTTTCATTGTTTGGTTGAAGAAAGAAAATAGGAGAGATTGAAAAAAAAGGGAGAAAGTTTTTCCTCCAGGGCTCACTTTTTTTATCCTCCCAAATTTGGAGGAAAATGAGGAGGAAAAAGTGATAAGAAATGCATTTTACATAAATACCCTCACTTTATTACACTCACTTACCCCTCTCACTTTCCCACTATTATATAACAATGACATAATAGTCAATTTATATAAACTATATTTTCCATCCTCTTCTTTTTCTCTCCAACCAAACAAAATTTTTTTCCTTCCTCCCACTTTTTCACCCTTTCAACCAAACACACATGAGAAAAAACCAAATCTTTTCTATCTTTCCACTAATTTTTCATCCTCTCACTTTTCCACTCCTCCAACTAAGACCCTAAAAGTGAGTTTGTGTGTACATGTGTGGTGTGTATGTTGATTTTTAATGCTTATTTGACTTTTTTATTTAAAACTGTAAAATGGTTTACCGATTGAAAAAGAATCATTAATTTTGCACACTAAAAGGGAGATTATTGTAAAAATTTAGTATACATTCGAAAATAAATGTTTTTCGGTATTTAAATAATAAGCTATGTTTGGATAGATGATTGTTAAATGTATTAAAAAAATAGTTAGTTTATATTTTTCATTGATGTTTTTGTTAATATTAAATATAGGAAAATGTTAACAAGTGCTGTACAACACTTGTTAATAATTCATTTTAAGAAAGTTTTTATACCACTTTTATGGGAAATGAAAAAAACTGTCAAAATATTAGTTACTTTTTTTTTTATTTCCCATAAAAACTTTCTTTAAATGAATTATTAATAAGTGTTGTACAGCACTCGTTAACAGTACCCTTAAATATATGTTAGTTTAGATTCATATATTAACCAGCAAGCACTATCAATGTTGGATAAAATATGCAATATGATACTTCTTTGTGTACCTTGCGGTACCCCATCTATCACAAAACTTTTTTTTGGTCAAAATTCTATCACCATACATTCAATCACGATGAAGATGATAGATGGGATATAAGATTGTTCATGGGTTGGATCGTGCTGTCCTTCACTCTATTAATATTCACTGCATATTGGACCAAGTTTGGCGCCACCCTAGTTCGGTCTACATATAGGCAGCCAGGGCCGGCCTTGGCCTAGGCCACATAAACCTTATTAACACAAAGTTTTCTTTTTAGTTTGGCTCCAAGTTAGCCTGAATCTATTTTATTTTAATCTATGATGTGACGATTAAATATACTAATTATGAGTTGTTTGAGTCATATAATATTTTTAATAATTTATATAATATTTTTAAATATAATACACACGGATTATCTTCTAAATTATCTTGTAATATAAAGTCAAACTTTATCTTATTAATTTTAGCTTTACCCTTTTTTCTCTCTCTTTTTTTCCCAAATCTCAATGAAAGTTTGTAGCTGTGTCACACATGGTAGCTCAACAATGTTGACCACAATAGGAAACTGTTGCTCCAAGGCCCAAAGTGAGAGCCAATTAAACATGTTCAAAATAATAATAATAAGGTCGCAGGAGCTACTCCATTGGCTCATGGCTCAAATTAAACACTGCTTGATGATTACGTTAAGTTAGCTCAATGTCGGCCAGTCGGGGCGTTAATTTCAATTAGATAGCAATGAATGAGTTCCAAGACCTACCACATGAAGAGAGATATCATGGTGGGCCAAATTTTCAGCATGGCCACATTGCCCATAGCTTTTCTTTTTGGTACCCATGGCATTGATGATGAAAACGTGCTCTCTCTCTCTCTTTTTCCATTACAACATCATTTGCAAGCTCTATTATTGCACTACTACTATACTACTACATCCACAGTTGACATGGTCCATGCATATAGCTTTTAATAATGCACGAATCCTCAAAGAAATAAATAATAAAAAGAACCAAGTCAAAAGGCCCCAAAAAACTTCTCAAATTGTAACTGTTTGGTCTACTTACCCTTGCACTCTTATGTGAAATTGTGCCATTTGATAGTGATGTTGTCCATTCTTTTTCTAAAGCAAAATACCGCAACTCCACGAGGAACGAAGATGAAAGATCTCTTTTGTTTCTGTTCAGCTAAAATTTAAAAAAACGAATGACGCCAATTGATTAGGGCCGGGGGATAGCCACCAAAAAAGTCGCATTTAGAGTAGCTAGAATCAGACATTATGGTGGTGGTGGTGATGGTACGTACATAATATAATACAGGGTAGTTTATAGTTGGATAACCCACCTTGTGACAGGTTTGAATTTTATGTATAGTCGTAATTGATTCGGCTTGGGTTATGTACGGATTATTTCGACTCTGATCCAAGTTTGGTGTACTAAAGTCTTCTTTCCAATTCCTAAAAAAAAAAAAAAAAAAAAAAAAGAAGAAGAAGAGAGAGAATCTTCTTTCTACTGCTATATATATATATATATATACACACACATATATATATATATATATATATATATTGTGCTTTTAGGGCATTTATTAACTATCAATTTTAAGAAAATTTTGACATAACTTTTATGAGAAATAAAAAAAGTTGTGAAAATATTAATTATTTTTTTTTCGATAAAAACTTTTTTTAACTGAATTGTTAACCAATACTCTAAAAACACTCGTTAACATTGCCCTAAAAAAAAAAAAAAAGACATCCTTATCTATTCTTTATTATTATTTTGTGCTTCTATTAGTCCATATAAATCTATGATTGTGATGGCACAAGTCTTCGATTGGAACATGTCATGATACTCAATTGGTTTCTGTCGCGCTCCTAACATTATTAATAGGTCCTTAGATCCCATCTCTTATCTCACTCTCAACTTTCTTGTGGGACTAGAGTTTTGGATCAAAACTCCAAGCTAGTTATCCACAGTTGTCAGCCACTCTGATGGGTGTATATATGTGAGTTAAGTCCTATAAATGATGATGAAATAAATGAGTAGTTAGTGTACGTTTGGGACAAGCCGAAAATTTCAGTTTATTTGCAGTTTCAGCTTATTTTTACTGTTGTTTATAGCTCTTATTGTACTTTTTAGTATTATTTATGGGTTCTATTCATGGGTCTTACTTACTATTCAATTAACTTAACTGTTCTCAAATGGACACTTAATATAATATAGTTGAGTTCATACCCGTTGGATTTAGACATTTTGGATTAAATGATATCTCTATATGTTATATTAACTACTTATAGAATCTCTGCTAGGTGTTTATCTCCCTAACAAGTGGTATCAAAGCTCGTGGTGGTATGCGCCAAAGATGGCAAGGTTAAGGTTATCAAGGTCCCTTTCACAGTTGGAGCGGAGAAGGGGTGTGTGTGTACTTGGAGCCCTTTGCAAATGACATGGAGGCCTATGGATGATGCACTAGTGAAGTTGATCAGTACTTGAGTCCATGACCCCAACCTCTGATCAAAGAAACTGGGAATGGAGCAAAGGAACCGAGATTGGTATTCCTAAGCTCAGTGCCATATAAGACTAAACAATAGGAATGGAGCAAGTTTTTGTATAAATACTCAACTTGTAACTCCAATTATAATATATGCTTTTCTTGTTTGTGATATGTTTGGATGACATGAGTTCATATTTTAAAATACCAATTTCAATTGAGTGGGATAGGTACCTAATATTCTCCCATTCCGTGCTTAGCCTTCGAACTTATATCAATAGTTTTATACTATGCTTTATCTATGTAATTTTCATATCACATTCACCCAGGTATGTTGAGGTCACAATTTCTCACACCATGATCACCTTTAAAACTACCGGCAATATTCATTTGACCACTCCCAATGGGGGAGGTTTCCATGACATGATTACTAGATTTGGGAGATTGATTTGGATTTGGTTGGGATAGGCCATGTGATAGCATGGTAATATAAGTTAAAAGGTCGTCATAAATAAAATGGAAAATTACATTTTTGTTCCATAAACTTAGTCAATGACCCATTTTATTCTCTAAAATTTAAAATAATTATTTTTAGTTCTTGAAATTTAAAGTGATTATTTTTAGTTGATAATGAACCTAAGTAAGTGCCTTTGATCCTTTCGTCAACTTTTTAATTTTCTCTAACAAAACATAGACGTGGTTAAAGTAAAAAACAAGCACATTATTGGTTAATTAGATGCATTAGTGACTAAAAAACATTTGATTTCATTGCAAAAAAAAAAAAAAATTTGATTTAAAGGTTAAACTAAATGAATGAGAGCACCTTTGATCCTTTCGTCAACTTTAAACTTTTTAATTTTCTCTAACAAAACAATAACTCGGTTAAAGGAAAAACAAGAACATTATTGGTTCATTAGATGCATTAGTGACTAAAAACAATTGATTTAAAGGTTAAACTATTTAGGAATGAATGAATTAATGCTGTGTTTTGTCCTAACTTAAATTTATGATATACTGCCAAGAATCTTATGGTGGTTGGCACATTATGATATTTTCAATAAAAAATATATTATGATACTTTCAATAAAGATATTTAAATTTCAAATATTTATAGAATTATTAAAAAAAATTGTGATACACCATTGTAAACTATTTTTTTACCAAATATTTATGAGTAATGTAAGGACAATAATTTCTGTCACAACTTTGTCACGTGGCGAGTTATGAATAGTAAAATTGTAGATTTACAACATTTACTTCTTCATTCCCAACTTGTCATAGGACAAATGTAACCAAAATTGTATTATTAGCATTTTTTTTTTATTGATGACGCTTGTGTCTAGTGTCTAATTTTACTGAACACATTGCAATACAGACACATATCCATATTCTATCGCGTCGGATGAAACTGGCTACTCAACACAAACGGTTACTTCTTTTATTTATCCGGAAGTAGAACCATATGCGGCTAGGAATCTGGACCATCTATTATTTTCGGTATGCCCTTTTTATTTTATCCAGACAGCTGAAGAACCTCAGACTTTCACTTTTCCTACATTGTCCACCTGCTGACCTCTCATTATCATTACTGTTGAGCCCAATCTGGCCAAAATATGAGGGCATTTCAGTCACTACACCTTAGTCATTAAATGCTTCCACATCACTCTGCATGACAGCGAATCAGTGATGCCCACTTTAGCCTAGAAAATCCAGCAGCGGTCCACTAAAGCAACAAATTCCATAGTACTATTACATTGTATTTTATTTTTATACCCTTTATATTATAAAAAAGTTAAAAATACCCAACAAAAAAAAAAACAAAGAAAAAGAAAAAGAGAGACAGAGGCGTGCCTGTTTGATAAATGAGGATTTTTTTAAAAAATTTTTTTTTAAATTTTTAGAGAGAGAAAAAAATGGTAATTTGAAGTGGCAAAAGCATGCAAATTCTGAGACCCACGACAGTCCCACAATACATATGACATATCATAGTTTCATACACACAAAAATACAATCATGAAAAAGCAAAGTGTAGAGACAGGAAAACTACTAAAGCAGGAAACACATCCCATGAGCCATCACTCTTTAAATTTGGTGTTTTGTTTTTCACTTTTATTTTTGTTCCTTTGTTTAACTTTTACAAGTTAAAGAGTTGGGCCACTACTACCTCTACAGTTCTAATACTATAACACACATTATTATTCCACGCTGCAACTCTTTGTTTAGTGGTTCCCTTGATGCTTGACACCAGAGCTTACTTTCAATCATTTTAGGCACTTGTGGGCTTTGAAAAGTATATATGATAAAAGAGATGGGTTTTCAGTGAGCTCTCTCTCAGATTACCACTTCTTGGTGGTGAGTGTCCTTTTTCTTAAATTTGTTGGTCCTTAGCTGTGCTGGGATTTTAAGATTCCCTTTGTTGAGATAAAAGACCGATTTTGTGCTGATTTCTGAGAGTACTTTTGTGGGTTTTTTTGCCCGGGGAGTGAATCTGCAGTGTGTCTCTTGATAAATGCTTTTTGTGCTTTGTTTTGGTAGTAAATTGTGTCTCTGCAAAGACAAGTTTTTTCAAACACATCTTTGTCCTTTCCCTTGATACTACTGTGTGTCTTTACCTTTCTGCTATTCTACTGCCTTTAAGTTTTAAATTTATTTGTGTTCTCTGTTAGAGTGAAGTTTCAATTCAGTTTATTTTGAAACTTGGGTGGGTGGTTTTCATACAAAACTTCATCCATTGTTTCGTACTATTTTGTGTCAAAGGCAGTTGCTTTGTGTGTAGGAAGTCATATATGAGTAAGGGGTTCCTAGGATCAACTTCAAAAAGACAGCTTTTCGGTTTTCCTAGTTATGTGTTTATAGGGTACCAATGATTTGTTGGAGAAGAAGGCTAGTTTTTTGTTTTCTCAGGATTTTATTTTCTTCTAAAAAGGTTTGAGTAATACTAATAATTCTTAGGGTGTCCAAAGTTGATTGTAAATGCCACATCTTGAGTGAAATTTGCTGTAGAATCTTGTTAAATATGGCTGAAATTAGACTTACAAGGGTAGAACAAGGCCACACCAAGATTAGAAATGTTCCAATTGCAGTGACCCCTGAAGGTTTTTGGTGTTGTCCTTCTCCTGTTGTGTTTCAAAAGACCCTCAAAACTCAAAACCCTCTGAATAAACCAAAACCTTCCTCACCACCACCACCACCACCCAAGATCACTGTCCATAAGAAACAGACCCCAGTGACTGAAAGAAAGCCAACTCTCACCCCATCAAGATCAGGAATTATTTCTGATGATCAACGAAATTTTATCACTGATACTCCTGGACTCAGTGCACCTGTGGCTGCTGAGAGAGCACCAAGACCCAAAATTGAAAATTTGCCAAGGAAGGTGGCAATTGAGTTTGGTGAGCCTGGAACCAGTGATATGAGGGTGCTTTTACTTGGAAAGCAGGGATTTTGTGTGAAGTTGAGTGTTCACAAGAATGTTCTAGTTGAGAATAGCCGTTATTTCGCTGATAAGCTTTCTGAACAACAGTCTAGTCTGTCCTCTCTGGAAATTGATGATTGTGAGGATGTTGAGATATATGTTGAAACTGTGGGACTAATGTATTGCAAAGAAATGAAGCAAAGGCTGATCAAGCAAAGTGTTTCACGTGTACTCCGCATTCTTAAGGTAATTTGCATCACCATGAAATGGATCTCTCATTTTTACACACATCGATTATGATGTATGAATATCTTGTTGGTAAAACTTTATGCCAGCTATTTAAAAAAATTATCCTAATGTTTTACTGTTGTTTGATTGTTCTAATGTAGATTATATGTGTTTTTTATGTTTCTAAACAAAAAGAAAAGATTATATGTGTTTTGTTGTTCCTGCCTTCTTGGATAGCCTAGTAATAGAAAAGGGAATCCCTCCTGTTTTGAACAGTTATTTTTAACTCATTATTATAGAATATGTTCCCTCTGTTTTCCTCATGTCTGCAGCTGTTTTTATAGGACGGCAAATTAGGATTCTTTCCTAACTCTAGCACTTATTAGATGTTTGACCGTTGTTTATCTTCTTTCATGCCTACTATGGTTATTGTATCTTTATCTTTATTTTATGTGTTTATGCTGTCTTAGGAGCAATAAAACATGATAACTACTTTAAACTGCAATACTTATTATTGGGAATACACGTGTGGCTTGAGTACGTACTTTTGGTTGCTTGATCAATGTTTTCTAGATGATCCTTTAAACTATCATGAATAGTGAGATTGTTATGACCAATGTATTTGGTGGTACCTTTGCCTAAAACATGATAATCACGGTCCAAGTGGATGAGCTGAATATCCATGCTCTAGATATGTACAACAGGATTAATTAAGGATCTCATATTTTTGGCTGTTCGTCAGAATATGTATAGAACGTGACATTGATGATTAATCCAATTTTGTCTCACTAGAGTTTATACAGTAATTCTAACATTGCCTATTTTGTTGAAATTATAATAAATGCACTGTGTATTTGCGTTTTATTGAATACTTGTCAAAACAAAAAAAGTATTTGTGTTTAATTGAAGACAGCATAGATAATAACTAATTTTAGAAAACTTTTTCTTTTTTCAGTGTCCAAAACCTCTCTTGCAGTTGGGCTTCATTTGGGTCCATTTTTTTGCTTAAATGTCTTAACTCTTTGGGATCTCTGGCAAATTGCAAGATGTTCAGCATTTGTTGCAACAGATATGTCTGAACTGCTTATCTGTTCAATGTTTATATGTCTGTTTTTAAGTTGGCTTCATCCAGGGCCGGGAAAAGCCTAATATTTTGCAACCTTAGTTTTGTTCCATTTGGATCTTTTGCTAACTGTCAGATGTCCAATATAAATATATGCTTTTCAAAACCATAGTTAGTAGTTTTTTGTTTTTTGTTTTTTTTTTTTGTTTTTTTTTTTTTTATATTTATATATAGGAATAGTTAGTAGTTTTTGTTGTACATGGCTGTCATAGTTTTCCATTCCGTATTATGTATTTGCAGTATTGTCTATTGCACGATATCTTGCAGAGAAAATAAAGTGTATAGGTTTAAACATAACAAGACACATGTATTGCAAATGTGATACATATAATTATACCCAATTTCATGATAATCTTCTTGTTCAAAACGTCTGTCATCAAAATTATCCTATAATCCTTATCCCTTAACTTTATATCCTAAATTTTTTCTAAGAATTTTTGAAAGGTTCCAAGACCACAAAAGCAAGCTCTGGTAGATCATAAAATATTTGGTTTTTCCTTAAAAGGAGTAAGTAGGCTTTTGGATGATTCTAAGAAATCTTGAAAGGCTCCAAGACTATAAAAGCAAGCTCTTGTAGAGCACAAAATATTTGGTTTTGCCTTAAAAGGAGTAAGTAGGCTTTTGGATGATGCTAAGAAATCTTGAAAGGTTCCAAGACCACAATAGCAAGCTCTTGTAGGCTATAAAATATTTGGTTTTGCTCTAAAAGGTATAAGTAAGGCTTTGTATGGTGTTTAGTTTTACCAACTTTTTCTTGTCTTTCCCTTCCAGTTTTGCTTGATCATTGTAACTTGGTATCTTGATGCTTTTGCCCCTTTAGTACATTTCCTATGTACTGGGCTGTGTTATTTTTTTAAATAAAATCTTTATGCTACAGTACTTATCAAAAAAAAAAAAAAAAAAAAAGTAAGGCTTTGGATGGCTTGTGTTTAATCAGGATTTGGGTTAGGTCCAACAGTTCTGGTGGCTTTGGGTACATTGTATGTTGGGTGATATGCATCCTGTAGCACAATGTGCTTATAGCCTAAAGTAACGCATTCAATACACCCTTGCTACTATTTTTCCTTCTGATATGGTCATATTGCAGGATATTTTAGCTTTGTTTTTTTAATTTTCTGAATGAACTTGTGGTTATTCATGAGCTTTCATAAGTTAATTAAGTATATTACTTTAATGTAATATTTATTTATGAAACCTATGTTTCTCTTTTTCTTATTGTGTATTAGCCACCAAAATTTATATCAAAATTTACTAATTAATTTATTTATACTTCAATAGTAATAATTTTATAAAACAAGAAATAATGTTGAGATTCACAAACATATCGAGCCAAGCTTTGCTTTGTTCAAACTTGGTTCATTAACTAATTGAGATTCAAACTCAAGCTCAAGCATGGTTTGTTTAGTTAAGGAATGTGGTTTGAATGAGCATCTTAATGAACCAAACTTGAGTTGTTCATGAGCAATTTGATTAGTTTTACAGCTCTATGTGATACTAACAACTATGTGGCACATTGCTCAATTGGAAGGAGCTTGCAAAAAACTAAGCAAGGGATTCCATTAAGCAGGAAAGAAATGTGCGGGCTGCAATTGACCACTTGTCTTGTTAATGCTTCCACTTTCTAAATACTTTCATTTCTGAAAGTTAACTTTCTCATGCTGCCTTTCAATCAGTTTGACAGTGTCATTTTATGTTCTTTTGATGAATATATTTATTGTGCATGACTATATATACTGAACGACAATGCATAGAAATATCTAAATGTGCACCAATATGTTGATTTTGTACTATAAGAATGCTCTTTTGGGCTAAGAAAAGAATTGTGCAGATTAATAAATTTGGGGAAATTTGTTATAAATTATTACTTGTTCTCTACCATAATTACACCTAATTTTTATGTATTGCCAGTTCTGTTTTAATCAATTAGCATTCAGGCTCTTGATGAATTTCCAATCTGCTAAATGTAATATAGTTATTTGTCTTCGAAGTTAGTTGTTATTATTAGGATAATGGAGCTTCCTGTGCAGTTTAAAGTTGTCATATCTGTGAGTGGAATTATTGTAAGCAAATCAGAGACTTCATTTGTACTTTGTAGTCAATGTTGCTTCCTTCTGAGCATTGTTTATGCTGTTGAGTAGGGGCCTCCTTTTCTTGTATAGTTGTCCCGTCTGTGGATTTTACATCAGATTTGATCACTTAATATGTGTGCAAAGGTTTATATAATATATTGACTTACGTGCAAACCTCACATGATGGTGCTGTTTTGCAGGTTGCGGAACTACTTGGCTTCAACTCTTGTATGCAGTCATGTTTAGAATACTTGGAAGCAGTCCCTTGGGTTGGTGAAGAAGAGGAAGAAAAGGTGGTGTCGTCAGTATTAAGACTCCAGAATGAGGGTCTTGGCGTGACCCCAGTATTGAAACGAGTCTCTTCTGACATCTCCAAATCCCCTAAAGATACACTTCCGCAAATAATTGACCTTGTTCTGAAAAGCAACGAGGAGCGAGGTCGACGGGAAATGAAATCCGTAGTGCTGAAGCTCCTTAGGGAGAATAATAGTCTCCCAAGCTATGCTGGGTCAGCTGATATCTGCAATGAAACACTTTACAACTCAAGTAAAAGCTGCTTGGATTCACTTTTATCTTTGTTCAGGCTTGCGGCTGAACCAGGGTTTGGTGATAAATCTATGAATAGCAAAGACCCTGTGGTGAAACAAATAGCTCTAGAGTCTGATAACCTCTCATGGTTGGTTGAGATTTTAGTTGACAGGCAAGCAGCAGATGAGTTTGCACTAGTGTGGGCTGGCCAGCAAGAGTTAGCTACACTACATTCAAAGCTGCCAATAGTCTCTCGTTATCATGTTAGCTGCATCACGGCAAGGCTATTTGTTGGCATTGGAAGAGGCGAGCTCCTGCCGTCAAAGGACACCCGCCAACTGCTATTACAAACTTGGTTAGAGCCATTGATTAATGATTACAGCTGGTTACAACATGGGTGCAGGTCATTTGATAGAAAGGTTGTGGAGGAAGGAATTGGTAGGACAATCCTGACCCTGCCTCTAGAGGAGCAGCAGAGTATTTTACTTTCTTGGTTGGGCAGTTTTTTGAAGGCTGGTGATAACTGCCCAAATCTTCAGAGAGCCTTTGAGGTCTGGTGGAGGAGGACATTCATTAGGCCTTATTCCGAAACACAAGGTAATCTTTTCCAGTCAGATAGCTCAATGACACCACATTCATAGACCTAAAGAAGTACCCACATGAGTCATATACTTGATTATACAGGGATTATCTTTCATAATCTTCTGTTAAGTCCAACTTAAAGTTTATAAGAACTTGAGAGTGATGATTGGAACATCTACTTAGCAATGGCAGGTGGAGATCTTTTGGAGTCAAACTGGCGACATGACTTGGGTTTACTGTGCTTCATGCCAAATATTTTTGCTTAATGCAATGTGGATTGAATGAATTCCCTTTGGATTGATAGATGTGGGTTGATTGCTTGATCTAGTAATTTCTGCAAAGTAATGTAATTGGAAGCCGTTGCTTCATGTGAGTTTACTTATCTGAATGGATACGATTGAGTAATGTGTTTCTTTTAACCTCAATTCATGAGTCCATCAGAGTTGATATCATATGATTTACCAGTTGTGAATTTAGAAATTAAATTTATCCAAACTATGGATGAGGACATGACCAGTACACTATGTTTGTGTTTGCTTGACTGGTGCTTCTTTACTAGTATTTTTTGAGTAGGTACACTATTATTGCTAAAAAATTCTAATTTGGTCTTCGGAAACTGTTGAACACCTTTGTAAAATGTTTATGGTTACTTACACCCATAAAGTGGTTGCTCTACAATGTTCATGGTAGGCTAATTTCTATTGTCATTTGCTTCTATTTGGCTTGTGGTACGCCAATTTACTTGGACAAAGCCATATCTCAGTCATTTGGTCCCAGAAACCATTAAACTAATCCCTAGATGGTTTGGGCGAAAATGGACAATTAGCATTAATTTTAGAACTATTTAGTTAGTAGGCTAACTTTACAAACTATATAAATTACTAACATCTCGAGTCTAAGAGACTCGATTTTGGGCTTATAAATCGACTTTATGATGCTCGATTTTCATGGTCTGGTGAGTGTGATGTGGCATTAAGTCTGACAAGATGAACACTTGGAAATCGAGTCTCTAAGACTCGATTTACAAACCAAAAAAAAATTTAAACCCAGAAACACAACCCACGTTTTAGCCCCCAAAAACACAACTTACCCAGGTTACCCAGGACAGCACCCAGGCCGGCGCTGCCCAGGCCGGCGCAGCCCATTCCGGCGCAGCCCAGGCCGCGCGCAGCCCAGGCCGCGCACAGCCTTACCCAGGACAGCACCCAGATCGCGCGCAGCCTTACCCAGGACAGCACCCAGGCCGGCGCAGCCCAGGCCGGCGCAGCCCAGGCCGCGCGCAGCCCAGGCCGGCGCAGCCCAGGCCGGCACAGCCCAGATCGCGCGCAGCCCAGGCAGCGCGCCATCCCCTTCTTCTCCCCCGATCTTCATCTCTCTCCGATCTGATCTTCTTCTCCCCCGATCTTCATCTCTCTCCAATCTGATCTCTTTCTTCTCCGATGAGTCCTTCTGATTTTTTCTCTCTATTTTTCTCTTGGGTTTGGATGCTGGGTTTTTTAGTTTATAAATCGAGTGTTAGATACTCGATTTTCACGTAGGCGCTACGTGGAAAAAATTGCCACATCAGAGGTTGTTAGACCATAAAAATCGAGCACTAAAGAGTCGATTTAGAGGCCAAAATCGAGTCTCTTAGACTCGAGATGCTAGAAAAAAATATAGTTTGTAAAAGCAAACTACTAACTAAATAGTTACAAAAATGGGGCTAAAGCCCCATTTTCGCCGATGGTTTGCCTTCTACTAGATGTCTATTTGAGTTCAAGGTTCTGTTCATGTTTGAATCTTTCCTTTAAGTGCCTCCTTCGTAATCATTTTCATGTTGAACTCCTTGTCATGTGTAAAACTGTAAATATTGTTTGACAGCTTCACATAAAGGAGTTGCAGTGTAATCTAGATAGGACAAAATTACTATCCTTCTTTATGATTCAATCGAGGTTAAAAAGGTGAGGTGGGATTGCATAGGTTCTAGTTGAACCTTTATATTAACAAATAAAGAGATTCACATGAAAGATACTGAGGTTTTGGGTCAGATGATAAGGGAGCAGGGTGAGATTGTAATGGGTTGCTCAGAGAGGTAAATAGAGAACTCTGCATAAAAAGAATTTAGTATAGTATAGACTTCGGAAACTTTTTATTTTTTAATTTATACATCAAAAGTTGGGAACAGGACGGACCTAAGCTTTTAAGTTAGTGGAGGCCGGAGTATAAAGAAAAAAACTCCAAATAGACATTCATATAATATTAAAAGATTATAAATACACAAAATCGTTGTTTTTAAGTACATTAAGATGAAATCATTTACTAACAAAAGCAAAAACGAAAACAAAATTTTTTTTTTTTAATACTAGGTTGGCTAAGATTTTTTTTTTTTTTTTTTTAAGTTAGAGCATTTACAGTGGTGATGTTAAAAATTTTAGCTTCTAGTACCTCAAAGAGTTACTTTATCTATTTTATCACCTCACTTTACAATACACCTAATATCAAATGTTCTATTTTTTTATCACTTTATTTAAAATAATATAAACAACTCATTAAAATAATAAGGAAGTGAGAGAATTTGAGTTTTTTTAATTGAAGAAAGAGATATAATCTTAATAAAATATTGTATTTTATTTTTAACAATTTGTTACAGTTAACTAGTATTTGTACTAGTTTAATGTAGTTGTAAAAAATTTAATTTTAACTTCTCTAATAACACATGATTTTTTTTTTGTTCTTTAGTGGTAATATATATATATATATATATATATATATATTGGCTAAAATACAATCACTATTGTGAATATTTTTATTATTTTTGTTAAGTTTTTGGGTTTGATAGTTGCTATTTAGGTTAGGTTAGTTAAACTGATTAGGGAGAAAGGAGACCCAACTACAAAAATGAAATATAAAATAACTAAAAAAAAAAAATTGGACCCAGAGGGGGCCCAGGCCCACACCTGGGTCCATCCCTGGTTGGGAATGGGGGATTAGAATCTTAGATGTCTTTGTTGAAAACACCAAATAATACTAGTTGAGATGCATGACTCTTGGCATGTAAACTTTTGGACCTTGACATAGTTGGAAAAATGAGTGGGTGTGATTTTAATAGGTTTTAAGAGAGCAGGACAAGTAATTGTTAAGTTTTAGATTTTGGCCATTTCCATATACAAAACTAGAATCCAAACTGTTTGAAATTGTGACAAGACTATTGAAGAAAATTTGATGCTAAAAATTCAATCAAGCGAAAATCAGATTCACTCAAGGAAACATTAAAGAAGACATAAAATGTGTGTGATGCTTGAGGGAATCCAAGTTCTGTAACTCTACTTAATCCTATTTAAATTAGACATCCTTAAGCACGATTTACTTTAGAGAACGCTGTCATAATCACAACACCAATGAGATATTGTTGCATATCTTCAAGGAGTTAATTACTTGTAGTGTTGGAATTTCTGGTGGTGTGAATGAGGTTTGTTCGTGGAGATTATCTATATAAAAGAATTCTAAAGGTTTTGGGGCTAGTGCAATGGGAATGCAAACAAGACTTATATTTGTTTGCATCATCTGTGTGGGATAATTTGTTAAGTTAATTCAATTATTCCGCTGCATAAGTGATTGGAGTCTAGATAAGATTTTTTTTTTCCAATTGGAATTAGAGCTTTTTAAATACATAGTGGTCTAAATAATTTTTTTTAGTAATTTTTAGATATATCCAAAGTTCAATAATATTCCACACCAATAAAATTAAGTCATATTTAATACAAAAATATGAAATGAACTCAAAAAATCATATGGGAAAGTTAATTTCAAGAGTCCTTTGAGAAAGAGAAATCAGTGCAAACTGTAAATAAATTTTTTTTTCCCCTCTTATTCTTCTTTCTAAATTTGGAAGCTATTGTTTGTGTAAGCTATCCATTAGATTTGGGTTGTGAAGGCCTGTATGTTATAGACTAAATTCTTTTGGAATGGGCCTTTGGTTCTAAGAAGACCTTGTATTGGGAAAGGCTTTGAACTTTGGATAGGCTGACATGTTGAACACTCGTGTTTTCTGAAATGGGCTTCTGTCTCACTTTTTCTGCTCCACTCTATACTCTACCTATACTCTACCAATAAAAACTTGCCACGTGTTCACCTAATTAATTAAATACCACTATTAATTAATAATGATAATATTAATAAGTCAAATAATTATAGTATTTAATTAATTAGGTGAACACGTGGCAAGTTTTTATTGGTGGAATATAGACTGGAGCAGAAAAAGTGGGACAGAAGATTTGGACTCCCTAGGTGGCTTGATATAGTTGATTTGAGCTGATGAGTTTCCAATCATGTTCCAGTCTTTTGCGCCTATGTTCCATGTTTGTGCTCCATTTGTTGAAAAAAATGGGAATTAATTTTAGTGGCGATTGTTCCTCTGATTATTAAATGTGCACTGTGTAACACAAACCAAACAATGTATGAATGCGAAATGTTTTTGCTCAATAGAAAGGAAATATATAAAGAGAGAGAACAACAATCCAATAGAGTATATGACACCAGACTACAACAAAGCCACCCTAAACAATATTTGAGTTAATGCGTTTTTATCGGTTCTCACTTGGGCTCACCACATATATACTTTTATCATGTATCATTAACGACTTGCCACATTTTTTGGCCCACTCTCTACTTTATATTCTACAAATCAAAACTTACCACATGTCCATCTATTTAATTAATGCCTAATCTTATGCCTCTTCTCATTATATTTTCCTAAAATAAAAAAATAAACAAAAACCAATATGATAGCAAGGCAGCAGCACCACCAACCTTGGTCGACACCACCAACAAGAGGTTGTTGGTGCCACCAATCATGGCCATACCATCACCCCTACTAACTTCACCAATCTCATATCTAGATTTCCGATTTCACCTTTCGATTGGCAATCACTTTTGCTATTCATGACTATGACACAGTAATTACTATTATTATAACAATGGTTGTCCTTCACATCCCAATTGATCTTTGGTGATCGATTTGGTCGACTTGGCAATGACATCCTTGAGCTTCTCAAAGATATATAAGGTATTTTGGTCTCATTTAGTTTTACTAGTTATGTAAGTCATCAAATTATTACCTCTACTATTTCTTTTTATTGGATGGGAGGACCATTAGACACTGCTTACATGATCATTCGGGTGCATTGGATAATTTTTTGTCAAAATTCTTAAAATCAAAACCAAACGAATATGCAAAATAGATTTTAAAAAATAGAGCAAGCCAAAAAATCATATAGGCAAAACCATGACGTTACCAATTAAGGGAGAAGATTGATGTTGGAGAGAGAGAGAGAGAGAGAGAGAGAGAGAGATTTCGGTTGTTCTCTTATTATTTTGTTTAAACGTCTTTCTTACAATTTTTTTTTTCGCTCTCATGTCAAAAGCATTACACAAGGAAGTCAATTTCTCTTTAATTTTTTTTTTTTAAGTATAAACTGACTAAGCTAATTTAAACAAGTAAAGAGTCTTTTAGTAGAATAGTGTCAAAAGCATTACACAAGGAAGTCAATCTCTCTTTAATTTTTTTTTTTTAAGTATAAACTGACTAAGCTAATTTAAACAAGTAAAGAGTCTTTTAGTAGAATAGTGGACTACTACACAAAAGTAACATTGTATATTATAAGGACCATACCTCCAACTTACAGCTAATTTAAAATGCATGTATGAAGAAAAAAAAGATTTTCCACACCAAAAAAGAAAAAATTGTTAATTATGAAGTAATTTAAAATGATGGGATTTACATTCCCTTTATTTTAACTCCTACCAATAACAAATTTTATTTTTTGAGTCTAATGTAAATAGACAATATAAAATAATGGGATTGTAAATTCTGTAGTTTGAATGTAAACAATGACTCCCCTTATTTCAATTTAAATATTTTCAATGTATCAGAAAATTTACTTACATTCCTATATTTGCTTGCTCCCTAAAATTCTCTTAAAAACATTTTCTAGTGTACGAAAATGCACAAAATAATTTCTATACACTTGGGCAACCCCAATCTACCCAAATCCCACCATCAACAATCCACCGCCACCACCGTCAACAATCAAGATTTCCCCATCACTTCCAAAATAGAAGGCAAAGATAAAGAAAAAAAAAAAAAAAAAAATCGATTCACATGAATCAATTCAAGTAAAAAAAAAAAAATCATAGTCGGCATCCATAGCAGTGCCTCACTCTCCAAGGAATAGCTAGGGTGCATTTTGACAATTACATACTATCCAAATTAATCTCTCTTCAATTAACCAAAGTGGCGAAATACTAGAAGTTCTAAAACTCTCCTACGTTTTCATTCACAATTTAACAAATATTATAGTAGATGAAATTCCAAATTTCCATTCCATAGCCCGAAAGCTTCTTTCTTTCTTGATTATATGACTCTAGTAAGTGAAATCTTGGACATCTATATAAACTTAATATAATCATAGTATTAAACATAATTTATGTATCTCATCACAATCTTCAGTAACACATTAAAAATTATATTGAAATGAATGCTAAATTACAAATTACACCATTAAAGGACTAAAAACATTATAAAAACTTCAATAACTGAATGAAAAATATGTCAAATTTAATTGATGCAATTTGTAAATTGGCCTATAATAAAACAGGTCCATAAAATTATTTCAATTACTACTTCTTAATAATAATAATGATAGCATGTATAAGTTTTTGTGGGGCGTGGGGGGCAAAGGACAGGGTTTAAGTCTTTAGGAGGAAATTTCACACACATATACACTTAGATTAAGATAGAATAGAATTTTTACCTTGTATAAAAAAAAATCTTAAACTAAATAATGATAAATATGTAAGTGCAACATCAAATTAAATTTCCATGTCCCATGTGCAATAAACATCAACAACAAGTTTTTTGGCCTCTCAACAGGTACTGTATCTACGTTAGAAATTGTTTCCCATTCTCCATAAACCAAGCAGTAGCTTTAAGTTCTTCTTCACTAAGATCCGATATAGCATTTACCTTGTTACATACCTCTCTTGCATCAATCTTCTATGTATTTTCCTGAATAATTTCTTTGAATGATATTGTCACGCTCCGAACTCAAGTAAGGGCTAGGCACGTGACAACAGCCACACACCTATAAAGTTTACATCCTACAAGTGTGTAAGGTCCTCTTAAACAATTAAATAATTATTATCAAGAAAATTATATCAATAAATTTCAAAAAAATCCTCAATAATGCAATTCTCAAAGATCTCCAATAATAATCTTCTACATCAAAATAAAAATAAACTAAATCCTTTAAATCTCTAAGTCTACACAAATGGAAATCTTAAACATAAAAATTCAAATCTTATTCTAGTGATTTCCTAAACTTTACTCATGCGCACATCCCAGTAGAAGCCCATGCTACTCTTCCTGATCAAAATCTGAAAGGAGAAAGAAGGGGGTGAGTTGACAACTCAATAAATAACCAAAGCTCTAAAAAGTTCTATCAAGCAAATAGATCTATAAAATAATAATTTGTATATAGATCAAATATTTTAAATCTTACAATATATCGTAGATGGATTAGAAAATAATCAGTTTTCATATATATCAAAGTTATATTTTACAATAGGTTCTAAAAACACATAAGCAGTTTTAGTGACTCAAAATAGTTCAAATACTCAAACATTTCCAAATCACATATGTAGTTTTAAAGACTCAAAATAGTTCAAATATTCAAACGTAATTCATATTCTTAACAATCTTATGACTATGGTCACGCTATATCCCCATGACTAAGCATCAGAGTACTAATGAATAACCTCTCATTGTTTGGGTATCAGAATACCAATGAAAAACCCCCATTGGCTGGGTATCAATGTACCAATGAATAACCCCCATAAGTTTGGGTATCAGAATACCAATGAATAACCCACATTGGCTGGGTATCAGAGTACCAATGAATAACCCCCATTGGCTGGGTTTCATAATAAATTCATAGTCAAATTGTTCATAATTATATATATGAAATCATAGTTTCTAACAAAAAATATCTTATTCAAACATATTTATATAATCATATATTCAATATTCAAATCTATTTGTGTTATTTCTATATTATTTACTTTAAATCATTATAGCTATAAAACAATTAAATAAAATAAACCTTATATTCAATGCTCACATGCATTTGTGAAAATTCTTTATCCTTTACTTTGAATCAGTATAGCTAAAAGCAATTACATAAATTACATCATATATTCAGTAATCATATATATTTGTAATAATTCTTTACTTGAAATTAGTAATACAATAGAAATAAAATTGTAACAACTGTAAACAATTTTCAGTTATTAAAATACGCAAAATAAAACCAATTAGGATAATGTTACTTACCTCCAAAAGCTATTCCAAAAGAAACTTTTCTCTAACACTTCCTCTAAAATCCATAGATATCACTTAGAATAATTTTCAAATATTTTTACTCAATAATTAAATAATTTAAAAAAATGACCTATAACGGTACCTGGCCAAAATAACTATTAAAAATATCTCATAATTGTCTGCTTATCTCACACCAAAATTTCACATAATCATAATATTTTTTCTTTATATATATAAAAAAAAAATTATGATTATGCCTGGGCTATAGCACCTAGAAATAGTACACTATGTCACACTAGACAAGGACGTGTGCTTACATTTTCTTCTTCTTCATTTCATTTTTTCTTTTTTCTTTTTTTAATAACTTGTCAGACCTCACCTAAACCCATGCTTACTTGACCTTTTTGTATTTTTTTTCCCCAATTCTATCTCGGCACAATTTCTTAAACAACAAAATTGTGCAGAAATGAGCGCAGAAAAATCTGTAAGTAGAAGCCTCCAATAGACCAAAATATAAAATCTAAATTTCTCTTTGCATCCTTAAAACTCTCGAATAATTTTAATAGTTTCACTACTGATCAAAATCCCCACATAAAAAAAAAAAAATACTTTAATTCTAAATAAAGTTTAGATTTGACAAGAAGATATTTTTAGACTCTTACCTCAATTGTGCAATCAAACCTTCTCTACTTCAATATTTTGGATAGTCTCCTCTCTTAAAATATCTTTCAATATACGCTGACTTAAAATTAGACTATGTAAATTAGGGTTTCAACTTTATTTTCTAAAAACCCCTTAGTAATATTAATTATAAAAGTTGATCCCATAAACAAATTTACTTAAATACCCCTCCTTTTATTTTTATTTTTTTTCTGGGTATTACAGATATGAAACCATTTTAGCCACTGAAGCAACAAAAACGCCCTTACTCACCATTCTTTTCTTTGCAGGATGCAGTAACTGAAGAATCTGATACAGTGATACTTGATCTCATTTTCTTTGATTCCTAATCAAGGGCAAGCTGGGTGAAATATTATCATCAATAATGGCCAATTAATGTGAACCTTGAGTTCCACTATTCAAATCAATACATTTAGTTTCAACAATGGGAGTCATGATATCATTAGATCCAACACCTATTTAAGCATTCTTTTTAGTTGCTATATTTATCCTTGCTGCACAAATCTACTCTATCATTCGAATTTACTATTAATTATTTTCCAGCGAAAATTCTTAGCAACTCATGGGAATATGAAGCATGAAAGAAAAATATGTTCTTTGAGCATGTAAAAAGACAAATAATACATATGCTCATAAAAAAGGTAAATAACTGTGTAAATATATTATTTATTGTACCCTATTATATTCTTTTTTTTAGAACAAGTGCCCTATTATGTTCTTGCCAAACACTATCATCATCTACAGTAATCATTTTCTTTGTTGCATCTCAATTGAAACCACTTTAACTAAGTATATCACTATCTACTAGTACTAAATAAAAACTTTTTTCATGTCTAGAACTAATTTTTGACGCTTTCATTGTGAAGTTATGAAGGTAATTTAGAAGAGGCGGTATTACATGCAATTGTCTTCTATGCCCTAAGTCGTGTTTGTCTATGAAAATACCCACTAATGCATCTTCCATATATAATTGTCTAATCTTTGAGGTTGAAATGGTATCTTGAAATCTCAGAATTTTATATCAATGGGTTCTTAGTAGACTCCATACTCTCCCTTCCACCACAGTTACTAATTAAGTCCTCTGCATACATCCAAGTATGAAACAATATATTACAAATACTTTGTATATAATCTAAAAAGCTTTAGGCAAAATCCAAGAATAGCCAGGAAAGGCTTTTTTACCAAGCATGGTGCATGGATGGCATGGCAGACATGGATCTAAAATCCTTGGGTGCAGACCCTCTTGATTCTGGGATCGAAATATAATTCCCTTATGTGGGCAAACTGGATGATCGAGCAAAATTCGTTGCACCACAACAGGATCTTGGAATAGAATTTTAATGGTGGTGGTCCCACCAATTGTGGATGTATGTGCTCTTGTAGCTAGATTCACATCTTCTCTTATCTTGATCAGATCAGTACTCGGTATTTGTAAGACTTCATTTTTTATCAATCAAATTCTGAAACTAAGGGAAAATTAAATTTTATATTTATACTTGATGGTGACTTCAATTAAACTCTATAATATAAAATGGTTCTAAATAAATCTTAAAATATAAGATCTTTATAAATTAAAACTTATAATTTCATTAGTTTCAAATTGAATCTTGAACATTTCAATTGGAAACCCTAATATGTGTTGGTTGAAATACAAATCTATTGGCAAGCAACAGTGAATTTAATAATTTTATCTAACACTATCTCTTTATGTGTGAGCCTAAACTTCCCTTATTAAGTGAGACCCAATATGTGAAAATTTTTAAAATAGGAGGTAAGGTTGAGACTTGAGAGTGGAGACAAGGTTTAAAAACATCTCTTCTTTCTTTTTATTAAGTATTGTAATATGGAAAATTCTTAAGTACTCCTAGAATATAGTGAAATGGTGCTTTTTTCTTTCACATTCATGATAGACCCTATTATGAATGTGAGAGAATAGAACACTATTTATGGTGATCTGAGAGTATCAAAAAATTACTCTTGTAATAGATAGGTAAGGTAAGTCATTTCATCCTTTATAGCTTCAAAGCTTTTTTCAAACTTTGAGACCTAAGGAAGAGAGAGAGATAAGTCTTCTCATCCTTGCATGAAGGAAACATCAAAAGAGACCCCAAACGACTGGACAATGAGGGCTTATTACTTTCATTTAGGATGTACCGCATCTATTTACTCTAATACTATAATAAATTACTAACCGTTTCAAAATCTTAAATTATTAAAAAAAAAAAGTAAATTTTAAAGAAAAATTTATACATCTGCCTATCTGAGTTCAAGCATTTTCGTTGTGCTCAGCTCAACTTAGTGTTTTTACTATTACGATTTATTTTGGATTTGGTGGGAAGTAAATGTCATATTCCAAGTCTATCCATAAAACTAGAACCAACCCACGTGGGCTGGAGTTACTGTACAGGGCTATCCACAGGTAATCCTCGTCCAACGTACCACTGCAACCAATTAGTTCCATTTATTTTGTGACATTAAAAAATTTACAGGCCCTAGATGGGTCCAGGCCCAAAAAACTCGTCATATGAATGTGAGGTGTCCCATCTCTACATTTTCAATGTTTTAGGGCCCACTTCTTGGAAACTAATAGGTAGGTAATCTTGCCTGACCCATAAAATAGATAAATAAAGAAAAGAAAAAGAAAAAAGAAGACAGTCCTTGGATTGTATCCGAAGGGTACCTTTCTATGCAGCAAAGCAATTTAGCTAGGGTCCACCCCAAGTTGTTCTTGTCATACGGTGTAATAAAATGAAAAATAAATAAAAATAATTTGGTCTCTTTCTTCACATTAAAATTTGACCACACAAGACAAATAAATCATTCTGAAGTGGTGAAGAAAGCACTATTGAATACTGATGGAGTAGTAGGTCTTTGAGTCTGTCACTGGGCCGAGACCATTAATGAACAGCAACACAGACAAAGGCCTAAGGCCTAAGGCCCCCACCTGAGGACAAACATTTATTTCACATTGAATGAAAAAGCTTTAAAAAGCTAGAACAAGTTAACAACACACATTTAAGATTCATGGGGTTTTCCGTTTTCCTTTCACAATTGTAGTTCGTTGAATGAGTCACTTAAACCATCCTCTCTTTTCAAAATTTACATCCAGAATGCTACTAAATTAAGAAGGAAGAGAGTGCAGTCATTGATAAATAAGGTGGTGCATGTAGTTTTCAGCATACACCTAGAGGGTTTCAATGTTGACGTGTCTCCATTGGCTACTACACAAAACAAAAACAAAAAATCTCCCGTGCATGAGGTCATCCTATTCCAACAGTAGAAAACAAACTTTAGAATAAAAACATTTAAAGAACAAGGACATGCAGTCCATTGAAACACCTTAATCCTACAAAGTAAAGGTGCATTTATTTTTTTATGTTTGGTTTTTTTTTTTAAAGCATCTCCTTGTACAATATCGAAAGTGACATCTTGATACCTAAATATAGGGAAGGGACTTATATATATAAATAGTTTGCTTCGTAAGGTGTAGTTATTTATTTTCGTTTGATAGCTGCTACATATCTTTTCACATACTCTTTGAACGTTTTTATTTATTTATTTATTTATTTTTATCTCTACTAGCTAAAAAAACTTTCTATTATGATCATCATTTACCTTGAGTTCACTAGCGACTTGATTGTTGCTGCTGAGCTACTTTGTAAAATCCTATATAGGGCACATTGTTTTCGGTTTGTTATGGAGTTCCTCAAAGAATAAGCAATGTATTAGGTGAAGAGTAATTGTTGCTTTACAGATTATTGTTTTGGGGTTTAAGGAACCTTCGTGGCATTGGTTATAAGGTAACATAACAAATCCTACTGGTCTACCAGTGCGATGAGATAAATAGAGACTGTAGATTGACAAACTATAAAACATTGTGTTGTACCATCCACAGCCTAAACTGACAATTTTACATTGTTAGGTAGCAAGTTTTACTTTTCCCGCTCATTCGCTTCATGTATATCTTCTCAACAATCAAACAAAGCATCATTAATCGATTACATTTTCTTTTCATAAAGACAAAGAGAAAGGAGAGTAATTAATAGATTTCAACTTTGTAAAGAGTTTGAGTAACTTTCATTTAAAAGTGATGTGGATTAAATGGCACATGATATAGCCCCATGCAGCAGCAGGCTAGGCCATAAGAATTCTACTTTGTACTTTTTATGCTTAGTAATACTATGAATTAAATTCTTAAATCATCCACCCATAAGAATTGCTTGGCATGGCACAATATGCATGTCAATATATGGAAAGAAGCTTTACTGTTTCTCTTATTAATTACGCCACAAAATTTTTTTATCTAAGTAAAGAAATTAATCTATGGTGGATTGACACTTTGACAGTTTTAATTGTGACATCAAATCAAGTTATCTAAATACTGTTACTGATTTAGCTTGTGGGTTCTTGTGTTATTTTGAAACTTTGCTTTAGAGTTCGACATGTCTCAAGAATCTTGCTAAATAACAAAGGGTTTGAGTTTCATGTTCTCCACTCTCAAAACTCCTAGTTACTGAAAAAATTTGTCGATACCTAAATAATAGATTATAAACACACGAATTAATATAGGACTATTTAATTAATTATAGCAAAACCTAAACCTAACTTTGAATCATCTTGGGTTTAAAATCTCTGATCTGAATCTAATTAGCTTCCTCATGAACCAATCCCATCTGTTATCAGTTAATTGACTTAGCTAACCACTGAACTTAGCTAAGTATTTTCCAACTTATCTCAAACCAAACAATTGCCATCCCTATGCGATTTCTTATTCAGAAATCCAAAATACCAACAAACTATTCGGTTCTTAAATTTATTTTGAGGTAATATACACGCTAACAATATATATATTTATATATATATATATATATATATATTGATGCAGACAAAAGTAGGATAAGGTTTGAGAAGCCTAAAACTTTCTCTATCATCATAAGTTTGTAGAATTATTGATAAAACATGTAGTCAATCAAACGGTGTTTTTATTTTTTGTTTTGGTTCTATGGTCATTACAGATGTACAAGAGCATTTAAATATATTGGTCTTGCATTTGTTGAGTATATATACGCGGGTGAGTTAAGTGCCATATCGAATAATAATAACAAAAGTAAATAATTAAAATAATATAATTAGGCCGTAATCTATAACCTCAAGTTTTTGGGAAAGTTGTGTCCTCATATTATATGAGTTACTTAATTAGAGTCTCTCTAACAATATTTACTGTTTATTCACATTTGGTTTTGATTTTTAGATTAAGCATTGTTCTTATATATTATATTAAATACTTAATTAAGTATTCCTAATGTGTTATCTTCCAACAACATTTATAGTTTCATTATCAGACAATTTTCCCTACACCATGACCATTGACCACCCATGGTCACCACACCCAACAACCCACGACCAGCACCCAAAATTTACAGAGATCTCAAGCACAAAAAAACAAAAAGGTAATAAATACAAGGAAATAACTCTTACACACATACTAACACACACACATAACGCACACACACTTATTTTTAACAGAAATCCAACTTATGTGTAATAACCACTGCTTATAAATATAAGAGTTCCACTGCCCCTTCAAATTTGGAGAATTAAATCATTTTGCAAATTTTGAACTGTGAAAATAACCGGATGTACTAGGTATTTTGTGTAATTTTATAAATAATATTTTCAATTTTAGCTTTTAATGGGATTTAGAGCACTAGATGTGAATGCTATCCCTACACAGATTTCACCAACAATAAAGATACCAGTCCACTGATAGTATTAAAGGCTATAAATCTCTTATTTCTGAATGCATGCCAGTAGTTTTGCATAGCCATTATGAAAAGGAAGCTATAAAGATCATCACTATATAATTTGAAACTATGAAACAAATACGTACCTCATGTCCAAAACAACAAAAGAGACAAAATAGATAGACATGACTTAAATTCCAATGCAACCATCTGTCTACTGTTTTCATCATGTGATTTGATTACAATTATCAGACATAAAATTATCAGCTTTCAATATACCGAATCATGGTCACAACTCACAACTATATAAATAGCCCATCTGTAGGGTTTTTGTCATTATTCAAAATATCAGAAAATAAGATAATATCATCATATAATATTACCCCCATTTAAAAACCTAATGCTTATAAATCTCTCTTCCCCATTTCTCTCTTTAAAATATGGTATTATGTTATCCTAGTAAATGCTCCTATTAAGGTATAAAAACCTTAAGTACACAACAGCAAAATATGCATGAACAATCTACTATACAATTATAATAGCCCCTCCCCCCATACAAACTATCTAAGCTTAATGCTACTAAGTTTCAAAAAAAGAAGAAGAAGAAGATAATCTTTGTTTGCTTTAATTAAGCTACTATAGTATAGAAGCAAATTTTAACAACCCCCAAAGTCTCTAACTGAGAAAGAAGAACTTTTCTCGGGCATGTTCCCGGCATGGCGTAGCCCTAGAGTTAGTGACACATCACCAGCTGTGGTCCCAAACCTAATGAGGGTGGAGCCAATGTCAGCATTACCAGAGATGGTCCCAAACTCAGCTGCAACCACACTGCCACGGCGACACGTGTCCTCGGCGGCAGCCATTGCTACTCTGTGACTGTGAGTGGTAGTAGAAACAGCATTATTGTGCTGCATGTCCGAATCATGGGTCATCGAGAAACACTGCGAAACTGGCGGTGCCACGTCGGACATTGAGGTTGCAATGGTGGTGGTATTGTTGTTGCTGGCCATTGTTGTAGTATTGGGTTGCTGCTTTGCTTGGTTTTCCGAGAAGCATTGTCTATTCATTGCGATAAGTGATGGGTCGCTTTCACACGCATTGATATCGGATCTTTTGCCTGTTGGCGTAGTAGTTGTTAATATTGTTGTTGTTGTTGTTGTTGGTGTTGTTGTCGTCGATGCTGTTGTGGTACCTGTCGTTGTAGGCGTTGGAGTTTGTGCAATAGGGCCACTGCTGCTATCTTTTTCTCTCTCTTCTGGTGCATCCTCTTCTTTCGTTTCTTGTTGGTACATCTCTTCCACCATGGGTTTCCACAACCGAACCCGAGCATTAATGAACCAGTTTGAAACCTATTGACCCAAACACATATTTATAATCCTCAATGTTAGCATAGTAATAAAGGCATTAAATTTATATCATTCAGCAATTTAATATTCTGACTTCCATTTCAATACCATATCCTTATAGGTTAGTCAGCAATTAGTATTCCCAAGCAATGTGCAATAAGTAATCATCACCCATATTGAGACTGACCATATATCATTCATTCTTCCATTAAAAATAATAATAATTTAAAAGAGTATATTCCCACCATAAATTGGATTAGGTTATACGCACACACAAACGCAGAAATGTTTGAATTTGAAATTAAACAAAGAGCTTAAGTATTTCCTTTTTTTAATAAGTGATTATTCATTGTAAGTAAGAAGAAATATGATTGCGTGTTGAGTATAACAAATGTACAAGTGTTTACGCAACCCATTATTACTTGATTAATTGCCAATTAATTTATGTAATTGACTTGCTTGCAAAGGCTATACAAGTAATATTATATTGTAAGCCCTAAGTATCCAAATTATTGATTCTCACAACAAACAAAAAATTATCCAAATCTGTTACTAAGATTTAGCAACAAAAAAAAAAAAAAAAAAAAAAAAAAAGAATCTGTGGCTCAATGATTAAAGGCCATGAAATGACAAGCCTAACCTTGGTAAAAAAAAAAAAAAAAAGGACAATCAACATTGCTTATTATGAAGGTCACTCCATTTTGTGCCCTCATCACTTACTTTTGCTATTGAGTCTTGATATTGAAGATCTAGGAACATTTTTTTCTCTCTTGTGTGTTCATTACAGTGGAATTTAAGATACCAATCGTAAATTATTGAGAATTGGAGATAATTTAGTTATTCATTTGATAAAATTTTAAAGAATTACGATGCTTATAAATATATCAATTCCTATGATATGCAAGAATTCTAAAGTTCATCTTTTAGGTAAGAAACATCAATTTTAGCATATTTTACATATGTAAGAATTATTAATGCCATGCTTAAATTAAAAAAATTTCACCTTTTTTTTTTCTTTTTCTTCTTAGAAAAAACTATATAGAGTTAGTTTTTTCTTTTTCGTTCAAATAAGATGTTTATTAATGTTTAAGGGTATTTTTTCACTTAGGAAAAATTATAATTATATTTTTAAACATATTGTTTCTATAATATGATTTAAATATAAATTCAATTTATTATATTAAAATGGTATAAATGTAAACTATCAAGGATTATTTTTAATAAACTATGAGGAATTTTTAATTCTTTTTAGTCTAAACTTTCCACAAATTATAACTCACAAGGTTTGAAAGTCTTAATGCAGGAAAAATTCCCATGTGTGATGTATTTGGACTTTTTAACAGGCAATTCAGCTCCTATTGAATTGAAGATGTTAACACTGATCTGCACAATCTATTTAATGATGATATAAAATAAATATAGCAACACAATTTTGCACAACTATTAATGAGACATATTATAATTGATACATGATAAAATAATAATGTGAAAATGATATTGTTTTATGAAAAAAAATTAAAAAATCAATACCCTAAAATTATTCGAAAGATAATGATATGAGTATGACAGTCATTACACAAGAAGTTCGCTATTTGTCAAGTACCCAAATTTATTTACTGTCTTTATGGCTTTATGACAGTATCATGTGATTGGATAGTGTCATTGGATTTGTGACTATGAATGAGAAAGAGAAAGACCGAGAGAGACAGACAGAGAAGCAAAGCTGCAAACTCTCACGTCTCGTCTATAATGTACTTTGATCTGCACCTTATTATTATTTTTAATATAATTAGATTTTTATGTCATGGTGGAAAAGAATCCAAAGTAAAAAAAAAAAAAAAAAAAGAAGAAGAAGAAGAAGAAGAAGAAGTAAGCTAGGAAGAAAATGATTGTCTTTCACTAACAGAAAGAGAAGAATCCAGATAAATAATCAAATGAAACACAAAACCATGCAAAGTCCATCTGGACTCACTGCTGGTCCCTCCTCTTTCATAGATTTCCTTTCTCTTATTTGTTTCAGTAGGGGACGCTTCTTTAGCCACACACCCAAGTAAAGATTTTTAATTTATCTTTGTTGTGTGTACGTACTGTGATATTTACTCTTTTTATTGTAGAGAAAAGAGAGAACTGTGAGAGAGTTCCCATAAAAAAAAAAGAGAGAGAGAAGTGTGAGAGAGAGGACCAACCTGATTTCTCGATAAACCAGTCTGACGTGCCAGCAGATGTTTATCTGCATCACTTGGGTACCTGAGAAAGTGACCAGAAAATGACATCAGAGTCATAACCAAAAACTGTGTAAAGAAACACCGAGCTTTCTGTACCCCTAGATGGGATTGAACCTTTTCTTCTTTCCTTGCATGGGCGTGAGAATCTAAGAAATAGAAAGAAAGATCAGTAGCATAGGCTACTGCTGCAAAACACAACTAGGCCACTGCTCTAAGTACTGATTTCTCTTAACACCATTAGTTTTGTAGGGGAGAGAAACCAAAGACTCTGAAGAAGGAAAGTGAGACATTATATAGTTTAATTAATGCAGTTAACTTTTTCAGCTTTTTTCTGACTCAAACGACATATATTCAAGGACACTGCGTTCTGCATGACTGTTGCTTAGTTGCTCTAGACACTAGTCAAAAAGGTTTTGTCTTTCTTTCTTTTCATCTTTTTTATTTGTGTTTGTGTTTGTAAGCTTTGTTGTATTTCCATTTAACTGATATTAAAGTGTCATTGTTTTAATCACCAAAAAGATACAAAAGAAAGGTAATCCACTACGAGGTTATTATATTTTGTAATGATGTTTCAACTTTCTTGATTTTCATTAGTAGCTATAGAGTGGTGAGATAGGTAAAGGTAACGTACGGATGAAGAAAATGCTCAAAAAGCCAGGCTCTCAAGATGTTGACTGAACGTTCAGGCAACCCTCGTTGGGGTCTCCAAGCTTCTTGTTCCATCATACCCATTTGATGGAAAGCTCTTTGCTGTCTTAGGCTTTGCTCTAGCATTTTCAGCCTTGGTGTCTCTCCCTTTGTTATTCCTGAACTCCCCGCACCATCTTTCTCTCCTAGTAGCTCACAACTGTGTTTCAATTGTGCTGATATTGCATCCTTTAGACACCGGAAATGCCGAGACATTGCCTTCTGTGCAAGGGCAGTGTAAGGGACAGCAGCACCAAAACCCATAACCAGATCGAATGAGTTCACTACCATTTGCATTTGTTCACAATAGTGGTTGTATCTTCGATCCACCTGCACATACAAATTACGTAAAGTTTAAGATGGATTAATGATAACAAAGTTAAACGTCCTTATCGTTTTGAGGTTGTATTAGGTATAATTCGACATCAAGTAGTGCTTTTATTTTGGTCATAAAGTTTTGAAATTACATCGGTTATGCTTGCCTACCCGAACGTTATATAAAAAGTTTATTAATGGCAAACGATGTTTCTTCAATATGGACAAGTGTTGTTTCCACTCTTCTGTCTCATGCAAAGAGCCCAACCACAAGAGAGAGAAAGAGATGAGTCAAACCAACACTTTTCGATATTGAAACAGCACCCTCTTTAATAATTTCACCATTAATATAACTCACCAACCAATTAAGAGAGAGGAAAAAAAATGTAATTTCCACACATACCATTGTTGCTTACAGATTTCTCTATCTCATATATATGATGCATCATATTCATCTGAAATAGAGGAATGTAGCAACAAAGACTACAAATATGAAATAGGGAGCTTCCTTAAGAGATATATTAACTTAATAAAGCAGCTTGGAATAAAGAGAGTGAACCAAAAAAGAAAAGAAGGAAAGACATGCGTATCCGCAGAATTGAGCAAAGAAGAGAAATCAATTGGCCTAATACAATATTATATTAGGAGTAAAAAAATGAAAAGATAAAAAGGGATTGCTATTTGAGAATTTTTTAAGGCTCAAAACTGCTTATATGACAACTTTGTGGCTCCTACATGCTCCAAAAGGAAGCCCAAAGAAAAAAAAGTATGAATTAATATATATATATATTATATAAATATGCTTGAATCAAAGCCTGAAGGTACGGTGAAATGATGATTAATGGGATATTTCTTTCCTGAATAGAATCGATTTCAAGCTTGTGTGCATAAACAGAACACAAGAGGGGGAAAACAAAAAAAGAATAAGAATAAGAAATGAAAAGACCTCCTTCCCATTTGGTCAAACTCAGGTACAATATATCAATGGCTTTGCTGCAAATAATATTTACTGTGATGGATATGGATCTTTCAGAGGCAGTGGCATTCATAGCAAGTAATCCCCACATAATGTGGTATAGCTATGAATGTGGGTTATTGTGAATTGGCAGCCCTCCCAATCACAAGGAACGTCTCATCTTACTGGAAGGCATTTCCTATAATAGTAGTCTCTTTACGTTTTCACCTAACCAAAAACCAAAAAGACCTTATACAAAGCACACCACCACCCCCAACAATCCAATCAGTGACATAAAATATAATTTTTAATTTTCAAAAATAACGTGTAATCACACCCCCACTAACTTAATCCTATAGAACCAACCCTATTTCACCAGCCGGCTTTTTGCTATATATGTTTTTTTTAACCAAAAAAAAAAAAATCAAAGAAAGGAATTATTTAAAACTTGCCGGAACTTTGTGTTTGTCCCGGTCTTTTTTTTTTTTTTTTTGAATAAATAATTATTTAAATGATTGACTCTTGACTCTTGAGAGGAGAGAGAGGGTGAGAGAGAGTAAGATTACATGCCTCATCAAGCATGGCTAGAAGTTTGACCTTCCTTCTCTGATGCTCAATTCTATCAGCTGCTGACAATGGAGGAAGATCCTTTGGTGTTGATGAAGAACCAGCAGCACTATTACCTGGATTGGAATTAGGGTTCGTGGTACTGTTTTGCCTTCCAAACTTGTTCTTCTTGAACTGACCCCTTCCAACACTGCAAAACTCTTCCAACAACTCTTGGGCGGCTTTGGCATACTTTGAATTCCTCAACACATTCACAACACCTAAAGAGGACCCAAATCCAACATGAACCTGGTGGTGATTCTGAGCCACTCCTTGTAAATGCAATGACTGGTTACTATGACTATGACCACCACCCAAATTCTTATAGTATGGATGAGTGGACGATGATGCCCCACCACTTTGATTGTAATACAACATACCAGCATCACCCATCCTCAATTCTTCAGCTTTAGCTGCTTCTAGATGTTGCAAGGAAGATGATAAAGACAACGAAAGGCCTTGGCTTTCCACAACCCCTCCAATTTCACTAGGGTTGTTGAGTTGGGTAGCAGTAGACCCACCTGGTTCATGATCAGGAACCCAAGAGAATTGACCATAACCCCCTCCTCCAGCACCAGCTGAATGAGGAGCAGGAGCAAAACCTTGAAGAGAAGAGGAAGGATTTGGAAGCAACATGTGTAGAGTAGAAGAAGTTGAAGCTGTTTGTGATGGAGGTGGGGGAGATGGAGATCTTGGTTGTGGATTCATTAAAAAGAGCTGCATGGCAGCGGCTGAGTCCGCATTAATGCTAGAAATCTGAGCATGATGATGGTGATGCTGGGGCTGAGTTTGATGAGACAGACTGTCACGGCTATTCACACTAGTCTGATTCTTTGAATCTCCCAAGGGTCCTAACCCCACAACCATGCCTTGTCTATTTCCGTACCACTCGTTTGCTACACCCACACCGGGCTGATGTGGTCTCGAAATTCGATGATAATTTTGCGTTAGGGGTTGGTCTAACAATTCTGCAGAAGCTGTAGCAGTAGTAGCAGCCCCTGGTTGAGGGAAATTGAACATCTCTGATAACATCCCAGCAGTCTCATAGACCTGAAGGCCACCTGATTCTTCGTCGTCTATCCCCACTAGTGGTGACGGTGGGGCTTCGAAGCCTTGCACTCTCAGTTTGTCCCTGCGGATCTGCTGGGCTATGTGATGCTGTTGCTGTTGTTGTTGGTCTTGGTGTGCCACGGCCGATCTTTCAAACCCATTGGAGAAGCTGAAGATGCCTGGTTGGTGATGGTGGTGGTGGTACTCTTGGGACATAGAATTGGTAGAATTATTGGACTTCTCTGGGATTGGAATTGAGTGGTGGGTCTTCGAATACTGAGAAATAATTGGTGGAAGCGGTGGTGTTACTAGTCCCATATCAGAATATTCTTCTTCTTCATCATCATCATCTCTTGCTTTGGCTTTGCAGGCGCACACACATATACAGATAGACAAGACACACTCCAAGCTTCACTTGCTGTTCAATTCAATACGGATCAATATTCTTCAATAGCCACCAAAAGGGTTTTAAAAAAAAAGGATTACTATATTATAAGAAAGAACAAAAAAGTAGAAACGAAGTAGAGAAAATGAGATGGAAGATGGGTCTTTGTTGGAGTGATGCTTTATGATTTTTTTATTTCCTTTAATCATTTTCAGCTTTGTTCATCATGTATATATAGACAAGAGAGAGAGAGAGAGTGTATGTGTGTGACTATGCCTCTGTGTGTGCGTGTTTCACATTTACCTCTTAGAATTGCAGAGAGTAAAAGGATGTAAAGCTCTTAGACATCGTTTTCCCTTCTATGGTATTGAAAGCTTCACGAATTCCTTCTCTCTCTCACTGTGTGTTGCCGCCTCCGACTGTCGTCTCTTTCTTTCTCTTTCTCTCCCTTTCTTTTTATCGCTCTTAGCAGTAAGTATATTTCTGCAATCACCTTCTGGAAAAAGAGAGATGGAAGTTACATGCTATATATAAAAAAATTAAAAATGGAAGCTTTGAGGGACTGATATATCTCTCTAAAGGAAAACTCAAGCCAGAGAAAGATAGAGAGAGAGGGAGAGATGGAGAGATAGAGATAGAGAAAGAGAGAGAGAGAGAGAGAGAGAGAGAGAGAGAGAAAAGAGAAGCAGTCGCTTTTCTTCTTCTTCTTCACCTCCTTTTTACTCACCAATTATAACTTCTATTTATTTTATTCGTTTTTGCTCATTTTGTCAAAGAAAGTTTTAAACTTTAAAAATGAGAAAATTATTAATATTATAGGCATGTCGAAGAAAACACACAACACACAAATTATTTTCTTTTTTGGTTTTATTAATATATGTTTGTCCCAATTGACCAAAATGGCCTTATCTAGTACTCAAAGAATTATAGCAAAAAGAGTCCCTACAAATTTACAAGTTGAGGACCTCCAAACTGGCCTTTTCAGCAAATTAAATTATCATACACATAAACCAAATTTATTTTTTAAAAAAATTGTAATTAATTTAATCATGTTTAAGTTGCACACAAAATGACTAAAATGCCATCACCAATGTCGGCTATTATTGACAATTATCCCATACGTCCTTTGGAAACAAACGCAAACTACGGAAAAAAATAAAGATAAGGTCAGTACAAAGTCATCTCAATGATCCAAACTACCACCATCCTTTGATTTGTTCGAATGACCATGATGCCCTAGCTAATAATTGGCACATATTCGTGAAAATGTTAGTTGGCTAGGACCATTTTGGTCATTTTAAGTAACTAGTATTATGCATCACTATTCACTAACCTAACATAGTAATACACTCAAAGAGAGGTACAGAATAGACAGCATAGTAGCAAGCTAGGAGAGATTTTGTTGTTTACATTTGAAGGAAACACGCATAAAGGATGGCTCGCACGTGCAATAGGTTGGCTCAAGACAAGTTAGGTTTGTGCGGAAGATATGATAAAAATCCCACACAACCTTTTTTGCCATAACTTTATCACAATTTTAATGTAACAAACAATAAATTGTAAAAAAAAAAAATGATAAGTTTATGTATAAGTAATAGACAGTTACTCACAATGTACCATTTCAGAGTTGCAACAATATAAAAAAGAAAAAAAAAAATTTAGTACTAAAACATCTTTAGAGATATACAGCTTGAAAGCCATAGATAACCGCTTTGCGGTTTGGCAATGTCAAGATAGACATGCTCCATCACCTTTTTTGCTAGCTAAATAACCTTTGATTTTTACAGGTTTTTTTTTTTTTTTTTTTTTTTTTTTTTTTTTTTTTTGGTGCTTTATCATTTTTAGCTTTATTGATTTATTGTTTCATTTAATTTATGTATTTACGAGTTGCGTTGAAAAGGTGATTGAATTATAGTGAGTATACCATAGTGACCTACTTTTGTGCTCAATCGTTTGTTCTTTGGATTCCTTTTTTCTATATATCAATTTTCCATAGTTGCAGATGAATGCACGCCTTTTGTTTTAAAGAAAAGCCTTTTAGGGTAATTGATTTTTTTTTAAATACATTTATTATTCTAATTTATTCGTGAATTCTAGGTTTCCATGTTGGTGCCAATAACGTAGACGTATAAGTATCTTTTATTAGAAAAAGAAGTTGGCGAGCTCATTGTTTTGCCATGTGGGACTACTGTTTGGTTGATGTTGCCATTCAAGAGGTTTGTATAATTGCGCCGATTTTGCTCTAACCAAATCCTAAAATGCAAAATGCTCAATATGCTTTTTTTTTTTTTTTTGGTCCACATTGATTAATATAATTTTAGCTACTGCAACCAATAGGCTCTTTTTTAAGGAGTTTGAGTAAATTTCAATTTAAAGAATATTTTTTTATTATTAATGTAAGGACACAGATTTGGCCTCTTAAGCCCACTTGATGAATGAACAACCCAAAAGGCCCAAAATAATAAATTTATAGAGAATGGGTAGAGAAAACTGGGCTAAGATGGTTGGACAATAGGTAGGAAGGGTTTAGAGGATAAGAAAAATAGAATAGATAACTTCAGAAAAATAGTTCTCAGCACATATCCGAGGAGATCAACTCTTTATATATTGTTCTAAGTCTGATTACATGATTGGTTTTTGTTAGTTACAGTGTTTCTCACTTAATTTCTCCATCATCTATTCTTTAGATCTCTCCTTCCTTTTATACTCCCTCCTCTCCTTCTCCTAGCCTTCCACGTGTAGATTGGATGATTTTTGTAGATACTTATTCCATCCCACCTTTTCCAGAAGTCTTTGTGTAGTAGCTGTAAAGCTAGAGAGCACTATTCAGATATCATCTCCACATAAATGCGGTCAGAGAGTTAGTTGCAGAGCATTCAATGCTGTGGTGGCAGCCTTCTTCCTTGATATTTTGGGATCTTTTCTTGACACATATTTTGGTAATACTTACCCAGTTCGCTAGAATTCTCTGAGGTGTTTTCTTGAACGGCAGACCCCCAAGACTCACCCCGGCTTTGGTTATTCTAGATGACATTCATCATCAGCACAACTTCCTGGGTCACTAAGTTTATATTTAACCTCTTCATCTTTCAACACAGACTTTCTAGGCTAAGCTGGACCGTCTTCAGACTAGCCTTAGTCCTCAGCTTGGGCTTTAAACCCAACGTGTACAAGGGTAAAGAATTTTTGGCCCACTGCCCCTACAATTAATATTTACAACTTCGAATTTTCTAGATTCTTCTTTAATAAGTGCACTTTAACACATGTTAACAGCCATTTTTTAATTACAAAAAGAGAGGAAAGTAAGCTTGAAACCAATTCTCATCTCAGGGAGAATCAACCAAAACTACTGAACCACGAAGCTTTTAGCGAATGTGCTTTCGAATCCTTAATTGTTTAGGTATTTTCTATTTTTTTTTTATTTTTTTTTTTTTTTGAGTCATTGACAAACTTTAAGCATAATCCAATATTTGGTTCCCTTACGGTGGAAGCACAGTTTCTGATGCCCCCTTCATAATCAATAAATTCTGCTAATTGTGGAGAATAAATCACTAAACTCAACTTGGAACCCAATCTTAGAAAAAGTCCTATCGTACACACATGCGTGCACACGTACAAAGGGGAATGAGTAGAGTGCCAACCAATGAACTATACCAAAGATATAAGTATCTTCTTAATTAAAGTGGAAAAAATATTTAGCCACCACCTGCGTTTTGAAACAAATTTGAATTTGAAATCCTGTAGCTTAAAAAAGTTCAGTAATATTATTCAACTTAAGTCTAATTATATTTACTTTTTGGCTCATAAATGTAACGTATAGTTGAAATGTAAATGAAGTTGTTACTTATTGTGTTTTCTTGACTTTCTTTTTTTGATGTGTGATTTAAACATGCGGATTTTAAGTGGGTAAAGAGTAATAGTCTAAATTAAAAGTAAACAAAATAAACTAAATTAGAGTTCTAATTTTGCGCCATATGTCCTAAATCATTTATTCTAAAAGAGTTTTATTTCTTAATTTAAGAATCAAATGTGGGACCACATCATAAATATTCATTCAAGTGAATTATCAAGTACAAAAACTAAAGAGACTAGAATAAATGAATTGTAAAAAAAAAAAAAAAAAGTGCTTCACAATAATTTTAAAAAAAATGGACGATTTATATTTTATACCTAGTAATATCCTTACAAAATTTTTTAAAGAGTTAACAAAATATAAAAATGACTATCAATAGTATTTAAATTATATATATATAAATTATATTATGCATCTTATTGTATATCTTTAAGTATAACCATGCATATGCATGGAGTTACAAGTTAGTCTATATTAATAGGTAAAACTAAAAGAAAATTCAATTTGATTTCAAATTGGATTTTAATTGTAGTCTATATATTTTTTTAATTTCTATGTGAGTTAATGTTGTGCAAAAGATGAAGAATCTAATATAAATAAACCAATTCTTAAAAACAAAATATATAAATAAACCATTAAAAAAACCCAATAAAAAAGAGTAAACTCATATCCAAAAAATAAAATAAAAGAAAAAAAAAAGAAAAAGTAAAAATCATGTATATATCTATGACTTAAACAAGGTATAATTTGAATCCATATATGTGCAATTGTGTTTTTTTTTTTTAATTGTACGGTGCTTATGCTCGGATTATACACTAGTTAATCTAATACACTCTCAAAGTATTGGTATTAGATACAATGCATCCCTTTTCTTTCCAATATTGTATTGCGTACCCACAGATATGGACATTTTAATTGTTGAAAGCAAGAAATAATATCTAACTGAAGTAGTTTGGAGCTATCATCATTGTTGTTGTTTAGCTTGTTTGGGCAGTTTCTCTCCCCCAAAAAAAAATGTTTAGGCAGAGGGTAAAAATGCGGAAACTAAGAATTACATTAAAGATGCAATGAGGTGCCACATCCTTTTCTTTCAATTTAGAGCTACATAGTATAACATAAGGTTATATTGATAATACACCAAATGAGCACACAAAATCGAGTTTTATTACAGGTTTACTATTAATTATAGATATTTAATTTGTGTACTTCTCTTGAGATATATATATATATATATATATATCTATATGCTAGCAGCCTTAATTAGTACTTACTCATAGGCTTTCTATGAAACAGTAAATCCTAGTCCATTTTTCATAATTGTTTTTACAAAAGTATGAAAAGTATTTTATAATACTAGAAAATTTTAATTAATTTGATTAATATATATAATAAACACCTTTTATATCCGGTAATTAATCCCGTGATGTATGCAAATTGAAGTCAATAAACCTAGAATGTACGTAAATTCATTGACTTCCAAAGGAATATGTAGCATCCTTTTCAATAGGTTTAATCATGTTTTTTTTTTTTTTCTTGGTTTTACATTAAACCTTGTCTAATCAACATAATTATAGTATAGCGCATAATAATTAGATTTCAAACTTCAATTATATATTACAATACCCTCTAATTTGTTTTCTTCAAATGCAAGAAGAATTAATTTATATATGAGAAAAAAAAAAAAAAAGAAATGGGAAAAAAGTGGGAATTGTCGTCTAACGTACTAGCTACAATATTGAGAACCCCACATCGCTACTCAACACTCAATTGAGAGGGAGATAAAAACACTTTTCTTTCCAACTGCAAACTGGATTGATAATTGACAGCCAACCCTCTCCTTCTCTCCACCTGTCTTCTTTTTTGGGCTTTCTCACGTGAATCTCACCCTCTCTCACACGCTTGACAGCCCCACTTTATCACTTAATTAACCTACATATATAAAATCCCCCATCCTTCCCTCACGTGCCAAAGTCGGCTATGCACGTGTTCCTTTATACTTCATTTTCACTTTATAGCTTATGCGTCTGGCTATTAATAATAATGCTACGGTCTACAATAATTTCACAACAAATTCTAAGTATCAAATTATTATTAATGGGTAAAAAAAGCTATATTAGTGATGAACCCATATTATTACCTAAGAAGCACAAATACAGATACGGATATGACATAGTGACACGAGCAATTTTTTTAAAATTGTAATATAAAATGGCCGAAATAACACAGGTATTATACAGGTATAACACGGTTACGGCACCCTAAATTAAGTATCTGTACTTCTTAAATTATAACTAATAATAACTTGACTTTTAAAATTTGTTGTGAAAATCTTGTATACGTAGCATTACGTCATAATTCTTTAATATGTATTGGTTGCCATACGTGTACAGTTTCCTTCTCTCCTTAATTTGTAGTATAAAGTTCACGTTCAAGTTTTATGAGAAAGGTTAAGGAGAAATAAGAGCCACCCTTTTTTATACAGGTGGTTGTGGAGGTTAAAGGATAGATTTAGCTTTGGTTTTGGCATCGATTTTATTTCAAGCAACAACTCCTTGCCCTTTCTTCTTCGGCACACACAACACAAACATCAACCATGCACCTAAAAATTTGGCTGTACGTATGGATGGAAAAAAAGCCAGCATCAACTGACATTCTCCACCAGACTCTACCATGTTCTCTTATTAAAATCTTGATATACTTAAAACGGGACCAACAGCATGATGTATACGTACGATTGTTCTATATGATGGCACTGTCTCTGAATTATCCCACAAGTATATCATGCATGAACGAATCGTTTTTTGATAATCTCTATGAGTGATCGATATGGGAGCGTTTGAGAAACATCACCACAAGTGGTTCATTCTCAACATCAATCCTATTACAATTTAATAATCGATCTGTATAGTGATTGTGTCCTCTTTGAACCGTCACGTACATGTACTCTCTTTTTTTGCTCACATTTTTTAAATTGAGATCGACAATATGCATCACATTAACTAGTTTGTCTAGCCAAGAATAATGCATGCGTGGTTATCATCTTCGATCTAATTTTGCTCTACGTGGCAACTAATTTTGCCGCATTTTCTTTTGCAATCATATATCTTAATTTGCAAAGTCTTGATATTTTTAGGGAAGCTGATGGTTAAGTGACAAGTTAATGTTTTGCTAATGATTGATTTCTGCTTTAATTTGGTTAATTTTCACTTCAAAGAGTGATTCGACCATCACATTTGAGAAAATGTGTTGCCAGTTCTTCTTCTTCTTCCCCACTCTTAATTACAGACATTTCTACCGCATTAGGTTTCAAAAAGATGTGCATCAACTAGATTTGAGAAAATGTGTTGCAATTTCTTCTTCTTCTTTCCCACTCTTAATTACTAACATTTCTACTGCATTAGGTTGTAAAAAGATGTGCATCAACTAGCTAGAAGGGAAAATAAATTAATATTTTAAACTAAAACAAACATACCCTAATAAGTTATATATTCCAAAATCAGTCAATCATCATGGAAATTGATTTATTATAAATTTATTAGATGATTCTCGTTTAGTATTGGTCCAAATCATCTACTTGCATGTGGCATATATATGCAATTAATGGTACGGATGTACAATCATACGTCAAATTTATTAGCTATACTTAGTGGCATATTGTCACTGCAGGAATGATTAATACATGTGGCAATCAATCTATTACTAGTTTTTCAATAAGCTGCGGCCCAACCCTCATAGTACATCTCTCTTCTTTGAGGCCATGAGGAACTAGTAGTAGTCTAAATCTAACAAGACTTCTAAGTACCACTTCCCAGATTAATGAACTATTTACTCCGTGGTACTTACTATCACCTATATATAGAGTAGCGTGTTCACGATGTAGTAGATGAAAAAGTTTATATTTTTGTCCTTGTGGATTCCAGTTAATTAACGCAGATTATTTAGCCAAGATTAGTACTATTCTAATTATCCTTCTGTGAACTTTTGGTTCGAAACTCCAAAAACCAACGTACGGACTTTATCAAAGCTATTTTAAGGACTAGGGTCACATTTGATGACATTTGCCAAATATTTTTAGCTATACCCCAGAAAAGGCTCCTGTTTTATTGTTATTGAAAGAGAAAACGACCCCTAGCGCCCATATTAAGCCAATCATAAGTCTGACTGTCTTCTAATATCTGTACACATTTAATGCTCAATATCAAAATTGATTTATTATTTTAAATACCAACTATTCTGCCACTATTCTTCTCCCAAAAAAAAAAAAAAAAACCCCATTCTGCCACTAAATTAATTTAAAAAAAATTCCCCTCATTGCTCATTTACAACAATTAAATAAACATCACTATTCTTGAGAAAATGATGTTCTCTGTCACAATTTTAAATCATTGCAAATTGCTGATCTAGATTGCGACTTTGTAGTTTCTATTCCATAAACTGTCTCAGACCAGAAATTACTACCAGAGTTGCTTCTACACTTTCTAGAGACAATGTGAAGGAACATTACAATTTTCCTTCTTCTTCTTCTTCTTCTTCTTCTTCTTCTCTCTCTCTCTCTCTTTGGCTGCGGGAGGAACATTTTATTAATTTTAGGCTGAATATCAACACATTTTTTTTTTTGGTAATTAATATCAGCACATGTCAATAAACTATATTTTCTTCTTAAATAATTTGTCTACCATAAGTATGGTATTATTTTCAGGAACCCATAGCAGTGGCCAGTGGGGAAAAAAAAAAAATAATAATAGTTCACTACAACACTGGATCCAATCCAAACCCTATATGCAATTTAAACAAACTTATTTATTCATATGGTTTTGACCATACAAGCACCTAATTGAATTGAATTGAATCTCATTTGTTACAGGAACAACATTTACATGGGCGGCAAAATCCACGTTTTACGAATTTTTCTTTTATTGTTATCTAAGTATTCTAAGTATTATGTAGTAGTTTTCTTTTAATATTTCCTTCTATTATATACATTTTTTTTTAGACTCCTTCTATTATATACATAATAGTGAGTGTCTAGTTAATTAAATTTATAGTATATAAAGTTTATTATTTATGTGATATGGCTGGCTCTATTCTAGGCCTAAAGGCCCCATGCCTAAAAAAATGAACAAAAAGGACCTAAGGCCCTCCACTATAATTTTAAAAAAAAAAACCCGAAATTGTTAAAAATTCTTTTAGAATAATAATTAATTTTTCAAAAAGAAAAAAAAAAAAAAAACCGGTTTTTCGTTCTTTACCCACTTCAAAGAAGACCCTCAAGATATTGAACATACTAAAATCATGAATAATCATTGTTAATCAATTTTCTTAACTTGAGGCTTCGTAGGTTATATAAGCTTAACTTGTTAAATCTTTTATTGTTAAATAAAATCTTGTCTATACAAAAAATCAATTGATATTTTAGTCTAATAGTAAAGAGATGCATGGAGCAGACGCCATAAGTTTAAACTACTTATCTCTTCTCAAAATAAAATAAAATATAAAAAGCTCAAGGCCTTAATTTTTGTAAATGAGTCTCCCACATGATAGAGTATATTATTAGGTGAAGTTGCAATAATATCTTAAATATATTAAATTTGATAAAATCCTACTTGAGATCAATTGCTATATCATAAGAAGATTAAATTGATTGATTATTCTCAATTATAGAAGAGATGTACAAACAACCTAAAAACAAAAACTTCATTAATAATTTAATATCTCAAAAGCAACAAGGATGGTTTTTTAAAAAAATAAGTATATTAAGGAAAATTAAATAATTAATATTTAAAATACCACTTTAATTTATCTCCTAGAAACTTTTTTTTTTTTAGAATTTCAACCTATGGCGTCGAACTAATTGAAAACCACTTCTCCTAGAAACTCTAATGTATTGAGTCAATTATATTATATTAGAGAGGACCAGTACCAAGTATTGAATAAGTTTTAGATAACCAAACCATAATAATAGTTTAATTAATTAATTATTATTGCTAAAGGACAGTGATCACTTCGTCCTTAGGAGTTAAGACTTGTTGGGTTGGCCAAAATTTTAAGAATTTATGATTTAAGTGCAAACTCTTGGCTGGTTAAATTCTTGACAATTAGATTTTTGGTATTTTGTAGTTCTGAAGAAATTAACTTTCACCACCCCCCTCCCCCCCCCCCCCCCCCCCCAAAAAAAACACAATCTGGTGGTGGATTTATTGGCTTGGGAAGTACTGTAAATTTGAAGGTCACAAGTTCAATCCATGAGGATATATATATAGGAAAAAATTTATATATGTCCAGTATCTTAGATGTTGTTGTTTAGGTTTCCCTCTTAAGATTCAGTCATATGGCAACTTAATTAAAAAATACACTTCCATGTCATGAGAAAAAATCCACATAGTAGAATCTTAAAATGAGAACCTAAAGAAAAGCACCAAAATACTGTACCTAAGTCTTGCTCATATATATATATATATATATATATAACTAATTTTAGAAATCTACTGATAAGTGTTGGAGCCGTAATTTAAAAAAAAATCACTAATTGATTTTTGGTGTAGGTAAAGTTTGAAGTTTTGAACTCATATTTTTAAGTGAGAACTTTGAATTCTTTTTTCTTTTTTCTTTTTTAGAAATTTAAATTCTTATATTAAATTCTACCAAACAAACACAACATTAATTTTAGGTAATTCTCATTGTTACTTCTATGGCTGTTTGTCTTTTAAACGCAAAGATGCTGTTGGAAAAATTTCCATTGCTATGTCCAGCAGCAGAAATCTAAGAGCAACCGCATCAGTCTAGCCAAATTTTTCCGTCTATTTTACACTAAGAACTTACTTTTTCTATTTTATATTATCACTTTTCCAAAACACCCACATCAATTCATCTATTTTACTATCTACTCTATTTAAATAATATTAATTATTCTTTTTTTTATTACTTATTTATTAATATCTCTTTTCATCAGTTACTGTATCTCTCACTCTTAAACATCAATTACCGTATCTTTCTCATTCCTCCCTCAACTATCTTCCTCTCTCAAACACTCACACACGGCGGCAAATTCGGTAACAGAGGGGCAACAAATCGATAGCAGCAACCGCAGCAGATCAGCGGCAATAATGGCAATAGATTGGCGGCTGTAGCGATTCCGTTGGGTTTTTTCATGTGAGTTTTCTGTTTGGTTTTGATTTTGATTTGGGATGGTTTTCCAGTGGGTTTGAATTGATTTTGAGTTGGGTTTCCTAGTGGTTTTGGACTGTTTTTGAGTTGGGTTTCTCGGTGAGCTTTGATTGATTTTAAGTTAGGTTTTTTGGTGGATTTGGCTTGATTTTGAGTTGAGTTTTTAGTTGCTTGTGTTGATTTTGGTTTAATTTTCTGTTGATTTTGGGTCAACTTTGTGGTGGATTATCAACTGTTCAAATGATTTGTGTTGGTGTTGGTGTTGGTTGGGTGGTGGTAGGGGCGGTGGTGCTGGTGGTGCTGGTGCTGGATTGGTGATTGGGTGGTTGTCCTCAGCTTCTTCCTTCTTCTTCTTATGTTTTGTTGGGTTGTTGTGAACATTGGGATGAAGTAGTCTGATAGAGGAGAGATAAAAAAAATTAAAAAATATATATTATTATACACAGTTACTATAACAAATGTGCAAATATGCACATTTATACATCCACTGATATGGGCAGTTTTGGAGAAAAAATGTGTAAATTTGTCACTTTTTGCATTTTAGAAGATTTTAGAAGCACTGGTGTGCATGCTCTAATAGAACTACCAAAAGCATATGCAAAACTTGGTCCATGTGATTGTAATTCATAGGAAGCTCTAAATTATTTGAGAAAGCCTTTATTACTAAATTGGCTCTTTTGGTTTTTCCTTTTTTTTTTTTTTTAATAATTTGATAGTTGGGGAGAGAAGATTTGAATATTGGATATCTCAGTTGAATATACTAAGAAGTGTCAATTAAACCACAAAACTCTTGACAATTGGTTCATTTTTAATGAACCAAAACGTCATAGTAGTAAAACAATCCCACCGTATCATATTAAAATCCATACTTTGGAATAGAATTTAATTAGGTAGGATTTAAATTACACTATAAATAGGATCTAGAGTTCTATAGGGTTCAAGTATTAGCCCAATATCCTTAGTGGTGTCTAATATTTGTGGTTTGAACGTCAAACTCCATCTTCTCTCCCCCACTATCTACTATTAAAAAGGAAATAACATCTAGAGTTCTTAGGGTCACTCCATCGTAGAGTTTTTAAGATCCTATTCATTCATTTTGAAATGAGTGGAGTAGATTTTGCCACATCAACAACATTAAAAAAAAAAATTGACTATCACCATCTTGGTATTTATTTAAGTTATTGATGTTGTGGAAAAATCCAATCCATTCATTTAAATTAATAGATAAGATTTTAAGAACTATATGGTAGAGTTATCCTAAGAACTGTAGTATATATAACTTTTTTTTAATCGATAGTTAGAGGAAGGGAAATTGAATCTTAGATGTCTATATCACCAGGAAGCAGTGGCGGAGTTAGGATTTTGATTTAGGGGGGGCAAGATTTAGATATAATATTGAAGTCAAAATTTATTTAAAAATTATTAACATAAGAAAAAATTAATTTATTAAACAAAATATTTGATCAACATAGAAAATATTATGTAAAAGTTATAATTTTTCTTCTTTTCAAACTTGGTTTTAATTTATTTTTTTGATCCTAGCGTTGGAGTTCGTATAATCATTGTAATGCTTAAGCTACTTCATAATTTAAACAGGCTAAAAATGTATATTGCAAACAAGTATAGAAATCATAATCATTAATAACGTATGAAGTTAAAAGATTAATTTAAATATAAGATATTCGAACAAATCATATGAAGGTAAAAAAGATTAAACGTTAGTAATCATTATAGAGCAGAGATAATTAGATAAGTTATTAAATTGATTTACTTGTCTTCGCTATTAATTGTTCAAAACTATAATGTTATTACATGATAAGACTATCACATAAAAATTAGGACTATGTTGGGAACCAATGCTACCTTGTTTATTTCTTCTCATGGCTATTTTAACAACTTATAGGAAAGTGAACAGTGACATAGACTATATTAAATTGTTATGTAATTAGCTAATCTTTTGACAAAACATACTTTACTTGTAATTAGGTAGTTCTAAGTTGAGTTTAATATATCAAGAAATATGTTGTTCTAACATATCAAGTGGTATTATTAAAGACATGAAATTTGATCCAAGAAACAAGTGAAGAAAAGTTGTTTCATTAAAGCTCGACATTATCTGCTATCAAAGATTAACGAAGAAGCTCAAGACAAGCTCGATTTATCGAGAATTGCAATTTTAGATTTCTCAAATATGAATTTCAGCCCATAATGACTTGAATGATTAGGGTTTCTCTCTCTACAACCTTAGACATATATAAGACTTATTTTAAAAATCATCAAGTACAGAAACAGAAATCTAGAACTCAAATACTCTGTGTGAAGCTACTGCATTTGTACGCCTCAGAGTTTTGTAACCAAGTGCTTCTTGATCTTTATCGTTTATGAAGTGAAGAATTTTGCAACCAATAACAATTAATCAAATTACTGGAGTTAGTCACGTACTGGGATCCATGTAAATGAGTTAGTCATAGATTGGAGATTTGTGTAAAGCAAAAAAGTCTGCTACAAGATCAAGTTCAATCTATATATATAATAATCGGTGAAACTAAAAGAAATTCAAATTAAAATTTCAAATTAGAGTTCTAATTTTGCGCTATGTGTCCAAAATTATTTATTCTTAAAGATTTTTATTTCTTAATTTTAGAATCAAATGTGAAACCATATCATAAATATTCATCCAACTGAGTTATTGAGTACAAAAACCAAAAAGTCGTCTAGAATAAATGAATCGTAAACCAAAAAAAAAAAAAAAAGTGCTTCACAATAATTTTTTTTTTTAAAACATAAACAACTGTAGGTTGGTATTTTAGGATAGGCCAGAGTAGTGGTAAAATTCTTTATACTTGTAACCGTTTGATTATTGATTAGTAGATTTTTGGGAGTAGTGGCCTTAAATTCACCCGATGAGGTTTTTGCCTTGCAAGAGGTTTTTTCTATTTGTCAACAAATCACTGTGTTAATTTATTTTCTGTTGCACATTAGTTATTTGGTGATTTGTTGACGTCTCCACAATTTACATGTAATTTGACCTAATTAATCAACTTGGATAATTGAATTAATTAATCAGGGCTAATCTATTTTAGCCCAATATGAATAAAACCCATCCAGTTAAATTATTCTCAAACTAGAAATAATAGTAGTTAAGAAGCTAATTAAAATCAATTTATTTCCATTAAAATCTGTCTTTTGAAACTTAATTATCTATTTCTTCAATATCACGTTCACATCCATAGAACCCCATAAGAACAAAGATTTGTATGTGGAACCTAACTTTAAAAAATAAAATTACAACAACAAATGTGGGGTAGAAGAGACCTTGGGTGGGGTCAGGGGGGCACTTGCCCCCCCTCGTCTCCCCTTGGCTCCACCCCTGCCAGAAAGTACAAGTTAAGTTACAAGATTCTTTGCTAGCTTTAGTACAATGTTAAACCCAATATTTATTTTATAGACAAAACTTAGGTACAGTGTAGTACATTAGGTTTTTAATTTAATTAAAAAATATGATTGTATTGACTAATGAAACACAATCATTGTTTCCTTTTCCAATGACGATAATTTGTAAGTTCGTTTAAACCCCTATAAACTAGATTGTTTAACCTAATTAATTAACCAAGTGAATACTTAGGTTTATTATTCAGATCTAGGTTAAAACAATAACAATCATATCAAGTAAAGCAGCGGAAAAATAAAGAACACAAAGATATGATGACCCAAGAAAACCAAACCGGTAAAAAACCTGGGGAGGATTTAACCTAGCTATCCTCAAGGTAAAATAGCAAATCCACTAGAAAGAATTGAAGTTTACACAATAGCGACTTAGACCACTAACATCCTATTGCTACCTGCTTGTAGGAAACTTACTACCACGACCCCATGATAGCTCCGAGATCCACGGACTTCTTCTTTCCTTGATCTTTGCAAAACACAAACACCACCGTTTGTAACTTTGAGATCCCACTCAAAGGTTTAGCAACACAAACTCTCCTGTTTGTGACTCCAAGACCACCCTTGAAGGTTTAGATCATCAGCACCTTTGATGACTAGAAAAGGCAGCAACTTCAGCAATACCGGATTTTAAGATTCTTCAAGGAACAACACCGGTAGAAGTTATAAGAGAGGTTTTAGGAACAAAAACCTAAATACAAAAGAGGCAAACTCTTCTCTCTCTCTAAAAAGCCTTTTAAAAACGTGCTTAGGGTTTCCTTTATATAGTGGGAGAAGTAGATCTGAAACCCTAATCCTTAATGGGCTAGAACTGCTGTTTGGGCCAACTTAAAATTCTGCAGATATGACTTTCGATCGGTCGAGCCTGTTTTTCGATCGGTCGAATCATGCAAATTCTGAAATCTTCTTTCTGCAGCTTGTATGTTCTTGTGTACTCACAATTTGCCAATTGTTCTAAGCTCTTAGAACCTAACATAATTAAATTCAATACATTCATATTTTTGATTTAATTGGGGAACCTAATGTACTGCATTTAAGGTACTGTACTTAAATTTTGCATATTTTTTATTTAATGCAAATTTTGAGAAAATCATCATTGATTAAATCTTCTTCGTCTACATACCCTCTGTGCTTGCAAATTTAAAAATGATCAAAGATTCATAATTATGACATTTATCAAATGTTTAAATTCAAAATTTTGTATTCTAAAAATATTATAAAAGACGATTCTTAGATTAAATAATAAATATTATCTACTTGACACGAAATTTAGTATGTATGTTAAAAACATAAAAGAAAAAAAAACATATAATCCAACAGTGAGATTTTTAAATTTTTAATCCATTAAAAAGTTATTAGGTCATGTAATGTTGCTTAAAATTACACTAATTAAGTATAACTTTTCCTTAGGTTGTAAAACGAATATTGTAAGTTATATAATAATAAATTTTTCAATCTTTGGTTCTCTTTCTTCTAGTCTATTCTCTATATCTGTATCTTGTTGATTCAAGGTGTTCTAGGTTTTAATTGCGTATTAACCATTCTCAAGCTATCACGTTGAATCATTTGGTAACAAATTCTGGTTTTTTTCTATTCTAATGGCCAACAAACGAAGCAGTAGCAATTCTATTGACAAAGATTGTGAAGGAGAATTCCTTTATTCCAACAAGACACCTTGCAAGCAATGCTTGTCGGTAACAGGCACTCACATATCCTTTCTCAGATGGCAACATTATATATGACCCTATAGTTAGCGAAAGAATTTACACCAATAGGAATTATGGAAGCAACAAGAGAAATTATACTAGATATTTAGTTTGAGGTCAACTTAATTTTTTGTCTACATGTTCCTAGATACTACTAGAATTTTTTTTCTTTAATGGAATTAATATGTGCAAGTGGAATTATGTTGATTGGATTCTTGATTTTGAGGATTATTTTGTTATTTGGAGATTCCTAAAAAAAACAAAAAAGAAGAAGTAAGACTTCTATCTAATGAGTTCGTAATTAATGATGTGACTGGTTGGATGACATACAAGATGATAAAATTTGTTAAGTTAAATTGACTTATTCTTCTTTTTCCTCGCAACAGACGAAAAGTATTTTAGTTACTTTCCTTTTTTCTGTGATTATTATGAAAAGTTGAGTGGTACAAATGACAATTCTAAGCATCTAAATTCTTATAGAGGGATTAATTATTTAGGGTTTATCTTTCAAATACCAAAGAAAGATGTGATTTTGAAGGTTGAGCATATGAATTCAAAATTCAAAACTTAAGAATTTTCAAAACAAGAGAATGACAAAGGTTGATTTTGAGGTATATGAACAAGAGGCACGAATTGAAGAATTTTGTTGAAAATAATTTTTTTTTTTTTAATTATGCACAAGTAAAAAAAAATTGAGGTTGTCGAAACAATATGTCCCACAAGTCCAATAACCCAATTGATGTTTGAACAATAAAATATTTTAATATATTAATTTTATCATGTGGTTGAAATATTTGATTAGGTTGTTGATTTTTTTTTTTTTTATGGATCTTTTTAATTGCCTTAAAATAAAGAGGGGAGGGGAATAAAGATGCTTGATCAAGGATGGCAAATATGAAAAATAAGACAATGTGATTGAAGTATTTGAAATATTTTTTCTCTTGAAATGAAAAATTTTCAAATCTAAAAAATAAACTCAATTTTTTTTTTTTAAGTAGAGGGGTTTGACATGGAACATGCATCATATATAATTACTGAAATTTGTTATTATTTTTATGAGAATTTTGGAATTTTCTAAAATTAGATGTTATTTCCTTCTTTTTGAGCATCTTTTCTTTTAGGAGTATTTTAGTTAAATTAGAATTCTTATCTAGTAGGACATTAATTGAAAATTAATTATGTTTTATCGAGGCCTTTAAATTAGCTCCTAATTAAATTATAAAACAAAAGGCAGAAGTGATCTATCAATAAAAATTTCAATATTTTGTTCTCTATTTTTATTGATATTTCAATATTGGGTAAATTTCACAAACCTCCCCTGAGGTTTGTGATAATATCAACTAAGTCCAAAATATTCTAAAACCTACCAATTTAGTCCTCAAAAGACAATTTTGTCCCTAACTTCTTTTCACTTTCTCTATTCTATCTCTGATCCTCTCCCTTTCTCTTCTCTGAGCTACCTCTCTCTAACCGGCAAAACCCATCGCCGAACAAACCCATATCACCCATAGTCGCTAGAAAACCCACCGCCCAACAATCTTATATCACCCACACCCACTGCCACCTAAAAAACCCGTTAGGACACATGTGATTTGATGTTAGGAACATATGTTAATATTTTATATAATTGGCTAATCATTTAACAAAACACACTTTACTTGTAATTAGGTAGATCTAGGATGTGTTTAATACTTCAAAGAACAAGAGTTCAAATCTAGTATTAAAGCCATGCAAATCTGTCCATGAAACAAGTGAAGAAGTGTTGATTCATTAAATCTCGATAGCTTGAAACAAACGAAGAAATGCTGATTTATTAAAACTCGATAGCTCACAACAGATAGCTTAACAAACAACTATCTATCGAGAATTACGAAATTCAGATTTCTAAATTTGATTTTCGGTCCATGCTGACATGTATGTGTAGGGTTTCTTTTCTCACAACCCTAGACATATATAAGGCTTATTTTAAAGGTCGTCACATAAGAGAATACAAGGAGAACATGTGGAAAAAGTGACCGATGTCATATTCTCTCTGAAAGAAGCTACTACGTCTTTGCGCCTTAGGGTTTTGTAACCAAGTGCTTCTTGATCTTCATTGTTGATGAAGTGAAGAACTTTGCAGCTAACATTCTTCTTCCTCAAGTTGGTGAGTGAGTCACGAACTGGGATTCATGCAAAGGAGTTAGTTACGTACTGAAATCCGTGCATCAAAAGGATGGCGTTCATATATTGAAGAGTTCAGAGGTTTTGAAGCGGTAGATGGTTTCTGTTGTAAGTACATCTACGGGGATTGTAAAGTCTAGGGACAAAAAGTTTTGTACTAGATCTGAAACTTCTCTTTACTATAATAAATTGCTTTTGGAGAAGGTTTCCCCCCAGGTTTTTTTTACTATGAAACTAGTTTGTTTTATTAGTTTTCCTGAGTCATCATATCTTGTCTTATTTACTTTTTCGCTATGCATGATAATTGACTTGATATTGATGTTTGTTTGTTTTAACAAGTTCTATTTATAATAAATCTAATTAACAACTTGGGTTTAAAACTTGTTAATTCCATCAACTGAGGTCTAAAATTTTCCAACAAAACCTACTGCCCAGCAAACCCATATCACCTACACCCACATCTGGCTAGGAAAACCACCTCCCAACAAACCTATATCACCCACAGGTCCCACACCCACAACCATAAGACTTGAACCACCCAGAGAGCTTTAGCACCATCATAGCCTTTCTTTCCAATCACCTCCAGCGCCACATAAGCCGGTGTGCTACACGTTGTGTGTAGCAACCCATCTTGTTTTAATTGCTTAGTGAAAGAGTTGAAACTGAAATTAGTGACTTTCAAATTACCTTCTTCGTCTAAGAGCAAGTTCTCTGGCTTGGAACTCGATGGTAGGCTCCACAGCTATGGTAGAATCAATGGCGGAGATGAGTTTTTGGAAATAGACTCTCACCACTTCTTCTCCAGAACAACTCGCCTCCACAGACTAGTTCCAAGGCAAAGTAGATCTTGAATTTGCTCGCCATAACTTCGTGGAGCTCAACTATGTTTGGATGTTGTACCATTTTCACACTGAGATTTCTCTCTTGATCTACTCCATCATACCCACTTTACGCCACGCTCTTCCCTAATTGTAAGTTTTTGGCATGGTGATATGAGTTTGTTGGGTGGTGGCTTTCTAGCGACAAGTTTGGTTGGTGGTGGGTTTTTCCGGTTAGAGCGAGATCAGAGAGAGATTAGAGAGAGAGAACTCAGAGAAGAGAGAGGGAGAGGAACAAAGACAAAACAAAATAGAGAAAGAGAAAGAAAGTTAAGGGCAAAATTGTCTTTTAAGGATCAAATTGATGGGTTTTAGAATGTTTTGGACCTAGTTGGTATTATCACAAACCTCAGAGGAGGTTTGTGAAATTTACCCTTCAATATTTTATTCTCTATTTTTCTAGTGGATTCATATCTCTCTCTTGTGAATTCAAGGTGTTTTAAGGTTTGGTCATGTACTTATAAATTGTTCCAGGTAGTGTTACACTGTTACCAACTAATGCACTGGGTACTATGGAAAAAAAAAAAGGATAGGGTTGTCTAGTTCTTTACATAGAGAGAGTTCAAAAATCCACTTACATCCAGTTGTTGAAAAAAAGAAAAGGAGAACATTTTATTTTCGTTTGTTAAATTCAATAATGCTAATGCTTGCTTTTTTTTTTTCTTTTTTCATTTTTTCATGGGGGGGTCTGATAATTGACATACATGTACACTCAGTGGCGGAGCCACACACAAGGGTGGGGGGGCCAAGGCCCCCCCAAAATTTTAAAAAATTAATTCATAGTATGTATTTTTTTTACATTTTAAAAAATGTAGCATGTAAAAATTGAAGTTGGCCCCCCTAAATTTTGAGTTATTTCAATAGTGCTTTTAAAAGAAAGAGAAATTATATTAAAATCATATAATTTAAGCGGTTTAACAAATTATACTATGTAGAAATTGATAAATTTTTATACATGTCAAATAGAAGAAATACATGACTTTTATATACTCAATAAAATTTAGAAGATGATAAATTCTCTTAGGAAATTAATTTATACATGTGTGCATGTGGAGAGGTTTGTCTTAACTAATATATTAGCATCACAACTTGGCCCCCTCAAACCAAAATTTCTGGCTCCGCCCCTGTGTACACTATTGGGACCTGTGTACGTACTGTTATGCTTATGCCACCCGGAAAGGTGGACGACAACAATGGACTACAGTTCATGGGCCTTTTGCCGATGTACTTGACCTACCTGTTCCATATGCTGTGAATCATTTCCTTTCTTTACATTCATTTGAGAGATGCTATCATTTCTCTGAATTTGACTGATTCAACGGTAAAGATTATTTGACACTCGATGCTATTTCTTGCAAATTAGTTGGGTATATGTATTGAAATGTGCATAAATAATTGTAGTTAGAGACAAACCACTTATGTCATTGCGGTGAGTTGTGCCGAGTGTACTTTTTCACGCTTGTCAAACATGAATGAGACTCTCTTCCTTTTAAAAAAGGAAAAATAAATCTGTGGTCAGTGAAATGATAAAGAATAAATAAGAAGAAAAAAAATAAAAAAGTTGAAAGGAAGAAAGAAAGTCTGCTAAATGAGTAATGACTTGTACGTCCAATGATATGGGGGAAGTAGACGGGAATTCCAATTCTTTAAGGTTAGGAGTTTGAAAAATGAAATACCTCTCAAACTGGGAAAATAGGCTAAGTGGTGAGTAGTAAAATAAAAAAAATAAAAATAAATAAAAAAGAAGGGGGGGAAAAAAGAAAAGAGCGGTAAAGAAAGAAAGTACAGAGGCAAATTGATGTACGAGGAAGCGTCAACGCCAATTTGTAACTGTCTCTTTTGCCCGAGAGAGAGAGAGAGAGAGAGAGATAGGGAAAAGGAAATGATGCAAAGCAAAAGGGTAAGACAGACAAAATGGGATCACACACCCACCTTCTTCTTCTTCATCAAAAGCCCACAAATACAATGACAATCACTCACTCACTATAATATATAATACTAGAATTATGTAATAATATTAACACTACGTGTGTGAGTGTGTGTGTGCGTGGTAATATATGAGGACAACGTGTTGGAAAAATGGGGATGGTCCCATGTTTTTGCTTTGTCCTTTAAAAACACTCACATTATTCCTTTCCTTTTCCGGATGCCTCTTTTTTTTTTTTCTTTTTTTTTCTTTTATCCCCACTTTTGAACAGCAAATTACATTTACGAGTCTTTGTTTTTGGGGGTGGGGGTGGGGGGGGGGTGTGACCACAACTTCACTCGATTTCTCATTTGCCTTTTAATCCTATTACTTTCACACCTACCCACGCTCCTTCCTTTTTCTTTTTCTTTTTTTTTTGGGGGGGGGGGGGGGGGGGGTTGTTATATCTTAGTTAAAAAGTTGGATTATTAAGAGAGATGAGGTTAGAATCAGTAAATAAAAGGTATTAGATCAATCCAAATATTATGAACTATGGTACAAACAAAGGGGGTATTTCTAAGGTTTAGGTATATTTCATGCTCGAAGTTCTTGTGGAAGTCAACTATATATATATGACTGAGTTCCCAAGGTTTATAATAAGTCAATTAATTATTGGTTGCTGATGGATTCAATTAACTATAGATATATAAGTACTTTCTAACAAAAAAAGATATATATATATATATATATATATAACATATAGTGATATAAGTACTATATTCTCTAAATAGATTCAAATTTGACTAAAAACAGAAAAAAAATCTATATATATATATATATATATTTTTTTTTCTATCGGAAATGCATTAGATGCATAGGATATACAAAATATAAGGTGAAACCCATGATTCTCTTAATTAATTTTCCTTGTTGTGAGCAGAATTTGAATCAATCTCTCTATCAATAACAAAAAACTGTATTATACCTGAACCAGACATCAATTTTATTTTTTAAAACCATTATGATTGGATGCAGGATACTTATATAACTTAGAAGAAAACACAATAAATAAATAAAAGCAGCCTAAAATTTTTAGAGAACTATTTTACCACTAAACACATAAATTCTGGTATTAACTTTATTACAATGCTCACTTTTCTTTATTTCATTCTTTAATTTGGGTTACACAAAGACAAAGTTTAGTTCAAACATTTCCTCCATTCTACTAGGTGACAATTTATAATATTATTTATGTATATTATTTATATAAGCCATATAACTCATTAGTGGGTTCCAGTTAACTCAACTGATGAAGTCTCTGATGATAGAATAAGAAATATGTTATTCAATCTTCACCTAAACCAAAAATTGATTAGTGTCTTAGTCTGATGATAAAGAGCACAATCATTAATTAGGGTTACACAATGACAAAGTTTAGTTCAAACATTTCCTCCATTCTACTAGGTGACAATTTATAATAATATTTATATATATTATTTAAACAAGTTATATAACTTGTAGGGGCACAAATTACAGATTGAGCTTACAGGAGAGATTGACTCTGGCCCAATGAGTAAAAGGTATCCTCACAATAGAATTTGTAAGAGAGTGGGTTGAAGAGCTAGGCTTTAGTTGGTCAAACAGAGATGAATCGAGTGAAAGAGCGTCCTCGGCACAATCAGAGGAGCTTTGTTCTAGTAAATGTGTTCAATGAGAATTGTTACAGGAGTTCTTGAGATTGTTCTCCTCCTTCCCTCCCATGGTGGATTTCTCCTATTATATAGTCCATTTCAGACAATCGGGACCTTCCATTTGTTGATCATCCAGGCGTATACTTGGGTGCCTGTCCCATCAGCCACCCTCTTTAGTACTCTGTGAGTTGCAGAAACCGAGGTAGCACTGTTTAGGGGTCCTGTCCACATAAATGCGGTGTCAGCAGCCTTTTGTGAAATATCTCCTGGTTGCCACCTGTCCCCTTTGGCCCATATAAGTCAGGGGATTCCTCGGAAATATCAGGACCGGTGCTGGCACATTCATCTCGGCCGTTCCTTTGATGATCCGAGCAGTAAGTTCTCCTCGAACAAGTCCTTTTCTCTTTCGCGTAGCTTGTACGTCAGAGGGGAGTTAGGCCAGGTACTTCTTTCATAACTGGATGTCCTCGGACGAGTGGCCTCCTCAGACAGGCCCATGGCCCATTATCTGGTATTGGGCCTTTTCCCCCTACATAACTCATTAGTATGTTTCATTTAACTCAACTGATAAAGTCTTTAATGATTGAATAAAAAGTCTATCGTTCAATTTTTGCCTAAACCAAAAACCGATTGGTGTCTTGGTCTGATGATAAAAACGCAATCATTAGAAACAAACATCATAGATTGAAACTTTTTATAAAAAAATAAAAATAAAAATAAAAAAATAAAAATCAGTCATATGACTCATTCAAAAAATCATGCGACCAAAAACTACACATAAATGACATCTTTAATTATCACATAATAGATTGGAAGAAGATAATTCCAAACCAATTTGGAGTTAAGAGCTAAACTTTTTCCAAATACCATATGTGCTGAAATATTTCATCCAACCACGCGTGAACTTGCTCAGATTGGCTTGGCTGTTTATATGCTTCTCTTTCTCAAACCCTAAAATTCTTTTGGTTAAAGGACAAAACTGCTGTCTGAACTGGGGGTCAATGATAAATACTGGTCAGGCCCTTTTCACCGTAGCAAGGGCTGCCCATGTTTTAGGACTTCATAGGCTCCTATTTTGAAAAAAATGAGGTTCAAAATGATTGTGGTTCATAATGTCAAATTTGAACAGTTTATTATAATCTAAGTATCTAACCAATATAGCCCAGAATAACCTTAATTATTCGACTCTGGATTAAATGAAAATGAAAAGAAGCTTATTAAACTCTTTCAACCTAAGATGATTGGTGATTTTCAAATCTCATCTGGGCTGGCCAACTTGGTGTTGACCTTACAATATAAAGTTGCTGTCACGATTAGGCAGTGAGTACTCTTAAGAAAATTTCAAGAAACCTAGGTCAAAGTGAGAATACACCGAAGCATGGCCATTTGACCTAATAGTCGCATGAAGAGCCCCGTACAAGGAAACTCAACAAAGTTTACTAAATGAAGATCTTAATTAAACTTCTCTAAAACTTTTCTTTTTTCTACGTGTCACTCATGTCCCTCCAATGGCTTAGGAATTCCATGCCCTTATGCGTCACTATATAAACTTACCAAACAATATCGTAATGAATTTAGGTTTAAATATTCAGGTGATCCTAATCTTTCCCCAAAAATGAATAATAATATATATTTATTTCCAAGTATATCCTAATTGCTTGTTTGCGTACATAAAATCAGCAACAACAAAAAAAAAATATATATATATTGAATATTAAGGTAAGCCTTACCTAATGATGTTATGCCCTAACCAACCATTTCTCTTGAATGAGGTATGTCTAGATACTCTATGATGTTTATAAGCAACCAAGTACCCTGCATATTTATATATATATATATATATATATATATATATATAAATATATATTTTGCTTAAAAATTAAGCCTCGTGACTCCCTCGCACCCACCAAACCCTACGTATTTTAGCCGATTCGGTTTCTTCCTCCATTGGTCCAAAAAGTTGAATCTATTGAGGTTGAGACTTATATTATGATAAAATGATTAGAATATACATGATGTATTTTTCTATTCAAATGTGCCATTCATGTCACACAAGAGCCATTCAAGATTTTGTGTTTGTTTCTTAGGGGGGGAAAAAAAAGCTATTTACTAGTATTTATTTAAAGAGACAAGCAAACAACATAAAAATTGCTCTTATGTGGGGCCGAGTGTGAAAGGTATTAGTCAGCTTTTATAGTCCAGGAAGTTTTATGAGTTATCAAAAAACCATATCATATTAGATTTTATCTATTATGTTTATGTTATATTATATATGTATGATTAATTTATTGTTGAGTCTGTTGACGGGGTAAAACAATTGCATTAAAAACCTTAATGTAAATATTTTAAACGTTGATGGCTACGTTTTAAAAGCCTCTTTTTCCACTTTCCTAGTCATCGAGAAAAGAAAAGTTCGAGTAATAACACACCTTACTTTTTTATCATCAAATGAGAGGTAATATATATAATTGAATTGAAGGAGTCTAGGATGTCACTAAAGATAGATATAATGTGCTAAAATGCCTCTAGAACCCAGCATCTAAAATCACTTTGTTTATAATTAAAGGAAATAGAAATATAAGGTTCAAAGTTGTGTGACTATTCATATAGAACCTAGTGCAATACGCCAAAAGCAACTTCCTGGACTGTTTGACAAATAATATCTTATACAAAACTAAGATTAGATAAATTAATTAGAAAAATTAGAGTCACCATGGCCGAATCTTAATGCAAGGAGTTGTTGTTATTGTTCTTGGGACTTGAGAAGGAAACAGCCATGTCCTTCTCAAGTGGGTCACCATCCTTTGAGATGATTACATTAACTAAGGGACCAACATTCTCATGGTATGGCTCCACCCTTTTCGAGATAAATTTTTTTACTTTCTTTCTTTTTCTTTTTCTTTTTTTTTTTTCATTTTAATCTTTACGAAAGAAAAAACTAAGCACAGCACAACATAACATAATTCATATAAGCAAGTTAATGCAGTTGAAATTAAAAGGGTAAAATACAATTAATCTAATTTTAATCAAGTCTAAAACTTCTCAAAACTGACTAACTTAGTTCCTAAACTAGTAAATACAACTTGAATTCTAAACCGTTATTCATTTTTCTCCACTTTCATACATTGATTAGAGACCAAATTAGTCAGTTTTGAAAAGTTTTAGACCTGACTGACATTAGTTAATTCAAATTAAAAACATAACCAAAAGGGAAATTATAAAGAAAAAATGTAGGGAAAAAGAAAATGAGGGAAAAATCAAAAGCATTAAAAATTATGGGTGCAACTGCAAGAGAGTCTCTTGGGTTTTGGAGACCTTTTAGGGGATGGACCCAATGAAGAAAGGGACGTGAAATAATTGAAAACATATATATATATATATATATATATATAGAGAGAGAGAGAGAGAGAGAGAGAGAGAGAGAGAGAGAGAGAGAGAGAGAGAGCACTTGTTGTTGTTGTTGTTGTATAAGTATAACAAAAATTGAAGAAGGAGGGGTCAATATTTATATTTGAGGGGATATATTATATATAATCTAAAATAAATAAATAAAATTGAGGTCCCCTACATAATATATATATAAGGGGGTCCACGTGGCAATGCCGGCAAGGTGGGGCAAGAGCCACGTGGTTGAAGTGGTCCAAAGGGGCATCAAGCTAGCTTAGCTAATAGTGTTCACAAATTCAAATACGTGTCTCAAAAAGAGAGGTGCCAGGCTGTTGAGCAAGAGCGAGCGGGCATGGGTGAGAAAGAGAGACTTTATTATTATGATTATTAGAGAGTTTTTAAGTTTAAGACAATGAGACTATGAGAGAGTGATTTTTTGTGTTTTTGTCTTTCTAATAATGTAAAAAAAATTATAAGAAAAAAAGTGAGTTGGGAAGAGCTTATTGCCAAGGTGGGTCTAAGACCAAAGTGAGTGACTATATATATGGACCTATTTGGGGGTTTTTTTGGCTTTTTTTTTTTTTTTTTTTTTTTTGTGTAACTCTCAATCGATCTAGTGGCTCCACTACCAAAGCAAAGCTCTTTCTTAACAGTCAATTTCTAGCATTTCTCAATCACTCAAAATTATCTCAAGCTATTACGTTGAATACTATATAAATTTTCTTTCTTTCTTTCTTTCTTTTTTTTTTTTTTTTTTTCTATATCATGGTCCATAAAGTGTTGTTGTGGTGTGCCAAAAAAGTATCACACTTTATATGATAAATTGATATCAAAGTTTGATGTGAAATTCTTTCAAAGTTTCAACTTTCAAGCATCAGCATTAACAAAACAATTAACAACTTACTGTTCAGATTATACTTTGACAACAAAATCATATTTGATTTCTGTCCAAAAATGGTGCTAGCTAGTCTAGCCACTATGATTGATGTACTACCAATCTCTCTAAAGAGAAGTCTCTATGTACCTTATCGTTACTTGGGTTCAGTGCTGTTGTTTATTGAACTTGACATGATGCGGACACAACACATTTTAGACATGTATTCATGTTATATTGAATCTAATTAATGCACTATATAGCACTAGACCGAAACCATATCCAATATATATTTTATTTTATATTCGATAGGCGTCAGTAATGAATAGTCTATAACCAATTAGGACTTACTATTTTATTAGAATAAAACAACCTCAAATTAAGCGAATTCAAATTAAATTGTGTTTGTTCTTTTCTAAATAAATTTTAATTTAGTATTACATTGCATCTTTCTCTGTCAAATTTCTATATGTGTTTGTATCATTTTTTTTAAAAAATTTTTAAGTAAAATTTTCCGTGTATCACACTAATTAATTAACTACTAATGAGTTAGATTCTCTAAATAAATAAATAAAGTACTAATGAATTAATATTATACAGGAAATAATGTCTATATATATATATATATATTTGTTTGTGCAAGGCTGTTATGTATGAATGTATGTATGTAATCGATTGAAGTCCTTGTCCAACTTTAGAGATATAGCTAATAAGCTTTGGGCCAAGTGGTACATCCACCCTCATTGATATCGGGTGGTGGGTTAGTACTTACTACTTAGTGCCGCTTTTCCCCTCAAATTTTATCTTAGCAAAAATAAATAAAAAATTTTAAAAATAATTAAAAAAAAAAAACAACAACAATATCAACAACTTTAAAGTTTAAACTGTTATAAAATTTCATTATAAAATCTTTAAGTAACAAAGTTTAATTTCAAACTAGTTTGAAGTTATTTTTTCTGACTGATTCCGTAGCAATTTATAAAAATATAAATGGTTTAAACAAGTGACACAACTATTCAAAAAAGTTATGTGGATAAAATTACATATGGATGGTCTTTTCAATCGTCATATCATCGATTCCAGCAAAGACAATTCCAAATAAGTTTGAGCCAAACTTTTTGCTTTATATGCTTCCTTCTTCCTCTACCTTCTACACTTGTTTGTCTTTCTGTTTTGTCGCTAGGTAACACTATTGCACAATGGAAATAGTCGACAGAGTTTGGCCCAATTACATGGATTGATCTAGTTTGTCCATCGGAATGAAAGTCATTTTTGTTACTCAATGGGGTTGACAGGACTGCCTATGTCAAGGCCAAGGGCCCAACCTAACTGAGGCCAGTTAACCCCAGAAAATGAAGCGATAGCTGAATATCTAACCCATAAACTAGGCCTAATTGGTGATTCAGACTGAAGCTTGCCAAACAATTAATATTTGTTGCACCACTTTAACCTCTCAATTGCATATGACAAGTCATTTTATGCTCTTTTTTTGGAGGCCCAGGTGGGCCAGGAAATCAAAGATGACCAGAAGGCGTAAGTCCTAACCCATATTCATTCCAAACTGTATGAGGCGTAAGTCCTAACCCATATTCATTCCAAACTGTATGAACTATGAACAATGCACGCTATTTAAAACTGGGCTCACATATCTAAGATATCTTCTTTTTTTGAGAATTATTACACGTCATGTCATTAATGGGCTTAAATAATTTTTTTTAATTTTTTAATTATTTATCATAATTTTGTGTTTTTATTTAATACTAGTATTATTGTTTGACACACTGCTTGACGAAGATTCACATGTATGTTCAAAATTTTAAAAATAATTAAAACTAAATTATTAAATAAATAGTAAAAATAAATTATAAAATAAGTAAATAATTTTAATAAAAAGAATTACTTTAAGTTCAGATTGTTTAGAGTTTAGACTTTATCGGTGTTTATCTATTTTTACAATTTAAAATTCTCTTTGTGCTTTGTATTAATTTCTTAATATAAGAAATAAAATGAGTTTGATCATTTTTATTTGGGTTATGTTTAATCTATGCCCTAGCTAGTACAAATAATAAAAAACAAAATAGTTCTTCAATACTGATTTTTTTTCCTAGTGATAGTATAATTGAAAAGATCAACACACTCACAAATAAAATACAATAACCAAAATTGAAAATCAAAACATACACAAAAGAGTTCAAAATTTGAGAATATAGAAAAATAAATAAAAAATTATAAAAGAGAACCAAGAACTTAAATGGGTGTGCATTGTTTTGCTGCTTTATAGTAAACTTCCTTTAGCATAATATCCCCCACGCAAATTCAGAAGTAAAGAATAATAAGTAAGATGAAATTATTAGATTAATACATAAGCGTAAGTTACATTTTGAAAAAAAAAAAAAAAAAAACAAGGGGTGTATTGTGTGGAATTTAATTATAGAGATAGTTTATTGGTTAAGAGTGATTGTATCAAACAGCCATGGCTGAATATATATAAGTTCTGAAAATTTTGATAATAAACTTCTAGTTGGAGTAGAATTTAAATTTTTAAAACTTAGATGATAAAGTTTTATCTAAATTAAATTATTGTTAAATCTTATCCCTTAGTTAAGAGCTTTGTAACTTAAAATTCTAATAAAATGTTAATTTAATATGATGCAACTTGAGGAAGAAAAAAAACGTGGGTTGTGTCATGTGTGAGATTTAAGTTTAGAAATTGTTTATAAAAGACTTTTAGTTTGAATAGAATTTAAATTTATTTTTAAATTATTGTTAAATCATGCAACCTAAGGGAAAAACAAAAATGTGGGTTGTGTGGGATTTAAGTTTAGAAATTTTTTATAATAGACTTTTAGTTTGAATAGAATTTAAATTTGTTTTAAATTATTATTAAATCTTATTCCTTAGTCAAAACATGGTTTTTTTAAGAAAGAAAACGTGATTTGTTGTGTGGGATTTAAGTTTAGAAATTTTTTATAATAGACTTTTATTTTGAATAGGATTTAAATTTGTTGAAATTTAAATGATAAAATTTTACTTAAATTAAACAGTTATTAAATATCATCCCTTAATTGAGGAAATATATCCTAACAAAAAATATATAATTAATTTACTAGTAGCCACTTGGCGTAACCACGGCTTCTAAACTAAACTTTTATTATATTAGTATATGATATGATAAAATGTCCATAGCATAATAAACACATTACTAATGTAAAATGATTTATTCTTTTTAGAGAGTCCAAATTTTTTGTCCCCCACATATTAGCCCAATTCTCAAGCCATATTTTTTAGAGCAAATAGTTTAAAAACACAAACAATTTAAGAGCACAAACCCAATCTAAAAAGTGGTGGTATGGATTTGGATAGAGAGAGAGGGGCTGAGGTCAACAGTGGTTTGGATTTGGGTTTAAAGTGCATTTACCTTCAATCTCTCACAGATCAGTGGGTCTCTATTAGATCGGTAGGTCTCTCTCTCTTTCATCTCTCAATCTCTCAGCTCGGTGGTAGAGATTGTGTTGGAGATAGGTGGTAGAACCGAGCTCAGTGGTGCGGTGGAGATAGGTGGAAGATTTGTGGCGGAAATTGCGGTGGAGATTTGTGGGTTTGTTTGTAGGTTTCTCGTATTTGTGGGTTAGTTTCTCGAATTTTTCTGGGTTTGAAATTTATAGGTTTGTTTCTGGGTTTCTCGACTTTATGGGTTTGTTTTGTCGACTTTTTCTGGGTTTGAAATTTATGGGTTTGTTTTTGGGTTTGATGCTTGTATGGAGGGTTTAGTTTTTCATGTGATGTTCTGGGTTTGCTAGAGATTGAGGGTTGGGTTTGGGTTTGTGTTCTTTGTGTTTTGAATCTTTGAAGGTCTTTGTATTTTGTAGATCTGTGCCCTTTGATTTTACGTGTTCCATGTTGGCATGTTCTTCATTTTTTTACTTTCCTTGGCATTTGATTCATGTTTTGGGTTTGACTTTCTGGGTTTGTGTTCTTGTGTTCATAGGCATTTGATTTTATTGTTTTTAATTCTGTTTTTTCTTTTTTTATTTAGTTAAAATTGTCAAATTATTTTTAAAAAAAATTAGATGCTGATGTGACATTTTTATAATATTTTAATTCCTCCGGCTACTACCTCAGCTATTTTCGTTGGTTGACTGACAGAAAGGACGAAAATAACACGCGTTAATTGGTTTAAGGATTAAAAGTGGTAAAATTAAAATGTAGAGACCAAAATGAAAAAAAAGCCAAAATATAGGAACTAAAAGTGCATTTACACCTAAATATAAAGCTACAAATTACAAACATAAGAATAAGAATTTTCATTATTATGTGTTAGGATCTTAGTGTTGGCATATTTCATGCCTAATTTCCATGTATTTTCATGTTATTAATTTTATTATATTTTGAACATATGTGGGATAATTTGTATTTAGTGGAGATGTTAAAACTAAATTGAGTGATTTTGGCACGTTAGGCAAAGTATCAAGCAAAGTTTGAGATTTGAATTACAGTTTCTGTAATCTCACTCAACGCCCAACTGACACTCGATCGAGCAAGATTGTCAAAACCTGAGAGAATTCAGTTATACACTTCCCTACTGCACATGTCCAATTAATCCTCTCATATAGTCTTTTAAACCCACAAAATACTACTCCTTAATTTTCTCAAATTGAAGAGCTAGAGAGCTAGCTATCCTTTACCCTATAGCAAAAACTCATTTGTTCTCTATACCTTTCACACTCTCAAATTGCCAAATCCTTAGAGGGGAGATTAAAACTTTACACACTTAAATACCTTGGGTGTTCTTTGGTGTTGGGAACCACTGAAGCAATCCCTAAATCTTCAAGAGGACTAAGAGTGGCCAAATAGACTTGGTCATGCAACTGGTGACTCAACTTGTGAAACTAGTGGTTAGCAATGAGAAAATATTGGAGCAATAAATTGTGAGCAAGAGTGAAAAGCTCAAATACATTGTCATTTACATAGTTTGGAAAGCTTGTAAGTGAGATGTATTGAAACTATCCTTATTAGTGAAATCAATTTGGTGCTATAGTCTGCGGAGAATTTTTTGCCCAATTTCTCACTTCATAATCACTTCACGGTGTTTGGGTGCTTTTAATTGTTTTGGAATTTGCTTTTGTATTTGTGTATTTATGTATATATCAATTGGCTAATCATTATATTAACAATTGGGCTTAAATTTGTAATTAGCTTAAAATTGATATAAGCCATAATACGTTTTGAGTTTACTTTTGTTATGAGACCTCCCCCGTTTTCCTTTTTTTCCTTTTTAAAATTTTTTTTTCTTGTGCTAATGTTAGCATACAGGGCACTTGAGTACCTGAAAAACGAGAGACCCTAAAGTACTGCTGGTTGAGATGTATATATTTTATTAGGCCATGTTCTTGGGGAAAAAATCATTGGAAATTAGAATAGGCTGGAGTGCTATATGAAAGGTTGACTATGAAGAAAAAAGATTGATATTGGTCTTTTAAAGTCTAATAATTAGAGCAATCAATTTTAGACAGATTGATGGAATGTTCTTAAACATAATATATAGAGAATGATTCATGGCCATGGAAAAGAATAAATATATATAAACAACCACAAGTAGAATACATAGAGAAATTCATGAGATAGTGACTATTTGTCGCTCAAACAAATACTTCAATGATTCGTTAGCAAAAACAAAACAAAAAACTTCAATCAAGAAAAGAAAATTACAACATAGGTTTTACTCTGAGTAAAACCATTTAATTCTTCTAACTGAAGTACTGGACATTCTTTATATTTTCGCAAAGTAAGGAGTAGGATTTGATTTGGACCCCTCCTCTCGAATCTCACTGTACTTCTTTTGCTACTCATGAACATCTACTTCTCCCACACATGAAAACAGAAGCTTGAAAACGCAATCAAGGAAAGAACAAGAGGAGGCAGTACCAGACTTATGCTTTGATTCCATCTTTACCTTTTGATTATTTTCCATCAACCACTTCTTTGTTTTCTCAGCAACAGTCTCTTTCTTGCTAAAGGTGTAGCTTCTGAGGTACCTCTGCCTCCTGGAAACATAGCTCTCATGGTAGACACAACTTTCAGAGTTTGCCAAAGAAGAAAGACCCTTCTCTTTCTCTTTATTAATCATGCTTACTTTTCTTTTTAAGAACTCTGCGTCTGATTCAGGCCATTGGTAGAGCTTCACAAAGCTTATTTTTATTGGGGTTTGGGCATCTAAACAGCCTGCAGCAATGCAGCTTGAGTTCATCATCCTCTTCTTCAACTTCTTCCTCCTTCAGTTCACTACTAGTCCGTGCCTTGATACATATGAGACTGTGAGAGTTCCTTGGCTATTCTTGCTCTATTTATACATGGGTAGTTGTGCATGGACGACAACACCAATTAGATTAGGTTTCGAAAATCCTATTCCTAGTTGAAAAAGAAAAGTTTCCACCATTTCAGTCAAAAAAAAAAAAAAGTTAGTGTTTACTTTGTTTTGTGAGTTTTTTTCTTTTTTATATGCCCGGATTCATTAAGGAATTTTCTTGTTTATTAAGATTTATTTAGATATATTGTAAGAATTTATTTTTATTTTTTTTTTGAAGGGATATATTGTAAGAATTTAAAAACTAGAGGAATGGCAATAATACAATTGATTGAAGCTTCGATATTTAATTAACAATTAAGAAAAGAAAACAATTACAAAATTTTTGTTTGTAATTGGAGCAAAAAGTTAGAACCCGCAAAAATGGACGTGACTGAACCCTGACATGTATGCGAATATGGACAGACATTCTGTGGAAAAATACTGCATAGATTAAAATTTTCATTTTGGTTTCTTTCAGAGAATCTTTGGTTCTTGTGCTCTTTTGATATATTGAGTTGTCATTTTCTGGTTTGGTCTTCCCTTTAATCCTTGAGCAGAGTGACTAGAGTGATCGATTATCTAATGATTCTTGGCTTTGTCATTTACATAACCACACGATATACTAGACATCAAGCTGTAAATTAGTATGGACCAACCAAATTTTTTACCATTGTCTTTAAATGTATATAATGCTAATGTTGCCTCATGAGTCATGCCTGCCCACTCAAACTTGGCAAAGGATTGGGGAGCTTAATTGTTTATTAAAGGAACAAATGAGTTGTTATTGTTGTAGACGTTTGAAATATAAGAATTTATATAGTATGAGTGCTAAATTCAAATTAACGTTTTTTATACCAAACAATTTACTACATGTTAATTAAGTGAAAATTATATGTTCTTTTTAATTTATACAAAAATTCATGCAAAAAATACAAGTCGATAAACGAACTCGACTTGAGCAAGGATTGAAACCAAAGTTTTTGAGACTAGGCCTAGATTTCTTGGGTTTTGAAATGTCATCTTATTTTTCTTTTGATAATTTGCATAAAAGGTCCACGGCTAAAGCTAAAATTCCATTATAAAAGATCGTTTTCACGGGCCAAAAAAAAAAAAAAACCCACTCTCAGAGGGCTACATAGGAGCTAGAGCCTAGGACAAAGGCTTGCACCATAAAGAACAGTAGGGGCAAAGCCCAATTCAAAACAATCAGATAATCTTTTAGTTTGAAACCATGAAGCCTATACATGGGCTGCCAATATTTTGCTTCTTTTGGAGTCCACTTGAATCCAAAAGAGTGAACCCTTGAGCTAAATATATATAGTGTCAACACACAGGCCTAGAGCTTGTATCTAATATGGCATCAATGGGATTTGGAATGTTATTTAGGATTCAAGACATAATGCATGATACAGAACTAGGATATGAAGTACACACCTTATAGGCTTGGGATAAACAATTGTAATGTAGTTAAAAAATACAAATTATACCGCTTAAGTATGAGGAAATTGTTATTTTTCGTTTCTAATATTTTATTTTATTTTCCATTTTCTTGTTTATATTTATATTTGTTATCAATTTGGTCATTATGTCTGCATCAATTAAAAAGTTGAGCTAAACCCCTTTAAAACGATATAATTTTAGATTTCCAAATCGTCACGATTTTAGTTATTTTGTCAAATGCGTGTAAAAAAGTTTATGTATAACAAGTTTAATCCAAGAAAAAATAGTGAAAAAAAGGGAGAAAGAGCCGTTGGACGAGGGGTCCAGTTTGGCTTCAAAAAAGGAGAAATAAAAATAAAAATCTTATTATATATTTGCTATTGCATACTTTGGACATTCTTTTTTTCAATCAATTCATGTGACAATGTGTATACAATGAGTGTATAACTATCATTACTTGTTTAGAAATTAGATTATTTTCTCTTTAGTGGAAGTAGTTCTAGAGGTTATCCAAGTCATCATTATAAACCCAATGTCGGTGATGACAATTTCCTAGAAGAAGCCTCTCTTTTCGTGGATTTAGCTCAATGTTGATGTATCTTGGAAAGGGATTAAAGCTTTGCATTAGTGTTATTCAGGGGCAGAGTAAGAGAGGGGCGAGAGGGGGCACATCCCCCCCCCCCCCCCCCCTCCCGACTCCTCCCAAAAAAATCCTTCATATTTTACTATAAAGCAAACCATACCCCTTACATGAAATAAATATATAAATAAAATACACATTTTTTTTAGAAAGTTTAAAAACACAATAAATTCTCATAATATGTTCATAATACTCTTATTTTTAGTTGAGATGCATCTTAGAATAGATATATTTTATTTTTATTTTGACCAATGATATACTGATATTTTAATTTATTGTAAAAATATTGTGAGATTTTGTAGTATCACTCAAACAACTCCTTTCACTTTAAATAATGAGTCTAACACAAAATAAATGCCACTGCCACCAAACTTATTTAGACTTTTGACCAATTTCAGTCATTTTTTTACTTATCCAAATTTATTTCCTTTCATCTCAATTTAACCACGTAGAACTCAAACTTTACACATAATAATAATAATAATAATAATAATAATAATAATAGTATCTTGTATGGCACTAAAGTAGTAAAGCATCCATTATTTATTTCTTCTTCATTTTTTGCATTTTCATAGTTTCAAATTTTTATTTTTATCATAAATTCAAATTTTAAATAATTAGAAGAATAGAGAAAGAAAAGTTGAAATTTATTTTCTCAATTTATTTTGAGGAATCAAATTAAATGTCTAAACTTGATGTATATAGATTGATCTCTTTACTTTGATGATTGATCGTTAGGAATGTTTTACAATTGTTTATTTATTTTACAATTATTTAAGTTTTAATATATTTTGTATGACAATTATTATTGTTTATAATTTTATTATTAATATCGATTAATAATTTTAGGCTCTTTTTTTTCTTTTTCTTTTTTTCTAATCTTGCCTCCCCTAAACTAAAATCCTAACTCCGCCACTGGTGTCATTACGAAAAACAATCCAATTGAGGCTTTGAAAGCTTGGATGCAACTCACAAATACTAGCTCCAATGAAGTGGTAGAATATAGATCCTTTGGCAATCAAGATCTCAACACAGTGAGGGACATTCACAGAGATTTTAGTGGGATAGTTGTTGAAGGAGACTCAATTAATTTTGTATGGCATCAATGATCCCAAAAAAAAAAAAAAAAAAGAGATGTTGAGAAGTGTTGCATTTTATTTATTTATTATTGAGAATGTGGAGGATATTCGTGCTCATTTTGCATTATCTTCTTTGCCTTGTTATAGTTTTGAATACCTTGAGACTTTAAAGAGGGGTTGCAATAATGTAGCGAATTTGTGGGCTCATTGACGTAAACAATGAGTTGTGCTCTTTGTGAAGAAGCTCAAAGGGGGGTTGCAAAAGAGAATCGTTCACGTGTTCTTTTTGTAGTGTCAATTTCTTCTTCAATGAATTACTTTTTATTGAGAAAAAAATAAAAAGAAAACGTCCAAAAAGCACGATCAATCAATTGGTAAACGTCATATCATAATTCAGCGACCTAAAACGTCATATCATATCCGGTTTTTTCACAAGATATCAATCCATATAAGCTAGATGCCTAGAAGGCCTAGAACCAAACGAATTAACCTAAATAAATCAATGACTTTATAGTTTATTCTCTGCATTCTCATTAAGCCTCTCATATGCTATAAATGCTATTTTTTAGCATTTAAATCTCAAAAAATCATCTCCATCAAAACTGATATATGTTATAAATTTTACAATCTTGCTACAGTGCCATCTCATTTTTGAGACAGCATTGTAACTGTATTGTAAAATAAAAAATACTTTTTTATTCCCCAACGACACTTTCTGATCTCTTGTCTCTCACTTCTTTCATATCTGTTCTCTCTTCTCTCTTCTCTCACTTCTTTCCTGTCGTCGATTTCTGCTCGTCGTCGGTCTCTGCACATCGCCGATCTCTCTACTCTCAGTTGCTGATCTCTCTGCTCTTAGTCATTTGATCTCTCTACTCTCAGTCGTCGATCTCTCTTCATCTGCAACGTCGTCGGTCGCCGATCTCTCTGCTCTCAGTCGCCGTTCTCTCTGCTCTCAGTCACTCGATCTCTCTTCGTCTGCAACGTCGTCGATCTCTCTACTCTCAGTCACTCGATCTCTCTACTCTTTGGCTGCAACGTCGCCAGGTCGCCGGTGCCTCCGATTCGCCCTCCCACTCGCCCTCATTGGTTCAGATCTATGATTATCTCTCTCTCTCTCTCTCTCTCACGCCTTAGGTTTCGATTTGCAGGTTGTGGGTTCCGATTCGCCCTCACCGGTGGAGGTTTTTTTTTTTTTTCCTGCTGTGGTTGGTGGTGGTGAGTGGATGTGGTGGTTGTGGGTGGATGTGGAGATTTCTTTCTGTTGTGATTTTTTTTTTTTTTTTTTGTTAGTGGTGGTCGTGGTATAGGTGGTGGGTTTTTGGTGGGTGATTGGGTGGTGGGTTTTGTGGTGACTGTTGGTAGTGTGGTGCCTATGGTACTGTGAGAAAGAGAGAGACAGAGGAAAGAGAAAAAATTAAAAATTAAAAAAATAAAATAAAGAAACAATATTTAATGAAATGGTAAAAAAAATAGAAGTTTTGATATAGATTGTATTGTAAAGTGATGTGTTATATGTTATAAAATTGGGTTTTGAGATGGTAAATGCTAAATTTTTTAGAATTTTTGATTGGAATGCTCTAATAATTTTCACAAAACATTTTACATTTTTAATAAGTTATTAATAATAAATAATAAAGTAAAGTAATTAATGAGCACCAATTCACTAAATGAAAACTTACTAATTCAGTTATTGTAAAAAAATTGTGAAAATTTATACATTTAATATTACCCTAAATAAATCAACACATTAGTGAGGATATTCATGAAATGGTTTTTTTTTTTAAGAAAAAAAAAAAGAAAAGAAGAAGGGGTCAGAATTACACAGTCCATGATTCTTGTTTCATTTGTTAAACAACATAATATTATGCCAATTAAATTTGTTTTTCTCCTCCTGAAAATTTCGCAAACTGATTAAGTGTTTGTATGGTAAGATTTAATTTATAAATTAAGTTGATTTATATTTTTAAAAATAGTTGTTTAAAACTTTTTTTTATAAGGTTTTCTATCAATTCGGTTTGGAGGAATCTCCTTCAACTATTACTTAGCAACTTGTAAAAGGACAAAATTTAGTTACAAATTGATTGTAGCTTTAAACTATAACCTTACTCGATATCTTCTTATTTGATGTGAATTTTGATAAATTTATCATTAGATTACATCATCTTCTTTTATCTTACATACTTACAAAATTTCTAGGAAATTAAAGATCAATAGCTATGGCTATGTTATCAATAATATCTAATTGATATAAAATTTGACATTTGTAATTTAAAATTATGTATAAAATATAAACTTATAGATTATATACTAAATAATATCTAATTGATACAAAACTTGACATTTGTATTAAGAGCGTAAATAGCATACAATTCAATGGATAGATTTTCAAAATATGTAATAATTTTAATTTTATTAAGTAGGGTTGTATTTTTAGGTTATAACATATTTTGTAGCTAAACTTTATTCCTTATAAAAATCATTTACTTGTATTTTTTAAACAAATCAAATATCTTATTAAATAGGTCATGTAACTAAAGATACATGTGAATGACTTAATTAATTGTCACATAGTAAGTTTGATGAATTTTTTTTCTTAACTAGTTTAAGGCTTTGAGGTTAACTTTTTTCACTTTTATAAATATCGTGTAATTGAACCTCAATTTATTTTCATTTCAACAGAATCCATTTGTATAAAAAAGGGCACTAAAGTATACCAGATTTTTCTTTAAGACGTTCACGGTGAATTAAACGTTTACTGGCCAGCAGCCACCAACTATGACAGCAATTTATCATTTTATATTCCTCCAAAACAGTAATGAATGTCTTATAATATGTTGCTACTATTTATGAATCTTGTTATATTTTTTAATACTATTCATGGGTCTCATTATACTATTTTAGCTAATTTTTAAATTTATTTATAATACTTTCAACAAATAATTTTCATTTTTAGCAAAATAAGCGGATCTCAAATGGACCCGAAGTTTCTCTTAATTATAATTTTTAGTGTTTTTTACCTCTGTTTTTATGAGAATGAATTCCATATCAATATAGGACCCATGTATGGGATTGAGAGGGCAAGAGGAATCCCTCTCGAGAGGAAAAATATACCCTGCAAGGGGTATATAATACCTCTTTTTCACAGCTGGTGGATCCCTCTAAGGATCCACGTATGAGATTGAGAAGGCAAAAGGAATCCCCCTCGAGGGGAAAAATATACCCGATGCACGATATAATTTCTCTTGAGGATCCTAATAATTTATGATCATCGATCTAATGAGTTTCAACTTTTTCATTTGACAAGTTTGCAAGAAAAAAGAGCAATTATGAAACAGAATTAGCAGTGATAGGATACTTGAATTTAACAGCTTCAATTAGAAGTTTTGTAGATTTTTTTTTTTTTTAATGTTTGGCAATAATTTCAACTTTTTTTGTTTGACAATTTTTCAAGAAAATGAGCAATTATGAGAAAAGAATTAGCAGTCACTTGAACTTATTATAGAGTTGAACCTATCGACTTTCTGTTCATACCGCCAACCACAATAGTAGAACATCACAATCACCATCGGATTTGTGTTAGACAATTTAACCACTTTGATTAGTGAAAAGGAAAATATAGCACGAAAGCATGCGGATGAGGACACAAGGGATGAGGCAATAGAAAGGATCAAAATAATGGTCGGCCGAGAGTGCCCTGCTTTATTCTGGAATATGATTCCATCACTCGTGGCCTATCTACTTTGCATCCTCACTAGCTTGTAACACACAATTTCTTCTTTATAAGACTTCTTCTCTCACAACTTTATTTTGTTGCAATTATTGTCCACACTCTTTCTCGCTTTTATAAATTTCATTAATTATTATTGTACACGCTGAGTTACATACTATTATACATATTTCAGTTGAAACAATTTTAGTTATAACTGAAATCTTATTTTCAGCTATGTATCTCGTACACACACTAAATGTATTTCCAACTTACTCTACAGTTCTTTTTTCCAATCAAGTTTCACGTGAATAATATCTGTTTGGATTAAGGGGGAAGAAGGGAGAGTGGAGGAAAACAACGTAGAGTAGTCTATTGTATTCAGCTTTCTGCCACTCTCCATTCATTCTCACGATTCAAACGGACTATCAAATATCTCATGAGTGAGGTCGGACTCTTAGGGGCGCATTCATTAGGGAACATGCTACTGTTATATATGTTTTTTTACTGGCCAGAAAATAAAGAGGCAGACAGATTTATGATTGTTTAGCCTTTCAATGGCCCTCTAGAATCTAGAACCTTCTACATTGGTGGAATGCACAGTCTCATATACCGACTCAGAGGTAGAAGCTGCTTGATTTCCATTATTGGTAGGGAAAAAAAGAAGAAGGAATTCACCTAATTAGGAGTTGGACTTTTACTAGTGCATTGCAATTTGCATGTGCAACTTTCGGGACCTAATCCATATTCTAAGTTAATACAAACTATAAAGGCGGCAAAGAGTTTTCACATTCATCCATTATTGACACTAATTTCATTTTTATCTTCCAATCACAACTTTCAATAAATTGTGAAAAAAACAAAGTGAGCAAATTACATTCCTAGGCCTATTATAATGGAAGCTAATTAAATAATCATATAAATGAGATTACGTCCACTGAAAGAAACTGAGTGGTTATGGTGCATGTGAAGAGTGTTTTAAATTATGCTTTGATACATCATCACCTAATTCCTTTAAATTTAAAAAAGAGATTGTTACCTCATCATATATCACCAACCAATTATTAAAAATAAAAATACAAAATACAAAAACTGCTAGGAGATTTCTTTGTTCATGAAGGATCTTCTTTTTTTTTTTCTTTTTTTTCTTTTTTTTGAGAAAACAGTCATTGAACTTTTATTAATAAGGCAGAAAATTTCTGTCAAGGATTACAAGATTGGTTACATCGCCATGGATGTCTTCCAACCAAATTTGGGGTTCATACAAATGTTTTGCCAGTTTGGCGAGTTTGTCTGCTACTGCGTTACCATCACGCTTGACATGTGAGAAGGAGGCATTTCTCAATTATGTTGATGCAAGGAACCTAGAGTCGTCAATTAAAGTGTCCCAATGGGGCCAAGCAAGGCGTCTCTGAGGTGAGGTGAGGTGAGGTGAGGTGACAGTATATGGTTCATGAAGGATCTTCTACTTCCTTAGTATGGAGCAAAGTGAAATTAAGCATGATCCATTGACGAATGAAAAAAAAAAAACACTAAAATGAAACAAAATTTTAACTTGAATTGAAGGTGCGAACTGATTACACATACCGGAAAGCCAATCGTTGTGTGGATGCTTTGTCAAAGATTGGAAACTCTAGTGATGTTGCTTTTGTTTTATTTCAAACATCACCGCTTGTGGTGGATAAGATTTTATCCCTATCTATCTAGTCTATCCTATGCCTCTTTTCTATCCCAAAAAAAAAAAAAAACTAAAACTAAAAAATCTAAAAAAACTAAAATTAAAAGTAGGAAAGAAGTAAATAAAGTTTTCATCCCTAATATTTGTTTTTTTTTATTGAAAAGTTTATTTATTTTTTAATTGATTAAAAGTTAACAAAAATATAATTGTACCTAGAAATTGAGGTTTTGAAAAGTTTTACATAAGCAAAAAGGAAAAACAAGTGGGGAAAAACTAATCCAAAAAAACTCTGGATTTGAACCTTCTTTATTTATATTTAATTTAAAAACAAAAATAGAGAAGATTATTGTTACTAGAAATAAATTTTAACAAAAAAAAAAAAGAATCAATAAATATATGTGTACAATCTATTCTATACAGCAATGTATTTGGTTTGTGAGTTTTATTAGTAGATGCAAAAAAATTGAAAATGGTAGGGTGTTCATATTTTTATCAGTTATAACTTTCTACTTTAGTCAATTGGAAAAGGACAGTGAAATATGTTCTTCTTAATATTACTTGAAAACATATAACTTAAAATGGACTTTTCATCCTTTAAGTTTGGAGATACTTTTAATTGGTGACTTTCAAAACTTGCAATTTACACTGTCGGCTATTAAAATAATATCAATTTGTCCATTATGTTATGATTATCACATTTTTACCGTTAATTTGCTAAAAATGACACCGTTTTAGGGTGAGTTAATGTTAAGATCCTAATCCATTTAATGAATGAGCACATTGATATTGTTCTAATACACTAATACTAGAGATTTAATTTAGAAGCCATCCAAAATTAGAGGGTGTACCCCTAAAAAATTACATAAAAGCAGAGATGGTGGTGGTGTGTTGAGTGATCCTGGTTAAGCTACGTGTCACACTGCCATTGCGAGGTGAGCAAAGAGTCCGGCTGGGCTGGCGGCCTAAACAAACTCTCACACTAGTTTAAAGTCTCACTTTGGAGTGTGTAATGTTAGTGTAGAACACAGAATTGCACTCTCACTAGCTAACAACTTCACAACCTCTTTCCTCTCATGGCACTCTTTTGTCAACCAGAAAATTTCAATGGGATCTTTGACGTTTTGTGAGGTCGGTTGGGTATTGGGTAGAGGACAGGAGGACCCACAAGCAATAGAACAAAGTGTTAGAATTCAACACAAATTCCACAAGGGTCACAAACTGTTCCTGATTCCATCTTTTTTTGGTGGGTTTTTTAAGGAAGGTAAGATTGAATGGTTTGATCCAACTTCCCAAAACCACTTCAAAGTTTCAAACTTTTTGGCCTTTTCCTTTTACCCTTTTAGCGTGTATTTGAGTAGGATCCAAGTAGTTTCCAAAACACTTTAATCTTTTTATTTATTTATTCATTCTTTCCTTTTGGGTTGGGTAAAGTTTTTATCTTTTATCTTCCTTACTCTTTTAATGATTGTGTAATGACTCTGTTAGAAACGGGTTAAGTGCTTTTGCAGGGCTAAAGACAATTAAGGGTATGACAGAGAATATCTTATGGGGTCCTTTAATTCTTCTTTGTTGAATATGCATTCGTGGGTATTGAATATTTAATCTGATCTTGGATTGTTCAGATTCTGAAGCCTTTTTCAGGTGGTGCGTTTCTGAAACCTGTTGGCTTCAGTTTACTCTTACCTGTTATATTATTATTGTCTGCAAAATATCAAATTGGAAGATTCCAATTGCTTTTATTTTTGTTTTTTTAATCATGAATTGGATGTGGTTGGTGAATGGTGTTTTCACTTTTCATGGATGTATGGGTTTTTGATAGCATCTAGCTAAATCCATTGATTGCACATCATGTTGAAAATTTGAGGAATTGAAACTTTGTGGGCAAATTTATGTCTCTGGTGGGTGATTCAGAGTGATATTTCATAACTTGCTTTGAGTTTTTGATTGATGAGGGATAAAGTAATCTGTTTGTATTTGGTTAAGATATTCTTAAATCGTCATGCTTATATATGCAAAGAGTTCCAATCCATAGGCTTATTAATCTCTTTGATATCTATTAAGATCTTTTGAAGAGTTTAGCTATGGTTTCTATTCCATAATCCATACTAGTGAACTCTCTGCGAATGACTATTTGTATGGTATTTCTCTCTTATTTCCTTCCCTTGATATAATTTCTTTAAATCTCATCTCAACTCTTTCTTAATTTCCCAATTGCTCAATGAAACTAATGCCTCATACTCTGGTGGTTGTGTCCCATATTAAGACAAACTAATTGAATTTTGAGCTGTGGTTCTCTGCGTTGTTGCTTGCTTTGAGATTGCCATTATCTTCAACTTTGTTGCATATTGTATATTTTCCCCTACATAGTTGCTTGTCCATTTATTGATGAACTTCGCACATAATAACATAAATAGAGGATCATATGAGTCATCTGCAGTTGTTAGAGATGTTTTAAGTACCTATAATTTTCTTTCACGAACTGAAATATGGTCCCTAATTCAAATAAACAACTTGGGTGCAGGGAAGAGTTTGGCAACCTACCCGCTAACGGTGAATAATAGTTTGCATAATGGGTTGGTTGACCAAGGTTTTTAAAGGTTCTAACCATAGAGGCCAATATCATGGGACACATGGTGATGGCGGAAGTTGGGATGGTGCTCATGGCTCAGCGGTAGTGACAATATCTTCCTTTTATACATACTTTTTTGTTGGTCCTACTCTTTTATAATATGATTAAGGTAACATTTTGTCTAACGGTAGCTGACTTGTAGTACAGAATGTACATATTGCAAAACTTTTAATGAAGAGGAGATTATGAAGTTTAGCATTCTTTCTCATACTATATTCTAGCTTGTTTCTATTATTCTCCAGTGCTAATTGGTAAACATGTATGCAGGATGAATGGGCAGATATTGAGAAAGAAGAACTTGACTGTGCTATTGCAATATCTCTTTCAGAACAAGACCAAAAAGGGAAAAAAGTGATTGGTAAGTTGCATGGTTTGTAGACCTTGACCTTGAACATCATTCAATTGTGACCTGGGAAGGTTCTCACTTCTATTTAATAAGACCGATGACTCAATATTTTAGATACCTTACAATAAGCAGATTAAAATTTTTTTAATGCAAGTGCAATGGTATACATCAAATACTTGCTTTGTACATGTGAACTGTTTCTATAGGACTTTGTGTAAGATCTTTATCTGATATCAGAGAGTTCTATTCATTCTTCTTAAATTGTGATGCGCTTTGCAAATAAATCGCCGGAAAGTAAAGTTTTTGTTATTTCTACAAATTTTCGTGCTGATAATACTAGTTATAAGAATTTTTTAATTATGAAATCTTGGAGTGTCTTTTATCCAGTGTTTTTTTTTTTTTTTTTTAATGAAAAAGAAAATTGGTTGAACTCTTTTTCTCACTACCCTCTCTTTCCCCCCACTCTTCATGTCAGGCCTCATATTTAATTGCTTATCAAAAAATATTGCCCACATTCCTCTAATGTGCAAATGCTTTTGAAGTCGTTCAATGGGAATAAATGAATGCTCAAATAGCTCCTTGAAATCCATAATGAATGTTGACAGTCTGCTTAAATTGTACTACAGAACTCAAATTTTGGATAAAGTCTATCTAGCTGACAATCTTTTTCAGATGCGAAAGTTACTTGTTTGGAAATAAATGATGGTCTGGAGTCTCATCTTTTATTTTCTGATTATTCTTAGATGATGATTCTCAATCAGAGGAAGATGAATATCTTGCTGGAGCTAAATCAGAGGAAGATGAAAGTCTTGCTGAAGCTAAATCTGAGGAAGATGAACATCTTCATGAAGTTAAATCTGAGGAAGATGAACATGTTTCTAAAGCTCAATTGGAGGAAGACGAACAACTTGCAAAAGCTATTCAAGAAAGTTTGTTCTTGGATTCTCCTTCACATGACAATAGAAATATATTTCAACCTTATCCATTCCCCTTTCCATCTGGATACAGGTATATTTGTCATGATGCAATCTGTTGTGTATGACAAGCCATATACTACTTAGTAATTTATCTAATCCTGACGATCCTACAAATTTAAAAAAGTTAAATTTAATTGCCTCAACATGAGTGGAGATTGTTTTACTACAGGTTAGAGGCTAGCTTCCCTATTGAATCAGAGTTGAGAAAACTAATTGAAGGCATATAAACATTTTTCTTAGTACTTTTCTTGCTTTTCTTTCTTCATCTTGTATACCAACTAACTAATTCAATTATCAAGTTGGTCAGCTTGTACTTAACCAGCCATAGTTAAACATTTATTTTAGAAATAGTCAGAATGTTGAGATTTCTCCTTGCATTAACCTGCTTAATACAAACACATATAAATTTCAAGCTTTCTGAATGTTTAACAGTGTGCAAACTAGTTTGATAAGCATCTACTTATCAAAAAAAAACTAGTTTGATAAGCATCTGGAAAGAATGCTAAATCTAATTCTAAACCCTGCACTAATCTATTAATACTTGGCATAAAGTATGGGAAAGAGAGAGAGAGCGAGATAGATAAAAGGTTGGATTTTATATCTTGTTGAGGCTGTAACAGTTGGAGGTTTCTAGATATCTAATTTATTTCCAATGCTTATCACAGAGCAGAGCATGAAGGAATACTAAAATGAGAGACAATATGATGTGTTTGTTCTTTGGCTTTTGGGAGTCTCATTCTTTCTCATTTTACCATACATGGTCACATAAAGAATACGCTCATTTTGATGAGCAATGCACGTTTTACTTTAATTTGAAGTACTTCTTTTAATTGTAATAAGAGGTTGTGCTGCATAACAATGAAATTTGATACCCAAATTTGATGCAGGAGCACCTAGGGTTGGCTGGAGTCATTTTATTCTTTCTCATTTTACCATGCATGGTCACATAATGAATACACAAATTGTGATGAGCAAAGCATCTTTTACTTTGATTTGAAGTACTTTAAATTGAAATAAGAGGATGTGATGCATAACAACGATCTTTGATACCTAAATTTGATGCAAGAGGAACTATTTTAGAGTTGAAACTTGGTGATCTTGTGTTGAGCTGTGGAGCCCTAGATTGACCAACAATACAAAATATTTTAGAGATGCTAACAGTTATGCTGATGCTTATTACTTATTAGTCACTAATGGGTCCATAATTTGGTTTTAGATTAAATGGACAAAGAGAGATGTTAGATGAACATCTACCATTGGAGTAACAGAAAAACATAAGCATGTGATTTAAAATGTTCAAAATATGTTATTTTTGTAAGTAACTTATCTAGGAAAGAGAAGATTGCATTGATATCTTGTAAAATTTAAGCATACATCTCTGTAGTAACTGGACATGACAATGCCTCTTAAAATTTAATGTCTTCTTTATTTTATGTGAATTTGCTGCATTTTACAGAGGCCAAACGAAACATGACCTGTTTATTGGACAAAATTGCTTGTAGGGTCTGTGCTGGCTGCAACACTGAGATTGGCCATGGACGATTTTTGAGCTGCATGGATGCCGTTTGGCATCCAGCATGTTTTCGTTGTCATGCTTGCAATCTACCCATTAATGATCATGAGGTGCAACTTATTTGAGTAAATTGAAACTTTTTTTGGAATTGGATGGTGAAAACTTTGAATCTTTGGTGGTTCATTGAGTATTATTGAGTGGAATATCTTCTTTCTGTGACAGTTTTCTATGTCAGGCAAGCGCCCTTATCACAAATCCTGCTATAAGGAGCAGCATCACCCAAGATGTGATGTTTGCAAGAATTTTGTAAGTGTATATCATGTTTTGTTATTTCCTCTAGTTGATTTTGTATACAATTGTAGAAGATAGCTATGTTTTGTTTTCTCTTTTCATATGTTTTCTAATACTCAAACGTTATGTGCTTGCTTAGTGATGGTTCATTAACAGAAACTTCAGGCTGCTGTAACCTAATTATGACTCTAGTAATCTCATCAAACTATCACCTGAAACTAATATTGAAGGGGCCGTTTGAGGAGGATCATACATTCTTTGCTGATAAAATACCTGTGCAAAATTGTTAGGCCCCACATTCAATTATCTAGATGATAAGCAGAAATATACAGAAGTTAAATCATTTCATAAATAAGAAACATATGAAAGTTCTGAATGGTGCCCTACTGCTTTTAGTGTGAAATTTTCATAGCGGTAAGGATGTTGTTCCTACTATACTGGTCAAGTGTGTTTAAATATGAAATTAGCAGATGATCTTTCTGCATATCCTAAATTGTCTGACAGTTCTTGTAAGAAACATTTTACAGAGTAAATTTTAAGATCCATGTTGCCACAGGTATATTACAGCATCCACTAATGCATGAGCATAAAATGAATGATATATTTGGAATTTTGGATTTGCCTGTTCCTTTTGTGGCCTGTATCACAAATGGTTCCCTGGAATTTTTTCACTTATTTTTGTTCTTTTTGTGCAGATCCCAACAAATTCAGCAGGTCTTATTGAGTATAGGGCACATCCTTTCTGGATGCAGAAGTACTGCCCCTCACATGAACATGACAGGACTCCTCGGTGTTGCAGCTGTGAAAGAATGGAGGTCAGTGATACTAAAAATCATCTCTCTCTCTCTCTCTCTCTCTCTCTCTCTTCTTTGGAAGTGACAAAACATTAAGAAAAGCAAAAGGATATATGTAAACACTACCACTACCTGAAAAACATGCTTCAGAAACACCTATGACTAATTTCCTTTTGTCATTCATAATGCAAAACCTTCCATTCCATGCAGCCGAGGGACACGAGATATCTGTTACTTGATGATGGTCGGAAGCTTTGTTTAGAGTGTCTAGACTCAGCGGTTATGGATACTTATGAATGCCAGCCTCTTTACCTTGAAATACAAGACTTCTACGAAGGTTTACATATGAAAGTGGAGCAGCAAGTTCCAATGCTCTTGGTTGAGAGACAGGCACTAAATGAGGCCATGGAGGGAGAAAAGAATGTAAATGCTAATGTTTTTGTACTTCATCTTTGTATTCTCATTTCTTGGTTTGCGTTTAATGTTGATCTTTATTTTATTTTTATTGTGGTAGGGTCACCATCACATGCCTGAGACCAGAGGACTTTGCTTGTCAGAAGAACAGACGGTTACCACTGTAGGAACTACCTCCCTAGCCTTTGATTCTCCCGTTTTTCTTTTAATGATATCTGTATATTGGATCAGACATCTATAACTAATTCAACTATGTTACCAGATCTCAAGGAGGCCAAGGATGGCGAACAACCAATTTATAGACATGATAACTGAGCCTCGTAGGTTGATCCGTAGGTGTGAAGTAACAGCAATTCTTGTTTTGTATGGCCTTCCTAGGTACTTCTTCTCATATTTGCACCTTAGACGCATCTATTGTTGTAAAATAGATACATGCTAAGAATTTTGCATATGATCCTAGACTTCTCTACATACAGGTTGTTGACTGGGTCAATCCTGGCTCATGAGATGATGCATGCGTGGCTCAGGCTTAAAGGTGTTTGTCTGTCTTCCTACCGTTCTCCTGTTGACATTATATGCGTTTTAGATATGGTTAGCCTGGAATTACTAATAGGATGTTTGACAGGTTACCCCAATCTTAGTCCAGAGGTTGAAGAGGGTATCTGCCAGGTCTTAGCTCATATGTGGTTGGATTCTGAGATCTATGCAGCATCTGCAAGCGATGTTGCTTCATCATCATCCTCTTCATCACCTTCCTCATCCTCTTCGTCCTCTTCCTCATCATCAAAAAAGGGTAAACGATCTGACTTTGAGAAGGAACTTGGTAAGTTTTTCAAACACCAGATCGAGACAGATACATCATCAGCTTATGGAGGTGGATTCAGGAAAGGAAATGGGGCAGTGCTCAAATATGGCCTGAAGGCAACTCTTGACCATATTCGATTGACAGGAAGCTTTCCTTTTTGATTTGTATTATTTTCCCTACAGGTAAAATTTAGGTACAGTGTTTTAGGTGGTGTATTTTAGGTTTCTTAATTGAATTCAAACACATGGTTACGTTAAATTTAATTGCCATTGGGCAAAATAACACTATTTGTGTTGTATTGGTCAATGTAGTTATGTGTTTGAATTTAATTGGGGGACTTAAGGTACACACCACTTATGAAATTGTACCTAAATTTTATTCAATGCCCACTTGCTTCAATGCCTTCATAGCCATATATCATACTTAGTTCAATAGGACCAAACCAAAGTATGAATTCAGGAGACAAAATAAACGATAGAAATGCTCCTTCCTGTGTGCAATTGTTGTAATATCCCCCTGAACTCATAATGATACTACATTATACATATATATAGAAACAATGAATACCACAATGACACATTTTTCTTTTGTTTCTGATTCTGACATTGTTCTACTGTGGTTAATAGGTTTTTTTTTAAAACGTATTCACTAGGAGTCGTATCACGAAAATAAACTTCATTGACAGACATCAACTTTGATAATATACTTAAATCAAATGAGCCTAATGAGGTGCACCACCTTGAGAAGTAGGTAGCTTCCTATAGCATAAGTCATGGTGTGCAAGCCAAGTGATGACTTATCAAAAACGAATTATTTCATAGCTCGCATGGAACTGTGGTACATTTCAATCTTCTTCTTCTTCATTGGTATAAAGACTATTCTACACTGGTATTGGTTGGCTTTCGTAGTTTATTACTTTCTGACTATTAGTGATTGCATTATGGTTTAAGTACATAAGATAGCGGTGAATGTGAAATGGATAAAGGCAGCGGTGAATGTGAAATGGATAAAGGCGAGAAATTTATTTTGGTCCTTACATTTGTACGTGATTCTTATTTTGGTTTTTAACTTTTTTTTCCTATCGCTTTTAGTCTTTATCCTGGAAAATGCGTCTCGTTTTCGTTCTTATCGTTACATCAGAGATGAAAAATGCACACGTGACAAATAGAGTGTACTGTTGACACATTAAAAGCTGACATGACCATTAAATAATAATAAAAAATGTTATTTGGTATTAAAAATTATCACGTAAGCATTTAAATTAAAAAAAAATTAAAAACAAAATTAAAAATTAAAAATCACATAAATTAAGATCAAGTGTGTCTTGAATAAGAACACAAAACAAGAAATTAAAAAATAATAATAATAAAAGAAGAAGAAGAGAGAGATCTTCTCGTCCTCAAACTCAATCATGGATAAAAACCCATCTTTTTTGTTCTCTGGAATTCACTTCAACAAGAAAAAGTTCTCCAACGATTTCGCCAAGTTCCAGGTAAATTATTAATTCTTATATATTATTACCGTTTGCTGTTCTCTGTTTGGTTTATGAGAAAGTTGGGGATGATAAATCTTTTAACGTTGTGTGTGTCTCATTTAGGAGAAGAAAGGGAGTGATATAAACGAAAGTGAAGAACTGAGAGAGGATTCAAGTTTCATTGAAAGTGGAAAATCCGAAGAGAAGGAAGGAAAGCTCTCTGTCAAGAAGCGGAAACGGAAGTCTGTGGGTTCTGGTAATTCTTTTCCTTAATTTTCTCATCTGGGTTTGATTTGAAATGCATTCAAATTAGCGTTGTAAGCTAAATTTGTTTGTTTTTTGTGTTGGCAGGGGAAACGGTACAAGGATTTGATGTCTTTAAGAGTTCAAAATCAGCTGGAAAATCTGTACAAGTGAATGAAGAGAACGATGAAGCCGAAAATGGGCCTTCTAAAAGAAAAAGGAATTGAATAGGCAACTAGAGGTTTCTTCTTATTCTATGTTCATCTGCTGCTTCTTTTGGTGATATGTCTATTTTGTTTTCTTTTTATGGTTTTGAAGGCCTGTTATAATTTTGACTTCTTTATTATATTTCAGCGGACAGCGGGATTCGTTTAATTGTGAAAATTCAGTTTTGGAGGTTTTTTTTTTAATTTTTGGATTTGTGTTCTTTTTCAAAACATACTTAAATTTCAATTCATGTGATTTTTTTATTTTTTTATTTTTTATTTTTAATTTAAATACTGATGTGACATTTTTAATGCCAAATAATATTTTTTATTATTATTTTAATAGTCACGTCAGCTTTTAGTGTGTCAACAGTACACTCCGTTTGTTACGTGTGCATTTTTCGTCTTTGATATAATGACAGGGACAAAAATGAGACGCGTTTTTCAAGATAGGGACTAAAAGCGATGAAAAAAAAAGTTAAGGACCAAAGTGAAAATCACGTACAAATGTAGAGACGAAAATGAGTTTTTCACCATGGATAAAATAATGTTTTTTGTCCCCAATCCATGGAGTGAATTTTCTTATCTACCCTTCATTTTCTCCCATATTATTTAGGCTTTTAATGAAAAATAGTCAAAATACGTGTCCATGAACTGAGATTATTTATCTACCCTCATGTCCTCCCCTTTTATTTGAACTTTTAATGAAAAACAATAACAAAAAGTTGATTTTTCACATTTAAGTGTCTAGATTTTTTGCTGAAAGTGTGCAAAAACAGATTTGTATCTTGAAAAATTTTGAAAAAGTGAGAAAAAATGAGGCTTTAAAAAGTTATACATACTAATTGAAGCTGATGCTAAACACACTCTCATATGCATAAGTTTTTTTTTTTTTTTTTTTCCAGAAACTAATATACAGAAGTTAATTATTCAAAATTGAAAGTTTAATATCGGAATTGACATTCAAATCAGTCTGAGAATTATGGGATTAAGGATTGTTCTGCACTTAGGAATTTGTAACTTTCACAATTAATTGTTTCCAAATGATCGGTATCATCATGGTCAACATATTGTTTGATTTCCTTTATAAGAAAGACTAAGGATTGAATCCCTTTCCCTCACTTCTTGTAACATTTTGAAAAAAAAAATTTTTTTTCTAAAAACCTACATAAGGTAGAGGTGGATGCAATATGGATTTTTATTTTTATTTTTATTTTTATTTTATTTTGGGTGCTTTCAATCATGGTTTTATATTAAAAAAAAAGTATAGTATGATTCCCTCAACCTAGTCCATGTGAACTTTTTACTTTTACAAAGTTTGATTTATCACACCCATATTATGCAATAAATTAATTGTTCAAATCACATCCCCTTTGATCAAATTTCATATTTAGAAAAAAATAAATTAAAGAGAAACAAATTTTTATTAAACTTCTTACCAACCAGTAATTACTAAAAGATAAGAGAATATTAATTTAATACAAAATTATTTTGCATAGGTCAATGAAAATAGATATTATTACATTTAATTAAGAAAAAAAAAAAAAGAAGCTTGATATATAATAAGTTTGGCTCTTCATATTAATATTAAAATTTTTTTATAAAAAAAAATTGGAAGTAGTTAAATACTTAAATAGTCCCATTTTATTTGAAAACAAGACCTAGTCCTCTTGATTTTGGCAGGAATTTTGCATAAAGAGCCCATAGCATTCTAGCAAGCAGCCAAGCACCACACCACAAACCATTTGGTCTTGACAACTTGCGTAGCTAGGTTGCTAGTCTATTTGCCATTGCACACCAGGTGTTTGATATTTTGACTATGTGAATGTGACTTTGTTTCTAGGAAGCACGATATTTTGACTATGTGAATGTGACTTGGTTTCTAGGAAGCACGACGACAGATATTAGTACGACACAAGAAGAAGAGTAATTTTTAAAAAATTATAACATGAGACGGCGGGGCAGGTACGACATGATTGCAGCACCTCAAAATGAAGTTTTCCGTGCTTCCTATAGTCATATGGAATTGGGACAGATTTCAATCTTCTTTCATGGGTTTAAAGATTGTTCTACACCTTGGTATTGGATATTTGGTTGGCTTTTGTAGTCAGTAATTCCAGACCATTTTAGTGATTGCATCGTGGTGAAGTACATTAGCTAGCAGTCAATATGAAATGGATAAAATAAGGTTGGTTGTGTCTTTAGGTATAGTTTGATGGGTTTGGATCATCTCTATTTTAATTGATAACTAGTCGCAGGCCCACGCGATACGTGAGAATATATATAATATGGTGTAATATACAAAAAGTAACACTTACTTCAAGTATTGTCAATTTTTTAAAAAGATTTCTACAAGTATTTTTTATCTTTTTTTTCTCTACAAATATATTTTCTATTATTTTTTTGTATTTTTTATTAATATTTTTTTAAAGTGAACCATATCTTTCCAACTTTTGTTGTAGTGTGCTATATAAACCAAATATATTACTAAAGTTTATAAGTTTCAACTCTCTTAAGGAATAAGGAGATATCATGTAATCAAAACTCATCACAAAATTACAAATTTATCTTAATTAAAATTAAAATGAAACCGAAGAAATAAAAGATAGACTTCATCATATTTTATTGTTCAAACAATAGGTAGCCATATTCTAATTCATAGCCATATAGATTGTGTTTTGATATAAATTCAAATTTCTATTTCCAAAAAAAAAAAAAAAACTAAGTATTAATCTAAACCAAAATTCAACTAAAGATATAAAAGGGAGAGAGCAGACTTTGAAATGAGGAATTAAAAAAAAAAAAACACACACACACACACACACAATCCCGAAACATATATTTAAAAAAAAAATCATTAATCTTAATTAGAGTTATAAACAAAAAACAAAATTTCACCAAGAGAATGAGAGAGTACTCACAGTTTTTTTTTTTTTAAAACCAAAATTCAACCGAAGATATAAAAGGGAGAGAGCAGACTTTGAAACGAGGAATTAAAAAAAAAAAAAAAAAACACACACACACACACAATCCTGAAACATATATTTTTTTAAAAAAAATCATCAATCTTAATTAGAGTTATAAAAAATAAATAAATAAAATTTCACCGAGAGAACGAGAGAGTACTCACAGTTTTTTTTTTTTTTTTTTTTTGGTGGTATAAATATGGATTGAAATGGAAGAAATGATATCAAATTTATACAAATAAAATAGGAAGAAGAAGAGTCAAGTTATAAAAAAGAGAAAATGATAAAGGAAGTGTAACGGCAAAGTAGAGAATAATGGGGAAGGTAAAGAGGCAAAGAGAGAAGAGAAAGGTTGAAAGAAGTGTAACCTTAAGCATGTACAAATAAAATGGAAAGAAAAAAGAGTAAAGTTATGAAAAATGATGAAGTGAGTGTAATGGCAAAGTAGAGAGTAGTTGGGGAGGCAAAGAGGCAAAGAGGGAAGGGAAATGTTGGAGGAAGTGTAACCGTAGGAGTGGACTAATAGGAAGAAGAAGAGATTTTTGTTTTTGTTTTTTTAGAGAATAGTGAGAAGAAAGTCTAAAAAAGAAAAGAAGAGATAAAAAATAAGTAGATGATGTGGCTTAATGATTGAGTAGCAAAATGTATTGTGTGTGTGTGTATATATATTTATATATTTATATATATATATATATATATATATATATAAAATGATTAGGATGGAAAGAAAATGACACTTAATGTTGAAATGAGCTTTCAATATAGACAATAAACGATTAGAATTTATGATGGCATGTAGTGTATTACATTTGGCTACAAAGAATTAATTTTGCAACAAACAATCAATAAAGATGGAAAACCAAAAAAATAAAATAAAATAGTGATGTGGTCGCTGATGTGACTCAACAGAAGCGTAGTAATAATAATTGTTACGCTTTAGCTTTTAGATATATATAGATATAGATTATTCAAAGTTGACTAAATCTAAGGTCTAGATTTTGCCAACTTATTAACTTTAGTCGATTTTTTAACCATAGTTCGAGTATGACCCCCAAAAACCAATCCATGAAGTGAGTTTTCTTAACCTCTCATTTTCTCCATTTTTCAAGCCTTTAATAGAAAATAGACAGTCCAGGAATTGAGATTTCTTATCTACCCTTATGTCCTCCCCTTTTATTTAAACTTCTAATGAAAAACCGTAACAAAAAGTTTGATTTGTAACACATTTAGATGCATGATTTAAAAAAAAAAATAATTGATAGATAAAATATAATTTCAACTTATGGTGTTTGCACTATAATGATTGTTATTTATCATTAGGCTAAAACTCTGTTAATGGTTGTCTAAGATAATTTATATTACTTGTAAACTATTCATTGGACATTATATGTGTTGTATACCTTCTTATTGCACACACACAACACTAAGACTGCATTCACTAATACAAAGTACACATTTGATTTTTCTCAATTAGTGTGTGGACCACTATTTCTTAGTTTGAAATAAATCAAACAAGTAAAATAGTTTCACAAATGCAAATTTGTATTGATGAATGTGTGGTACAATTCTCTGTGATTACAAAAGAATAATCCTCTGATTCGATCTCCTTGAAAAACTTATTGATTGAAATTGTGGTAATGTGATTTTGACTTGAACACTAAATATCCTTCAATTTGGCTGAAGGATAAATCGAAGACCTTGAAATAGAATTACAATGAATCTCTAGCTATAAGTTTGTTTGAAATTCTTTGTTCTTCGTGTTTTTCGTGCATTCTTCGTCTTCGAAGGTTTGTGGTAGAAGTTCTTTAGTGCTTTGGAGGCTTGAATTCGTAGAGCTTCACCAATTTGTGGTATGTTGAGGTTTCTGGAGGCTTTTGAGCTTGATTCCAGTGAACTTTGAGATCTCGAAAGATGATTTGGATGATTTCTCTTCACTTGTTTTTCGTATTTGAAGTTGAAGTTCTTGAAGTTTCTGGAGGCTTTAGGGTTTGATTCCAGCAGAGTTTCTGTACTTCTGAATTTTCTTTGATGCCACTTGTGCTCCTTTTTTTTTTTTTTTTTTTTTTTTTTTTTTTGAGAAACGCCACTAGTGCTTTAAATGTTTTGGTCTTTTGGTGTATTGGAGTGTGTAGAAATGTCTTAGGAAGGCTTCTACTTATAAAAGTTTAGGAGTGGGTGAACGACATGTGGCGAAGTTCAATTGGTGACATGTGTCACAGTCTGAGTAGAGGAGTTTTAAGACTTTTTTTTCAAGACTTATGGTATCTTTTGATTGGCCAAAATGTTTTGATTTTCAAGCTAACACATGTCAGCATCTGATTGGATTACTTATGTCATTGCATACACGTGCCATATTACTTATATCATTGTTTACACGCGCTGATATGTGATTAGTTTCTGCATGTATTTTATGTCCCTATTTCAATGACACTTGTCAAATTTCTGTTGATTTTTGAATAGTAATAGCAAAACTTAGTACTATGTGCTTTGTAATTCGCTCTACTTTGTGGATTTGGCAGCATGAAGTGAATTTTCCCTCCCTACACAGTGCAAGATGGGATCATATGATTCATATAATTAAGAATTCCCATCCTTTCAATGGTTTCCGTTGCAGAACCAAGGTTTCCAGGTGAAGAGCTATCATAAAGTTTTGAAGGGTGGCATAGATTTTCCTTGAGAGAAGTATATGGAAAGTCAGGGTCATCACTGTAGCATAATTTTTCTATTATCAAAAATCTATCCCAATTACCTACTTAAAAGCAGAGGTGGTGGTTCAGTGTTCTTGGTTTAGCTACGTGGCACACTGCCATTGCTAGGTGAACAAATGGTCTGGCTGGGCTGGCGGGTCAAATGAACTCTCACAGTTTCACAACCTCTCTCCCCTTATGCCACCTTTTTTGTCAACCCGAAAGTTTCAATGGGGGGGTTTTTTGACGTTTAGTGAGGTGGGGTGGGTTCTGGGCAATGAGTAGAGGAGAGGACCCACAAGCAAAAGAAGAAAGTGTTTAGAACTTAGAATTCAATGCAAAATCCACAAGGGGCCACAAGATTCCATCTTTTTGGTGGGTTTTTGAGGGCGGTAAGATTGAACGGTTTGATCAAGTTCCCAGAAACCACTTCAAAGTTTCCGACTTTTGGCTTTTTTCCCTATTACCCTTTTAGCCTGTATTTTTGTAGGATCCAAGTAGTTTCCAAAACACTTTATTGGTCACACTAATCTTTTATTTATTTATTTATTTTCCCTTTGGGATGAGTAAAGTTTTTCTGTTTTGTCTTCCTTCCTCTTTTAATGATTATGTGATGACTTTGTTAGCAAAGGGTCAAGTGCTTTTTTTGCAGGGCTAAAGGCAAATAAGGGCATGAGGGGGAATATCCTATGGTGTCCATTAATTCTTCTTTGGTGACTATGCATTCATGGGTATTGGGTATCTTAACTGATCTGGGATTCATCAGATTCTAAAGCCTCTTTTTTCAGGTGCGATTCTGAAAGTGTTGTCTCTGGCTTCATTTTACTGTTACCTGTTATATCATTATTGCCTGAAAATATCAAGTTGCAAGATTCCACTTGTTTTGATTTTTTGTTTTTCTAATCATGAATTCGATGGGGTTGGTGGAGGGTATTTTCATAGATATGGATTTTGCTAGTATCTGGCTAAGGTCATTGATTTCACATCTTATTGAAAATTTAAGGAATTGAAATGATGGGGGCAAATTTATGTCTCTGGTGGGTCATTCAGAGTGTTTTTTCATTACTTGCTCTGAGTTTTTGATTGATGAGAGATAACGTCATTTGTTTATATTGGATTAATATATTCTTTAAGTCGTCATGCTTATACATGCAAAGAGTTAGGTTTATTAGTCTCTTTGATATCTATTAGATATTTTGAAGACTTTAGCTATGGTTTTTATTACATGCTAGTGAACTCTCTAAGAATGACTATTTGTATAATATTTCTCTCTTACATCGTTTTTATTTATTTATTTATTATTTTTATAATTTCTTTAAATTTCATCTCAACTCTTTCTTAATTTCCCAATTGCTTGATAAAACTAATGCCTAAAATTCTGGAGGGTGTGTCCCATATAAAGACACTAATTCTGGAGGGTGTGGTTCGGTATATGTTTTCCAATCTCTGTGTTGTTTCTTGCTTTGAGATTGCCATTATCTTCAACTTTGTTGCATATTATGTATTTTCACCGGCATAGTTACTTGTTCATTTATTGATGAACTCCGCACATAGTAACATATGAGTCATCTGATGTTGTTAGAGATGTTTAAAGTACCTATAGTTTTCTTTCACGAACTGAAATATGGTCTCTAATTCAAATGAACAACTTGGGTGCAGGGAATAATTTGGCAACCCATCAGTGAATAGCAGTCTGCATTATGAAGGATTATAAAGGTTCTAGCCATAGAGGCCAATATCATGGGAACTATGCAGACGAAAAAATTTGGGATGGGGCTCGTAGTTCAGTGGTACTGACAATTTCTGCTTTTTATTCTTGTTGGTCCTACTCATTTATAATATGATTAAGGTGGCCTTTTGTCTACCAGTAGCTGACTTAGTACAAAATGTACATATTACAAAACTCTTAATGAAGAGGAGATTCTGAAGTTTAGCATTCTTTCTCATACTATATGCTAGTTTGTTTCTATTATTCTCCAGTGCTAATTGGCAAACTTGGATGCAGGATGAATGGACAGTTATTGAGAAAGAAGATCTTGAGTGTGCTGTGGCAATGTCACTTTCAGAACAAGACCAAAAAGGGAAAAACGTGATTGGTAAGTTGCATGGTGTGTGCCTTGACCTTGAACATCATTCAGTTGTGACCTGGGAAGGTTCTCACTTCTATTTAATAAGACTGATGACTCAATATTTAAGTTACCTTACACTAAACAGATTATAATAATTTTAGTGTAGGTTTTGCTTTGTACATTTGAACTGTTTCTATATGACTTTGTGTAAGATCTTTTTTTGATATCAGAGAGTTCTGTTCATTCTTCTTAAATTGTAATGCTCTTTGCTGATCAATGACTAGAAACTAGAAAGTAAAGTTTCATTATCTCTATAAATTTTCATCTGATAATAGTAATTGTAAGAATTTTAATTATAAAATCTAGGAGTAATTTTTATCGAGTGTTTTTTTATAAAAAATTAAAAATAAATTGAACTTGCCACCCCTCTCTTTCTCCCCACTCCTCATGTCAGGCTTCATATTTAACTGCTTAACATATAACACTGTCCAGATTCTTCTAATGTGCAAATGCTTCCGAAGTCATTCAATGGGAATAAATGAATGCACATATGGCTCCTTGAAAGCCATAATGAATGTTGATGGTCTGCTTAAACGGTGGTACAGAACTCAAAATTTGGTTAGGGTCCACTAGATGATAATCTATTTTAGGTGTTATTTTCCGCTGCAAAAGTTACTTGTATGGAAATAAATGGTGGTCTGGAGTCTTGTCTATTATTTTCTTATTTTTCTTAGATGATGACTCTCAATCAGAGGAAGATGAACATGTTTCTAAAGCTCAATTGGTAGAAGATGAACAACTTGCCAAAGCTCTTCAAGAAAGTTATCCTTTGGAGGAAGATGAGCAGCTTGCCAAAGCTCTTCAAGAAAGTTATCCTTTAGACGAAGACGAGCAACTTGTCATAGAAAGTTATCCTTTGGAAAAAGATGAACAACTTGTCAAAGCTCTTCTTGAAAGTTATCCTTTGGAGGAAGATGAACAACTTGCCAAAGCTCTTCAAGAAAGTTATCCTTTGGCGGAAGATGAACAACTTGCTAAGGCTCTTCAAGAAAGTTATCCTTTGGAGGAAGATGAACTACTTGCCAAAGCTCTTCACGAAAGTCTCTTGGAGTCTCCTCCCCGATACGGGTAATGAAAATATATTTCAACCTCATCCATTCTTCTTTCCAGCTGGATAAAGGTATATTTGTCATGATGTCATCTGTTGTGTATGACTATCAATATGCTAATTAGTAATTTTCTAATCCTGACTATCATACAAATTTTAAAAAGTTAAATTTAATTGCTTCAACTTGAGTGGAGATTGTTTTCCTATAGGTTAGAGGCTAGCTTACCTGTTGAATCTGACTTGAGAAAACTAATTAGGGGCATATAAACATCCTTCTTAGTACTTTTCTTGCTTTACTTTCTTAGTATTTTTCTTGCTTTACTTTCTTCATCTTGTGTGCCAACAAACTTATTCAATTATCAAGTTTGTCAGCTTGTACTTTCCTAGCCAACGTTTAAACATTTATTTTAGCAATAATCAACATGTTGAGATTGTAACGCCCCAAAATCATAAATAATAAATGTCTATTCAATTTAAATAATCTATAAAATATTAAATAAATATAACCAACAACCTAAAATTTCATTTCAATTGTCAAAGCTCTAATTCCACCAAAGATGAGAATCCTCAAAAATAATTCACCAGTACAATGTTTAATACTAGAAAAATAATAATAAAATCCTCAGTTCCACAAAATAATTCGTAATTGTTATTTTTCAAGAATCTCTACTCCAATGATTCCTCTAATGTATTTGTAAGGGGAATAAAGGGGGGTGGGGGGGGGGGAGGTGAAATAACTCAATAAGTGGAATTCACTAATATTGGGGTATGGAAACAAGCCTATCAAATAAATAATTCTTTCAACAAATTCATAACTTGTAACTTATCAATATTTTATCATTAAATATTTCATATGAAAAAAAATATCTTTATATTGTGAGCGATCATAATATATATATCAATACCATCATATAAACAATTTCTTAAGTTTTTCTCGTGGTCAATGTTTACGCCCCGCTGACAGAGTTGTGCTATCCCCTTTTAGGATTACAACTTCCTTTTCAACCCTTTTCTTAAGGATGACTCATTTGGAACCTAAATGTGCACTTCTTTCTTAAGGAGCTTCCTTTTTGGATCCTCAATAGTATACTCCTTTGCTAAGGAGTTATCAAATGTGCACTGTTCCCTTTTCTGGGACCGTCCCTTATTAAGGATTAAATACAATACTGAGTTTTTAATCACGACTTATTATAGGTTTTCAAAACGGATTCAATATGCTTACAAAAATAATTCATTCATAATTCTCAAAAATATAAAGATATACATATACAAGTTTAAATAAATTTAGGTTGTCCCACTAGTTTTTCATAAAACAAATAGTCAATGTGCACATCAAGCATTTATAAAACATCAATTTATATATAGAATATCAACATATTTCTTTGATATAAAATAGTTTAATAATCAACACTGTTTTGGAAAAACTCCCAAAATTAGTAAACACCACTTACTTCTTAGTTGCAAAAAATATGAAACCAACCTCTCTTGAATCACAACAAGTCAGTAGATTTAGCACCTAGCAACACCAAAGATAGGTCCATCAATACACAATTTCCCACTTAATATCTGTTTCCACACTTAAACAATTTTCTCCTAGACAATACTGATATATCCAAATTTCTTTATTTATTCACTTAACTATCCAATTCACTTTCAGCTTTGATCAGATTTTTGGACTCAAAAATATTGTTGCCTAATCAGATTTATCCGTAATCATAGATATTCATGAAACTTCAGTATGGCTGAATGATAGATATTTGATCAATCTAATATATATAGTTGAAGCCAATATTATTCTTAATATATCAATCCCATAGCCAGCCCATTATTCCCTTAATACCGCCAAACTTAATGATAGAGGTGGACAAGTTTTGAACATTGGCAGGCCCATGACAATACATGAGATGGAATTGGCTTGAGCATGGTCAGCCAATCCGAAAGAAACAAAACCAGCATGGCCATACGCAGAAACTAGAGTTACAAGTGCTTGTCACTTATATCTTTTCGTTGGCAGAGTAACCATACTTCTATAGGTATTATATTTTATCTATCAAAATTAAAAACTACAAAGTATCCTTCCTAACATATAGCTATTTACATCATTCCTAATCTAATATAATAACAATATAGGACATCTTTTCCCTTAATGTAAAGATGGGTGGAGATTCATGGAGTGATGCCTATTATCCTAGCAGGTACTAACATAATTCCATGCACCACTCATGCCTTTCCTGCAAACGTGGGACAAGTCTAGCCATAGAACATTTAACATCCTAAATTTAGAGCTAAAGGAAACCATATCTACAGCAGTCTCACGTTTAGCCGCAAAGTAGAAAAGAAAATAAGTTGTTCAACTGGGTGTTGCGGCTAAAACAAAAGAAAATCTTATATATATATATATATACACGTGTATTTTAAGAGGAAAAAAGTTAGGGTTTTTAAAAGCTTATCAAAGTCTATATATTTTACTTATGCCATCTCACTTGGGCCTCTTTTACCATAGTAACTATCAGATTTAAATATCTTAGACCCAAACTAATTAAATTCATTTAATTGTGGGCCTCCTTTTTAATTTACTTATAGGAAAGATATAAGTAATAAAATTATGGGGTGTTACAAAGAGTCCTCCTTGTGTTAACCTGCTTAATACAAACACATGAATTTCTAGTTTTCTGAATGTTTAACAGTGTGCAAATTAGTTTGATAAGCATCTGGAAAGAATGCCAAATCTAACCCTAAACCTTGCACTAATCAATTTTTAATTGGCATAATTTATGGGAAAGAGAGAGAGCGGGATAGATAAAGGTTGGATTTTTTTTTTTTTTTTCTCTCTTTGAGCCTGTAATGACTGTTGGAGGTTTCTAGATATCTAATTTATTTGTAACGACTTGTCACTGAGCAGAGCATGAAGGAATACTAAAATGAGAGACAATGTGATGCATTTCTTCTTTGGATTTCGGTGCTTTATTCTTTCCCATGTTACCATGCATGGTCACATTAAGAATATGCAAATTTTGATGAGCAATGCAACTTTTAATTAAATTTGAAGTACTTCTTAGAATTGTAATAAGAGGTAACAACAAACTTTGATACCCAAATAAAATTTGATGTAGAAGCACCTAGGGTTGGCTGGAGCTAGTACTAAACCATTGGAAAAATTGCCTCTACTCTAGGAAATTAAGTAAAAATGCTTTTAACGTAATTAACTAATAAGACCTAAAATAAATTCAACTGACCAATAAAAATACAATTGACTTCCAAAATTAAATAAGACTAAATTAACATATAATTTTGCTTCACACTTTTCACATCAGGTTATCTTGCCAAATTACATAAATTAAAGGTGGCACGAACATCTAAGCTGCAAGAGAAACTATTTCTTTTTTTTTTTTGATAAGTAAAATGCAAGAGAAACTATTTCAGAGTTGATACTTGGTGATCTTGTGTTGAGCTGTGGAGCCCTAGATTGACCAACAATACAAAGTTTTAGAGATGCTAACAGTTACACTAGTGGTTGTTAGTCACTAATGGGTCCATGATTTGGTTTTAGATTAAATGGACAAAGAGAGATATTAGAAGAATGAACATGTACTGTTGGAGTAACTAAAAAACATAAGCATGTGAAATGTACAAATATTTTATTTCTGTAAGCAACCTATCTAGGAAAGAGAAGACTGCATTGATATTGATAAAGTACCGATTGGTAGAGTAAAGATAGGAATCGAACTTAGGATTTATTGCACTGATACAATGATAAATTTCCGATTGTCCCAAAATCATAAGCTGTTAGAAAATTGTGAATTTAATTACTTAATCATAATTCTGACAGATATCTTGTAAAATTCAAGCATACATTTCTGTAGCTACCGGACATGACAATGCCTCATGATACTTAATGACTTCTTCATTTTATCTGAATTTGCTGCATTTTATAAGCAAATGAAACCTGGCCTGTTTGTTGGATAAAATTTCTTGTAGAATCTGTGCTGGCTGCAACACTGAGATTAGCGATGGGAAAATTTTGCCCCGCATGGATGCTATTTGGCATGCAGAATGTTTTCGTTGTCATGCTTGCAATCTACCTATTAAGGATCGTGAGGTACGACTTATTTGAGTTAATTGAAACTTACGTTTGGAATTGGATAATGAAATCCTTGAATCTTTGACTGAGTTTCCTTTCATTTTGGTGGTTCATTGGGTATTATTGACTGAATTATCTCCTTTCTGTGACAGTTTTCTACGTCAGGCAAGCTCCGTTATCACAAATCCTGCCGTAAGAAGCCGCATCTCCCAATATGTGATGTTTGCAAGAATTTTGTAAGTATATATCATGTTTTGTCATTTCCTCTAGTTGATTTTGTATACATTTGTAGAAGATAGCTATGTTTTGTTTTTTCTTTTAATTTTGTTTTCTAATGATCAAACATTATGTTCTTGCATATTGATTTTTAGTTAACAAATACTTCAGGTTGCTGTAAACCTAATTATGACTCTCATAATCTCATCAAATTATCTCCTGAAACTAATTTTGAAGGGGCTGTTTGAGATGGATCATACATTCTTTGTTGATAAAAATATCTGTGTAAATTGTTAGGCCCCACATTCAATTATCTAGAAGAAAAGCAGGATTATATAGAAGTTAAACCATTTCATAAGAAACACATGAGAAATCTGAATGGTGCCTTAGTGCTTTTATTGTGAAATTTTCATAGCAATATGTATGTTGTTCCTAATATTCTATCAAGTGTGTTTAAATATGAAATTAGTAGACGATTTTTCAGTATATCCTAAATTGTCTGACAGTGCTTGTAAGAAGCTTTTTACAGAATAACTTCTAAGATCTAGGTAAAATGATTCTTTGTGGCCTGTATCAAATATGGTTCCCTTGAATTTTTTCACTAAATTTTGTTCTTTATGTGCAGATCCCAACAAATTCAGCAGGTCTTATTGAGTGTAGGGAACGTCCTTTCTGGAAGCAGCAGTTCTGTCCCTCACATGAACATGACAGAACTCCTCTGTGTTGCAGTTGTGAAAGAATGGAGGTCAGTAATGCAAAAAAATCATCCCTCTCTCTCTCTTCTTTGGAAGTGACAAAATATTAAGGAAAGCAAAATGATACAAGTAAACATTACCACCGTCTGGAAAACGTGCTTCAGAAACACCTAAGAGTAATTTCATTATATCATTCATGATTCAAAACCTTCCAATCCATGCAGACGAGGGACAGGAAATATCTATCACTTGATGATGGTCGGAAGCTTTGTCTAGAGTGTCTAGACTCAGCAGTTATGGATACTAATGAATGCCAGCCTCTTTATATTGAAATACAAAATTTCTTCGAAGGTTTACATATGAAAGTGGAGCAGAAAATTCCAATGTTCTTGGTTGAGAGACAAGCACTAAACGTGGCCATGGATGGAGAAAAGAATGTAAATGCTAACATTTTCATACTTCAGCTGTGTATTTTCATTTCTTTTGGTTTACATTTAATGTTGATCTTTATTTTATTTTTATTGTGGCAGGGTCACCATCACATGCCTGAGACCAGAGGACTTTGTATGTCAGAGGGACAGACGGTTACCACTGTAGGAATTACTTCCCCAGTCTTTAATTCCAGCGGTTTTTCTTGTAATGATATCTGTATATTGGATCAGACATCTATAACTAGTTCAACTATGTTACCAGATCTCTAAAAGGCCAAGGATGGTGGACAACCAAATTATAGACGTGGAAACTGAGCCTCGTAGGTTGAACCGTAGGTGTGAAGTAACAGCAATTCTTGTTTTGTATGGCCTTCCTAGGTACTTGTTCTCTCGTTTGCACCTTAGATGCATTTGTTGTAAAATAAATATATGCCAAGAGTTTTGTACATGACCCTAGACTTCTCTATGTACAGGTTGTTGACTGGGTCAATCCTGGCTCATGAGATGATGCATGCGTGGCTCAGGCTTAAAGGTTTGTCCTCTTACCATTCTCCTATTGACATTGTTTGTGTTTTAGATATGGTTAAGCCCAGAATTACCAATAGGATGTTTGACAGGTTACCACAATCTTAGTCCAGAGGTTGAAGAGGGTATCTGCCAGGTCTTAGCTCATATGTGGATGGAGTCTGAGATCCTTTCAGCATCTGGAAGTGATGTTGCTTCATCATCATCTTCTTCATCACCCTCTTCTTCCTCGTCATCAAAAAAGGGTAAACGATCTGAGTTTGAGAAGAAACTTGGTGAGTTTTTCAAATACCAGATCGAGACAGATACATCATCAGCTTATGGAGATGGATTCAGGAAAGGAAACGAGGCAGTGCTCAAATATGACCTGAAGACTACTCTTAAACATATTCAAATGACAAAAAACTTTCCTTGTTGATATGTAATATTTTCCTTATGGGTAAAATATAGGTACAGTTCTTAGGTGTTGTATTTGAGGTTTCTTAATTAAATTCAAACACCTTCGTTGAATTTAATTGTCATTAGGCAAGATAGCATTAATTGTCATATGTTTGAATTTAATTGGGGGCGTAAAGTTAAGAAACTGTACCTATGTTTTTCCCATTTCCCACGTGTTTCATTGAGCACTTATCATACTTAGTTCAATAGAACTAAAACCTATTATGAATTCAGGAGACAAAAATAAACTATAGAAATGTTTGTGTGTAATTGTTGTAGTCTTGACCTCTTAATGATACTACATTGTACGAATATATAGAAACACTGAATACCGCAGTTACGCATTTTTCTTTTGTTTAGGACGTTGCTTTGCTGTGGTTACATCTCACTGTGAAAAGTAGTTGTTTGAAAGCCTTTTTCTCAGTAAGTTTACTGTTGTTATATCAAATGTAGTGCACCACCTTGAGACACAGGTAGCTTCCTGGCATGGTTCATGGTGTGTAAACCAATAACAACTTTGTCAAAAACGAATTATTTCATAGCTCACATGGAACTGGGATGCATTTCAATCTTCTTCATTGATATAAAGAGTATTACATTACACTTTGCATCGTGGTCAAGTACATAAGATAGCGGTGAATGTAAAATGGACTGTTGTTTGTGTTTTTTGAATATGCTAATTACAACTTTGCCATACTTTTAGTGGAGCAACAATTGTGAGGGATTTGGTTAATGACCGTACCATTTATATTGTCTTTATGAGTCTTTTTAAAATTTTTTTTTTAAATGGTAAAATAGTATTTTGGTCTTTAAACTTTGTCAAAAGTTTATTTTTTGTCCCTAAATTATAAAAAGTTTTTTTTTTTTTTTTTTTTTTTTTTTTTTTTTTTTTTATCTCAGAACTTTGTAAAGAGTTTTTTAAATAGTTTAAAAACAAAATAATGAAAATATGGATGAAAAAAGAATTTTTTTCAATAGTTTAGGGATAAAAAATAAACTTTTAATAAAGTTCAAGAACATAAATAAAATATTTTTAATAGCTTTGGGATGAAGGATGAACTTTTTAATAGTTTTGGGATAAAAAATAAACTTTTAAAAGTTTAGGGATAAAAGACAAATTTTAAATAAAATTTAGGAATCAAAAAAAAATTTTATCAAAAAAAAAAAAAATTGCAGGAATAAAGGCAACAGATTATGTTGCCGGCCAGCTTTAAAAAAAAAAAAAAAACTTGAAACAATATAAGTGTGGCTCTTCATATTAATATTAAAATAGAATAAAATGAAGTAATTAAATTAACCTATGCCTTAGTGCATTTATCTGTATGGATAAATCATTTAAAGAAAATTTTAATAAAAAAATGAAAAAGTGACCGCTTTTTTAATAACCTATGCCTTAGTTACTGTTTATAAATAAAGTTACTGTACATGTGCCTTGAAATATTGTTCATGTCTCATAAACAGTGCACCAGGCGCTAAAAAAAAAAAGCGCAAAACGTAGATGTTCTTAAAATAAATAATTAAAGGTAAATGCTAGCGAATGCACTTAGTTAATAATTCATTTAAAGAAAGTTTTTATAAAGAAAGAAAAAAAACAATTAATATTTTGACAATTTTTTTCATTTTTCATAAAGTGATGTTAAAACTTTCTTAAAATAGATCTTTAACCAATGTCCCAAAGGCATACGAAATTATAATTAAAATAGGCTCTAAGCACAAAGATGAACCCGATCCGTACTTGCCAGCCTTTCAGCCCCGACTATATAAAGAAACTGGGAGCTTAACCCGGAAGATGCAAAGTGCAGAGACCCACCCATCTCATTTTGGAACCATGACCTGGTCTTGATTTTGGCGGCAATTTTGGGTAAAGAGCCGTAGCAGTCTAGCACCACACCACCATTTGGACCTTACAAGAACCTTGGTAGTTGGTACGAGTGTTTCCTTCTCCTGATAGATGATGGTCTATTTGCCATTGCACGCTAGGTGTTTGATGTTTTGTCTCTGTGAATGTGAGTCAAGTCTATAATGGATGGCTGATACCATGACATTAAGACCCGTGTTAAGTGTCAGAACAACTTCACGAATCAACAATACATACTCAGAACCATCTACAGACTACAGTTCTGAGTGTTATCCTCTTCACCTGATCAGTAATGAGATTGCATTTTAAGCAACTCTTTGGTGGGATAACCCTGCTCAACAGCCTAACAACCCAGCAAAGTCGCTGCTATGCACGAGACCCATTTCCCAACAAAATCTCCCATTACCTGTACCGTGCCAAACTCATTGATTCCATTCGACTTGGCCTTCGTTCCAACCCTCCTAGTCCCACCTCTCTCGCGCCTATCCTTAATGATGGCCCTCTTGACTCCTTTGTTGTCACTCAAGTGCTCCGGTCTGCACCTTCTGCAGACTCTGCTCTGTCCCTGGTTGAAACCCTTGAAACAATTCCGCATTTCTCACATACCCAGCACACCCTCCACGCCCTGGCCACAGTCCTTGCCAAGTCTTGCCGGACTGTGCAACTCAAAGCCTTCATTGATGCCATAAATGCTGGTAGGTTTGGCAGCATTCGTGTTAGCTTTATGAACCTCATGCAATGGTATGCTGCCATTGGAGACCTTGAGTTGGTTCTTCGTGTCTGGGATGAGTATAGGCTCTCAAGCAAGCGGATATGCACTGAGTCTTATAACATTGTTATGGGCCTTTATGTGCAAATGGGTAAGGACACTGAAGCTGTGCAGGTTTTCTATAGGATGATTGATGAAGGGGCAATTCCAAATTCTAGAACATATACGATAGTGATTGAGCACCTCATGAATTTGGGAAAGTTGGATTCTGCAATGGAGGTTTTTAATACATTGCCCTTAATGAGAATTAGACGCACTTTAAAGCAATATTCGATTTTAGTTGAAGGATTTATTGGTGTTGAAAGGTTTGATGAGGTCAAGACTTTACTTGATGAAATGCAGGCTGATGGGAAATTTCCCGGAAGAGCCCTGCTTTTGTCATTGCGACGTATGAATGAGGCGGGATTTGTCCAAGAAACTGAAGAATTTCTTAAAGAAATATCTCCGGATGAGAGAATCAAGAATATAGGATGTAGTGTCGATAGTAGTGATGATGACGATCATGATGAGGGTAATGAGGTTAGTCATGCTAGTGGAGTTGATGATGTTAATGGGGTTCAGTTAAAACCATGGTTAGACCCAAGAGCTTTGGCAAGTGCCTTGCAACATTGGAACCATGAAGAGGTATCAGCCCTGGAGGATGCAAAATTGGTGTGGACAACTCGGTTGGTTTGCAAGATTCTTAGGCATTTCAACTCACCAGAAACAGCTTGGAAATTTTTCTGTTGGGCTGCTTATCAGCCAGGATTTACTCATGATGTTTACTCAGTAGAAAGGATGATGGCCCTTTCAGCACGCCATGGGCGTACTGAATTGGTTGATAAACTAATGTCCAAAATAAGAAGGGAGGGAATGAGATTGCCTTTCAGCACCATCAGGTTGATAATTGACTTTTATGGCCTCTCAAGGAAAGCTGATGCTGCTTTGAAGGTCTTTCATTATGACAGAACTCTCTGTGGTCCAATATCAAAATTCAATATGATGCTTTTGTATTCATCTCTATTACGAACATTGACCAAGTGTGGGAGGAATTCTGATTCCATGGACGTACTGGAGGAGATGATTTTGGGTGGAATTTGCCCAGATATACAGACATTTTCTGGGTTAATGTATCACTTTGCATTAAATGGGGATATCAAAACAGTGCAGAAACTCTTTGCAATGGTTAGGCAAAGTGGTGTGGAGCCAGATGCTTATATGTTTAAAGTACTGATCCAAGCTTATTGCAAAGCTGAGAGAGCTGCTCTTGCATGGAGGGTTTTTGAAGACTTGAGGAATTCAAATTTGGTGCCTGATGCCAACACAAAAGAGTTGCTTGTAAAGAGTCTCTGGAAGGAGGGCAAGCGGCGAGAGGCCGCTGCTGTAGAGGAAAATTGTGAGGAAATAAACAATGTTCTTCCACTAACATTGCGTGGTCACATATGGACGGTGAGCTCTGCAGATCTCACACGCGTTTTTAATATTTATTCTGAAAGCTTTGCATCGAAAAACAAACAATGATCTGTTTCAAAACTGTATACTGATCTACTTCATGTCAAGGATCGACAGTATACATATTATCCTTTTTTGCCTTCTTATTTTTGACTAATTGAAAAAGAAAACCAAAGTAAAAATTGTTTATGTTTGTAATGAAGTATTGCTACCATTCTTTTACGCTGTTGTTTGTAAATAAAACTTGTGCAAGAATTTGATTATAAAAAGAAAGGGACTATTTGGATTGAAAAAAAGGGTGACACCAAGAAATGAATTATTGCCACTTGGTTTATTGAACCAAAGCTATTGTGATATATGTGTTTCCAAATCATTAGGGCATACATACTGTCAGATTGAATGGCAAAGTGAAGCAGTCCCACCCAAGTTGGTCATTTTATTGGATTAAAGAGACATTGTGATACCGCTCAAGAGTGATCATTTTATTGGATTAAAAATTCATTGTGATTCAAAAAACCATTTAGAGTATTCATCACCTCTTCTTTTTTGGGTAAGTAACTATACATCACCTTCGTGTCTGTTGAGGACTATCTCAACATAGAATTGACAGCAGTGCAATGCAATTGGATGCTTTTCTAGCAAGACGACCTGAAATCATTTGAAGGGCCAATTGAGTTCAACTTTGGAATATGTTTGAGCACATTGCGCCATCCATGTTCTTGACAACCATGCAGGAACAATCCGAACTCTTATGCACTACAAGAATCCTAGTTGTGTATTTTTTTTTCTCCTGTGACCAGTATAAAAAAAATCCTAGGTGGAGCCATCAAATTTGATGCCTTTATTTAGTTATTTATATTAGCCCAGTAGCTGGCCGATTCTGCATGTGTGGCATTTGTATTGAATAAATCCGATGCTTACCAAAGATTCTTAGCAGAAAAGGGAATCATAACCTAGATTAAACTTTTGTCTTTTTTTGTTCCCATTTTTAGGTGAATCTTTGTGCACCATATCAAAAATTATTCTTATAAAACGAAGTCTATTTTATTCTTGATTAAAATAATCACAACAACTATGCTGTTTTGACATTCGTGAATTACAATTATTAAAAAGAAAGAAAGAAAAAAAAGACATCTGTGATTTGACTTCTTTCGACCTTTTGTTAAGTCTCTAAAGACAACCTTAATTATTTTTCCCCCCCAAGGTGTCTTTTCTTTCATATGAATAAGAAACTTCTCTTTCATTGATCTCATATCACATTAACTACTTCACATCCTTACCATCCAAGTTTCCTAAGAATGGCAATTTATTTCCTCTCATTCTCCTGCTGCTTTTGTCCTTCTCCTCCACTCATCTCACGGCTCAATCAACCTCCAACAACACCAGCACAGGCTTCTCATGCTCTGTGGATTCACCTCCCTCATGTGAAGCATATGTTGCATACTTTGCACAGCCACCAGCATTTTTGGATTTAGGAAATATATCTGATCTCTTTCAGGTCAGTCGTGTATCAGTAGCTGAATCCAGCAACCTAGCCTCTGAGAATATACAGTTGTTTCAAGACCAACTCTTATTGGTACCCATCACTTGTGGTTGCACTGGAAACCGCTATTTTGCCAACATTACTTCTCAGATTAAAGCATGTGACACATTCTCTGATGTTTCAACCAATTCATATGAGAACCTAACCAACTATCATGTCATAGAAGAGTTCAACCCTGATTATAGTCCAACCCTCTTGCCTGTTGGCATCAAAGTAACCCTTCCTTTGTTCTGTAGTTGCCCCTCAAAGGCACGTAGCTTAAACGGAACAAAGTATTTTATAACCTATGTTTGGCAACCTGGTGATGATGTCACACAAGTCGGTGCCAAGTTTGAAGCATCTTTGTTGGAAATTAGCAATGAAAACAAGAAGACTGCAGTGGGGCTTCCGATTTTGATTCCTGTGTCACAATTGCCATTTCTCTCACAAACTAACCTGGCTGATATAATCAAAGCCAAACATCGGGGGATCCTCATTGCTAAAAGCTTGGGAGGTGCTCTTTCAGTTTTGTTTTTAACAATCTTGTTGGTCTATACTTATTGTTTATTAATGATAAAGAAGGGTTCAAAGGGCACTCATCCGGTTCAAACAGACGAGCCTCAGGTCTCACTAGATATGCTACTTATTCATGGGGTGTCAGATTACCTGGGAAGGCCAGTCATGTATGAGATCAAAGCGATTATTGAGGCAACCATGAACCTAAATGAAAACTGTAGGATTGGTGGATCAATGTACAAGGCCATTATCGATGGGAAAACCTTAGCAGTCAAGAAATCCAAGGAAGATGTCACTGAGGAACTAAAGATTTTACACAAAGTAAGTCATGTGAATTTGGTGAGGCTAATGGGCATGTCATCCGAGTCTGGTGGGAATTGCTTCTTGGTCTATGAGTATGCTGAAAATGGATCACTTGATAAGTTGTTGTACTCCAAGTCTTCAGCAGCTTTGGTCTCTATGGTTGTTCTCGCATGGAGTCAGAGGTTAAACATTGCACTAGATGTGGCCAACGGCCTGCAATACATGCATGAACACACTTGACCAAGCATTGTTCACAGGGATATTAGAACAGCTAATATACTTCTTGCCTCCAAGTTCAAGGCAAAATAGCAAATTTCTGTGGCAAATTCTACCACAAACCCTATGATGCTGAAAATGGACATTTTTGCTTTTGGAGTGGTTATGTTGGAGTTGCTTTCAGGAAGGAAAGCAATGGAAGTAAAGGAGAATGGTGAAGTTGTGTTGTCGTGGAAGGAGATAAGAGGGCCTTGGAAGTTGAAGAAAAGAGAGGAGAGGTTGAAAAAATGGATGGATCCAAATTTGGAGAGCCTTTATCCCATTAATGGTGCTCTCAGCTTGGCAGCCTTGGGAAGGGCGTGCACACAGGATGATTCTTCGGCAAGGCCAAGCATGGCGGAAATCATTTTTAACCTCTCTGTTATCACTCAATCATCTTCTAAGAATTGAGAATGACATTGGGCGTATGCTTAGAGGTAGGAGTTAATCAAATTCAGTTTTTGATGATTTGTATTTATTCAGTTTTTGATGATTTGTGTATGTTGTTGGAAATTGTCTCAAATTTATATTTTAATTTGATTAACTATTTGAGTTTTATTGTTGTAGAAGTAAAAGTTCTATATACTAGAGAAGTAATTTGGAATTCATGGTTGATTATAGAATAGCAGTTGGTAGTATTACATATAGACATTACTATTAAGGATCTGGTCTGGTGGTTTCAGTTCAAGTGGTGGCTTGGCCCCTAGATGGTCATCCTGTATGGGGGATAGTTCGGTAGTTTTTTTAGGTTAAAAGATGTGTGTTAAATTATGCACATGGTTTAGTTGTATTTAGAGGTTGAAAGATGTCTAGTTTTAGGGGTTGAAAGATACCTTCATTTGGGAAATGACTGTAAGCTGAAAGCTTTTCCATTGTATCTTTCAACCCCTAAAACTAGACATCTTTCAACCTCTAAATACAACCATTGTTTGAGTGATAAGAGTACCACCTGGGTGTATAGGTGTGGGATTGTGCAAGTTTCAGGTTTATAAGTCTTGGTAGGTTTATGTTGGTTAGGATTTATATTTGTGTTGGGAAGAATATCATGATTATGTTTATATTGGTAATTTTTGTAAGAGTTTATAAGTTGTTTTTGCGAATTAGCATTATTGTTATAATTCGTTATTGTTGATAGTGGATTTTGCTTGGTGTTATCTACAAATGGAGGCACAAAATGACCATGCTAAACCTTATCTTGCATGGATGTTTCTATTTTCTTGTTTGTGCGACAAGCTTCTGTTGTTTGCTAACTCCAACAAGTTGTTACAACAAATGCAAAGTCTAACATTTCTTAATTCTGCATGATGAAATTGATTTTTATTCTGAGAATTGAAACATTGTTTCGCATCAATCAAATTCATATGCCTTGCTTCCTCTCTGTACATTCACAGTACAAAAGAGTACAAGATTATTGCATTTTAAATTACTCAACTTCTGCATGGCCTCCTTTCATCATCAAGATATGACAATGCATCTCTTCTTTCCATTGGATCACTAATGGAAGCTTGTAACACAAGGGTGGTCATGATGATAGATTCCTTCCATATAATCAGCTCCAGTAGAACAACTTTAAAACCATATATCTTAATTTTAGGTATCACCAAGTCATATCCTATATCCGCAGGTGTAATATTATTTTTTGCCACCAGAGAGTAGATAACTCCTTTTTTGTGCCTTCTCTGGTGATCATAGAAGATCAATATGCTACAATCTTAGTCCTAACTCCTAACATCTATATTGAATAAGAGTTTGTACATCTTTGGGTACTTATGCAGCATTACAGCCCAAAGAAATCTGTACACCCATGATTCCAGCTTTGAACATATGGACAAGCTCTTTTAGTAAAAAGCTAGTCCCTTTTATGAGAACTTCCAACTCCAATCCGAAGTTACCTAGAAAACTTACTCTTGACTAACTTCCAATAATTGAAACAAACTACTAGAATTAACAAAAGAAATGAATCTTCAACTCCCATTAGTCTATGTATTGGATGATCCATATATATCAATGGGTCAGTCAGGCTGGTGTGTCCTGTCCTGCCCTGAATGGGACAGGAGTTTTATATATGTATATGTATATATATATATATATATATATATAAAATTTCTGATAATGGACATGATACCATATTGATAGACAATTTGTCATCAATCAACTTGTCATGCATAGGTATTTATTTTTCCAAATATTATTTGTCAACTAAATATGAGGGTTGATGTATCATATCAAAAATTAATTCTGATAGAAGATGTATGATTTCATATGTACAGAATGTCACGCCCCAAACCCGATACCCGGATTTGTGACCATGACCGGCATGCTAATATCAAGCCTAAACCCAATATTAACAAGAACCAACTTATCTTTTACAAAACTTTTACAAAAGCTTCCCTCTTACTTATCATTCTTGTATCTTTACTTAAACGATATGACTTTCCACTTGACATTCAGAGCATCTACACTGTACTCAAAGAATAAAATAATCCACCAGTTACTTAAATTCTAAATCTTACATAATACATCTCTTAATGCTTTAAGGTACACAACTTTCATTAGATCCTAAAATACACCATACTATAAATCTAAACATCAAAATTTGCTAATTTAGGATCTATACATATAAAACCAAAACCAGCTCCTTCCAAAACTCGACTAAGGCTCCCTCTGCTCCAAAATAAAACCTGTTAACTGAAAGGGTGGAAGGGGTGAGCTACACAGCTCAGTAAGGGTAAGATACATAAGAATTTAATAAGAATGCATGTAAATCAACACATTTCATTTTATAAATATTTAGATAGGAGAACATCTTTTCAGGCATAGTAATTTATACTATTTATACTAATAAGTTATATGCTCTTCGTAATAAAATAATTGTTCTCCTCTTTCTTATCAGAATAATATTACCAAAACCTTTCAGATTGAATTTCTTTTATTTCTTACAAAGTCACCAAATATAATATTGATCGTTTAAAATCGTATACATATATACATACATATATATATATATATATATATACTCTTGTTACAGAATAATCTTTTTAACTTAAATCAGATAATTGGTAACTTTGTCTTAAACTAGAAACATCTTAAAAAAATAATAAAACTTTCCTTCATAAAACTTCTTCTCATTAAATCTTATAACTTCCATAATCATAAAACTTAACGTTTCATAAAGAAAAACAGATATCTAATAACTTTTAACATAAACTTGTACTTTCATCTGAAGTTTTATCCTTTAACACGATAGAATTTTAGAAACTTTTATCTTTAATGAACAGCTTTCTTTTCATCAGAAACTTCTTCTTTTCATGAGAGCTTTTAACTTTTCACAATGCATTTAAACAAAATTATTCTCTCATGATTAATAACATAATATAGCTGTTCATAAATAACTTATTGGTTAGTCCATAACTGATAAGTCTGTACTTATTTGGGAGGCTTCTAGCACCACGGTGCTAGGCATCCAGCATTCCCCACAATGCCAGGTATTCCCGGGATCACATCATAATACATACTTTCAACCATGGGGGTCGGTTGACTTCCTCCACAAGTTGGCCGTAACCAACAAGGGCGGGTACAGCAGAGCCAGTCCCACTTTAATGGCCAATCATATAACATTTTCCATGGAAAGCCAGTAATTAAACCCCTACTGGCAGAGTTCAGATCATCAGAGGACCTAACCCGAAATCATTTCATACTTATACATCATACTAAAATTCATAGTTTGAATAACGTTTCATAATAAAAGCATTTCCATTGTTTTCTTTAGACATCATGTTCGTGGAATTATTAATAGCGTCAATATGCTTAAATCATATACATAAAGTTCGAAAGCTCACGAACATATCTTTGTCTAAAACATGATTACATGCCATGTATCTAATCAAAAACCTTTTTAATGCATCATATACTTTAAAATAACCTCATGACTTACCAAATGCTCATATAACTTATCCCTTACCTGAAAGCAGAGGAACCGAGAGCCTACAGTCGAAGGAGCTTAGACTTGGGTACTGATAACACCTAAACCAAAATCAAAACTTATTACTATCCATTATTCCTTATCATAAACTTATACATTCATCTCAAAACCTATATCTTAGAATCAAGGAGATCCTAATCCCGCCTCAACGAGGTTCCCACAAACATATAACGCACACATCAACAAGTGATGTACCAAACTAAGGAAAAACCAATATTCTCATATTAATATCATATCTCTAGAAGAGCCAACTTCATTCCAGAAGGTGCTTTGAGATTAGAGCAAAAATGCATGCATAAACATAAACTCTTTTAAGCATGGTCATATAACCATATATACTTGTATGGCAACATACAGCGTGTTTAATAAAACAGCTTTATAGATACAACCGTCAAATGGTTTAGAACCACTCCTTTGAGTACTAAACCTTGAACTAAGTTATACAAAATTTATCTATGATCTAGACATACCAAAAGATAAGCATATTAAATTATAGCTTAAAACATTCACCCTAACTTCAAAATTAAATCTACAAAGTCAAGTGTATCATATGCTGTTCACTGCTCATTACAGCAGCGTAAGCCCCATTTGTAAAATAAAAATGGGCTGTCCGTACAGATCCAATTGTCATGAAATTTTACAGAGCTGCTCCCCTGTATGTCTAGTATATACCATAAAAATTTCGGAGTCAAAGCATAAAACCATAATTTATTAAAAATCATACAAGGCAACGTACTCAATTCTGTCCTGACAGAATTTCATGCAACTTTGAAATTAAACCATTATTTTTATATTAATCCAAATGCTGTGAGACTACTTCCAATACAACCATATGTGTCTTAGTTTTCATAGGAAATATCCCTAGTATCCAAATTCACTGTATCAGATTTACTACATAATTTATCATGCATGAACACAGAATCTGTCACAGTAACATCTTTGCAACACTTTCTTGTAAAGTCACAAACAATTATCAAACGATGGTGTTTTCATATGGGGATTTTTATACACTCATTAGACATGTTATAAAACATTTACATACAGTCATTTAACCATTTATAGCAAAATTACATACAACAAAAATCCCAGCAGTAACATCAAAGTACTCATCCTAACTTTTCTTACTTCCTTAATCATATAAAATCATTAATTAGTAAAAACCCTAATCTACCTACAACAAAACACCAACACAATTTCAGAGCTTCTTAAAACAGCATATATATATATATTTATATATAAAACTTACAAGCTCATGATTTCTTAATTTTACAAACCACAAATACCATAACTAGAATTCCTTGAAGAAATCATGAATTCTAAGATGAGAGTTGCTAAAACCCTTACCAAGTTTATGGTTCATGAGGGGAAATAGACCTAGAATCACTCTTGCATGAAAGGATTTCCCTTTCCTAGTTGTTGGACCCGAAAGTATGAGAGGTAGAGAGCTTGAGAGAGTATTTGGAGGAGAAATTATATGAAGCTTCATCTTTCCTTTGGAGGTGTTGACCGTGGGTTTTGAGAGAAAGACTAAGGGAGCTTCCTAGCTCTTTCCTTAAGAGAAAAAGAGAGTAAAGTGAGTTGATGAAATTCATATTTTTTTCTTGGACCCGTGGAAATAGAGGGGTAGATAGCTTCTTGGATGTTCTAGTTGCTTGAGATAGTCAAAGAAGAATGAGGTGGAGCCAATAAGAACAAAGAAAGGATAAAACAAAGAGCAAAGAAAGAAGAACAAAGAGTCTTCTGGTACAGCCAAGAAAAGATAAGGGAATTATCTTGGTGGGGCACATGTTGACCAAGAGAGAGAGGGTTGATGATAAGAACAAAGAAATGAGGAAACAAAGAAGCAAAGAAGGAAGAATGGTGCAACAAAGAAGTCAAGGGAATTATCTTGGGGTAGGGTACGTGTATTACTATGGAAAGAAAGAGTTATGAGTCATCTTTTCAACTTTTGGTATTTAGACATTTCACCCTCCCATAGTTCTATATTCTAGAAAGACCCAAATAATAAAATAACTTTGCATATAAACTCTTACCTTTATACACTTAATTAAACACCAACAATTAAATATCTAATAACTTCACCACTTAATATAGTTTTGTACATACAAAATGCTATTGTAGATAATACAATAGCCATTCAATTATTTATAATCTTTACAATTCTTAATCAAAGACATTATAAAATAATATGTTTATTAAATACTCTTGTATTAATTATAAAAAGTAAGTGGCTTAAAATATTAATAATGATTAACCACTTAAACACATAGTTTAACTATTAAATTGGGTCGGGGTGTTACATCCTTCCCTCCTAAAAAAAATTTTCGTCCTCGAAAATTATAACCGTAAATGTCTTTGTATTACAACAATGTGAAATGATAAATGATAAGTTGAGAAAATCACAAAACATAGTAGAATCACATGTTAAATGAGTTTATGTTTCATTATAAAATTTCCTTACGTTTTGATACCTACTTTCAATCATCTTCATGCTCAATTAAAAGACACAACACTATATACACATGCAGACAGGTACAAAGAGCACATGTCACTAATATATATTCAATCTAAGAATACAATTAAGAAATTCTTTCATGCACAAATCAGAATTTATAATGTCAATATAATCAATGGATTTAATAAGAAAAGATCTTAATTGTGACAAACAAATATTAGAAATCATTCACTTGTCAAAATTTTAGTAACTTGGGCAAGAGATTATAATTCAAGAGGTACAATAGAAGGAATCAATCAAATAAGATCAATTCCAAAAACTCAAAGAATTTCTTAGAAAGCGTCCATTTAGCATATATCTCTCCATTATAAAAAAAAAAATGAGATATACTGTTATACATAATCAACAACCAAAAACTCATCAAAATTCACTTTGACAGTATTTTTTTTAAAATAATCTTCTTTAAATAATATCATCACAAGTGATATTACGTTATACTAAAATCATATGTTGTCAATAACTTGTGTAACCACACGCGAGCTCAACGGCAGTTAACCAATTACTTAATCAAAGAATAGAAATAAAAATTATTTTATGTCACCCCACATAAGGTTAGTTGGCAAATGACTTAGCAGATCACACGTGGCCAGCGGTGTTCAACTAAATCAGTCCACACTAACATTAGGAAGGCTGAATGATATACAATTTTCAAAACATTTAATAACTCACTCTTAAAAACGTCTTTCTTTCTTAAAAAGTTTGATGAGCAATTCCAAATAAAAAAAATATAATCATTGTTTTACGTTTCAAAAATCAAAATAATCATTATTTTACATTTCATAAATCAAAATGGAACTCTCATCATTGAAGTATAAACATATTATTACCACACTATAATTTACTTGAGGGATCTCATAAGTTCACTTATACTAGAAAAGAGAGAGGACACAATTATAGGCTTCATAGTAATCATAGCTTACCAAAACCCTAGTTATTCTTGAACCCTAACCCTTCTTTTTTTAAAACTCTAATCCCTTAATCCGCAAATTATGCTAACCCTAAGAGTACCACAAGCACTCATAGACAGATTTTTCAACCTACCCAAAGCCATAGACATCATGATTATCAGGGTGGTCACAATTCATGCATATTACCAAAATTATTTAGAGCTAGAAGAGTCATATTAGCTTCAAAAAGATTACTAACTCCAGAATATGCAAGGTCAAGTTGCTTTCTAGATGCCAACCTTAATAGTGTTCAAATAAGGCCATAGAAGCACAATGTCCATGGCAATAATGCTAATTTAATGTTTAATGTAGTAGATTCCCATCTAGCATTTAAGAAGCATCATATTAAAATAATAAAGAAGAAAGAAAAGGCAAAGAAGATAAGCACATCTTTAGATAGCACTAGCAGCCAGCAAACAAAATAATCTACAACCTTATTTTCCCTCATTTCACTATTCGAACAATATCACCCTTTGTAATGGAAAACTTTGTCTCGACTTTGCATGAAAACTCAAAAATGTAGTACCTCAATTGACACATGCAATTGTTATACAAGAACAGATGCATGTTAGCAAGCACAATTTATTTTTTTTTTTTTTCTAAATATATTATGAATATATATATGTACTTTTGTAGGATCCTGGGCCAATTTCTTAGTATATGTCCACCATGCACATCTTAAGTAAACTAGTTAAAAATTAATGCTTTATAAATAATGCCAGAAAACGTTATTATAAAAATAGCTTTGTCAAGGACTTGACACGTAATGGAGAAAAACATTGCAAGGAAAATGAAAGAATAAATAAATAAAAACTTTACAAATTTGAGTCCGTTTAAAAATTGAATAACCCCAAGACATCAATTTTGAATCATAAGTGTACCAAATAGCGGTTATTGTATATCATACTTGAACAAGCCAAAACACTCATTTTGACAGAATCATGTGCCATACAAATGCTTAAACCTTCCAACACCTCAGAAATGTCTGTTGCACTGAATTTACTAAGTTAATAGCAATTGTAATAAACAAAATCTCTGGTGAAAAAGAATTCCTCGACTAAAGGTGTAACCAACTTGCTCTATCATGTATGCTTCCCTTTTTGAATGTCACAGTAATACAAAGAGTCAGATCACCAAATAATAGAAAAGACTGAAGTATTGTAGTTTTTATTTTTATTAAGGGCTTTAAGATTTGGCTTCCATTTAGGCAGTCAAATCTACTTTCTAGTAAAGATACATCACACATCTTATCTGTGCTCCACTTTCTTTTTCCTAGTCAAATAAAGAAGCCAACCACAATTTCTATCTTCAGAGAAATACATAATATATCAAACCTAGAGTTAGCCTACTATGATTCCATAGTACCCTAACAAAGATGATTCCAGACGTTTCTATGGAACAAAATGACAAAAGTGATCTTCTTTGACCTGTGTGAAACAAGACAGACCATAAACCACCAATGCAGCAAGCATCATAGTGCTAATAACAAAAGAACTAAAACCATAGCAATACTGAGCATATTTTCACAATTCAAGGTATCCAAAAATGCTAGTAGACATCAAATAATAAGCCAATGATCAAACAATTCAAACATCTCTGAAGAGATGTATCTTACTTGTCTACCCTTAACTACCCAATCTTAATATCTTACTCTGAAGATTGATACTTAGAGTCTACAAAATCATAACCTTTGCTCTGATACCACAACTGTCACGCCCCAAACCCGATACCCGGATTTGTGACCATGACCGGCATGCTAATATCAAGCCTAAACCCAATATTAACAAGAACCAACTTATCTTTTACAAAACTTTTACAAAAGCTTCCCTCTTACTTATCATTCTTGTATCTTTACTTAAACGATATGACTTTCCACTTGACATTCAGAGCATCTACACTGTACTCAAAGAATAAAATAATCCACCAGTTACTTAAATTCTAAATCTTACATAATACATCTCTTAATGCTTTAAGGTACACAACTTTCATTAGATCCTAAAATACACCATACTATAAATCTAAACATCAAAATTTGCTAATTTAGGATCTATACATATAAAACCAAAACCAGCTCCTTCCAAAACTCGACTAAGGCTCCCTCTGCTCCAAAATAAAACCTGTTAACTGAAAGGGTGGAAGGGGTGAGCTACACAGCTCAGTAAGGGTAAGATACATAAGAATTTAATAAGAATGCATGTAAATCAACACATTTCATTTTATAAATATTTAGATAGGAGAACATCTTTTCAGGCATAGTAATTTATACTATTTATACTAATAAGTTATATGCTCTTCGTAATAAAATAATTGTTCTCCTCTTTCTTATCAGAATAATATTACCAAAACCTTTCAGATTGAATTTCTTTTATTTCTTACAAAGTCACCAAATATAATATTGATCGTTTAAAATCGTATACATATATACATACATATATATATATATATATATATATACTCTTGTTACAGAATAATCTTTTTAACTTAAATCAGATAATTGGTAACTTTGTCTTAAACTAGAAACATCTTAAAAAAATAATAAAACTTTCCTTCATAAAACTTCTTCTCATTAAATCTTATAACTTCCATAATCATAAAACTTAACGTTTCATAAAGAAAAACAGATATCTAATAACTTTTAACATAAACTTGTACTTTCATCTGAAGTTTTATCCTTTAACACGATAGAATTTTAGAAACTTTTATCTTTAATGAACAGCTTTCTTTTCATCAGAAACTTCTTCTTTTCATGAGAGCTTTTAACTTTTCACAATGCATTTAAACAAAATTATTCTCTCATGATTAATAACATAATATAGCTGTTCATAAATAACTTATTGGTTAGTCCATAACTGATAAGTCTGTACTTATTTGGGAGGCTTCTAGCACCACGGTGCTAGGCATCCAGCATTCCCCACAATGCCAGGTATTCCCGGGATCACATCATAATACATACTTTCAACCATGGGGGTCGGTTGACTTCCTCCACAAGTTGGCCGTAACCAACAAGGGCGGGTACAGCAGAGCCAGTCCCACTTTAATGGCCAATCATATAACATTTTCCATGGAAAGCCAGTAATTAAACCCCTACTGGCAGAGTTCAGATCATCAGAGGACCTAACCCGAAATCATTTCATACTTATACATCATACTAAAATTCATAGTTTGAATAACGTTTCATAATAAAAGCATTTCCATTGTTTTCTTTAGACATCATGTTCGTGGAATTATTAATAGCGTCAATATGCTTAAATCATATACATAAAGTTCGAAAGCTCACGAACATATCTTTGTCTAAAACATGATTACATGCCATGTATCTAATCAAAAACCTTTTTAATGCATCATATACTTTAAAATAACCTCATGACTTACCAAATGCTCATATAACTTATCCCTTACCTGAAAGCAGAGGAACCGAGAGCCTACAGTCGAAGGAGCTTAGACTTGGGTACTGATAACACCTAAACCAAAATCAAAACTTATTACTATCCATTATTCCTTATCATAAACTTATACATTCATCTCAAAACCTATATCTTAGAATCAAGGAGATCCTAATCCCGCCTCAACGAGGTTCCCACAAACATATAACGCACACATCAACAAGTGATGTACCAAACTAAGGAAAAACCAATATTCTCATATTAATATCATATCTCTAGAAGAGCCAACTTCATTCCAGAAGGTGCTTTGAGATTAGAGCAAAAATGCATGCATAAACATAAACTCTTTTAAGCATGGTCATATAACCATATATACTTGTATGGCAACATACAGCGTGTTTAATAAAACAGCTTTATAGATACAACCGTCAAATGGTTTAGAACCACTCCTTTGAGTACTAAACCTTGAACTAAGTTATACAAAATTTATCTATGATCTAGACATACCAAAAGATAAGCATATTAAATTATAGCTTAAAACATTCACCCTAACTTCAAAATTAAATCTACAAAGTCAAGTGTATCATATGCTGTTCACTGCTCATTACAGCAGCGTAAGCCCCATTTGTAAAATAAAAATGGGCTGTCCGTACAGATCCAATTGTCATGAAATTTTACAGAGCTGCTCCCCTGTATGTCTAGTATATACCATAAAAATTTCGGAGTCAAAGCATAAAACCATAATTTATTAAAAATCATACAAGGCAACGTACTCAATTCTGTCCTGACAGAATTTCATGCAACTTTGAAATTAAACCATTATTTTTATATTAATCCAAATGCTGTGAGACTACTTCCAATACAACCATATGTGTCTTAGTTTTCATAGGAAATATCCCTAGTATCCAAATTCACTGTATCAGATTTACTACATAATTTATCATGCATGAACACAGAATCTGTCACAGTAACATCTTTGCAACACTTTCTTGTAAAGTCACAAACAATTATCAAACGATGGTGTTTTCATATGGGGATTTTTATACACTCATTAGACATGTTATAAAACATTTACATACAGTCATTTAACCATTTATAGCAAAATTACATACAACAAAAATCCCAGCAGTAACATCAAAGTACTCATCCTAACTTTTCTTACTTCCTTAATCATATAAAATCATTAATTAGTAAAAACCCTAATCTACCTACAACAAAACACCAACACAATTTCAGAGCTTCTTAAAACAGCATATATATATATATATTTATATATAAAACTTACAAGCTCATGATTTCTTAATTTTACAAACCACAAATACCATAACTAGAATTCCTTGAAGAAATCATGAATTCTAAGATGAGAGTTGCTAAAACCCTTACCAAGTTTATGGTTCATGAGGGGAAATAGACCTAGAATCACTCTTGCATGAAAGGATTTCCCTTTCCTAGTTGTTGGACCCGAAAGTATGAGAGGTAGAGAGCTTGAGAGAGTATTTGGAGGAGAAATTATATGAAGCTTCATCTTTCCTTTGGAGGTGTTGACCGTGGGTTTTGAGAGAAAGACTAAGGGAGCTTCCTAGCTCTTTCCTTAAGAGAAAAAGAGAGTAAAGTGAGTTGATGAAATTCATATTTTTTTCTTGGACCCGTGGAAATAGAGGGGTAGATAGCTTCTTGGATGTTCTAGTTGCTTGAGATAGTCAAAGAAGAATGAGGTGGAGCCAATAAGAACAAAGAAAGGATAAAACAAAGAGCAAAGAAAGAAGAACAAAGAGTCTTCTGGTACAGCCAAGAAAAGATAAGGGAATTATCTTGGTGGGGCACATGTTGACCAAGAGAGAGAGGGTTGATGATAAGAACAAAGAAATGAGGAAACAAAGAAGCAAAGAAGGAAGAATGGTGCAACAAAGAAGTCAAGGGAATTATCTTGGGGTAGGGTACGTGTATTACTATGGAAAGAAAGAGTTATGAGTCATCTTTTCAACTTTTGGTATTTAGACATTTCACCCTCCCATAGTTCTATATTCTAGAAAGACCCAAATAATAAAATAACTTTGCATATAAACTCTTACCTTTATACACTTAATTAAACACCAACAATTAAATATCTAATAACTTCACCACTTAATATAGTTTTGTACATACAAAATGCTATTGTAGATAATACAATAGCCATTCAATTATTTATAATCTTTACAATTCTTAATCAAAGACATTATAAAATAATATGTTTATTAAATACTCTTGTATTAATTATAAAAAGTAAGTGGCTTAAAATATTAATAATGATTAACCACTTAAACACATAGTTTAACTATTAAATTGGGTCGGGGTGTTACACAGAACCTCTGCGATTCTTAGTCCACCGTTGATTTGCCCAAAGCTTAGTTTCTACATAATGAGTTTAGGTTGCATTTGGAAACATGAATTTGAATTTGGATTTGATTTTAAATCAATAGACTTGAAATGTGTTGATTTCAAATCCATTGATTTTATTTGGATTTGAAATCCAAATCTTTGATCTTTTAAAACTATCCAAAAAAGGTATTTAGATTTTAATCACTCAAGTCCAGATCCACATGCTCAAATCCTGCTATCCAGACACAACATATGCATATAGCTATTTCATCATAGTGGAGTGTTCACATTTCTCACAATAGGTGGCAACTGAGGTGGTTGTTTTGAATCTATCTAATTGACTGGCTCCATATTAATCATTTCACTGTGTCCTAAATGGCTTCTCACTGGAACTGTGGATAGACAAATTTTCAATAGCTCATTGCTTGCTAGGCTATAATTCATGGGAGGTATCATTCCAAACTACACAGGCTACAACCTACACTAAGATAAAAAAGAAATATTGTACAAGATTCAAAATTGTTTTATATGAAAACAAAGCAGAAATCACACAATCTCAATTTAGTACCTCAAATAAATCCTAACATTAAATAGGGAAAGAACAATCTCTATGACATACATTAAGTATATGAATGATACTGTTTCTGTGACATAGAGCTTCTATTGAGACTCTGCTACCCCGATATGCTCTTAGATGAATCCCAGGTCAGTGAAGTGTTCAAGGTTCTTGAGACAATCTGCACAATCTCATCCATGGCTGGTCGGCCTGGTGGATCTTTCTTTAAGCAACTATCAATCAGTTTGAACATTAAAACTGCAAGTTCTGAAGGATAATTTCCTTGTAGTGAAGAATCCATAGAGTGCCTCAAACTCTCCTGTCCACCCTCCTCATGAAGCACAGCATTTATGACATCTGATAAATGCATATTTTCCTCTTCATACAAAGCAGCAACCTCTTTCCCAGTCATTATCTCCAGCACGAGAACCCCAAATGCATAGACATCAAGCTTTGTGGACACAATACCATTTTCCAAATACTCCGGAGCCATGTAACCTCTTGTCCCAACAATGTGACTTGTCAAGGAAAATTGACCTTCCTGCCATTCTGCTGTCCTTGCCAGACCAAAATTTGCAATCTTAGCCCTGAAATCGCTGTCCAGAAGAATGTTACTGCTCCTTATATCCTTGTGGACGTGGGGAGGAGTAGTGAAACTATGAAGATAGTTAAGTCCACTGGCTACATCCAATACAATCTGTATTCTCTGTGCCCAGCTCAAAAGCTTTCCATCATTGCTGCTATTATAGATCCAATCATTCAAGGGTCCATTGACAGCATATTCATAAACAAGATACCATTGACCTTCATTAAAACATACGCCAGAAAGGCGTATGATATTAGAATGGTTGATCTTGTTCAGTAACTCTATCTCTTTTGACACATCTCCATTTATTCTCTTAATGGCTGCAAAATCCCCATTAATCATGCCACGATAAACAGATCCTTTAATCCAACAATTAGGACTGAAATCATTTGTTGCATCCTGGAGCTCCTTAAACTTGTACACTTTGAGGGATTGAGCAATACTAGATATGCTCTCTAAGAAATCCTCAGATTCATCCTCAACCTTTCTCGGTTTCTCAATCACCTTGAATCGATCTGAGGCTATAATGGAGTCAGGTTTCTTCTTATTTCTACGGAAGAATGCATAGAATATTATGGCACCAAGGACCAACAAAAGAGCACTTCCTCCAAGAACTCCAACAAGGACATAGACCCAAGTTTTACTTGAGCCTTGGTTTGAGGAAGAAGTAGGAGGAGGAGGTGGTGATGCTGGTGGTGGTGGTGGTGGTGCAATTGTTTGAGAACTTGTTGGGGGGACTTGCAGTGGAACTAGAAGCGTTGTGAAGAAATTAATTTGTGGGTTTTGGGAAGAAAGCCCATTAGCACCATTAGCATAAAAAGTACTCTCTGTAGTTACATTAAATCGATCACTAATTGCTGAAACATCATCACCTTGTTCAATTAAGTAGCTTAATAAATACTTGACACCCGCATCACTTTGGTTCTTTGTAGGACAAGCACATCTAAGAGGAACAGTGAGTCTTTCACCAATACTTAAATTGTTAGCGGGAATATTGTTTTGTTTCTGGAGGGCTTGACAGGTTGAAAGGGCTTGATATGTGTTATTAGCAATCGAAAAATAAGTCTCATTACTCTTCACAACGTAAGTTGTGTTTTTTTGATAGTAGTCACCTGAACAGGAGCAGTTGACTGGAACAAGCACCAATTTGTTTGTTGGAAAAGTTGCAGTCACGGAAACTGAATTAAGTTGAGAGAGCTGTGATGGGTCAGAAGCCAAAAGAGCAGAGATGGAAGAAACAGAATTGTAAGAAGGTTGGGATCTGAAGGTGAGGTAGGCTTGGCAACTTTTGCTTTGGCCATTACAGAAGTAGCCAAGAACAGAAGTTGAATTATCTGTGTTGCCAACACAATCTGTTGTGGCCGCTCCCACATAAGATTGCTGAGCTTGAATCGAAGAAAAGCATGATGTGAGTAGTAAGATAGTGCAAACATGAATGAGAGAGAGGAAACTCATTTTTGGGTTGAAGTGTAAAGATCTGATGGGGGTTAATAGCAGATTGCAGGAGGAAACTCTTTGGTTTATAATTTCAATGAAGATGGTGAAGCTGTAGTTTGACTTTTTTTCCTGTAAAAGAGAATTCTAAGAAGCAACGCAAATGCTTGTTGAATTTTCTTTACGATATCTTTTTGGGACAGGGTGGAACCGGAAGGCAGACATGGTTGATCTTGACCACGTCCCAATATCAACATATAATATACGTGTGGGCTCGGTTGACCATCTGCTCACTCATATCTTGGGCTTCAAAAACTTTTCGTTGAAGGAAAAACAATGGAGAATGCTACTTTACCTTACTATAAAATATTAAAATTAGTAAATATGAATATGATAGACATTTTTATTTTCCAAAACTTAAACCTGTCTGCAATTTCAAGTTTTGTTGCTAGACTTGTGAGGCTTAATATGTTTTGAAATTGAATATTTAGTTTAATTTCAGATATTGTAACCACACTGTGTCGTTACACTGTGTTCCCTTTTTATGAGTTTTCATGAGAATCTAATGAAAATATAGCAGTTACACTTTTAAAAAGTTGATAATTGAACTTTCAAATCATTTATAAAATGATGATGGTCAATATTCTTTTTGTTTTGATGAAAGTTAAAAGCAATTGCTCAAACCTGCAAAGATCAACGTTTAACAATTTGAAGAAGAAAAAAAATATATGCGATTGTTAACCAAAAGGATTTGGTTTAACACTCTTATTTACCCACCAATCAAATATTACCACATCAATTTTCTTAACTAGAAGTTTAAAGAGTACTATATATAATGACAATCCTAATAAAACATTTATTATCCAAGGAGAAGCAAGGGGTTTGGACTCACACTTTAGCCTAGACTTGACTCCTGGACTAACTCAATATAATTTTAGGCCTAAGCCGATAAATTTGAGTGGACCACTTTATTTTTAAATATCAAGTACATAAATCTATTTGATACTAACCTAACCAAAGTTAATTTGATGAATTAATACTAACCAAACTAAGGCCAGCTTTATATAGAGAATCAAATGTAATGGTTCAAGCATAAAGTTTAATAAAAAGAAGTGAAAATTCATCAATTTTTTAATTAAAAAAATGGGGTTTACTTTATCTTGGATCAGGCAATGTACAGTTAAGTAAAGTTAATCTAATTTTCAATCTTGATTTTGGTATTAAAGAAGAGACAATTTATTTGGTGTGTGGCTATGTGAGAGATTAGGTGGCTAATGTTGACAATCTAAAAAAAATATGTAAGATATTGATTTACAAAAAAATTAAAGCCTTGAGCAGTTAGTGAAAATTAATCTTCATTGATAATTCATAACATTTGTAACATTTTCACCCCAATAGCGTAGAGTTTCAATTGGATTGAGGTCTAATATTTTTAGAGATGAGAAAAATAATGCACAACCGTATGTGTTTTACATCACCTATTATCATGAAATTTTGGCCTTTTTATAAAGGGGATAGAACCTTTTTGTAATGGGGCCTTAGGCCGAAGGCTTTGGCCGCATACAGATACAGTTTAGGGTTGCTGCTTTGAATCTATCTAATTGACAATCACCATATTAATCATTTCTTCAAGTTCCTTGATGACTTTTCTCTGGAATTGTTGATAGACAACTTTTCAGTAGCTCATTGCTTTCTTGGACTATATTTCATGAGAAGTGTCATTCCAAACTACATTAGGCTACACCCTATAATAAGATGAGAAGGAATATTGTACAAGATTCAAAATTGCTATATTTCTTAGAAAATAAAGCAATATAAAATTATACGATTTCAATTTAGCAAATCAGATAAACTTATATAGTGGAAGAATAATCACCACAAAATACATAGTATTTGAATGATACTATTTCAACTTCTGTGACATAAGAGCTTCTACAGAAACTCTGTTACCCTGATATGCTCTTAGATGATTCCCAAGTCAGTGAAGTGTTCAAGGTTCTTGAGACATACTGCACAATCTCATCCATGGCTGGTCGACCTACTGAATCTTTCTTCAAGCAACTATCAATCAGTTTGAACATAAAAATCGCAAGTTCTGAAGGATAATTCCCTAGTAGTGAAGGATCCATAGAGTGTCTCAGTCTCTCCTGTCCATCCTCATGAAGCACAGCATCTAAGACATCTGATAATTGCATATTTTCCTCCTCATACAAAGCAGCAACCTCTTTTCCGGTCATAATTTCCAGCACGAGAACTCCAAATGCATAGACATCAAGCTTTGTGGACACAATACCATTTTCCAAATGCTCAGGAGCCAAGTAACCTCTTGTCCCAACAATGTGACTTGTCAAGGAAAATTGGCCTTCCTGCCATTCTGCTGTCCTTGCTAGACCAAACTTTGCAATCTTAGCCCTGAAATCACTGTCCAAAAGAATGTTACTGCACTTTATATCCTTGTGGACATGGGAAGGAGTAGTGAAGCTATGAAGATAATTGAGTCCGCTGGCTACATCAAATATAATCTGTATTCTTTGTGTCCAGCTCAAAATCTTTCCATCACCGCTGTTGTTGTAGATCCAATCACTCAAGGGTCCATTGACAGCATATTCATAAACTAGATACCAATGACCATCATTAAAACAGACGCCAGAAAGGCGTATAATATTAGAGTGGTTGATCTTGTTCAATAAATCTATCTCTTTTGACACATCTCCATTTAATCTCTTAATGGCTGCCAAATACCCATTAATCGTGCCACAATAAACAGAGCCTTCAATCCAACAACTAGGACTGAAACCATCTGTTGCATCCTGGAGTTCCCTAAACTTGTACACTTTGAGGGATTGAGCAATACTAGATATGATCTTTAAGAAGTCCTCAGATTCTTCCTCAGCCTCTTTTGGTTTTGGTTTCTCAATTGCCTTGAAGCCATCTGAGACAATAGTGGAATCAGATTTCTTCTTACTTCTACGGAGGAATGCATAGAATAATATGGCACCAAAGACCAATACAAGAGAACTTCCTCCAAGAGCCCCAACAAGGACGTAAAACCATATTTTACATGAGCTTTTATTTGAGGAAGTAGGAGCTGGTGATGCTGTTGGTGATGGTGGCGGTGGTGGTGGTGCTATTGTCTGAGAATTTGATGGGCGGTCTTGCAGTGGAACCAGAAGCGTGGTGAAGGGATAAATAACGGAGTTTTGTTCAGAAAGCCCATTAGCCTCAAGAGTGCTCTCAGTGTTTACATTAAATCTATTACTAATGCTTGAAACATAATCACCGGGAAAGACCAAGTAACTTAATAAATACTTGACACTCATAGCAGTTTGGTTCTTTGTAGGACAAGCACATCTAAGAGGAACAGTTATTCTTGTACCAGAATATAAATTTTTAGTTAGAATATTGTTTTGATTCTTGAGAGCTTGACAGGTTGAAAGGCCTTGGTAAGTGTTACTAGCAATCAAAAAATATGTATCAGTATGTTTGATAACATAAGTTGTGTTTGCTTGATAGTACTGACCTGAACATGAGCAGTTGACTGGAACCAGCACTAGCTTGTTAGTTTCAAATGTTGCATTCTCGAAAACTGAATTAATTTGAGAGAGCTGAGATGGGTCAGAAGCCAAGAGAGCAGAGATGGCAGAAACAGAATTATAAGGGGGTTGGGATCTGAATGTGAGGTAGGCTTGGCAACTGTGGTTTTGGACCTTTTGACGATTACAGTAGTAGCCAAGGACAGAAGTTGAAGTATCTGTGTTGCTACAGTTTGTTGTGGCCTTTCCCACATATGGTTGCTGAGCTAGAATCAAAGAACAGAATGAGAACAAAAAGATTGTGAAAACATGAATGCAGAGGAAACTCATTGTGGGTTGAAGTGTAAAGATCTGAAGAAGGTTATGGAACTTATGGCAGACAGTAGGTTGATCATTGGCTTATTATTTCAAAAAAGTTAGTCAAGATCAAGTTGTCCTTCCCTGTTAAGAAAATTCCCAGAAGCAGTGCATGCTGAGTATAATAATGTCTTCTTGGTGTAGAATGGCAGACATACCGCAATTTCTGGTTGACCATATGTCATCATCAGCAAATATGGGATTGATTGAACATCTCTTTATTCATTCTTAGGCTTAAAAACTTTTTAAAGAAAACACTTAATCCTGTCTAAAATATCAAGTTTTATGGCTAGACTTGGGTGGCATATGATTGTTAAATATTGATTATTAAGCTTTATTTTACTATTGTAACCAAAATACCTGAAAATTGTGTTCCTTTTTTTTTTAATGAGAATCTAAAGAAATGTTGCGATTATAATTTTAAAAGTCCTGAAAATTGTGTTCCTTTTTTTTAATGAGAATTTAAAGAAATGTTGCGATTATAATTTTAAAAGTCGATAACTGAATCTTTAAACCATTGAAAAGAATATCTAGATGAAAATTCAATGCAATCGTTATTGGGGGGAATCCATATGCAATCTAGTTTTTTTTTAATAGGAAATATGCAATCTAGTTTGTTTGCAAATTCAGGAGACCATTATTTACTCACAAAACTTAAAAGCTTTCATGTCCATTCAATGAGAAACTTTTGTTATTATGATTTTATACTTGGTTTGAACCATTAATTTCTTGAAACCAAGACTAGGTTTTTTAATAAAATCATTGAACTTATTGATCCTTACTCGTGAATCAGAAGTTTTGCAAACACCAAGTCAATCTTTGTGAAAAAGTTTTTATTATTATTATTCAGTTAGAACTTAGAACAAGGTATAATAACTTCTATTTATAGTTTATCAAAATAACTTTTATTTATATATAAATGCTAGCAGTAATCTACACGTCTCAGGGACTAATTTATTTAACTGCAATAAGATAAGAAAATTCACCTTGTCAATGTCATGAATCATGATGTTTAAACTTTCCCCTGACTTTCGAAGGCCTTGACTTGACCGAAGGTTGGGTGAAAACTTGTTAATTCTTATGGTTGTGGTGGCTTTAATAAGTGTTAATACACTTTAATAATACAACTAAAAGAAATTTAATTTGCTGAGGCATGCCTTTAACAAGAGGCAACAGTGTAAACTTGATTCAAATAAGAGAACCTTAATGAATTTTACAATAATTTCACAATGATGCCAACATAGGTAGTTCCATGCATGTATGATTTTCAGATCAGTTATGTCATACAACACGTCAAATTTCAAAATATGAACTTTTAAGTCCATAAATAATGCATGCATGTCTTACTGGTGCAGATTCTAGCCTCAGCAGTCATATATAGGCAGAAGGGTGATTCACCAATCCGGGCTTCACATCAAGCAAGGATGTATAAAATTTTCTTTCAAGTTTCAACTGAGAATGGCAAGGTTTTTGTCAATCATTTGGTAGAGGCAGTTGGTGATCTAACAAATCTGAGTATCTGAGACCCAACATTTAACTCATCCATTCAGATCAGTAGCAGAGATAGTGACAAAAATTTTATAAGCCCAATATACTCCCCAGCATAAGAGCAAAACCATATCAAGATTTAGGCCCTACTCCCTAGATATCTTTAGTGAGAATCTCCAATAATGCAGTAGCTGATAGGCAATTATGCATGAACGTCTGTTACTGTCTAGACTCTAGAGGACATTAGAAGGTATAGTTTTGATATTTACCTCGCTGTTTTGATTCTTGCTTAAGGCTAATTTTTTGTCATTAATCAGGCCCATGCTCTAGTTTCAAGGCTTGGGCTCTGCAAGGCCATAATAGAGTTATGGGTGAGCTGGGTTTGGTTCCACCGCGGAAGATAATGCGCAAACACAAATCCAAAAATCCAAGAGGGAAAAATACATATATGTATATGAAGGAACTAAAAGAATTAGAGAGAAAAAAGAATTGTTTAATGGATTTTATTATTTATTTGTGAAACCCAAAATATTGGTTCCTAGAACCACAAGACCTTTGAATCCCAAGTTCCACAGACTTCAATAGACCCTTTAGGATCCACAAGACTTGTGAGACTTGGAAGCCTAGATCAATGTGGTTTTCAAAAATACAAGTTCTATAAGTATAGATTTTCCTTTCTACAATGCTTCTTTTTCTTAGAGAGTATAGGGAAAAAGTCCACAAAGCCTATAAATTCTAAACTTCACAGACTTAAGTAGGCCCTTAAGACTCTACAAGGCTTATGAGATCTGGGGCCTTAGAATCTTAGATCAGTGTGGAGCTCCCAAATATTTCTACAAGTTGAAATTTCTATTCACACTATATTTGTTCTCAAGGTCCTTGACCTGGGCTGGTGTTTCTTGCTTATTTTTCCTAATATTGTGTAGATCTTAAATGCTCAGTATTTTTTTCCTCCTCCCTTAAATCTGCCTTGATGATCTTTTTATAGTGGGTATGCTTTGATTCCTTGAAACAGAGTAGCTTTTAGTTCTCTAAATCAACCATGGCCTTCTGCCATGACTCTGAAGGAGTTCATGATCTTCTTTTCTTTTTCCATTCTTATTCTGTTTTCCTGGAACCTACATTTGAAAGTATTTTAATTGTTTTCTTTTCATAGAAAGTGGTGTATCAAATGCCATTTGAGTTCAACGAGGAGGGGATCTATTCTCAAGGCTGAGAAAGGGACATTTTGAAGGTTCCTTGGGTTAATAGTGACTTTTCTTATTGGCTCTTTTTCTTGAAAATAGTATAATTTTTTTTTTAGATAGGTGAACTCTGAAAGCCTCCCAAGCATCTTTCTCCTTTTGCTTTTCCCTCTAGCCGAGGTCCCTCAAATCTTTTCATATAGACTAGTCAATTTTCAATTCCAAAATTTCAATACCTTTTGGAGCACAGCGCGTCTCCTTCATTCTTCTCTTTCCAAGGAACTTGATCCTGGTGGTTGATTCCTTGGTGGGCTCTTTTGGGCTTGCCCTATTTTTTATCGGACTTTCCAAGGACCTTTTTAATGACCATTTTCTTGGGTCATTTGCACCTTATTCAAAGCCATTTTCTCTCTTTATTTGCTAATATGTTTATACCCCATTCCTCAAGGTTCTTTAGCCTCTTTTTTTAAGAATGTCTTTATAGAACAATGGGTCCTCTGTATTCACATAAGGCTCATGGTCTTCTCATCAAAAAAAAAAAAAAGGCTCATGGTCTAGTTCCCCGAGTTGGGATTCTTGTGATTTTTTGGGGATCAACAATTGTTTGTGCGCTGTTATTGTACTATTTGGGGCATCTCCACTTACCCAGAAAAGAGAAAGAACTCCCAACTATGGGATAAATTATCTTACAGGTAAAAAATTATCTTATACAATGACTCCATGAAACCACTCTCTCAAAACACGAGGCTTGATTATCAAAAAAAAAAAAAAAAACTCATGAGTCTCTCATGTGGAGATGGGGCCAGGTCGGCTACATCAGCTTCCAAGGATCCTAAGCCTTTCTCAACCCCCAATGGTGGTGACCTCCCATTGCTGAAAACAATTCAAACAAGACCCAAAATCTTGAATTGGCATTCTTCCAAACACTGGTGCATTATTAAAAAAAAAAAAAAAGACTTGAATTTCTTATTTTGATTACGTTCTCCCTTTCCTTGACTAGGAGAGAATATATTTTCTTTTTTGTAGGGTTGGTGGAGGGCAAAACAAAACAAAACATATAAGTAGTTGAAGTTTGTAGGATCAAAAAAATTTATTATAGGGTACAATTTACCCCATTGTAAAACAAAACACATAAGTAGTTGAAGTTTGTAGGATCAAGAAAATTCATTATAGGGTACAATTTACCCCATTGTGGTTCGACCTTATTACAATTTAATCCACAAAGTTTCAGTTGCCACATTTGAACTGCCTAAAGTTTGGATTCAAAAGAAACTATTAAAGTTCCATCCAAATTAATAGATTTTGCATTTTTTGGGGCAAACAAATTATCCCTTTGTGGTTTGATCCAATAACAGTCTAGTACACAAGCTTTTTCAATTGTTACATTTTGACACCAAAAGTTTAGATTAAAATGAAATCGATAAGGGTACTTTGGATGGAAACTTAATGATTTCATTTTAGTCGAAACCTTAAGGGTTCAAATGTAACAATTGAAAGTTTGTGACTAACTTGTGATAGGGACAAACCACAACGGGACAAATTGTAATTTTCCCTTCATTACAATTTTAGAACCCAAAGAAAGCTCAAGAAATACCTTGTATATTTTAAACCATATGTATTCTTTTGGGAGCAATTATAAGGAAATTAGGCATGGGGCTCAATATACATGAACAGGTAGTTCCATGCCTGCATTATTTTAGACCAGTTATGTCATTATAACCCTTCAAGATATGAATTACATATAAAATTTTCGTATTGCCACATCCATCAATATCACTATCAAGTTTAAGGCCATAAAGCATGCCTGAGCTACTGAAAGAACAGCAAGGCTTTTGGGGCATATGGTGGCAGTTGGTGATCTATCAAATCTGACACCCAAAATTTTACTCATCCATTCAAATGGCATCAGAGAGAGAGAGAGAGAGAGATATTTTATAAGCCTAATATATCCCAGCTATCCAGAAAATATCGGAGAAAACTATATTAGGATGTAGGAGGTTAGACCCCACACATCTCTAATGAGAATTTCCAATAATGCAGAAGCTGCTAGGCAAATGCACACAAACAACTTTTCGTGTCTACAGGGCAGTAGATAAGGCAAAGGTAGAATTTTAATATGTACCTTGTTGTTTTATTTATTTGTCTGTTGTTGTTGTTGTTGCACTCTTATTTGACATCTCTATTGAAGTTCTACCAAGAAAAGAAAAAAGAGACCCTCCAAGTATGGGAACAGGTCTCCCCACATCAGCTTCCAAGGATCCTAACTCTTCTGTCACAACCCCCAACAGTGGTGACCTCTCAATGCTGAGAACAGTTCAAGTTATTATTCCTGGCACTAAGCAAGATCCAAAATCACACTAGCACAAATTTTTGAAATAAAAATAGGGCTTGAATTACTTATTTTGAATCTCATTGTTTTCAAATGTAACAGCAGACCTCCACCTCTCCCCCCACGCCCAAAAAAAAAAAAAAAAAAAAAAAAAGAGGACAAAACACAAAAGTAGTTGACATTTGCCGGCACTGGTCAAGAAAATTCATTATCATTATGGAAGCCAGAGAAAGCTCATGAAGAAATCTTCTATCATTTTAACCAAAGGCATTCTTTTGGGAGAATTATCGAAAAATGAAGCAATATACATGATCTAATAGGTCATTATATTGGGTATGTGCCCCTCCCAGGAAAACAATTTCTCTACCAAGTTCCCAAGCACAAATACCGTATTGTAAAGAAGAACAGAAAAGCTATACCAAGACAACAACCAAAGCAGTGGAAAGTACATTGACAATTACCCAATCCTCCAATTCCTCTAACCTCAGTAATAACTAGTGAAACTCCAATTATTAGACAAACGATACCACTCACAATGCCATCTCGCAGTCTATCAGTCAGCCAATCAGGTGTAATAACAAATAGGAGAAAACGAGAAACTGCACAGATAGATAATTCATAATCAGAGCAAAATTTTTTAAATTGAAATGCAATTATACAATGGACATAATGAATAAATTGATTTGTTGTAGTCCAGTATAGATTTATACCTGGAAAGGTTTGAGGGAAGTAGAGGTTTGCTGCAATAGCAAGAAAGGCAACCCAACAACCAATTTGTCCTCTGCATATTAGATTAACAGGTTTAGTAAATCTAATAGCAGGACAAGGATCTAAAGCAAATAATGTAACATATAGAGAGTTGCAAAGCACCTTAAAATTTTGAATAGCGCAGTTGGGAAACTTGTAATGAGAAATAATACTAGAAGGGTGGTTTGCAGAGATGATCTCCGGCCTGTCCGGTTCAAGATCAACAAAAACCTGTAGGAAAAAGACAGATACAATATGAAACTTTTGATAAGAGAAATGCAATAACAACAGACTGGGCACCAATTTTTAAATTTCACAGACCACCTTAAATGTAAAAAGTCCCAACGTTCTTCATGAAAACAGAACCAAAATATAAAGTTGCCATTTGGATGTATCATATTATTGCTATGGTGGTTTCAGTGAACATTGAATTTAAGGAATATATCAAAATCTAACATGTATCAATGAGATCATAATATTCGGTATGCTGTATGATTGAAGCATGAACAAATAAAGAGATGGATGGAACATGAATAGCAAGCCTATTTACTGAAAAGCAGTTTTTGGGAACTATTATTATAATAGAATTTTCTTCCTCCAAAGAAATGCTCAAGCTTTGTGTATTGGATTAGATCTGTCCAAGTCCAGTACCAACAGAAGTCCATGATTTTTCTAGAAGTATTTTGCAGTCTTACCCTGATACAGAATGTAACATAAAACAAATTTCTGCCCGATCATCATTTGGATTATGCACTATGAGAAACTAATACTCAACCAAGCTACTATTGTATGTGAGAAACATAGAACACAAACAAAATATGCAAAAAAAGAGCAAGTTACAGCACACACATCGATTCTCAATACAGGGAAATACTTTGACCTGATCTAGATCAAACTTACCATGCGTACTCCAACCCAAAAGCTACACATGATTATTAGTCAATACAGTCACATAGTTGAATTTAATAGAGAAGGAAAACTATGGTAAAACACCTAAGGAATTTACCTAAACGAAACGTGTGAGTTTTCAAAATTCCGTTACTTCATTACAATGTTGTAATACCACCTACATTTTCTGATAAATTAGCTACTGTCCCGAGAGTTTAAAGCTGTTAGGAATGGTGAATTTAATAATTTATCTAACAAAAATGAAAAAAAGCAAATCATCAAGCTGTGTTTTGCATATAATTTAATCACTCACACGCCTCAACCTTTGCATTTTTCTACTCCTTTTCAACACATACATCAAAATCACCCAAAACACTGCTGTACAATACAAATATAAAACCAACCCAGTAAATTTCCTAAAGAGAAATCAACTATAAGCAAAGATGGGTAGCGGAATTAGAACTTATTACAATGCAAAGATGGTTCCACCCCATTGAAACCAAGCTCGAGCACTGCTTGAACTTTCTGTAGAAGCGGATGATTCACCATTACCAATCACTGTATCTGCATGCCCAACAACACTTGCAACCACTTCAGCAAATCCCACTCTCAGAGTCTCCATCTTTTAGCTTACCAAATGTTTCAAATTGGGTCAAAGGAATTTTTTTTTTTCTTTCTTCTCTTCGCCCACAGAAACTGAGACCTTGTACGACAGAGTCACCTGCGCAGGTCTTCTCTTTTTCTTTTGTCTGAGAATATATTATATTGCCTCTTCTTGGAATCATGGGGGTCCGAGATTCAGTAAGGTCAGGAATTTCGAGAACCCTATGAGGTTTAACAAACGGTGTGACACGTGGCTTACACATACAGCCGTTGGATCTTCCTTGTATTCCTTCTCTGTTTGAAATTTGCTTATTTTGCTGAAGTTGAAAACTTTTTACTGAAAGTATTGTAAATAAAGGTAAAAGTTAACTAAAATAATACAATAGGACTTATGAATAATATCAAAAAGTACAAACGAGACTCATAAATAGTAACAAAAATAAGTTGAATAGTAAAATATACTGACTTTTTAAGCTGGAGCCAAACACACACTAAGTATCAATTATTCTTCACGATTTTATAATTATAACTGAAATTATCTATACTACTATTTAAGAGGCTTTTTCTATTTGGACCGAATTTTTGTTGGTTCAATAATACCCCTTGCATCAAACTTATTAGTTTGTTTGTTTGTTTTTTTTTTTTTTTTTTTTGGCAAAAACTTATCACGTTTAAAATAATAAGGACAAAAATACAGTCAATTTAGTACATTAATGTCACTCAGCTTCCTAATATTCGTCTTCATTACTTCGCACTACACACCCTCTATTCAGTTTTTCAATTATTCTTTTCTACCTTTTTTTCCGTTCCTTACTCTATACGCTCATTTCTCTCGATTGCAAAACTGCACACTTCAAACTTCTCCCCAAAAAAGTTAATTGATGGTTGCAGTGTGGAACTTGTTATGGGATTCAAGTTTTCAAAGTCCAAACCTTGGAATCATGGATTACCCCATCTAAAAGGTGAGATATTTTTACTGGGATTTTATGAATGCTGATTTAGTGCGCAATTTGTTTGTTTGTTTGTTTTTATTTTTTATTGAGTTTATAATATAGGGTTTTGCTTTGATGGAATTTTTTTCTTGGATTTTCACATTGACCTTGGCAGACCTCTTCGTTTCTTTTCATGTGTGCAAATGTTAATTATTATCTGGGTGTTTCTCCATTTGCTTCAATTTGATTTGAAGTGGCAAAAATTATGGTTGCGATTTCTTCTTTAAATTATAGTTGGGATACTCACAATTTATATTCCTTAAAAAAATCAGATCTGTTTGATGATAGCAAATTATGGAAAGCTAAGTAGGTTCTAGAAACACGTGTTGGAGACAGCAAGTAATCTTCTCCTCTACAGAATTGCTTTGCAAATGGAAAAAGCAGCAACCGTCTAGGTCAATATTGGTCATAGAACCTCACCATGCCTCCCTTACTTCCGCTATAAGTGAAAAATATAATTCAATTACTACATAGGGCGGCATAAGGATTAAAAAAAAAGACTGATTATCATCACTGCGTATATATATATATAAAGGAAGGGGAAACTAACAATAACCTAGTTTAGACCTCCATTATTAAAATGGAATTAATGATGATAAAAATTAATCCATAGATATCGCAAATGTTTTACAGAAAACAGTGTGATGTACACACACATACAAAAGAGACATTATTCATATTGAAAATGCTTGAACCAACAAAGGAGTTCTTTTGTAAGTAACAATGACAAAACGCAATGACAGAAGGCATTCCATTGTCCTAGCTCAAACCTGAGGGAGCTACCTATTTTCCTGACTGGGGTCTTATGACTCTTATATACAGGCAGCAATGTTGTCTCCACTGACCACCACACTTCACATTTTGATGCCATTGGCCCAAGCTTTTGGTTCTTTCCTAGATTTCAGCCTAGAGAACTGAAAATATAGTGGCACTATATAGTCAGTATCCAACTCTTTCAGCTTCTCCCATCAGGATGTGGATTTTATAATTTACATACTTTTTAATATTGTTGTAAGGGCGGTGTTTTGGTTCCTGAGCCCAAGAGGTAGAAAGATTCAGGCCTAAAGAGCCCAAAACAACGAATTTGTAGAGAATGGACTGAAAAACTAGGTTTCAACAGATCAAACAATACACACAGGGGATTAAAGATAATAAGAAAGCAAAGAAAGACAAGCTCTATGTAGAGAAATCCTTCCTCGGTGAAGTCTGAGGAGAATGGTTTTTGAATATAGTTCTTTTAGACTTGGATATATTTTCAATTCTTGTTGCTATAGTATTTTTTGTTACAAATTTCTCGATCCCCTATCCTTGGAGGATCTCTCACATTATATACACTCATTTCGCTAATCCTGGCCCTCCATTTGTTGATTATGCAGGCCACTACTTAAGTGCTTGTCCCATCAGACGCTCTTCCCAGCCTTTTATAAGTCACGGCAATCAAGACAGCACTGTTTAGGGGTTTTCTCCACATAAATGAGGCCAGAGGGTTTGGTGAGGTGCAATAAATGTGGTGGCAGCTACCATCCCTCCAATCATGTCAAGGCTAATCCCTTCTCTGAAGTTCATCCTCTATAGTGTGGCCCCCCTCTGGTAATGCGCCCTCAACATGGCAATGGCTCGCCTCTCCAGCTTTACCGTCTGAGCATATGGGCTCTTCAGAACTGTACTAGCCTCGTCAACCTTGGGTATGACACGTGACATGATTACCTTATTAAATTTCTGTACCCCACAACTGTTATTAAAGAAAGAGAAAAAATTAGAAAACCCATTCATATTGGAACCATGGACAGTAATTCAGGCCTGAAATATGTTTATGGGAAATTTTATACTTCAAAAAACTTTCTTTTGCAATTTCAAGATAGAAGAATCTTTTCTAATTTTTTTTTTAAAAAATTATGGAGAAATTTCAAGCCTAAAAAAAGGCATTCTTAGTACATCTTTCTTCTTTTAATCTAATTTTGATATTTGAATTGCCAATTATGCTGCCCTTATACGTTACTAGTAAGTTGCCCGTGCGATGCACGGATAATGTTGTAATAGTTAATGCAATTTTTTATGAAGAATATTGTACATATATTATAACATATTTGCTATAAAACTTTGTTAGTACTAAGTTTATCATAATAAGTAACAATTATAAATTGCAAACACATATTCATTATAATTATTTTGTTGAAGTAATCTGCAAAAAGAATCAACCTTAGAGTAATATTGTATAATAAAAGTTGATAAAAGCATGGTAACATTCCATATTATTGATATTTATTTTGTGATGTAATAAAGAGCTTTATAAAAGTTGATAAAAGCATGGTAATTCATTCCATATTATTGATATTTATTTTGTGATGTAATAAAGAGCTTTATTGTGAAATTTTGTTTTTTTGTTTCTTGAATGCTTTGTTCTTTGAAGTATGTCGATGCTTGTAAAGCATGTTGAGGGGTATGTTATCATCATCTGTTTCTTCATCTTCAACGTTTGAAGTTTGGTCTATCCTTATTTGTTCAATTTGTGAGCTTTTATCATTTTCTCCTTTTGTTGCATCATTTGTTCCTTTTGTTGCATCATTTGTGTTGATCATTGAAGAAATGGCACTGGAAGATTCTTGGCTGGATCTTACAAAGTTTGTGCTGGCAGATTTGTTGTCGCTAAGATTTTGCATAGGTATCTGCATTCATATTAAATTTGAGCACATTATTTACATCAGTATAGCGTAGAGAAAGAAATAATATAGCATACTGGCTTGTGTTTTTTTTTTTTTTTTTTTTTTGTTCCATACATTTTTCTCATTTGAAGGTGCATCAAAAATCTTAGCAACTGTGTAATTTTCAAAACCATCCTTCAGATTGAATTCATTCAAGCGAAGTAGAAAAATGTATTGTCTTCCTAAAATTTTCTTAAGATCACGTGGGATTCCTTCTTCAATATCAATCTGCATATTAGTAATTTTAATTTATATTATAATCTATAGTTTGACAATAAATTTAATAATTTAAATAAGTTGTACCTCGGTTTGTTTTTCAGCAAGATCTTTTGTAGATTTATTTAGGATTTTCTCAGCATCTCGATCAAATATGACAAAAGTTGTCTTGTCAGTTGAATCAAAAACTTCAATTTGAATTCTGTATCTGAAGTATTTTGCAATTGTATAGTAATTATAGTAAGATGAATGTTTTTATAAAAAAAATTTCAAACTTTGTAATTAATGTGTGTGCCTCTAACCTTGGGATAGGCAGATTTGTTTTCGTTTCACATTTTGCGCACCAAAACGATTCTGATTGTGGTTTGACCTTCTTTCCACATCACACGCATGAAATATAATACCAACCCATTGTTGTATCAATGTTGCTTATTGTTGCAACACAATAGCAATTAACATCCTGCAATGAATTTTGAAGTTAATATTTTTTTTTAAGTAAATGATGTATTATTATATTTTCATGTAAATGATGAGTCTACTTTGGAATGATTAACAAACTTGTTTTGCATGATCCCATTCAATGCATTTGAGCTCTGGTATTGTCTTCATATTGTTTGAAGAAAAATCCTCTTCTGAAAACTGTTTTGCATGTATTTTTGGTATTTCTTGTATATGATCATGTTTTTTACCATTCCTATCATTGAATTTTTAAAAAGGAAAAAAGAATGTAAATGGTATTTTGTGAGATAAAAAAATTCTATTTATCTTATTTTTTTTTTTGTTCTTAATAATTTTTAAAATATGCACCTGTCAATTATTTCAGCAACCTCGGGAGTCTCAACATTTAGATATATTTTTGTTGCACTGGTTGATGACAAAGAGAATTTTCCTGCAAAAATTGTAGAATACATTATGATAAACAAAATGGTATTGAATTGATGAAATTGAGAAAAAGGAAGACATGTTTTAATGAGAATGAAATTTTCTAAAAGTATCATTAGATTGTTTTGAAAATGAATAAGTTTGAGTATAAAAAATTTATAATTAGAGATTACATTTCTCATTGTAAAATTTATGGCCTAAGATTAGTAACCAATATACTTATTAACTTGATAGCAGTACTAAATACATTAAAATTGATAGTTGTCAACGTTATTTAGTTATACTTACCTCCAAATGATTTGACAATAGTCGAAGTAGCAATTAAGACAAAAGGTCCTGGATTGTTCTTATATACATCTTCATCGATTTGCCAGACACTTGTTCTCCATAGTGAAAGCCTAATTTCTTTTCCCCTGGTACAGTTAAAATCATTGAAGATTTTTTTGTTATTAGTAATTTTTTTACTTATAATTGATTTTTCTATATAAACATATAATGACATCAATATCACATCAAATATTTTGTCTTACTCTTTCAAAAGCAATTGTAGATTGCGCAATTTTCTTGGTGCGCCATTAACTTGAGGCTCTTCAACATTTCCAACTGCTACCAACTTTCCAACAACATCTATTTATATGCAATTATCTAGTTAGGTTATTTTGAATCATTAATTTAGGATACAACTATATTAGAGGAATTGTGAAATAGTTGTAGATTTGTATTTACCTATTAAATATGTGTAGTTGTAACATTGGTTTTGTATTTGGTCATAGTTAGCAAACTCAAAGCAATATTTTTGGATTGAGTTCATATCTTCGTTGGACTCCATGATTGTAGTAATGGTCATGAACCAAATTTTGATATCATTGTGCACGGGTCGAAACTCGCCTTTAGTACTTTCCACCCTAAAATTCTTGACGGTATAAACACGGCCTTCAAGCAATTGTGATCTAAAAGTTCGTGCTTGATTTTTCCGAACAATTGCATGTATTGTTGAGCTCTAGAATAATGAGAAATGTCAGTATCTTCCATTATTCTTCTTGTGAATATATATATATATATATATATAATAGCCATGGATGTTGAATTATATGATGAGTTGGTAAAATAATTATTTTTAAAAGAATTGAATCTGCATAATAAATTGAATCAGCACAATATATATTGAGTTCTATACTTACCTCTTCATCAATAAATATCATATCAAGGCTTATGAACTCATTGTTCTTTGTGTTGATTGCATCCCACGTACGAAGTACTCTGACCTTGATTGTCCAATTGTCTCTATCCGTTGAAAGCTTGCTCAAAGGAGTCCAACACATTGCCATTTTGACTTAGTATTAGTAGTTCTGCAGCTATTTCCACAGTTGAATAGAGAAGTCGTCATAAAAAATATATATAAGAGTAAGTAAAATTTTAATAATCATCAATGAAATAATTTTTTTTGGTAAAATGCAGAATTGACTACGTTTTGCATTATCAAATTTAAATGTTTTATTTTTAAAGAAGCTTGGAACATGATATTTTTGTTTTACAAAAAGTATAAAGTAATAATTAAATGCGGTTAGAAACTTAGCAATGAATGATGAATTTCTTCAATGAAGTTTCACATATTTATATGTATATTTCTAAAGACCTCTTTATAGACTATATTTTTAGTCGTTGAAGAGGTTTTGCCATCATCACCAATTATCAAAAGTTTAAGACCATTCCTAGTAGTAACTCTAGAAACAGCAACGTATAATTGCCCATGACTGAAAACTGGTTTAGGCAGGAAAAGTCCAACATGTTTTAGTGATTGCCCTTGGCTCTTGTTTATAGTCATGGCAAAGCAAACAGAAATTGGGAATTGTCTTCTCTTTAAAACAAACGGCCATTTTATGTCTGATGGAGAGAGTACTATTCTTGGGATGAAGACTTTGTTTCCCAGATGTGATCCAGTTATAACTTTAGCTTCGATCACCCATTTGGATAATTGAGTAACTACTAATCGAGTGCCATTGCATAGGCCAGCTGATTGATTGATATTTCGAAGCAACATTACTGGAAGACCAACTTTAAGACATAGTCTGTGATTTGGTATGCCAGGGAATTTCAAGGAGTTTAAGAATTCAACTGGGTAAAGTACATCTTCATTCTGAATGTATCTCGAAGCCTTGCAAATTGAATCTGCACTGAGATATGTCTCCTTATTTGAAGCAAGCAAGTCTATGATATAGTCATTTATTTCATTCACTACATCATTTGTTGGAGCTAGAATAGATCGTTCTTCCAAGTATTTTCCATCTGCATAGTTGCTGTGAAGATCTGGATATGTTGCAGTCACAATGCTTTATATTGGATCATCTCCAACATCAATTAATAGGTCAGAGGGTATGACTATATTTGATTGGCTGTCAACTTCACCAAGCTCTCCATTACCTAATTTGAGTATCCATTCTGCAAAGTTGTTGGAATCAGCATTAGGTTGTTGGAGACGCATATTCTGTGTTAGTACAAATACCTTGCAAAAGTTCCATAAATAATATCTATTCACTGATGCATCAACAATATCTTCTCTATGGCCTTTAGCAATAACTGGCAGTATTTGTCGAAAATCACCACCTAATACAACTGTCTTTCCTCCAAAAGTTTTATTGGCACTGTTTATGTCGGCAAATCGAAGTAGATCTCTCAATGAACGGTCTACAGCCTCAAAACAATTACGATGTGCCATAGGTGCTTCATCCCATATAATAAGACTCACCTTTGTCATTAACTTAGCAGCATGTGTTCCTTGTTTTATACCACAAGTTGATTCCTCTGTCACAATGATAGGGATTTGAAATCTGGAGTGAGCAGTCCTACCACCAGGGAGTAGCAAAGCTACTATGCCAGAAGAAGCTACAGCAAGCATAATTTTCCCTTGTGAACGGAGGCAAGCAATTACTGTTTGCCAAAGATATGTTTTACCAGTTCCTCCATGACCATAGACAAAGTATAAACCACCGCTATTGCATGCCACATCTTGAATTACAGCATCATATATTTTTCTTTGCTCAACATTTAACTCATTTAAAAGTTTTTTATGTTCTGCAGCCAATTCAAGCCTATCAAAGTCCAACTCTTCTTGTAACAATCGGTTGTTGTTTTCTCTAATTATCGACACATTTGGATATTTGATGCCATCAAATTGTTTCAGAGATCTTCCACTTTTTACTAATATTTGTTCAATTTCAAAAAGAGCATGGTTCTGTATTTGTTCTTCTATCAAATGTAAGTTGTCATACATTAGGAGACGCTTTTACCTATATAGTATATCATCAGACAACAACTCCCAATTAGCCATCCATAGTGCATGTAGGTCTGTCACTTCACAAAATAACAATAGCGTTGTGAACAATTCTCGTAGTTGCCTTCCTAAAGCCCAATTAGAGGCTTCTTTGATAGCACCATCCCATTCCTTGTCATCATCTAAAAGGCCATGAGCATAGCATGCTGCTCTGTATGTTGGATACACAACATGATCAATAGTCCTAATTTCCTTAAAAGACCTTGCACCTTTCACCACATTAAAAAGCATTCGAAGATAGAAGTGGTCACCACTTGCAGGATGAGCATGAAATATCCTCCCTATACATCGGCCAGATTTCCTTGGGTGCCATTCTCTTTGTTTTCTATGCCAAACCCATTTCGTAGGGAAATCACAATATGTCAAATTTCTTGCTGTATCATACATTTCGTTTGCCTTCATCCATTCAGTAAACATTGTTTTTGTTATATCTGGTCTTTCCAAAACATTATCCAAGTAGTCTGAATCTTTGAATGTAACATTCTGCTCATTCTCAATATGGAAGCTTAATCTCTGTACAGCAGGCTCTCTATATTGGATATCAAACTCAAAAAGTCTCCAGCACGCTTCAGAAGTTGAGATATATCTACAATCTAGATATGTTTTGATCTCATCAATGTTTGTTATATGCTGTGCTTCACTTGTAGCACCTGTGTGTAAGTTTTCATACAAAACAAATGTTGCTCGATCAGAACCTTTGTTAACATACTTGAATAAGTATTTGATGGACTTGGAACGGTTGCACCACTCAACATTAATGTGAGCCTGGTATTTAACTAACAGGTCAATGTTGTATGGCACCACAAATCTGTTATCAAGCATAACTCCATTCTTCTCAACTATCATCCCATTATCTCTTCTCCTATAAATTGCATAACCATCTTTATCTATCACAGTGTCACTATAAAACTTTTTTGGAAAATGCTTCCTACATTTATTGTCAACCATGCATGGAGATTTTGGGTTGGCAAAACCACAAGGTCCATGAATCATGTACTGTGAAATGACTTCATAATCCCCTGGATTTGTAATTTTATCTAGTATTTTAGCAGAAATTATCTTGTCTATATCTGCAGGCGTGGGGTGTTTGTCATCTGGGTATAGGTACAGAAGAATGTGAGCATGGGGGAGGCCTCTTTTTGCCATTCAACTGTGTAGTTAACTGTATTCACACACAAAAAAAAAATGTTACAATAATTAAATAGATTAAACCATTAAGAATAACAATCAAACAGTAATGGGTTGTATTTTATACCTGCAATTACTTTTCCAAAATGCTTGCCATGTTTTAAATCACGTAGTAGTTGATCCAATTTGATCTTAAAAACTCTTGCAATGATATCTGGTCTATCTTCAGGCCGTTGAGCTAGAATTAAGGAAAGGAAACTTTCAATTTCTGGCCATTTAGGGTTGCATGTGAAAGTTATAAACAAATCCGGGTACCCAGCCCATCTACAAATTGACATAGCATCTTGGTAATTTTGAATCATATATCTAGGGCTTCCAGTAAAGGTTGATGGAAGAACAACTCTTTTCCCAATAGATGAAGGAGTAGTGTCTCCTCTAAATACAACATCCTTTATTCCAAAGTACATCTCTGATCTTAGTTGAAGTTGATGATTCCTGACCCAAATTAGTCGGTACTCCTCAACACATGTGTAAGCATCTACTAAAAATTGTTGTCGCAACCTACGACCAAGAATCAATGTTTCACCTTCATTCTCACGCTGTTGTAATTGATATGCATAATATTCTTGCATAGTGACATATTCTTCTGTCAAAGGCACAGCACCACCAAGACCTTTTTTAAGTATTTCATTTCGAAATCCATCCTCACCATACGGAAATAACAATGGATATTGCATGGCCATGAATTTTGGGTGTAGTTCATTTATTCGTTGTAACAATCCACTTCTTTTCTCAACAATAATATCACGATGGATATTTTCTTCGCTCAAATCACCTACAATTATAGCAGCAACTTCAGAGCAAGTAGGCATGTTTTTTTCCCTACCATCACCTGATCACGATCCAATTAATCGCAAGCGTACATTGTGCATATCGGAGTCCTTGAACCTATCCCTTGCCATACGAAATGTCTTAACCAAGACGTTGTTCTCATCAAGCATCTTCAATAATATTTGAACTATAGCAATGTCAAGGTCATATTCTGATTCTTGTCCAGGCAAAGCATTTAGTCTATAATGAATCTCTTTTTTTGTGTCATGTATATATAGCTGTGCAAAAGATGGGGCTTTTCCAACAACTGGAAGTAACGACCCAATTCTGTGGTGGTTTTGCCCATTCAATCAAAAGATGTAAGGGCCTCGTCCTTCATTAGCATGGACATCAACATTTCCTCCCATAGAAGTCATTGCAAACATGGAGTTGAACCTCCTTATATTAGCCTTGTAATGTTCTGAATGTTGTAGGAGTTCTTGAAGCTCAGGAGGTGGTGATTTCAACAAAGGTAGCTTCACCCTACCCTCTCGACAACATATTGAGAATTTAGGATTCTTTGTGTTTTTGGATTTACGATTCCTCTCTTCGTACCATAATATTGCATTACAATACTCACACACACAGCTTGGTGGGCCAAAGTTCCACAGCTCTGTAAATTTTCCTAGATGATAGGGGAAAATGGAGCATAATTAGATGAAAATATGTAATGGAAATATAGAAAATAGAAAAGCATATGTAAAAAATTAATATTATTTTCAATTCATTGACAACCCAATTTAGCAATAGTTTTATTTGAAACATAGGTGCTAAAGCCAACCAAAGGGAAAAATAGTCCCAAGTAATGTTGTAAAAAATGGATTTTAAAGCAAATTTTGAAGAGAAATAGAAATAAGGTAGTTGAAAATATATGAAGGACTTTTATCAAAGTAACTTTTAGAAAATATATACACAATTAATAAAGTATTTAATATAAATGGAGACACAATTTTGAACCTATTGTTGGTATATTGTCATTGATGCTATCTTGAAATAGCATCTTAATTTTTTAAAAGTATTTAATTGTTGTTTTTAATATTTGAAATTACAAATAACAGTACTTTAATGTGATTTTGCATGCATGAAAATAAGAAAAATGGAAAATAACGATGAATATAAAACTCCAAAATAGTAGTTTTTGCACTTACTTTGTGTGCTATTTAACCTTTTACTCAGGTCTATGTCAATGGGTTTTCTATTTTGCATTCCTAAACTTGAAATATAAAAGATGATATATTCAACTTATTAATATACAATACTAATCCTAACACTTCAAGAGAATTAAGGAAACATGAGGATTGACAGCTATAAAAACTTCTGTCTAACTGCAGATGGAAGATGATAGGAGAAAATGAAGCATAATTAGATGAAATTATGTAATAGAAATATAGAAAATAGAAAAGAACGTGTAAAAATTAATATTATTTTCAATTCATTGACAACCCAGTTTAGCAATAGTTTTATTTGAAACATAGGTGCTAAAGCCAACCAAAGGGAAAAATAGTCCCAAGTAATGTTGTAAAAAATGGATTTTAAAGCAAATTTTGAAGAGAAATAAAAATAAGGTAGTTGAAAATTTATGAAGGACTTTTATCAAAGTAACTTTTAGAAAATGTATACACAATTAATAAAGTATTTAATATAAATGGAGACACATTTTTGAACCTATTGTTGGTATATTGTCATTGATGCTATCTTGAAATAGCATCTTAATTTTTTAAAAGTAATTAATTGTTGTTTTTAATATTTGAAATTACAAATAACAGTACTTTAATGTGATTTTGCATGCATGAAAATGAGAAAAATGGAAAATAACGATGAATATAAAACTCCAAAATGCCGAAGATTGTTAGTAAGTCATAAGTCCTCACATACTCGAGACAACACCTGCACAACACAGAATCAAATGACCTCAAGAGAGTACCGGTGTGGTACCGGTCAAAGACCCTTCGAATGTTAAGTCAGAAAGCTTCTCATAACTCTAGAGTGCCAGAGTTGGGATGAATTATGCGTACCTTATTTTCTGAGGGCTTTGGGATTTTTTAGTAGAGTCGACCTCCGTTTCTTACGTAAGAAGGTGTTTCCTTATGGGAAAAGATCATCATAAATGCGCTTATTTTAAGGGATCCCTTTCATGTTGGGATTCTTTTGACTAGGGTTATTCGTGGGATGCAAGTTGTTTCCATTTAGGATTCCTTGGAGGCCACTTAAGTCATATGGTCTTGCGATCCGTCCACCTCGTATCCATGAACCTTGGATCTGTCCATGTAGAAATATTAATTGTCCATTAAATTGGTACCGTCGGGTTTGCTAAAATGGATCCGTCATCCATAATTTTATACTCATCAGTTGCCCGCTTACTCCATGGGTCCGTCACCTCATTTGGATGGATCTGTGGAGTGACAGTTTGATTCGTCTCCTGCGAAGCGTGCATAGATTGACAAGCTGGCCTAGGGTCATTAATGTTTGCAGGGGCACGTGTCGTTTTTTCAGCGGTTGGTCTCTTGGAATGAAGTGTCTTTTCGTCTTCTGTGTCGTTCTCTCTATATAAACCTGCTTCTCTATTTCTCATTCTTCACTTTCTATAGCAAATTTACGATCAGAGCGTAACCGTCTCCCTTGACAAACTAGTACTCCGTTTACTTAGCGCGTTCGTAATCTACACTTCCAGTGTTTGCTCTTCTTCAACTGGTAAGTACATTTCACCTTTCTGTTGAATTCCTTTGCTATTTTTAAGACTTTCGTACACCCATCGTCTATGTAGATCCGTCAGTGTCTTAGGGTTTACCTATCACGTGTAGGTGATAGATGTCTAGTGCATCAAGTAACCAATCGTGTGTCTGCAAGGGGGCAGGCAACGATGAGGCATACCCGTCAAGTTAGAACGACCCTGGCACCTTAAGTGAAGAAAGGAATCCGTCAGCCACCTCACCTTCCACAAGGGATGAGGAATTGGATGATAGGTCAAAGGGTGATTCTACTGATAGCCTAGTTGGTGTGGAACCCCCAGTCCAATCCGTCAGAGGTCCTGACGGCATTAGGGAATTTATAATGCTTCCCTTTTGGATGGTCAATGACTTCGCCTCTACCATTAAAGAGTCGCACTTCAAAAAGCTTAGGGAGAAGTACCAGATACCTGAGCACATACCCCTCCGTCTACCCTGCAAATCAGAGAAGTGTTATTACGAGGGTGTCGAAGACATCGAAGTCTATGAGCAAATGCTAAAGGTAGGGCTTAGATTCCCCCTGAGCGCTCTTCACCGTCACCTTCTTCAATACTTAGGGTCAGCTGTCACCCAAATTGCCCCAAACGCGTGGAAGGTTTTCCTCTGCATGGAGGTTTTATATAGGCCATGTTTGACGGGGTGCGAAGGTTGACGGTGGAAGAATTTTTTCACTATTACCGTCTGACTGAAATCATTCAGTCCAAGGGCATGTACAGTTTTGTGCCTCGGAGCCTGTTGCTCAGGCTCATGTGTGACACCCCCAACTCTAACAAGAACTGGAAGAGTCGCTACTTTTTCATAGAGGGTCACGAGTGGATGTGTCACCCTGGTGACCAAGAGTTTATGCCCGTCGACAAAACATGGGACATAATGCCCCTTTTTGGTATGCATTCGTCTATATTTGGGTTTTTAATTGTGTAGATTTATGTCACTCTAACCATCTCCTTTTGCAGCCCGGGACCGTCTACAAGTCTCACTTGAGCAGTAAAGCTTTTTGGAAAAGATTTTTAACAAAACCAAACTACCAGAGAGGACGTGGGCTAAGTTAGTCAACTTAGACACTCTATACTGGTATTGTGATGGACTAGAGCCCACAGTAGTAGCTCGACGCTACGACCTTCAAGTACGCCAACGTAAGTCCGTTGCCCAACACTTGGTTTTTTTGTTTTTCCATATTATCTAACTCCTGATATTTCATCCATCTTTCTGCAAAAATGGAAGACAGCAAGAGAGAAGGGCTTACATCAAGCAGCAAATTATTTTGAAGAACAAACAAGAGGGGAGTCAGCCCTTTAAGGGGACGGGTTTGGCCAACCCGTTTACCAAGAGGAAGCAAATTGACTGTCTTCCAAAGAAGCCCAAAACTGTCCCTGAGCATGTCGTGGGGTTGAAGGTTGAGGCCAAAAAGATGGTTACTCCGCTCGGCCATGGAAGGGGCAAGGGACTCATGACCGGCCCTGCCCTTGCTACTGAAAACCGCTCGTCCTCCTCCGTGAGGATTCTAAGTATGCGTTAAAGCAGCTCTCGTCCATCATCACAGCTGATGACTATGAGGACCTGAGCAACCATGCAACTGAAGCTATCCAGGAGACGGGGCTTTTTAGCATTGCGCAGGTAACTATGTCCGTCCTCTTTCTCTTTTTCTTTCCTTCAACTTGCCTGTTTACTAACGACCCCTCTTTTGTTCCCAAGCAACGTTAATGATAAAGGGGTTAATGGGTCGTTTCCTAAACCATGAGACGTCGTTGGACCGTATCAGGGTGAAGGCAAGGTCGACGGAGGACGAGCTGAACGAGTTAAAGGCCTGGAATATGGTCTAGAAGAAAAATCTTGCTTTGTTAGAGGAAGCTAGAGGTGAGCTGGAGAAGCAGACGGAGTTGCTGAGGAAGATCTTGGAGGACAAGGAGAAAGAAGTCAGTGACACCAAAGACCGGCTTCGTCAGGCGAAGGAAGAAGAGATACGTAAGTACCGTGACTTCGACACCCTTCTGGTAGAGCTCAGAGGCTCATTTGTCGAAGGCTTTAATGACTACCTCTATCAAGCCAAAGCTTCTTTTCCAAATCTGAACTTATCACATGTTACCATTGACGACCAGACCCAGACCTCGGTTCAGCCCGTCCACTCTGAGAGTACGGACGAATTGTTTGCTGATGATGCTCTTGTCGACGACCCTCGTGGTGACGGAGAGACTGCTGTTGAAATCCAAACCAAACCCGTCGAGGATAGCACCCGTCAACCTAATGAAGTTCAAGTTTTGGAAGAAAGAAATGAGGATACTCCCGCCTAGCAATAGCCCTTTTTTGTGTGGCTAAAATGTAAAGATTCTGGAGAAGAATTTATGTTGAATTTAACCATCGCCTTTGTATCTAGACTTCTCTCTTTATGGGATTTTGTAATGTATTGATTACTTATTTTATCCATCTATTCCTGTAGATGAATCCGTTCAGTTTAGGGTTATGAATATAACTCATTCTTTAGGATGATTTTGTCTACTTTTTAGGTTTAAGTAAAAGTTTTTTAAGTCATCCCCTTGGGGTGATTCATCCGCTATGTAGATTTGTTAATTATAGACTCTTCAAAAATTAGTCTGTCCACCTCATGGACTTGATATTTTGAGTCTATCCATTTTATGGACTTGTAGTTAATAATGAAACTTGTGTATTCTGTGGACTTGATAACTTGAACCCGTTTAGTTTATGGGCTTATCATTGATAATTGATCATGTCCACTTTGTGGACCTTCCAACTGGAATCTGTCCACTTGGTGGACCTATCAACTGGAATCCGTCCACTTGGTGGACCTATCATTAATAATGAATCCCGTCCACTTTGTGGACTTAGAGTCCGTCCACTTTGTGAAATTACCATTAGTAATGAATCCCGTTCATTTTATGGACTTGGAGTCCGTCCATTTTATGAATTTATCATTAATAATGGATCCCGTCCATTTTATGGACTTGGAGTCCGTCCACTTTATGAAATTATTAATAATGAATCTCGTTCATTTTATGAACTTGGAGTCCGTCCACATTATGAACTTATCATTAATAATGAATCTCGTCCATTTTATGGACTTCGAGTCCGTCCACTTTGTGAAATTATTAATAATGAATCCCATCCATTTTATGGACTTGGAGTCCGTCCATTTTATGAATTTATCATTAATAATGGATCTCGTCCATTTTATGGACTTGGAGTCCGTCCACTTTATGAAATTATTAACAATGAATCTCGTTCATTTTATGAACTTGGAGTCCGTCCACATTATGAACTTATCATTAAGAATGAATCTCGTCCATTTTATGGACTTGGAGTCCGTCCACTTTGTGAAATTATTAATAATGAATCCCATCCATTTTATGGACTTGGAGTTCGCCCACTTTGTGAAATTATTAATAATGAATCTCGTTCATTTTATGAACTTATCATTACAATAAATCCCGTTCACTTTGTGGACTTTATAATTTGAATCCGTCCACATTATGGACATCGTTAGACACACACCATTTTAGGATGAAACTTTTCCACTTTGTGGACTTGATATATTGTAGGATTGTAGGTATAAAACACTTGGCAATTTTGAATAATGGCTCCTCTTATTACTATGGTAATAAATGCTTAAAAATTGTTCTTTAAAGATAGAAAACTTGCCCTTTAGGCTTAAAAGAAATTGAATTCAATAAAAACTAGAAAGCAATAAACTGGAAATGAGGAGCATTATTGTTCGTCAGTTGTCCATGCTGTTGTCTACTAGTAGTACTTCTTCAGGTGCTCCATGTTCCAAGGGTGGTGCAGTTTTTGCCCGTCCAACGTCTCCAGGTGGTATGTCCCTTTTCTATGCCATGCTGCAACTTTGTATGGTTCTTCTCAGTTAGGTCCTAGCTTCCCCTAGGAGGGGTCATTTGTGGAGCCTATCACCTTTCTCAAGACAATATCTCCAACCTAGAAGTCCTTTGTAGCTTGTAAGTCCCACTTCAACCGGGATGACTACCTTGCTTCCGTATGCTAGCCGAAATGGGGTTTCCCCTATAGGCGATCTCGCAGTTGTCCGGTATGCCCACAAAACACTTGGTAGTTCTTTCGGCCATATGCCCTTTGCCCTCTCGAGCTGAGTCTTGATGATTTTGAGTAAGGATCGGCTCGTAACCTCAACTTGCCCATTGGCCTGCGGGTGGGCAGGGGATGAGTAGTGGTTCTTGATCCCTAGTTATGAGCAAAAGTCTCTGAATGCGTCCTTGTCGAATTGCTTCCCGTTGTCCGAGACCAGCACCCTAGGTATACCGTACCTACAAATGATATTCTTCCATACAAAGTCTCGTACATTCTTCTCAGTGATAGGGCCAGGGCTTTCGCTTCTACTCACTTAGTGAAGTAGTCTATAGCGACTACTAGAAATTTCAATTGTCTGATCACCATTGGGAACGGGCCCATGTTATCTAACCTCCATTGAGCAAACGACCATGGGGCAATCATTGGGGTGAGCTCATCTGTTGGTTGCCTTATGAGGTTGTCAAATCTTTGACACTTGTCGCAAGCTTTAACGTATGCCTGGGCATCCTTCTGCATTGTGGGCCAGTAGTATCTTACCCGGATCAACTTGTGCACCAACAACTATGATCTAGAATGGTTTCCGCAGATTCCTTTGTGGACTTCTTTTATGACATAGTCTGCCTCTTGAGGGACGAGGCACTTTAGGTATGGTCAGGAGAAACCCCTTTTGTACAAAACACCTCTGATCCGAAAGAAGCGCACGCTTGAACCTTTAATTTTCTTGTCGCTTCCTTGTTGCTAGGTAGCGCCCCATCCTTCAGGTAGGATGTTATTGGTGTGGTCCAATTACTCTTAGAACCTACCTCTTGCACACTGATGCCATCTATTAGTGGAGAGGTTTGAATGAAGGATAGTACCTAGCTGGGGACGGTCATCAGTTCTGCTGATGCAGCTTTGGCGAAGCGGTCGGCTGGCTCTTTTTCTTCCCTTGGGACTTGAACGAACTTCGTTTGGAAGTCGTTCATCCGGTTCTTCACTTGCTCCAGGTACTTCTTCATAAGTTCGCCTTTGCATTCGTAATCGCCATTAACCTGACTGGTGACAACTTGAGATTCACAATACATTATTACATCCGAGGCTTCTGCTGCTTTCGCAAGATCCAGCCTTGCTACCAAGGCTTCATATTCTGCTTCATTATTGGTGGTATGGAAATCACATTGGGTCATGCATTCGACCTTGTCCCCTTTCGGGCTATGGAGTATTATACTAGCTCCGCCTGATTGTCTGTTGGAGGATCCATCCATGTGGATACTCCACAGTGACTGTGCGTCTAACCCCTGGTCCTCTGTGTTAGTGAACTCTGCAATGAAATTAGTGACGATCTGCCTTTTTATGGCCGTCTGCGGGCGATACCGTATGTCGAACACGCTCAACTCGATTTCCCACAATGACATCCGTCCAGTTGTCTTTGGGCTACTCATTTCCCTTCGCAGCGATTTGTCGATCAAGATGACCACAGTATAAGCTTGAAACTATGGCTTGAGTTTCTGAGCTGCGGTCACTAACGCAAAGGCGAGCTTCTCCATCGAGGGGTATCTTTCTTCTGCGCCCCGAAGTACTCTACTAGTGTAGTACACTGGCTTTTGTACCCTATCTTTTTCTCTAACTAAGGCCGCACCGACACTTGTCGAGGAGATGGCCAGATATAGGAATAATTCCTCTTCTGATTTGGAGGGAATTAGCAATGGTAGGGAGTAAAGGTATGTTTTTGGGTCTTTGAACGCTTGCTGACATTCGGCCATTCATTCAAAAGACTTCTTCAATGTGCCGAAGAAAGGTAGGCATCTGTTCGTAGCTCTTAAGACAAACCTGTTCAATGCAGCAACCTGACCGTTCAAGCTCTGTACCTCCTTAACGCTTACCAGTGTAGTCATCTCCATTATTACCCATATCTTGTCTGGGTTGACCTTGATGCATCTTTGGGATACCATAAACCCCAAGAATTTCCCGGCCGCCACCCCAAACGCACACTTGCTTGGATTCGGCTTCATGTTCTAAACTTAAAGGGTGTCAAAGGTCTCTTGAAAGCCGTTTAAATGGTCGTCCTCCCGTATACTCTTCACCAGCATGTCGTCCACGTAAACTTGCACGTTCCTCTCATTTTGGTGTGCGAACATCTTGTTCATGAGCCTTTGAGTCCGAACGTCATTACTTTGTAGCAGAAGCAACCTTGGCTGGAAACAAATGAAGTTTTCTCCTGGTCAGCCTCGCCCATCTTGATCTAGTTGTAGCTAGAAAAGGCATCCATGAAGCTCAGCAATTGATGTCAAGTAGTCGAATCTACTAGGACGTCAATTCGCAGAAAGGGATAGTTGTCTTTAGGGCATGCCCTATTCAAGTTCGTGAAGTCTATGCACATTCGCCACTTCCCGTTGGCTTTTTTGACCATTACCACATTTGCCAGTCAGTCGGGGTAGTATACCTCTCGTATGAAGTCTGCTTCCTGTAATTTTTGCACCTCCTCAGCTATGGCTCTATCCCGCTCTTGTGCGAACACCCGTTTTTTTTGCCAGATGGGAGGGAATGAGGGCGATACTTTCAACTTGTGGACTATGATCAACAGATCAATTCCTAGCATGTCCTCATGACTCCAGGTGAACACGTCTTGGTTTTCTCTTTGGAACGTCGCGAGTGCTTGGTGTACTGACTGGCTAGCCAAAGTACCTATCCTAGTTGTCCGTACAAGTTTAGAATCATCAATGATTACTTCTTCCAATCCTTCCACTGGCTCCGCTATTGTCTGCTATTATTCTATACACATAGTCTGCAAATGATCATCCATCTCTAGCATGGCAATGTAACATTCACGTGCTGCCACCTGATCCATTCTTACTTCTTCTGTCCTATACTCGGTGGGAAACTTTATCATCAAATGGTAGGTTGAGGTTACGGCCTTCTAGGAATTCAAAGTAGGGCAACCCAATATGGTATAGTATGTGGACGAGTAATCAACAACTAGGAATATGACATCGTTGGGGATCTACTGCGGGTAATCTTCGATTGTTATGGGCAAGGTGAACGCTCCTAGGGGATGCACCCTAGTTCCTCCAAATCCTACAAGTGGTGCATTAGTTGGAACCAATCGGTCTTTCCCCATGCTCATCTACTGCAATGTCAGATAGTATAGGATATCAGCAGAGCTCCCGTTGTCTACAAGGACTTGGTGGGTGTTGTAGTCCCCTATCCAGATGCTAATCACGATGTATCATCATGTGGGTAGTGTAGACTCCTGGTGTCTTCCTCTGTAAATCTAATGACAGGGTTGTCGATTCGTGCCATCTTCAGGACAAATCCCATCAATTGGACGTTTTGGACCATCCATAGGTAGGTTTTGCCACAGTTCCCCCTACTATCATCCTTATGTCTCCTAGTGGGGGTCTAGGATGCTCATTTTCTCTCCAGGCAGGAGGTTCTTGGGGTTGGTCCGTCCTCTCCTTATTGATGAACCTTTGCAACTTCCATTGCTTTATAAATGCCTCTATCTGCTGCTTTAAGTCATAGTAATCAGCTGTGTCATGACCATGGTCATGGTGGAACCGACAATATTTGTCTTTGGACCTCTTATTGGGATCTCCCTTCAGCTTACCAGGGAATGTTAGGGCTCCTTTGTCCTTAATTTGCATGATCAATCAAAGTGTTTAGCGGGGTGAAGCTTGTGAACCTTCTGGTGGGAGGCTTCGAGCGTCTGTCTTCCCTTCTGTCTCCTGTCCTTGCCATCTTTCGCCCTTTGTCTAGTTGTGGTTCCTCCTGTCTCTCTTTCTTCTTGGGCTTCTCCTCGCAAGTCAGCAGCGCATCTTCTGTGTTCATGTATTTAGTAGCCTTGTAGAGCACATCCGACATAGTTTTCGGGTCATTCTTATACAAGGAAAATATAAATTTACCCTTTTGCGACTCGTTCGTGAACGCGGCAACGAGTATCTTGTCGTTAGCTTCATCAATGGAGAGCGCCTCCTTGTTAAAGCGGCCTATGTAAGATCTCAGCATCTCGTTGCTTAATGCTTATTAGGCACGCAGTGGACTTTTTGTATCTGTGCCCCTCGATAAAGTGCGAGGCAAACTGGGCGCTTAACTCTTTAAAGGTACTGATGGAGTTGGGCGTCAATCTACTGAACCAAATCCTCGCGGGGCCCTTCAACGTAGTAGAAAGGCCCTGCACATAATCTCGTCCACCACTCCTTGTTTGTGCATCAAAGTCTTAAAGGACTCTAGGTGATTCAAGGGGTCTTTAGATCCGTTATAGCTTTCCACTTAAGGCATACGAAACTTTGGTGGTAGGAGGAATGTCGTGATGGATGCGGTAAATGGTGAATTAGTTCGATGGACCAAGTCATTGAGGTCGCTAGACACCCATCTTCTGAGAGCGTTCATCATGAAGTCCATCCGTTCCTTCATCATCTGCATCTCCACGATTAGGTGAGGGGGAGTTGTATTTGTGGCAGATGGACAGTTGGTATCCTGTCGCTCTTGTCTGCTTAGGGCGTTGCTGCCTTCTGGCCCCTCTTGATTTCTTCTTTTAGCGCTAATTCCTTCCTGGTCTTCCTCTTGGGTGTTAAGCACTGTGTTCTTCTGGCGTAGCTGTTCTTGTAGGTCATGATTTTGTTTGGTAAGGCATTCAACTGCTACTGCAAGGGTTTGAACTTGTCTTTCTAGGGCAGTGGTGCGCAGTTCGTCACCTTGATTGTTAGTGGTTGTTGCTATCGAACGTGAAAGTACCATGCAACTTTTTGTCTTGGAAGCATTGAGTATGGCTTACTTTGCTCGTTCCCACAGATGGCGCTAACTGATGATGTCGAAGATCGTCAGTAAGTCACACAGTCCTCATGTACTTAGGACAACACCTACACAACACAGAATAAGAAGAGCTCAGGAGAGTACTGGTGTGGTACCGGCCAAAGACCCTCTAAAGGTTAAGTCAGAAAGCTTCTCACAACTCTAGAGTGTCAGAGCTGGGATGAATTATGCATACCTTGTTTTCTGAGGGCCTTGGGTTTTTATAGTAGAGTCGACCTCTGTTTCTTGCGAAAGAAGGTGTTTCCTTATGGGAAAAGATCATCATAAATGCACGTATATTACGAGAACCATTTCATGTTGGGATTCTTTTGACTAGGGTTATTCGTGGGATGCAAGTTGTTTCCATTTAGGATTTCTTGGAGGCCACTTAAGTCATGTGGATGTCACGTGGCCTTGTGATTCGTCCACCTCGTATATGTGAACCTTGGATCCGTCCATGTAGAAATATTAATCGTCCATTAAATTGGTACCATCAAGTCTGCTAAAATGGATCCGTCATCCATAATTTTATACTAATCAATAAGTAAAGCAATTATTTTAAAAAACGTTTGAATGTTTGATTGACATACAAAATATAATGTAAATATAAAGTTTAATTTTTTTTTTTAGACTTGGCATTGAAATTTAAACTTAGTACAATTCTTTTCATGTCCTGATCTCTCCATAATTTTAGATGATAATATAATTATATTTCATGTAAATAAAAGTTCTAGATAAAATTATCAATATACATTATTAACAGATTAACTTAAGAGATTAATTGAAATATAAGAAGCTTAAACATGTCATTTGAATACTTAAGACTAAAATGAAAAAAAATAAATTTATCTAGAAGAATGGAAATTAAGTATGCTAATATACTTGAAAATTTCCAAAAAAATTCTATAATGTCTGATTTTTTAAAGAAATGATACACCATTTAACCTTTCGGTAGGTGTAATAGGCCCAGAAGTACATATCTATGTATATATTGGGCCAGGGACCCAATCCGAGGACATTAAGCAGTCCGAGGACGAATAAATACCTTCCTAAGAATCCATGTTGGTAAGCAAAGAAGTGAAGTCTGATCATGATCATCCTAGAAAGTAGTCCGAAGATGAGTGTTTTCTCGGCTGAGCAAAGCCGAGGTCAGAAGGGGTGGTTTGACATCAAGAGCAATGTTCTGGGCGATTCTACTGATGAGGATAAGTATCAAAAAGAAACAAGAGAGATGGAGGATATGAAATATCTAAAGGGAAAGCTACTACCACTGCATTAAATGCTCTGCAGCTAACTCTCTAGCCACATTAATGAGGAAGCAATACCTGAATAGTAACTTTCAACCTTACAGCTACTACGTAAAGACTTTAGGAAGGTGCTGATGGGACATGGATCAACACCAATAATCTGATCTGCACGTGGAAGGTGGAGATGAAGAGGGAATATAGTATAAAATGGAAGAGAGACCCTGAGAGAAAAGGATCGAGAAATTAAGAGAAAAACACTAGAGCAATCAAGAATTGAACTTATAATCAAACTCAAGAGAAATATATAAGAACTGATCCCCTCAGACTATGCTGAGGACAATTCTCTTTAGATTAAATCATCTATCTTCATTTTCTTGTCATTTGAATCCACTTTACTTATTGTATGATTCATTAAAGCCCAGTTTTCCAACCCACTCTCTACAAATTTATTGTATTGGGCTTTTTGGGCCTAAGTTCATTCATCCTTTGGGCTAGGTACTCAAATTGCATCCTTACAATTGAGAAATCCTTGAGATTGGGCTTCTCGGCCACAAATAATGAAGCTGAGTACGAGGCTCTGTTGGTAGGGATGACTATGGTTCAGAGAATGGGAGGAAAAGTAGTGAAGATGTTTTCAGATTCAAAACTGGTTGTAGGCCAGGTGGGGGGAGAGTTGGAAGCTAGAGACCTCAGAATGCAGAAATATTTGGATCAGGTTAGACACATACAATTAGGATTTGAATATTTTAATTTATCACAAATCCCTAGAAGTAGAAATACACATGCTAACTCTCCTGCCACGCTCGCGACCTCCTCGACACAAAGTTTACCTCGGGTAATCCTTATAGAAGACTTGTGTAAACCTACTGAGATAGGGAGGAACGTGATTCATATTCATCAGATTATGGTGGGTTCTAACTGGATGGACTCTATTGTATTATTCCTTAAGGAGGATATCTTGCCCGAGGAAAAGTCCGAGGCTGATAAAGTGCGGAGAAAAGCTCTTCGGTTTTGGCTGTCCGAGGACTAAAAGTTGTATAAGCTTTCTCTTTTTCTGGACCATATCTGCTATGCATACGCCTTGAGGCAGTTGAATTACTCCTAGAAAAGTTACATGAAGGGATTTGTGGTAGCCACATAGGAGGCAAGTCCTTGTCTCACAGGGCCCTCACTCAGGGGTATTGGTGGCCAAATATGAGAAGGAAGCACAAGAGTATGTGAAGAAATGTGACAAATGCCAAAGATTTGCCTCAAACATTCACTAACCAGGAGGTGTCCTTAATCCTCAGTCCAGCCCTTGGTCTTTTTCTCAAAGGGGCTTGGATATTGTAAGGCCCTTCCCTAAGGCTGTAGAGATTAAGAGATGGTTGCTGGTTGGCACAGACTATTTCACCAAATGGGTTGAAGCTGAACCCCTAGCAAATATTAGGGATATAGATGCTAAGAGATTTATCTGGAAAAATATTGTCACTTGATTTGGAATCCCTCGTATACTCATCTCCGAGAATGGTCTTCAATTTGATAGTAAAGCCTTCAGGAAGTATTGTTGTGAACTGGGCATAATAAATAGATCTTCCACCCCAACATATCCACAGGAGAATGGACAGGCAGAGGCTGTCAATAAGGTCATAGTGAGTGGGTTCAAAAATAGGTTGGATGATGCTAAGGTAAAATGGGTGGAAGAGTTGCCACATGTCCTTTGGACATATCGGACTACACCTCGTAGGTCCACTGGAGAGACACCATTTTCGATGTCTTATGGGGTCGAGGTTGTAATTCCTTTAGAGACAGGATTTCCAACGCTAAAGACAAGCTCTTTTACTCCAAGCAATAATGATGGGCTATTGGAGAAGAGCTTTGATTTAATTGAAGAGCGAAAGGAAAATGCTATGGTTCAACTGACGTACTATTAACATAAGCTTAAGCAGGGGTGCGACTCAAATGTAAGGTTAAGGCCACTAAAGCCTGGAGATCTAGTAGTAAGAAAGGTTTTGGGTATTGCCAAGAACCTAGCTTGGGGAAAGTTAGGGCCCAACTAGGAAGGGTCATATCGCATCACATCAGTGGCTAGAATAGGTGCATATTATCTTGAAGATCTAGATGAAAAGAATGTACTACGCCCCTGGAATGTGAACAACCTGAGAATGTATTATTATTAATGAAAGTTTTATTTACCATATTTGGGTTTATTGTATTATGCATCATACGTTTTACTATTGGTTTGAATATCAAACAAAACCTTGGTCATGTTTGGCTTCTCGGACCACATACCTTAGGATAAATTGATAAGTTAAGTTACCTATCTGAGTATTAAACAGAACCTTAGCTATGCTTGGCTCCTCAGACCACATGCTTTGGGTAAATTAATACTTCCTATTACTTTCCTAAGTATCAAACAGAACATTGGTCATACCTTGCTCCTTGGACCACATGCCTTGAGTAAATTGATATTTTAAGTTATTTATTTAAGTATTAAACAGAACCTCAGTTATGTCTGATTCCTCAGACCATCTACTTTGGGTAAATTAATACTTCATGACATTCTCTCCAACTATCAAATAGAACCTTGGTCATGCCTGGCTCCTCGGACCACATACCCTAGGTAAATTTATATTTTAAGCTATTCTCCTAAGTATCAAATAGAATCTTGGTCATGTCTGGTTCCTCGGATCATATACCTTTGGTAAATTGACATTTTAAACTATTTTTTTAAGTATTAAACAGAACCTTAGCTATGCTTGGCTTCTTGGACCACATGCTTTGGGTAAATTAATACTTCTTGACATCTATTCAAATGTTAAATAGAACCTTAGCCATGCCTGGCTTCTCGGACCATGTGCTTTGGGTAAATTAATACTTCTTGTTAATTTCTTAAGTGTCAAACAGAACCTTGGTCATGCCTGATTCCTCGGACCACATACCTTGGGTAAATTGACATTTTAAACTATTTTTCTAAGGGTCAAACAGAATCTTGGTCATGCCTGGTTCCTTAGACCACATACCTTAGATAAATTGACATTTTAAACTATTTTTCTAAGTGTCGAACAGAACCCTAGTTATGCTTAGCTCCTTGGACCACATAAATTGGGTAAGTTCATACTCTTATTATTTATCTAAGTATCAACACTCATGAGCATCACTTAAGGCATTTGAAAGTATGTCCATGATTCTGTTTGAAAATTGATTATCATCCCCAATTCCTTAGACTTACTGATAAATGGAAAACTGAATGAAGTCTGATATGAATAAATGCTATGCAGTTATGTATGTTTTTGAGATTAAGGTTATACTTTGTTGGGATTATGGACTTAGGTTTAACTTATTCTGTTGCTGATCATATGAGGTGGGATAACTATGCTGCCACTTATGCAGATATCTAAATGGAGCTTTATCTCATTTCCAAGTTAGCTAAATGTTGGATAAAACAGAAACTATGTTAGAATCAACATCAATATCACAAATATGAGGGAAACACTTGTAAATTATCATTGATTCGAGCCTTAGAAAAAGGCAAATTGGATACAAAAGGATAACTTAATTACAGACTTTGAAAACAAAAATAGTAGTTAAAAACAAAAAAGGAGAGATACACTAGAAGCAATTTCTTTTTTATTACAATTTTTTCTTTGGGAGGGGCCTTGATTGGCTGAGTGGATGTTGCTTGTGAGACCTCAAGGCCCTTGCTTTCAAGATCACCTTTGGCGGGTAGGGGAAGAGAGGCCAGGACTATCTCCATTCTGTTAGGAACTTCTTTCTCAGCAGGGAGGTCTTGGGTGACAATTGAAGGCTTCGTGGCATCAAGGGCCAAACCTTTGTTTATGTTCACTTCCTTTTCAATAATCCCAGGATGCTCGACCACCTCGGAGGGGTTGTTAGAGGAGGTTAGGGCCTTGGTTGGACTGGTCTTGCCCACTTCTGCCACCTCAGGGGCGGTGTCAGTCCTAAAGCTGGCCGGACCAGATGCTCGGATGGCAGGAGGGTAGTATACACTCTCTGCCTTCCTAAGTATAGAAGAAGCCTCAACCCTAACTTGGTTGAGGGCTTTATTCCATACTTGGAGGCAGTAGTTCCTACATACCCCCGAGACCTCAGCCCTGAGGGCTTCCTCAATCTCCGCCACTCCTACATCATACCCTTCCTGCTCGGCCTGATCCCTGGCCTTCTTTGCTTGATCCCTTGCCTTTTCGGCCTCCTTCAATTTCTTCTTTAAGGCGATAATTTGTTCTTTGGAGGTAGCCAGCTGGTCTTCGGCCTGACAAAGGAGCACGCACTGACCTTCAACCTGCCTCTCAGCGCTGTCCAAGGCAACTTTTGCACTTCTCTTGCCCCTCTCCACCTCAGTTAGCTTACTCTTCAACTCTTGATTACTTTTTTCGGCCACCTGGAAGGCGTCTACAACCGCGATTCACCTTCCTTCCTCTTCCTTCATTTGTTGGTGAGAAAAATTGACTATCTCCTCGGCCCTATATGTGGCTTAAATAGCTTGCCAAGAAGAGGAGCATGTATTAAAAAAAGAAGAAGAAGAAGAAGAAGAAGTAGTAGAAAATAAAAGTATAATAAGTAAAAAGGAAAAAGGGAGCTAAAGGGCTTACCATGGCGAGGTCCCTTTTTGGTCCGAAGAATACCTCGTGCTTCCTCATAAGCTTGAGATCGGCCATATCTGTGGGTAGCAACAGAGCCTGCTCTACCGCGTTCGTCACGTAGCCCACCTTGCCTCCTTGGAAAGCCCTTATGGAGGCATCGCTCGGGAGAGGGGCTCCATTTAGCACCAAGGACAGGGCCTAGGCTGAGATCGTAGTTGGTTGGTCGCTCCTCCTTTCACCCTCATTGGAGGACCTCGTTTGCGTGACCCTGGCCTGTTTAGCACCCCTCTGGAGCTCAACTTCTTGGGAGGGGTGGGTTTTTCCTACTTCTGCCACCTCCTTGCCTTTATGCTCCTTTTTCCTCTTGTGATTAGTTGGTTCAAATCGGAGGGGTAAATTAGGGGGAGGGGTAGGAAGCCGAGTTTAGGTTGCCTTCCCAGGCACATTCCCCCCAGCCTGGGACTCCATCAGCTTTTGGAGGGTGGACCTTAGCTTGCGTTGAATCCCCATGTCTTTTGGTGTAGGAGATTCTCCTTGTTTCTGACTTGTTTGCGTGGGAGGATTGTGGCCGAGGTCACCAGATGCTATTTCAGGGGACGAGGGCCTGTTGAAAACTTCAAAATCGTCCTCAGAGTTGGACACTTCAATGATTTCTTCCTCTTCCTTGTTTGGGGGCTGGGACGAGGTCGCCTCCTCCTTCACAACGCGTTGAAACAGTAGGGCTACCTTTGGTATACCTTTTGGTATAGGATCGGTGGTGAGAGTGCCTTCTGGAATAGGACCGGTTGTGAGAAAACCTGAAGCGGCAATGTTTATCCGATGTAGACGAGGGTCATTTGCTTTGATGATGCATTTCGGCACTTGGAAGCTTTTGGAGATGGGGGGTGTAGCCGATGATGATGTGTGCTGCTCTGAACTGACCGTCACTATGGACGAACACTTCGGCTTTTAGTATTTTGTCTAGGCTAGGCTAATTGATGAGGCCGAAATTGGGTATAGCAGCGTTCTTATAAGCAAAACCATTGGGAAAAAGCAAAAAAACATCGTTAGCAAAAAACAGAGCGAATCAAAAGAAAATTCATATACAAACACAAACCAAAGAAAAAGAAAAGGAGATGACTTTGAAATAATTAACCTAGACCTAGAGCCCCACCTGGTGTCCCCTCTCTTGTCGGGCAGGGGAGACCATCATGCCACTTTCCTGATACAATCAAGAAGTTCTTGTTTAGGCCTTTTTGGAATCGAGGAGGCATTGGATGAGCCTAACCTCAAGGTACCTAGATTTTAGGTAATACCCCTGCCCGTTTAGGTGGCGGAGGTTGTAAATCCAGTTGACATCATGATGGGTAAGCCCTAAGCCCATTCTCTCGTTAAGGGGATCTACACTCCCTAAAATTCTAAACACGTTTAGGTCACACTGGGTGGGAGCTAGTCTGTTAGCCTTAAGGTAATCCCTAGTGACAGTGCTCATAAGAATTCTCATCCCTCCCTCTACAATGGCAATCATCGGGATTACCACCTCTCCCTCTTGCCTTCTTTCATGCCACTTTCCTTCCTTACAATACCTAAGTGACACTCTTGGCAAAATCCTATACTGAGCTCTAAAATTCTCCATATTCTCCGTGGAGTCTACTAAACAGGTGAATCTACCCATTTCTAAGAGAGATTTGGAAATACTAAGAAGATAAAGAGAAAGAAGAAGAGCCGAGGAGAAAAAGATAGAAAAGAAATGTAAAGGAAAAGATAAATAAAAGGATTTATGAAGACTTACGTGAGATGGGAAACTCTCTTCGGACTAGCTCTTGGTATTTATGAGTGCAGGGGTTTGGTTTATGGGTGCAAAGGTTCAATGTATGAATGCTAAAGTGAGATGAATTATTGATTTGGGCGGTATTTATATCAAAAAGAAAGTTACAAGCGGGAAAATTCCCGTCCCAGTTCCAGCAAAATCCTCAGCCGTTGGATCCGCATCACGCCGTAGAACATGGGGAACATGGAGCCATAAGAATTTAATGAGGGCACGTCTCGTATACCTAAACGTCAAGAGCGTGCATTAGGCAGTTAAAAAGGCATCTACATAGTCAGAGATGATGTATGATGAGCATGGAGTAACTATAGTGACGTCGAAATCCTCCTTTCTTCCTGAAGAGCCAGAAAGAAGAATCTCGAGGAGCTATTGTAGGGGTGATAGGCCCAGAAATACATATATATGTATATATTGGGATAGGGGCCCAATCCGAGGATATTAAGCAATCCGAGGATGGGTAAACACCTTCCTAAGAATCCATGTTGGTAAGCAAAGAGGTGAAGTCTGATCATGATCATCCCAAAAAGTAGTCTGAGCAGGAGTGCATCCTCAGCTAAGCAAAGCCAAGGTTAGAAGGGGTGGTCTGACATCAAGAGCAACGTTCTGGATGATTCCACTGATGATGATAAGTATCAAGAAGAAACAGGAGAGAGGGAGGATATGAAATATCTAAAGGGAAAGCTGCTACTACAGCATTAAATGCTCTGTAGCTAATTCTTTGGTGGCATTAATGAGAAAATAATACTTGAACAGTAACTTTCAGCCTTACAGCTACTACCTAAAGATTTTAGGAATGTGCTAATGAGACATGGATTAACACCAATAATCTGATCTGCACATGGAAGGTGGAGATGAAGAGGGAAGATAGTATAAAATGGAAGAAAGACTCTAAGAGAAAAGGATCGAGAAATTAAGAGAAAAACACTAGAGCAATCAAGAATTGAACTTGTAATCAAACTTAAGAGAAATATATAAGAACTGATCTCCTCGGATTGTGCCGAGGACGATTCTCTTTAGATTAAAATAGTCTATCTTCATTTTCTTGTCATTTGAATCCACTTTACTTATTGTATGATTCATTAAAGTCCAGTTTTCCAACTCACTCTCTACAAATTCATTGTATTGGGCTTTTTGGGCCGAAGTTCATTCATCCTTTGGACTAGGGACTTAAATTGTGTCCTTACACTTTCTTTTTGCCTCAGTTTTCATTTCTAATTGTTCAAAAAGTGATGAGTTCCAGTTAGCTCAACTGGTAAAATTTCTGATGGTTGAATAAGAGATATGGATTCCAGTTAGCTCTTAAGAGAAAAGGATCGAGAAATTAAGAGAAAAACACTAGAGCAATCAAGAATTGAACTTGTAATCAAACTCAAGAGAAATATATTAGAACTGATCTCCTCGGACTGTGCCGAGGACGATTCTCTTTAGATTAAAACAGTCTATCTTCATTTTCTTGTCATCTGAATCCACTTTACTTATTGTATGATTCATTAAAGTCCAGTTTTCCAACTCACTCTCTACAAATTCATTGTATTGGGCTTTTTGGGCCTAAGTTCATTCATCCTTTGGACTAGGGACTTAAATTGTGTCCTTACACTTTCTTTTTGCCTCAGTTTTCATTTCTAATTGTTCAAAAAGTGATGAGTTCCAGTTAGCTCAACTGGTAAAATTTCTGATGGTTGAATAAGAGATATGGATTCCAGTTAGCTCAACTGGTAAAATTTCTGATAATTAAATAAAAGATCTGAAGTTCAATCTCCGTCTACACTAAAAACTGATTGGTATTTTGGTCTGATGATAAAGAGTTATCATTAAGAGCAGACGTCATAGGTTGAAAGTCTCTCAAAAAAAAAAAAAAAAGTTCAAAAAGTGGGTTTATTGCAAGGGAAAAAAAAGCCTTTGATCTTGTAGCATTGTTGAAAAATTAAATTTTTTGCAAGCTGGTAAGGGGTATTGTGTTATATTTTTCAAAAATAATAATAATAGCTACATATAGAATTTTTTTTTTTTTAAACCTTTTGTCTTGACTTTATAAAAGAAAAGTGGAGAATATTTGAATGGCTTTGCCTTTGGACGAAGGAAAGGAGGCAGTTTTGGGTTAGCGCCGGCCCACTGTTATTAGTAACAGAATTGGAAGAAGTCTAATTAATTTCTACTTGGATTTCTTTGAGATTTGTTGAGGGCATCTGCCAGGCAATATTAATTTGTTAATATATTAATAATAAAATAATTTATTTAAAAAAATGTATATACATTTAGTTAGAATACAACGAAGAGACCCCAACCTACTAAGGTAAAATCGAAGCCTCCGATAGCAGACATTTTCAAAACTAACTTTGAGTAGTCATTTAGTAAAAGATATTTTGTCCTTTGTAAACTCTTTTTAAGAGTTAGTTCTTCTCTCATACTTATAAATAAGACAATATTATAGCACATGCCTTAACTAAGAAAATTAGGTTTTCTTTTTCACTTTTAGTCTAGAAGGAATATGTTTCTTTAGACATTAATAATTTTGTGTTACTTGATGTACTAGCTTTTGAATAAAACTTCGATGAATTTTTTCTTAAAAAAAAAAAAGCTAGAATACAACGGTGCCCCCATTAGATTTATCAATGGTAATAACAAAACTTTACTATTAGTTTGAATCCTAAGAATTTTGTTCTCTCCTTTAATTTCCCTTTAAGATCGATAAAATGACGAAAATACTATTTTGGTTCTTATATTTTAGGATCACTATCAATTTGGTTTAAACATTTTGATAGTAGTCAATTTGGTTCCTGTGGGAATTGACTAGAAGTTTAAAATAATATATACCAAATTGATTACTAACAAAATGTAAGGGTCAAAATGGTATTTTCGCCTTTAAAAGCTAGACATCAATTCTTTTTTTTCTTTTTCTTTTTTCCATATTTTAAGAAACAAAACACACACACACATACAAAGAAGAGGAAATGATATTCTAATACAAAAATATACTATAAAGTTCACCTACAACTATGGTAACTTTTAAGGAAATATGAGACAAGTTATGTTACACACAATATACTCTCCTAAGTAATATGGTACAATGACTCATTTTCATTTGCAAAAAACACAAACACACAAATTCTTATTTGATTAATTGAAATTCTATATAATGTGACGCATGATTATGTACATTCTTACATTCATAAAAATAAAATTTGTATTATAAAATTATCAGGAGTTGGCCTAATGGATCTAAAGACCTATAATTAAGGTCTATGAGGGCTTGATTTTGAAATTTCTAACTAATATTTCTGGGTTATTCTTAAGGGATTTCTCTCTCTCTCTCTCTCTCTCTCTCTCTCTCTCTCTAATATATATATATATATATATATATATCCAAAAAAATCAAAGAAAATCTAATTAGATTATAAAATTAAAGTCCAATTTTGTATCATGTGTTTCAATTTTTTTTATAAAAATTTTGATATAAATGTGAGACCACATTATAAATATCCATCCACAAATTTATTGTATTTACAATAATGCACAAACCGAGGAGTCCAATTAAAAAACGTTTTAAAAATTGAAAAATCATTTCATGTCTCACAATTTATGGAAAAACACGTTTTAAAAATCATTTCATGTCTCACAATTTATGGAAAAACTCAAATCTATGGAGAGAAAAATTTGACTGCCACCACCACCACGAAGGTCACCACCCATGGTTACGCTGGCCTCTGCTCAACTAGATGACGACTTGGCCATGGTTTGACATGGATTTATAGGTTTTATCCTTTAAAAATGTTTTGTTTGTTTTTAATTGAAAATTTTTATATATAGTTTGGTTGGATTTGATTAGTGGGTTTGATTGTTTGGTGGTTGAAAACAAAAATTCTTAGGCTACGTGGTAAATCCAAAGCACATGAAATGATACTTAACATGAATTCCAAAATGATGACCACGATTATCTGGGTAAGACCACTGTAGGGACACAATTTCGTGGTACGGGCCCAAAGATGTTGGATTTTCCCACAAAGGCCCTAAACAATGAATTTGTAGAGAGTAGGTTGAGAAGGACTGGGCTAGGCGTGGTTTAGATTATCAACTAGTTGGGACTAGACCATCCACCATGTTCGAGTTCCAGTGATGGACTTAAAGTGTTGTTTTTGTTCTACGTCCGAGGATGACTCTCTTTCTTCTCTCTTTCTTTCTCTTTCTTTCTCCAGCCAAAAGATCCTCCCTTTTCTTCCTTCTTCCTCCACTTTTATACTTCATTTCCTCTTTTCTTGACCATCCACGTGTGGATTTTCTCCTTTCTCTTTGGACACCTGTCCCCCCAACTTTATCCAGAACCTGCTTCATAAAAACGATGGGACTATTTCCCACTGTTCAGATGTCCCCTCCACATAAATGCGGCCAGGAGATTAGCTGTGGTGCATTCAATGCAGTGCTGGCAGCCCTCCCTGATACTTTTGGGGGCTTTCTTCTAGTGTACGCTTCCACAAAATCGTTCCCGCTTAGTGGGACTCCCCGGAAGGTCCTCCGAGCTGGCAGAGCTTTGAGTATCACCTCGGCAACAATATTCCGAGATGAACCATCCTCGGACGTCACATAATCCTCGGCTCGGGCCAGTAAACACGCTGCACGAGTTGGTAGGAACTTCTGAGCCCATTATCCATGTTGGCTCAACATCTGTTTCGGCCCATCCCTACTAGCAGCCCACCGTCCCCACAATAGCCCCTCGAGATACTTCTTTCTGGGTCCTCGGACAGAAAGGAGGATTTCGATATCCCTGTTGCTGTCGTGGCCCACTTCGGACTTGTCTTGTCCGCCAGGGGGTCTTTTTGACTTCCCAGAGTGCGCTACTGATGACGTATCCCTCGAGACGCGCATTCGTTTAATTCTGACGGCTTCTTGTCTTCTCACGTTCTACGGTGAGATGGGTATCGTACGGCTGGGCATTTTTTGAGGAAGGGAGCGGGCCTTTTCCCGCTTCTATACAGTTACTTGATATAAATACCCCCTCTTATTAATCATTCATTTCACCTTAAATTGCATCGAGTTATACCGCGCCCTCATTAAACTTAACAACTATTCCTTCACTTGCTTCCTTACAAATCCTAGAAGCCAGTCCGAGGTGACCTATTTCATCCGTGTAAGTCATTCGAGTCTTTAAATTCCTTCTTTTGTTACAAAGTTATCTGTTCTTTTCATTTCTTTTATCCTCGGCTCCATCTCCTTCTCCCAGTTCTTCGATATTCTTTCTAGATCTCCTTAGGAATGGGTAGATTCAAGTATTTGGTAGAGTCTAGGGAGGCCATAGAAAATTTTAAGATTCAGTATAGGATTCCGGCGGGAGTGGAGATTAGATATTGCAAAGAGGGTGAGTGGCACGAGAAGAGGCATGAGGGGGAAGTAGTAATCCCGATGATTGCCTTTGTAGAGGGGGGAATGAGGATTCCCATGAGGCCGGTCACTAGGGACTACCTCATTGCCCACAAGTTAGCGCCTACCCAGTGCGCTTCTAATATGTTTAGGATCCTTGGTTGTGTGGATGCCCTGAACGAGAAATTAGGATTAGGGCTGACCCATCACGACGTAAACTGGGTCTACAACCTTCACCATCTTAGGGGTCAAGGTTATTACCTTAAGTCTAGGTACAACGAGGTCCGACTCATCCAGTGTCTTCCCGATTCCAATAAAGGGTTGAACAAGGACTTCCTGATCGTATCAGGTGACTGGCATGATGGCCTCCATTGCCCCACGAGAGAGAGGAAACCAGGTGGGGTTATCGAGTCTAGGCTTACGGATCTCACCTGTTTGTGAAATGGCTTCTTTCAAAGTTTAATATTTGCATTATTTGTTCAGTTGTTACCTCTGTTACCTTATATTATTCTCTTCTTTTTTTTTGTTACTAACGAGTTTCCTGTGTTAACTGAACAGACAAACATTCAAGCATCCCCAACCTCGGCCTAGTTAACCAAAAGAGCCTAGACAAAGTATTAAGGTCCGAGGTGTTCGTACACTCGGACGGTCAGTTAAGGGCGGCGCATCTCATCCTGCAATATACTCCCATCTCGACTGCATTCCAAGCGCCGAAGTGCGTTATCAAGGCCCGAGACCCCCGACTTCGGCAAATTAGCGTGGCCGCGCCCGGATTTCTACTTCCCGGCCCAATCCCCAGGGAAACCCTCGCAACCTCCGCCATTCCCGACGGCATTCCGAAGAAGCCGGAGGCATCCCAAACACTTCAGTCCTCAACCGCCGAAGATAGTTCAGACTCTGAGGACGAGTTTGAAGTCTTTGGCCGGGATTCGTCGGTAGAGGATTTGATTCCCGACCCAGTTCCCCAACCATCTGAGGCGCACGACGAGATGGGCATCCAGAGGAAGGCGAGGTCCAGTCTGCTAGAATTGATTGAGTCCCAGCCCGGGCGGGCTGATCCACCAAAGACAACACAAGTGAAGCCCCCCTCCTTGCCACCTGTCGTTCCCCCTCCAACTCAGGTTCTCGGATTGCATCCAGCCGAGCTGAAGAGGAAGAGGGAAGCGAAGGGTAAGGAGCCCATGGAGGCCGGGAGGGCCATGCCTGCCCAAGAGGACGAGTCCCAGAGGGTGGGTAAACACCAGCGAACGGGGCACAAGGAAATGGAGAGGAGAAGCAGCCCGTCAACAGCCCCCGAGGCGTGGTTGCCGGCGCCCATGCTGGATGGTGCCCCTCTTCCAGCCACTGCCTCCATCCGAGATTTCCAGGGGGGCAAAGGTGGATACGTGGCCGATGCAGTGGAGCAGGCTTTGCTGCTCCCCGAGGACATGGCCGAGCTTCGAAACCTTAGGAGGCATGAGGTCTTCCTCGGGTTGAAGAGATACTTGGGCATGGTAAGTTTTTTTTTTTTTTTTTTTTTTTTTTTTTTTTTTTAGTCCCTTGACTGATTCTTTTTTTTTTTTTTTGTGTAGGCCGTTCAAGCTTCTTTCCGGGCCGAGGAGATGGTCAACTACTGCCATCGCCAGATGAAGGAAGAAGAAGCAAAACGGAACGACGCCGATGACCGCCTAAGGATGGCGGAAAAGAGCTTACAAGAAACGAAAAAGAAGATCATAGAGGAGGAGCGGGGCAAAAAGAGCGCAACAGCCGCACTTGAGAACGCGGAGAGGCAAGCAGAAGGCCAGAGGCTGCTCTTACGGCGCGCCGAGGACGACCTGGCTGCCTCAAAGGCACAAGTGTTGGCACTGCAAAAGAAACTCGCCGAGGCCGAGGCCACCAGAGAAGAGGATGAGAAGGCTCGGGATCAAGCCGAGCAGGAAGGTTACGACGTCGGCGTGGCCGAGACCGAGGAAGCCCTCAGGGCCGAGGTTTCTGGGGTGTGCCGCACTTACTGCCGACAGGTGTGGCTGGAGGCCCTCAACTAGGCCGGGGTTGAGGCTTCTTCTGCACTGCGGAAGGCGGAAAGTGTGTACTACCCCGCCGCAATCCGGCCATCGCTCCCTTCCTTTCTCCGGACTGACCCCGTGCCGGTAAAGGCAGAGGCCGGCGAGGTGAAGGCAACTAAGGTCTCTGCGCCATCCGAGGAGGGGTCCGAGCTAGAGAAGCAAATCGAATCAGGACCGACTATGAAGGCCTCGGACCCTCCGATTGTGATTCCGGACGACACAATTGAAAAGGACACAGGTACGGGGTTGGAAATGGTTTTAGTTAGCCACCCTTTGCCTGCCCCAACTGAACAGGTCGGCAAGGAACAAGGAACCTCGGATGTTGCAGGGGTTCAGGTCGACCCTCCTCCTCCAAAGGAAAAAATTATTATTAAGAAGAAATAAGTTTTAGCGTAGTTTAGAATAGCTTTTTGATTTATTCCTTAGTAATTGTTGTAATGTTAGTGTTTTGGAATTGGCTCTTTTTGTACTTAACAGACCTTATTAAAAGGCACATTATGAATGAAAGATTCGCGAGAGCTTGTTTTTATTCTTATGATCATGTACAAGTAATCATGGTGTTTATTCTTGTTTACGCTTAAAATAACGTTTTACATTTAATTCCCGTAGAAAGAAAAAAAAACTGTTTGCTTGAAGCAAGACAAATCCTGTATTAGGAATCGCCTAATAATACTAACCTCGCCAAGACAAACGATCCGAGGAACCGTTCGTTAATTGAACTTTACTTAGTACTTAATAAACATGATAAGTAGTACTTAACTCATTTCAAGGTGCAAGGTCCGAGGGACTCAAGATAACTCGAATATGTTAAACACTTAAAAAACAAAATGAATCGTATTAACCTTTCCAAGGCAGATGGTCCGAGGAACCAGGCATAGCTTGGATCAATTTAATACTTTTTAGGAAAAAGATGAATTGTATTAATTTTTCCAAGGCAGATGGTCCGAGGAACCAGGCGTAGCTTGGATCAGTTTAATACTTGAGAAAAAATGAATTGTATTAATTTTTCCAAGGCAGATGGTCCGAGGAACCAGGCGTAGCTTGGATCAGCTTAATACTTGAGAAAAAATGATGAATTGTATTAATTTTTCCAAGGCAGATGGTCCGAGGAACCAGGCGTAGCTTGGATCAGTTTAACACTTAGACACAAGATAAGTATAACCGAGACTCACACATGGAAGAATTGGATAAGAAGAAGATAACGGGCACTTTTATTAATAGTAGTACCTTTTCAGGTTGTTTACATTCCAAGGAGGCAACACTGTTCTGTTTTCTAAGTCCTGCAGGTAATACGCCCCTATCCCGGCTACGGACGTGATCTGGTACGGCCCCTCCCAGTTTGGCCCCAGTTTCCCCCAAGAGGGGTTTTTTGCAGAGCCGACGACTTTTCTCAACACTAGATCTCCAGGCGCTAAAGGCCTTGACTTTACGTTTGCATCGTACCCTCGCTTGAGCTTATGCTGATAAGAGGCCAACCGGACCATGGCACTTTCTCTTCTCTCCTCAATCAGATCTAGGTTTCTCTCAAGTAGATTATCGTTGCTATCCGGTGTGAAAGAGCTAGTTCTTAGTGTAGGGAAGCCCGTCTCCAATGGAATAACCGCTTCGGCTCCATAAGTTAACGAAAAAGGAGTTTCGCCTGTAGACTTCCGAGAAGTGGTCCTATAGGTCCACAATACGTGGGGTAGTTCTTCAACCCATTTGGCCTTGGAGTCGTCTAGTCTCTTTTTAAGTCCACTCACGATGACTTTATTTGTGGCCTCGGTTTGTCCGTTCCCTTGAGGGTAGGCCGGGGTGGAGTACCGATTCGTTATTCCTAGTTTGCAACAGTACCTTCGGAAAGATTTGCTGTCAAACTGAAGTCCGTTGTCGGAGATGAGTGTGTGCGGGACTCCGAACCGAGTGACGATATTCTTCTAAATGAACCTCTTCATGTCGGCATCTCGAATATTGGCCAATGGCTCTGCCTCGACCCACTTAGTGAAGTAATCCGTGCCGACCACCAGGTATTTTTTATTCCCTGCTGCCTTCGGAAAAGGCCCGACAATATCCAAGCCCCACTGGGCAAAGGGCCATGGACTGGATAAGGGATTAAGCTCTCCTCCTGGCTGATGAATGTTTGGTGCGAACCTCTGACACTGATCGCACTTCCTCACATACTCCTGAGCTTCCCTATGCATGTTGGGCCACCAATACCCCTGGGTGAGGGCTTGGTGAGATAAGGATCTGCCTCCCGTATGGCTCCCACAGATTCCCTCGTGAAGCTCCTCTAGGAGAACCTCGACAGCCTCGGGGTGCACGCACAATAAATACGGTCCAGAAAAGGACCTTTTATAGAGTTTCAGATCCTCGGACAGCCAGAACCGAGGTGCCTTTCTCCGTATTTTGTCAGCTTCCAACTTCGCTTCAGGTAATAGGTCATCCTTGAGAAAATGCACAAGGGGATCCATCCAACTAGGAGACGCTCCTGCTGGATGAATGGCTGATACCTCTTTCCCCAACCGACGGGGTTGCAAGAGATCCTCAACAAGAATCACCCTCGGCAAACCTTGCGCCGAGGATGTAGCCAACGTGGCAAGGGAATCAGCATGAGAGTTTCTGCTTCTGGGGATCTGCATCAAGTTGAAAGACTTGAAACCGGATTGTAGGTGCTTAACCTGGCTGTGGTACTCTTGCATTCGAGGGTCCCTGGCTTCCAGCTCTCCTCGGACTTGGCCTACCACCAATCTGGAGTCCGAGAATATGTCTATCTCCTTTCCACCCATCCGTTGTACCATGGCCATCCCAACTAATAGGGCCTCATATTCCGTCTCATTGTTCGTGGCGGAGAACCCGAGTCTTAGCGACTTTTCAATTGTGACACCCTCGGGCGAGATTAGTACTAGCCCCACTCCGGATCCCTTGTGGTTCGATGCGCCATCAACATACAGCTTCCACGGTGATACCCGTTCTACGGAGTTCACTCCAACTGAATTTTCATCCATGTGGTGATTATTTGCACCCTCTTCCAATGGAGTCTCAGCAAACTCAGCTAAAAGGTCGGCGATGACCTGGCCCTTTATAGAGGTGCGAGGCATGTACTTGATGTTGTAGGCCCCCAACTTAGTCCCCCACTTCGCAATTCTCCCCGTATAATCAGCGCTTCGAAGCAAGGCCTTGAGCGGTAGTTGGGTTAAGATAACAACGGTATGCGCCTGAAAGTAATGTGGCAGTTTACGAGTGGCATGCACCACGGCCAGGACGGCCTTCTCCAACGGCAAGTATCTGACCTCGACCTCGTGGAGAGACTTGCTAATATAATACACGGGTCTTTGTACCCCATCGTAAACCCTTAGTAGTACCAAGCTGACCGCATAAGCGGCAACCGCGATGTAAGCAAATAATACCTCGTCCACTTCAGGTTTGGACATTATCGGTGGTCGGGAGAGATAGTCTTTCAATTGTTGAAAGGCTGAAGCACATTCCTCGGTCCACTTAAAATCCTTCCACTTATTCAATAGAAGATAAAAAGGTCTGCACCTGTCTGCGGACCGGGCTATAAAGCGATTGAGAGCGGCGATCATTCCTGTCAGCCTCTGCACTTCTTTGGGGTTCTGAGGTGGTTGTAATCTATTGATGGCCTGGATCTGGCTTGGGTTCACTTCAATTCCGCGGTGAGTGACCATGTAACCGAGGAACTTCCCTGAGCCTACCCCGAAAGAACATTTAGAGGCGTTGAGCCGTAATCTATGCCCTCTCAGGATTTCAAAAATGCCTTTGAGATCAGCGATGTGGTCGGACTCCTGCTTGCTCTTGACCACCATGTCATCGATGTAGATTTCTATATTCTTGCCCAGCTGAGACTCGAACATTCTGGTCATCATCCTCTGATATGTTGACCCCGCGTTTTTTAGTCCAAATGGCATCACTTTATAGTGGTAATTGCTGACTGGAGTGACAAAAGCCGTCTTCTCCTGGTCCTCCAGGGCTAGAGGGATCTGGTGATAGCCTTGGAAAGCATCTAAGAAACTCATCCGGGGATGTCCCACGGTCGCGTCCACCAATTGATCAATCCGAGGCATGGGGAAAGGATCCTTGGGACAGGCTTTATTCAGATCTGAATAGTCCACGCACACGCGCCATTTGCCGCTCTTTTTCTTCACCACTACGGTGTTAGCGAGCTAGTCGGGGTAGAACACCTCTTTGATAGCCCCCGCCTGCTTAAGCTTATCCACCTCGTCCCTAACAACATCGGAATGCTCCTTCGAGGAACGCCGAGGAGGCTGCTTCTTGGGAAGAGCTGATGGACTTACATTCAAGCGGTGGCAGATGAAATTTGGATCCACCCCCGGGGCATCATATGCATTCCAAGCGAATACGTCGATATTGCACCTCAGGAAATGCAATAGCTCTTCCCTCTCCTGGGTAGGCAGCTGGGCGCCAATCTGAAAAAACCTCTCCGAATCCCCTTCGATAAGAACTTTCACCAGATCCTCGCACCTCGCTTCCTCGGCCTCAGCCTCGGCCGTTGGGGCCGTTGACTTTGATTGCTATGGGTCCTCGCTGGTTGGGGCCGAGGATCCTGATTCCGGTTGGCACATAATGGCCGTGACTAGACACTGTCTGGCCACGGCCTGACTTCCATGTAACTCCTCAACCTGATCCCCAGACGGGTATTTGACCTTGAGATGAAGGGTGGAAGAAACTGCTCCAAGGGCATGAAGCCAAGGGCGCGCCATGATAGCCGTATATGGGGAAAAAGCATCCACCACAATGAAATCTACCTCCACCACCACCGAGCCCGACTGAACTGGCAATCTGATCTGCCCTCTAGGAACGACCACCCTTCCATCAAAACCGACCAAAGGTGACTCGTAGCTGATCAGATCCTCCTGCCTGAGATTGAGGCCCTTGTACAGGTCTGGGTACATAATCTCAGCCCCACTGCCTTGGTCCACCAAAATTCTTTTCACATCGTAACCCCCTATCCTAAGGGTTATAACCAGTGCATCGTCGTGGGGCTGTATGGTCCCAGCCTTGTCCTCGTCCGAGAAGCTCAGCATTGGTTGGAGACTCAATTTGGCCATCTTAGGCTCCTGCCCGGGGTCCCCAGGATACGCTCCAGCCACCGTCATTACCTTGGAGGGATATGACCCCGTCCTGCCTGGTGCGGCGAGGATGACATTGATTGTTCCTAAGGGAGGTCTCGAGGAATTATTGCTTGGAGCCCCTGTGCCAGCTTGGCCTCCCTGTCCACCAGGCTGGAGTAGGAACTGTTTCAACCTGCCCTCTCGGATCAGTTGTTGCAGATGGCTCCATAGAGTTCTGCAATCCTCGGTCGTATGTCCGGGTTCTCTATGATACTGACAATGCAGGCTTTGGTTGCGTTTCGAGGAGTCTCCGCTCATCTTGTTCGGCCATCTGAAGTATGGCTCGTTCTTAATCTTCTCCAAGACTTGGTGCACTGGCTCTTGGAACACAGTGTTAACAGTTTGGGTGGCTTTAGGCCCAGCTTCCCCCTCCAAATTCTCGCCGAGGTCGGTTATTGCCACAACGATCCGACTTGAAATCCCTCCTTTCCTGAGGGATAACCTTGCCCTTTCCCTTTTCTTGTAGCTGATCTTCCTCAACCCTCTTATACTTGTCAATGCGGTCCATGAGCTGACGGACGTTAATGACCGGCTTTCCCGTCAGGGATCTCCTTAGACTGTGGTCGGCAGGCAGGCCGACCTTAAAGGTTCTGACAGCTACATCATCGAAATCGCCCTCGATCTCGTTGAACATCTCCCAATACCGGTCCGAATAGGTCTTCAGGGTTTCTCCCTCTCTCATGGATAAAGACAGCAAGGAGTCCAAAGGCCGAGGAACCCTGCTGTTCGTGATGAAACGGGATCCAAAAGCCTGGGAGAGCTCCTGGAAAGAGTTGATGGAACCCGTTCCGAGGCCGTCAAACCATCTCATCGCCACGGGGCCCAGACTGGACGGGAATACCTTGCACATCAAGGTCTCGTTGTGAGAGTATACCGCCATTTTCTGATTAAAATAACTGACATGCTCAACCGGGTCGGTACGGCCGTTGTAAAGGGTGAACGTCGGTTGGGTGAAGCGCTTGGGGAGTCGCCTTGCATCAATCCGGCCCGTAAAGGGGGATTTGGATATCCGATCGAGTGCCTTGCTCATGGCATCGTTTGCCAATCCTCTGGAGGATGCACCTCCTCCCCTACGTTCCCGGCGATTGTCCTCCTCATAGGAGAAGGTCTCGCTGGGGGGCGTACGTGACCGTCGCCGGTAGTTGTCATCTTCCTCGCCATCAGAGGAAGGATCAGAACCTGAAGGACTCCTCTTTCTTCGCTCTCGTCGCAACTTCCTCTTCAAGTGGTCAATCTCTTTCTGCATGGCTTTCGCACGGTTGTCTTGTGAGACATGACTGTCGCCCCTAGATTGACCTTCGCCAGAGCAAGTGGTATGTACGCTTCCTTCCTATTCTTCCTGGGAGCGTTCTTCTCTTTGAGACCCCAAAGATTCGGGATGGTGTGGACCTGAGCCCGCCATGTTAAAGAATCTAACTACTCTAGTCGATTAGCCCTTCCCACAGACGGCGCCAATTGTAGGGACACAATTTCATGGTACGGGCCCAAAGATGTTGGATTTTCCCACAAAGGCCCTAAACAATGAATTTGTAGAGAGTAGGTTGAGAAGGACTGGGCTAGGCGTGGTTTAGATTATCAACTAGTTGGGACTAGACCATCCACCATGTTCGAGTTCCAGTGATGGACTTAAAGTGTTGTTTTTGTTCTACGTCCGAGGATGACTCTCTTTCTTCTCTCTTTCTTTCTCTTTCTTTCTCCAGCCAAAGGATCCTCCCTTTTCTTCCTTCTTCCTCCACTTTTATACTTCCTTTCCTCTTTTCTTGACCATCCACGTGTGGATTTTCTCCTTTCTCTTTGGACACCTGTCCCCCCAACTTTATCCAGAACCTGCTTCATAAAAACGATGGGACTATTTCCCACTGTTCAGATGTCCCCTCCACATAAATGCGGCCAGGGGATTAGCTGTGGTGCATTCAATGCGGTGCTGGCAGCCTTCCCTGATACTTTGGGGGCTTTCTTCTAGTGTACGCTTCCACAAAATCGTTCCCGCTTAGTGGGACTCCCCGGAAGGTCCTCTGAGCTGGCAGAGCTTTGAGTATCACCTCGGCAACAATATTCCGAGATGAACCATCCTCGGACGTCACACAATCCTCGGCTCGGGCCAGTAGACGCGCTGCACGAGTTGGTAGGAACTTCTGAGCCCATTATCCATGTTGGCTCAACATCTGTTTCGGCCCATCCCTACTAGCAGCCCACCGTCCCCACAACCACTTTATCATCACTATTGTTAATTATTCCCATGCGTAGGCATAGATTACAACCTAGTATATATTTAAAGTCAAAACTCAAAGAAAATTCAATTAGATTTTCAATTGGATTTCCAATTTTACAGCACATGCCCCATCTTTTTTCTTTTCTTTTTTTAATTTTTATGCCAAGTCAATTATTAGGTGTAAAAATTGAAGAGTCTAAATCCAATTATATTTTAAATTGGAGTTCAATTTTGTGTCACATTTCCTATTTATTTTTTTTTTGAAACCCCTATTTAATTTATTTAATTTTTGTGACAAGTGAATTATTGGCAAAAACCAAAGATTCTAAATCCAATTAAATTATATATATATATATATATATAGAGAGAGAGAGAGAGAGAGAGAGAGAGAGCAAGACTTAGTTACAGTACTTAGGTGCTGTTCTTTAGGTTCTCCTTTTAAAATTCTGTTATGTGAATTTTTTCTCATATGAAGAAAATGTATTTTTTAGTTAAGTAGCACATGGCTGAATCTTAAAAAGAGAACTTAAGGAACAGCATCTAAGGTACTGTACCTAAGTTTTGTCTATATATATATATATATATATATATATATATATATGAGAGGTGCTACGTCCACAATATTTTTTATAACATTCTCACAACAAATCATAAGTGGTTAGTTGTTATAGGTTCAAATTTGAACCTAACACTAAGATTACCTTTTTACCCCAACAATAACAACCAGTAACAACCTGCTACTTAGGATTTGTTGTAAAACTGTTGTGAAAAATGTTGTGGACATATCATTTCTATATATATATATATATATATTTATATGAAGAGATAGGTTTAAGTTACACCTAGTGTAACTTTTTAGAGTTACACTCTTTCTACACTATTAGATTTAAGTAGATCTAACAGTCAAAAATATGAACCCATTAATGTTGATTACCACATCATTTATTATCCCTTATTTTTTGAATTCCCATATTTGTGTTTACTCCTAAAACATTTTCCCATTATCTCTCTTCTCTTATCCTCCTACTCAATATATTCATCACGAAAATACATAACTGAGTTTATAGTTTGAGTTATAAAGATTTGTTTTGTTGTATAAGTGGCAAAATAAATTTAAAGTCCAGGACTTTCTTTTTTCTTTTTTTTTTTGAATGCTAAAGTCCAGCCGTCTAAGACTTTGAGATCACAAAAGAAGCCTTTGAATTGGTTTCAAGTCTTTGTATAACTTGGAGTAGAGGTGGTGTTTTCCACTGAGGATACAGTGACGCTGAATTTTTTAATGTAGATTTGTAGGGAACTGGTACTAAAGTCTTTATCTAAAATTCAAAATTCTTTTTTAAACTATTCCTAAGGGTCACGAAATGAAAATTCAAAAAATATGGAAATGGAGACAATACATGAAAATAAAAAGTTCCAGGTATTTTGGTTGAGATGAATGTAAGCACATTTTGGGAATAAAAATAGATATGGAAATTCAAAATATAAGGGATAATAAATGATATAGTAATCAACATTAATGGGTTCATATTTTTGACCATTGAATCTACTTAAATCTAACGGTGTAGAAAGATTGTGACTCTAAAGAGTTACACCAGATGCCACTACAAAAAAAAGGACTTTAGGCCGCGTTTTAAAAACGCGGCCTAAGGTCAGAAAAACGCGACTATAGGACCAATAGGGCTATAGTCGCAGTTTTTTAGGCCGCGTTTTTAAATGTGGCCTAAACCCCGCGCGACTATAGGACCAACAGGGCTATAGCCGTGGTTTTTTAGGCCGCGTTTTTAAATGTAGCCTAAACCCCGCGACTATAGACCTCCGGGGTCTATGGCCGCACTTTTAGAAACGCGGCCTAAAACCAAGGTCTATGGCCGCGTCTAAAAACGCGGCCTAAGACCAAGTTCTATTCAAAAAAAATAATTCTGAAAAAGCAATAAATATAAATTCAATATTTTTCTAGAAAAAAAAAAAACTAATAAATGAAAAGGAAATAATTTTGAAACAAACAAACACATCAAATAAGCAAACCCAAAATTAAAACCCAGCAAAAAATTAAAACCCAGTAAATTTAAACAAGAACACATTACATATTTGAACAAGAACATAAACACAGTAAAACCCAGCAATAAATTAAACATGAACATGCAGAAGAACACAAACCCAGCACCAACAAATTGGAACAAACCCACCCAACAAATCGGAACAAACCCACCCAACAAATCGGAACATAAACACATGTCGACGCCGCCACCGGCTCTGGCAAAACCCTAGCCTTCGTGGCTCGGAGATGGAGCTCTGGAGCACCTCCATCTCCGATCGGATCGGAGATCGAGGCGCTCCAGCGCCTTCATCTCCATCTCTGAGTCTCGATCTCGGATCGGACTCGGAGATGGAGGCTTGGAGCGCCTTCATCTCCATCTCTGAGCCTCGATCTCGGATCGGAGATTGGAGATGGAGGCTTGGAGCTCCAAGCCTCCATCTCCGAGCCTCGATCCGAGATCAAAAATCGGAGATGGAGGTGAAGGCGTGATGAGGGCTTGGAGGGCTTGGAGGCAGGATGAGGCGTGATGAGGCTTAGAGGCGTGATGAGCAAAAAAAGACTTCGGAGATGGAGACTGAGGGTTGAGGAAAAAAAGACTAGGGTTGAGCAAAAAATGAGTTCGGAGATGGAAACTGGGCCGCGTTTTTAATAAACGTGGCCCCATTCCAAACTGAAGCCGCGTTTTATTAACGCGGCTTCAGAAAAACGCTTAAGGCCGCGTCTAAAAACGCGGCCTCAAACTCTTTTTTTGGGCTGCGTTTGGAAAAACGCGGCCTCAAGCTAAAATTTTGGGCCGCGTTTGTAAAAACGCGGCCCGTTGAACGGATTTAAGCCGCGTTTTTAAAAACGCGGTTTCAGTCCGTTTTAGGCCGCGTTTTTGCAAACGCGGCCCCAAAAAAACGGGGCCTAAAGGCCCCTTTTTTTGTAGTGTGTAACTTGAACCCATCTTATATATGAAATATGAGAAACCATTACATATTCTAAAAGTATGTAATTTAAAAAATATGTAAGTTGTAACTCTTACACTAAGTATAATTTGAATTCATAAATTTCCTGTATATATACACAAAATTATATGCTAGTAATTAACTAGTGTGTGAGACACTGAGACCACACACATCAGAAAAAATAGTAAGGCTGCTCTCAAAAAACTTTAAACACTCCTTCATGAGGAAAAAAATACATGATGCATTTCCTTCAAAATGAAAGATGATTTTAATCGGAGCATGTACTTTGATTTTTTTTTTTTTTTTGTGATTTATTTAAAACATATCAACTTGGATTTAGGTGAAATCATTCAGTGTGGGTTCTCTCCCTTCGATCGGAAGCACTTCCATTTTGATGATCGGACGTCTAAGATTTCATCTCGAATTGCTCACATAAAAGGTAAAATTAGGCGACCTGGTCAGCTTTCTCTTTTTACCTGTATTTCCATTCATGTTTCTTTTCCCCTACTTCCTCATAATTTCACAACCAGCCTTTGCTTTTGCTTTAAGCATTTTACAGATGTCCTGATGGGGCTCATCAAAGATTTACATTCGCATCAGAAGTGCAATGGTGAAATCTCACCTTTATTTTGATTGGAAAAAAAAAAAAAAAATCTCTTTCTTATGAACAAAGCAAATTATAATTTACAAGCATCAAACCAAGCCAAATCATGCTTTTATTATTATTATTGTGTACCACTCAAACTTTATTACAAGGCTGCCATATATAAACTGCTAAAAATTTGTTTCCTTGTGCTTGTGCACAAGCAAAGTCAACCAGAAACGATGGAATCACGTATTCATGCATTTTTTTTTTTTTTTTGGTTTTTTGCTTTTAGAAATCACGAGCATTATGCATCTAATCTAGAAGTTTATCACGTCTCGAATTTATATACACAATGTCGTTTAAGACTTTAACAACAATTTTATTATACTTATCCGTTTATGCCATCATTTGATGAAACTCATTAAAGTCTAGCACTCCATTGCCATCGATGTCATAGACTCGAATCATGGCCGCACACTCGTCGAACGATTTTGGGTCCCCAAGTCGATGCAGCATCCTCTGCAAGCTCGTTGGGGTTATGCGTCCTGACCCTTTTTCCATTTCGAACATCTCGAACGCTTTCTTGAGGTCCTCATCACCTTGTCCACCACCAGTTTCCCTCTTCATCAGCTTCAGGAAGTCTTCCAAGTCCAACAAGTTGTCCCCATCAGAGTCAAGATCAGCAATGACCCCTTGAGCCTCTTCATGCGACATGTACTCTCCGATCGATCCAAAGTATGCCCTCAGCTCTAAAGCCGAGATTTTGCCATCCCCGTCTCCATCAAAGTAACGAAAAACTTCTTTGAGTTCGTCTTCCTTTGATGTCAACTTTGGGGTACGTGGTGATGACATGGGAGATCTTGGAGATCTAACAGAGTCTAATGTCGAGACAGACTTTGCTCCTCGGCAATCGAGGCTCAACCTAACACTCTTGTTAGCAAACCATTTTGAGGCCTTCTGATCTCTATCGGGTGCCATTACTGGTTTAGTGGCAAATGAATTATTTCATGAACATATATATCACGTACAGGCCTTATATAGAGAAAGTAGAAGTCGATAATGTTGCCAGTCTCAAGGATTGGAAAAGAATATAGGGCCTGCTAAGGAACTTGCAAAGAAATTTCGAGGATGAAAACTCCTGCTTACGTAAACTTTTTTAATTTGGTGGGAAACTAGGAAAGTGCATGGCAATTTCCTTCGGGTCCCATAAATTGATTGAGTACAGCGCCAAACATAAATGATACGCTCCTTTTAAAGGGTGTGAAAAGCACGAGCCAACTTGTAGTTAAAAAAAAAAAAGAATAATACTATTCACCCCAACTAATTTACAATATTTATATAAATTATTGTTGTGTTAAATTTTTATTAATTTTTATTTGAATCCACCGCAAATATTATTTGTTTTGTTTGCTAAGAAGTATTCATTACATTAGCGGTTTGTAAAATAATTTATAGATCTAGAAATTCTGTTTGAATTGTTAGATTGTATTTCTGTGGATGCTCCATCTTATTCTGCGAGTGTTGCTCAAACGCATATAATTATGGCCTGGATTAACCCAAATCACAAGTCGTCAACTAATTAATAAAGTCGTGGAAGTTAGCACTATAAACGTTGTGAGAAAAGCATTCACTTTGAAACCTAATTGACTAACAGATACAGAAGTAGAGGTTAGTGTGGTTTGTTTGTACAACGCATTTTAGGTTTTAATTATTGTGATAATGTTGGCAGAAATAGCACTGCTCACGCGGACTCCGGTTGCGTCTGCAACACCACGCCATTTAAAGTGTTTTTTTTTTTTTTTTTTAATCTTTGGCGTAGGTGGGAAGGTACCTAAATAAAGGAAACAATGGCATCAGTGCTGTCTGTGTGTGCGTCCAAGTTTTTCTTGTTTTGCATGCTGATGCAACTTTGTTAATTATTTACCCCTATTCATACTTCATAGGTACAGGTCAAACCGCCAACTTGGCCCGATTCTTTTGGTTGTGATGTGAGAAACTCTTCTTTTCAGAGGTGAGTACCAACTAACTAACCCTACAAAGCTAATTTTTTTTTTTTAAGACAGTTTTAACTTATAATATCCATTCCTAATAATATAACAGCTCTTTATTATCAGATAAAGACACCAATCAATTTTTGGTGTAGTTGAGAATTAAACCCCAGATTTCTTATTCAATTATCAGAGATTTTATCAGTTGAGTTAACTGAAACAAAGCTAACTTAATTTGTCGCTTTAGATTGGTTTTTCATAGGTTAATGGAATGGGTTGGGTTATTAATTTATTTTCAACATTGCATTGGGCCAGGTTCAAGCTGGCAAAATGTTCAACTAAGTAACTGGATATCCAACCTGCAATAGGAATGGTATACAAAATAAATGTAATTTATATTTGTTATTTTGATTTATTTTTAGAAGTTTGAGATTTAGTTTTGTTGAAATTAGAATATTAGACTACATTACTAATATTATAATTGTTTATTGAATAATGAACTTAAGAAATTGAAGGAAAACCAAGGTTTTGTTTTTAGTTAGGCCTCACAAAATGGACCCAACTTGGCTTCCTAATCCAACACAACTCAATCCCTACAACCTGAATTGGTTTTTAGAGCCACTATGGCTTTGGTTGGATTAGAAATTCTTAACTTGAGGGAGTCGGATTGGATTGGAAATTCCTCAAACTCAACCCACACTACCCATTCACATCCCTAGGTATGTCAATTCTATCAAAAAAGCAACAACAACAACAACAACAACAACAACAACAACAAAAAATGTTATTAAAAACTTTTTGACATGAAATTATCCAACACTAACAAATAATAAAAAAAAAAGATGATGCTTATTTTCCTTTTATGATGTACCAGAAAAGTTCCATTTTTTTCCCATAAAAAGAAAGAGAGAGAGAGAAAAGAAATGTTGCATTTTCGTAATGAGAAAGGCTAGATAGAGGAGTGTAGTGGGAAAAATATTAGGCTTATTTTAAAATTGGCCCAAACAGTGAAAACAAATCCAATATTTTCTAGCCCATTTTGATAATGAACATAGGTCCTTAGATTGTTGGTTAGGCTTAATGACCTTCTAGGCCCAATGTTGAGGTCACGTCCGAGGCATGTCCGAGCTACCAAGGTAAATCCCAAAGAAGGTAAACTTCTTCGAGTTAGCTTTCTGAAATTTCTTGATGATTCTACAACAATCTCCGCATTAATGGAGGTCACTTGCCTAGCATAATCGCATTTAATATAGAATGACAAGCTTGAACAACAAAAAGAAGCCTAACAAGTCTCCGTTCATGATGAATAAACAGAAAAAAGAGCCCGATAAGACCAGAAGTTACCCAATTGGACTCCTGAATAGTAAAAAGAAACCCTAGAAAACTCATTTCATGACGAATAACCAGAAAGAAGAGTCTAACAAGACCAGAAGTTATTTAGGTGGATAAGGACAAAATACGAAGAAGAAGGAGATGGCTCATATAAAAGAGAAGAAAGGAGAAAGAAAAGAACAACACAGAATATAGAAAGAAAAGAGAAATAAAGAGTGTAATTGTGCTAGAGAATTATCCTTGTAACACAACACATATTAGTAAATAAAGAAAAGTTCATCTCCATGCATTGGGTGAACGTAGTGATTCACATGTTCTTATCCAAATTTCTCGTTGTGGATCAATATTAACCCATAATATAAATTAGTTGTAACATATACCTTAAGTATCATTAATTACTGAGTTGAGGTTTATGCTTTTACAAGGAAAGCTATATAATTTTAGCAATGGGCTTTATGTATTTACTTTAATGTTAGCAATGGGCTATATGTGTGTAATACTCTTCACTTTAATTGGTATATCTGTGGTTTATCAAAATTAATTGGTATATCTGTGGTTTATCAAAATTAATTGGTATATCTGTGGCTAGATGCATGTTTGGGTAGGTAAGGTTAGGAGAGGTCGAAAAGATAATTTGATGGATCTGAAAGCCCAATAGAAGCCTAGGCCCAAGCTAGCCATTTATTAACAATGAATGGTCCAAACGAAACTAGTTGCTAGGTTGTATCTAGTAGAGGATATTCCACTGGTATGCTAATAATATATTTTTTTTCCTTACAGTCCATTCAACATTGTTTAGTGAATTCCCTATGAGCTTATATATTAAATTAACCTCCAGAGAGCATATGACCTTCCTCAAAAAACCTTCAGAGAGCATATGACCAACTCCACTTGTTGACCTTGACATGGAAAGTAGGACTATTAATTTATGAGTTATGACATGAATAGAGCCAAGATTCAGGGCTCTCACAAAGTCAGAAGCATGCAGGCTCGTCTATGGGTTTCCCCCAGCATCATTTGGTTACACTAAAATTGAAAATGCAATTGAAAATTTTAATTTTTGAAATGACCATTTTATTTTTCATGAAAATGAGCATCTCTGTTTCATGAAAATTTCTTCTCTTTTCCTTTCAAGATTAGATGATCTGTATCATAACGAGAGGGTTTCTGAAACTCATTTATTTAAATTTTTTCAAATTTTTGTTGTTGTTGCTGGTTTTCCACTCTAATCTAACTTTACAGGTAAAACAGGCTAAGGGATGAGCTGCCTACCTAGATCTGTATCAATTGGACAAAGTTCGGCCCACTGGCCTACCCAAAAAATAATCTAGCATAAATTAATGGAAACCAATTCCCGTTTCCCATTTCAATTTTCCCACGACTTATTGCCAAATACTAACAGTGAAAACTGTATATATAGTAGTATACCTAACTCCAAAAATAACATAGTATATATATCAACATCGTAATCATCATTTAAATTGACGAAATCTTCTTGAATAAACCTCCCTTATTATTACCTTGGGATGTGATTGGGTGGTAGAAGTTCTTATATCGCTTCCCATGTGAAGAGGGTAAAATTTGATCTGACAAGAATATCTTAAATGATGGCGATGGACTGAAACTAAGACATCTCATGTGAACAGATCAAAGGTTTATGGGTATAAGGCAGACGGTTCCAAGTACACGTTATCACTTTATAAATGCAAATAACTTGCGTCTCACGCATAACTTTGATTAATAGAATCCTAATGGAAATAGAATCCAAATGTAAATGGGATTCCGCGATATTCGCCTAATTAATGACAATTCTATAAGGAAAAGACTTCTTATACAAGAAAAAAAGGTTAGTTCTACACTACTATAAAAATCCCAAAGGCTCCTATAAGTAAAGGTACGCATAATTTTCCTCAATTTTGGCGCTCTAGGGTTGCGAGTATTTTTTGACTTAACCTTCGGAGGGTCTTTGGCCGGTACCACACCGGTACCTCTTGAGGGGTCTCTTGTTTTGTGTTGTGCAGGTTGTTTCGAGCGTGTGAAGAAACCTTGTAGCTTATTGGCGATATTTTGTTAATCATCAGTTGGCGCCGTCTGTGGAAAAACGCGCAAGGAAAAGCCATTCTTTGAGCTTTCCAGACGAAAGTTGCATGGTGCTCACACGCTTGATGGCAACCACAACGAACGATCAGGGCGAACCATATACCACAGCTCTCGAGAGGTAAGTTCAAACCCTCGCAACAGCGATAGAACGCCTCACGAAGCACAACCATGACCTAGAAGAGCAATTGTGCCAGAAGGATGCAATGCTCAACACCCAGGAAGAAGAGCAGGAGGCCAGCAGCGCCGAGAAGAGGAACTAGAAGGGGCCGGAAGGGAGTAATGCCTAAAGCAGGCCTAAGGGGCAGGACACGAACCGACCATCGACTGCAGGCCAAATCTCGTCTCATGTGGTTACGGAGATGCAGATGATGAAGGAGCGCATGGACTTTATGATGAACGCTCTCAAAGGACGAGGATCCAATGACCTTGATGACCTGGTTTATCAAACGGATTCGCCATTCACTGTGTCCATCAACTCATACCTTCTTCCGCCGAAATTTCGCATGCCACAAATTGAAAGCTATGACGGATCTAAGGATCCGTTGGATCATCTGGAGACTTTCAAGACCCTGATGCACCTACAAGGAGTAGTGGACGAAATAATGTGTAAGGCCTTCTCTACAACATTGAGGAGTTCCGCAAGGGTCTGGTTTAGTAGGCTAACACCAAACCATGTCCGATGTGCTTTACAGGGCGACCAAGTACATGAACGAGGAGGATGCATTGCTGGCCAGAGAAGAAAAGCCTTCCAAGAAGAGGGAAAGATAGGAAGAGGTGCATCAAGACAGGGGGCAAAAGACCGCTAGGATGGGAGACAAGAGAGAGGATAGACGCTCTAAGCCTCCTGCTAGAAGGTTCATAAGCTTCACCCCACTTACAGCCCCAATAGACCAAGTCTTAATGCAGATAAAAGATGAAGGAGCTCTAACTTTTCCAGGCAAGCTGAAAGGAGACCCTATTAAAAGGTCTCGGGACAAGTACTACGTTTTCTCAGAGACCACGACCACGACACGGCCGACTGCTACGACTTGAAGCAGTAGATAGAAGCTCTCATTAGACAAGGGAAGTTGCAAAGGTTTGTCAGCAAAGAAAGAACGGACCCGCCACAGGAGTAGATTTCCCGACGAGAGAACGAACGCCCAAGGCCACCAATAGGGTATATAAGGATGATTGTAGGAGGCACAGCGACTTCCACTTCGTCCAAAAAGGCTCTAAAAACTTACCTCAGCAAGTCACTAAAGATGTTACGTTCCTCGTGGTCGATTGCTCATCCGCTTATAATGCCATTATTGGACGACTGACTCTAAATTCGTGGAAAGCCGTAACTTCAACCTACTATTTAATGATCAAGTTTCCTACAGAATGCGGAATACGGGAAGTACGCGGAAACCAAGTAGCTGCGCGAGAGTGTTACGTAGCAATGATGGAGATGGAGGACCAGATGCAGATAATGAGCATCAAAGAACAGCGGACGGTGGTAGAACCTGTTGAAAATCTTAAAGAGATACACCTAGATGAATCCAGGCCGGAACGAACAACACGGATTGGCACCCTCGCCAGTCCGACGACCCTACAGGCCCTCGTAACATTTCTCAAAGCAAACCAGGACATCTTTGCATGGAGCCATGAAGACATGCCCGGGATTGACCCTTCAGTCATGGTTCACAGATTAAATGTATCTGCCGCTTTTCCACCAGTCCGCCAGAAGAAGCGAATGTTCTCGCACGAGAGAGACCAAGCTATAGCGGAGGAAGTCCGCAAGTTACAAGAAGCAGACTTCATTAGGAAAGTATACTACCCTAATTGGCTAGCAAATGTAGTGATGGTCAGGAAAGCTAACGGGAAATGGAGGATGTGTGTAGACTTCACAGACTTGAACAGGGCATGCCCCAAGGATAGTTACCCCCTTCCAAGGATTGACGCCCTGGTAGACTCTACGGCTCAACACCAGTTGCTAAGCTTCATGGATGCCTTTTCAGGTTATAACCAGATCAAGATGGATGAGGCAGATCAGGAGAAAACCTCGTTCGTTACAAACCAAGGCCTCTTCTGTTACAAAGTGATGCGGTTCGGCCTCAAGAATGTAGGTGCAACATATCAGAGGCTCATGAAAAAGATGTTTGCGAAATAGATCGGAAGAAATGTCCAAGTATACGTAGATGATATGTTGGTAAAAAGTCAGAGGGAGGACGACCATTTGGACGATCTCAAGGAAACCTTCGACACCCTTCACACGAACAACATGAAGCTTAATCCAGGCAAATGTGCATTCGGGGTGACGACAGGAAAATTCTTGGGGTTCATGGTATTCCAAAGGGGTATTGAAGCCAACCCAGATAAAATCCGTGCCATATTGGAGATGACGCCCCCAAGAAATGTGAAAGAAGTGCAAAGCCTCAACGGAATGGTTGCTGCACTGAATAGGTTCGTAGCAAGAGCGACGGATAAGTGCCTACCTTTCTTCTGCACATTGAAGAAGTCCTTTAAATGGACAGTTGAATGTTAGCGGGCGTTCGATAACTTAAAAGCCTATCTTTCTTCCCCACCGCTGCTGAGTCCCTCGAAAGAAGGAGAAGAACTATTTCTTTACTTGGCCGTGTCACTGGCTGCCATCAGCGCGGCCTTGATTCGAGAAGAAGACAGGGTGCAGAAGCCCGTGTACTATACCAGCAAGGCGTTTCGTGGCGCAGAGGAAAGATACCTTTCGATGGAAAAGCTCGCTTTCTCCTTGATCATAGCTGCTCGCAAACTCAAGCCTTATTTCCAAGCCCACACGATAGTCGTCCTGGTAGACAAGTCCCTAAGGTGAGCATTGAGCAATCCTGAAGCTACTGGACGAATGGCACTATGGGCGATAGAGTTAAGCGAGTTCGACATACAGTACCTCCCGCGTACGGCCATGAAGGGACAAGTAGTCGCCGATTTCATTGCGGAATTTACTAGGATGGAAAACCAGGGGGCAGACGAATATCCCCTGTGGAATATATACACGAACGAATCATCTAACAAACAAGCAGGTGGAGCGGGAATCGTACTGCGTTCTCTGAAAGGCGACGAGATCGAATGCATGGTGCGCCTCGACTTTCCTACGACCAATAATGAGGTGGAGTATGAAGCTTTGGTGGCTGGATTGGACCTTGCCAAAGCAGCAGGGGCCACAAAAGCGATTGTTCATTGCGATTCTCAGATCGTCACCAATCAAGTAAACAGTGAGTACAAATGTAAAGGTGTAAGGATGAGGAAGTACCTGGAGCAGGCAAAAAGAAAGATGGACGACTTGCAGGTAAAGGTTGTGCAGATCCCTAGAGGTGAAAATGAGCAGGCCGATAGCCTTGCAAAGGCTGCATCAGTAGATCATATGATTATCCCCAATAAGGTACATTCCTTTACTCAAATTTCACCCTTAATTGATGCCATCGACGTGCAGGAGATAGGTTCCGAAAGCAACTGGACTACACTAATAGTCGCCTACTTGAAGGATGGCATAATACCAGACACTAGAGAAGCCGCAAGGAAGCTGAAGGTTCAAGCAGCACGGTTTGTCCTGATCAAGGATGTCCTATACAAAAGAGGCTTCTCCCACCCGTACTTAAGGTGCCTAAGCTCCGAGGAAGCAAATTACATCATGAGAGAAGTGCATGAAGGGGTTTGCGAGAATTATTCAGGGTCGCAGTTGTTAGTTTACAAGATGATCTGAGCTGGATACTACTGGCTAACTATGCAAAAGGATGCCCAAGTATACATTAGAGCTTGCGACAAATGCTAGAGATTTGGCAATTCCATAAGACAACCAACGGAGGAACTCACATAGATGACGGCCCTATGGCCGTTCACTCAATGGGGCTTGGACATCATGGGTCCCTTCCCGACAGTAGCTAGATAGTTGAAGTTCCTAGTAGTCGGCAATGACTACTTCAACGGAAAGCAATTCGACAATGACTCCTTTAGAAACTTTTGTTCAAAACTTGGGGTCAAGAACCATTACTCATCCCCAGCACACCCTCAAGCCAACGGACAGGTTGAAGTCACGAACCATTCCTTGCTAAAGATTATTAAGACTCGGCTCAAGATGGCAAAGGGCATATGGCCAGAAGAACTTCCAAGCGTATTGTGGGCATACAGAACGACGGCTAGGACACTCACGGGAGAGACGCCATTCAGATTAGCGTACAGAAGTGAAGCCGTAATTCCAGCTAAAATCAGACTCACAAGCTACAGAGTAGAAAACCACGATGAAAGGAGAAACGACGAGGCCATGCGTCAACAGCTTGATCAAATAGACGAAGTCAGGGCAACAGCTGAGCAGAGGCTTGCACGGTATCAGGATCTCATGGCCAAGCATTACAACTCCAGGGTTAAACACAGAGACTTCAAGGTCGGGGACCTCATTTTAAGAAAGGTGATGGGCAGTACTAGAGATCCCACTCAAGGAAAACTTAGCCCCAACTGGGAAGGTCCCTACAGGGTCATTTCATGGTCAAGAAAAGACACCTACCACCTGGAAACTCTAGATGGGCAGAAATTACACCATCCATGGAACACCGAGCATCTCAAGAAGTACTACCAATAGATGATGACATTGGACAGAGAGACTTTATTTTTTAGTTTGTTTCATTCGGCACTTTGTTTAATTCTTTGGTTATTTTGGCTACAATACTTTTTAGCCCAAAAGGCAGGATTTTCCTTTAAAGAATAATTTTCTACTTATGCACGAGGAGTTTATTCAGACATGACTTATGTGTTTTTCTACTTTTATTACTAAGTCCTTGCAGTGGATGGAATTAACTATAACGACCATAAAATGGATGAATCCAATCAAGTCCATACAAATGGACGGATACATCCTATAAGGGTGTAATAATTATTAAGTCCACACAAATGGACGGATACATCCTATGAGGATGTGAAAATTATTAAGTCCATACAAATGGATGGGTACATCCTATGAGGGTGTGGAAATTACAAATGGATGGATACATGAGGGTGTAAAAAATTAAAGTCCATACAAATGGACGGATACATCCTATAAGGGTGTAATAATTATTAAGTCCACACAAATGGACGGATACATCCTATGAGGATGTGAAAATTATTAAGTCCATACAAATGGATGGGTACATCCTATGAGGGTGTGGAAATTACAAATGGATGGATACATGAGGGTGCAAAAAATTAAAGTCCATACAAATAGACGGACACATCCTATGAGGATGAAAAAATTATTAAGTCCATAAAAATGGACGGATACATCCTATGAGGATGTGAAAATTATTAAGTCCATACAAATGGACGGGTACATCCTATGAGGGTGTGAAAATTACAAATGGACAGATACGCGAGGGTGTAAAAAATTAAAGTCCATACAAATAGACAGACACATCCTTCGAGGATGAAAAAATTATTAAGCCCATAAAAATGGACGGATACATCCTATGAGGATATAAAAATTATTAAGCCCATAAAGGTGGACGGATACATCTAGAAAAGTGTGAATGATCTTGAATACACCTAAAGACGGTCCCAAATAAAGATGTCTGACAGATACAAAAACGTCTATAAAAAGAACGAACCTTCACGCCGTCTAAACACTACTCCCGTTCAAATAAATAAGGACGGGTTCAAGACGTGCTCAGTTAACATAGTATAATGAAAAATACACATAGTAGACAGATTCAAGAAAACAGATGTATTATGAACATAGAATTCAATAAAAATTCTAAGGTAAATACTTTAATAAAAGAATGCTGCAAAGGGCAAATTGTTCATGACGGAACAAAGATAATTATTAAAATTTTATACAAGTAAAAAGAAAATCAAACTACGGGTCGGGGGCATCAGCCTTCTCTTCAACTTGAACATCTTCATGTTGACGAGGAGCAATCACTGGAGCCTGGACCTAAAGGGCAGACTCACCATCATCACCGTCCCTAAGGGTTCCGTCACCTTGAGCATCATGGGCCTCAGCAAATAAACCTTCGGTGCTCTTTGAGGTGACGGGAAGGACGGAGGTTTGAGCCTGAGCCTCGTCAATATTGACATGAGACAAGTCCAGTTTAGGATATGGAGCTTTCACCTGATGAAGGGCATCATTGAACCCGTCGGCGAAGGTGCCACCTAACTCCGTCAAGTACGCATCGGAGTCGCGATATTCTTTCACCACATCCTCCTTAGCTTGACGAAGCTGGCCCTTGACGGCTTTGATTTCTTTTTCTTTGTCTTCAAGGACCTTTTGCAGCACCTCCGTCTGTTTTTCAAGTTCACCTCGGACCTGCTCCAACAAGGCCAACTTCTTTTCCTGGACCACCTTCCAAGCCTTGAGCTCAGCCAGCTCATCCTCCGTCGCCATTGCTTTTGCCCTTATACGATCCAAAGCGGTTTCATGATTAAGGCAACGGCCCATCAACTCTTTCATCATCGACATGGCCTGAAAGCAAAGTAAACGTCAAGGGATGAAGTTGACGGAAATGAACTAAGAAATAGACGGATGTAAGGATACCTGTGCAATGTTGAAGAGACCCGTCTCTCCCCTTGCCTCCGTCGCGTGGTTGCCCAGGTCTTCATAATCGTCTGGAGTTAAGATAGATGAGAGCTTCTCCAGAGCATATCTGGAATCCTCACGAAGGAGGATGGGCGGTTTCTCTGATGGAGGCACATAGCCACCGGTCATAAGGCCTTTACCTTTCCTGTGGCTAGGAGGGACCATCTTCTTCACCTCAGCTTGAAGGCCCACAACGGTCTCAGTAGCAAACTTTGGTTTTTTAGACTAACAGTCAGTCTTTTTCGAGAATGGTTTTCTTTTCGTTCCAAGTGGCTGAGAAGTATCCGTCCCACCGGTTTGACCTTCTTGCTTTTTTAAAGCAGCTTGCTGCTTGATAAAAGCCCTTCTCTTGCTAGCCTTCATTTTTGCAAGAACGGGTGGATATACATATGAATAAAAAATAATGAATAATATAAAAAAAATAAGAAAATAAGAAAGAATTTTGGAAGACGGACTTACGTGCGCGAACTTGCTTTCCGTATCGACGGGCGACCTGCATTGGTTCTGGTCCGTCACAATACAAATGTAAGGTATCTAGATTGACCAATTTAGACCAGGTTCTTTCTTTTAACTTAGTTTTTTGAAAAATATTTTCCAAGAAGCTCCACTCCTAAAGTGAATCTTGTGGATGGTCTTGAGCTGCATAAGGAAGCACAAACGGTTGAGATTGGGACGGTAAAAAAAAAATTTGAAGCTATATACAAAACGGATACATACCAGACGGAGGTAATATGCCCACGTAGTATCAACGAGCATATACTCAGTGTCACCAGGATGACACATCCACTCATCACCGTCCATAAAAAAATTTCTAGACTTCCAATCCCTATTGGAATCTGGAGTATCACTTACGAGTCTCAGCAACGGACTCCTTGCTACAAAGCTATACATTCCTTTAGACTTTGTGATCTCAACTAGACGGTAACAGTGGAAGAACTCTTCCACCGTCAGCCTTCGTTCTCCGCCAGACGTCACCCCATATAAGACCTCTATGCCAAGGAAGACCCTTCATGTGTTCGGGGAAATCTGGGTGACGGACAGACCCAGGTATTGAAGAAGACGACAGTGGAGAGGACTCAGAGGGAATCTAAGCCCTGCTTTGAGCATCTGCTCATAAATCCTGACGCCTTTAACACCATCATAATAACACTTCTCCGACTTGAAGGGCAGACGGAGGGATATGCTGTCGGGTATCTAGTACTTATCTCTTAAGGTTTTAAAATGAGATTCTTTAATCGAGGATGTAAAGTCGTTAACCATCCATATTGGTAGCATTATGAACTTTCTCATTCCGTCAGGACTGATGACAAATTAGATCGGAGGTTCACTTCTGTCTAGACTGTCACTAAGGTCACTCCCTGGTCTATCCGTTTCCAAGTCCTCATCCCTTGAGGAAGGAGAGGTAACGGATGAACTCCTCTTTTCATTTAAGGTGTCAAGATCTTTTTGACCTGACGGATAAACTTCATCGTAGCCTGCTCCGTCGCGAACAAATGACTGGTTACTCGACGCACTAAACATCTATCACCTATACGTGACGATCAATCCTAAGACACTGACGAATCTAAAAGTGTTGACGGTGGTAAAAATGGACGACAAAAAAGAACAAAAGTGCTTACTAGCAGTGGGTGTGCAGCTGCGAAATACAGTTGACAGATGAATTCACCTGACAGATCGATCGTTTGACAAAGTGAATGGATGCGGTCTGATCATTTGATTTCTGTGGAAAGTGAGAAATAAGGAAGGAAAGAGTGAGCTTATATAGGAGGAATGACACGAAATACAAAGGGACGCTTCGTTCCTAGAAAACAGCCATTAAGCAGGTGCCACGTGCCCCACAGCATTAATAACCCCATATTAATTACTCCCTGCCAGTATGTCAGGCTAGGTCTCTCTCCAAGGGCAAGTTAAATCGTCACCCCATGGGTCCGTCTCTTGAGATGTCACAGACCTATGGAGTGAGGGGGTAGCTGAAGTGGGTAATATTTGATCTGACAAGAATATCTTAAATGATGGCGACGGACTGAAACTAAGAGATCTCATGTGAACGGATCAAAGGTTCACGGGTATAAGGCAGACGGTTCCAAGTACACGTTGTCACTTTATAAATGGAAATAACTTGCATCTCACGCATAACTTTGGTTGATAGAATTCTAATGAAAATAGAATCCAAATGTAAATGGGATTCCGCGATATTTACTTAATTAATGACAATTTTATAAGGAAAATACTTCTTATACAAGAAAAGAAGGTCGGTTCTATACTACTATAAAAACCTCAAAGGCTCTCATAAGTAAAGGTACGCATAATTTTCCTCAACTCTGACACTCTAGGGTTGTGAGTATTCTCTGACTTAACCTTCAGAGGGTCTTTGGCCGGTACCACACCGATACCTTTTGAGGTGTCTCTTGTTTTGTGTTGTGCAGGTTGTTTCGAGCGCATGAAGGAACCTTGTAGCTTACTGATGATATTTTGTTCATCATCACCATGATATTTGGTAGAAGTTGAGTGTGTTGTGCCTATAACAAATAATTTACTGTTACCTTGCATGAGGTTGATAACTTCACACCTGAGACCCCTTTTTTATTGAGGGGAAAAAAGAAAAGAAAAGAAAAAGAGACATCCCTTGTCTTGCCATCACCCGAGCAACTTGATGTGTCCCATACATATATTGTTTATCATGGAAGCTTCTCTTTCATATGTTACTTTCATCAATTATTTCTGCCCTTCGTAGTCTTTAAATTTATAATAAAAAAATGGAATACTATTTACTCACCTTTAATACAGAAATACATTTCTCATGTGTATCATTAATGTTGAATTAAAATTAATAGATGTAATAATCAAAGATAATGCTTTTTAGGAGTTCAAGTGACATTTCAGTAGTAATAATATCATTTGTGGTGTCCTATGTTTGTGATTCAAATCTCTTTTCCCTTTTCTTACTATCTGCCTATATATATATATATATATCAAATCATAAGTTGGAAAGTTATACCGCTATGGTTATCAAAATAATGCAATAATTATTTTGTTTTACATATCATTATATTCAGTATCAACATATCATTAATTTCATTCAATTAATTTATGTTGAATCTGATATTCATATTATTTTTTGGATTTATTTCTTGATAACTCTACCATTCCCATTCATTTATTTCTTTATTTGTTACTATTTTGTGATCTTCTACTATATATGCCGTTGGCCCTGAGTATTCTTTCATTCTATTTATCATTCTGTGTTATCTGTTGATGCTATCCAATTATCTCCCAGTTATCTGCTTCTTCTTGTTTCTGTGTTTAGCCTCAAAATTTGTTACAGATGTGTATTGTTGAGACAAGTAAGCCTCGACCAGTGCTGTTGTATAACCCAATAACTCCGAGGTTAGAACCCTTAAGCAAGAACTAATCATTCTTAGGGTCGACAATACACTCCTTGATCAAAGAGTTAAGAATTTAGAAAATACTTCTCATCAAGGCAATGAGGAAGGACCCTCATTTCAGAACCCTTTAGATAATGAAAAAGATACAGTTAACCCCACAGCAGATATGGTTCAGGAAGAACAACCTAGCCAAAAGTTCTTAGAAACTATCAGTAGGATTAACTTCCAGAAATGACACTCCAAACTCAGGATTGTCATCAATAAAGATTTTGAATTTGAGGTTGTAGCCTTGATAGACTCAAGTGCTGATCTCAATTGCATTCAAGAAGGAATCATTCCCTCCAAGTTTTACAAGAAGACTAAGGAGAGATTGATATCCGCAAGTGGCGGAAAAGTGCAGATTGAATTCAAAATCTCAAAAGTGCATGTGTGCCAGGATAACACATGTTTCAAAACCACATTTGTCTTAGTTAAGAATATGACAGATAGGGTCATCTTAGGAAACACTTTCATGTGTCTGTTGTATCCTTTTATCACGGATAGTGAAGGAATCACTACCCATCCTTTCGGCCAACCAGTCAAGTTTAAATTTCTTAGGAGCCCGGAACCTAGAGACATAAGCAGCCTCCAGGAAGTTTCTGTCTCTAAGACCCTTAACCTTATTAGTGCCAAAACCAAGCATCTAAACACCCTTGAGGATGAATTAAAATATAAGAAAGTTGAAGAAAAACTAGCTTGTAAACCCATCCAAGAAAAAATCAGAGAGTTTGAAGAAAAACTCAAGCAGGAAGTTTGCTTTGATCTTCCTATAGCTTTTTGGTATAGAAAGAGACACGAGATAGCTCTCCCATATACCAAAGATTTCAACGAAAAAGATATCCCAACCAAAGCTCGACCTATCCAGATGAACTAGGAACTTATGGATGTTTGTAGAACCAAAATAGAGGATCTCCTTGACAAAGGAATCATCAGGAAGTCTAGGTCACCATGGTCTTGTCCAACCTTTTATGTATAGAAAAATGCTGAGATTAAAAGAAGTCTACCCAGATTAGTCATCAATTACAAGCCCTTTAACAAAGTCTTATAATGGGTGAGGTACCTAATTCCCAACAAGAAAGAATTAGTTAACAGGCTTAGTAAAGCAGTGGTTTTCAGTAAGTTTGACATGAAGAATGGTTTTTGGCAGATACAAATCAGAGAGTTAGATAGGTACAAGACAGCCTTTACTACACCTTTTGGCCATTACGAATGGAATGTAATGCCCTTTGGTCTTAAAAATGCACCTTCTGAATTCCACAATATCATGAATGAGATTTTTAATCCATTCTCTGGTCATGCCATTGTATACATCGATGATGTACTTATTTTTTCAAAATCCCTGGATCAACATTGGAAACACCTACGAGCATTCCTCCACACAATCAAGCTCAATGGTCTTATTGTTTCAGCCCCAAAGATCAAACTTTTCCAAACTAGTGTGAGATTCTTAGGTTTTGTTATAAGACATAGTGTCATCAAACCCATAAACAGAGCCATACATTTTGCAGAAAAATTCCCTGATCAAATCCTAGATAAAACCCAGCTTCAGAGATTTCTAGGATCTCTAAATTATGTTTCTGACTTCTATCAAAATCTCAGGCAGCAATGCAAACCCCTTTTTGATAGACTTCAAACCAATCCTCCCCCATGGACATATGTCCACACTTCAGTTGTCCAAAAAATCAAACAATATGTCAAGAACTTCATTGTTTAGGAATTTCCTCTGTTAATTCCTTCAAGATTGTCCAGACAGATGCCTCTGACTTAGGTTATGGTGGCATTCTTCTTCAGCGTATTAATCCCAATTCTCCGGAACAGATAGTCTGTTTCCACTCAGGAATTTGGACTTCCACTCAGATTAATTATAGTACTATTAAGAAAGAAATTTTATCTATAGTACTATGCATTTCAAAATTTCAGAGTGATCTTTTGAATCAAAAGTTTTTAATAAAGATTAATTGTTTATCTGCAAAACATGTTTCAAAAAAAGATGTTCAAAACATTGCATCAAAACAAATTTTTGCACGATGGCAAGCCATCTTTTCAGTTTTTGACTTTGACATTGAATTCATAAAAGGAACTCAAAACAGTATCTTTGATTTCCTTACCCATGAATTTTTGCAGAGTCTAAACCACGATGTTCGGGGAAAAACTTGTACCCCCAAAGTTGCCTAAACAGCAAACCTCAGGAAGTACTAGTCATGCAAAGAACCCTGGCTAATTAGTCCCAGTTTCTCCAGTTTCAATAGCCAATCGTTTTGTGGTTTCCACCATTCCAAAACCAAACTATGAAAGGCCAACCCAACCCAGTAATAGCTCAGCCCCAGTCAAGAATCCTTTTATCCAGCACATCTCTTATATTAAACCCCACATAGTTCATATAAAAGATTCCCTGGCACTTGCAATGGAGGTATTGCCAGAAGGATGGCATTATATCCTAAAGCACCCAGAGAAAAACATCATGTACTACAGGTGCATCCTCATCCAAGAAGAATTTGCTCGCGAAGAAAACATTATGAACAAAGGGGACCCCTCAGTAGTCCTCTATCACAAGTTCATCATTATAGGTTTTGTCAGCTGCAAAGATTGGGGAAGGCACCCCTCCTTGCTTAAAAAGCTCACAGGTCTCAAGTCTCTCTCAGGTTCAGAACTCCATTATAGTTACAACGACTACATGGACGCCTTTGAGAAAGTCCTTTTCTACCAAAACAAGAATTTTGACCACTCTTGGTTCTTGATGTTTGACAAGAAATTCTTTGATCAAATCCCTTCATGGTTCCTTAAGTGGTGGGAAATTTTTAGGCCAGTTCAGCAAATTTGGCTTGAACCCTTGCAGGATGCCCTCAGATATTTCAGCTCCAGGTTCAGGATTACAAGTCATAACTCCCAGTTTCCAGCAATCCTATTCATGACAGTCAGGTATAGGATCCACTAGATTAGTATGTGGACTTATGAAATCAGCAATAATCTGTTGAATAGAGAATTCTCAGTAAAATGGTGGGATAGTCTTAGGATTGATCCAATCATCAATCAGATTCATAAGGACTTCCCTCCTCCAGTTCAGAGGACTATTGCTCCAATCACAAGGTCTCATTCTAGCCTAGACTCCGTCCAGATTGCCAAAAAATCTTGCAAAGAACTAAAAGATCTTGCTCAGCAATTACTCATCTGGTCAGAAGAGTTACAGTCTCAGGAGAAAGGTTCTCCTGCCTCTTCAGAAGCCTCAGTTAATTTCGATCCTAATGATCCACTATTCCAGGATTCCCAGGATCCGAATGATGCTTACAGGCTAGACAGTGAATAAGTCATTCTGAATAAGTCAGTGAATAAGTCATTCTGAATAGCTCCAATCACTATTCAGATAGCTCCAATCACTATTCAGAACAGTATCTCCAGACAGGTTACTATTCACCTACAGTTCTAGTCACTGTTGATGAACAATACTCGCACCCAGCTGACAGAAGCAGACAAAAGACAAGATACTATTCATGATCAGTACCAGTCATTATTCATGAACAGTACCGGCATAATAATCCAGAAGTACTATTTTCTTTCGGTGGAAAAGGTTTTCACCCCAGTAAAAGCATTTTACCTTCCGAATTTTTAGCAATCTTCAGCAGGACCAAGGCTCTCCCCAGTCTATTTAAGGTAGCCTCATGCAAGTCTAAAGGGGAAAGTCTCCCTAGTCGGAATACATTTCCCTTCTCATTACAACCCAGTACTTGTAATCAGATAGAAACCTTAGTTTACACTTGTAATTACCCAATCAGTCTTACATTTGTAACTAAATGGCCTCAGTCGGCCTTAGTTTGTAATCAGATAGCCTCAGTCGGCATCTGAACACCTTTTGTTGGAACTTACCCCCTTTTGGTATCAGAGCCAAGTTGGCCGATTAGTTTTTTGTAAGTTACATTTTATCAATCATAAGTTGGCAGGTTATACCGCCATAGTTATCCAATCAAAATAGTGCAATATTATTTTGATAACATATCATTATTTTCAGCATATCATTAATTTCAGTCAATTAATTTATGTTGAATCCTAATATTCATATTATTTTTTGGATTTATTTCTTGATAACTCTACCATTCCCATTCATTTATTTCTTCATTTGTTACTATTTCGTGATCTTCTACTATATATGCTGTTGGCCCTGAGTATTCTTTCATTCTACTTATCATTCTGTGTTATCTGTTGATGCTAACCAATTATCTCCCAGTTATCTGCTTCTTCTTGTTTCTGTGTTTAGCCTCAAAATTTGTTACAGATGTGTACTGTTGAGACAAGTAAGCCCCGACCAGTGCTGTTATATAACCTAATAAGTCCCCTGTATCCTTAGTCGCCGTGTTGCCGTTTAGCCGGAGTGAGGCATTAAGGCGTTTAGGCATTTAGGAGTGAGGCAATTAGAGGTTGTAGTGTGCACAGTGAAGGCAATAGTCTCGTTGAACACCCTGTCAAAGGTCTAAGGTTAGATCCAGTTATTTGAAGATAAGGATAATTAGGTTTTAATTGATTAGATCTAGCAGTTGATCAAAATGATGAATAGATTGTTTAGAAGTAACTTAACCTCCAATTTAGCTAGTAGATCATCATCCCTCCTTGAAATTTCACAAGATGCTGGAATTGTCAATTTTGAAGAATATGAGTTATTAGATATAGATCTAAAATTAAGAGAGTGGAATCTCCCTAGGATTCCCACTAAAGAAATCTATAGGTCTTCATGGTCCTCGAAAACTGCTTTCAGGACAAATTACCATGTCAAAACCATAGAACAAGTTTATGCGATAAACAAGGAATATGGGACATGTTACCTGCTTAGTGCAGCTACCATAGCAGCTCATAAGAAGCAAGGACACAAATTCTTGCACATAGGTTTAGTCCAGGTAGGAGTCAAACCTCTTATCAGACAAGGGTTGAACAGTTCAATCCTCTTAGCCCTTAGAGATACTTGTTATATCCGATTTAATGACAGCCTCTTAGGAACCATAGAAACCAGTTTGAGCAGTGGACCAGTCCATTTTGACTGTTTCCCAAATTTCACAGTCTTCCTCCATGACCCGAATATCATGAAAGCACTCACCCTTAATATCAAGACCCATGGTACCCTTATGGTGCAAGGAGCCAGCCAGTTAGCCTTGATATATAGAGTTTATTATAAGTGCTGTAGAACCAACCTGAACGTTGGAGCCCTTGATAAAAAGAAAATGGGAGAAACCCTCCTCATCTAGACCAATGTTAATGCCAAGATTCAGGTACCCAGAACCCAGAAATGGTTTGAGGTTAATTTTCCCCCAAATTGGATTCTAGAGAATGAGAATTATCCTCTACAGATCCAAAACCCAGACCAAAATCTAGACTTAGATTTTGTCTAGTAGCTAGCATATGGAATTGTTAGACTTAGCTTTAACCAGTCTAGATTTAAGACACCCTTAGATGAGTATAGGCCTAGATCCCCAATAGATCCTCGCCAATCTCCTCTACCCAGGCAGTCACCTATTCTCCTTAGAGATAGACCTGCATCCCAAGCTAGCTCCTCTAGACCCCTTGCACCTTATCCAAGATCTAGACAAGACCTAGGTGTAGAACTCCAAGGTGTAAAGACCAAATCTCAAGTTAGTACTCCTTGTTACACAGCTAAACAGGACTCGGTTGTCAATCAGGATGATGACAATAGTCAAAAGACACCATCCCCATTTAAGACTGATATGGAAGACCCATACCAGTACGATGATCAGGAACCCGTAGTTGATCACAAGATTATGGTCATGAAAAAGGACTTCACCCTCAACCTAGTGGCCCTAGGAAAGGAATTTGATTCTGAAAGAAACAGAGTCAAAAGAGAAGTCTATAGAACCAACCATACTTTAGAACAAAAGAAAGAAGTTCTAGAGAAATGGCAGGAATTTATGAAAGAGAAATCCAGCAATGTCCCTTTCTTTAAATATTTTGAGAACCATTTTGAATGGCATAAAAAGTCTTGTGTCATCACCAAAACCAACTGGACCAAAGAAGAAACTAAGGAAGTCGTTAGGTCTAGTCACCCACCCTAGGATGCTATCACCTTTAAGTATAAATGAAAAGATGTTCTAGCTACCCCTTTCAGGATTCCTTCAGGAGAAGAGAATTTTGTTAAAAAGGTAATTGAGCAGAATAATTACACCAACTAGTGTCTTGGTGTAATAGGAAAAAAACTTGATAGGGTAGAAGAAAAGATGGAAAACAAGGTTATCCTCCAGACAGGAAACCCTAGTAAACCCATCTAGACCCTAGAAAAGCCTTTAGTAAAATTGCCCACAGCTAGGCACACCAGCCTTAGGTCTAAGGACGTAACAGCCTTAAAAATTGTTAAATAGAAGCTTGTGGAACTCATAAAGAAGGAGCCAATTACCCCTTCACCCAGTAAGAGTACCCAGCTTGCAACCTTAGATGTACACACAACATCTAGTAGTTCTAGTAGAACCTCCTCAAAAAATGAAAAGGAGATAGAACACATAGAAAAACAGTTTCGAGGTTCACAGGTGAAAAGGCTTCACCACCCTAACCCAACTAGTTTAACCAAGAATTGGTATCCCAAGCCAACACCCCCTGACCTCTAATATGAGGAAAGGAATGTTAGTAACCAATTCTCAGTATCCTCTAGTAAACTCTATGAATGGAACATAGATGGTTTATCAGAACAGGAAATCCTAAACAAAATCCAACATATAGTTATGGTGGCTAATAATTATTTGGACGAAGGACATCCTCATAAAGAAGTCGTAGAACTCATAATCTTAGGATTCACAGGAAAACTTCTACAATGGTGGAACAATTGCCTTATAGAAGAATCCAAAGATGAGATCAAGCAAGCTGTCCAAAAAGATGAGGAAGGACTCCCCATCTTTAACAAACATTTAGGAAGAGGTATTCCTAATGGAGTCAACACCCTGATCTATACGATCATAAAATACTTCGTAAGAAAACCTAGCAACATCACATCTAGGATTTACGATCAGTTAAGTAACCTTAGATGTCGAACCTTAGGAGACTATAGGTGGTATGAAGATGTGTTCACCACCAGAGTCATGCATAGAAGTGATTGTAAATCTCCATTTTCAAAGGAGAATTTTATTAATGGATTACCTAAGCTATTTGGTGAAAAGGTGAAAGAAACCCTTTGTAACCCATTAGGTGTCATAGATTATGATAACCTAACCTATGGTGACATCTCTAGCACAATCTGCAGTGAAGGAATGAAGATGTGTAGAGATTTCAAGATCCAAAGCCAGGCTAGTAAGAGTAAAGTCAAGTATGAAGTAGGAAACTTCTGTACATAGTACGGCTTACCTCTTATAGCCCCCTCCAAGATAAAATCCAAATTCAGAGGGAAAGAATGTTTCTTTCAAAATCAAACTCCTTTCCTAAGGCTACTAGGTCAGGGGTGAAGTCTTTTTTCATGACCATTATTCCATGGTCAACTGGGGGTTCCTAATCGTCATACTGGTAGGGGTTTTCCATATCAGTCTTAGATAGGGACGGTGTCTTTTGACTGTTGTCATCATCCTGATTGACAATTGAGTCCTGTTTGGCTGTGTAACAAGGGGTACTAACCTGAGATCTGGTCTTTACACCTTAGAGTTTTACACCTAGGTCTCGTTTAAATCTTGGATAAGGTGCAAAGGGTCTAGAAGAGCTAGCCTAGGATGCAGGTCTATCTCTAAGGAGAATAGGTTATTGCCTGGGTAGAGGAGATTGGCGAGGATCTATTGGGGATCTAGGCCTTTACTCATCTAAGGGTGTCCTAAATCTAGACTAGTCAAAGCTAAGTCTAACAATTCCATTTGCTAGCTGCTGGACAAAATCTAAGTGTAATATCCCGAAAAAAAAAAAAAAAGATTAAAAGGAAGGGTATTTAAGTAAATCTCTTGTGGGGTCAATTTTATAATTTATAATTATAAAGACTTTTTAGAAAATAAGGTTGAAACCCTAGCTATATATATAAGCATATTAAGTCAATATATTTGGAGAGATATTTTGAGAGAGGAGACTACTCAAAGGATTGAAGCAAAGAAAAATTGACTATACTATTGAGGTAAGAGCCTAAAATCTCTTCTTATCAAATTTAAGCTTTATTTTAAAATTAAAGTATTTTTTTTTGTGATGACTTCGGCGAACTGTAAGACTTTTTAGACATGTCCGTAAGGGTCACTTTCTGCACAATTTTGTTGCTTAAGGAACTGCGCCCGTAGTGATGGAACTGGAAAAAGAAAAAAAAAAAAAAAGAAAAAGAAAAAAAGAAGGTGTTAACGTTATTGGGTGCAAGTGGTGTTTTCCATGAATTGACTTTTGATCCTATAGGTATTCTATAACCTATAACCCTAGGAAACTATTTGAATAGTATATGACCCTAGGAAACTATTTGTGGCAGAATATATATATATATAAACAGAAAAATATTACTATTGGGTGAAATTTGGATGTGAAATAAGCAGACAATTATGAGATATTTTTAATAGTTTTTTTGACCGGGCACCGTTATAAGTTATATTTTTTAAAATTATTTGATTATTAAGTAAAAAATATTTGAAATTGTTCTAGGTGATATCTAAGGATTTTAGAGGAATTGTTAAGGAAAAAGTTTCTTTTGGTATGGCTTTTGGGAGGTAAGTAACCTTATCCTAATTGGTTTTATTTTGCGTATTTTAATTACTGAAATTGTTTATAGTTATTACAATTTTATTTCTATTGTACTACTGATTTCAATTAAAGAATTATTACAAATATATCTGATTACTGAATATATGATGTAATTCATGTAATTGCTTTTAGCTATACTGATTCAAAGTAAAGGGTAAAGAATTCTCACAAATACATGTGAGTTTTGAATATAAGGTTATTTAATTTAATTGTTTTATAGCTATAATGATTTAAAGTAAATAATATAGAAATATCACAAATAGATTTGAATACTGAAGATATGATTATATAAATGTGTTTGAATAAGATATTTTTGTTAGAAACTATGATTTTATATATATGATTATGAACAATTTGACTATGAATTTATTCTGATACCCAGCCAATGGGGGTTATTCATTGGTATTCTGATACCCAAACCAATGGGAGTTATTCATTGGTACTCTGATACTCTGATACCCAAACCAATGGGGGTTATTCATTGGTACTCTGATACCCAGCCAATGGGGGTTATTCATTGGTACTCTGATACCCAGCCAATGGGGGTTATTCATTGGTATTTTGATACCCAAACCAATGGGGGTGATTCATTGGTACACTGATACCCAGCCAATGGGGGTTATTCATTGGTACTCTGATGCTCAGTCACGGGGATATAGCGTGACCATAGTCATAAGATTGTTAAAAATATGAATTACGTTTGAATATTTGAACTACTTTGAGTCTTTAAAACTACATATGTGATTTTGGAAATGTTTGAGCATTTGAGCTATTTCAAGTCATTAAAACTGCTTATGTATTTTTGGAACATATTGTAAGTTATAACTTTGATATATAAAAAAAAAAAAAACTGAGTACTTTCTAAACCATCTATGATATATTTGTCAGATTAAAGTATATGGTCTATTTGCAACTTGTTATTTTTAAGACTATGAAAATTCTTTAGTTTTTTTTTTTTTGAAAACCCATAATATATTACAACCTTTGAAGACTTTTATTACATTTTATTACTTTACAGATTTATTGCTTGATAGAACATATTAGGATTTTGGTTACTTATTAAGTTGTTAACTCAACCCCCCCTTTTTCTCCCCTCCAGTTTCAGATTGTGAAGAATATCAAGTTTTGGGAGTTTTAATGTTGTGTTGTGAGCAGGAAAGAAGTTTTGTGATATTGGGATTGGATGGTCTTCTAATAGTTTTATATTTATTGGCCAATTGGCATTATGTACATGAGGTTTGGAATTTATTCCTATTAAATTATTGGAGAGCTATTCATAAAGGAATTGTTGAGGTATTTTGAATTTATTGACTTAATTTTTGAGGATAAATTTTAGTTGCTAAAAAGGCCTTGCACACTTGTAGAGTGCTTACTTTATAAGCGTGCGGCAGTTGTCACGTGCCTATCTTTGTGGTTGGGTTCGGGGCGTGACACTAAGTCTGGATTTTGGTTTGGGTTTTGGATTTGTAGAGGATAATTCTCATTCTCTAGAGTCCAACTTGGGGGAAAATTAACCTCGGACCATTTTAAGGTTCTGGGTACCTGAATCTTGGCATTAACATTGGTCTGGATGAGGAGGGTTTCTCCCATTTTCTTTTTATCAAGGGCTCCAACGTTCAGGTTGGTTCTACAACACTTATAATAAACTTTGTATATTAAGGCCAATTGGCTGGCTCCCTGCACCGTGAGGGTACCATGGGTCTTGATATTGAGGGTGAGTGCCTTCATGATATGCGGGTCATGGAGGAAGACTATGAAATTTGGGAAACAGTCGAAATGGACTGGTCCACTGCTCAAACTGGTTTCTATGGTTCCTAAGAGGCTGTCATTGAATCGGATATGACGAGTATCTCTAAGGGCTAAGAGGATTGAATTGTTCAACCCTTGTCTGATAAGAGGTTTGACTCCTACCTGGACTAAACCTATGTGCAGGAATTTGTGTCCTTGCTTCTTATGAGCTGCTATGGTAGCTGCACTAAATAGGTAACATGTCTCATATTCCTTGTTTATCCCATAAACTTGTTCTATGGTTTTGACATGGTAACCTGTCCTGAAAGCCGTTTTCAAGGACCATGAAGACTTATAGATTTATTTAGTGGGAATCCTAGGGAGATTCCATTCTCCTAATTTTAGATCTATATCTGATAATTCATATTCTTCGGAATTGACAATTCCGGCATCTTGTGGAATTTCAGGGAGGGATGATGATCTACTAGTTAAACTGGAGGTTGAGTTACTTCTAAACAATCTATTCATCATTTTGATCAACTACTAGATCTAATCAATTAAAACCTAATTATCCTTATCTTCAAATAACTGGATCTAACCTTAGACCTGTGACAAGGTGTTCAACGAGACTATTGCCTTCACTGTGCACACTACAACCTCTGATTGCCTCACTCCTAAATGCCTAAACGCCTTAACACCTCACTCCGGCTAAACGGCAACACGACGACCAAGGATACATGAGACTTATTGGGTTATACAACAGCACTAGTCGGGGCTTACTTGTCTCAATAATATACATCTGTAACAAATTTTGTGGCTAAACATAAAAACAAGAAGAAGCAGATAACTGGGAGATAATTGGTTAGCATCAACGGATAACACAGAATGATAAGTAGAATGAAAGAATACTCAGGGCCAACGGCATATGTAGTAGAAGATCACGAAATAGTAACAAATTAAGAAATAAATGAATGGGAATGGTAGAGTTATCAAGAAATAAATCCAAAAAATAATATGAATATCAGGATTCAACATAAATTAATTGACTGAAATTAATGATATGCTGAAAATAATGATATGTTATCAAAATAATATTGCATTATTTTGATTGGATAACTATGGCAGTATAACCTGCCAACTTATGATATTATATATATATATATATATATATAAGACATTATGCAAGTGGCACCCCATAGACTAATCGATTAATAATTTAATGTCACATGTCCTCAATGCAACCTAGTTGAGCTTGGCTTGGCTCTTTGTTCGTTGGGTATAATTGAATCAGTAAAACTTAGGTATGTTACCTTAGGTGCAATACCTTAGAATCTTCAATTAAATTCAAATACTTGGTCTCATTAACCAATAAGACACAATAGTAGGCTTTATGAATTTTTTAACTAAGAAACTTTAATGATACAAAATATAATAAAGAGAGAACTTAAATGTATTGATATCTCATAAAAAAAAGATATGCAAATACATGAAGTATTACAATGTCATTCTACTAACAAAAAGAAAAAGAAAAAAATGGATTGACAATTGATAAAGTGGGAACAAAGAATGCTGAGAAGAGAATAATAAATTGAGAGGCAATTTAAAATGATGATAGAGAAGAAAAAAATGGAGAGAGAGAGAGAGAGAGAGAGAGAGAGAGTAATGGATAATACTTGATACTATGAGTAGAGTTGCCAAGGAGAACAAAGTTGTAGTGATTATAAAGCTAAAGAGAGCAGAGCTACCAACACTGCTAAAGAGAACTTATGACCACAGTATTTCTCTAAGCACTATTTTTAATTAAAAAAATGAAATTATGGATTATATTTATGTGATGGATTGATCGAGTTACATATTTGAATGACTAGAGATTTGAATTTTTTGTTTTTTAATAAACATTTTGTTGAATAATTTTTTCACTTCTTGTTGTTTGGCTTAGTCTTACGTTTGTTTGGGTTATTTTCGGAGTAATAAGTTCATTATACTTTTACAACAAATCTAATGTGACAAGTTATTATTGGTGGACCCAAATTAGAATTAGTAACAACTTATCACTTAGAATTTATAGTAAGATTATTGTAAAAATGTTAATTGAGCAAATTGCTTGTTCAACATGCAGGGGGTTATTGGCTTATCACAGAACCTAGTTCATAAGTGGAATGCATAATTGGCCGATCACATAACCTAGTTAGTTCATAGGTGGAAATAATTAATTGTGCATTTTAGGGTTTTGGCAATATAAGTCCAATAAAAAGACAACCACGCATTCTTCAAACCAATAAAGATAACCCCAAAGATTTGTGCCTACCTAGCATGTTCCATTGCCTAAATTAGGCTTACGAAAGAGATGTTTTGCACCAAAAGTGGTATGGGAATGGTGCTAATTAACAAGGCTAGCACGCTTTTGGCACAATGACAGTCCTAATTCTTGAGGAATATTTGTTTACTAGCCAGAGCAAATTACGCAGAAGGTACATGCCTAACACACCCTGCAGCCACGTTTGAATGCAAATGACAATTAGTGCATTAAGGAATAAGGATATCACTGCCAATAGTATTAGTTTGAGAGAATAGAACATCGCTTATTTCACGTTCAGCACCACCAAGTGTTAAGGCCGCCTCTGCTAAACGCAACTAGATGAGGGGACACATGTCCTGCATAACATTAATGGAGGAGCGGGAGAGCATGCCATGAAATGAATGTGCTCACTTCTTTGTCGCGTTTCATCAGATAGAGATGTCTGGAGACTTATCAAAAAAAAAAAAAAAAGAGATGTCTGGAGAGCTCTGAAACAAGCTGTAGCAAGATCATTTTCTAGTGGCTGTAAACAAATCTTTTATGAATAGTTTGGGCTTAGTTAAAAAAAAAATAATAATAAAAATTTAGGTTACAAAATCAAACCTTTTTTTTTTTTCAATAACTCGGGTTCAATAAAGAAAAGCTATTTATATTCGTATGTTTAGTGTACAAGCTAAACAAATCATGTTTAGACTTAAACTCAATTATTAAATAGCAACTCAAAACGATAATACGTTTCGAAACAACCTAGTGAATATGGACTAACTTGGCAGGATGCCACAAATGGTTTTACAGCAGCGTTTATAGACTACAATTAATATATCTATATTTGTAAATAAGTTAATAAAATATAGTTAAATTATTATTCTAAATTTTTTAGTAAAGACTATATACCCTTTTGATAAGATATGATTAATGAATCTAATTTTTGTAAGCTCATAAATAAAAGCGAATGAGTTACAAACTTCCATTAATGATATTTAGTCATTTACTTGTACATGAAAAAAATGATAAATTAATTAACTCATTCACAAACACAAGTTCAAGTTTGTTCAACAAATAAAAAAAAAGACTAAGCATCCGTTTGGATCCACGTTTGCGTTTCTTTCCTTTTTTTTTTTTCTTTTTTTTTTCCCAGCCGCATGTTTTGACTTTTCAGTAATGAATAATACACCCGTACACTGTTCACGGGTCCCACAAACTTCACTTATTAGCCACTTTTTCATTAAAAATGAATCTTACGGCACTATTCACATATTTAAAAATTATTTTGTTATAGTGTTTTCAGTTTTAGCAAAATAAATTATATCCAAACATACCCTTAAATATATAATATACTAGTATAATAATAAATAATTAAATATACTTAATTTATATTTGAAATTAAATAAATCCATTATGAGTTCTTAACACACGAGTTGGCTCCATTAAATTGCAGCTTCAGTCTTGCGTGCGCATGTGGTTTTCAGTAAAGTTCTTATAGACTCTTTCCATAGAGTTCTCATGAATACATGCAAAGGGATCTTTCATAATGAATTAATTAATATAAAAAAAAAAAACTTTTTTTTCCAAACTCATTGAAAAGGACTTTAACATTTAAGAAAATAAATGTCGTGTCTCGGTCCCGTCCTTCGTTTTTTCCATCTGATCCTAAAAGACTAAAACAGATCCCAACAATGGCAGAAAATGATATCTACTATATAATATATACAACAAATAAGCACCGAGTATGTTGAAATCATATATATCGCCTTCAAAACTAAGGGATATTAATCTACGAGCTTCCGCGTACAAAAAGCAACGTCAAGAACAACAAAATATAGTATAATAATATTTAATGTAGGATAGTGGAAACAACCTAAAAAAATAAAAACGATGGAATCGAAAACGCTAACCGAGAAAGCTGCAGACAATGATGGTGATGATAGATCATTTTTAGCTAAACTGATGAGGATAGATCATGGATCATGGATAAACATGACAATTATTCGAGAGCATTGACAAACTTCTCGTTTCGCATTTGCGTGCCAAAACACGTGTACACATGTCACCTATGCTATGGCTGCTCCACAAGTTGCAGCGCACCGTAGCCGCTTCTGTCGTTTGCCTCGATTACTACTCGGCTTTCACTTTCATTATCTCGAACCTCGAGCACTAAGTTGGGTCAGCTGTCCTGTGAGACTGTGACCAATACTGATAAGTCATGACACATTAGCAGATCGGACTGTGTAAAAATTACCCTCTTTTTTTTTTTTCTTTTTTTTTTATTGTTGATAAGATCGGACTGTGGGAACCAGCGACAACTTTATTGCTAGTACTCTTTTGTCTTTGCTACTCATAGTCTATATTTAGTGTTAAGCAGTAGTTTTTTTTTTTTTTTTTAAATGGAGAATATGACTATATGAGGTTTGGTTCTTGCATTATCAACTGTGAAAAAAGAGTAAAAACAAGGAACATGGTCTCTTTCATAAAAAGAAAAAAAGAAAAAAGAAACATGGTCTTTAAAAACATTGAGCACCCGGGACCTTTTGTTGCCATGGATCATGAAGAATGAACCTAGATAAATGTGGAGTCCAGGTTCAACTGATTGGGCTATATGAAAAAAATCTTGTAGCAAAATAAAGGAGCCAATGCTCAGTAACGAACGAACTCTGCATCTTTTCAGCCCTGAACTTGGTCAGTCTAATGGGTTTGGTTCATAGGGCCATGTTAATGTTTACTGAAAAACTGGGCACGTTCAATATTACCTAGTACATATACTATACTATATGATAATATCGACCACTGTGTGTGATATTATTTGAGGAATTGAGTCCCATCTATTTTAATTTTCGTCCAGACTGCCATGTGAGCTAGGCACGCATGCATGGTAACCAAATAATACTATATTTTTTTTTTCTTTTTCTGCCATTTTGATACTATACTTCGGGCGCATTCGCTTACAAATATGTTTGTGCCATGAAATGTAGATTCACGGATAGACCCAAAAAAAAAAAATAATAATAATAATAATAATAAACACAATCATGATATATAGAAAGTTTAAGAAAGGGGGGAATTATATAATAAAACTTGCACAAGAAATTTCTGGAATGAAATTATTATGGAAGTGATTATTGATATGTCAATGTTTGGTATATATCACATATTATTCTTAGTGATGTGTCATTGTTTGTATTCGAACCCCATATTCCTTCACCCATTATTTATCTTAAAAATATATAGAATTTTGGATTATATATTTTTAAATAAAAGGGTTAATTGACATCTCTATATCTTTAGGGCCTCCAACTTAGTCAAATATTATTTCCCGTATTTAACCTTAAAACTTTATTTTTGGGACAAAATAGCCTATCCCTCAATATGTTAATAACTGGTTATTAGAAAATAAAAAATTGCTAGCTATTCACATAGTACAACCACGTGTCACGTGGTACTTCCAATAAATAAATATGATGACTATTACAAAATGAGCTGGACATAAAAAAGTTAAAAATCAAGGGGTTGATTAATTATTTATCGCATTGTTGGAAAGTGGAATAGAGGTATAGAAAAGATGGAAGTATGTTAACATTGTCTAAAAGAAAAATGATAAAGAATGAAAACACGAATAACTTAAAAATATTACAATTCGGAAAATGGTGGTCAAACAAACAATGATTGACCTGCTCCTACTTCCTACCTTCTCATCATGTATAAAAACGTTTTCTTAATGAGAAGAGCCTTGTATTACAAATTACAATTACCATCGAAATATTGGAAAAATGGTACAACTTCAACGAAAACATTTAAGATTTAAATTATTCCATTTCAACCATTAAATTAGACATAAATAAATAAATAAAAGTTGTTTCCTACCACTAATCAATTTTATGACACATAATTAAATAAACATAGAAACAAACGTGAAAACTAATGGAATACAACTACTTCAAAATTAATTCGAATTATGTACTCAATATTATTTTCTAATTTATTGATATTTTCCCTAATTACATTGATCTTTTTTATTTGCTAAATCTAATTACCTTTGTTGATTTAACTTACATATATTAATACTTAATTCCCTCTTTCTCCATAAAGCCATGGAGAAGACACAACAAAAAGTCTATTTATGTTCTTCTACGTTTCAAGTTTCAACTATAAAAATAAAACATAAAAAGAATCTATTTATAGGTCTCATTATCTTCACCAATGCAGAGCAACTATCTTTGCTCAAAGGAGCAATTTGCCCCCATATAACTTTTTGTATTAAATAATAAAAAAATTTCTTATTTTATTTTATTTTATAATTTAATAGTTACAATGAGAATAGATATTTGAATCCTGAATATTTTCATTAGAATTTGTCCTTAATATTATTTTCCGCTATAACCAATTGTATTATAAAATTCTTGATAATAAATATATGTCATTGATAGTGTTAGTTTCATGGAAATTTTTTTTGGGGAATTTGTAATCTATAATATATAAAATAAAATTCCTAGATAACTTTATAATACTGTGTCACATAAATCTTGATGGCCTTGCAATTTTTCACTTCATTTTTTTAATCAATTTTTTTTCAATTGAGTTTAAATTCATTGTAGAACCTTCTATATTTACACACTCTATCAAATTCGGGTCATATCATAATTAAGCATTTATTAACCAGTTTTTTAAATGGTAGAATATATATTTTCATATATAAAAAAATTATAATAAATGCTTATTAATAACTACCATAATGATCCATTCTTTTTGAGAACGAACCATAATGATCCATTCAATCTTTAGAATTCACAATCTTTTTTAATAATAGCAAACATGATTAAAATATATTGATCTTCACTAAACAAATTCTTCTTTTTTTTCATAATTTTTTAAAATAAGATTCTCTAAAAAAATTCTAAGCAAATTAGAAAAATTCTTTTGTACAAAATCTTTAATTTGACTATCTATTTATTTCTTTCTTTCTATACATATATTGATAGTTGAGGGTAGGGGGTAGAGGGTAGGGGGATTTAAATCTTGGATGCATTTTTTAAAAATATCAGGAGAGTACTAATTAGTTGAGCTACATGACTCTTAACTAACTGTCAGTAAGTTTTGTGACCTGTACTCTCTTTAGATGACATATTGGCAATTTGGCATGAGGTCAGAACAAAATAGGGTGTCTACACTATCCATTTATCGATTTTTATTAATTAAATATATATCATACATAAAAAAAATAAAAATAAAAATTGTCAAACTTTACTGTGTTGAATAAGTAAGCGACTAGTAGGAGAATAATTTCACAAAAAATCCCATTTTTGAATATCAAGTCCTGCTTAGTAAGAAAATATTGAAAATTGACATTCCTAAATTATATACTCTACTTCTTAAAAAAAAAAAAAACAAAACAAAACAAAAGAACAAACTTATATAATATATATACCCTACAATTTATAAAGCTGTCATTTATTATTGTTTAAGTAGCATATGCATTATAGAAAGAAAAAAAAAACCACCTTAGTAATATTTTTTAATGTTAAATGAACACCTTAGTGGATTCAGGAGAAAAAAAAAGGAACATCTTTGTGTGGTACACACTAACATACATTAGTATTATATATGTATCCTATAGACTATAGTCAAGTAGTGCACAAGTTGCAAAAGGTGAATCACAAAGTCATAAGTTACAAAGATTCCACCTTGGAAATGAATAAATAAGTGCAACGTGGATTACTACAACTCACTTTATAAAAAAAAAAATTATGGATTACTCCAATTCTTGTTATTAATTATGTATAATATAATGTATTTAATGATTAAAAATTCGAAAAATGTGACCAACATTTTGCAATAAGTCACTTGTATATATTACCCGAAGATACCACTTTAATTAAGGAAAGATTCAAAAGTAAAAGTTTGAAGAATACAAATATAATTTCTCTTCATCTAATCTAGAAAGGCTAAAAAAAGGTGCGATATAACTGCAAAGATCTATTTTCTCGCGAAATGTCATCATGTTCTTGACATTTTCTTTTTTGGTTTCTGTTTGATCTCAACCGTCTATTTGATTTTGCAAAAGCAATATAGCATCAACAAGAATATGCTTACCACACATACAATCGATACTTTTTATCATAATTTTAAGCAAAGGTACAAATGTAACAGAGCATCACAATCCAGAATATGCGTACCATTTGATGTTTTTGCAATCTATTTTCCTAAATTACAATGATCCAAGAAAGCGACAAGACAGGGATAGAGAAATACTGCGTTTGCATATAAATCTTAAGTTTGCTATTTCCTACATAAATTTCAAGTTCAATATAGCCTCTTCCTTTAGTAAGAAACAACAAAACACAAGAGAGGGAGAGAGATAGAAAATGCAGCTCTCTTATTGTGTAAAAGAGCAGAGACCCTGTGTGCGTTGGGTGGAGAAATATTTTAAAGACTGCCTTTGCAATGTAAAAGATGATTTTTCCTTCGGTTTTGGCCTTATTAGTCTAGTGTGTTGGGGTGTGGCAGAAATCCCTCAAATCATCACCAATTTCCAGACAAAAACTGGACATGGAGTTTCTCTTGCTTTTCTACTCACTTGGGTTATTGGGTTTGTACTTTCTTCTCCTTCCATGCTTACAGACACACGCACACACACACAAACAAGAACATAAAAAAGAGTTCTTGACGTTCTTTTCTTCTTCTTCTTTTTATTTATTATTTACAAAACGAAAAAGTTTAACTTTTGGGCCTTTTTTTTTTTTTTTTTTTTTTTTTGTTCTTGATGCAGTGATATTTTCAATCTGGTGGGTTGTCTTCTGGAACCAGCGACGGTGAGTGTGAGGCTGAGAAAACTGTAAACCATACCATTATTGTTAGTTAGTTTTAGTGGTCCAGACTCTGGTTGTGTTGTGTTGTGCTGTGCCACTGTCTGGAAATTTTTTTATAAAAATGCACTCTTATCAACTTGTGTGTGGTATTTTCATTTTGGCCATATACAATTTCTTCTTTCCATTTTTATTTACTTTAAAGAAAAATAGTAACATCTTCTGATTTTTTTTTTTTTAATGCTTTTGGTGCAGTTGCCTACCCAGTATTATACGGCTCTGGTAATAGCACTATCTGAGTTGGAGTATGCATGTTCTATTTAAAGACTATGAATCCTACATTTTCTTTATGATTTCACTTTCTGCTGCAAATCTGCAAATAATGGAAACCATGACAACATAAGTTAAGGATGCAATTGGGGTAGGTCTGTTTGGAACGAAGCCAACCTAAAGATTTTGAGTGGCCCAGTTCAACCTCATAGGTGCTAGTTAGGCATGGTTGGGTTTGGTTGTCTGGTGTGGTGATAATACTGGCTAAGAAAATTTTAGCAAAAGGTGAAAAGGATCTTGGAACAACTTCAAATTGTGGAAAAAGATGGCATGAACAGAAATTCCTGTCCTGACCACAAAAAAAAAAAAAAAAAAAAAAAAAAAAAAAAAAAAGAGAAATTGTTATTGAATATATAATTTTTTTTCCAATCCAATCCCAATCTCATGTTTGGACCAGAACTTTGACCCAAACTCACCTACTGTAGCTGGTGTTTGGGTTGAGATTAGCTTCTGCTAGCCCAAGTTGCTAATTTTTGTGATGGACCCAGGTATTGTTGTTGATATTATTATTATTATTATTTTGTTTTTCTTGCAGCTTTACACAATAAGTACTTTAGTCTTAGTATTCCAGTGTGTGTACTATGACTACATTCCTAGACGGTTGAAGTACCGACAGATCAATTCTAAACATGAGGTACAATTTAATTTCCTTGTACCTAAATCTATTCAAAAGGTTTTTTCATATAACCAACCTTTCTTAACAGGACTATTAAAAGTTTGTTATTATTTTAGGCTGAAGACAAGGAAAAACCATTGAGGCCTGATAAGTCAGATGATTCAAGCATTCCGATACCTAGAGCTTCACCAAAAACCACTACTCAAAGAGAGTACTACTATATGTATGTATATATAGCATTTTTTCTCTTTGTATATATGTCATAATGTGGGAAAATTATTCAGTAATTTGGGAACAATGCCACCCACTCTAACATGAATAATAGGTTTCATTATAAATTTAATTAACGTTTCCCACTATTATGTTAGAGGAGGGAGCATTGCTCCTGTAATTCTAAATAATTACTCCATCATTTGGTATGTTTAGCGCTAAATTACTGGATTAATTATGAAATTAATTTGTTTAATTAGAACTACAATGAGCAAAACTATTGCTTTGAATTTTGCACAGGTCAGCCAGATCTTTGGCAGGCAGTGGCACTCCACCATTCCGAACCTATCTCAGAGTGGCCAAAAGTGGTCCTTCCACAATGGCGCTTAACAGTGACTCATCATCTGAGGATGAGGCAGCCCCAACTGCATCTAAGTCATCTGCTAGCCAACCTAGGCCAATACCAAGATCAGTAAGTCTCCAACATATCAAATCAAGCATGCTTTTGCTCATTCAGCCAATTATACAAACCAAAATTGGTGTTTTTAGGACAATATATATGCATCAACTTTATTCTCTTTAGAGAGAGTGCTGTATTATTGCTCTTCCAGATTTACTTTTATGTTTCATTATTGATCAAAGTTCATTTATACTTAAATTTCTACACATTTTTTTTTAATAATTGAGTTTTTTGTCACAAGGGGGGTAGAGGGATACGAACTAATAACCTCTGCTTCATAAGATGTAATCCCTAATTGATTGTGCTCATTGTGGGATACATTACCACACATTTATGTAGTGACATCATTTAAATAATGAAATTGTAGCATCACATTGATTCAAACTAATAACCTCTAAAATCACTATTGTTATATAATTGGTGCACCATGGCACATGTTACAGGTAGGTTATGGAACATTTCTAGCTACATCACTCAACTTGCCCCTACAGAGTAACGGTTTGATCCAAGCATACGTGGGGCTCACTGGGAGGAAGCTCTTACATGTATGATTAGTGATACTTCAGAGTGTAACTACATTAACGCCTTTTTTTCCCCTGAAATACTTACTGCTAGGGCGCTATATATAACAGGAACAAGGGGCAGAGAATGTTTTAGGGCAATCTTTGGGATGGCTAATGGCTGCTATTTACATGGGTGGCCGACTTCCTCAGATATGGTTAAATGCAAGTATCATTTCAAATTGCCTGTTTAGCTACTTTTATTTTTCGTTTTCATTTTTATTAAGATTTTGTCCCTAACAAAGTTATTGCACATATTGGCCAGATTAAAAGAGGAAATGTAGAGGTGATGCTCTTACCACTTTCTTGCTTTCAGACAATATCTTCAATATATTGTAGTGATTGTTCCAATTGTTTAAGACTCTTTGCATTGTAATTTTTCAGGGCTTGAATCCTCTCATGTTCATTTTTGCACTAGTTGCCAATGTTACTTATGTGGCAAGGTCTCTCTCTCTCTCTCCCCCTCAAAAGCTTGTTCTTTCCATATTTGGTCCCTCATATTTATTGTTTTTATTACTACTATGCAGTATTCTTGTAAGGACAACTGAATGGGATAAAATCAAAGCTAATATGCCTTGGTTGTTGGATGCTATAGTCTGCGTGGCGCTTGATTTATTTGTATCCTTTGCTAAGTTCCTGCAAAAAACTTATTTTTGCTTTATCATCATCATCATCATCGTTATTATCATCGTCATTATTATTATGCTACCTTAACAAACATGTAATAGATCATTTTGCAGTATATTTACTACAGATACATGCGGAGACCAAGTAGTACTGGAGATTATGGAGACTACATGGAAGCAAGTAAACCTATTGTGTCTTAATTGAGCATTGTGTTTGATATCACAACTTTGGACGTACCATAACCTAATTTTCCTCACTAGTATTTGAGCTTGTATTATTTGTTTTTAGTTATTGTTTGGTACAGCGAGCCTTACATAAATAAATTAGTGGAAGCACTAATCTTATCCTCAATATAATTTGTAATGTTGACGCTATATTGCTTAACATATAAGCCCATAAATTAGTCTGTTTAAGCCTTTTTTATATTGCTGCTGTTGAGTTTCCTGGCCTGTTGGTTCTTCAATGATGATGACTCTGACATGCTACAAACCATGTTGTTTATCCAAGGTCCATTTTATCTTTGATGGAATCCCCCTTGTAGAAATTGAATGCATTTGAAATTGAGTGATTTGATTTGTTGGTAATATATGGACTATAGTACAATTATTGGCCCAACTTTATATCCTGCTTTCTTTGATAAGACTGGTCCTGTTTATTTTAGAGGGCCAAAATTGGAAATTAACATCATTTTTCAAATAATATAATTAATAGACACTGATTTCAAACTATATTTTTTAGTAACATCTCGAGTTTTTGAGACTCGATTTTGGCCTATAAATCGAGTCTCAAAGACTCGATTTTCATGGTCAGATTTCGTCTGATGTGACGTTTTTTCCATGTGGTATCTACCTGAAAATCGAGTCTTATATACTCGATTTATATACACTAATCCCTTAAACAGCAAACAGAAAAAACCCAGAAGCCACAAACAAAAATACAGCTCCATCCTCATCTCCACAGAAAATCATCTACACAAAAACGTAGTTCTTGAGGATACGAAAAAAAAAAAAAAAAAAAAAACCTAGCTCCGTCCTCATCTCCACAGAAAAACCCAGAAGCCACAGAAAAAATGCACAATCTTCCTCACCTCCATCCTCTTCCTCCTGCTCACCATTGCACTAGAACCCACCCGTTCCTTGTCCTTCTCCTTCGCCCAGTACCGAACCGTCGTCTCGCTTATAACGAGCATGGCCAACCTCCGCGCCTCTAGGGGTGTCATCTCGGGCTTGCGCCGGGCCCATCTCATCGCCGAGAAGCTCAAGAGTGAGCTAAGCCTCGGCTTCTTCGGGCCCTCGATTTATAAGCTTAAAATTGAGTCTCTTAGACTCGAGATGTTAGTAAAAAATATAATTTAGAAACTGTGCTTACTAACTAAATAGTTAGAAAATTGGGCTTAATTCCCAATTTTGGCCATTTTAGAGAATATAAAGCAGTTTGGCTTTTGACCTTTTCAGATAGGGAACCAAAATTTCATGTTTTATCTATGATTTGGTAGAGGGAATGTGCAGGGTAGCACAGTGAGAAGGAAGCATATAGTAAGTTAAGACCTGTTTGAAAGAATGTTGTAAACTAGCATCTCGAGTTTCATAGACTCGATTTCAATCTAAAACTCGAGAGCTAAAGACTCAATTTTCACTTAGTGAGTTGGCAGGATGATGCACATTGATCTCGAGTTTTAGAGACTCAATTTTGTACTTGAAGAACATCAGCCCTGAAGAAGAATCGAAAGAACGATTTGTAGAGGCATGATCTGATCTGAAGAGGAAGAACAAAGAGACGATTTGAAGAGGCACGATCTGGTCTTCAGATCTGCCGTCAAAGAACGAAGAAGAACAAGAAGGAAAAAACCCAGTAAGGAAGATGAAGAAACCTAGCAAAATGTTGAAGAAACCCAGTAGATGAAGAAACCAAGGAAGATAAAGAAACCCAGAACGAAGAACGATCTGACGATGGAGGAAGATGAAGAAACCCAAAACGAAGAACAGAGACAAAAAACGCTCTGACGACGAACAGGAGGAACAATTTGACAATGGAGGAAGATGAAGAAACCCAGAACGAAGAACAAAGACGAAGAACGCTTTGACGACAAACAGGAGGAACAATCTGAGACGAAGAACGTTGGGTCTGAAATGGTGAAACTCGAGTCTTTAAAACTCGAGTTCCACGTGGACATCCACATCACCTACAACCCCTTACAAATCGAGACTTAAAAACTCAATTTTTATCTTGGAACTCAAGTTTTAAACACTCGAGATGCTAGTTTCCAACATTATTTTGAAACTTGACAGCTAACTAAATTTTTTGATATTTAATGTTATTCAGGAAAAAAAAATTTGATTTAGTACAACATAAAATTTTGTCTAGGTGGTAAATATTACTTAATCCAAAGAGGTATTAGATATCACCAAGTTCAATTTTCCAAGTTATTAATATTTAGGCTAAAATGCAAAATTCACCTTTTATGTTTCACCAAAATTCATTTCAATTATCTAACTTTGCGTTTGTTCATTTTAGTCCTCTAACTTTTAACTTTATTTAATTAAAGTTTTTTCATCAACTTTTGTTATATGTTGTGGTTAATTTTTTAATTTTTTTTAATTTTCTTCAAATTTTTTTAATTAAAAAAATTCAATTGATGATTGAAAAGTATTTTTCACATTTTTTTTAATTTAACAAAGTTTCCAAAAAGACCTTAATTGAATAAATCTGAAACTTAGAGAACCAAAATAAATGAAAGTAAAATTAGAGAACTGAAATAAATTTTGAAGAAACTTAAAAGGTGAATTTTGCAATTTAACTTAATATTTACCCCCTAGAAATTTTTTTTATATTGTACCAAATCATAGATAAAACATGAAATTTTTGTGTGGTCTTAAATTGTCTGTTGGTGCTAGGCCCCATTTGAGTAGAGTTATTTACAAAAATGCCACTTAACTTAATTTCCGAACATCTGAAAACTCTCAATAATTGTGCTCATATCTTACTACTGATTCTCTTTTGGGATATGAGCTCATTCTCTTTCGGGATATGAGTGATGAGAATTGAAAACAAAAATCAAACCAAGCAATAATTCATGTGGTGGGGCCCATGAAATTTAAGAGACGAGTGATGGAAACAAAACAAAGCAATCGGCTGAGTAATACAATTGGGTCTCTTGGGCTTACACATACAACTTTTTTTTTTTTTTGGAGAAACTTTACACACACAACCCAATACCTCTAATATGAAAGAATGGGTCAGGCCCTAATCCTTGAGTGAATATGGATAGTAAAATGTGCAAAGAATATCGACTATATTATGGTCAACCAGGACAAGAGTTTCAACTTTCAACTATACAATGGTCAGAATCAACATTGGCAAGAATGGACAAGCACCTATTCATCACCATGAAAGGCCAAATGTTTCCTTTGGTCAACAGATGAATCCTCTTGGGAATAATCCACACAATTTTCCTCCCTCTCAAGTTGAATCACCAACGGTTCCAATTGGCATCGAGATCAATTAATTAATCTTATTATATGAGCCAGGTTTATGAAAAATTAGAAGAGAGACCTATAGAAAACCATACCCAGAGCCAGAGCAGCCCCTTTGTCCAGCAAATAATCTGTAATGGCCCAATTGATTACCAAAGGGACGAAGAAAGGCCATGATTGATAATCTTGTTTATGGACTTCATGAAGACTTCTTGGGCTTGCAACATGGTCAATTTGTGCATTAGGGAAAGGGGGGGGTGGGGTGTTATTTGGCAAATTTGACCCAGCCCGTGAAAAATGTTATTTTAAAAGCAGGACTGCACTACACCACACACACACACACACACACACACACACACACATATATATATAGAAAATACTATTTTCGTCCCTACATTTTCACCTCATTTTCACTTTGGTCTCTACTTTTTAATTTTACCACATTTAGTCCCTAAAACCAAAAACGATTTCTATTTTAGTCCTTACTGTTATCTCACTAACAGAATTTGTCTACCTAGCAAACGGATTGTACAGTTGACACACTAAATGCTGATGTGGCATTAATAATAATAATAAATTTTATTTGGCATTTTAAAAATGTCATTTTTTAAAATTAAAATATTAATTTATTAATTTTAACTAAATGAAAAAAAGGAAAAAACAGAAATAAAAACAAAAAATCACGTAAATTGAGATCTAGCTTTAGCTTGAGTAAGAACAATAAGAACACAACCCAGAAAATTCAAAACCCAAAAACATCAGTCAGTTATCTCCAAAAAAAAATTCAAATCCAGGTTAACATAAAATTAAATGCAAATAAATCTGAAATAAAACCCCTCCTATGACACCAAAACATCACAAGCTGATCAATTTTTTTTTCTATTTTCACACCACACAGCCACACTTTCAGCTCAAACTTTTTCTCTCTAAGGTCTTGGGATCTTGGTTTGATGGGTTTGATATGGGTTAGAAAGAGAGAGGCTGAGTCGGTTTGATCTAGGTTAGAGAAAGATGTTGAGATCAGATGCTGTCACGGCATGGCTAGCGGCGATGCGTGGGTTCAAGATCAACCAAATGGGGAGCGATACGCTTCATCATCAACAACGACAACGACCGTTGCAATGGTCTTGACGAACAAGATGTTGAAGGTTCATCATAGATCTAGTGCGAGTTCGTTCAGATCTGCTATTTCTACGGAGGTGTCAAGCAAGGATGTTGTTGCGTTGGCGGCGGCGGCGGCAGCAGCGGATCGGGTTAGATCGGAGGGGTTCAGTTTCGGATTCGGATCGGGATCGGAGGTGCAGAGAGAGGTGAACCGGTGCTTCGGTTGCAGGAGGAAGGTAGGGTTGACCAGATTTCGGTGCCGGTGCGACGAGCTCTTTTGCGCTGAGCACCGGTACACCGATCGCATTAGCGAGCTCTTCTGCGTTGAGCTCTTCAATCCTTTTGATTTATTATTTATTTATTTTTGTGAGATTTGAATTATCTGATTTGTTGATTTTTCCAGATCTAATTTGTATTTTGTTGCAATCTGCTTGGATCTGTATTTGTTGGTGTTGTTGGGGCTTCTGTTGGTGTTGTTGGTGTGAGCCTTGAGCGTCGTCGTATTGATCATCATCATCTTCTTCCTCCTCTTCTTCTTCTTCTTCTTCTTCTTCTTCGTCGGTGTATTTTTTTTTTTTTTTTAATTTCTAGGTTTGTATTCTTGGATCTGGGTTTGTGTTCTTGTAGTTCTTGTTCAAGACACACTTAGATCTTAATTCATATAATTTTTAGTTTTTAATTCTGTTTTTAATTTTTTTTATTTAGTTAAAATTAATAAATTTTTTTTAATTTAAATGTTGAAGTGGCATTCTTTTATTATTATTTTAGGCCACGTGGACATTAATTTAATATTATTTATTTTACAGTTTGCCACGTCAGCATTCTCCGTTTCTGATATAACGGCAGGGACTAAAACGAGAAGCGTTTTTCAGGATAGGGACTAAAAGCAGTAAAAATAAAATGTAGGGACTAAAATGAGAATAACCTGAAAATGTAGGGACTAAAAGGTGCTTTTCGCCTATATATATATATATATATATTGAGTTTCAGTTAATACAACTGATAAAATTTTTTATAGTTAAACAAAAAAATATCTAAGGATACTTTTTTTTTTTTAATAAGTAAGATAGGATATATTGTATCTATTAGAATATTGAGATAGATTGCCACTTTATTTGTCACCACCTACTTTAGAAACTCTTCAGCTACAATGTGTCACAAGATTAGTTAGCTAACGTCTTCACCAAACCTCTTTCACCAAGATGTTTTCATGAAATGACTTCCAAATTCAAGTTCATCTCCATTCACCCAATATAAGTTTAAGGGATCCTGATAGAATATAAATTCAACGGGCTTAGGCCCATTTTTCTAGATTTTTTGTACTACACTAATATTACTTGTACCTCTTCACCTTGTTTATTTATTTATAAACATATCTTATTTTACACAATTTAATACAGTGTTTTAGATTGTAATTGTATCAAATAGACAAATCCCCAAGGGAAGTCATTGCATGTGGAATAAATGCCCTATAAGTTTAGAACACAAAGTAGCATGAGATGAAAATGGTTTTGGTTAGGCATGTCCACAGGTCGGTTTGGGTTGGGTTTGTGCCCAACCCGGAACCGACTCGACCAAATCGGATGGTCAGAATTTCAACTCACTGCCGACCGGAGTGGTTGATCGGGTAGGGCGAATCCGACCGTCAACTAATGGCAGTCAGTTCGGTTAGAGCTGGGGATCTGAAAATCGGCCAAAAGCCGGCAAGTTAACAACGAAATCGGCGAAATTTCGATGATATTTTCGTCAGATTTGTCGAAATCTCACTAGATTTGGCGAGATCTCGCCAGATCTAGTGAGATCTCACCAAATCCGGTGAAGATTCCATGGATCTAGCTAAGATCTCGCCGAATCTAAAAAACTTAGTCGGGAAATGCTCCATATCTCAGTTCGGTCGGGTTTCTTCAAGTTTTGGAGAGAAAACCCACCAACCGACCCGTTGTTTTCGGGTTTTGGAGGCTGAGATCTGCTGCCGACAGTCACTGGCGTCGAATTGGCTAGTTGTCGGTCCGGATTTGACGGGTTGGGTGGGTGGGTCGGTCACGGTTTTTGTTGGACACCCCTAGTTTTGGTAATATATTGATTGTTCCAAAGTTTTGTCATATTTTTGAGAGATAGATAATGGGAAAGGGAGAAGGGGGATTCAGATCACAAAGATAAAGCACCACAAAAAAAGTCATTTTTATTGGACTATTATTTCGACCCTGGAAGCTTACCATCTTAGTAGATGTATGTGGAAGTTCTAATCAAAATTGACATTAAACTAAGCAACCAATACTGATAAACAATCTATGTCAACATTTTAGAGCAGAACTCCATTCTGCTTGTTTAATCATGATCGGTTGATAGCTGCAGATGCGAGAAAATCCAATCGGTTTCCTTTCGTGTGGTACAAATAAATTTAATGACAAGGAAAAGTGTTTGTTTAATAATAAAATAAGATACAATCATATTGATTCTCACAAAGTTTTGAAGGTAAGCATGTGAGCTAACCATGGTTGACTCTATCACAATGAGATTTCACGATCCCATAGGGGACTTTTTTTTTTTTTGGGTGTGTGTTTGAGTACCAATGGGGAACTATTACTAAAGAAAAACTGATTTCTGAGGGTAGTTTTGAATACATTACCAGATTATGGATCATTTTATTGTTGGACAATATTTATTAATGAATTCCTTTTAATGTCACCCTCAGTAATAGTAAACCATCTAACTTTATATATATATATATATATATATATATTTATGAAAGCAACACATGATTTGAAATGGACGAAGATATGCATTCTCATGAGCACCTGGATAAACTACTTAATCCATTGGAAGTGAAAAGCCCATGGATTACTCAGTAATTGGTTCTGGCGAGTGAGATCAGTTGCCCGTATGAGGTCGATTAACAGTAAATATTGTTTGTTGAACAGTATGCTCTGTGGCGTACAACTAATCTGAGTAAAGTTCTCCTATGTCATAAAATAAAAAAGTAAAAAAATAAATAAATAAAGATGAAGATTTGCATGATCTGATGATCATGACTGCCTGCTTAAGTAGCACAAGCGTTGTAGTTTCTTTTTCACCCTTTTTCTAAGGAAGGATGTTCAGTAAGTCTGAATTTGCTCAACAGAGATAGCAACGTTTCTCCTTACTTTCTTTTTTCCATCAAATTGCCAAAACTCAGTCGTAATCAGCTGGCACATGGAGCAAACCTTATCTTGATGTTGTCTTGCATGTTCCACTGTGGGTTGAGAGAGAGAGAGAGAGAGAGAATGGAAACTCCACTCCCCATGTACTTGTTGGACCATCAACCATATACATTAATTAGTGCAGCTACTCAATATATGATTTGACCTTTCGAATAGATAAACCATTGTAATTCATATTTAGTTCCCATGTTTTTTTTTTTTTTAAATAATACTTATTAAAACGTACGAGTGCAAAAGTAGTATATAGAGTTTTTTAAACTGACTTATAATATATTACATAACCAAAGTACTACTACAAAAATGCCTAACTTTTGTAGTAGTAGCTTGAGGTTAAAAGAACTGAAACTCTAACACACACAATTAATATGGAATAAACATCTTCTTTTTCTTTTTTTGAGAAAATAGTAATATTTATTAGAAGACATAAATACAAAAATAGTATATAAAATTTTTTAAACAAATTTATAATATATTACATAACCGAGTGCCATTACAAAAGGCTTATAATATAAACAGGCTTATAATTCCCATGTTAGATCTTCGTGTCCATGATAAGTTGACTGAGATTCAAAATCTGTAGTATTTAATCATATAGTTTATACATCTGAAACAATTGCAACATCTTTAATACCAATAAGTCCCATTCCTGAAACTAAAAAACTCAACCATAGATCTCGCACGCAGAATAGTACTGGATTGTCGGTACTACCTAATTCCATGGAGGCCTTAGATTTCTCCCAAGTTAATTAAAATAAACTGGAGACCAAAAACATGTTTGAGAAGTATTTCTGTATTTGGCGCAATTATGATTCCAATGCATTAGCAAGGGGTAGCTCTTGGGATTCGTTACTCTACTAATAAAAAATGAATAATTTGCATACGTCACCAAATGATATCTTTTTTTAATTTTTAATTTTAATTTACATTTTTAACTTTTATATAAGTTGATAAAAAAAATAAAACCCAAACATGGGTAATATTGAAATTAGATACTTATATTTAAACACTAGCCACATAATCTCTTATAAAGTCACACACTAAATAATCTCTCACCCTCTCTCAACCAAAATCAAAATTAGAAATTAGATCTAGAAAATGATTTTCCTTTTGTTAAATTATACACCAGAAACATGATTTTGGATTTTTATTTTAAAATGACCTAGGTTTGGGTTGTATTATTTCATCAAATCATGTGTTTAATACGTCTTTAATAGGGTGGATTAAGGTTATTGCATGATTCTATTACTAAATGAAACTGCAATAGGACCTTTGATAAAATAGATTTTTATTGTAAACACTTTAAAATTTCTTCTATTCTTGTCATATTATAGACATCATTTCTTAAGTAACTTTTATTTGTGGTTTGCATTTAGTTAAACTGATAAAATCTCTTGTCATCAAATAAGAAATTTGAAATTCAAACTAAGCTAAATTTTGTAGTGTTTATCAAAACATATTTTTTAATTAATATTTTTATTAGAAAATATTAATATTTTTTTATATATAAACTATAAAATATTAATCTAGATATGTGATAAGAATATGATTATTTATAATAAAATTATAAAGATATAATGATATAATGAATTTAATAATGTCCTGCCTATGCCAAATTCCACCCCATAAGGATATGCTTGATTGAGCACTAGCAATAGTGGTGCTAAAAAGTCCAAAAGCTATTTTTAGCACTACTACACATAAAAAAGTAGGTTGCAATAGTGGAGCTAAAGGTAAAAAATTTACCTTTATTGCTACAGTGCATAGCTATATATGGCTGTGCACTGTAGCTGAGAGCTAAAAAAATTAATTTTTTATTCTTACTTCCTATTAAAATATTATTTATTTGTTTTTTTTCTTCTTTTTTCTTTTTCTTTATCGTTTAGAACTCTCAACTCTTAACTCTCAACTTTCAGCTCTCTCTATCAACTCTCTCAGCTCTCTTTCAACTTCCTTTCACTACTACCAGCCCACCCTACGTTGCTAACCCACGCCACCGACTCATGCTGCCGATCCACGCCACCAACCCATCTCGCCTTTACTTGGTTGCTTTTTTTTTTTTTTTTTTTTTTTTTCCTGTTGTGGGCTGTGGTGTGGTGGTGGTTGTGGTTGTGTGGGTAGATTGGCGTCGATGGGTGGCTAGGTTCGTCGGCATCGATGGGCTGTGGTGTGGTTGAATAGTCAACGTCAGTTGGGTTCATCGGCGTCGGTGGGTTGTGGTGTGGTTGGTGTGCTATGGTGGGTGTGGGTCTTGCCTAGTGGGTTGGGTGGGTGTGGGCTTGGTTGATTTTTTTTTTTCTTTGTTGTGGGCTATGGTTGTGGTGGTGGTGGTGGTGGTTGTATGTGGTTGTGGTTGTGGTTGTATGTGGTGGTGGCTGGTGGTGGTGGTGGAGGTGGTTGTGGTTGATTCCTAAAGTTTGTGGGAGGATGTTTTTATTATTATTCTAATGAGGTTTTTGTATTATTTTGTAGTAAATATATTATTTTATTGTAATAAATATCTTATTTTATTGTGATATTTATATTATTTTATTGTGTTGAAAGCTAAAATAGATTCACTGTTGCTGGATGTTTTGTAAAGTGAGTAAATAAAATAGATAAAGTAACTTTTTGTACTGCCAAATAGCTATATTTTTAGCTTTACTGTTGTGGATGCTCTTAGTAGGGAAATTAGAAGAAGACTTAGTGAAGCATTTAATTAGTGGTCTCACTCAAAGACTCTATGTCCTATGAAAAGAGGGGTTTACATCACATAAAAGGTAAGCCAAAATATTATCTTAGGACTCTCACTTTGATACAAAATATAGTTGAATCTCTTTCTGATTTAGGCATTGGAGATTCCTTACTAGAACTCACCTCAATGGGTTTTTCAATCCTTTTTGTTTGTTTTGCTTTCGGAGTCTTGATTGGCTGTGCAAAATCCTTGCTATCAACATTATGGAGAGAGAGAGAGAGAGAGAGAGAGAGAGAGAGAGAGAGAGAGAGAGAGAGAGAGAGAGAGAGAGAGAGTCATATAAGATTGATTTTAGGTGTTTGGAGATATATTATTTTCCTTATTTGACTCTATTATTTGAAGTTGTCAAAAAAATTATATTCTCCTAATAATAGTACAAATAGCTATAATAATATTGAAATATCCAATATGACAATTATTGATTATATAAAAGACTAGATTTTCCCCCCAAATCATGTATTTTTTGGTGAATTTATTATAATAATTGTTATCGTTATTTTTGCAAGAAGAAATTTTGAAGATTAAAATTGATAAAATGTTTCTTAAAATTGTAATTGGACACACTCTGTTGAGATGTAGAATAGTATTTGTTAATTGTTATACAATAATTAGTTGGGTGTTTTTTGGAGAGTAAGGTGAAACTTCGCTAACCTGATTGCTTGTCACAAACAATGGCATATAAGCTTCTCAGCGGATACTGGACACACATAACCAATGTGGGATAAACACCCCTATTCTTTTTTTTAGTAAATAGTAATACTTATTAAAACACACACAAAAATAATTATAGTGTTTTAAATCGGGTATATAATACATTACATAACCAGAATACAACTACAAAATGATCTGACCTTTGTAGTTGTAGACTGGGGTTATAAACAGCAGACACTAAACACACACAACCAATGTGGGATAAACATCCTTATTCTTTTTCTTTTTCTTTTTCTTTTTTTTGAGTAAACAATAATACTTATTAGAACACACATGAAAATAATTATAGTGTTTTAATGTAATGCATTATAAACCCGGTTCAAAACACTATTATTATTTTCGTGTGTGTTCTAATAAGTATGATTGTTTACTAAAAAAAAAAAAAGAAGCTTCTCAACTCATTAATTAAGACAAAATTTGGCTATGGTTGTAAGTAATCAGGGGCGAAGCTACATGTATGAGTGGGGGAGCCAATATTTTAATACTATATATAAATATTTAACATATTAATTATTAGCCTACAAAAATGAAACTCGGCCCTCCCAAATATTTGAGCTAGTCCAATGATATTCCTAAAAAAATATTTGAGCTAGTTCAATGATGCATGTTTATGAAAGTTTGTATAAGCTAATAAATTTGTATTGTAAGTTGGCTCTCTCAAACAAAAATTTCTGGCTACGCCCCCGTAACTAATGGTTACAACACTACTCAATATCTTTTTATTGAATGTGAATTTTGACACATCTTCCATTAAATTTTTTTTTTTTTTAGAGCAAGACTTAGGTACAGTACTTAGGTGCTGTTCCTTGGGTTCCCTTTTTAAGATTCTACCATGTAGATTTTTTCTCATGGGATAAAAGAATATTTTTTTAGTTAAATAGTCACATGACTAAATCTTAAGAGATGAACCTAATAAGGAACAACACCTAAAAATATATTGTACTTAAGTTTTGTCCTTCTTTTTATATCCTCTATACTTGAAAATTTTCAAGAAGATCATAGATCAATAGTTTATGTTATTAATAAAATATTTAAATTTTAAGTTCTTATAATTTAAAATTATACATAAAAAATAAGTCTACAGATTGAATAGTAAATAATAACTAATCATTAGTAAAAAATTTAACATGTGTGTTAAAATTTTAAAGAACATGCAATTAGAGTTTTAAAATATATAATTATGTTAATTTTTTTAGTTAAAGTTGTGCTCATACTACAATCAAGTTTGTAACTGAGTTTTGTCTCATTAATTACTATACCCAAACAAGAAGCTTGATAAGATTTTCTAAATGCGGATGTACGATTCCCTAATTTGAAAGAGAAGCCACCGACAGTATTCTATTTTTAGCATTTAGAATTATTGGTTCACCATACCAGAAAAAGTTTTCTTTTCCTTTTACATTTCTTTAACTTCAAGGTATCCAATCAATAAAAAATTAGAGAGAAAACGCGTTCGTTGTTTTTTTTAATGGTATCTCCTTGACTTTGTAAATCTTGCTTTGACACCACTATCTGAGCTTTTTTTTATTAATTCTACATTAAGAAAGTAGGGAACCACAGGTTAAAAAATGCTACTTACCCAGTTAAGCTCCATCAGTAATCTCAACCAAAAATTTAAGACTCATTCACATTGCGAGTGCATGGTTATGGACTTATGGGTCTTGGCTAGAGCTAAAGATTGCCGAAATCACAGTTGAAATAATAAGAGTTTTAGATAACAAGGACCTGAAAGCTTTCATTATCATATGTATAACATGGGTCACAAAATAGAAAATCACACTTCATTACAGCAGAGCAGATACAAATAAGTGGTACCAACCCTGTTCATGAATGAGAAACACTATTTGTACACCATATTAATTTAAGAACAACCGTTTGATTTTATTATTTTTGGGTAATTAAACAGCCTTTGATCACCTGCTTATTTGGGCTGCATTTAATTCACGGTTTTAAGACAAAGCAATACAGTAGATTTTACGAATGCACCAAATCATGCGACTTAAAGCTTTAATAATTTGCTAGTTGTACAAAAAGATTTTATTACAAAAAATTATTTTGAAAGTTCATTAGAGTATACGTACAAGGTGAATTTCATCAATCAGGTTTAACTTATAAGAAAAGCAAAAAAAAAAAAAAAAAAAAAAAAAAAATCTATCCACCAGTCCTACAAAAGATTTACAAACAATTAAGAGACAGCATATTATGTTTACGAAATAATTTGGGGTGAAAGATATTTGAAAGCTGTAACGCATATGGTTCAGCCAAACAAAAAAAAAAAAAAAACAAATTCAGCAAGATTAATATATCTGAACTCTATTGCTAATAATGGTTAAGAAAATTCATGATTAGGTCAATCCCCAAAGTAATGTTTGGCTTTGGCCAGAGTGGACACATTCAACGAAAAAAAGATTAAAGATAGAAGAATCAAGAATACAAGACAAAAGAAAACCATGTTGGCCTAGTATTCGATTTAAAGTTGGAAAAAGATTAAACAGCGGTGAGTTCAATTGATTGCCTTCATGATTGTCCAATTTGATTTCACATTTACAGCACAATAATAGTGCCATTCGAAAACAATATAATTTACATGGTTTATTTTGTACTGCTATCTAATAAAATAGGTTTGTACAGAAATTCTCTTACAACGTAGTAAGGTTTTTGGGTTCAATTCAAGTGCACTTTTTTTTTTTTTCCTTTTTCTGAATAAGAATAAATACTTTTATTGACCAAAAATCTTAATGGGCCTAGCTATCTTCCCCTTCCAGTTGAGTCACATGAAAAACTTATGACTTGTTTGGATGGAAGAGAGTGGTAAGAATTGACTAAAAATAAGTTAATTTTAAATATTTTCTAAACTAATTCACATAAGATATCCGTTAAATTTTCTCTTAATTAATTCAAAGCAAATAGAGCATCCCTTCTAGAAATGAAGGTTAAGATCAAGCTAAGCGTATAGCAAGTCATAGAATTTTCAATTGCTTTTAGCATCCATTAATCAATCTTTCTTGTGTTACTGTAAGGAACTTCGTTAACTTTTCGTTCAAAACAAATAAAGCATCCCTTTCTAGGAGCGAAGAATAATATCAAGCTAAGCTTAAAGCAAATCACAGAATCACCAATTGTTTTTAGCAACAACTAATCAATCTTCCTCATGTTGTCACAAAAAACATAAAGAACGCCCTAATTTGTGGAATGACAATTGACACACCAAACCTTTTTACACCTTTTTCTCCTTGAATGTCTGTATGTAAAGAAATGTGAATAAAGAGAAAGAAGTGAATGTTTTTTCTTGTCAAAAACTTCATACTAACTACAGTATAATAAGACACGAATCATTCAAAGCTAAAAGAGCAAATCGAATAAACCATTCCACAAATATCTTCTTTCTTCTTTAATAACCCTCAACTGTAATTCACTGTTCCCAACAACAAGAAGCCGACAGACATAGAAAACAAAATAAAGCTTTCATTTTTGTAAGATCGATCTGTTAATACCGTATAATGTACAAAAACAATCTCACCTAGCGGACATAAAGAACTGAGATCTCTTAACCATATATAAATCTCATCTCTTATATTGTCCCCCAACTCATCAAATTTCCAAAAATTGACAATTTATTATGTAAAAAAAAATTAAAAAAAAAAAAAAAAAACCATTTCTAAGACTCGAGAGCGAACTGAGTTTGTAACAGATCATAAGGAGCCCACAACGCATCCAAAGGGCAAGGCCGGTTGCCATCGAGTCGAGCCCATGGCTTGCCTTTTCCACTCCAATGCAAGAGACTCACTGGACCAGGATGCAAATCTCTACACAACCCACGAAAGTTGTCCCCACCAAGACCGTGCTGGTTCCACCTGTGATCCACTGGGGCTATGTTTCCAGCAAAAACCAACAAAAATGGTGGCAAAGAACCCAGCTCGTAGATCCGCATTCGCTTCTGGAGCTCCATCCATTCCACTATCTTTGTTGTGTAGTCACCACTTCTCCACCGCTCCAAATCGATGACCATGACACCCGTGTTGAAGTAACAAGCACTGCGGCCCGCGAAAGTGAGAGACAGAGTTGGGTTGGACCAAAACGTGGGTGTGAAGTAGGAGGTGAAATTTGCGTTGCAGTACTCTGGTGCAGCGAGGACAGCTTGGTTTCCAAGTGGGGTCGCGGCGAGTTTGGCAATGTCGTCGACGAGGACTAAGTCTGAGTCGAGGTAGACTATGCGGCTGACACATGGTGGGATGAGATCAGCGAGGTAGTTTCGAGCGTAGTTGAGAGCGCAGTCTAAGGCTGCGCGGATTGAAGTGGAGATGAGTCCCAACACGGCCGAGTCGTCAAAAGGGTAGACTCGGAACTTGAGGTACGGGAATGAGTTGGAGATAATGTGAGTGAGATTGTTGGAATTGGAAATGGAGTTTGAGGAGGAAGTGATGAAGTGGAAGAAGACGTTTTCAGGGCAAGAGGAGTGTTGGAGGACAGAGAGAATGGCAGCCATTGAACCACGGAGATAGGTGGCATCGAGGGTCATTGCCACGTGGACAGCCTGATCAGAGCAGAGGTCCATGGTTGAAGAAGAAATGGGTATAGAAGCGCATGATGGAGAGTTGTAGTATTTGGGGGCTTCACGGAATTTTTGAGCGGTGTTGGTGGCATTGGTTTTGGTGAAGAGGCACTGGCCTAGGACGAGGAGAAGAAGGATGAGACTCAGAGGAGATGGTAGTAGGTGTTGTTGTGGTGGTGAATTTGGCATGTTAGGAAAGGTTTGTGAAGATGAAAATGATGGGTTTGGGTTTTTGTAACTTTTCTAAGAGAGAGAGTCTGTGTTTTAGAAACAAACACAACACTACCGCGGTTTCTGAAATGGCTTTGGAATGAACCCACGCTGTTTCAAAGAAGCTGCTGGGACGCCTGGTCAATGAGTCTTAAAAAGTCATTGGGACACAACCAAAAACAAAAATACAGATGCTTTCTTAACAAACTCAGCACACACACATTCTCTCTGAGAGTATGGTAAATAAATTTCACGAGGCATATATATAATATACCGTAGTATATAAATTCACTTTTGTATTTGTGTTTTTAGGATACCTAATCTGCTTAGACTTAGCTGGTATGCTCCAAATTAGTGTTACAAGATCATTAAATAACCAGCACATCATTTACTATATATGCAATTTTTATGATCTTAAAGTGACATAACATTTAATTCACCCCATCAAAAAAAAAAAAATTTAATTCACAGATCTTTCGAATATGACAGTCGATAACTTAAGAGTAGTTAATTATCTTTCATGTACAATTAACGGACCAAGAAGAGATTTTTCCTTCCATATTTTGGTTTTGTTTTGTGTGTTTCGGAGTAGTTTTGAAAGTCCTCACAACTAGTACTACCAAAACAAAAGGAGGAGGTCTTCATAACCATATTACGATCGATAGTTGATACTCCCAACCCAATCCCACCATTATTGCTTCGAATTAAATATAGTAAGGCAAACCCAAATCCCATTTTTGAGTCGAATCAAATTTAGTATAAGACATTTCATCTCCAGCTCTAGTTGAGCCATCCATGTCAGGGAAAGCTTCAGCTCAATGTCTCACTCACTCACTCACCTTCTATTCTGTACGTAAGATAGGTAAGTTTTACCGAATCAGAAACCTGGTGATTTGGGTAATGGCCAATTAATGAGGCACTACTAAGTACAACCCTTTCGTTGTTGTTTTTGACCAAAATTAATCTGAATGTCATATATATATATATATATATATATGATAATTTTAGACAGTTTTATCTTTCCCAAAAATATACTCTTAAAAATTCCTAACTTGTATGTACATGTCCTGTTTTTGTTCCGAATATTCCGTGGGACATTAATGCAAAGTCCACCTCGAAGAATTTATACATACATTCACGACTCTTGATGAGACACCACTAATCTCATCCAAAATTTGTCTTAAATCTTGGTACACTTCATCTGATTGTACAACCTAATCTGGCCCAGAGTTAACTAGGTCGAGTAAATAGTAAATACAATGAGAGGCCACGTAGAGCCCTAGTGGGACCTAGAGCTTGACCTGGGTGGACTATGTTTATTAATGTTGATGAAGGAAGAAAAGGTTGGTTGGTTGGTTGGTTTTTTTTTTTTTTTTTTTTTTTTTTTTTTAAGTTGGAAAATGACGGCCAAACTAGAAAAATAGTTGAAGCTTAGAAGGGGTTTTCTTTTCATGCTTGTGAGTTGCCACCTAACATGTTGATTCATAACTAAACAAAAAACGCAAATAGATAAAGAAAGAAGAAAGTTATGGTTGTAAGTTACTACTCTAATTATGTCCCCAAAAAAAAAGTTACTACTCTAATAAAATATTATCTTTTTAATAAAAAAAAATAGAGTTACAAAATGAGGGGGGGTTTTTGTCCTTTCAAATGTCTTCTTCTAAAGTGATTAGTGTTTGATTAAAAGTATCACTAAATAAAAATAGACAAACAGATTAATATTTGGACATTGTCCTTGAGAGAATGCATGGAACCTGATTGGTTTGAAAATGCACTAAACAGTGAACACCCTAAGCTCATTATTGTAGTTTTACAAACACACACATGCGGATAATCATTGTAAAATGTCCTCTTGCTTGTAGCTGTTATAATAGGACTACCACAATTTTGTGGAATGTTATCCATGTTCTTCCACGTAAAATTTGGTATTTGCATTTCATTGATGATCATCATTGTTCTCTAATAAGTGTCCATTTGTCAAAAAAACTTTTTTGCTTTTTCACACCTCGTAGATCATGGACTAGGTTTCCTATTTTGTAACATGTCCATCAAGGCCTTTTGAAAGAACTTCTTAAACCTATAATATACTTTTTACGAAATCAACCCTGATTTACTAAATGAGAATACAGTGATTCTCCTGAACAAAAAGATGTCCTTTTAATACTCACTTAAAACTTAAGTATAATTTGTTAAATATAATATATTAAGTTTTACAATTAAACTCAAACACATGATTGTATTGACAAATACAACACATATAGTGTTATCTTTCCCAATAAGAATTAAATTCCATATAATTATGTATTTGAATTCAATCGGGAAATCTTAGAACACTAGCATTGGGGGGTGTAGACATCCCCTAGTTGCTAGTTTACATCCAAAACTTCACAAATATTTGCTCCACCCAAGTATGTGTTCTTAAAAAATTTTAGAACCTATGAACAATTGGTTCTTATATATAGAACCAACGGATCATTTGGATGTAAAAAAAAAATAAAAATAAAAACTAAAAAACTATTATTTTAATTGAGAAAGGTGAAGAGAGGAAAAAAAGAATTTAAGATAAGAGAGACATATTTTTTATATTATTTGATGTTGTAGTTTATTTTATTTTAATGAGTTGTATATAACAATAGAAATTAAGACGTTGAGTAAGTTGTAAAATAAAATGACAAAATAAATAAAGTAGATTTTAAGATTGTAAAATAAAAATTTTTTGAAATCTTAAATGAAAATGCTCTAATGTATATCAATCAAAAAAAAATATATATATATATATATATATATATATGTACTCTAATGTATTGTATCTAAAAAACTGTAGTTAGCTCTACTATTTACAACCTTACTCAACAGAGTAAGAGTCGTACAATCAATAACTTTGATCCAAATGTATAATCAATCATGTCATTAATGAAATGTTGCAGGGGTTTCTTTTGTTGGTCCTGCCACATGCTGAATTGATAATCTACTTTCCTTGGACACGAGTTCATTATCTTTCCCACCTGAAACTCTTGCCAAATGGATTATCCCTTGGCCACAATCAAGGCCGGCTCTTGCGGTTAGCACTAGTTAACATCAAAGAGTTAAATACATTATAAAGTTAAAAGGCAAATTACAATTTACCTATTTAAAGTTTGATCAAAATTTAAATTATTTACTTGTAATTTGAAATTTGATACTTTACTCACTTAAAGTTAACTCAGTTAGATTTCTATAACCTATCTTTGTTAAAAACAGAACTAAATATTTAATTTTATTGCATTTTTATATCTCTCTCCTCCAAAAACATCAAAAAAAAAAAAAAAACCATAAAAATACAAAATCAAATAAGATAAAAAAAAAAACTATCTATCGAAACACTTACATCATGGAATTTCAAACCACAAATAGGCAACTTAAATTTTGGTCAAATTTCAAGTGGATAAAGTGTCAAATTTTAAACTACATTGAGGCAACTTAAATTTCAACTAAATCACAAATGGGTAAGTTGTAATTTGTCATAAAATTAATTATACTACCATAGTTAAGAGTTTTGTAACTCAACTAGTTGGCAACTCTTGATTTTTTTTAATTGGAGACATTCAGTGTTCAAACCCCTTTTCTACCATTGTAATTCTTAAATTATCAAAATATATATATATAGGCAAAAAGAACATTTTTCTTGTTTTTTAAGGGAGCCCAAATTAATTTTACTCCTCCCTGTTGCTATATTTCCCCTTTTCAACATTACTTATTCCCTCCACCTTTTTTTTCTCTCTAACTAATAAGTTGATAGGGAGAGTATATGTAGTATCATCGACTTAATAATATAACCTCAACTATATTATATTATTGAATTGAATAGAAAGACCATATACTTTCCATTAATTAACTTCTAAAAATACAAACTGCTCTATATCATTGAATAGCATGTGCGCCTCATATGCGCTTCAATAAATTGTTTGCTTTTTAACAGAAAAGGTAGAGAATACATCCACCATTACTAGGGTTTCATTGATGCATTTTTAAATGAACCGTGCCATGTGCTAAACATGGCAATTGGCCTCCAAAACACACCTTCCAATTATTAGGGTGACTTCAATATTAGAATTGGTTAGTTGTTTACAACCTGTTTGGATTTTTTTTTTCATAGCTCATCACTCCTCACTCAATTTTCATCACTCATTACTCCTCATTCAATTTTCGTCACTCATCACTTATCACTCATCAATCAAAATACCCCAATTTCCCAAACACACCCATCACTCACTTTTCCATTACCTTTGTTTCAAAAAAAAAAAAAAAAACAAAAAAACTTGAAAAGTCAAAGAAATACGGCTGCACAGTACAGGCTGGGTTGGTTTAAAAAAAAAAATCTCAAAAGTCAACAAATGCGGCTGTACAGTGTAAAAATTGTGAGTTTAATTACAAAAATACCATTGAGTTATGAGTTTTGGAAACTGAAAACAACCAAAATGTGTTTTCAGTTTCCATAACTCATAACTCAAAAATCAAAGAATTGAGTGATGGAAACAGAGTTATAGAAACAGAGTTATGGTGCTCCCAAACGAACTTTGAGTTATTGGTCCCACCATTTTTAAGTTATGAGTTATGGAAACAGAGTTATGGGTTATGGAAACAAGAAACCCAAACGGCCCCTATATTTCCTTTTTGTCTTGATTGCTTTTTCCATTTTTTTTTTTCTTGGAATAGAATAGCAACTCTTTTCTGTGTACATATATATATATATATATATATATATATATATATAAACCCGGTTAACACACAGTTATCAAAATATCAAGACCAATTTTAAAAGTGAACACAATTGCTTTGATCAGCAATTTCTTGACGTCGGTTCTAGTTTTAAAGGGACCAAAAATATATCAAGGAGAAGGTATCTTATGTACTGGGCGCATGCCAACTTTATTTTACTGACAAGTGGGCCAATTTCAAAAGTGAACACTTGCAATTGCTTTGATCAGCAATTTCATGGCGTCGGTTCTAGCTTCAAAGGACCAAAAAACCAAGGGGTAGTAAAAGAAAGTATAAGGAAAAAAGAGAGGCTCGTAACTCATTCATGTTCTTTTTAAAAAATCCTTTTGACTTTTAAGTATTACTGCGGATATATTTTTATTTTATTTTTAATTATGAAGACTGTGAGCCTCTAGGTTTGTTTACTGAGAGCAGTGAGTACAGACCGACATCGATGGTAGGGTCAAGAAGGTCCAAAAAGTCAGCCCCATTGCCCGGCAATTATAGGAGCTCTATATTGATATAATATTGTTCCCACTCTGTCCGCTTGCGAAACAATCACTATACATGAAAGTACTTGAGTACATGAAAAAGAGTTCTACTGGTCGCCTATAGATATGTTTGATGTGTATGAAGATGACCTCAATAATGGAGTGCATTCTAACAAGATATGTCCTGAACTTCTGGTTTATTTTTAGTTTGTTAATGAATAGTCTTTTACAAAAAAAGAAAAAAAAAAAAAAAAAGAGTTCTACTGGTGCTGCTGTGCCTAAACGTATTAATCAATTAAGTCGGTAATTTCAAACAAAGAACGGAGAAAATTAGGACAATATTATATAATTACTAGCATTCCATATTTGAAAATGTTAGTCCAAAACAATGTGCATTTTCAAAGGGTTTTGAGACCTCACTGCTGTAGAGTGTAGACCACATACAAGTCTCTTTATCTGTCTTTTGAGAGCATCTTTAGCAGCTTTGCTATATTTTTATATTGTTTGGATAGTGAACAAATGACATTTACTTTTTACCTACTTACTTTTTTAAATATATTTTTCTACAGATTCTCTGTCATTTCTCTATCTCATTTAAATATTATTTCTTCATTCATAATTTATTCATTTTTTAACACACGTATCCTCGTACACCCATCCCCACTCCTTTCTTTGCTAATTTTTTATTATGTTTTATTCTTTTACTAATGAATAATAGCACATCATGTTTACAAAATGACCGTTCATTAGCAAAAAACTTTTTGAGTTTAAAGAAGTTGTTGGAACACTATTTTATGGTTAGAATCTCTAAAATAAAGATGATTTTGTGTTTGTCAATGCTATTGGAGATGCTCTGAGTCACTATGGCCTACGAACAAGTTCTATTAGCTTTGCCTCCACGGTAAGCTTTTTCCTATATGTTAGGTTTCACGCATTCTTGAGAAGACTAGACATTATATACTGACAAAATTTAATTACAAAATTGATTGTAACTTTAAACTACAACCTTACTCAATATATTTTTATTGAAAGTGAATTTTGAGAAATCTACCGTTGGATTATATCTTCTTTTTATATTCTCTATGCTTACAAAATTTCTAAAAAATTAAAAATCAATAGTTATATTATCAATAAGTTGTTTATATTGCAAGTTTTATAATTTAAAATTATGTATAAAATATAAGCTTATAGATCATATAGTAAATAATATTTTATTGACACAAAATTTGATATATGTATTAAGAACATAAAGAACATGCAATTCAATAGTTACATTTTTAAAATATATAGTAATATCTATTTTACTGAGTGAAGTTGTAGTCTTAGACTACAACCAATTTTATAGCTAAACTTTGTCCATCATATATATATATATATATATAAAATTTTGGTGAAGATATTTTCTACTTAATTTATTAGAGTTATTAGTACAAAAATCAAAGAGTTAAAAAAAAATCCAATTAGATTTTCAATTTGAGTCTAATTTTGTGCCTTATGGCCTATATAATTTTTTAAATTTTGTTCCAAGTGAGTTGTTAGTACAAAAGTTGAATAATCAAAAATAAAAATAAAAAGGAAAAAGAAATGTTTGGTTTGATTTTGAAAATGTATTAACATGATTGTTGACAATGAAGATTAGGAAAACTTTTAAAAATAAATAATAACAAAAATGGAATTTATATTTATGTTGGATTTAGGATTCAGCTTAGGTTTCATTCTTATCTAGACCAAAACTAAATCAATGTAAACTAAACTCTAGCACAAAACAAAATTAATAACATTTGCTATCAATAGTGATTGGACAAACTAAAATTGAGAATTTCATGTATAACAATAAATGAACTTTTTTCTCATTTATTTCATATAAACTTATATTTATTTTATAAATAGCTATTTTATATTTCAAATATACAAATATTATATATAAACTTGGTAAAATTTTATTATGCATTTAGTTATGCTAATTTGTGAATCTACATATCTCATCCCGTGCATATGCAATGGTTACAAGCTAATTAATATAATATATAGAGACACCACTTGACCCAAAAATTCAAGTCTATGATTTTAAACCTAATTGTGTTATATTAATTCCTCGGCTCTTTTATATTTTCTCTATGTAGGACTACCACTCACACGAGTATACCTAATATAGCACTTATTAGGTCACAATCTAGTTTTATGTGAATTTTGAAAATCAACTAAATTGAGTCCCCTTTGATTAATTATGGTCTGAAGACCAATGAAGAAATTATTAATCATTTTATTTCAAATTAAAAGATAAAATGACACTAATGTGAGTTTGACCCAATTATGGTATATTAATTCCTCAACTCTTTTACATTTTTGCTATATGGGACTTCTACTTACATGTATATATCTAACAATCTCTCTCTTATATGAGAATTATTGCATCTCCATAAACTTTGAAACCCCTCTATAGTCTGTAAACAAGTCTTACTAGTTTCTCATTATCTATGGGGTTTTTCTTTCACTTGCATGCGTCATCTGCCTACGTGTCTTACATTTAGAAGCAGAGTGCATATTGAAACAATTGATAAAATTAGGAAAATTATCTTAAGTTTTCAAATTTTCATGTGTAAATTATAAATACCCCATTATTTAAGGCGGAGTGTTTAAAAGATTTGAACAATGGCCCAACAAGCCCACAACAATAAATTTGTTAAAGAGTGGGTAAATATTGAACATTTAACAAGTCAAATATGAATCACAACAAGTTAGTTTAGTATAGGAATGACTAAGAAGAACAAATTGAAAAGAAAAACACTCCTCGGTCAAATCCAAGAATAGTATGTTCTTTTATATGTGTGTGTGTGTGTGTGTGTGTGTGTGTGTGTGTGTGTGTGTGTGTATCCCAGACTTCTTCAAATGTTCTAGTTCTTGGTTATACACTGTTTTTCTTTCATTTTTCTCATCCTCCCTCTGTAATGGAATCCTTTCCCTTTTATACTCCTCCATCTCCTCTCATCTTAGCCTTCTACTTGTTGATCAAATAACTAATCTCTTGATACTTGTCCTATTAGAATTTTCTTGAAATCTTTGTGGGCAGCTGTAAGGTTAGAAGTCACTGTTTAGGCATCACCTCCACATTAATACGGTTAGTTGTTTAGGTGCAGAGCATTCAATGCGGCGGTAGTAGCTTTTTTCCCAGATTTTTCTCAATTCTTTGTTGACTCACCTCTCTCCAAAGCTTAGGTCGAACTTTAGGCTTCCACTTTGTTTCCCGAGGAGGTTTTTCTCCTCAGACAACATCACCTATTTGTCATGACCAGCTCTCGTCCTCGGCCCGTAATCTAATCACCTTTACTAATACTTGTATGTACTCAGGTTCTTTGGCGTCCTCGGGCGCGGCCCACGGCCCAATTCCTTTATCCAAGCCATTTATCCCCACAATAATTAATCCCAAAGTTTCATTTATAAAGATTATAGTAAAAAAGAAAAAAAAAAAAAAAAAAGAGAGATTATAGTGAAAAAAACAGATCTTGATCTAATGCTAACAAGCTGCCGTGTATGCATTTGTAGATTTTTTTTTGGTAAGTGTGAATTCAATCAATTCATTTGTAGATGTCATGTACTTTCTTTTCTTTTCATTTTTGATAAATGTCATGTATCTATCTATGTACTAAATGTACAGTTGTACACACCTACTTTCTTTCTTCTTCTTTTTTTTTTTTTTTTTTGTTAGGCACCTACTTGTTTTTTTTTAACCTACGGCTACCAGATTTTGACTACAGAAGGGTGAGAGTGAGTAGAAATATTGGGCGCTTTTGTTTAGGTAGCTTTTTGCACCGTGTAATATCACTTTTTTTTCTTTCAAGGGTTTAGAAAGTTCACTTTAAATTTCAACCTTAAATTAAATTTTTTTTTTTTTTTACCTTCATAGCTTTTACTTCTCACAAGTCACAACACTAATAATTGGCTGATCGCCTGATCCAAATCCACACAAATGACCTACTTAATTATTGCCTTTGTGGAAGTAAAATGTCATTTTCAAGAAATTGACATACGCAATCTCTAACGTGACCCAGCTTTCAATTCAGCATTGCCATGGCGTGCTGGCTAAATAGCTGCTATGACATTCAATGCATACATCAATTCTAGAAAAATTATCTTAATATTTTGTGAATGTAATTCTCTTGTACCTTAAGTAAACAAGAAATCTGACATGAATTTCATATAAAGAACATTAGAACCTACTTGTTTTTTTAGAACCCTAGGTTGTGTTTGGGATTTGATGAAAGCCGGCAAACTTATTTTACTTTTAAATTTATTTTTGCTTCTAAAATGGGTCTTGTACGGCCCAAGGCCCCCGGACCCATTTGGGCCTTAAGCTTTGGGATCTAGTCTTGTGGGACGGCCCATAAGCCCGACCTTTTCGTCTCAAGCTAGGCCCTGAACTGGACGAGATCCCATGTTCGGGCCTCACACCATTATGCCCGACAGATGTCCATTGAAGAAACCTCAACCATTCGTGCACAATTAGATTATAGCCCGGTAATTGTTCAATAATGTACGCCCCGGGGGAGGTTTGATCACTCAAGAGCATTGTGCCCAAGGTGTCCGACACCGCTCTAAAGGATGTCGTTGCTGAACATCCCTTCAAAAGTGAGGAACTAGTTCCAATGCCACTCTCATCACTTCCTACTCCCAACTAAAACATCTACTTAGCAATGATGACATTGGACCTCCTTTTCCACTATCCCTAAGAGTAATTATGATTCTTCCACTTGTTTGAGACTATAAATAGAGAAACCAAAGAGGAAGGGGGGGGGGGGGAGCAATTGATAACAGAGGATAGTATAGTTACAAAAGCAAAGAGGAAAAGAAAAGAGCGAAACAGTTGAGAAAAGGAGGAAATGCCGTTGGGCCTTAGTATAGTGAATGACCCAATGTAGGAAATCCTGAACCTACTTCATAAGTAAGTTGTGAAGCCCAAGTGATGTCCGGTCCAGTAACCCCTTCTTTGGCACGCACAATTGGCGTTGTCTGTGGGAATCTCCTACGAAGCAGTAGTTCCGCTGTGGCTCACGCTCGAGAAGATGTCTGAAAGACGTTCTGGGAGTTACGTTGAAAGTGGCTCGGTAGGATCTTCTCTTGGATCCACCTAGCTTGAGTAGAGGCGCGAAGACAGAGATCGTGAACAAGATGAAGAGCGGTCTGGCCTAAGCGAGGGGTCGTACCAAATCCATTGAACGATGTCTGGTGCCACAGGGAACAGGCAATTTGCCGAAAGAGATAAGGAACTTGAGTGGTTGCGCAGGCTGGTGAGAGACTTGGAGTTGGAAGCAGAGGGAAGGCACCGAAGAGGGAACCTAGAACACTGGGAACGGAGATCCGGAGGTGCGAGGGATCGCTATGGGGAAGGGTCCAATCAGTCCGACCCACACCGACCCAGTGATCGTTCACATTCACAAAAGTCCCATCGAAACCAAGACAATTCACGTTCACGGGATTATGCCGACCGGGGTTTAGATTCTCCGGAAGAACGACAGCTGCAAAATGCCGCCATGGATACTATGAGTCGGGCCTTACGCAGAGCTGCCAGGTCGCTGCTCCCAGATGACATTGAACAGGCCCCAAAGCCGAGCAGGTTTACGCGCCCACAGTTCAACTCTTACGATGGGAAGACAGACTCGGTAGAGCACGTTAGCCATTACATCCACATGATGTCTTTACATAAACACAATGACGCACTAATGTGCAAGGTGTTTCCCTCGAGCCTCGGGCCCACCGCTCTGAGATGGTTTAACGGGCTACGAAAAGGCTCCATTCACGATTTTGCCGAGTTGATTCAAGAATTTGGCACCCGGTTTGTAACTTGTAGCCGAGTACCACAACCGGTAGACGCATTACTATCTATGAAGATGAGGGCTAGGGAAACCCTCCGCAGTTACGCAGGCCAATATTAGGAGCTCTACAACGAGATTGGCGAAGGCAATGAGAAGGTCGCGATGAGCACCTTCAAGATGGGATTGCCCGAAGACTTTAAACTTAGGGAGTCATTGACAAGGAAGCCTCCCGAGGATATGAGGCAGCTCATGAGGCGCATGGAGAAGTACAAACTTCTGGAGGATGATTGGTTGCAGAGTAAAGGTAAGGCCCCATTAGCAAACTATCCTAGGCAGAGCGGTTTTCTGCCGAGGCCTCGAAAGGGCCTATTAGTGCAGGAGCCAGCATTGCAAGTGGGGGAGGTGAATGTGACGTTCAAAGAGCCGGTGCACAGAATCGTGGACCGGATCAAGAACGAGCCATACTTTAGATGGCTGAACAAGATGGGGGGTGACCCATCTCAAAGAAACCAAAACTTGTACTGTACCTACCACAAAGATAAGGGGCATATTACCGAGCAGTGCCAGGTATTAAAAGATCATCTAGGGCAGTTGGTAAAGGCAGGGCATTTGAAGGAGTTTGTAGTGGATGCCGGGAACCGAGAAGTCGGGCGAGATGCACAACAAGGGGGGAATACTCTCCCACCCCCAATTGGGGTGATCGTTATCCATGCTGCCCCAAGGGGTACTGTTACGATTAGAGGGAAAGGGGTGCTAGTAGTAGCCCCGGTAGAAGATTGCTCGGTAGGCAATCGCCCGAGAAAAAGTTGAAATTCACGCAACAGCCCATTGCTTTCAATGACAACGACTTAGAAGGGACAATCCAACCGCACGATGATGCGCTGGTGGTGACGGCCCGAATAAACAATTTCATAGTAAAAAGGGTAATGGTAGACCAAGGAAGTAGGGCCGAGGTGATGTACCCAGACCTGTTCAAAGGGCACGGATTGAAAAATGAGGACCTATCAAAATACGACACACCCCTAGTCGGTTTTGATGGCTAGGTAGTGATCCCCAAGGGGCAAATCTTCCTTCCCGTGATTATGGAGGGGAAAGAAGTAGCGGTAGTATTCATTGTAGTTGCCTCGTTCTCTCCTTATACGGCAATCCTAGGGAGGCCATGGATCCATGCAATGGGGGTTGTCCTGTCCACCTTGCATGTCAAAGTTAAATTTCCAACTGAGCAGGGCATCGTTGTAGTAAAAGGGAGCCAGCAAATGGCGAGACAATGCCTAATCGCCGCGGTGAATTGGAAGAACGAATATGTCGAGCAGAAGGATCAATCCAAGAAAGCCTCTTCATAGCAATTACAGGACCCCCGAGAAGAACATGGGGCTAGTTATGCCGAGAGGCTAATCAAAGTTAAGATACTACCAGACGTTGACAGGTATTTCCAAATAGGGACAAATATGAAGGATAAGGATAGGTTAGAAATGTTGCTGTGTCTCATTCAAAATGTAGATTTGTTCGCGTGGAGCCCGTATGAGGTACCAGGAGTAGACCCAGAATTCATAGTCTACAGGCTTAACGTAGACTCGTCATTTCCTCCCAAGAAACAAAAGCCAAGGAGGTCGACCAAGGAGCACGTTGAAGCAGTTAAGTTGGAGGTTAAGAGGTTGAAGGAGGCCGGGGCGATAAAAGAAATCTACTTCCCGAAGTGGTTGGCGAACACCGTAGTAGTTAAAAAAAAGAATGGCAAATGGAGAGTGTGTGTAGATTTCACGGATTTGAACCGAGCATGCTCCAAAGATCCATTTCTTATGCCGAAGATCGATCAGTTAGTGGACGCGACCTACGGACACCCAAGGATGAGTTTCCTGGACACATTCTAAGGATATCATCAGATTGCCCTGGCACCAATGACCGAGAAAAAACAGCATTCATCACCCCGGAAGCCAATTACCATTACACCGTGATGCCCTTCGGGTTAAAAAACATCGGGGCTACATACCAACGGATGATGACAAGAATGTTCCGAGATAAGATTGGACGGACCATAGAGGTGTACATCAACGATATGGTGGTGAAAAGTAAGCAAGAAAAAACACATACGAAGGACCTTCGAGAGGCGTTTGAGGTGCTTCGGCAACATAAATTGGGCCTTAATGCGAAGAAGTGTGTTTTTGGAGTGGGGGCTGGCAAATTCTTGGGATATCTAATTTCTAGTCGGGGAATAGAAGTCAACCCCGATCAGATTGAAGTTGTGAAGCGCCTACAACCACCGGGCAACCCGAAGGAAGTGCAGATATTGACCGAGATGTTGGCCGCCCTCAACCGATTCATATCCAGGTTTGCTGATCGTTGCCGGCCATTTTACCAACTTCTGAAGAAGTGGAAGGGATTCCAATGGAATGAAGAATGCGACGAAGCTTTTCGGGAGTTGAAGGAGTATTTAATGCGAGCACCCATGTTAACAGCCCCAGAGCCCGGAGAAGATTTGTTCATGTATCTCTCGGTGTCCGATCATGCTGTAAGTTCCATACTACTGACAGATCGGTGAATACAATAGCCTGTGTACTACATCAACAAAACCTTGGTTGATGCTGAGACAAGATACCTACCCTTTGAGAAGCTGGTGTTAGCACTCGTGCACGGCACATGAAAATTGCCGCAATACTTCCAGGCTCACATCGTCTATGTCCTGACCAAATACCCATTGCAATCGTTATTAAAGAGATCCGACTTCACGAGTCGGATAACCAAATGGGGTACCCGACTAGGTTCGTTTAATATACGGTACAGGCCGCGAAATTCGGTAAAGGGCCAAGTCCTTGTTGATTTTGTTGTCGAATTCTCTCCTAAAAATGAGGGAGAAATGGTTTGTCATGTGGAAAGCCGCCCATGGAAGGTATTTGTGGACGGTGCATCAAATGCCATGGGGGCTGGTGCTGAGATTGTCATTTCTACTCTCGAAGGAATACGGCTTAAGCATTCTTTTAGATTAAGGTTCAAGGCCTCTAATAATGAGGCAAAATATGAAGCCTTACTTGCCGGGTTAAGGGCTATTTTGGGCATGGGTGCCCAAGAGGTGGAGATCTATTTAGATTTTCGGCTGGTTGTTAGTCAAGTGCAGGGCAATTTCGAAGCTCAGGATCCCCGGATGAGAGCATATTTACAGGTAGTAAAGCAAGTCATGAATAAATTTTGCACAGTGAAGGTGGTCCAAGTAGCACGAGCTCAAAACAGACATGCTGACTCCCTAGCCACGTTGATGTCGTCACTGACGGAGGAGGTACCATGGCTAATTAAGGTGGAGTTCATAGTGGAGCCCAATATCAACCTGGCAGTCAGGGTTGATGCTACCGAGGTTGACGTCGCCACGGTTTCCACACCTAAGCCGTGTTGGATAGACCCGATCATTGACTTCCTAGCCGAGGATCGAGTTCCAGATGATGTGAAGGAGGCGAACAGAATTCGACGGGTAGCTGCTCGATACTGGTTGTCAACAAATCGCAAAATTGTATCGGAGATCTTTTGGGGGGTCGTAGCTCTTGTGTTTGCACCCTGAAAAAGTAAGCGAACTCCTGATTGAGTTGCACGATGGGGTGTACGATAGCTACATGGGGGGGCGTTCATTGGCACATCGAGCAATGACTCAAGGATTTAGTGGCCGCAGATGCAGAAGAATGCCGCTGAGTATTCGCGAAAGTATGAGCAGTGCCAGAAGCACGCCCCATTGATCCATCAGCCAGCTAGACAACTGAACCCGGTCAGTAGCCCTTGGCCCTTCGCACAATAGGGGTTGGATATTCTCAGCCCATTTCCTCGGGCAACCGGAAATCGAAGGTTTGTGCTCGTGGATGTTGACTACTTCACCAAGTGGGCGGAAGCAGAGGCTCTGGCTAATATTCGGGACATGGATGTCAAAAAGTTTGTGTGGAAGAACATAGTCACAAGATTTGAGGTGTCGGACTCGATGATATCTGATAATGGACTGTAATTCGATAGTAGGGTTTTTCGCAAGTTCTGCAGAGATCTCGGCATCAAGAACAGGTACTTCACACCGGCATATCCTCAGAGCAATGGCCAAGCTGAAGCCACTAACAAGGCCATCGTGAACGGACTAAAGAAGAGGCTAGACGGTGCAAAAGGGAGATGGGCAGAAGAGTTACCCAGTGTCTTATGGGCATACAGAACAACCCCAAGAAGGTCCGCGGGGGAGACTCCATTCTTTCTCACATATGGGGTAGAGGCTGTGATACCAGCAGAGGTCAATCTTTGCACCGCATAAGTAACGGAGTTTACTCCTACACAGAATGACGAACTGTTGGCAAGGCGTTTGGATTTGCGGGAGGAATACCGAGAAGCAGCAATTATACGGCTTGCCGAATACCAACAAAAACTTTCCCGGTGTTATGATAGTAATGTGAAGATCCGGGAGTTCATTGCCGGGGACCTGGTATTGCGAAAAGCGATTGGGAGCATGCGAGATGCAAATGCCGGGAAATTAGCCCCGTCCTGAGAAGGACCTTATAGAATAACCACCATTGTAGGTGCAGGAGCGTATTACTTGGAGGATTTGGATGAAAGGCCACTTCCTCGGCCCTGGAACGTCCACAACTTTAAGAAGTTTTACCAATGATCGGTCCTGCACTGGGAGGCAAAGCGAATGTAATCATAAATATTTGTCTCGAGTTAATATGATGGTATTCGTCTATTATGGTCCAATTTGATTCCTTTAATGCTGGTTAATTAGCGCCGATAAGCAAATACTAAAAAATAAAATAAAATAAAATAAAAAAAATAAAATATGTAATGCCTTAATTAAAATTCCTAGGACAGAAGCCTGTCCCCGGTTTAATTCTCATCACCGGACAGGTGGAAACCTTAATTAGAGTTCTAAAGTACAAAAGCCTGTCCCCGGTTCGATTCTCATCACCAGACATGTGGAAACCTTAATTAGAATTCTAAGGACAGAAGCCTGTCCCCAGTTCGATCTTCATCATCGGACAGGTGGAAACCTTAATTAGAGTTTAAATAACAGAAGCCTGTCCCCAGTTCGATTTTCATCACCGAACAGGTAGAAACCTTAATTAGAATTCTAAGGATAGAAACTTGTCCCCGGTTCGATTTTCATCTCCAGACAGGTGAAAACCTTAATTAGAATTCTAAGGACAGAAACTTGTCCTCGGTTCGATTTTCATCACCAGACAGGTGGAAACCTTAATTAGAGTTCTAAAGGACAGAAACCTGTCCCTGGTTCTATTTTCATCACCGAACAAGTGGAAACCTTAATTAGAATTCTAAGAATAGAAACCTGTCCCCGATTCGATTTTCATCACCGGGCAGGTGGAAACCTTAATTAGAGTTCTAAAGGACAAAAGCCTGTCCCTGGTTCGATTCTCATCACCGAACATGTGAAAACCTTAATTAGAATTCTAAGGACAGAAGCCTGACCCCAGTTCGATCTTTATCACCGGACATGTGGAAACCTTAATTAGAGTTTAAAGGACAGAAGCCTGTCCCCAGTTCGATTTTCATCACCAGACAAGTGGAAACCTTAATTAGAATTCTAAGGACAGAAAGCTGTCCCCGGTTCGATTTTCATCACCAGACAGGTGGAAACCTTAATTAGAATTCTAAGGACAGAAGCCTGTCCTCTGTTTGATTTTAATCACCGAACAAGTGGAAACCTTAATTAGAATTCTAAGGATAGAAACCTATCCTCGGTTCGATTTTCATCACCGGGCAGGTGGAAACCTTAATTAGAGTTCTAAAGGACAGAAACCTGTCCTCGGTTTTATTTTCATCACCGGACAGGTAGAAACCTTAATTAGAATTCTAAGGACAGAAGCCCGTCCTCAGTTCGATTTTCATCATCGAATAGGTGGAAACCTTAATTAGAATTCTAAGGGCATAAACTTGTCCCCAGTTTGATTTTCATCACCGGACAGGTGGAAACCTTAATTAAAGTTCTAAAAGACAGAAGTCTGTCCCCGGTTCGATTTTCATCACCAGACAAGTGGAAACCTTAATTAGAATTCTAAGGACAGAAGCCTGTCCCCAGTTCGATTTTATCACCAGACAGGTGGAAACCTTAATTAGAATTCTAAGGACAGAAACCTGTCCCCAGTTTGATTTTCATTACCGGACAGGTGGAAACCTTAATTAGAGTTCTAAAAGACAGAAGCCTATCCCCGGTTCGATCTTCATCATCGGATAGTTGGAGACCTTAATTAGAATTTTAAAGATAGAAACCTGTCTTCGATTCAATTTTTATCACCAGACAAGTGAAAACCCTAATTAAGATTCGAAGAACAGAAACCTACTCTTGGTGGAAACCCTGTCCGACCTAACAATTCAACCCTGATTTTACTTAGACTGGGTAAAGCACAACAATTACAAGCATTTTCTTTTCCACGCAAAGAGTTTTATTGAGCCTGTTTCGACCAGCATATCAGAATAAAATAAACAATTGTTTTGTTGCCACAATTGAGTAATAAAGCACTAAAAACAAGGACAATCAAATTAAGTAAGCACAACTCGGTAACTTAGGATAGCGAAAGTGAGAGAACACAAATTAGACTAAGTATTTTGTCACTACATTCCAATGACTAAGCAAACCGAATAACAAAAGTGTTTGGAAAATAAACTTAAAATAAAATGATTGTTTGGTCACCACAACTTGGTGACTGGACAAACCAAACAAATAAAAATGAAAGTACTGAAAAATAAAACGACCAAAAAGTAGGTAGTAACATCAGAAGGCTGGGTTGGTTGGAAAAAGATAGACTGCATAATCAGCGGCTTGTCCCGGGGTTTCCTCGCTGTGTGGCTACTAAGTCTCTTTGTGGCCGGGGGCATTGAGGTTGCTAGTAACCTCCAGGTCAAGATCTTCTACGTGAGTATCTATGGCTCTCACCAGCTCCTTTATACTAGGGGTGTCCTCGTCTTCAGCAGCGTCAACCTGACTTTGAACCGGTTGAGGAGAGTTGGGCGGGGGATGTTCTCCAGATTCCACAGTGGGGAGTTCTTGGGCACACCTGCAGCCTGGAGGGCAGACAGCCAACCTTTGCCGAACCCATGGGCTCGGGCTTGGAGAACGACAGGCTCCACGGAATTCTCGGCATCTGCAAAACCTTCATTGTACCACTTCTCCTCACATGCTTCCAAAGCTGCCTTAAGGTTAGCAATTTCATCGGCATGGGCCAAGTTCAGGCTTTCAGCCTGCGCCAGCTTTAACTCGGTTTCTCCTAGTTTTGCCTCCATCTCAGCCACCCTTTTCTCTGTAAGTTGCCTGGCCTTCTTCGAGGACTGCACCCTTTTCTCCGTGAGCTTAGCAGCCTTAGCCTTGTCCCGGGCTGTGTCAGTGGCAACCTCCTTAAGCGCTTTCTCCCTCTCGGCTTCGTCGGCGAGCTCACTCATCCTCTTTCCGAGCATGTGCGTAATCTGTGCGGCCTGTAACACCACAATATCGAATTCGGGAGGATTTAAAGAAGGGAGTCACTTGTATACTAAGATGGGTAAGAAGCAAAGAGAAAGGAGCTCACCACAATAATATGCTACTTCAGCCGCCGTACTATGGAGTCTTCGGAGCCATCCGCATAGAAGTGGACGTCTTCAGGCAATAGCAAACCGCCGGCCAGACTTTGCGCCACCCTCCCCCCTTCACCTTGGGCCCATAGCCTTACACTCGCTGTGGCCGGCAAGGGCTCACTACCCAGCATGAAGGTAGGTTGCCAACTAGCCGCAGGCCGAGAAGAGGAAGCCACTTCGGTGCCTTTTCGGGCAGCTGGTTGGGAACCACTCATCGGCTCCCAGATCATGATTCCACTCAAAGGGCGGGGGGGAGTCTTAGAGGGCGCATCACTTGGCAATTTGAGCGGGGGGTCACCGGCACGTTGCTTCTTCTTCTACCTGCCGAGCTGGGGGGGAGGAGGAGTGCGGTCCCTAGCTTGGGTTTGCTGAGGCTAGGCCGGGGGTCGTGACCCAGACAGAAAGCGGTCGGCGGTTAGCTTCTTCCTTGTCACCATGTCTTCCCCTTGTGCGCTTTCAGCTACTTCTTGCTCGGCTGCTTGGGCTCAGGCTGCTTGGGTCCCCACTTCGTCCCTTTCGATGGGAATGTGTTCTTGCTCTCTCAACCCCCTAGATACTTGCTCGGCGAACTCATCCCTGACTGGGGCAAGATCGTCCGCAGTTGTGTAACGAGGACCGAGGTCTCCGGCTTTGCCAATAATTAATAAAGGAGGAAGGAAATTGGCGTGCCGGACGTCGATGTAAGACAGCAGTGGGCTATCCACCAAAAGGGCTTGGCTGAAGGGCTGCCAAATCCTGTATACGGGGTTACAACCGAGTATATGGTGTGAAGCTCATAGCTGCCCGTCAATATGAACAAATATTTCAGACCTGAGCACGAAATTCAAGTCTCTCACGTGCACTACCCTGAGATCCAGAGTGAACACTTTACCGTTTGCAACAAAAGAGTCCGACAAATTAGCATTCAGACAAACAAAATGATTATAAATAAAGGGAGAAGCAAGTTAGTGATCGGTACGAACCACCTTCACGCCGCGAGAGGGGGCAGGGGATATCACCGGCAAACCAGTTGCCGCTCACCCGGACGAACTCCCCGGCAGAATTTCTATTAGAATTGAGTAGGCAAGAAATTAGCCGTACCCACATGTCTCTGACTTTCAAGTAATAGTTTGTTTTCTTATTGCCACATAAACTGTACATATAGTTTATGTCATGATGGTTCAATTGCAAACTGTATATCCGGTTTAACCTACTAACATAACTAACTACCTGATAAAAGTTGGGAGGAAATTGGTCCGGACACAACCCGTAAAACCTGAGGGTACTGAGTAAGAGGAGATCCACGGGAAACCTAACCCCACCCTCCAAGATTGCCATCAAGGGAAAAAAGGCAATGTTAGGCCCTCTATGGAGAGCGATTTCGCTCTCATGGCAATACGCGACATTCACATCCTCTGGGATGTTGAATGTCTACCTGAAAGTGACTAAGGATGCCCCAGTGTTTAGAAGGTGAGCAAAACCCATCCTAAACTCTAAAAATTGATGGGAGAAGCTTGAACGAAGAAATTAAAATGAGAGAAAAGGACAGAAAGCTTACTTTGGACTCTAGAAAAGGGATATTCTGGGCTGAAGGGTAACCACACAGATGAATGCACGGCAGAGAGAAAACTCAGAAATTGAAGAGTGTAAAAGTGTAGGAATGATTCGGAGTGGACTATTTATAGGTGCCAAAGAAGAAGTGATAAGTACTATTTAATGAATAAGGATCGGGAAAACCCTACAACTCCCCACTTCAACTGCCACACATGCGCCGCCTCGGTTTGCAAACCGTCAAGTAATGATGGAGACTGAAATAGCGGACTGGCGTGGTGCGCCTTTTCAGGGCGCATTAAAGAGGCCCTTAACCGTCCAATATCGAACCTCTCAACTTCCTTGGATTGTCTCTGCCCCTGGGCTTCCTTGATTCGTCCCCTGCGGATGGGTACTAATCAATGGGGGGCTATTGTACGGCCGAAGGCCCCCGGACCCATTTAGGCCTTAAGCTTTGGGATCCAGTTTTACGGGACGGCCCATAAGCCCGACCTGTTTGTCTCAAGCTAGGTCCTGTACCGGAAGAGATCCCATGTCTAGGCCTCACACCATTATGCCCAGCAGATGTCCATTGAAGAAGCCTTAACCATTCATACACGATTAGATTATAGCCTGGTAATTGTTCAGCAATGTACGCCCCGGGGGAGGTTTGATCACTCAGGAGTATTGTGCCCTATGTGTCCTACACCACTTTAAAGGATGTCGTTGCCAAACATCCCTTCGGAAGTGAGGAACTAGTTCCAATGCCACTCTCACCACTTCCCACTCCCAACTAAAACATCCACTTAGCAATGATGACATTGGACCTCCTTTTCCACTACTCCTAAGAGTAATCATAATTCTTCCACTTGTTTGAGGCTATAAATAGAGAAACCAAAGAGGAAGGGGGGGAGGGGGAGCAACTGATAACAGAGGATAGTATAGTTACAAAAGCAAAGAGGAAAAGAAAAGAGCAAAACAGTTGAGAAAAGGAGGAAATGCCGTTGGGCCTCAGTATAGTGAACGACCCAATCTAGGAAATCCTAAACCTACTTCATAAGTAAGTTGTGAAGTTCAAGTGAGGTCCAGTCCAGTAACCCCTCCTTTGGCACGCACAGGTCTTATTGCACTATTATTGTGAGCTTATGAATTGTGTACAAAGCAGCTTCTTTGTTAATATAGGCCTAATGTACTGTTGATGAATTTTTTTTACAGTATTTTTAGCGCTTACTATTTTTTATTTTTTGTATTTTAGCAAAAAAATAAAACAATTAGTTAATTTTGATTTTTTTTTTTTCTACCATATTTCTAACAAAAAGTTTTCAATTTTAATCAAATAAATGATTTTCAAACAACCATCGCCCAAGATAACTACACCAATTAAAGAATCAGAAACTTAACAAAGCCAAATCTTCTTGGTCTTCGACCTTTGAAATATACAAAGCAGGACCGTACATGCCTGACAGAACAAAAGTTCGGTGGGAGTCATAAAATATTAAAAAAGAAAAGAAAAATGGGATCAAACAGTACGGCAAATCCACGCGGAACATCAGATGACATTGAAACATTTAACACGTTTACCTCTAAAGTGCGTTTAGTATTTTTTTTTTTTTTTTTTTTGGGTTGAAAGTTAATTTATTTATTTATTAGTAAAGTTTAGTTAAAGTACAATTATACTTTTTAAAAAAATTAAAAAATTAATTTAAACAACTAAAAGAAAAAGGTTTTCTTTTTCTCAAAATTTTTTTTACCAATTTAATATATGTTTTTGGTTTAATACCGGCTGATTTTTCTCCTTAATAATTATTCTTTATTATTAGACAAAAATACAAATTGAATTTTGATATAAACAAAATTTGAATTTTATATTTCTTATTCAATAATAAGAGACTTTACCTGTTAAATTAAGAGAAACTATATTTTCAATTTTTGTTTTGTTTTTCACATTTGAAATTTTCTGGTCAAAGTTGTCAACACAACTAGATCATTGGCAATGAATTCAGATCTCAAAATGTTACCGCTTGATCCTATCCCTCTCTTCTATCCCCTTCTTAATTTAGCTTTGGTGGATAAGGAGGTGACGAGTAGCCTTGATTTGTTTTAAATTTTTCTTTGGTTTTTCTTTTTTGGAAATATTATTTACAAAAAATAAAATAATAAAGAATAAATCTACACAACTTTTCTTTAAAGATTTTTATAATTAGAAGTGATTCTTTTTCTCTTTTTGTAATAATTTGATAGTTATAAATGACAATGATAAGGAAAAAGCGATTTAAATCCTAAGTCTTCTAAGTAAAACATGCAATATTACTGAATTACAAGTTTCTTAACAATTAAAAAAAAATTTCAAAACTCACATGTGGCCAAGATTTTGATCTAGCTTCAGAATTTTTCTTCTAGTACTATAAATTGTCATCCACTAAAATTTTAAAAGCAAACAAAAGTTAGAAAGGTGGCAGACTATAATAAGGAGACATGCAAAATTTTAAAACGTGTCCCATTATTGTTAGAAAAAAAAAAGGGTGAAAACAACATATTGTTATCCACTCTCATTTTCATAAGAAATATCTTCTAAACAGCTAGGCAAGATATGTGATAGAGGGAGATTATGCCATTTTAGTGTCCTGTGACAATCCTATAAACATTGCATGTGATTGATCATTGCAAAAAGAAGGCAAACCATTGATAATAATTAAAGTTGGACTAGACTCTAGAGCACATGGCTTTGTTCTATATTCTTTTGCAGGATGGCTGTGTTATATCTTCACCTCATTAATCTTTTTATGCTTGCCATAACCTCATAGTATATTTGCTAAGAGTTTTATAATTTAGTGATATTGTCTGCTCTTCTTTACAAAGAAAACTAGAGTTCACATCCCCACTCTTGATTATATTTACTATTAGGTTATTAAAAAAAAAAAAAAGAGTTCATTTTATAACTTGTGGTTAGGTTTTAAATGCAACAAACAAAATATCTAACTTATAACTATTCACATTAACCACCGCACACTCTTGGTGCGATGGTCACTCAACAAGTATAAGTACTTGTGAGGTGTGGGGGGTAAGGACCGGGGTTCAAGTCTCTAAGAGGGAGTTTCACACACATATACACTTAAATTAGGCTAGAGTAAAATTCTATCTTGTAAAAAAAAAAAAAAAAAAAAAAAAAAAAAACTATTCACATTAAGTTACACCATGAATTATTTGAAACCTTTCACTTATTATGGTAAGTTAATCTGTAGACAATGACTCAATTCACTCTCTTTTCTTCATGAAAGTAGAAATATATTTATGGTATTTTAGTTCTTTTAATGAATAAAAAATAAAAAAGTGAGAAAATAGGGATTTAGCCCCAAAAAAAAAAAAAAAATTGTTTTGTGACATGGCATGATTGATTGGATGATAAATGATAACTTATGTGTTTAACTTTCCTAATTGGACATTAGAATATGAAATTTAAATGTTACAAACTACTTTAACAATGTCCCTCAAAAGAAAAAAAAAAATTGCCTCATTTACAGCATAACGAGATATTTTCTCATAAAACATAGGTTTTAGTTAGTTCAACTAGTAAAGTTTATTGTCATTAAATAAAATATTTAGAGTTTGAATATTCAATCCCCACCTACAAAAAAAAAAAAATCTGATTGGTGTTTTGATCTAATAATAAAATGCAATCATCAAAAGCAGATCATAAGTTGCTGCAACTCGAAGGGAAAAAAAAAGTTATACTCCATAAATAATCGTTCTAATATACGCTGCATGCATATCCTGCTTTTGTCAATCTTGATTTTAGAATTTAGAAGTGATTCACAATTGAAGTTGCTTACTACATCACAAAGGAAAAGAGCAAGACATTTCACCTATCAACCTGTCAAGGCTGAAAATGATGCGAGACCAAGCACTAATTTTTACTGTATATCATGTTCAAGCCCTGTGCCAGTCTGCAGCACGTTCATATAAAGGCAGAACAAAGAAAGTGGCATCTTTACTGATGACAGACTAGTGCAACCTCTGGCGCATTGGCCCTTCTTTTGTGAGAATATGTTACTAGGTTCATACTTCACACCAGACAGGTGAAAAAGTTAAAGACCCATCTGACAGAAGCGTGTTAAGGACTGAGGTTTTATTTTTTCCTCTCTGGATTCACATCCGATGTCGGCCAGGTTTAAAGCACAAATGGGATGGCCCATAAACTCGCGGACACCAGAGCTATTCCCTGGTTCATTCCTAACCATCCATCTTGCACCAATACATATATAGAACGAGAGCCAACAATGGAATCTCAATTTTATTGACAGTTGAGTTCTTCACTGAAAGAGTGAACATTTTTAAGAACTGTACATATCCAATTTATTCCTATCACGGTATCCAATTTATCCACAGTGGATACTCCTTTTAACACGTGACTGCATCAATTTCCTAGGGACACTAATAAGGATGGATCCAAATCCATTTATGCAGCTAATATAAATTTTCCAGAAATTGAATCTCGATGTTATTGTCAGTTGAGTTCTTTAATCAAAGAGCAAGCACATTAGTAGAAATCATCCCATGGAATGATAGGAGTTGGACACAATTACATTGTCATACATTCTTGGTTCTATGAAGAACTAATAAGACAATAGTTTAGAAGGAAAGAGAAGAGTGATAGGGTGTAGGAAATCGAGAACATCCATCTGTTTATCATTTTGCTGCATCTTGCATCTTTAAAAAACATGGACAGTAACCAGCAACAAACAATACAAGTGCTACTGCACCAGCAAGCCACAGAATTTCAGTACTGTTTACAAGACGTGTAACACAAAACTCACCAAGCATTGTTCGCTTTTTGAGTACCATGCAGTGCCATGCTCATCCAAACTCAATATCGTATTTCAAAACCATTAAGATTGAAAACATTCAAATCTATTGTGTTAGTTGCTGGTGAAAACCAACATTGTTCTCTTCCCTTCTATGAGAGACGCATTTATGAAAATCCAAATTGAAGTTGGCATAGAGATGGGTCTCACAACGGAAAATCTATAGAGAAGACAACATGTGTTTTAATTTTTTAAGTTTTATTTTAAACACTAACAGATCTCTTCAAGTACCAAACTATTCCTGGGGTGTGCGTAATTACCCAGTTCCCCACACACAATCCCTTGGGATGACACCATGATGCTAGCTAGAAGTTCTGAACCCAAGACAACACATATGCTAACTGACTTTATAGTAGATCTACTAATTTTGCAGCTCTCTCACTGATTCGAGACCTATGAGACTATTTCCAGGAATGATGTTAGCCAAATCTGGCCTTTCCTTCTCCAGATATCAAAAATAAAAAACTTACTTTCCCACCCATCAAATAATACAAAACTATTTTCCAATCCTCCACTATCCGTAACCCTCAGTCAGTCCCACAACTGCGGCTGGTATGATTTACAAAAACATCATTCTGCAACAAGCTAACAAAGAGGTGCCTACAACATTGTTTCCAATTGTACATAACAGTTCTCTAATTATTGCAAGAATAAGAACACCATTCTTTGATTTGTTTAAATGTATATATAACCATTCCAAAAGCATGTTAAGTATCAAAACCAATAAACTTGATGCAATAAGAATCTGCTGGAAAAATTTTGCATCAAAAACATTGATTAATAATGTTTACCTATTTGAAAAAGCTTCACTGTACAAATGTCAATTGCAATTAGATATGCCAGATTCAAACTAGAGTATCTTATGAAAGATGGCAACTTAATCACATAGATCTGCAATGCACCATCCTTAGGATGAAGAAGTTAGAAGGCCATAACAGATGCACACACTGGAGAGAGAGAGAGAGGTGAGAGAGATTTTGAAGGCCATTTATGAAAATCATACAAGTCCATTTTTCGGACGTCAATAACACCAAACCGATGACCACAAAATGAAGTCACCAAGCAGCTAATGTATATACATACATATCATGTAAATTGTAATAAACCTTCATAAGTTAAGTTTAAAAGGCAAAACAAATTACCAACAAAGGAGAGCGATGATCACAAAAACACCAATCATCAAAAGAAGATTCTTCAAAACATTATCAGCATGCTGTCCTCGACGGATTGGCTGTGGGAACCTGTGGGTATGGCCCCCCTGAAACGTATTAAACCCATAGGGATAACCAGAAGTCTGCCCATACACAGTAGCATCCGGGAAGCCCTGAAACTGAATATTGAATAAGGACGGAATCAGACCACCAAAAGCAGTAGCCAGTGTGAAGTTACCAATCCTCGCAGACGCCATTGGCATAAAACCCCCTACCAATCCAAACCCATAATTGCTAAAGTTAAACTGATTTGGTTCCGGGGGAGGAGCAGTTGCAGGCCTTTGACCGGCTGGGCGGTTAGGAATTTCAATACCCGGATACGACTTTGATCGTGGATCAGTCTGTGTTTTGCCCCGTCCATATAGAGGAACCAATTTTTCCTCTTCTACGATTGCCTTGCAAACCGGGCATTCCTGGGAATGAGAGTGATGATGGAGCCATCTGTACAGACACGGCCAACAGAAGAGGTGACCGCAAAGTGTCACAATTGGGTCCTGAGCTAACTCAAAGCAGATATTGCATTCAAAATCCCCCGCATCATTGGCGTTATTGCCCGAGCAAGACGGGCTCTGGGGTGGCACACTAGTTGATTCCCCAAATCCACTTGTCATCTCGAAACCTCAAAAAAACCTCAAACTTTTAAAAGCCTGTATTGACACAAACCCAAAAAATCAACACCACAAAACTACAAGAAAACCCCAAAACCACATAGCAGAAAAGACAACAAAACACAAAACAAAAACCCTGATTACAATCAAAACATCAAATCTATATAAGTTGTCTAATCTAATCAAACCCACCTCAAAATACAAAGAGAATAAGCGATCATCAAAATGAAAATTTTAAATCTGGAATCAGATAAAAATCAGAAGTTAAAAACAAAACGAATCAAAACCCACCTCAAATCTTAAGACCCTAAATCTCTTAAGTCCCGCAGATATCAATCAGATCAAGTAAATTACCGATTCAAACAGCGCCAAAAAAAAAAAAAATTGCTACAATTCCTAATTTTGAATCCTAATATTTTCACAGGCAGATCATATAATTGAAATTTAGAAACTAGGGCAACGAAAACAAAAAAAACAAAAAAAAAATAATTAAAAAAAAAAGAACGTAAAGATTGAGATTGGAATAAAATACTAACCGCGAATTTGAATTAGAGAAGAATTGGTATTCATGAGAGACCGTGTTTGGAAGAACTACGTAGTCTCCGTAAAAACCCAAATGCGCCTTTACTTACTTTTGTTTTGGGTTAGGTAAAGACGACGAGGACAACGTGGAAACTTCCAGATTCTTTCGGTTATTATTATTATTATTTTTTTAAGTCTAAGTTGTTGCGGGGAATTTGGATTCGGGTACCGCATGTTCTAACTGTGTAATGCAAGGGACAAATAAATTCACACTATTTGTCGTACAATTTTTGTAGTTAAAAGTTGTGGATACACAAGGGACAAATAAATTCACACTATTTGTCGTACAATTTTTGTAGTTAAAAGTTGTGGCTAGTAGAGATGTGACGTTATATGGAAAGAAAAAAATATTTTGTATCAAATGATATCATATTATTGTATCAAAATTTAATAAATGAGAGACATATTATACGTGTGTAAAAATAATTATCCATTAACACGTCTTCTATTTGTTAATGAGGTAGTTACTTTTTGCTAACACGTCTCATACTTATTAGATTTTAATACCGCTAACATGATATTATATTAATATATTATTCCAAATACATTCTCCTCCATATGGACTCACTCGTTATGTAAGAGAATTGTGGCACAAGTTGTGTCCTTTTATGTGTTACTAGGATTATTTGGTAGTTACTTTTTGCTAACATGTCTCAGGTTTATTAAATTTTGATACTGCTAACATGATATTACATAATACCAAATACATTCTCCTCCATATGGACCCACTCGTTATGTGAGAGAATTGTGCCACAAGTTGTGTCATTTTATATGTTGTTAAGATTAATGGGTTCTAAGTTCTAACTACTATTTATTTATTAATTTTAATTTAATTCAAATTATAGCGTTTATTAACGGTTTGATTTTGTTAGTTGAAAACTTGAGATGGATCACGCGATTTTGATCTTTTCCGCGTCTTGTTATAGTATTTCAAATTGAGAAATATTACGTTCACAACATTTCTCACAATATTTTTACAACAAATCTTAATTGGCAGGTTGTTATTTGCTGTTACTAGTAGGTAAGAAAGTAATTTCAGTGTTGGATTTAAATTTAAAACCTATAACAACCTGCTAACTAGGATTTATTGTGAAAATGTTGTGAAAAATGTTGTGGATATAGCAGTTCTCTTTCAAATTTTCAATACTTTTTTTTTTTTTTTTTTGGACTGAGTGGTATTTCAAATCTATGGGCTACAGATACAAATGTATTATACTATTATTTATGAAGTCGGGCATGTAAATGGATCCGGTTCAAGTAGGACCAGATTCGGTCGGGTGAAATTCATTTGGGCAATGAAGGATTCTTTTATTTAAGGCCCACAATGGTTTAGAACTTTGGATAAAAGGGATCCGTCAACACTGTTTAAACCTCAGCTAAATTATTTGGGCTGAGATTAAGCACAGAAAGATTACAAATTAGACCTTTGGGCCTTACCAGAAATATATATATATATATATATATATTTTTTTTTTTTTGGAATTCGATAGTTGATGAAGTGGGGATTTGAAACTTGGGCGTTTTGATTTTCAATGTGACTAAAAAATAAAAATCAACGATAATTATTTTTTGTGGTGAACAAAAAATTACACTAAAATGTCCAGAAAAAATGATGCTTATAAAAAAACATTTTAAAAAATCGAAAAAAAAGTATCTATTTCATCTCCTCCATGCCACAACTACTCCCACCTCCACTTTGCAAACAAGCATTGCCACTATTAGCTCAACGGCTTAGGCCCGACCACTGCTACCAACCATCGACACTAGTTGCCAACTGCCCCCACCACCAACTATTGGCCATTAGTTGCCATTGGACCTAGCATCTACACAACATCCATTACTTGCTTGCTTATCATTCACCACCAATCTCCAATGGTTGATCACCAAAAATTCTTGGCCATTGTTTAGCCATTGCCATCATCACTAGCCACCTCCCACCCATCATTACAGCCATTACCATCTTTGATCATGCATCACTACTACCAAAACCACCACTACTTTTCTCCCCAAATTGCCACCATTATTAGGAAATTTTAATAGAACCAAACAAAAACCATTTTGTATAAAAATATTTTCAAAGGATACATTTTACACCAAAAGAAACAAAGACTTAATATGTTGAACAAATTCTCATCCGTTTGAGCAGTTTTAGGTCTTAATGAACAAATGATGGTGTGGTTTTTACAAATCAATTGTGTATATATGTAATTTTTACAATTTGGATTGAATTTTAGTTTTTGGGCTATAAATATTAGTTTGCAAAGCTATAATGACTCTCTCAATTCACTAACATACACTACAAAAGAACTTCACTTTTTTCGACCCTCTATTTTCAAGGGTCTCCTAAAAAGGTCCAAACAAACGCTGAAATTAGACGTGAGCGAATACGTAGGGCTAACTTTATTTCAAAGTTCATTAAAACTCTTGAAATAAGCCAATACAACCGTCTTAAAAAAATGTGAACCAGTTCTAGCAGCATTCCCGCGAGAGTTTTGGCTCCAAAATATTACATTTTTCAGCACCACTTTCACGCGACCCTAAAAAAAAAAGATATTCCAAAATTTTCAATCAACGAAATAAAGCCCAAAATTTGAAAAATAAAAGGAGAAAACCATTTCATTTAGTCAGATCTAAAACTTGTGGATTCGTAGCTCTCCAACTCTCTCTCAGAATACTCAAAGGTGTGGTGGTCGACGACCTAGCTCTGGCGACTATTCAGGCACGATGGGCGGCGATATCATCTTCAATGACGAGCTAAGGGCATGGTGGTCAGTAATATCATCTCCTCCACTTCTTCGTTCGATTAGAGGTCTCTCTTTATCTAACTCTCTGTTTGTTTCCTGAGAAAAAAAATTGAAGTTGCCCTAATCTCTCTCGTTTTCTTTCTGTCATTCTCTTCACTGGTAGAGAGACTACAAAGTATTAGTCCAATTTTGCGAAATTCAAGTGTTTTAGGGGCTTAGAGAGCAAGTAATAGTATAAATTAGGGGCTAGGGTTTGGATACTTTGTAATTGGAATCACGCCAAACTGGCTTTGATTCAAAATAGATCCCTGGCTTAAAAAAGCAGAAAGTGTGGATTACATTATTTCTCATTTTCTTCATTTTGCTATGCATTTCCTAGTTCATTTTTGTTTTAGGTCTAATCTGAAACTTTAGCCTGATTCAAGTTTGTATATAAAATCTTTTTTTGATTGTAAGTTTGAATTTTTTTTAAGTAAAATTGATGCATTGGAATTGAATGAGAATGAAATAGTTTTCATTTGGGAATGGTGGCAATTAAAAATCTATTATATTAATTTTTACTTGGGGCATAGAATGTGGGGAGGACTTAAACGGAATCTGTTACCGGTTTTAGAGTTTGCTTCACTGCACAATTTCTTGAACAAAGAGAACTATAGGAATGTTATATAGATGTTATAGAAAGGACCTTATTTGTTCAATATGGTTAAATTGCATGGAAAGAAGTGCGCCACTTTAGAAAGGGTGTGATCTAAATCATGAATTGATGTACAATAGTGCACTGATGATGTACAATAGTGCAAAAGGCTATGTTGAGTTTTGTTGTTGTTGTTAGATCAGAGGCCTGTATATCAAAGAAATTTAGTAAGCTTCTTGTATTTTTCAGTTGCACTGTATATGTTTGCAGTTTTTGTGTTTAATGTGTGGTGTGTGTGACTGTTGCAGTAGGTTGACTGAGGGTGAGGTTGGTTAGGTATGGCAGAGCTAGTTATGTGCTGTGGAGGATATTTTTCGTGAGTGGAAGAAAAAGAGGGAAAAAAATGAAGTCTAAGTTCAAATGGCATGAAAAGGAAATCTGGAGGTCTTGGCTTAAATGACATAGACTGGGTTTTGGAGCTTTGTGTTATAGGTTTGCTGGGTTTGTGATTGGGTGTTGCCATGGGATTATGGGAATGTTAGGTTCATGGGTCCCAACTTTGGGTTGTGGAAATTGAGAGGGAGATTATTGATAGTGGAGGTTAGTGGTAAGGGGATGAAACTAAGGAGGTTTATTTGTTTTGGTTGGGTTCATCCACAGCGTGAATTGGGTTTATTTGTCTTTCAAAGTGAATTATTGGTTTGGTTTTATAAAATTTTGAGTGTGATTTGACTGTAATGGAAATTTGATGGTGGGTTTAGTTCTTTTTAAATTAAATGCATACCAAGTGAGAACCCAATTCTCCGAGCTGATGTTGCAATTAGAGTGATGCTGACTTCTAAAGTGATGTGGAAAGATTGTATAAATACTGCTAACTGCTTCCTGAAATACAGAATGTGATGGAGGTAATAACTAATTTTACTTGGACAAGAAATGTTCTCTTTTGTCTATGGCAAATCTGGTTCACATTTTGGGAACATTGCAACTCTAATGTTCTTTATATCATTTTTTTTCTTTACGCTATATGGCATAATACTTTCTTATGGAGTAATATATTCCTTTACTTATATACAGGGTAATACATAAATAACTTTTTGTAAATGACCAATGCATCTAGATGTTTGTATGTTACAAGCATGCATAACGTTTCTTTTTTAATATTCTTGTGTGCATTATATAGAAGGGCCATGAAAGGCAAACTGATAGTGAGTTGTCCTCTGCCACCAGAAACAGCACAAAAACAACTAACAAACCCTTCTGAAAGCATAACTCACAACGTCAGGTAGATTGCTAAAAGAGAATAAAGACTAGAGTTACACCAAGACTAGCATTGGCAGCAAATCCAACAGCAAACGAAAGAGCACCTAGTTGAGTCTCTGTCCCAAGCCAGCTTGCTAGCAGGGTTATTTATTGCATACAAGGTGAAATCAGAAATACTTGATGAAGCTTTTCTGTTATCCTATATGATTCCTTTTGTAGGTTGCCTTTTTAAGTCCATTATTCCAATGACTTAGTTGAATGTCTAAAAAACTCTTTCTAATATTGTTGACTAGTAGTATTTTTATCCTATATTTTGAATTATAAACTGTGAGTTCTTGTGATTAATGTGTGTGATTTGTTTTCTCTTCTTTTTTCTTTTTCTTTTTAAAAAAAAAAATAATAAGAACACTGCTTTTATGAAGTACCTTCCCTGTACTAGACTAATTTCAACTATCACTCTTTTGGCAGTTGATTAGATTCTATTATTTCTTCTTTGGCAGCTTGCTTGGACTTGCTACAACTTCTATCAGTCAACACCAACAAAATTGGTCAGGGAGAATTATTTCTTTCATTCTGGGCTGGTGAGTTATCCCTATTTTTGTTATATACAATGTTTTTGTCTATGTGTGAGTCTTACACTACATCCATAAATACTTGTTTTAGGACATGATTGTGGGCTTCTACATAAGTAAATAAATGCACTTTGGATGTTTGTTGTTAGAATCCCCTTGATCTCCCATTATTTGATATTTACTTATACTATTTTTGGGCTGTTCTTGTTGTCTAGTTTCTGACAGTTCTTAGCAGTCACTTCTTGAAAAGTTTCTGCTCAGCTTGCCAATGAGTTTTTTATTTTCTACATTAACACGTATATGCACTAAATAGTAAATACACTTTTTAAAAGACCAAATAAATTTTTCACCAAAAAAAAAAAAAAAGTTGTTTCAAGTCATAGAAACAGTGGGCTGGTAGATTGTTTCTCGTTCCTCTTTTATCTTATCCTTAGAGCTTAAGATCATCAAGTACATTGAAATATTCTTTTATGCAGGATTTTCTACTGGATTTAGTACTCTTTTCCGGTTGGGGACAACTTAAGGTGTGTCCCTCATTGAAGATTTTTTTAAAAATTTAATCCAACTTTAGATGAAACGGAATTGGGTAAAGCTCAAGAATAGAGCTCTTCCTAAGTATAGACAAGGAATTAACGACTTCCTTGATTTTGCATTTGAGCATGCAACAATGGTGGATAAAATTTATTGTCCGTGTAAGAAATGCAATAACTACTTTGCAAAGACCAGAGATGATGTTGAGGCCGATTTGCTTACTACTGGTATTCTCCCAAGTTATACTCATTGGTTTAGACATGATGAGGAGAGACATTTTCAAACATGTGATAGTTTGGATAGTGATGATGAGTCAGACGGGAATGGCTTGAGTGAGATGGTAGAAGATTATTGTGCAACCTCTAACGCAGCCAGTTGTGTAGCAGGAGATTTAAGTGGCGATGGTACTCTTGAAGAGCCTAATGATGATGCAGCTAACTTTTTTTAGAAACTAGGAGATAACGAGCAGAAACTTTTTCAAGATTGCAAGTATACAAAATTATCTTTCATTGTGAAGTTACTTCATATTAAATGCCTTAGTGGTTGAACAAACAAATCATTTACTCTATTGCTTCAATTGTTGAATGATGCGCTTTCAAAGTTATTGTAGAGTTGCCAAATTCATTATATGAGGCAAAGAAGATGATTCGGGATTTAGGTCTTGATTATGTGAAGATAGATGTTTGTGAAAATAATTGTATGTTGTATTGGAAGGAAAATTCCAACAGAAGTAAGTGTCAAGTTTGTGACATCTCAAGATGGAAATCAAGTGAAGGGAGTGTAACGGGTAAAAAAGTTCTCATAAGGTATTGCGTTATTTCCCAATAACACCAAGGCTCAAGAGGTTTTTCTTGTCAAAAAAGACAGCTTCCTACATGACTTGACATCATGATAAGCGTGTTGATGAAGGTCTATTAAGACATCCAGCTGACTCTAAGGTATGAAAAAAATTTGATGAAATACACGAGTCATTTTCTTCAGAGAAGCGCAATGTTAGATTGAGTTTAGCAAGTGATGGGTTTAATCCATCTGGAAACATGAGCACCAATCATAGCACATGGCTTGTTGTCCTTGTTCCGTATAATTTACCACCGTGGATTTGTATGAAGCAATCTTATTTTATGCTAGCATTGTTCATTCCAGGACCGAAAGTTCCGGGAATTAAAATTGATATTTATTTGCAACCATTAATTGATGAGATGAACAAATTATGGGAAGTTGGTGTTACTTCTTTTGACTCCTCTAAAAATCAAAATTTCAATATGCGTACAGCAGTTTTATGGACAATTAATGACTTCCCAGCATATAGGAATCTTTCGGGTTGGAATACAATGGGTGCTTTGGCATGTCCTTCTTGTCATAATGAAACAAGTTCTTCTTATTTGCAAAATGGACGAAAGTTTTGTTTCATGGGGCATCGACGCTTCTTGCCAATCAAGCATAGATGGAAATTGGAATCTAAGAAATTTGATGGTAAGAAAGAGATTGGTTTATCCCCTAAACAACTATCTGGAGATGATGTGCTTAGTCAATTATGTGATCTTGAATTCTTGATATTTAGGAACGGTGCGAAGAAGAGAAAACATGCTGAGTTAAATGAAAAAGATAATTGGTTGAAGAAGAGTATATTTTTCAAATCACCATATTAGAGAACCTTATTATTGAGAAATAATTTAGATGTTATGCACATTGAGAAGAATGTGTGTGATAGTATAATCGGGACATTGATGAGTACTAAAAAAAAAAAAAAGATAACTTGAATTCTCGTTTTGATCTAAAAGCCATGGGCATTAGGTAGGAACTCCATCCAATACCGTGGGGGAATATTTAAAGCTGTCATCTGCATATTATACTTTATCTGTTGACGAGCAAAGAGATTTTTGTGTATTCTTAAAGGAGTTAAAGTTTCTTGATGGTTATTCCTCAAACATTGCTAGATGTGTGAATCTAAAAGACCAGAAGATATCTAGACTTAAGAGCCATGATTGCCATATCTTATTAGAGACCTTACTTCCTTTAGCAATAGATGGATTGCTGCCAGAAGAAGTGTCTACAAAAGTATCTAAACCACTAATTATGTTGAGTAATTTCTTTAAAGCACTGTGCTCAAAGGTGCTAAGTGTGGATGACTTGGAGAAAATGGAATCTCAAATTGCAATAGCACTTTGTCAGTTGGAAATGATATTCCCTCCATCATTTTTTGATGTTATGATGTATTTACCTGTTCACCTAGCTGGTGAGGCTATGATTGCTGGACCTGTCCAATATAGGTGGATGTACTTGATAGAAAAATACTTGAAAACACTAAAGAATTATGTTTGTAATCCTGCCTGTCCGGAGGGTTCTATTGCAGAAGGGTATTGAATAGATGAATGCTTGATATTTTGTTCAAGATACTTTCATGGAATTGAGACTCGATTTAATCGAGTTGAATGAAATTGGGATGGAGATCATTTACAGCCATATGAAGGATTGCCCATTTTTTCTCCAATTGGTCATGCTTTAGATAGGGGATATGTCTCACGTCAACTTAGTCAAGAAGAGTAGATGCAAGCACATTTATATGTCTTGAAAAATTGTGATGAAGTGCTCCCATATATTGAGTAAGTTGAAATGTAGTTAATATTAATTTCTCATAGAGTTAGCTTTCTTCTTAAACTTCTAAGTTGTTTGCATTGTAATTGCATCTTGTGTTATCTAGAGAGCACAAGCACATGATTCAACAAGCAAGTCTTAAGAATGTAAAGAATCGACATAAAAAAACAGTTTCGAGTGTGGTTTGAAAGTCACGTAAGTTCTATCTATAGGGAAATTATTATAATTGTTTTATATGCTTAATTTGAGTCAATTAAAATGATGTATTGTTTTTGAACTTGTTTTGAATAGATTACTCAATTATATGATGAAAAGAAAATGAGCAAGCAACTCTTAGATTTGTGGAATCTTACTACTCAAGTGAATGAAGGGGCATTGCAAATATCTCAAGATCAAATGTTTGTGGAGGCATTTGGACTTGAGCATCATGGACGAGTTCATGGCTATGGGGCTGGAGTCACTCCTACCAAGTTATGGGGTTCCTCCTCATATAGAATGTATGATCTTGAGAAGCGACTCCAAGAATCTGAACAAAAACGCTTAGAATCTGAACACAAACGAATAGAGGCTGATGCAGAGTTGAAAGAAGAAGTAAAACACCTCAAAAGCATACTCAAACAACAAGCTATTCAAATGGCAAAACAAAGAAAACATTTTGAGGAACAATGAGCTAGTCAAATGGTAGAACAAAGAACACATTATGACAATATGATGATGCAAATGTTGAGTTATATCACCTCGCAATCGGCCCAATCTAGTAGTGATCACTAAGGTATGAAGATCAACTCAAGCTAGTCACTATTTTAGTACTATTGGATAAATTTGGAATGACTTGTTGATATATGTGCCCAACTTTACTAATTTTGACTCAAACAACATTTCCAAATAGTTTGCACTGTCTTAGTTGTTTGATAAATTTCCCAACTGACACTACCTTACATTGTTACATAGTTTCATACTTTTATCAAATATCTTACATTCTGAACTAGAAATATGAGGGACAACAAAACTAACACAATCCAAAGATAAAATGGTTCAATTATACATTACTTGAGCAGAATGGGAGTGACAATCTAGGCCGAACCCGTAGGCAGCAAAAAATTCCAATAAAACCTAGCTTTAACATCAAGTAGCTGCCCCATCTTTCCCTTGTATTCCACGTCCTCCTTCAAAATTACCTGACCACAACATTAACAACAACAACCACCCCATTATAATGCCAGCATAAAGTCGAGCACAAAAAGACTAAATATAAGAGAATAGCAACAAAAAGTGAAACCCATTTCGTTTTTTGATGATTATGTTACTGTGTTTTGTTTTTTTGAAAGATTCTATTTTTATTTTTTTTTTCTTTGTTTGCTGATCAAGTATACTTGTTATTTGGATTCTGTGATAGATTTTATGATCTAGGTATGTTGAAAGATGGATTTATTTTTGTTGGTTTAATATGTCTAAGCAAAGATTGTTAATGATTGCAACCCCTATTCTGGGTTTTGGAGTATGGATGTTAAATTTGCTTGCTTGGTTCTCCACTCACTACTAATATTTGGTGGGATGGGTAATATTAGTTTTCATGTGACATTGATTCTTTCTGATGCCTTTAGTTTGGTTTCAATCAAGTTGAAATTTAGGCTTTATTATTTTATGGACTTTGCCTATTTAGAGTGGTTAACTTCTTTTATGCTTATTTCCTTATAATTTGGCCTTCCCAGTCATGCAAATTGGGCTCCCAACTTGCTGCTGATATTTGGTAGACATATTTTCAAGAATCAACTATGTTGAAATAATCACCTAGTAGAAATCAGAGGTCAAAAGGCTTTAAGGTGAAGCATTAATACAGATATGTCTTTTGCTTGCCATTTGCATCTGGTTGCTTTACCAAGTTAGACACTCCCATGAAAGATTCAATTGTACTAGTTGATAACTTGCTTTGGAGATGATGACGAAGAATAAAATGTATCAAAACTTTTAACTCTTGGACAGATTTGGTCTTTGTACAAAGTGTGGTTGTTGATATCTTTTCTCTTAAACAATAATTGACAATAATTTGTAGGTTTGAGTTTAGAGATCAAAGAAAGTGTAATTGTAACAATATACCACTTTTGTTATACATCAATATCATAGCATATCATCTCAACAATTGTGAATGTGTGTGTGTGTGTGTGTGTGTGTGTGTGTATTGTGCATGATTGTGGTTTTTTTTTAAAATAAAATAAAATCTTATTTTGAGGGTGAAAAGACTCCTTAAATAACCTTATTTATCAAAGGTTGTAAATATAAATCTTTTAAACCTTGGTAAAAGGTCATTTAAGAGTCTCTTGACCCTCAAAATAAGATTAGAACACTTGTTTTGAGCGCCACGAAGGCCTTCAAAATTTCATTTTCGACGGTATATTTTTTGAAGGTTATCAAAGGGTCAATTGGACTCTTAAAATAATTTTTTTCAAGGTTTTTTAATACTTTTTTTTTAAGAGTTTTAACCCTTGAAAAAAGTCATATTTGTTGTAGTGATACTGAAAACACCAAAGTAAATCTGAAGATCAATATTGTTGTCAATTGGTGATCAAGCTAAAGCCATAGTACATTAATGCCGTCAAGTTGCTATAAAATCTTTAAATTGGTCCTCAAAGTAGTTGGTGTGAAATCTACAATAAAAGAGTCCAGCTAGGTTGGAACTATACACACTTACGAGTGTGTGTGTATATATATATATATATATATATATAATCAAGTGAGCAAGTCATTACTAGATGTAGGTCATGTAGCAACTAAAAGTTAGAGTTGATTTCTATTATAAAACTTCAATTTTAGTAAAAAAATTTTCCTTGGGATTGTTGGCTAAAACACTCAATGTTTTTTTTCCTTTGATTTTGAGCCTAGGTTTTTCATATTATCAACAATTCACTATATCATTTATATTTTCTACGCCATTATATATATATATATATATATTATTGTGGTTTATAGTTACAATAGTCACTGGAATTTGATTAAATAAACACAAGAACAAAGTTTAGTTACAAAATTCGTTGTAACCTTAGGCTACAACCTTACTTAATAAAATAAACATTACTTTATATTTTGAAAATCTAACAGTTGAATTACATATTCTTTACACTCTTAATACACATGTCAAATTTTGTGTCAATCGGATATTTTTTACTGTATGATCTATAAACTTATATTTTATGCATAATTTTAAATTACAAAAACTTGGAGTTTAAACATTTTATTGATAACATAGCTATTGATCTTTAATTTTCTGTAAATTCTACAAGTATGGAAGATATAAGAAAAAGATGTAATCTAATGGTGGATTTGTCAAAATTCACCTCCAATAAAAAGATATTAAATAAAGTTATAACTTAAGACTACAATAAATTTTGTAACTAAACTTTGTCCTAAACACAATCAAATAATTCAATTTGGTATGATTTCATATATTTAATAAAGGGGATCTAAATTTAACCTCCCGCGTGCCATTGAATTATACATCTTCCATGTTTTGAGAAATTGTGGAGTCTTAAGGTTTTTTTTTTTTTTTTTTTTTTTTTTTTTCAATAGTTGAGAGTTTTTCTTCTAAATAATTCAGTTTAGGCCTAGGGAGGCTGGGACACACTTGGAATGAAAATTCGAATTAACATCTGCTTCACTAGCCGATTGTATCATTAGTCCAAGGACTGAATTTTAGTTTGCCAGGCCCAAGCATTTTCTTTAAAGAATATATTCTTTTTTTCTTTTTTTGCCTTAAAAGGGATTTTATTGCAAATGAAAGTACAAAACAGAAACTTCAAAGAGATACAAACTACAGACAACATAACTTGACAACCACTGCTACAACCACATCAGCTATACAATAACATCACAACGACTAGGACACAGTAACAAGACAAACACAACAACAGGAAATTAAAGGACATAACACACACACATAGAGACTTCCGATAGCCCGTTCAGCTTCCTTGGTATATACAACCCACTGATCGAGGCGAGATGAATCCCAGTGAGTCCCAATTTAAAGAATATTATTTGCCCGACACTTAAATTGGTATTTATAACTCTTCAATCATTCTTGATGCCTGGTTAGTGGTTACCAGTCTCGATCACTTTGTAATAATAGTAGAGGTCTTGGACTGTATAATATGCCACCTTCATTTCTGCATGCACCGTCCAGTTCTGCAGGTTTGTAAACATCCATAGCCACGTACACATTTTCTGGGACTACGATTCCACCAAACATCTATTCCTATTTAATTCAACCATAAATTACTGATTTTTTGTTATATATTTCCTTCTATGCAAAAATATACTATGGTTTTATTAGGTCAAATAGCTATGCATGAAAACTTAAATGTATTTCCTCTTATGTATTGTGTCTTTTTTTTTTTTTTTTTTGGCTGAATTATGCGTTGCATCTTTTTATAATATTAATGATTGCTTTCGGAGAAATTGGTCAAAAAGTTTTTTTTTTAATTTTTACTAGTAATATTCTTACTTTTTTTTTTTTTTTTTAATAGAAGGAACATGAGTTGGGTATTAATTAATTGCAGACTAGGTCCAGTTTGGTATAATTCTGCTTCCTACGGTCACAGTCAATTTTGGTGTCACAATGACTTATTATAACCTTTTTTTTTAATGATTTTGACTTGAAATTTGGAAGGGTGCTCAAGTTCCAAGTTCCAAGGCCTATTGACTCAAAGTCACAACCATGATTGTCTCCTAAAAATCAGATATTAAAGACATAAATTCCACATTGAACAGCTTTTGGGAATAGTAACTGTGGTACGCAGAAGAAGTGCTTTTTTTAAATTCAAAGGTTCCCGACAGGCGAAAGTCGACCAACATGTGATTGCAGTTTTGAATTGGCGTCGCCTATCACACATTTTCCTTATTGGCTCCTCGTGCATTTTCCAAATAATGCTAATTAAAAATGAATGCTTTTAACCTTCGATTAGATACAAATAAAAAATAAAAATTATTTTACTATTTAATTTATTTTTAATATTATTTATTATAAGTCTTATTATACTTTTTGTTATTATTTATGAGTCTATTATAATATTTTAACTAACTTTTACCTTTATTTACTATACTTTTAACAATAAATTTTTAATTTTAGTAAAATAAACAGTATTCAAATATTCAAATAGACTCTTAGTGTTTCTTAATTTTTTCTATACTTTACCGGATGAACATCTTGCCATCTTGACCTTTATGCTTTTAAAATTTCCTTTTTTTTTTTTTTTTTTTTTTGTATGTGTGAGAAATGGGGGTCTTTATGGCTATATTTTACTTCCGGATAGGACGTCGGTCTGACTTAAGCTTCGGCCGTTCTCACCAGACCGTGCAGAGAATAAACCCCACTAAGGATACCCACCAATAATTGACTATGGAGGTGACTCGAACAAAATTTCCTTTCAATATCTCAATGATATGAATCCGTATTGGTTATTATAGATTAGTTACTTGAGAGAGAGAGCACCCATTAAATATCAGTGGCTTTTCCACCCACAGAGTAGAAATATCAAATATTAATAATATCTGCCGCACTTTCTTCTCGAATGGAACACAAGAATTGTCTAACTGGAGGACCCCATATCCTTTATAACATTCCAGGTTTTGAGTAAGACTGAATATTGATGACTTAGAAATTTGGTTTGGAAACAGTCAAACAGTCCAATATATATATCTCCATCGTTTTACAAAGAAAATGCTAGACATAATAATTTTCATAATTTTTTTCATAATATGATTGTGATTGCACTATTTTGTACTATCAATCACCAACTTATATAATATCTCAACAGTTATGGAAAAAAAAATTATAAAATTGATTGTGCAACTAAACTTATTGGTATGATGCTGATTAATTCCATGTCTAGTTAGATGATATTTTCACTCGGAAAATAAGAAATGGCAGAGTAGTGAGTCACTGAACCACATGTCCGTCCAAAGAATTGTTCAATGTGTGCACCGTAACAAATTCTAGGAAAGGCTTGGATGAACAGCCAAGTATATTGGAAACGAATAATAACTAATTGTGAATATGTAGAATCCTTTTTATGTTAGCACTTAAGTTTTTTTAGTATGTGATGCTCACCTGATTAATTCTAACCAGAGACGAAACTAGAGCTTTAATTTAGGATTTTTGGGGACCAATGTAAACAATTTAAAAAATATATAAACTAGTATTAGTATTAACAAAGAAAAAAATTGATAAATTAGCATTAGTATGTAACTAGTAGCAACTTTATGAAACAATTTAACTAATACTTCCAACCGAGACATTAAGGTCAAATCCAACTATCAAACTGAATCTTGGCACTTGTTCCTACATTTTACAAGCACTTATAAAGTGACTATGACGCTAAAAATAAATAATAGTAATTTTAGTGCAGCTTCAATATGTCATAGTTCCCATTCGTTTGAACGGGTAAGATTCTTTAAAATAGAAAATCCAGACCTTTTAGATTTTAGATTCAACCTCGTAAGCTCCTAATTTATGCTCTATAAAAATTGCTTTATATATTAATATATAAAGCAATTTTTCCATTTGGGTAAAAACAAGACTAGAGACACTAGTAGGTAGTAACAACCATTTAAAGAGGAAGATAACATAATAAATATCTCTTTTAAAAATTTAACGAGAGATACTATGTCCACAACATTTTTCACAACATTTTCACAACAAATCATGGGTGGTTAGTTGTTATTGGTTTAAATTTGAACCTAACACTAAGATTACTTTTTTGCCCCAATAATAACAACCAGGAACAACCTACCACTTAGGATTTGTTGTAAAAATGTTGTAAAAAATATTGTGAACATATCATTTCTCAAATTTAATCGCACCGTCCACATACTCCCCCCAACCTTTAGAAAAAACGGACATTACCGACCATTTATAAATTGCACAGTGATATCACCCTAATGCCTAATACTTATTTAGCTGATAAGCCTAAATCACCTTAATTTTGAGTTTTTATTTTTTAATTTTTTAAATATAATATGAGACAGGCCAATCTAGTACTCGTCTCATCTTATATTTATTCTTTTTAATGTATAAAAATACTCTAAAATTTTATAGATAATAAAATCAGAGACGGAGCCAGAACTTGGAGTTAGGGAGTGGCTCTGGTGCTAGTTGTGTGTGGCGATTCCGACCTTTGACTCTATTGCTTTACCACTAAGGATTTTTGTTAAAATTTTTTTAAATGGCTAAATTGTTTGTTTTTGGTAAAATAGATCAACTGAGCTTAATTTTTTTTAGTTTTATTATTGATAATTTTTATTGTTGGCCTAATTTTTTTGGGCTTGTATATTTTGTTTTAAATTGAATCTATTAATTTTTTATGGCTTTTAAAAGGTGAAAAATGCTAAAATTACAAAAATTTTACAAATTACTAATATAGTGAGTGGTTATTGAAAAGTAAAAAGTGATGCAAGTGTGCGAATTAATAAGAATTTGTTACCTCAATAGTTTGTAAAAACATTGAAAAACGTTTGTGGCTATAACATTATTCTCAAAAGAATTGATGGCATTGTTAAGGGGGGCAAAGTATAATTTTATTAAACAAAATTGCTAAAATTAGTATCTATTAATATACTAATATTTACAAAAAAAATTAGGGAGGGCCATTGTCCTCCTTAGTCCATGTATTCCTCCGTCTATGGATGAATAAAATGATTCATGAAAAAACAAAATACTACACAACTGTGGGAGAACTTTCGTCTTGGCCCCTAATCAGGTATTGTTTGCTTTGGGATGGGCAAGGATCGAACTACATCCCACCCTTACGAACTTGCTCAATCCTACATCGGGAAGAGACGCCTCTTACTCTTGTCTTACAAGCACTTGGCCTAAGGAAGGGTGTACCATAGTGTGTGTGAGATGGTACACCTTTCCTTAGGCCAAGTGTTTACAAGGCAAGGGTGGGAGGCGTATCTCCCCGATGTAGAATTGAGCAAATTCGTGAGGGTGGGACGTAGGTTGATCCTTGCCCATCCCAAAGCGAACAATACATGATTGGGGGCCAAGACGAAAGTCCTCCCACAACAACAATGTAGAAATATGAGATATCACAAACTATATAGTCCTTAAATAATTAAAAAAGGTGTATAAGTAATTTATGTAATGCAATGACGTTTAATTTTTTTTTCCCCTTATAAAAGGGGGGGGGGGGGAATATCAATTACCATTTCATATAATTGACACAATAATTAAATTAATAGATTTCAAATATTTCACTCTTGATCCTTAAACTTATATAAATATATATATATATATATATATATTTTTTATGCCTAAACTATAGAAAAAATGTTCTTTTTTGTTCATAAAAAAAACTGAAAAACGAACTTCATTCAAGCTTTAAGGACAAAAATAAAACTTTAGCCTAAATTGATGTGTATTTTCACCCTTGATAGGGAGGGGGAATTTATTAATTTATTTTGGACAAAATTTAAGTACAGTTGCTTATCAATTGTATCTTAAATTTTCCAATTAAGTTTAATAATGCGATTACATTCTGTAGTAGCAGAGTTAGGATTTGAGTTTAGGGGGCACAATTTATAACGAACATACACGTCTCCTTACAATTGTGGACACAAATAGATACACATGAATGCACACACAATGCGCGATTACATTCTGCAGTAGCAGAGTTAGGATTTGAGTTTAGGGGGCACAATTTATAACTAACATACATGTCTCCTTACAATTGTGGACACAAATAGATACACATGAATGCACACACAATGCACAAATATTATATTATATTATATAATACTTAACATTGATCTAGATTATTAAATGACTCTAATATTTTATTTTTTATTTTTTGTTGAGAATACTAAGTATTTTAACACACACACACACACAAGGGGAGAGGGGGAGAAGGTTTTAAAGAAAATGACAGTGGTATATATCCAAAATGGTCCAACTCTTGGATACACAGCACATGTTTTAAACCTTTATAACTCATACTCATTTTTCAATGTGGGATTAACCTACTATTTTTTCTTTTGAGAATATTAAGGGTATGTTTGATAACTGTTTTTTTTTCCCCTTATTTTATGTTTCCAAAAACAATTTTCTATTTTTGAGGCTAAAAAACTTATTTGGCAACCCAAAATGGGCAGAAAACAAAAACTGTTCTCAAAACTCAATTTGTGAAGGAAATTGAAAACACACAAAAGACTGTTTTTATTTTCTAATTTTCAAAAGTTAATGAAAACATGCATTTAACTTAATGAATATGTCTCATTTAATGAGTTAGCATTAGAATTCAAATCCTAGTAACAACATATTTTAGTATTTTTTTTTTCAAAAAACTTTTTTTTAACAAAATTTCAACTAACCAAACATGTTTTTTATTTTAAAAATACAAGAAAATTGTTTTTTCTTTATATTCCCCAAAATAAGTTTTTGAAAATAGAAAACAAAAACTGTTATCAAACATAACCTAAGTATTTTAACACACACACACACAAACAAGGGAAGAGGGGAGAAGGTTTTAAAGAAACTAACAGTGGTATATATCCAAAAAAGCCTAACTCTTGGATACACAACATGGACTTTAAACCTCTATAACTCACACTCATTTTTCAATGTGACTCTCATTTGAATACTAATTGATATTTGATAAAAAACTGTAACATGTCCACTATGTTGTGTTTATTTTTTTAATATAGTTTATTAATGAATAATTTTTATATAGTTTATTATATTATATTATATAATACTTAATACCGATCTAGATAATTAAATGACTCTAATTTGTATACTAACTGGTATTTGATAAAAATGTAACATGTCCACTGTGTGCGCTCAATTGCTTCCTAATATGCCTACTTTGTAATTGGGCTCACAATTAACTTGTTTTAGTAGGCTTTTGAATATCCTACAATGGGCAGCTCCTGGGTAGTTTGACTATAGGCTTGCTAAAGTAACCGACCTCTCTTACCGAACACTTACGAACTATTGCTCGGCTACTTTCCTAGTTCTCACCCTCTAGTGTCTAACCTCTTTCTCTTAGGTGTTTCCTCCATTTATAGCCTTGCCTCAGTGGGTTTGTAATGATTACTCGTTTCTCTATTCATGTGGGAGAGGCCCAATTAAATTATTCCTGACAAAAGGGAGTCCCACATTAGGAACAGGAGTCTTGGAACTAGCACTAGACACCGATGATTGCTTGGTAGCGATATTACCCAAGGCACTACCGATGTTGTTTGGGCCGAGCCCTGGTTGCACCGGGCTCGTGGTCGATATAATCCACCAGTTTGATATGCTGGGCAAGGTGATTTCTAGTACATATCATTTAGGCTCTTGACCTTGGGCCAAGGGTCACAGGTCCATGACCGTACATCCATTATATTCTGTTATTTTTTTATATAGTTCATTAATGATTTTTTTTTTTACATTATCAAACTTTCACTTATAATTCTTATGTAATGATTTTTAGTAACTCAATAAACCTCAAGTAGAATTTTTGTTAAACTTATTGTACGAGCCCAAAAAATACTAAGTCCACTTAGAATAGTGGAGTTAGGATTTATAGGCCCAATGCAATTAATTTGTTAGAGTATGTGCTTCCGAGGTCAATTTTAATGCTCCCTTATGGTCCAACTGTTCAGTTAGAGGAGAAAGGGCTGAGTGAATAGCAAAACAGAAGTACTAAATCTGGAAATAATACTACCTTAGGTCTGGCCAAGGAGCCAATATTCATAAAAAGTTTCAAGTCCTTAATATAAGGGGGTGCTTCATAGTTTTTGTGTTCTTTTCTCCATATTTCATCCTGCTATTTGGAGGGGTTTCCTTCCTTTGTATAGTCCATCCCATTGCATCTGAGCCCTCTACTTGTACAGCTAAAGGCATTAGTTTGGATGCTTGTCCCATCAGGGCTCTACTAAAGGTGGTAGAGTGTGTTGTGAGCTGTGAGATTACTATTCAGGAGTCATTCCTTCATTAATACAGCCAGCTGAGTTGGTACAGTGCATTGAATGTGGAGGTGATGGCTACTTTACCTAAATATTTCTTCTCTTCTTTACTTGCACATCTCAACTGTCTTCCTCGGTATCCTATCCTTTGGTGCAAGTGGCTAGCTGAAGGATTCTTGAGGAGTGCTCGCTCTTCAGGCTCCTCGGATTATAGACCTCTACGTCTTTCCTCCTCGAATTCTCATCCACATGTCCAACCCATACTGGTGTGCAAATGGGCATTTTTCCATCCTTAAAATGGGCTTATGTGGTCTATTCTATGTTCAGATCCTACCCTTCCACACTTATAAAATGATTAAATTTATAATAATTTTAAGCCATATTGTAACCATTTGTATATTTAAAAATTCAGAGTTCTAACTTAGAAACAAAGTCAAATTTGGAGTTCTAACCATTTGTATTATTTATAAATTTATTTTTATTAAAAGTAAGAAACTATCGTATAGAGAATTTGCCCTCTTGACCCTTTTAAATTAACATTTTTTTAATCTTAATTAAAAATCCTTTTTTCTTTATTTTATTACTTTTTAAATAAATTTTAACATAAAAAAAACTAACAAAGTAGGAAACATTTTTTTTCTATATTTTTAAATTAAGTTTGACATACAAAAAAATAGATAAATGTTATTTTCATAATATTTTCATAATAAATTTTAAGAGGTAGGTGGTTACTAACTGTTATTGGTGGATAAACAATTAATTCAAGTAGTGGCTTCAAATTAGAACCATAACCACGTAATACCTATAATTTGTTGTTAAATGGGTCTTATTGTACTTTAGTGAATTAAATGACTCAACCCTAACCCGACCCATTAAATAATAAGACCCATGAAAATGTTAAATGACTCAACCCTAACCCGACCCATTTAATAATCGTGTCATGATCTTTTAACCCTAACCCGACCTATTAATAAGGCGGGTTGACCTGACCCAATCCATTTAACACGCTTAATAAATGAGTTGTGTTGGGTTGACACAAATATAACACAACCCATTTTAACCTGCATAATATTAAATATAACATCTATCTAGAAATAATTTTTTTTACATCTCAAAAGTAGTTCATACACTTTAAGTCTTCAACCGACATTCAAAATAATATAGTTCAACAAAAATATAACATTCATCTAGAAATAAGTTCTTTACGCTTCAAAAGAAGTGCATAAACTTCAGAGAGAGAGAGAAAGAGAGCAATAACCGGTTTGAGAATTGATACTTTGAGTTTGAGAATTGGGCGTCAGAAGAGTAGCATGGTTGAAAAAAAAAAAAAAAAAAAAGAAGAAAATATTTAAAAGAAGGTTTAGAGATTTAGGGTTTGTAGGGTTTAGAGATCTAGGATTTGTAAAGTGTCAATTTCCAATTATATCCCTTGTAAATTTTTGTAATTACTCACTTTTCTTTTTAAATTTAAAATATATGTTGGATATAGAAGGTATTTGACAAATCTAAAATAAAATGAATATTTATTTATTATATAAGTTAAACGGATTGTGTTAAGTGGGTCATTTTGGGTTGACACAAATAAATTGTCGTGTCAAATGTATCTATTGCGGGTTACACGGGTTGACCTGCTTATAGCACGTTTCTTATTGTGTCGCTTTTGGGTTAACTCGTTTATGACCCAAACTCATTAAGGCTAAATCCTAACCTAAAAAAACTCATATCGAGTTTATGTCATGTTCACGGATTGGTTCGAACATTGGCTCCCCTAACCTTAATAGCACGACCCATTTCACATTTTTTGAAGCTAATTAACAAAAATCAAGATGTCAAAATATCCGACCAAAAGAAAAAGAAGTAAAAAAAATCAGAATCACCATGGGTCCCATACTCCCATGCCCATCTCGTGGTTAGCAATCTTGTGCATCTCCATACTCCATAATAAAAATGCCGCCCACCCCAAATCAGTAAAACACAAACAAAATAAACTACAATCAGCAACACGAATCGCATGTGTGAGTTATCAACGTTCGTAATATAATGATTATAATGAGCACACCCAATCATTTGCCTCCACGTAGACCTCCTGTTATCCACTCGTTCGCCACGTCACTTGTCCAATTTATAATGCCTTTCTCCAACTTCACGACTAGAATGAAAAATAAAAATAAAAATGAATGACTCAGTGTGAAGAAGAAGAAGAAGAAGAAGAAGAAAACAGAGACAAGCCAACCTCCACCGTCCGAGTAGATATCAACGGTGATGATAGTGCTTTATCAGAAGCTAACCTACTGGCTCTCAGAGCACCCATTAATCGTAACATTCCGATGGAGCCACACCCAATCATGGGGCTCCACGTGGTCATTCCTCTTCACCTCTATAGCTCTCTACCTCACCCTCTCAATCCTCCTCCACCTCTTACTGGGCCTCATCCTCCGACCGGGCCGGGCCGTACCGCTCGGCCCAATCCCGGCCATACACAGCCTCTCCATGTCCCTCATCTCCGCCACCATCTTCGCCGGAACCCTCCTCTCCGCCGCCTCCGAAATCCGCGAAACCCGCTGGTTCTGGCGCCGCTCCAAAACCCCATTCCAATGGCTCCTCTGTTTCCCACTCGGAACCCGACCCTCGGGCCGGGTCTTCTTCTGGTCCTACCTCTACTACCTGACCCGATTCTTCCACATGCTCCGCACTTTCTTCACCATACTACGACGTCGCAGGCTCGCCTCGTTCCAGCTCTTCAACCACTCAATCCTCACCTTCACCTCCTTCCTCTGGCTCGAGTTCTCCCAATCGTTCCAAGTCCTCTCCATCATCCTAACGACGTCGGTTTACTCCGTCGTATACGGGTACCGGTTCTGGACCGCAATCGGGTTGCCCAGCGCGTGCTTTCCCTTCGTGCTAAACTGTCAGATCTTGCTGTTGGGTTGCAATCTTGTCTGCCACGTAGGAGTGTTGTTGTTGCATTTCTTCAAAGGTGGGTGCCATGGGATTGGCGCGTGGGTCTTCAATTCAGTGCTCAATGGTTTTGTTTTGTTACTGTTCTTGAAGTTCTATGTTAACAACATGCACTCGAGGAACAGAAAATGTGGGTCCGACGAGGTTAACAAAGGTGAAGACAAGGATGTTTGAACCAGTAAAGCCAGTAATGTAAGTTTTGGTTTTTTTTTTTTTTTTTTTTTGGCCCCTGTAATTTGGGGTAATACTAATAGGACACCAAAAATTGGTGACACCTTTGCTTTTGTAAAAAGTCCGTATAAACACGTAGTAAATCATGGTGAAGACGGGGATGTTTGAACCAGCAATGTCAGTTTTGGGGTTTTTTTTTTTTTTTTTTTTTTTAATACTAATAGGACACCAAAAATTGGTGACACCTTTGCTTTTTGTAAAAGAAAGTACATGTTAACATACGGTGAATAAGAGTTTGTTAATGTTTTCTAGTAACGTAATTAAGTGTTGTAAAAATACATATAAATTAAAAAGTATTGTAAAAATTTGTGTTGTGTTGTGTTGTGTTGTTAACAACGAAAAATGTTGTTCAAACCATGTTATTAAATAAGTCCCAAATCTTTTGAAAGTCTGAAATTTTGAGTCCTTACTTTATTCGAATTGCCGAAGAATCCTACTAGGCATATTTATTTTTAGTACTTGTGAATTGTATTTTGAACATTTTGTGGGGGAAATTTCCTCTGCCTCGAGGTGGAGTCGTACAATTTGGTTGTTTTCCCGGGTAAGAAATTTCCAATTCTTCATTTTTTTATTGTAAGCATTTTGTAGGGACTGGTATTTAATTGAGGTTTTTGGGTGTCAATGTAGGTAGGTATCTAACCTTAGATATTATTACATGGTACCACTCCATTAATACGTTGTTTAAGAAATGTTTTTATGCTGTGTACAACTGACTGCTACCTGATATATGTATTCAGCTTTAATGCAGGTCTACTCCTATATAAAAGAGTGGATTCATGTATCAGATACATGATAGATTTTTTATGTACAAATGCAATATTTGACCTACCCATATTTGATAAATACATGCTCTAAAATGCTGTAAGTTTGATTAAAAGTTAAAGAGTCCTTATTTCAATTACTTTTTGGATGTGTGAAAATTAGTTTGTGTGCAACAAGTTTAATCGTAAAATTAATTAAGCTTTAATTCTTTAAGAGTCAGAAATGAGGAATCAAGATACCCAATAAATGGCTATAAGCACAACACAACCCATACCCTCCATCCCATGGCAAACGTTTGGTAAATTGCAAAAGAATGGGCATTGGGGAAGCCATGGTACTTTGTTGTGTGTTTTCTCATGCTCTATGGAATATAAAGGGTGCTTTGTTAGTAATGCCAATGTAGGAATTGCGAAAAGAGTGCTCAAAGTAATATATAATGCAACTACTGGAAGCTTCATCAGTCACCTTTAATCTGAGAAGGTACTTGTTTATTTTCTAGGTTGGGTAACAATGAAGAAAAATCATAGTAAAAATTTTCTTATATCTCAGAATAAGATAGATTCCATTACCGTATAATTTCTGTTTATCATTCATGAGATTTTGATTAGAGAGGATCTTATCATTCGAAGTAGAATATGCCCCCACAGAACTCACCTTAAATTCCACTGAAATGTATGGTCAAATTGGGTGAAACACATTGACAATGAAAGCTGACTCAAATGGAGTGGTTTCACTTTTTTTGCATTATTATCTGAGAGATACAAATCACAAGCACGGCTGTGGAATTTGATGCACTAATTCTAGGAACACGCCATATATTTCACATTCGATCGATAATGAAACCATATAAAAGTAATATTACTTTATTTATAAATTAACAAGTAAATAGATTGTTAAATTAAGTGTCGGCAAGATGGAGCAACTTTGCTCCTTGGGAGGTCATAGTCCCCAAAAATTTAAAGTTTCTTCTACAGTATACATAGCAATATGATATGGGCACCCAAAAAAAATATAATCGATCCCCATGGTTATAAAAACTGGACCGGAGACAAAATTGGATTTGCCTTCAGTTCCCGGTTTTTATCGGTTTTAGGCCTTTTTACCAGACCGGGCTGGCTTCTAATTCTCAGTTCAACCGATCGAAACGGCCGGTCCGGTTGTTAAAAACAATGCCGATCCCCCTCATTTGTTCCTCAAACTTGTATTAGTTCAATAGATAAAGAAGCTTGTTCTCAAATAAAACAATACTTGACCCCTTCAATTGTCCAAACACTTGTAATTAATCCAATGGTCAATAATCACTCTCTCAAAATAGCATAGATGTTAGCTCATTAACCATTTCAAAATTGAACTTTATTTTTCCCCTTTCATTCTTACTGTCAAGGAAGTTACATGTGCTTTTGCTTGTTTTCCTCTATAGTGCTACCAATCCATTATTTATTTCTTAATCCATTGTTTATTTCTTATCAATGCATCTCATCTCAAGATTCTCAACACAGTCAAACAAATCTGTCACAGTTTGTATGAGTGTCTAGATTTTTAAGAACATGCTTTGTTTTTTTAAGGCTGTGTTCATTTTTTTTCCCTATTGCAATATGATAGTTTTTTACATATCTCTTCCAAGTTAGACTTAATTTATCCCCTTTTTTTTGGGAATTAGGTGCCAAATAATTCATTAAAAAAAATTAAAATATAGGAAAATTTTAATAATATGAATGTTTAAAATAATAGTAAAAAATTTGTTTTCTTAAGTGTGAATAACATCCATTAAATTAAGTAAAAATCGATGAAGTGTATTCTACGAAAGATTATCATATCATCTAACATAATTTTGATGCAAAATATATATATATATTTTTTGTGGATATTATTATATATGTCTATGGTGAATTAGACAACTTTTGTTTATTCATTAATGTTTAAGAATGTGACGATCTGTCAAAGTTGATAATTTTATATTTAATAGATTTATAAATTATAATTATAGTATCAATACTATAACTTGGCCCACCAAGTAAATCTTCCTGGCTACGCCCCTTTTTTTTTTTTTTTTTTGATAAATTGTATTTTCATTCAAATAAACTAAACGGGAAAACAAGAGGTGGCATCTCCCTTACAAACAAGAGGTGGCTACGCCCTTATGTGTCGGTAAGATTGTTGTATTACCAAAAGTTATTTTCTTTTAGTTTTTTAGTTTATTTGCTTGTGTGCAAATAATTGCTGCACAAAGTTTAATTGCTGTACAATTTACAGCAAATAGCAATAAGTTGAAAGTTGCTTCCAAAGCCACACCCACAAGGCCTGAACTATCAGGATTATCCCCAATTGTAATCTTATCATTCGACATATTCTATAATATTGATGATTTCTTGTTAGAGTGAATATTACATTATTCAATACCATTCCTGCTTCTTTTCATAAAATGCATGGTAGAAAATGCAACCGCGACATTACCGGCCATTAGAGACACAAGAGCAATATGTTTATATTATATGTAAGCATCTTATTTGAACAGATTTTTAATAAACTTATTTGACCAGATGTACCACTTGTTTAATCCAATTGAAGTTTTAAAAAATGATAGTAGCATTGACATGGATGCTAGGACTTTAAGTTTAAGGTACAATAGTAATTACGATCATGCAATTTTCCAAAACGAAAAGGACAAAATTGACATAAATGGAGTCACATCAATTTAGGGAAAAGACTATGATCTTAAATTTTAAGTTTCATTTTCACCAAAAAAAAAAAAAAAATTTAAGTTTCATTAATCAATGGCAATATATTCCATTTGCCATCCAATGTTTGACACGGTCTAAGTATTCCTATTCGATTTGGTCTTCTGTAAAAATTTGACATGTTAATTTCAATTCTAGTATGTTAAAGAAATTCTAGCATTTGCATCAAACATTATAAAACGATGCTATTTTTACTTTGTCTATTAATAAATTACTTTACAATACATACTATATCACATATTCTATTCTTTTATCGTTTTATTTAAATATTTTTTTCTTTATTTTTTAAATTATTTTTTTATTCTTTCTTTATTATATATGATCAGTGGTTGAGTGAGGAACCAAGAGAGTGAGACTTATAAGTGGCTGAGAGAGAATAGAAAGATATTTTTGTATAAAAGAGAGAGAAAGTTGAATAGAAAATACCCAAAGGGCCGAAACAACTGATACAACATATAAAACCGTACCATTTTATTGTGAGAACATTAGTGTAGCAAATGCCAAATTTATGTGGCATTTGCTATATCTCGTGGAGGTGTTTTTTTTTTTATATTAGAGCAGTCCTATCCACAACTTCCATCTTATTCTATTTTACCATTTCAAAAAATACTTTATTAATTATATCATATCATTTTACAATACAACCAACATTCTAACTTTTATTTTCCTACTCTATTCATTAAAATAATATAATATATTTTAATACAACTCTTTCTCCTTCTTCTCTCCCATCTCTCTTCTACTTTATCAATTAAAATATATTGTAATTTTTATTAAAGTGCTATAGTGTCATCCTACATTTAGGATGACACTCTAGCACAATTGCTAAAAAATTTGCAATTGTAAGATTTTACAAGTCTGGCTGCTAGGCTCTTTTTGTGACTTTATGCTAAATTTTTCCTACATATATCATTTACAATTGCCAATGAGAATGCTCTTAGTGTGCTAAATGCTAAAAAAATATATGCAAATAATCTGTTTACCACTTCTGAGTTCTGACCGCAACTACCATCATTGATTTTAACTTTTTAAGGTTGCTACAGCTGCCTCTTTCAGTCCTCGTTGCAGATTTCTCTATGAGCTACAATTTCATGTACATACATACATGCTTGAAATTGAACAGTTGGATATATAGCACTTAAGCTGAAAAGCACAAGATATACGTGTAGATGAGCTACAGATCAAACCAATTCTCTAATGTAAATTCATCCACTTTCTTCTAAGTAACTTCATCTGTGCACAAATCATCTGGTTGAAACAACAGCAAGATTAATCTCTCCCTTGAGAATACGGATGAACCACAGATTGAAATTAATTAAGGCATCATAGAGGCATTCTGGGTACAATTTTGTTAAATCGTTATGTAAATCCTCTGCAAAGAATGAAAGAGTCAGTAGCAATCTTTGAACACAAACCTCAAGTAAATATAAAATGCCCACCACTTTTGACTTTGGGATTAAAAGCGTTTTTTTTAGATGACTTCAAAAAAATTCTTAAACAGCCACTTATGAATTCGTAATAATTATTTACATGGGTAGGTAGAGTAGGTGCATATATGTACATGTGCAAATGTAAATCAACGGATGAATATATAGTAGACACGCTTTGTACCTAAAAAATGTTCTGATTTTGATTTTCTTGTGCGTTCTAAATGTTGGGAGGTGCAAGGCACCTAATAGAAGTCCAGCCCACGTAGAATTTGTGCCCAAGATAATGAGCTTGCCATGCAAGCATTGATGGAATTTTATTTCAATTAGAAATAGGTGAACGTGGTTGACAAGTCCTAGATGTCTATTCCAAATTTAAGTAGGAGTTGTGTTTAATAATTAATACTTGTGAGAATCCTAACTCAAGTCATGTTAAGAATTCATATTATGCTAGGAAAAGAAGTATAAGGCGGCTGAAGCTTATTTGTGTATAAAAAACACGTGGGTGTGCAGCAAAGGGGAATGAAAAGGAGGAGGAAGCTGCACAAGAAAAAAGAGAGAGCAGCCAAGTGGGAGCTGCCTAGAGATAAAAAGACAACCAAGATGGAGCTATGCGAACAAGAGATATTTTTCTTTAGCACAAAGAGAAATAGTTTTTTACGTAAATATTTGTGTTTTTGTATGTGATTGTTGTTTTGGATTACTAATATTGTTGATAATATTATTTGAGACCCAACACTAAACTATATTATACATACCATGGTTGATGATATTTTGCAAATTTTAATCACCTAAATCATTGTTTAGGCATTTTACTTCATTGCAATATTTCTTAACTGCTATATATTATTCTTTGGATATACTCTTTTAGCGATATAGTTAAGTAATACCACTGAAAGAGTTTATGCAAAGAATAATATATAGCATTTGACAGTAAAAAAGAGAGCTCCATCTCCATGAACTGGACATTATTTGAGTTAAGAAGTCTTCAGAATTGCTAAAATCAATCCTATGCATTTTACTTCATTGCAATATTTCTTAACTGCTATATATTATTCTTTGGATATACTCTTTTAGCGATATAGTTAAGTAATACCACTGAAAGAGTTTATGCAAAGAATAATATATAGCATTTGACCTTAAATTGAGAGCTCCATCTCCATGAACTGGACATTATTTGAGTTAAGAAGTCTTCAGAATTGCTAAAATCAATCCTATGCAACCGGCGACTCACTGTCTTCCTTGCAACTTTCGACCAATAGTCATTGTCTCTCAGCATTATTAAAATTTCTGAAACATAAAATTGATAAGTTTTAGAAAATGGAGAAAAACAACTGAAAGATACATTAGGGAGTTTTTATTTTTTTTGTTTTTTCAAATGGGATTTTCGATGAATATTTCATTGAAAAAGAAATTTGATTAAAGAATTAACACTCGACTTAGAGTAATGCAACAGACACAAATTATTTTATAACATTTTTATAAATTGCTGATGTGGTTTTAGTATTTTTCAAATAGTTTTTGCAAGTAAAAATGTGATGTTCGTGATAGACCCATATTAGAGCTAGTAAGAATTTGCCACATAAGTAGTTTGTAAAAATGTTGTAAAAAGTTTGTCTGTAGTATTACTCTTTGACTTAATAGCAGAAATTAAATGTCCAAAAGAATCAAAAGAAGAAGATGATTTATTTGGTTAGCTTTTGTCTAATATTATAGCATAAGTTATAAACCAAATTAGGAAAGTTTTAACACTACTTTTATGAGAAATATAAAAAGCTGTTAGAAAAATTAATTGTATTATTAATTTCCAATAAAATATTTCTAAAAATGGTTCTTAAACCAATACTCTAAAAGTATTTGTTAACATTTTTCTTTCAAGTAATGATCATTAGTTGAATAAGTAATGATCATTAGTTCTTTGGTGCATGGGACCCACCAAAGAAAAAAAACGCTGCTAGGAAGCGCAAAACACGCTTTCCAAACGCACGCTAAGGATTCGTTTGGATACTGCTTATTTTGTTGAAAACTGAAAACACTGTAGCAAAATAATTTTTAAATGTGTGAATAGTGCCGTGAGACACATTTTTAATATTTTTTTCCTGAATAAAGTACTTGTGGGTCCCGTGAATAGTGCACGGGATCCACTGAACAGTGCATAGTATTTCCTGAAACGTGAGCATCAAAAAAAAAAAAAAAAGAAGAGAAAAATGTCCAAACGCCCAGACGCAAGCGCAATCCAAATGCACAATAAATATATCATTCATAAGAGCACTCACAGCAGTGGTGCTATATTGATATACTGCTATATTTTAACTTTTCAAACACCAAAATCATAGTCCCACATCACTGTCCCACGAGGCTGACCCATCTCTCCTAGTCCTCCATCTCACCGCTGATCCAAGCTCCATTGCCGACCTAAGCTTCATCGTCAATCCAAGCTCCACCGACACCGCCTTCATCGAACTCAAGAGCACCACGGATTTCGTGGTTGGATTTTGTGGCTGTGGCTGGATTTCATGAGTTTCTTTGGGTTTCGTGATGGCGGTTTGGCTGGGTTTCATGGTGGCTAAGTTGGTGGTGATTTGTGTGGTGGTTTTTGGCTGTGTTGGTGGTGATTTGTGTGGTGTTGTTCGGTGGTTGTGGGCAGTTGTTCTTGGTTGGCCGTGGTGGTGGATCAGTTTGTGGTGTTTTTATTGTAGTGAGATGAATTATTTTATTGTAGTAAGATGGATTATTTTATTGTAGTAGATATTTTTTTTTATTGTGATATTTATATTATTTTATTGTGTTGAAAACTAAAATAGATCCACTGCTGCAGCATGTATGTAGGTAAAATAGATAAAGTAACTTTTAGTGAAGATAAATAGCTAAATTTTTAGCTCCATTGCTGTGGATGCTATAAATTAACAACTATGGCTATTAATGATACATTAGAGCACTCATAACAGTGGTGCTATATTGGTATATTGTTATATTTTAGCTCCTCAAACACCAAAATCATGCTCTAGCAGTGGAGCTAAATCTATTTTTTTAGCTCCATTGCTAAATCTGTTCATGAGAGCTAAACAAAAACAAAAAATATTTTACTCTCGAGTGGATTAAAATAATAAAAAGTTTATCTCTCTCTCAGTCACTCCGTGCCTCTCTCTCTCTCAATGTCACTCTCTCAAGCTCCCTCATTCACCGTCGCTGGCCCGACTCATTCTCAACATCGGCCCCATCGAAGCTCGATGTCACCGACCCATTAGCCGTCCCAAGTCGCTGATCATCCTTAGACCCACGCCACCATCCGCCTCAGACCTATGCCGTCGATCAAAGTGCTTGCACATGGTTGTACTTGTCGTGGATATTGGGTACCTGATTGGGAAACCCATGGAACTCACTGACCCACCCCTTCTGCCTACCTAGCTCGCCAACATTGTGCTTGCTTATGATTGGTGATTTTTTATTTTGTTTGTGATCTGTGATTTTGTTTTGTTTGGGTTGAGGAAAAAGATTGGAGATTTGGGTTTTTTTTTTTTTTTTCCTACTATGGACTGCTAGTGCTGGTGGTGGTCGTGGTGTTGGTGTTGGTGGTGGTTGTGGCTATGGTTGTGGCTGTGGTTGTGGTTGTGGCTATGGCTGTGGCTGATGGTAGAGGTAGTTGTGGTTGATGCTGTGGATATTTTTTTGGATAGTGGGATATATTATTTTATTGTAGTGATTATAATATTTTATTGTGATATTTATATTATTTTATTATGTTGAAAGTTAAAATAAATTCACTGTTGCAACATGTGTGTAAGTAAAATAGATAAAGTAACTTTTGGTGGAGCTAAATAACAAAATTTTTAACTCTACTGCTGTGGATGCTCTTAGACCCATAACCATCCTTTTGTCTAGATTCAATTTATTGAATTTACCAACGATTTTACGTCCAGGTTCAATTTACTAACACTTCTTTATTATTATGCTTTTACGTCCAAGTTCAATTTACTAACACTTCTTTATTATTGTACTACACTTGTACTTTTGTGCTATTAAAAGTAGGTCAGTAGTCTATAATCCTGTATAGAATCTCCATACAATTTATTGGTGAATATCTTATATGAGTTTTACTGACATATGTCCTAAAAGCATCTATTAATATGTCATTTTAGAAAATTTTTTTATAAAAAATTAAAAAGATGATTTACTGTTTTGATAGTTTTCTTAATTTTGCAGAGAAACATTTCTAAAATAGATAATTAAGGTATACATTAACCGGACTCATCTTATATTAATTATAGATTTGAGAGGGTTATTACAATACATTATAGACTTAAGCCCATTGTTAACCAAAAAAAAAAAAAGACTTAAGCCCATCATTTCGTCTAGGTTCAATTTAGTGAATTTAGTGACACTTCTACGACTAGGTTCAATTTTCTGACACTTCTTTATTATTGCGCTGTACTTTTATACTACTAAAACTGGGTCATTAGCCTATACTCTTATATAGACTACATACAGTTTATGGGTATTGGGGGTGCGTAACTGTGTATCTTATATTTAGCATAAGCTTGAGAGGGCTATAATGATCCATCATAGACCCAAGCCCATCATTGCATTTAGGTTCAATTTAGTGAATTTACGTGACATATCTACGTCTAGATTTAATTCACTAACACTTCTGCCTTCTATACCATATAAGCGCATTTCTCATAAATATATATATATATATATATATATATATTTAAGCGCATTTTTTGTTGTTGATAAGATTGTATTATAAGTGCATTGAAATCATTGATGGTGATTATCTACCGGTCTCCAAAAAGGAAAAAAAAATTAACTATTGTAGGGAGACATTTAGGAAGAAGAAAAAATAGAGATTAAATAGAAGGAAATAGAGGAAAGAATTGCGGAATATACTAAAATTTAGTACATTTCATTCACTTTCTTTCTTCTCCCCCCCATCTTCATCCATTTAAATATAGGAAAAAAAAACATGCATACGCATTTTCATTTTACTATATGTATATAATTTTTTTTTTTGAGAAAGTAAATATCTGTATTTTGAGAAAAATAAGTGCTACGTTCACAATATTTTCATAGCAAATTATAAATGATAAGTTATTATTGGTTCTAATTTAATCTTACCATTGAAATTACTTTTTTCCCCACCAATAACAACCCGTAATAACCTGCCACTTATTATTTATTATAAAAGGATTGAGAAAATATTGTGAACATAGCATTTCTTTTTGAAAAATTATATGTTACGAATAAAAGTGAGAGAATTTATAATAAAAGGGAAAAATAAAAGGGAAAAAGTCGTATGAGGAAAGAAATTAGCGTCCTAATCTACAAGAAACATAAAATTGAATTCAAAAGGCAAGATCGAAGGTTTTTATTCTCTCATGAGCAAAGGGACACAATAAAGCATCAAGGTATTTTACCATTTTACATGCTTGTATTCTTTTTTAACTTCCTTAATAAAATTTCCCTCACAAAAAATTAAAATAAAAAATAAAAAACTTCCATCATAAAATAACCAAAGTTTAAAATTGGAAAAAAAAATTTAATACATAGTGTACTGCAATTGGTTAGGCATAAAGTGAGGGGGAAAAAAAGTGGACAAAATTTTGTTTTTTTTTTCCCCCATGACACACCAGTCCCCCCTCCCCCCTTTCTAAAAAGTAGCTGAAATAGTACAATGAAACCAATGAATAGTACTAAAAAGTGTAGTAGGACCCATAAATAGTAACAAAAATAAGCTGAAATTACAAATAAACTGAAATTTTCAGCTTGTCCCAAACGCACACTTAGCATGCAAACAGGCCAGAATGTCATTGTCTATGAGGCACCACTTCTTTGAAACAATCAAGCATAATTTTCAATAAATCTAGGATTACGAATGCTAATTATAGACTTTCTGATTTAATTAATCAATTGAACAATACCAAAGTTCAATCCATATAAAATTTTATAATTTTATATATTTAAATTCAGTAGTAATCCAATATGCAATAAGATTCGTGTTTGTTATATAATACATCCCCAATGAAGAAAACGACACGAAAAACCTACTTTATATATCCATTAGCAAGGTTGGAAATGCGCATGGCAACCATTTTAGCCATTTAATAGGGCATACTATGTATATCTTCCATTCAATAATAATAATAAGAATAGGGCATACTATGTAATAGAAAACGTTACCAATCATCCAATTCTTCAAGTTACCACCCAATTTGTATATATAAATATTGCTATATTCTCTTTCCCCATTATTTAACTACAGCCAAATCCAAAATTTAAGGGTGGATTTATATATTGGGCGGTGAGATTCATCATGTTGAATTGTTGATGTTGGACTTCTTATTATTAAAAACCATTGATTAAATTCTAATAAGATGATACCAAGCCAACAAGTCCCAACCCTGGTACAAAGTAAATTTTGATGGAGCTGTATTTGCTAGTGAAAACAGTGCAGGTTTGGGCGTCGTCATATGGAACTGTGAAGGTTTGGTTATGGCATCTCTTTCTCAAATGGTGCCTCTGCCTCACACTGTCAGTGAAGTGGAAATTAACAATAGTGGGCACCGAGAGCCCTGGAACTAGCAGCAGAGTTGGGATTTGATAACCTTGTTTTAGAAGGTGATTCACAGGTCCTCATCAATGTCCTTAAGAGCGGAACTTGTACTCTGGCTCAATATGGACACCTGGCAAAAGACATTATTTTTCTAGCCCTTGCATTTTTCAGTTCCAAAATTTTCTCATGTATGTAGGATAGGCAATAAGGTTGCTCACTCCTTAACTCGTAGAGTAATTACTTTCCCGCCCTTGTCAATCTGAATGAAAGATGTACCTTCAGACTTATTTTCTGTATTACAAGCTGATTTGATCAACCTCCATCAATAATATGCATTGGCTTTCTTCTCCAAAAAAAAAAAAAAAGAAAAAGTCACAACCCTGTTGCCTATCATGACCATTGAACTTGGACGAAAATTTGGCATGGCACGCCCTACTTCATGTAAAAGTAAAACTGTGGACAGAACAACACGTCGCTATAGTCGGTTTCAAATTCAATATCATATAGGTCCCAGACTGACAAGGTTAAAAGACTTAAATTACATTGACTGATAAAAGTGTAAGAGACTGAGAGAAGAGTGTTAGACTTTGCCTGTCCAGGAATACCTTTCCTAGATCAGCACTCACCAGGAAAGACCTTTGAATACAAACACAATGCCATCAATTTCGGGACACCTCAAGAAAGTTGAGACAATGGCATCTCCAAAATCCCTCCTTGCTCAGCACTCACAGGGGCCAATGCCCTATTGACGGATATAGTAACCAATTGGTATGTCACGCTGGAGGATGCTGAGCTGAAGGAGCTTGGTGCTTAGTGCTTACAATGACCACTGGGAGGTTCATGGTTGCAAGAAATGAGTATTGAGTCTCTCAAGGCCTGACAATATAGAAGATATCTAAAGGCATTTTATCCAACTTCGGTTTTGGAAAATGAATAACTCTCTTTTCCTGGGTTGCTCGCATCCAGGGTCGGCCCAGGCATTTCTGGGGCTAAGGCGAAATCTTCAAATGGGCCTTTATGTTATCACTTAAATAATATTTAACTAACATTTTATATAATAATTTTTTTTAAATCCATTTTTTTTTTTACTTTTTAATATGATTTTTTTTTTAGAAAATACTAAAATTATAACAAATTTTACTACAAATTGGTGTTGTAATGAATGTGATTAATGACATGAGGCTTACAACAAAACTAGAAATATTATAAAATTTATAACTTGAGAATTACAAATATATATCACCAATCACAAATATTCATTCAAAAATGCATTCAATAGTTTATTGAAATTCACCTATCATATTCATTGTCACATCAAATTATAAAAGTTATGCAGACCACCACACACCCTTAGTGCAATGATCATTCTACAAGTACAAGTTCTTGTAGGGTGCGAGGGGCAATGACCGAGATTTAAGTCTATAGAAAAGAGTTTCGCACATATATACACTTAGATTAGGCTAGAATAAAATTTTTATCTTGTATAAAAATAATTAAATAAATAAAAGTTATATAATAAAATTTATAATATTTTTAACATTTTCCTATTTGAATTACTTGTAATTAATAGCACGTTTATTTGTAAGACCTATTTATATAAATTTATCTTTATTTTTATCTCTATCTCTATCACTACTTAATTCTTTAAGCCTTCTTAAGAGTGAAAACCAATGTTTCCACAGCTGTTGAGGTACAGTGTCAGCAGCTCTTGGAATTGCTGAATTCACTGGCAGTTTTAGAGCATTCAGTTTTTAGTTCTTAAAAGGCATATACAATTCATGTTAAACCATTGGATAATTGATAGTGGGGAAACTGAACATATGGTCTATTCAACCAAGTTCCTCACTAATATTACTTCCATTACACATGTCACTGTGAAATTCCAAATGAGGGAATCAGTGATGGTGATTTACATAGGCACAGTGCGGCTCTCTGCTGATTTAACACTAGAAAATGTGTTATGTGTTCCTTCTTTCACATTCAACCTCATCTCCATTAGCAAATTAACCCACAAACTACATTGTTGTTGCATTTTCCTTTCAACCTTTTGTATCATATAGGAATTGCTGCAATGGAGGATGATTGGACTGGGTGAAAAACTTGGAGGACTGTACATCTTTCAAAACACTTCCCATATAGCTGTTGCAAGGAATATTCTTACTCTTTTTGTCTAGTTTCATTCTCTTTCAAGTGTTATTTCTCCTGTTTCTTTTCCAAATGTTTCTTGTCACAAAGTGTCTCTTGTTGACACCAACAAAGTCTGGCATAACAGACTTGGACATCCGTCATCTGCTAGGTTGGATCTTCTCAAGTCTTTACTTCCTAATTCCACATATTCTGCTAATGATGATCAACCTTGTACTGTGTGTCCTCTTGCTAAGCAAAAAAGACTTTCTTTTGCTCATAATAATCATATATGTTCTTCTACTTTAGAACTTGTGCATTGTAACATATGGGGTCCCTGCTCTGTCCCCACTCTTGCTGGTCCCGAGTATTTTCTTAGCATTGTGAATGATTACAGTAGGTGCACTTGGATTTACTTGATGAAATATACATCTAAAACTCCGAAACTCATTCAATCTTTCTTTTCCTTTGTTGAGACTCAGTTCAATACCAGAATTAAGATCATATAATGACACATTTGCCTCTAAAGGTACCATTCACCAACAAACTTGTGTGGAAACTCCACAACAAAATTCAGTGGTTGAGAGAAAACACCAACATCTCGTAAATGTAGCTACGGCACTTTGATTCCAAGCTAATCTTCCCCTTCACTTCTGGGGAGATTGTGTCCTCACAACAACCTATCTCATTAACAGGTTACCTAGTCCATCCTACAATCATCTCAAGGTCTTTGGTTGTCTATATGCTATGCCTCCACTTTGACTAGATATAACAGATTTGATTGAATACAAATAAATGAATACGAGCTGTTTTTATATACAGAGATTAGAGCGGGAAAGTTTAACTAACTTAACCACTAACTAAAACTAATCTAATTAACATTACAGCTGTACACAACTAAAACACTAAACTGCAGGTAGTTTATCTACAGCTTCTATATTGTCTAAGCTACAGTCGTCTAGCTTTGTTTCTTCTTTTCCTTCTTTCTCTTCTAACTTCAATCTTTGACAAGATATAGAACCAAACTTGATCCTAAAGCTAGAGCATCTGTTTTCCTTGGTTATCCTAATGGTGTTAAGGGCTATAAACTCCTTGATATTTGTTGAAAAGAAGATGCAAAATGGTTTGTGCATCAAGGATAGCTGCAAGGTGCAAGGCAGAATGGTTCTCAGCAACAGGGGAAGCTCCAAGATGCAGTTGTGACAAGGAGCAATGATCAAAGTGGCCACTTCAGAATCAGAATTGGGTAGTAAAGAATTAATGGACCCGATTGAAACAATGCCTCACTATGATCAAATCATTCATTCAATCCAGGAGATGATGCCACATGGATTAGGAAGTTAGAAAGTCGTTAGCTGAGGTACACGTGTGTTAATTATGTAGAATTTGCTGTATCAGCTTTTCCCTCCAAAATTGGGAGTTCTTTATTTTCTGGTTTAGCTTGTATTAGATAGTGAATATATAGAAGCAGAGTTAGTGAATTATATTCATTGGATTGTATTCTTTTCTCTTATTAATAAAATCAGTTTTCTATTTGGAGAGAGAGTTCTGAACTTTACAATATTCAAACAAAAACCTATTTTATTTCTTGAGATGTCATTTTCCATGAAGATGTTTTTCCTTTTCAATCCCTTCCCACTGTTACATCCAGTGTTCCTTTGTCTTCTCATAGTCCAGTTCTTAACCTGGTGCTTCTTCTCCAATTGTTTCCAGTTCTTCACCTGATGATCAACCTACTTCTGCTCCACCAACATCATTTGTCCCTGAACCTGATGACTTACCTGAGCCTGCTCTTGTTCTTGAATTTGCCGAACCAATTGATCTCCCTGAACCAGAACCAATTGATGTTTTGCTTTTTTGAACCAGAAGTATTCGGTTAGCTAAATTTGATTACTTTTAAGCATAATTTTGACACGTAATATTGTTCATAGTAATGAAGGGTTTTTTCTCTCACTACATATACTTTCTTTTATAGTTCACACTTCGATTCAAATAGTGTCCAAGTATTTGGTGAAAATTTGATTTGCATGTTTTGCCATGATACATGGCTTCTGGTTTATAGTTTATTGCTCCCACCATCTCATATTGTTGGTCCTATTTAGAAATTTTTGACTTTTTAAACAGACATTATTTAACACAGTATCTTAAAAATAAAAACTTATAAATTTCCAAAACTACTTTCCTTAATATAAACCCAAGTAAAGTCAAATGAGAAATGGGTCAAAAATAAAATAAAGGGTCAGCAGGGAAACTTATAAATTTGTGATTATTAATTTTTAAAGTGGACTGCATTTTTGTCTATCTTAAATGGAGTGGATGACCAACAGTATTGAATGAAGGGGAGGTATAAATAATACACTGCATAAACTGGTTAAAAAGGATATGATGGTAACTATTTGATTCAATAATTCGCATATCACTATTTGATGATCTTTATGTGATCTCAGGGCCGGACAAATGAAACAGTGGTATATGAGATAGATCTTGTAGATTCTGCAGTGAAATCTCTCAGGTCACTTTCAAATGAAAGATGGGAAAGGTACATGGAATCAATCTTTAAAAAAAGAATCCTCTTCATTTGTTTTTTGGATCAACTTTTGTTTGTGTATGAGTGACTCAATAGTTTCAGGTTTTGCTGTTGAGCAAACTTATTTATAAGCATCTACCGAACTGAATTTGTATTATCTCTGATTAAGATATGCCTATTACAGTAGATTCTTGATTTTAAACTTTTTAAATAGGTACAACTAAAACGTTAAACCTGAAAAGACAATGTACTGCTTTTCCATTGGTTCTATAGCGTTAAGAGTAGTTTTTATGAGTAAGATTATGCAATGATCTTCTAGAATCCTAGAATAGAAGGGCTATATCCTGAAAATGAAAAGGCTTAATGGTGACTTTGAGGCCGCTTTATTGCCAGGCACAGAAAGATCATATCAGCATCAATTGTTCCAATTCGATTCTAAAATATTTCAATACTTTTATTCTTATACGCGGCATTGTATGTTGCAGCCTGATAATGGTTAAATTTTTTATTTTTCAGGCAACATGATAAGCTGTCCAAGGTAGTGAGTGCTTTTGGCTACCAAAAAAGAAGGCTCCTGATCACATTCATCAAGAGAATGTAGTGAAGCTAGCCTCCCTCATGCAGGAGATTCTGTCTCTTAAAGAAGCAAGCCAGCATCTTAACTGTGTTATTTGCTGGTATTCTTGGTCTCTGCAACCTCAGAGTGCCCCTCTTTTTGGTCAAAATAAGGAAATTCAGTCAATTAAAAGAAGATATTATCAGGACCAAAAGACTCCATTTTTTAGCATTTGATTCCAGCCTTGTTGCCATATTAAACGTGTCATTATTTTTAATGTTTTGTTTATAAAATCTTTATTGGTCAGGAAGAATGATGTTGGATGAAACAACAGAGATTACAAACTCCATGCTTCGACTTTTTCCTTTTACTTTATCCTTTCAGGCTTTTGTTTTGACAAACTTTTGTGAAAAGTCCGAGTGTCAGCATCAGAGCAGTTTCTGCTAGAGTTGTTAGAGTGGTTCCACATTCTACGGAATTGGTTATTGTATATATATATTGGAGTCTGTAATCAGTGCTAATCAATGAAGAATCTGGAACTGAATTTCATCAATGACCTCTTTCATTTTCTCCATTTGTTTTTCTCTGTATTTCTCTTCTTCTTCTTGCATTTCTTTTCATAATTCTCTCCCTCTCTCTCAACGAATTGGGTGCTTTTTGGCCTTATTCCGCTGATTCACTTGCTTCTTTAGCTGAAACTTGTATGCAAGACAAAAATGTTTGGTTTTTTTTTTTTTTTTTTTATTCTTAGAAATTTGGATAAAAAAAAATTGAAAATAAGACGTTGAACAACTTTCTTTCATAGATTGATGTAAATGCCCCAAATGGGTAGATTAAATATTAAAGTACAAACTTATTTTGCAAATTATACCATACATTATGGAAAATGGAGTATAATTCTTTTGTTCAATATGGCTACGCCATCTCCAACATTCCCTCACATCCAACATATATAAATTAATAATGCAGCATTTTTCTGGGGCTTTTCCCACAATTTATGATTTTCCCCATAACACCGCACTTAATCAAAAACAATAAGAATGAAAAATAAAAATTCTTCCCGATAAGCAACCATATTCTACATGCAAAATTAAGCTGTTTTTTTACTATTTTTTTATTTATTTATGTGAAGGCGCTGAAATAAGCTGAATACTATTAAGCTTAATTCAGTTTAATCAAATTGAGTAACTCCATAATGACATGTCAGTATTAGTTCCCATGTCATCTCCATCATAACAATGAGGTGGAGGCAACAACATCCCCTCTGCCAAACTTGCCATCAACCCCGGCATGCCGAAAGCCGCCTCCTCTTCCATAAAAAACACACCTTCATCCTCCATCTCCACCGCTACTGCTACTGCTGCTGCTGCACTTTCTAACTTCCATCTCGATTCATCCCCAAAAACTCCATCCAACTCCGCGGGCCGAAATGCCTCAGCCGCCTCCCCTGCCGCCCTCTGAATATCCTTCGCCGCCGCCGATGCTGGAACCGGAAGCCGCCACGCCGAGTCGGCAAAATTTAGACACCCGGACCTGCCACGGAGAGCCATAGCCGCCACATCATGGGCACGCGCCGCCATCTCTGCGGTGGGGAAAGTCCCAAGCCAAATCCTTGACTTTTTATTTGGCTCACGCATTTCACAAACCCATTTCCACGGGTTCTTCCTCCTCACTCCACGATACACTGGGTGTCTTGTCTCCTTAAACTTTTTTCTCCCATCTCGTTTTTTAGGATTCTGGGAAGCCAACATGACCTCCTCGTCTGACAAGTTCACAATGCGACCGCTGCCACTCTCAAACTCCCAGGAACAAACATCAGACCCCGTTAGATATTGTGGATCAGAGTAATGTCTTAAAACATCCATGTATGTCTAAAACAAAGCTAAATCTCAAAAGGGACTTAATTTATAGGAGTGAAATACACTAAAAAAACCTCTTTGTTTCTCACTCAATTGTGTTGCAGACTGCGGTGGATATAATAAAAGTAAGCAAAGAGCGGCGTTTGTGTTTGTGTTTGTTGAAGGAGTTTTGCTTAGAAGAGTCAGAGTTGGGACATATATATAGACGATAGGATTATACAAAGCGTTAAAGGAAGGAATCCGGAGTGTGATATTTAGGTTGACAGCTGTGGCGTAGTGTTCCCACTATTTTGACAATTTTAAATGAGAGATATTTTGTGAGCCATGGTGACCACAAAGTCTTATCCAATTTTTATCGGGACTCGGAAACTTGTGAGCGGTGGATTCATACTTGTTCACATCTCTCCTATTCATAATTTGTAACGTGACAAATTGTGACAACTACAAAATTTATCTAATTTTTATCGTAACTCATGGCATGAAAACTTGCGAGAGGTAGGGGAAATTATATCGGATTTTGGTGAATTATGTTATTTATCTATTATTTCATTAAAATATTTTTTTTATTTAAAATTGTTGAGTCAGTGTTTTAAAAAAATTTACAACTCAACAATTTTAAACATATATGAGTTTTTTAATAGAATGGTAGACCATGTCATTTGTCCATCATGTAGACCTTATAATTTCTCGAGCAGTAGGTCCATATTGATTCACATCTTAATCACTCACAATTTGCCGTAATGGCAAAAATTTGTGTAAATTTTTGAGAAAATATTAGAATCATAACTTTTACTACAACTTACTCACGTGACAAGTCGTAAATAGTAGAGTAAAAATTGTTAATCTATAATTCTACCATTTACAATTTGTCACATAAGTAAATTATAGTAAAAATTGTGATGATAGCATTACTGAAATTTACGTGTCCTATCAGTTTTTAATCAGGATATTTGTAGCAGGTGTGTTTTCTCCTTTTTTAGCCAAGTGAAGAATTTGTCCGGTTAAGATTTTTTGTGTGAAAGTGAGACGGAGGGAGTATGTTTTTGTCATAAGCAATACTAGGATCACACCATTTTATACAATTTTAGTCACTATTTGTCACGTGGCAAGTTGTGAGTGGTAGATATGTGGTGGTGGGTCTATGTGGGACCATACATCTACCACTCACAACTTGCTACGTGGTAAGTTGTGGCCAAAGTTGTGTGAAATGGTGTGATCCTAACATTTTTATTTTGTTATTTACCTTATCTATCAAAATGATGTTTCAAATGTATCTATTTATTGATTTTAATCTTTATGTCAAAGTAATCCCTAAATTAAGTGATAAATGAAAAAAAATGGTATGACTAATAGAGGTATTAAAATATTTAATTTTATGCCACCTAAGCATCCATGTAGACTACCACACGTCTTTAGTTTAAAAAATAAAATATTTGAAATTAGTTGGTTTTTTGAGCCAAGTGGATTGACCGAAAGAGATGAAAAATACTATATTCATAACATTTACGCAACACTTTTATAACAAATCTTAAGTGGCTAGTTGTTAATAATGGGTAAAAAAATAATTTCACTAGTGGTTTCAAATTACAACTAGTAACAAGTTACCACATATGATTTGTGGTGAAAGTATTATAAAAATATAGTAGACATAGCACTTCTCATCAAAAGATGGTCCACTTGCCCATTTTATAATGTCTGATTTCATATTCTTTATTATTATTATTATTATTATTTTTTACTTGAATCAAGTTACTTTTTAAAAAATTAATGTAATAATAGTTTTATTTTAAACTTGATTGAATTATTTCAAACAAAGACATATCTTTATCTATATATGAATTTCTTCATTTGTATTTATATATATATATATATATATATATATATTAACATGTTTTTAATAACAATTTATTACCATTAGAAATTGTCAATAACAACTTTTTTAAAAAAATCAATGTATTAATATTTTAGTTTTAGCTATAAAATAAATTGCAATATTTTCAATTTTATGATCACAATTTATTCTTTTTCTTTCTTTTTTTTTCCCCCTCTATTCAAGTCTTAATTTTGCTCTCCAATAACTATTATCTCGTTAGTAGGGAAAAAAATGATGAAAATATTCTTGAAAAGTAGTACAATATATTCTCAAATGGCTTTTTAAACGTAAGGAAAAATTGAAAGAACAAGACATGTACAATTACTGCCTTCCTCTTTCACAATTTTTTTTTTTACCATTTTAAATTTTAAGTTTTACAATATTTAACTTTTTTTAATATTTATTATTTAATGGTTGAGATTGAAAGTTTTTTTTTTTTTTCAAATTTCAATATCAACCATTAAAAGCAATCACATATGTAGGGACTTGGGCTCAAGTAACCAAGGCCCAATACTAGCCTAAGTAACCAAGGCCCAAGATTGCCCCAATAACTGAAACTAGCCTAACACGGTAGGGATAGGCCCAGCCTAATGATAAAAGTGCAAGGATGTAAGGTTGGCACTTAAGGGAACCCTACTATATGGTCGGGTTAGGTCTGATACCAATTATCAGGCCAAGGGAGGCCAACGAGGGGACGGTCAAATTTAGGTCGATTCCCCAAGCACAGTTAGTGCCTTTGGGAAGTTCGCTACTGAATGCTATTTGACGTCAGGAACAAGTTTCCAAAAAATCCTCAGAAGGAATCATTTTCCTTGGGATTCTAGGCAGAAGTGGAATTGCGTGGGAACTGATACAAAAGTAATGATTTGGATCCCCATTAAGGGGAAACTATAAAAGGAAAGATAGGGCGAATGGGAAAGAGGTTGGTCGAAAAGCATAGAGAAGGAAAAAATCAAGTGGAGAAGAAGGGGAGAAGAAAGGAAAGTGCAAGGAGAGATCAAAGGAGGATAGGTTTGGGCTGTCAAGGTAGCGTTTGAGGCAACATTTAGTAGGAAGTGAAAGGATACCCACCAACAAATTGATTGGGAGCCCAAATTCATCGTCCCTAAGGGAAGTACCAGGGAAACTGGGCACCACAACATACAATGCAATACCTATTGCACTTGAACTCAATCTGAACAAGACTAACATGGCTCATTGAAACAACAAACAAATGGAAATACACATTGTTTAGATGACATCACACATTTGATAACAATGGTATTAAAAATTTCCAGGAAATTTCTATTAATAAATGCTGGAATTAAAAATTTCCTATCGTGTGTTTGGTTATTGGTTGATTTGGGTTTAGGTTTGAAAAGTGGGATTTTTCCAACAACCCTGGCATGCCGAAAACCGCTTCCTCATCCATAAAAAAAAAAAAAAAAAAAAAAAACACACCTTCCTCCACCATCTCCACTAATACTATTGCCGCTGCCACCAAAAACCTCAATCCAACTTCGCCGGCCGAAATGCGTTGGCCGCCTCCGCTGCCGTCCTTTGGATATCCTTCGCCGTCGTTGAAGCCGGAATCGGAAGCTTCCACATTGAGTCAGCAAAATTTAGACACCCGGATTGGCCGCGGAGCGCAATCACTGCCACATCATGTGCACGTGCTGCCATTTCTGCGGTGGGGAAAGTCCCAAGCCAAATCCTCGACTTCTTTTTTGGCTCACGAATTTCACAAACCCATTTTTGTGGGTTCTTCCTCCTCACTCCACGATACATTGGGTGTCTTGTCTCCTTGAACTTCTTTCTCCCATCTCGTTTCTTAGGATTTTGGGAAGCCAACATGACCTTCTTGTCTAACAAGTTCAACATACGAGCACTACCACTCTCAAACTTCGTGGAACATATATCAGTCCCTATTAGATATACTGTGGATTTGAGAAATGTCTTAAAACACCATGTATATCTAAAACAAAGCTAAATCTCAAAAGAGTCTTATTTTATAGTAATGGAATACACTAAAAAAGACACTATTTGTTTCTCACTTAGTTGTGTTGCAGTAGATATAAGTAAGCAAAGGGTGGTGTTTGTTGGAGAAACTAAGAAGAGTGAGAGTTGGGACATATATATAGACATCAGGATTATACGAAACGTTGTGGAAGGAACTCGAAGTGTGATATTATGATGACAGGACAACTTGGAATGAAAGATATTTTGTGAGCAATGTAGACCACAAAAAACTTAAGCAATTTTGGCCATTCCTCACCGCATGTTCACATGGGTCACATCTCATAACTTCACATGTGGTGAGTTGCTGCAATAATTTGTTTAAATTTTTGTGACGTACCGTTTTCTGAATGGGATATTTGTAGCAGGCGGGTTTTTCCTTTTTTAAGCAAGTGGAGATTTTGTCCAGTTTAGGATTTTTATGTGAAAGTACTAAAGTAGTATGTGTGGTTTGTGGTGTGTCTCTACACTCTACTCTCTAATGAATAAGATGTATATATGTGTCAAATTCAGCGTCAAGGAAGTCTTTTCTAAAAGTTGCCTCTGGTGATGCATACCTAAGATATTATCAATTTGGGGCCAATAATATTTTCGTTGTTTGCCTTAAATGTCAAAATGATTCCAAATATTTCAAACTTGTCCATTTAATATTATAATCTTTAATATTTTGATATTGTGTCAAAATAGTACTTACATGTTTTTTTCTCAAATTAAATGAAAAAAAATGGCATGATTAACATAGATATTAAAATAATTATTTTTATGCCACCTAAGCAACCATGTAAGCTTTCACACTTCTTTAGTTTAAAAAATAAAATATTTGAAATTAGTTGGGTTTTTGAACCAAGTGGATTGACTAAATGATATGAGAAATGCTATGTTCATAACATTTTCACAATATATTCTAAGTGACTAGTTAATATTAGTTATAAAAGGTGGGTAAAAATGTAATTTTAATGGTAGTTTCAAATTAGAACTAGTAACAAATTTTCACATATAATTTGTTGTGAAAGTGTTATAAAAATATTATGGATGTAACACTTCTCATCAAGGGATGGTCCACTTGCCCATTTTATAATGTCTAATTTTATGATGTCTAATTTCATATTCTTTATTTTTTGACTTGAATCAAGTTGCTTTTTAAATATATATATATATATATATATTAATGTATGTATTAACAATTTAAACTTGATTAATTTATTTCAAACAAAGACATATCTTTATCTATATATGAATTTCTTCATTTTGAATCTTATTTTTTATATATATTTTTCACTTATCTTTTAGTAACAATTTATTACCATTAGAAATTGTCAATAACAATTTTATAAAAAAAAAAAATCGGTGTAATAATATTTTAGTTTTTATGGTACTAGCATTTTTTGAATGGGATATTTGTAGCAGGTGGATCCCATTTTCCTTGCCTATTTTATAACTCACCCATGGCCAAAAAAAAAAAAAAAATTGTAACTTTTTATGGTAATAGCATTTTCTCAATGGGATATTTGTAGCAGGTGGGTCTCATTTTCCTTTTTTTGGTCAAGTGGAGAATTTGTCCAGTTCAGGATTTTTGTGTGAAAGCAGTATGTGTGGTGACAGGTGTGTGTCTCTTCTCTAATGAATGAATATATGTTGTATATATGTGTGCGAAATTAATGTCAAGGAAGTCTTTTCTTAATGCCGGCCATGAGTCCATGACGATGCATACTTTGAGATATTATCGATTTGGGCCAATTATATTTATGTTTTTGTCTTTGCCTTACTTTCAAAATGACTCCTAGTGTTTCAAATGTGTAACATTTTAATATTGTGCCAAAATAGTCCTCATATTAAGTGGTAAAAAGTGGAAAAAAATAAATGGCGACGTCTTTAGTTTAAAAAATAAAAAATTTAAAATTAGTTGGGTTTTTCAGCCAAAAAAAAAGTGGATTGATTGAACGAAGTAAAAAATGTTATGTCTATAACAATTTTATAAAAAATCTTAAGTAGATGGTTGTTAATAGTGAATAAAAAAAGTAATTTCAGTGGTGGTTTTAAATTAGAACCACTAATAAGTTATCATATATGATTTATTGTAAAAATTTTGTAAAAAAGGTGATGGACGTAACACTTCTCAATTCTCATCAAGAGATGGTCCACTTGCCCATTTTATAATGTCTAATTTTATTGTCTGATTTCATTTTCTTTATTTTTTGACTTGAATCAAGTTACTTTTCAAAAAAAAAAAAACAAAATTTAATGTACTAATAGTTTTCTTTTAATCTTGATTACATTATTTCAAAAAAAGACATATCTTTATCTATATATGAATTTCTTCATTTTAAATCTTATTTTTTGTATATATATATTTTTCACTTATTTTTAATAACAATTTATTAGCTATTATCATTAGAAATTGTCAATAACAATTTCATTAAAAAAAAATCTTTGAAATAATATTTTAGTCTTAGCAATGAATAAAAAAAAACTGCAATATTTTCAAATTTATGATCACAAGTTATTCTTCTTCTTTCATTTTTTTTTCCAAACCATTCATTTCAAGTCTTAATTTTGCTCTCAATAACTATTATGTCGTAAGTAGGAGGAAAAAATGATAAAAATATTTTTAAAAAGCAGTACAATAGATTTCCAAATGACTTTTTAAACATAAGGAAAAATTGAAAGAACAAGACAGGTGCAATTACTGCCTTGTTGACCACGGTGGTATATATTAATAAATGCCTAAAGGACGCTATGCTAAACTGTTTTTTGTACCGACCACCAAGTATTTTTTTTGAATAGCCGACCACCAAGTATAAAACTTTGTTTATCTCACAATAATTTTATTCTAAGAAAAGAAATCTCGTATTTTTTGGACTGTTCTCTGAGGGTCCCACTGAAAAATATCCATTGCAAAGGAAGTTAGATAAGACTGAAGGTTTTTTTTTTTTTTTTTTTTACCAACAGCTAAAAAAAAAAAATGCAAAACTAACAATTTATTCAATTAAGGCTTTTTCAACAACTTTTGTTATATTTTGTGGTTAATTTTTTAATTTTTTTTAATTTTTCTTCAAATTTTTTAAATTAAAAAAATTTAATTAATAATTGAAAAATATTTTCCTGATTTTTTTTTTTCAAAAAATTTTAACAAAAATTTACAAAAATGTCTTAATTAAATAAATCTGAAACTTAAAAAATTGAACTGAGAAAGCAAAATTAGAAGACTTACATAAAATCTGAACAAATTTAGAAAATCAATTTTACATTTTAGCCATATATATATATATATATATTTATATGAAAACGGAAGGAAGTTAAAGAGGAAAATGAGAGTGTCGTTTTCACATCAAATTCATGTAGACCCTATATTCTTTTCCTTTTAAATAATTGAAGAATAAATATCCCTCCTGATATATATATATATATATATATGAGATGGGTTCAAGTTATACCTGGTGTAACTTCAAAGAAATTACACTTTTTTAAAACCATTGATTTCTATAAGATCTAATAGTTAAAAGTAGTCAATTACCACATCAGCAAAATTTATTTTAGGGTATTTTTTTTTCTCTCACCTTATTTATTACAACCATTGATTTCTTTCTCCTTATTTATTTATTCATGCTGTCAACATGAGAAATTTTTTTGACAATATACGCAGTATGTGTATGCAGTTCACTACGCATAATTTTTCCATCCTTTTCAAAGTTGTAATTCATGTAGACCTCATCCACTTCAATTTTCAAGTATTCTTATTTTTGTTTTACCTTACCGTGATAAATTTAAAAGCATCTTCAACAAAATAAAGTGGAAATATATTTTGTCTTGTACTGATAAATTTAAAAGCATTTTTCAACAAAATAGAGGGGAAATATATTTTGTCAAGACCAACAAAAGTAGGAGTTGCAATTTCTTTTATAGCATAATTTGTGGAAGGAAATACTTCATAAACAGAGTAGCCAAAATATATTGTTCCTGGATTGTGGTTATATTACCCTAATTGTAAAATCAGGACACCATCAATAATTTGCTTATTTATTCATTAACCCACTGTTTAGAATTTTGACATCCAAATTAGATCTTTCAAACATTAACCCACTGTTTAGAATTTTGACATCCAAATTAGATCTTTCAAACTCTTGAATGACAACTATTCAATGTTAGAGACAGTAAATCTTCATGAAAAGTTTCAGATGATGGCACCAATACCCCGGCCCGCCTACCCCTTGATTTAAACAAATCCCAGTAACACACACACACACACACACACACACACACACACATATATACGTACATATATATATATATATATATATATATATGTACGTATGGCTATATGCAACGCAAGTGACGAGATGGAGCACTGTGATATTATAACACAAGTCTCCATAGCAAGAAGCGTGGAATAAAAGAAAATTATATCGGATTAATCTCAAGAGAAAAAAAAAATGTACTCATGTTGTAATAAAAAGGGTGAGAGTAAGAAAGAAAGAAAGAAATAAATAAATAAATAAGGAGAGAGAAATCAATTGTTGTAATAAATAGGGTGAGAGAAAGAAAAATACCCTTAAATAAATTTTGCTGATGAGGTAGTTGACTATTTTTAACCATTAGATCTCATAAAAATCAATGGTTTAAAAAAGGTGTAACTTCTTTAAAGTTACACTAGGTGTAACTTGAACTCATCTATATATATATATATATATATATATGGGTTGGGTTCAAGTTACACCTGGTGTAACACTAAGTAATGTTATACCACCCAATAACTTGTTATTGAATTAACCGTTTGAAAATCTAACCGTTGAATTAATGTTCTACATGTTCTTAACATGCATGCCAATTTTCATATCAATCAGATGCTATTTACTATTTGATCTATAAACTCTTCTTTTATGCATTATTTTAAACTATAAAAATTTAAATTTTAACAATTAATTGATGACATAGCTATTAATTTTTGATCATTTCGAAATTTTGCAAGCATGAAAAATATACGAAGATAATATAATCTAACGGTAGATTTGTCAATATTCGCATCTAATTAAAAAAATATTAAGTGGTGTAATATTGCTTAAAGTTACACTAGGTATAACTTGAGAATGAGAACGTCCTTTTCGCATCAAATTCATGAAGACCCTATGCTCTTTTCCTTTTAAATAATTGAAGAATATATATCCCTCCTGCTTTAAGTAATTTACGTACTGTTCATCGAACTCATCTACTTTGCATCTCAATTTGGACAGAAATCTTGACTTAAGGGTCATTAGCTGAGAAGACATGATGTTTCGTGGGTGGGATGAGATCAGTCGTCAATTTCACCAAAACCACCCCTCACAATCGTTCATTGTGAATATATATGTAAAATTAGTCATGATCATAAAATATCTCTTAATATATTATATGTTAAAGGTTGTGAAAAATATTTGGAAAATTGTACATTCCTATGCTAATCATACTTTAGATATTTAATACATCATACATATTAAAATAGAAAGGTTACATTAATTGGTTGAAAGACTCAAAGGTATAGTCTCGTAGAGTTTTTTTTAAAAGATAAAGAATTAGTAAAATGTTTAATCCTACATTAAAAATGTAGTATACCACTACTACACATGTAGTAGTGGGTCACAGAGTTGAAAGGTGGAATTTATTCCAAACATATATACCATGGTTCCTTACTTCGACAGGGTACAAAAGGTCACATTGCTCATAGACCTCTTTACCAAACTCACATCCTCAAATAATACAAAAGGTCACATTGCTCATAGACCTCCTTACCAAATTAACCTCTCAAAATTGGCCTAACAACGAGCATCTTTGACAACTACTTTTTGGCATTAAGTCTTCAACTTTTTCAAGAGAATATATAAGCTACCAAAAAAAGTCAAAAGATAAATATCTATTTTTTTTTATAAGGTATCAAGAACATATTCTTAAACATTAACAAATTTTCGGTATTGATAAGCACATAAAGAACAATTGTTTTGATTATCAAAAATAAATAAATAAAGAACAATTGTTTTGAAACTGAGCAAATCCAACTTCATAAAACATAAAAGGGAATCGTAATTTCACTTGTTTGGAGATATTTAAATTCGCCCTAACAAATAGAAAAATTTGTAAGTATCATTGTAGGTCTAAACTACTGTTGAATATATCAACATCACAAACGCTGCACTTAAAAGACTTACTCTCCCTTATATTCACATTTACCGTTCACTACTCTTCAAGTAGACATGTATTATATATCATTAAAATTCAAAATCATGAAGAATTAATAATGGATTAATATCGTTAACGTTCTCTTAGATGTATTAATTTGATTTTTGCTTGAGGTCGAGGTTGAGACTTGATGATCATATCTACTCTACTCTATAATTTACTTCAAGATTTGGGGGATGTGGTTTAGGTTGCAGAGGATCAAACTTTATGTGGGATGTGAAAGAAAGCAAGAAAGCTTTGGAAAGGAAACGTAAGGAAAGCAAGCAGAGACAGAAAAGCTAAATAGTACTGCGTGAAAATATATTTCTGAGCTTAAAACAAAACATAATCACAGAGAGTCAGAGACTATTTATAGAGCTATATAATTGAACTCGTGGGATTCCAATCCCAACAAACTTCTAACAAACTCTATAAATATCTTTGCTGTTACAAAAAATATCTAAGAGAAAATATCCTATCTCTAACAACCGAAACTCATCACTTACTAAATGTTGGTGCAAACACAGTATATAATGGAAATAACACAAAGAAAAACTGAATAATATATTTGAAGAATTCACTATTATGATCGGGTTTCTCTAAAATCTCAATTAACAACATACTTCATAGCATTAAAATAAGAATAATAATTATTAATTCATAGCTAATAACAATCAAATCAATGATTAATCTAAATACACACAATTTAAACATGTAATTTGACTCTTTAAAATAAATCAATGTATAAATATTAAGAATATTACAATCTAAGTGTGAAGTTTTATACATACCTCAACACCTTGAATGCTTTTAAAAATGTTATGTAGACCTTTTATCCTCCTCTTTTGAGTAGTTAACATTTGATTAGTGTATTGACATGTGAATGTAAAATTGGCTTCTTGTTGACAAGCTAATACATGTAACAAGTAAAAAAAAGTTGATCCATTGTCCTTTGTGGGAGAGGGGCAAATAACCTTTTTACTACATTAGTACTACTACTGAGAAATTTTGAGAAGATCGGGGGGGCAATGGCCCCTACCTATAAAGCATCGAAAATCCCGTGATAGATACAGAAAGAATTTAGCATATCCACTATCCAGCCCAATACAAATCCCCTACCAAATTTTAATGAATTACTAGCAGGTTTGAAACGCAAAGTAGGAATTCCAGCCCAAATTGGAGAGGATCCTAATACCTTTTGTTGCTGGGGGTCTTGGATTATAGGACTTGATTATGTCAGCCATCTTTTGGTTATGTTATACTACGGGGTCTTTAGGCTTCTACCCGATCCTAATTGCTAAATATCAATCTCAAGAATTGAAATTCTCGTAGATAGATGTCAGAACAAAATTTCATTTATAACTTGTAATTGTGATCCAGAAGGACCAGAATGGTGTTAGAGTCTGGTTAAAATTAAAAAAAAAAATAAATAAAGGACACAACAATGCGTTAGTGGGTTTAGCAGTTGAATTCCATATTATCCCAAGTTTTGGGCCCGTTGAATTAAGGTTCTTTGGAGTTTGGAAAATGGAGGTTCTAGGAATTTTTTTCAATGTGATCATTATAAAATTTAAATTATGCTAAATTTAATAAAAAGAAAACTTCATATGTTTGACACACACACACACACAAAAAAAAAAAAAAAAAAAACACGCAAATATATAAAATTTGACAATTTTTTTTATTAGTTTTTATATTTTAAAATTATTGCATGATAGTCTAATTAATAATGCTACAAGCTATATCTCATTTTAGATTTTAGTTTAATAAAATTTTTCTTGGGTTTTTCCTTTTTGTTCGTAAGTGCCCAATATATTGTTAAGAAGACCAAAGTCTAAAGACAAAATTTGGCTATAAACTTAATTGTAACCTTTTATTGAACTTTTCCTTTTTTGTTTATAAATGCCCCAATATATTGCTAAAGGGACCCTAAGTCAAAAAACAAAATTTGGCTACAAACTTTGTTGTAGCCAGGGGCGGCCCAACATAATTTAAGGCCTAAGGCAAAAAATTTATGTGGGGCCTTTAATGTAAATATTAATTAAATAAAATTATTTAATACTAATTAAATCAATGTTAATTTGATACATTAAATACATAATGTTAATTACAGTTTTGGTGTTAACGTATAAGTGTATTCCCTTATCTCATCTCCCTTCCCTTATATATGTGTGTGTGTGTGTGTGTGTGTGTCTAAAAAAAAAAAGAAAAGAAATAAATATTAATAAAAATAAATGAAAATATATTACGATTAAAACAGATACTTTTTTTTTTGGATATATGATGATGCATAGTTAAGTAAAGTTGTAATCTAATTTTTAATTTTATATCTCGTTTTTAAGAGAGAGAGAGAGATATTATTTGGTGTGTGGCTTTATAGGATATCAATTTACAAAAATTAAAGTCTCAAACTATTAGGGGAGATTAATCTATAATTGATGATTTAACACATTTGCAACATTTTTTTGAAACATTTTAGGGTTTCAATTGGGTTAGAGTTTCTATTGGTCTCATACTTTGAGAGTTTTAATAGAAATAAAAAAGAAAAATGCGTTAAATGCGCTATAAAATGTTCAAAATATAATGTGACATTAAATCTCATTGATAAACTTTATCAATTTAACTAATGAATGTTTAAATTACTTTTTTGTGATTAATAGCATGGTAATTTGTAAGCCAATAGTAAAATTTGTAGTATCTTTAACATCACTAATAAAAAAAAATGCACAACCTTTAAAATATATATATATAATTTTATAAAAATTTAGGTCTTTAACCATTGAAAATGAGGTCTTTTTTCCTAAGGAAAATTTTGTTTTTTGGTGGGGCTTTGGGCTTAGGCCTTGGCCCGGCTTTGATTGTAGTATAAGGCTATAACTCTTATTAAACAAATTAAAACAAATTAACACGAGAAAACATGTATATCCCAGCATCCCGCCATACTGTACATTGAAGTAAGGTAGAAGCAAATTTACTCCATAGCATCCCATTAAAGCTCCCAAAATGTGAGCCTCAAGAACCCTGCTGTCCGAAACACCAGGAAGCCCAGTCCACCCGAGTTCCTCGCGAACTAAAGATGACGGCCTTTTTGTCGATTTCAACCTTCTGTTTTTCCACATCTTCCAGATGCTTTACCCTTTAGGGTCATTTTGGATTGGCTCCAGGCATAGGAAATTAGGAATCAGAGTTACCTGTAATCAAAGAATTTAATGAAACGTTTGGGTAAAACATGGCTCAATCCATGTTACTAGATGAAACTTGGGCTTGGGCTTTTGTAGTCCACCAGTTCATATTCGTATAGAAAAAAACAGGGAAACTAGAAAGACTCGTGACAGCAGCGTTTGTTTCGAGTTAAAACATATATGAAAAATACTTTACACTAGTCAGGGTGTTTGGGTGGAACAGAACATTGAGGGGGTGGAAGTGTAAATTGTTTTACACACACAGCGTATTTTCTAGATTATACATATTTTCTGGTAACCATTTTACATGCAAACCAAATATCCAACCACTTTCCGACATATTTTTCATAACACCTGAAAAATGTTTACAATCGGAAAACATTTTACATCTAGTCAAACACATAACCATTAAAGCTCAAAATAAAAATCAAGAAGCATTTGAAATTTGATCTTGTTGTGTTCGAAAAACTAGCTATATTAAAATTTTGGGATGTCTAGATCTTGCGTTGGACTTGAGGACTTGGGGTCTTTGGAATTAATTAAAAAGAAACTATAATTATATTTTTTAAAATGAAGAATTTGAAGAAAGAAATAAGAAAGTATGAAAATCTAATTCTAATAAGCCAATGAAAAATTCATGTTGGTGTAAAAACGGTTAGACATAAAAAGCCCCACAATGTCTTAACTGGCTAGGTAATGACCCGAAACAATTAAAAACTCTATTCAACAATGAAAAATTCATGCCAGTGTAAAAAAGGTTAATACATAAGAAGCACCACAATGTCTTTACTGGTTCTAGGCAATGACCTGAAACAATCAACCTCTATTCACTCTAGCAACAGACATTAATTATCTACATCAGTCCCAATCTTACCATAAAAAACCTATGAAGCATACCCAGTTTTCATCCCATCTCTCCCAACCCAGTTAAAGGGATAAAATTGAGAAACACACACATACAAATATTTATTGAACCAACCCAATGCCTAGCGGTGACTAGTGTACCCTAAAAACCTTCATTCTTTCCTCTTCCTTCTCTCTCTCTCTCTCTCTCAAATAATTTTTCAACCCCTAAATTAAATATCTACCAAAAAAAAAAAAAAAAAAGTCCCAGTATCTCTTTGTAATTCACTCCTCTCCCTTCCCAAAATTCACCAGCTCAGTTAAATTACAGTACCTAAACTAATTCTTCTTCTTTCCCACCCCCAGTTTTCTCACATTTTCCCATATATATGTTGGGTATGTTTTAAAAATTATTGGGTATGTTTTAAACTTAAGCCCATAAACTTTCATTCGAAAGTTCAAGTCCAAGCGCTTTAAAATTTTCATAGAGCATGCAATTGGGTTGCTCGGCAGTGGTGGGCTTGCTTGCCAGTTTAGGTGTGGATTTACTGGATCATGGATATCACTGTATTGCTTGGTTTATTTTAGAGGAAAAAATAGAAATGGAGTGGAAGAGAGAGAAAGAGTTGGAGAGGAAGAGGAAGAGAGAGAAACCATAAATAAATTAATAGAGTTTGAAAAATAAGAAATGAGATATTGGTGAGGTATAAAATAGTGTGGTTGTGGGGAATGGGTTTGAGTTCTTGGCCCAATAAAGTGTATGGACTCAAGCCCAAGAAGCCCAAACAATAAATTTGTAGAGAAGTGTGTTGAAAAGCTGGGCCATAGCGAGTTGAGTAATGGACCAGTATTGTTATGGCAACAAAGAAAAGAAAACTATAGAAGTTCCTTGAAGAAAAGTATCCTCGGCAAAGTCCGAGGAGATTGATTCTTTCTCTATTGACTTTTAAATACTCATTTCAAATCTTACTTTCAGTTTTTCTCCCCCTCTTACTCAGGGGTCCCTTACATTATATACCCCCATTTGAATGATCCTGAGCCTCCACTTGTTAGCCATCCAAGTCACCACTTGAGTACCTATCCCATTAGCCACCCTTCCTGGTTCCCTGTGAGTCGTAGTAGCCAAGACAACACTGTTCAGGGGTCTTCTCCACATAAATGCGGTCAGAAAAGTAGCTGCAGCGTATTAAATGTGGAGGTAGTAGCTTTCCCTTAGGTACCTTCTAGTTTTCGCCTGTTGCCGTGCTTCAGGTGTACGTATTTGCTGCTGAAGTTTTTTAGAGACTCATTTAGGCTCATGGGATCCAGATACGGCCCATGCCCGAGCTGTCAGAGGAGGCCCCTCTCCTCGAACAGACCCAAGGCCCAACACCAGTTCTGGGCCTTGGCCTTTACAATAGCCCCTCAAAAGCCCAACTCTACTCTCTTGTCCGAGGAGGGGATTGGGGTTTTGATTCACAGATGAGTGCGCCGCTCGTTTCTTTGGTTCGCACGTGCAAAATCTCCGCTTTGCGCGCTTTTTTATTGCGGCTAGCGCTTCGTAATCTGTGAATCGCCCTCAGTTACTCTAGGCGGCGCATTGTCTCTCGCTTCTATTAGTGGAGTGTTAATCTAACGGTTATTATTTCTCTGGGATTTTGAGTGGGGTAACTACCACATGATCTCATCTCCTATATAAAGCGCAGAGAGAGAGAGAGAGAACATTTTTATTTCCTTTCTTCATGAGTACCTAAATCCTCTAGAGATCTCAAGCATTCCAACTTCCTGCACCATTCACAACCTTAACCCACTTTCCTCACTCTCCTAAGAGACCACCAAGAGATTCTTTGAAAAAGCTCAGGGCTTAACGCGTTAGTTTATCTCCGTAAGTATTTGTACTTTAAGTTTCCCTTTTCTCCTTGGCTAGGTTCCTCGGCCTTCGTTTCAATTAGAAAACCTTTCCCGTCACCCGTACTTACTCAAATGGGTAGGTTTAAGTGCCTAGTGGATTCTCCGACAGCGATGGAAGGTTTTAGGACTAAGTACCATATCCCACCAGGGGTAGGTTTGCAATATTGTCCCCCGGATCAAGTTTGTACTGAGAGGGGGACGAGTGAGGTTGTCATCCTGATGATTGCTTTCATAGAGGGAGGGATGACTCTTCCAATGGGTAGAATAACTAGGGATTACCTGTGTAACCACCGGTTATGCCTCCACCAATGCGCTCCCAACATGTTTAGAATTTTAGGGAGTATAGACGCCCTAAGTGAGCACCTGAACCTTGGGCTTACGTGGCATGACATTGCGCATATGTACAAGTGTCATTCTTTCTCCGGAGGATACTACCTTAAATCCCGATCCGAGGAGGTAAGGATGATCTTTTGCCTTCCCAAGTCCAACAAAGGCTTGAAGGACGATTATTTGGTCGTCTCCAAAGAGTGGCACGACGGTCTTCACTGCCCAGTTAGGGCGAGGACACCAGGTGGGATAACCCAAGATCGGGTCCAATGGCTGGGACCTTAGTTTGCTAAGTTTTTTTTTTTTTTTTTTTAAATTGTGAAACTGTATTGCCACTCCTCGGATCATAGTCACTTGTCTAACCATGGTTTTCCTTCTCGGGCGTTTTGTAGAAAAAAACCACGTCTCTCCAAAGCTCAACCTTGTCAACGTTCTGGCGCTCAACTTTCTGCTGAGATCAGAGATATTCCAGAGTGAGGACGGATAGCTAAGGGTTGCACATCTGATCCTTGACTACAAGCCCTTGTCACGCATGTTCTAAGACGCGGGACAAGCGATCAGAGCCGGTAGCTCCAAGCTTGCACGGATTGACGTCTCCAAACCTGGGTTCCTGGTCCGAAAGGACCTTCCCCCAGTCGTGTTACTGCCTTCACCCATTCGCCAACAGCTAGCCGGACCGAGCAAGGAGCTACCGCCGTCCCCTCAATCATTGGACATCGAGATCGACCAATTTCGCTTTGAAGAAGAGGCAGGAGCAGCAAAAAGGCCCGTTGAGCTCTCGGACTCGGAGGTCGAGCAAGAGGGACCTTCCACCGTTTTTCGGGAGCAGTTGCCTACTGTGAGGCCGAACACAAGTTTCGAGGAGGAAGAAGGAATGGATCTGAAGTAGAGAACCGATCTTAGGGGCCTAATGGCCAGTAGGAATAAAGGGGGGTCAACTTCAGGAGAACTTCCCAAAACCAAAGTTACTCCCACTCTGCCTCCTCCTCCCCCTCAGTCCCCTGTTGACCTCGAACTGAAGGCAAACCCCAACTTGAAAAAGAAGAGGCTTGTGGAGGTCCTGGAGGAGGGAGAGGTACCACCCCCAAGGGGGTGAAAATAGTAGAAGAAATCTAAGGACTCCCACGATAAGAGAGACTGATCGGTGGAGGGCTCTGAGGAGATTGAAACACGCCAAGCTCAACGCACCTGGGCCCCTCGGCTGAAGGTGGGCGATGCTGCCATTCCCTGGGACACCACTATTTGGGAGTCTCAGAGGGAGCATGCCGGTCTTCTGGCCGAGGCTTTGGAGCATCCCCTTCTCATCCCTAGGGATATGGAAGGCCTCAGACGCATTAAACAACCAGACCTCTTCATGTCGTTGAAGAGGGATCTTGCGATGGTAGGCCGCTATTATCTTTTACGTTGCATGCTTATGTGTTCATTTTTGTGTGTACATTCCTGTGACTTCTTTGTTTACCGATGTGCTGGTTACTCAACAAGTCTTTGTGGCTGAGGACTGCATCAAGGGAGCCCACGAGGATAACAAGGCCAAGGCCCATTCCCGTCAAGAGGTTGAGAGGCAGCTCGGGGTTCTGAGACAAGAGAAAGCCGATCTCTCTGGGAAACTAAAGGAGGTCGAAAAGGCTTGCCTGAGCGCCCAAGCAGGTCTAAGGACCACGGAAAGGCAGGCCGAGGACCAACGTCAACAGCTGCACATAACCGAGATCAACTTGACCACAGAGAAGCAAAGGGTTGTTGACCTCATGGCCAAGCTGTAAAAGGTCAAAGAAGTAGCTTGTGTGGCTAGGGAAGCCGCTGAGGCCGCGGTAGGGGCATCCTATGAACGTGGCGTGAAGGACATGGAGAAGCGGCTTGTTGAGGAGGTGGCCGTAGTGTGTAGGGATTACTGCTCCGAGTCCGGGGGCGTAGCCATGGACTGGGTGGGGATCCCTGCGGGCTCCAAGCTGAGGAGAGTGGAAGGCATTTTCTTCCCGGAGGATATCCATAAAGGACTTGATCCCGTCTCTCCTCCTGAGCAGCCCACTGGCACCGAAGCCTCCCCTGCTGATGTCAGAATTCTCAAGGGGGTTGAAGTAGATAGTGTGGCTCAGTCACCGCTGAGGGCCAAGTCTCCAGAGGATGCGCTCACTATCAAGGACGTGGTCTCCCAGGCCAAGGACGCGGAGGCCAAATCCAAAGCTGACGACGTTCCCCCCAAGGCTACTGATCCCCAAGAGGACCTTCCACAGCAAAAGGCTTAGAAGTAGGAATTTCCCATATATGTTGATCTTTTTGTATGGGCAGTCTGCCAGTTGGAATAATGAATTCGTCCTTTTGTTTAATGGAAATGGTTTTTCTTCTCTTTTTTTTTTTTTTTTTTGCTACGAATAATTTGAATAGTTTCAACACTTTTAAAAATAACTTAGTGTTAATTTCCCCCAAGAACGTGGTCCAAGGACTCAGCCTTGACTTAGGTTCTGTTTGAACACTCACAAAAATAACTTAGTGTTAATTTCCCCCAAGAACGTGGTCCGAGGACTCAGCATTGACTTAGATTCTGTTTGAATACTTATAAAAATAACTTAGTGTTAATGTCCCCCAAGAACGTGGTCCGAGGACTCAGCATTGACTTAGATTCTGTTTGAACACTCATAAAAATAACTTAGTGTTAATTTCCCGTAAGAACGTGATCCGAAGACTCAACATTGACTTAAATTTTGTTTGAACAATCATAAAAATAACTTAGTATTAATTATGAATCAGTCGAACAATAGACAGGCGAGGAACAAAGAAAACTTTCATTAATAATAGTACATTTTCAGGTTATTTATATTCCATGGGTGTGGTACTGCTTTTTCATCTAAGTATTCTAAGTAATATGCACCTATGCCTGCTACCGAAGTAATGCGATATGGACCCTCCCAGTTTGGTCCCAGTTTTCCCTAAGTGGGGTTTTTGGTGTTACCGACGACTTTCCTCAACACTAGGTCCCCCGTTGCCAGGGGCCTCAGCTTAACGTGAGCATCATAACCTTGCCTCAATTTGTTTTGGTAGTACGCTAGCTAGACCCTTGCATTTTCCCTTCGTTCTTCGATCAGATCTAGACTTTTTTCTAGCAATCTGTCGTTAGTGCTCGGCCTGAAAGAGGTGGCTCTTAACGTTGGGAAACTGGTTTCCAATGGGATCACATTCTCGGCTCCATAGGTCATTGAGAAGGGGGTTTCCCCTGTCGACCTCCGCGGCGTCGTCCGGTATGTCCAAAGGACATGGGACAGTTCTTCCACCCACTTTTCCTTCGCGTCGTCCAGCCTTTTCTTGAGCCCATTCACTATGGCTTTGTTCACGGCCTCGGCCTATCCATTTCCTTAGGGGTAGGCTGGAGTGGAATATCGATTTTTGATCCCAAGGCTGCAACAATACCGTCTGAAGGCCTTGCTATCGAACTGAAGACCGTTGTCCGAGATGAGGGTATGAGGGATCCCAAACTGGGCGATGATGTTTCTACAAACAAACTTCTTGACATCTACATCTTTGATGTTTGCCAGGGGTTCAGCTTCTACCCACTTGGTGAAGTAGTCTGTGCCAACTAACAGGTATCTCTTATTCTTGGCGGCCTTAGGGAAGGGCCCTACGATGTCTAAACCCTACTGAGCGAATGGCCATGGACTGGACAGGGGATTGAGGACTCCACCCGGCTGATGTATGTTCTATGCAAACCTTTGGCATTGGTCGCATTTCCTAACATATTCCTACACTTCCCTCTGCATATTGGGCCACCAATAGCCTTGTGTAATGGCTCTGTGCGATAGGGATCTTCCTCCAGTATGACCTCCGCAGATCCCCTCGTGCATTTCTTCAAAGAGCAACTCTGTTGCCTCAGGGTGTATGCATAGCAGGTACGGCCCGGAGAAAGAGCGCCTATATAATTTCTGATCCTCGGACAACCAAAACCGCGAGGCCTTCCTTTGGACCTTGTCGGCTTCTGCCTTGTCTTCTAGCAGGACATCGTCCTTCAAGAATAGTATTAGGGGGTCCATCCAACTAGGCCCTACCTTGACTTGGTGGACACGGGTGGTTTCCCTCTTCTCCCTTGTTGGCGCGTGCAAGTCCTCCACGAGTATGATCCGAGGCAGGCTTTGCGCTGAGGAGGTAGCTAGTGTGGCCAGAGAGTCGGCATGCGTGTTTTCACTTTTAGGGATGTGCTGCAGGACAAAAGAATCGAAATGGGACTGCAGGAGTTTGGCTTGGCCTAGGTACTCTTGCTTTCTCCCATCTTTTGCTTCTAACTCTCCGTTTACTTGGCCGACGACCAACCTTGAGTCCGAGTAAATGTTCACCCTCTTTCCACCAAGCTTTTTGACTATGGACATCCCTTTCAGTAGGGCCTCATACTCGGCCTCGTCATTCGTGGCTGAGAAGCCCAATCTCAGTGCTTTTTCAAAAACGAGCCCCTCGGGAGAAGTCAGAACCAGTCCCACACCAAAGCCTCTTTGGTTCGACGCCCCATCAACGCATACCTTCCAGCAAGCGGGCCCTTGGAGAGAGATCATGCAGACTGACTTTTCATCCATGTCTGATGTTTTGACTATTCCTTCTGACGAGGGTTCAGCAAACTCGGCCACTAAATCTGCGAGGACTTGGCCTTTGACGGATGTATGTGGCATGTACTTGACGTCAAAAGCCCCTAGAATTGTCCCCCATTTAGCAATTCTCCCTGTATAGTCGGCACTTCGAAGTATGGACCTGAGTGGGAGCTATGTCAGAACGATAATCGTGTGGGCTTGGAAAAAATGGGGAAGCTTTCGTGTAGCGTGAACCACCGCCAAGATGGCTTTCTCCAGTGGTAAGTAACGAACCTCAGCTTCGTGCAAAGATTTGCTTACATAGTAAACCGGTCATTGTATGCCATCATCCATGCGTATTAGCACCAGACTTACCGCATGTGGTGCTACAGCGATATAAGTGAACAAAACTTCATCGGCCTTGGGGCTCGACATGATTGGGGGTCGTGACAGATATTCCTTGAGCTGTTGGAAGGCCGAGGCGCACTCCTCGGTCCATTCAAACCCTTTCTACTTGTTCATTAGGAGAAAGAACGGTTTGCATCTATCGGCAGACCGGGAAATGAATCGGTTTAGGGCGGCAATCATTCCAGTGAGTTTCTGAACCTCTTTTGGATTCCGAGGTGGATGTAAGCTGTTAACAGCCCTGATCTGGTCAAGACTGACTTCAATCTCCCCGTGGGTTACCATGTAGCCCAAGAACTTTCCTGATCCCACTCCAAATGAACACTTGGAGGCGTTAAGGCGTAGCTTATGTCTCCTCAGGATTTGAAAGACGTCTCTTAGGTCTTCCACGTGGTCGGAAACTTTCTTGCTCTTTACCACCATGTCGTCTATATATACTTCTACGTTCTTTCCTAATTGCGGTTCGAACATCCTAGTCATCATCCTTTGATAAGTGGAACATGCGTTCTTCAACTCGAAAGGCATCACTTTGTAGTGGTAGTTCCCGTTGGGTGTGACGAAAGCGGTCTTCTCTTAATCTTCTAGGGCTAACAGGATCTGGTGATAGCCTTGGAAGGCATCTAAGAAGCTCATCCGAGGATGGCCCGCAGTTGCATCCACCAACTGGTCTATCCGAGGCATGGGAAAAGGATCTTTCGGACAAGCTTTGTTCAGGTTTGTGAAATCTACACAAACTCGCCACTTTTCGCTTTTCTTCTTGACCATAACTGTGCTGGCCAACCACTCAGGATAAAAGACTTCCTTGATAGCCCCTGCTTCTTTGAGCTTTGTCACCTTGGCCCTTACAGCGTCGGTGTGCTCGTTGGACGAGCGCCGAGGCGGTTGCTTTTTGGGAGTAACGGATGGGTTAACAATTAGGTAGTGACAGATGAAGCTTGGATCAAACCCTGGGGCCTCATAAGCATCCCACGCAAATACGTTCAGATTTTCCCTAAAAAACTTAATTAACTCCTCCTTCTCTTGAGGAGGTAGCTGAGAGCCAAATAGGAAGAATCTCTCAGGGTCATCACCGACTACCACCTTCTCTAAATCCTCACATCTTGCTCCCTCGGTGGGCACCTCAGTAGGTGATCCCGGGTCCTTTGATTGCTATAAGGTTTTTTGGGCAGAGGTTGAAGGTTCTGCCTTGGGCCAATGCTAAATGGCCGCCACCAAACACTGCCTTGCTATGGTCTGACACCCGACGACTTCCATGACCTGACCTCTGGAGAAAAATTTTACTTTCTGGTGTAGAGTGGAGACGACAGCTCCTAACGTATGAAGCCAAGGTTTAGCGACGATGGCCATATAAGGTGAGTAAGTGTCCACCACGATAAAATCCACTTCTACTACCTCCGGACCCGTCTGAACGGGTAACCTAATCTGGCCTTTTGGGATGACCATCTTCCCATCAAAGCTCACCAAGGGGGAGCTGTAAGGTGCTAGATCCTCAGGCCTAAGACCCAGCCCTTTGTAGAGGTCAGGGTATATAATCTCGGCGCCACTACCGTCGTCCACCATCACCCTCCGAAAAGCTCAGGACTGGCAGGCCGTCCACCTTAGCCCTCTTTTAACTCGAATTGCTACCCTCGGCTACAGCCGGGCTATAGTCATCACCCTGGATGGGCAGGAGCTGGTCCTTCACAGGGCTACAAAGATGACGTTTATCGTGCCTACTAGGGGCCTCATAGTTGTGTTGCCTCGGGGCTGGCTCTGCACACCACTAGCATGATGCAGGAGGTGTCCTAGTCTCCCTTCTCGAACAAGCTGGTCCAGATGGTTCCACAAGTTCCTGAAATCCTCCGTGGTATGCCCTAGCTCTTGATGATATCGGCAATATAGGTTCCTATTGCGCTTCATATGGTCCCCCGCCATCTTGGGCGGCCACTTGAAGAATGGTTCATGCTTGATTTTTTCCAAGAATTGGTGCACTGGCTCTCGGAACACGGTGTTAACTGTCTGTACATTAGCACTTCCGAGCTGCCCGGCGAATTCTCTTTGGCCGACTATCATTGCACCGGCTCGACCTGAAATCACTCCGCTCTTGGGGGATAACCTTAGCCTTTCCCTTCCCCTGCAGTTGGTCCTCCTCGACCCTCTTGTACTTATCGATTCGGTCCATAAGCTGGCATACGCCTGTAACTGGCTTGCCTGTGAGGGATTTCCTCAATCCGTGCTCGGCTGGAAGGCCGAGCTTGAAGGTACTGACAGCAATATCATCGAGCTTCCCGTCTATTTCATTAAACATTTCCCAGTATCTATCCGAATAGGCTTTCAGGGTTTCCCCTTCTCGAATGGACAGGGACAGTAGCGAGCCTAAGGGCCGTGGGACTTTGCTGCACGTGATGAAACTAGAGCCGAATGCCCTAGTCTGTTCTTGGAAGGAGTCTATGGACTCGGTCTTCAGGCCATCGAACCACCTCATTGCCACAGGTCCCAGGCTAGACAGGAAAACTTTACACATTAGAGCCTCGTTCCTGGAATGGACCGCTATCCTCTAGTTGAAGTGGCTGACGTGCTCCACAGGGTCCGTTTGACCATTTTAAATGGTGAACGTGGGTTGAGGGAAACGCCGTGGAAGCCTCACTGCCTCAATCTTACGTGTGAAAGGCGATTTGGAAATCTGGTGTAATGCTTTACTCATGGCGTCGTTTCCCATGCCTCTATGAGACGAGCCCTCGTGCTTATGCCTATGATGGTCCTCCTCTTCATGAGAAAAAATCTCGCTTGAGGGAGTTCTTGACCTTTGTCTGTAGTCGTCGTCCCCCTCGTCTTCGGAGGAGCTGTTAGAGCTGGAAGAGTCTCGCCTTCGCCGAGCGTTGCGTAACCTCCTTTTTAGCTCATTGATTTGCAATTGCAAGGCCTTATTGTTGTTGGACCTCCGGAGGCATGGCTTTTCGCTCGAGGACGGCTTCCGTTCGCATGCAGGGTGTGTACACTCGCCTCACGATCTTTTTCACATTCAAGGTTCAAGAAACCATCTTGTTGTTGAGACTCTACCAATTCTGCTTGACGTGGATTTGACCTCACCATGGTTGTCCGTTACACTCACTATTTTGCGAATCTTTTCCCACAGACGGCGCAAATTGTGGGGAATGGGTTTGAGTTCTTGGCCCAATAAAGTGTATGAACTCAAGCCCAAGAAGCCCGAACAATAAATTTGTAGAGAAGTGGGTTGAAAAGCTGGACTATAGCGAGTTGAGTAATGAACCAGTATTGTTATGGCAACAAAAAAAGGAAAACTATAAACGTTCATTGAAGAAAAGTGTCCTCGGCAAAGTCCGAGGAGATTGATTATTTCTCTATTGACTTTTAAATACTCATTACAAATCTTACTTTCAGTTTTTCTCCCCCTCTTACTCAGGGGTCCCTTACATTATATACCCCCCTTTGGATGATCCTAAGCCTCCACTTGTTAGCCATCCAAGTCACCACTTGAGTACATGTCCCATCAGCCACCCTTCCTGGTTCCCTGTGAGTCATAGTAGCCAATGCAACACTATTCAGGGGTCTTCTCCACATAAATGCGGCCAGAAAAGTAGCTGCAGTGTATTAAATGTGGAGGTAGTAACTTTCCCTTAGGTACCTTCTAGTTTTCGCTTGTTGCCGTGCTTCAGGTGTATGTATTTGCTGCTGAAGTTTTTTAGAGACTCATTTAGGCTCATAGGATCCGGATACAGCCCATGCCCGAGCTATCCGAGAAGGCCCCTCTCCTCAGACAGGCCCATGGCCCAACACCAGATCTGGGCCTTGGCCCCTACAGTGGTAAAATAGATAAAATTATTTTTTAGAGTATAAATTAGGTATTTTATTTAAATACCCGAATGTGAATGTTTTTACATGTTTTAGATTTGGCATAACTAACAACACAGTTTCAATTTCCTATCGCAAAGAAAACACACAAAAATAATCATAAAAACAATATCGGTCCTCAATATTCCCAAAATAAAAAAAAATAAAAATAAAAAACAAAAAAAATCTCTTATTCCTTTCAAGATCATCATTATTATAAAACTAGTGTGTAATCCCATGCATATGCACGGATACATTTAAAAACAATCACAATTACATATATATAATTTAGAATCTAATTAAATCTAAACTCTTTTGTTTTTGCATTCAATAATTTACTTGCCACAAAAATTAAAAAAATTGATGGAACACATGCGCAAAATTGAACTCCAATTAAAATTCAAATTAGAATCTAATTGAATTTAGACTATTTAATTTTTGCACATAATAATTTACTTGACATACAAATTTAAAAATTAGATGAGGCATATGGCACAAAATTAGACTCCAATTTAGAATTTAATTGAGATTTCTCTTAACTTTGGCTATTAATATATATATATATATATATATATGACTTATAAACTTGAATTGTTTGTATTTATACAAAAAAAAGACTCATAAATATAAAATCATTCAAAAATTATATTTTTTATAGTTTACTTATATTGGACTCCTCGTTTTTTACACTAAATTAACTCATTTGACACAAAGATTGAAAAACTTAGATTAGATGAGACACATGGCACAAAATTAAACTCTAATTGAAATCCAATTTTTACATTGAATTAACTTACTTGGCACAAAAATTTAAAAACTTAAATTAGATGAGACACATGGCATAAAATTAGACTCTAATTTAATTCCAATTTGAAATCTAATTGGATTTTCTCTCTGCTTTATCTATTATTATATATGTAGATTTCCTTTGTAATTAACTACGCATAGGACTACTAAGGTGAAATGATGGGCTGTATTGGGATGAAATGCTATTGGATTACTCATATATATTAAGTATTAATACCTTTACCTTTGATAATTTTGAATATAAATGTTATAAATATATTTTTTTGATTTATTTAGTTAATTTTTTCTAATACTATAGCATAAATTATAATTAAAATAGTTATTGGTTGAATATGTTTGATTTCTTAAAAAATATATAATTTATATATGTATATTTATAATTTTTTAAAAATTTATGTAGTGTATGTATATGTTACAATACGCTATGATAAACAATACATAAAAATGAAAAAAAAAAAATATTCACATTTTAACAATTATGGATATCATGATGCATTAGACCCAATACTATCATTTTGTCTAGATTCAATTTACTGAATTTACTGAATTTACCAACACTTCCACATCTGGATTCAATTTACTAACACTTCTTTATTATTATACTATACTTATACTTTTGTACTATTAAAAGTAGGTCATTATTCTATAATCCGATATAGAGTCTCCATACAGTTTATGGGTGAGTATCTTATATTAATTAGCATAGGTTTGAGAGGGCTATCATGATACATCACAGACCAAGCCCTTCATTTCGTCTAGATTCAAATTAGTGAATTTACTGACACTTCTACGTCTAGGTTCAATTTTCTAACACTTCTTTATTATTGTACCATACTTACTAAAATTAAGTCATTAGCCTATAATCCTGTGACCTGTATAGAGACTCCATAAAGTTCTTGGGTGTATATCTTATATTAAGCGTAAACTTGAGACGGCTATCATGAATCATGATACATCATAGACCCAAGCCCATCATTTCATTTAGGTTCAATTAAGTGAATATACTGACACTTCTACGTCTAGATTTAATTAACTAACCCTTCTATCCCATTGTACAATAAGCCCTTTGAAGTCACTGATGGTGATTATCTACCGCTTCCACACCCCCCCCCCCCCCCCCCCCCACCCCCTCCCCAAAAAAAAAAAAAAAAAAAAAAAAAAAAAAAAAAAAATTCTGCCGTGGGAGACATTTAGGAAGAATAAAAAATAAAGATTATGTTATGAATAGAGAGAGATAGAAGAAAAATCTGCGGAGCATATATATACTAAAATTTAGTACACATTTCATTCACTTTTCTTTCTTCTCTCCCCCACATCTTCCTCCATTTAATTTAAACATAGGAAAAAAGACACAAACATTTTCACTTTGCTGTATGTATATAATTATAAATATTTGTATTTTGGAAAATTACATGTTATGAATGAAAGTGAGAATTTATAGTAAAGATAAAAAATAAAATAAAAAATGGGAATAGTGGCTTAAATAAAGAAATATGCATTCCAATTTACATGAAACATAAAATAGAATTCAAAAGGTCAGATAAAAGGTTTTTTTTTTTTTTTTTTACAAGATAGAAATTCTACTCTAACCTAATCTAAGTCTATATGTGTGTAAAACTCCTTCTTGGAGACTTGAACATCGGCCCTTACCCTCCCACACCCCACAAACACTTTTACTTGTAAAGTAACCATCACGTCAAAGTTGCGTGGTGGTTCAGATAAGAGGTTTTTATTCTCTCATGAGCAATAGAACACGTTAAAGCATACAAATATTTTACTATTTTACACAATAGTTTGTGCCTCTCAGTGATACTTGTGTTTTTTTTTTTTCTTAACCTCCCTTATAAAATAACCAAAATTTAAAATTAAATATACATAAAATACATTGCATATTGGAATCGATGTAACATAAAGTAAAATATAAAAAGTGAGACAAAAAGATGTTTATTCCCATGAGGCACCACACCAGTGTAATGAAAAAGATTAAAACCTAGATACAAACCCACAAAAGTGTCTTAAAACAAAAACAAATGGACAGCTAACATGCCAACGGGGCAGAATGCTATTGTCTATGAGGCACCACTTCTTTGAAACAATCACGCAACTACATAATTATTTCCAATAAATATAGGATTATGGTTGCTAATTATAGACTTACTGATTTAATTAATCAGTTGAACAATACCTAAGTTCAATCCATATAAAATTATATATATATATATATTTAAATTCAGTAGTAATCCAAAATTGACAATGCCATACAGATCGCGAGGAACATTTGACGTGTACACCGAGTAGGATGAGACAATAGATAAGTTAGTTAAGAACCAATGGTATAACAGCCTGTGAAAATTGTGAGATCATCATATATTATGCCAATATGCAAAAAAATTCACGTTTCTTATATGATACATATATGATACATTGATACATCCCCACCAAACAGAACGACACGAAAAACCTACTTTATGCCCATGCGCAAGGTTGGCATGACAACCATTTTAGTCATTTATTAGTCATACTATCTATTTGCAACGTTACCAATCATTCAATTCTTCAAGTTACCACCCTATATATATATATATATATATATATATATATATATATATTTAGAGAATTCCAACCTATAGTGTCGGCTCTTTATTATCAAACCAAAATATCAATCGGTATTTAGTGTAGGCAGAAATTGAACCTTATATCTCTTTTTCAATTATCAGATCCACCAATAAAAACTTGCCACATGTTAATAGTATTATTTAATTAATTAGGTGAACATATGATAAGTTTTTATTGGTGGAGTATAGAGTAAAGCAAAAAAGTGGAACAAAAAATTTGAACTCTTATTTTACTAAAGCCACATCCAAAATTGTAAAGATGGATTTATAAATTGGGCGGTGAGCGATTCATCATGTTGGGCTTTGGTATTATTAAAAAATCATTTGATTCAATTTTGTTTAAGATGATAATAGAGCAACGAGTCCCAACCCTTTGCCTACCTTCTATGCAATGAATGAAGCACCCAATTGTTTTCTTGAAGGTTCCTCGACCTCGACCTCGACCTCGAGTGTATCGACTTAAGCTGAATGGGCGGAGGGCCATGCAAGCTGGGCCACACTAATCGGACCATTCTAGGAGGTTGCTTAACATGACCATTGAACTTGTACTAGACAAATTGGCATGGTACTCCAACTTCATGTGAATTTGTGGACAGAAAAACACGTCACAATATTCGGGTTTACAAATTCAACACCATAGAATAAAAGTCTCAGACTGACAAGGTTAAAAAGACTTAATTACATTGACTGATAAAAAGTGTGAAGAGTGTGTAAGTAAGACTTGGCCTGTCCAAGAAAAACCTTCCCTAGATAAGCACTCTCACGAGGAAAGACCTTTGAATACAAACACAAATGCCATCAATTTCAGGATGCCTCAAGACAGTACAGACATGGCATCTCCATGAACCTTCCAATGTCCTATTGATACACATCACTATCCTTATGGAGCACAACGAGCAGCTTGAGGGTCAAGACTAGCACAATTGGTTAGAATTGATCAAATACAAACACTACAAGACTCACTCTCCCTTACATTCACATTTACCGTTCGCTACTCTTTAAGAGCACACTTATATGGACAAAGTTTAGCTAATTAGTTGTAACTTAACGCTACAACCTTACTTGATAAAATAAATATTACTACATATTTTGAAAATCTAACCGTTGAATTACATGATTTTATACTCTTAATACACATGTCAAATTTTATGTCAATCAGATATTATTTACTATGTGATCTATAAGCTTATATTTTATGCATAATTTTAAACTACAAAAACTTGCAATTTAAATAATTTATTAATGACATAATTATTGATCTTTAATTTTCTAGAAATTTTGCAAACATGTAGGACATAAAAAGAAGATATAATCCAATTGTAGATTTGTCAAAATTCACCTCCAATAAAAAAATATTGAGTAAAGTTGTAGTCTTAGACTATAACTAATTTTGTAGCTAAACTTTATCCCATTTATATATCATTAAAATTCAAAATCATAAAAAATTATGGATTAATATCTTTAACGATCTCTTAGATGTATTTATTTGATTTTTGCTTGAGGTTGAGAATTGATGATCATATCTACTCTGCTCTCTACAATTTACTTCAAGATTTGAGGGATGTAGTTTAGGTTGCAAAGGATCAAACTTTGTAAGGGATGAGAAGGCCTAGTTAATGAACTTTTAACAATAAAATTTTCATTTTTTTTTTCCTTTACTTGAATGGATTTGGATCCAACTTTGCGAGAAAGAAGTTAAAAAGGTAAAATGTAAAAAATTAAAAGATTAAAAAAGATTATAATACAAGGCTAACATTAAAAAGTCAATTTTTAAACTTTCAATTTCAGTCTTTAAAAGACAATTAAACAGTCAAATAGTCTTAACTCTTAACTATCACATCCTATCTTAATCCTATTTGAAGCAATTTACACGGTTCAATGAATTGGCTCCAGCTTTATTTTTTAAGTACAGCTTGAATATCTTGAATTAGCCCATGGACTTGAAATTTACTGTTTTTCTTTAGGCGTATGTCATAGCCGTTATCTCTGAATGGACCTTCCCTACAAGGCAAGAAAATCCAATGATAGATACAGAAAGAGATAGGTATATCCTGTCCAATACGAATACTCTACCAAATTTTAATTAATTTCTTGCAGGTTTGAAACGCAAAGTAGGAATTCCAGCCCAAATTGGTGAGGATCTTAATACCTTTGTTGCTGGGGTCTTGCATGGGACTTGCTTTTGATTATGTCAGCCAGCTTTTGGTTATGTTACTACGGCGTTTATTCTTTTGGCTTCTACCAGATCCTAATTGCTAATTATAAACTTCAATAATTGATATACTCTTAGGTATATGTAAGAACAAAATTTCATTTTCACCAAAAAAAGAACAAAATTTCATTTATAACTTGTAATTTTGATCCAGAAGGACCAGAATGATGTTAGGTGTTGGTTAAAGAAAAAACTACAAAAAGACTCAACAATACGTTATAGAAAGCCGCATCTATTTTTTTGGGTTACATAATGGAGGGGATTAAGAAAGATGTTTGGGGGGGGTGGGGGGGTGTTGGTGGTGTGGGGTTGCAGGGGGTTTAGAAGTTGAATTCCATATTATCCCAAGTTTTGGGGCTGTTGAATTAATGGTTTATAGTACTAAAATGAACTTTTCCAATTGGAACAGTTGAAGTGGCTGCCTGTTCTGAAAACACTGAATTGGGATAACAAGCTCTTTGGAGAGCATCATACTTTGCAATGTCAAAATTGTTGATTTTCATGAGGCGCTTCTGCTTTGATTGGAACCGGCTTTGATAGAAGCCTTCAAAAGAAGGCTCTTTGGAGGTCCTGAGGAAGAATGTATATCCAGCCATGCAGTACATTGAAGTAAGGTAGAAGCAAATTGGCTCCATAACATCCCATGATAGCTCCCAAAATGTTAGCCTCATGAACCCTGCTGTTTGCAACACCAGGAACCCCAGTCCACCCCAGAGTTCCCGGCGAACCAAGATGTCAGCCTTTTTGTCGATTTCAGCCTTCTGCTTTTCCATCTCTTCCAGCTCCTCTAGTCTTAGGTCATTTGGATTGCCTCCAGGCATAGGCATAAGAGTTTGGAGGACTTTGGCAACCTGTAATCAAAGAATTTTGAAACGTTTGGGTAAAACATGGCTCAACCATGTTACTAGATGAAACTTGGGCTTTTGTAGGCCACAATGGTTGATAAATTCATAAAGAAAAAAAAACAGGGAAAACAAGAAAGGCTGAAACATAAACCATTAAAACTCAAAAGAAAAACCAAGAAGCATTTAAAAATTGATTTTTTTTGGTGTGTCAGAAAAACTAGCTATATTAAAACTTTGGGATGTCTAGTGCTTGTGTGGGACTTGAGGACTTGGGGTCTTTGGAATTCATTAAAAAGAAACTAAAATTGAAAAAAAAAAAATTAATCAAGAAGTTGAAGAAAGAAAGACAGAAAGTATGAAAATCTGGTTCTAAGCCAATGAAAAATTCATGTCAATGTAAAAATGGAAACACATAAAAAGCACCACAATGTCAACTTTTTTTTTTTTTTTTGACAGGCACAATGTCTCGAGTGGTTCTAGGTAATGACCCGAAACAATTAAAAACTCTATTCAACAATGAAAAATTCATGCCTGTGTAAAAAATGGTAATACAAAAGAAGCTTTACTGGTTCTAGGCAAGACCTGAAACAATCAAACCTCTATTCACTTTAGCAACTACATTATATACCTCCATCAGTCCCAACCTCCATAAAATTAAAACCTAGCAAACATCCCGACCTTTTTCTTCCCCTTTCTCCCAACCCACCCAAAAAAGAGACAAAATAAAGAAACTCACACACACGAATATTGTATTGACCAACCCCAATGGCTGGTGGTGACTACTGTACCCTAAAACCTAGCTTTATCCTTTCATTCCTTCCTTTTCCTTCTTTTCTGTCTCTATCTCTTTTTTTTACATAATTTTTCAACCCCTATATTAAAATCTATTCCTTCCTCTTCCTTCTTTTCTGTCTCTATCTTCTTTTTTTTTTTTTACATAATTTTTCAACCCCTAAATTAAAATCTCTACCAAAAACATCCCAGTATCTCTTTGTAATTCTCTCCTTTTCCCTTCCCAAAATTAACCAACTTAGTTAAATTACCTATCGAAATTAACTCAGATGGAACTTGTATTCAATGCATTTTTGTACTAAATACAGTACAATGCGGACATGTGTTCAAAACTGGACACATGTCCGAATTATATCATATCCTGCAAAAATGGACTGAGCACAAATTTCACCCAACTTATCTCACATTTTCCCATGCTATATAAGTATATATATTGGTTTATCTATTAATTTATTTGTTAATTAAATTGTGAGAGGAGGGTAGGTCATGGGTTTATCCCATAACCGGTAGTGAAAATCTGGTTCTGGTGAGTCAACACTGTGGAGAAACTGAAGGGCTTATATGGTCCTTCAACATCAACACCCCATCATAAACGTGGAACCCTTTACACGTTTTAGATCTGGCGTAACGTGTGTTACAACATAGTTTCAATTTCCTGTCGCAAAGAAAACACAGACAATAATCATAAAATAAAAACTATATCAGTCCTCGGCTTTCCCAAAAATTTATAAATTTAAAAAACATTAAAAAAAAATTTCTCCTACCCCTTTCAGAACCATCATTATTATAGAATTTCCTCTGTAATAAGACAGTCAAAAATAAAAATAAAAAATAACAAAGCAAGCGAACAAATTCAAATTAATTAATTAATAAATAGAGATTTTTTTTTCTATAATTTAAAATAAAAAAATTACCTGCTCAGGCCTGAGTAACACGTTGTTTCCCAAGACGATAACGATTCCGGACTCATCAAGCATCTTTGCGAGCCCGAGACCCTGATCCGGATCCGAACACCCTTCACTGCAGACCCGAACAAAATCCGGATAAGAAATCCAACTTTGCTGGATCTCTCTCAGCCTCGTTTTCACCGCTTCCAACTGCGCCACCCTCAGTAACTTCCTAGCATGGTCCACCGTCACCTCCGGCCTCTCCGCCGGAACATTCGCCGGCGGTGGACTCAGACCATCCAGTCGGATCCTCTCCCGGGCAATACCCATGGATTTCAGCTTCTCCAGCAGGTTCTCCCCGATCGGTGGTGACCGGAGCTCCGGCTGAAAAGCAGCACCCTTGTGAAGAAACCTCCGGAAAATGCCCTTATCTCCGGGATCTGAACCAATGGCGGGCTTGTCCGGATCGGGCGGGACCCGGGTCCGGATCGAAGAGGAAGAAACCCGGGAATTCGCGACGGTCTGATTTGAGACCTTCGTTATATTGAAAAGACGCTGAGCCAGCGTCTTTCTAAACGCCATTGATACAAAACACAGAGACAACGAGAGAATTCTAGTTTAGGATCATCGAGAAAAAGCCTTTAGTTTTGTTTTCACGAATGGGTTTGGCTTTGGTTCCTTAAATAGGTGTCCTGTCTTCCGAGTCCCATTTGGATGGAGTTTATGGATGACATGGTGATGACTGATGATGAACCAAAAATTATTTCTGAAAAACAAAAACAATTTATCGCGATATTTTGAACGTGCCGTTTGGAACGGCTATAGAGGGGAAATGGTTGGTTTTTTTAGGCTTAGCAATATGGCATATTCGTTTTCTTGGCCTTAAAAGTTAATGTAATATTCTCATGGATATGAACGTATGACTGGATTCATTATCTCGCATCACGAGACAATGAGTCTGATTAGTCACCGTACACGTGGTTGGATGAGGTTTAAAGACTCGTTCAGTCACCACCGTCTGATCGTATGAATAATAATCTGGGGTTGGTGTTGCGGATGTTGACTAGTTTTTGTGAAACCTGTGATGTGCGGTGATTGTGCATAACACGTGTGATGACTGACGATGAGTGCTTATAGTGTTTACGTTGTAAAAAAGTGCGAGAAAAGAGGGTTTTGGCAGCTAAGAAAGAAAGAACTGGGGGCGGTTAGATTATTAATGATAGACTTAAAAAAGTCTTGCGTTCACGCACACGCGTCGCCACATATGCTCTGTCACTCTGTATCTGAAAAAAGGGTCCGTTTCGCTTTTTCACGAATAACACTCACACGAAATTAGCCCAATTGCTAAATACTAGCCAGAAAATATTTCTAACCAATTTTGAACCTAGCTTTTTTTTTTTTCACCCAACAAAAGTAAAAACTAGTTTTGCACGTGACAGTTTGAGGACTTTTATTTTATTTTATTTTTAAATCTCAAATTTTGGCATATTATTGTTCAAAGATAAGTTTGTTATTACTTATTATCTGTATATAGTAACTATGATGATAACTTTCACCTCAGTTCATTTGAGATAAGCTTAAACCTCATATAGTTTTTCCTAATCAACTTCAAAATACGTCCATATCAATTCATATTAAATTGTGCAAAATAAAATTTCAGCTATAATTACCGTGCAAATATACATGTTTATTGTTTATATTCAATTCCATTTAAATGATTTTGGAGAAGAAAAAAATTTAATAAATATCTAATATTTTAATAAAATATAGTTTAAAATAGATAATTTGATATGAGTGATTTTAAAAAATTGCTATATAAAATAAAAAGAGGATTCTTATGCTAAAATAGACAATTTTTTTACACAAATTAATGTAAATGCTTTTGCAAAATGAAATAAATAAATAAATTACATCGAATTGGGGAGTTGTTATTTGGCAAAAGGAAGAAAATTAAATAAATCAAGACAATAAGGTAGAATTTAAGAGTAATTTGACATTATAAATATCGAAATGGCAAACAAAATGTAGGAGTAATTTTGTCACTTACCATAACTTCCTAGACATATCACTTTCTTTCTTTTTCTTTCTTTCTTTTTTGCGTGTGAAATCGATTAATATAATATAATATAATTTTGGGGGTATCTTTTGTATTGGGAACCTTAGGCCAATGTCAAAGTGGTCAATGTCTTTCAAGAAGCAAACAAGTGCGCGGATGCTCTAGCAAAAGGGGGCTGCTCTCCTCTTGAAGATTTTGTTGTTTTCGATGTCTACCCCACTACTGACATTTCTTCTTTTGTTAATTGGACTATATTATTGTAGGCTTTCAGCTGCTACTTTAGCCTCTTTGGCTTGTTAGTTGTTAATGCTATTTCCTTTTAACCCAAAAAAAAAAAAAAAAAAAACAAACAAACAAACAGTGGCCTAGTCCTAGACTAGATTCATTTGGATGATTTCTAAGGGGGACTTTTATTAAAACTGTGTACAGGCCAAGTTGAATTGTTCAAAACTATTAGTTTAATTTTATTGTGAGCACAGTCAAATTTAAATTCACCATCAAATTATATTATAAATTTAAATTTAGTTCATCTCCTTATCAAATAAGATCAAGATTGTTCATAAGCTACTTAATTAACTTGTTCTTTGTTCATCTAGTAGACACCATGACTAAATTTTTTTAACCTTCACAAATCTATGCTAATAACTGATAACTAAATTATAGTTGAAATTATAATATTTAAGTTAATTAAATAGAATAATTTTTGCTTTTGAACTTGTAGGGTGAAAGGGCCCAAGAATACATATTGGGCCTTGTGCCTTGCCTGAGGACACTCATCGGTCCAAGGATAGATAAATAGTAATGAAGATGTAATACCCAAAACTCCACGAGAAAGTTACGACTGGAAAGGTTGGGGAAGGTAGGCCGAGGAGGAGTGTCTCCTCAGCTAAATGAAGTAGAGGTCAGATGTTGTGTTCCGTTATCCAAAGTGACATTCCAAGAGATTCTATTGATAAGGATATACTTCATGAAAGTACAAGACAAGGAGAAAACTATGAAATATCTAAAAAAAAGCTGTTACTACTGCATTAAATGCTCTGTAACTAACTCTCTAGACGCATTAATGAGGAAGTGATACTTGAACAATGCATTTTAGCCCTACAGCTACTCCCAGAGACTTCAAGAAGGTGCTGATGGGATAAGGATCAACACCAGCAATCCAATCTATATATAGAAGGTAGAGATGGAAAGAGGGAAAGAGTATAAAAAAGAAGGAAGGCCCTAAGAGAAGAGGATCGAGAAAAAAATAGACAAAAACATTGTAGCAACAAGAGCTGTACTTGTAATCAGACTCAAGTGAAAATATATTTAAGAATAAACCTCCTCGGATTGTGCCGAAAACGATTTTCTTTAGTTTAATCTGGTCTATTTTTACTTTTTGGTCATCTAGATCCATAATACTTGTTGTTTAACTCATTAGAGCCCAATTTTCCAACTCACTTTCTACAAATTCATTATATTGGGCTTTTTGGGTCAAAACCCATCCATTCCTTGGGCTAGGGAACCAAAATCGCATCCTTACAATTGGCGCAATCTGTGGGGATTTTCTGGTGTTATGGTGAGCTTAACATTCAACTATGGTAAGTTCAAGTCCAAACCAGGTAGAATCTATGGGTTCCTAACGTGAAGATCATTTCCTCCATCTTGAACAGAGAAGGGACCGCAAGGGAAGTTTACATACCACCCGTACTAGTAAGGGTCAATCTCAAGGTGGAAGCCACGTCTCTTATGAGGAAAATGCTAAAAACATGCAGCTGGAGATTGATCATTTGCGGAGGAAGCTACACCGCCAACAACGGAGGAGAACTCCCTCAATTTCTACTTCCTCTTCTGTCGGAGAAGAAGATGGCAGTTACAGGCCCAGGTCGAGGACTCCCCCCAGTGAGTCTTTCTCGTGTGATAAGGACTACCACCACAGATGCAGAGGTAAAGATCCATCCTGCAAAGGTCTAGGAAATGATGCTACGAGTAGGGCATTGAACCAAATCTCTAGATCACCTTTCACACGCAGGATTGAAGGAGGAAAAATCCCTCGGCATTTCACTCAGCCAATATTTACTATGTACAATGGTCGTACAGACCCTGTGAAACACGTAAGCCACTTCAACTAGAGGATGGCGGTGCACTCCTAGAATGAAGCTTTGATGTGCAAGGTATTCCCATCCAGTTTGGGGCCTGTGGCAATGAGGTGGTTTGATGGCCTAGGAGCAGGTTCTATTGATTCCTTTAAGGAATTCACCCGGATGTTCTAATCTCGCTTTATTACGTGTAGTAGGGTTCCTCGGCCCTTGGATTCCCTGTTATCTATGTCCATGCAGGAAAGGGAGACCCTGAAAACGTACTCGGACAGATATTGGGAGACGTTCAATGAGATCGATAGGGACTTTGATGACGTGGCCATAAGGACTTTCAAGGTTGGCTTACCTGCCAAGAGGGATTTGAGAAAGTCTTTAACCAAGAAACCTGTGAGAAGTGTGCGTCGGCTCATGGACTGTATTGACGAGTATAAGTGGGTTGAGAAAGACCAGCAGTAAGGGAAAGGAAAGGCTAAGGTTATCCCTCAAGATAGGAGGGGTTTCAGGTCGGACAAATACAATAATAACAGACCCTAAAGGGATTTTGCTGGGCAATCTGGGTCTGCTACTCCTCAAGTGGTTAACACGGTATTCTAAGAACCAGTACATCAAGTCTTGGAGAAGATTAAGAATGAGTCATACTTCAAATGGCCAAATAAGATGGGATGAGAACCTATGAGGCGCAACTAGAGTCTTCATTGCCAGTATCACTAGGAATAAGGACATACCATCGAGGATTATAGGACTTTGTGGAATCATTTGGAACAGCTAGTCAGAGATGGAAGGCTAAAGCAATTTTTGTATCGGCCCAACGGGCAAGGGGACCAGGTAGGGTCGAAAGTTCAGAGGAGTGCTTCTTCAAGGCCACCTTTGGGCACGATTAACATTATCCTCGTTGCTCTAGGAAGGACTAGCTTTCATCCCTCCCGGGTAATATCTGTGGCTCGGCCACCTGCTGAGGACACCAGTTCTGAGCCGAAGAGGGCTAAGATGGAGATCCGACTAGTGTTGAGTTTCTCGGATAAGGTTGGAACCAAACAGCCACATGATGATGCCCTGGAAGTCACTCTCAAGATAGGGGGTACGATGTAAAGAGGGTATTGGTGGATCAGGGTAATGGGGCCGATATCATGTACCCTGATCTATATAAGGGGCTAAACTTGAAACCTGAGGATTTAACAAGTTATGATTCACCTTTGTTAGGTTTTGATGGCAAGGTTGTTATTCCAAAGGACCAGATTAGACTAACCATGAAAGCAGGTTCAGAGGTTGGAGAGGTGGACTTCATTGTGGTGGATGCTTACTCTCAATACACTGCATTGTAGCAAGGCCATGGCTTCATGCCTTGGGAGCTGTCTCTTCCACTCTCCACTTAAAAGTGAAATATCCGTCCGGAGATCAGGTTGAGGATCTGGTTGGAAGCCAATTCAAGGCTAGGCAATGCTTAATGGCTACAATTATGCACCAGCCTGAAGCTGGGTCCTCGACCTCTACTGATAAGGGTTTATAGCAATTAAGGACTCGGGTGCTATCCATGGATGAAATATTAGAAGGGGCAAAGTGCGAGAAGCTAGAGGAAATTATTATAGGTGGTGATCCAGAAAAGTTTTTTCAGATCGGAGCTCAGCTACCTCCTCGGGAGAAGGAATAGCTAATCATGTTTCTAAGGAGGAATATTGATGTGTTTGCTTGGAATGCTTATGAAGTTCCTGGGGTGGATCCAAACTTCATTTGCCATTATCTAACCTGGATGTCCTCTCTACAAAGCAACCACCTCAGCACTCATCTAAAGAGCATTCTAATGCTGTCAAGAAGGAAGTGAACAAGCATAAGCAGGCTGAGGCTATTAAGGAAGTGTTCTACCCTAAGTGGCTGGCCAATACTGTGGTGGTGAAGAAGAAGAACGGAAAGTAGCGAGTAGTGTGGACTTCATAGACTTGAATAAGGCTTGCCTAAAAGACCTCTTCCCCATGCCTCGGATAGATCAGTTATTGGATGTAACGGTAGGCCATCATCGGATGAGCTTTTCGAATGCCTTCCAGGGATACCACCAAATACCACTAGCTTTGGATGATTAGGAAAAAACAATTTTTGTTACTCCCACTAGAAATTACCATTACAAGATGATGCCTTTTGGTTTAAAGAATGCAAGGTCTACCTATCAGAGGATGATGACCAGGATGTTTAAGCCACAGCTAGGAAAAAACATTAAAGTTTACATAGATGATATGGTGGTAAAGAGTCAGTTAGAATCCGAGCATGTCAGCGACCTCAGAAATTTTTTGACATCTTGAGATGGCATAAGCTACGACTTAATGCTTCTATGTGCTCTTTTGGTGTCGGATCAGGGAGGTTCTTGGGGTACATGGTCACTTACCGTGGAATTGAAGTCAATCCTGACCAAATTAAAGCAATTAACAGTTTACAGCCACCTCGAAATCCCAAAGAGGTCTAGAATTTAACAGGAATAACTGCTGCCCTAAATCGATTCATCTCTCAGTCGGCAGACAGGTTTCCAATCCCACATAGTTGTTGTTTTAACCCAACTTCCACTTAGATCACTGCTTCGGAGCACTGATTACACATGAAGGATTGCTAAGTAGGGTACGATCCTTTGGGCGTTTGATATCAAATACATGCCTCGCACCTCTGTCAAGGGTCAAGTTCTAGCGGATCTGGTGGCCGAGTTCATTGAATCCCCGTTGGAAGAAAAAATTGAGAAGCAGAACATGGATTAAAAATTAGTTAACATGGTCTCCTTGCAAGAGCCTTTATCTTGGAGAGTATACGTTAATGGTGCAGCAAATCAAAAAGGATTTGGGGTAGGGCTAGTTATAATTTCTCTTGAGAAGATCATTCTTGAAAAATTCTTGAGATTGGGTTTCTTGGCCACAAATAATGAAGCTGAGTATGAGGCTCTATTGGTAGGGATGGCTATGGTTTAGAAAATGGGAGGAAAAACAATGGAGATGTTTTCAGACTTGAGATTGGTTGTAGGCTAGGTGGAGGGAGAAGTGGAAGCCAGAGATCTGAGAATGCAAGAATACTTGAATCAGGTTAGACATTTATAGTCTAGGTTCGAGTCTTTCATTTATTACAAATCCCTAGAAGCAGGAATACACATGCTGACTCTCTTGCCACGCTCGCAACCTCCTCGGCACAAAATTTACCTCGGGTGATCCTCGTGGAAGACTTGTGTAAACCTGCTGAAATAAGGAGAGACTGTTAGGATATGTGCCCTTAAATCCTATTGTATGATGCTATGTATAATATTATGTATGACATTATGTGAGAAATGATGTATGACTTAATATTATGTTTAATAAAGTTGTTTTATTCTTATCTAAAATAATGGTAACATGAATATTCGGACATTATCAAATAGTCCATGAGATGCATAGTATGTGATTTATGTGATTTAGTCACAGAAGATATAGATCACAAGTTCTTTGTAAACTCAGAATTTTGGTTCGTAGTCGGTGATGAAATTGGGCATTTCATCTGCGAAGACTATAACATGTTAACTACGATGATTTGTCTTGATCATGGAAGTGGTGACTTCTAGTTAATATGTTGATATGTTTTAAGAGTTAAGACATATTGAACTGGACCGCTGTGAGATTTATTATTCTCCTAACGACTGTCAATTGAATAATAAATCTCACGACTTGTATTCACATGAACTCTTAATCCTGAGAGAATAATGGACCTGATCATGAAATGTAGGTTACTTTGATATATCAGGAGTGAGATCTAAAGTAACGGTCAAAACCTCAGTATGTTGGGCAGCCACATTTAGTGTTGATGGAACATATATTCTCAAGATGGAATTCATAGTCTCTTAACGGAGATATAAAATATTCCATTGAGATAAGTTTAATGGGTACAGTTATTCAGAGAGTTAGGCCTAACCACTTTAGTAAGACTAAAGTATATATTTATGAAATTGGATTTTATAAATATATGGTGAATAACTTAAAAGGATTAAACCGGGTACTCAAGGATTAAGATGTAGTAATTTACAAAGTGGCAGTCTATATTCATGACTTTGTATTACTACGAATATTTTATGAAGGGGTTGCATGTATAATAAAGTCTTGGGATATAATTTATTAATGAGGCCTAGAGTGCAATTATATTTATATAGTGGTATTAAATATAATTAATGGTAACTTTGGACTTGTCAAGAGTTGAAAGAAAAGCCCAAAGCCCATTGGAGCTAGTGTCTTATTTGTTTCCTTTTGGTCCCACTCCAAGCCACACACTATAGCCCAATTGGGAAGGCCCAAAAGGCTAGCCCAATTAGATAATCAGTTATGTGGAGAGAAACATACAGAATTTTATATAGAATAAAATGGTTTGTATGTTTAATGAATAATAAGAAGATGAAATAATAAAAAGGAAGAGAGACACTCTTTCATATTCTCTCTAGAAAATATAGAACTGATTGAGAGACCACACATCTTGGGCATCAAGTGGAATTGGAGTGAAGATTGAAAGTGTTCCCGAGTACTTCTTCATTTCTATTTTGAATTTCACCGCATCAAGGTACACTCTCTTGTTTTCATATTCTAAAACCTACATAGTGCATGTTATCAATTGCGAATGAAGTAGTTCCGTTTATTTTCCGCTGCGTATGTTTTGTATGCGATACAAACATGATGATTTCCCAACAGAGACGTGGTTCTTATTCATCATATTAGGGTGGGTCCAAGCTGGATGGATTTTATTGTACTATACCTCAAGGAGGATATCTTGCCCGAGGACAAGTCCGAGGCTGAGAAAGTACAAAGTAAAACTCCTCAGTTTTGGCTTTCCGAGGACCAAAAGTTGTACGAGTGCTCTTTTTTTAGACTATATTTGTTATACATACACCCTGAGGTAGTAGAGATACACCTAGAAGAGTTACATGAAGGGATTTATGGAAGCCACACAGGGGGCAGGTCTTTGTCTCACAAGGCCCTCACTCAGGGATATTAGTGGCCAAATATACAAAGGAAAGCACAGGAATATGTGAAGAAATACGATCAATGCTAGAGATTTGCCCCAAAGATTCATCAACTAGGAGATGTCCTTAATTCTCTATCCAACCCTTGGCTTTTTGCTCAATGAGGCTTGGATATTGTAGGGACTTTTCCTAAGGCAGCAGGGAATAAAAGATGGTTGTTAGTCAGCACGGATTACTTCACCAAATCGGTTAAAGTTGAACCACTGGCAAATATCAGGGATATGGATGCCAAGAAATTTGTCTAGAAAAATATTGTCACTCGGTTTAGGATCTTTCGAACACTCATCTCGAACAATGGTCTTCAGTTTGATAGTAAAGCCTTCAGGAGGTATTGTTGTGATCTGGGCATTACAAATAGGTACTCCATCCCGGCATATCCACAAGGGAATGGACAAACCAAGACTGTCAATAAGGTCATAGTAAATGAACTTAAGAAGAGGCTAGATGATGCAAAGGGAAAATAGGTAGAGGAGTTACCACACGTTCTTTGAACATATCGAATTACACGTCGTAATTCCACTAGGGAAACCCCTTTTTCAATGACTTATGGGACCAATGCAGTAATTCCTCTAGAGACTGAATTCCCAACACTAAGGACGAGCTCTTTCACTCCGAGTAACAATGATAAGTTGTTAGAGAAGAGCTTAGATATAATTGAAGAGCGAAGAGAAAATGTCATAGTTCAATTGGCGTACTATCAACACAAACTTAAGGTTGCTAACGCCTAGAGATTTGGTATTAAGAAAGGTTTTGGGAATGGCCAAGAACTCAGCATGAGGAAAATTATGGCCCAACTTGGATGGGCCATATCACATCACTTCGGTGGCTGGAATAAGTGCATATTATCTCGAAGATCTAGATGAAAAAGCTGTACCTCATCCCTGAAATGTAAATAACCTGCAAAGGTATTATTATTAATGAAAATCATTTTTGCTACATTTTTATTACATTATGCATTACATCTATTATTCGTCTAAGTTTCAAACAAAACATTGGTCATGCTTGGCTCCTCGAATCACATGCCTTGGGTAAATTGATATTTTGTATACGTTTGAATACCGCTTATTTTGCTGAAAACTAAAACTGAAAAGAATAAAAAAAATATTTTTTTTACTGTTTAAATTACTATGCTGCACTGTTCATTGCCCTATTGTTACTGTTCATGGCCAATGAACAGTGCCATACACGGAACTAAAGGGAGAAAAAAAAAAAAAAAAAAAAAAAAGCTAAAACGCACAAAACGTGGCAAACGTGCCGCAATCCAAACAAGCAGTTTAAGTCATTTTTCTAAGTGTTAAGCAGAACCTTAATTATGTCTGATCTCTCGGACCACATACTTTGGGTAAATTAACACTTCAGGTCATTTTAATAAGTGTTAAACAGAACCTTAGTTATACCTAGTCTCACGGACCACATACTTTGGGTAAATTAACACTTCAGCTTATTTTACTAAGTGTTAAACAGAACCTTAGTTATGCCTGGTCTCTCGGACCACATACTTTGGGTAAATTAATACTTCAGGTCATTTTACTAAGTGTTAAACAGAACCTTAGTTATGCTTGGTCTCTTAGACCACATACTTTGTGTAAATTAACACTTCACTTATTTTACTAAGTGTTAAATAGATCCTTAGTTATGCCTGGTCTCACAAACCACATACTTTAGGTAAATTAACACTTCAGCTTATTTTACTAAGTGTTAAACAGAACCTTAGTTATGTCTGGTCTCTTGGACTGCATACTTTGGGTAAATTAATACTTCAGGTCATTTTACTAAGTGTTAAACAAAATCTTAGTTATACCTGATCTTTTGAACCACATATTTTGGGTAAATTAACACTTCAGCTTATTTTACTAAGTGTTAAACGAAACTTTAGTTATATCTGGTCTTTCGGATCACATACTTTGGGTAAATTAACACTTCAGCTTATTTTACTAAGTGTTAAACAAAATCTTAGCTATGCCTAGTCTCACAGACCATATACTTTGGGTAAATTAACACTTCAGCTTAATTTACTTAGTATTAAATAGAATCTGAGTTATGTTTGGTCTCTCGGACCACATACTTTGAGTAAATTAATATTTCATGTCATTTTTCTAAATGTTGAACAGAAATTGGGGCATGTCGGGCTCCTCAGATGACATGCCTAGGGAGAGTTAACACTTGGGAAGCTCACCCTAGGTCTTAATTAAAGGATTCTAAGGATACATTAGTAAGATACTCGTAGAATGAGATACCTCGGATACTTTCTTTTCCTGCTAAGTATTTCATTTGTCTCTAGGGACTTAGTCATTTTTCTCACCATGCACACAGGTTTAATTTGTTGAAGTTAATGGCAAATTATTACTACTAGCTTTTGTTAAAGTCTGGGTATTCACCCTTAAAGGCATTATCAATATCAAGTCTCATCAGAAGGCCAAATGATCACCACACCAACCATAGGTAAATATTGCAAAGAAAATAAAGATTCATGAAGAAAAAGTTGATATCCTTCTATTAAACAAAAGGAATAGGGGTACATTATAAACAGTGGCATATTGCCACAAAAAAAAAAGTACAAATAGAGGCAGAGCAAAAGAAAAAAGGATCCTAAGCTACACCTTAGACTTCGAAGCAGGGTCTTCTTTCTATTCCGACTAGAAGGAAGGAGCGTCTTGGGCCTTAGGATCGGTCTCCTTGGATTTGGCCTCAGCTTTCTTGGCCTTGACAGCAGCGTCCTTGGTCTTATAAGGGGCATCCTTGAGCTTAAGAGGGGCCTCAAGGTCCTTGGCCTCTGATAAGGGCTTGACCTCCTTACCCTTGCTCTTATCTTTAGCCACCTCAACCTCCTGCCTTGGTCACCAATTTGGCCAGGCTCTTTGGAACCTCGACAGGAGGAACAGATGCCTAAATGATAAGGGGCTTCTCAGAAGAGGCTGGTATAAGGGCAGAGGGAGGTGGGAGTTCAGTTGGGACTTCGCAAATATTTAGAGGGTAGTACACATTCCCAGGCTGCATCCATTCCGAGGTAGTAGGGACTCCTGCAAGGTTGAGGACCTCCATCCACACCTCTTTGCAATAATCCCTGCACCTCGTCTGCCAGGTGGATCTCAATCTCCTATACCCCGAGCTCAAAGTAGGGATAGCAACGCGGCGGAACGGGGCGGGGCGGGGTCGGAGGATGGGATCTTCGTCCCCACCCCTCATGGTTGTTGCCCTTCCCCATCCCCGCCCCGCACCCCACCCCGGGGTGCGAGGCAAACTACCTTGCCCCATCCCCGCCCCTTGGGGCCTCGCGGGGACCCGCCCCTAATATAATTTTATATATATAAATAAATTTTTTACTACAGTAATATAAATCACAACAAAACAAAATGTTTTAAAATTCAAACATTTAAATAAACCACGAATTTAAATAGTCTAATACGTAACAACATAATTCAAAATTTCTTACAACAAAATAAATATTGTCTTTGCATGAACAAAATCATCAAGGATAATTGACTAGTTTTTTAACAAAATAAACGTTGTCTTATAACAAATAAAAATTGACTAGTTCTTTAAGAATAAGTTTCGCTTTCTCCCAATGTAGTGACACCACTTTCTTCTTTATAGATTCAGTACTATTACGATTGTCCCTGCTTCTTTCCTTACTATAATAGGGATTAAGATAGCTTACTAATATGATAAGAAACAAATTTACTACCTACTGGAAGCACTACGTGACCAGCTTTTTTTCCTTCCAACCGTGTTTCTTCAAACTTCAACAGCTATAAACAAAAATACCAATTTTAGATAAAAAAAAAAAGAACCAAATTTAAATTGAAAAAAAAAAAACTGATTTAAGAAACACTAAAACAAAAAGAAGATAGTGAATGAGATGAACCTAAAAAGCAATGTCTTGAACTTGGAGTAAAGTTTGGCTTGAAACTTGAAAAACACGTATAGACTATAGAGGAAAGGGATAGGTCAGAGGGTGGCAATAGCATTAGGGTTTTAGAATAAAAAATATTTTATCTCATTTCTTGTACTCTTGTGATTCACTTTAAATATTAGTGATTTAGGGTTTTACTAAATTTACAATTATAGTCCTTATTAGTGCGGGGCAGGGCGGGGCGGGGCGGGGACAAAAATACTAAACCCATCCCTGCCCCACCACCTTTGCGGGGAGGGGAAAACCCACACGGGGTGGGGCGGGGCAAGGCAAGTCAAGCGAGGCGGGGCGGGTCAAGTAAGGCAGGGCAAAATTGCCATCCCTAGCTTAAAGGACTCCTATTTCAAAGCCTCCGTAGCTTCCTGGGCCATCCGAGCAGCCTCTTTCGCTCTCTCTAGCTTGGCTTTCAACTCTAGGACCTGCTGTTTTGCTGTGGCTAGCTCTAGTTTAGTATAGTAGAGCTTCTTGCGTTAGTCCTCAACTTGGTCCTGGGCACTTTGTAGACCGACCTCAACACTCTTCTGTGCCCTCTCATCAGTCGTCAGCTTCGCTACGAACTCCTTATTCTTCTGCTCATATGTGCCCTAGGCCCTGTTAGCCTCGACGCAAAGGTTGGCCTCAACCTGGGCCTCATTTCGGGCATCCTTGACCCATTCCTTGGCTACAAAAATCTCCTGGATAGCCTGCACATAAACAGCAAAGGAGTACACTTAGAAATAAAGAAGAAAGAAAGTGAAAGGGAAGAATACCTTCAGTGAGGCATGCTAAGGAGCTTACCAGGGCTAAATCCCTCTTCAAGGATAGGAAGAGGTCTGACTGCCTCACGTGTTTCAAAACAGCCATATCTTTTGGAAGGATGGGGGGCTGCTCCATGGCTTCAGCCACGTAGGAGGCGTGCCCTTTTTGAAACTCCCTAATGGAAGAATTGCGTGGAATGGCAGCCCCATCCAGCTCCTGCCGAAGGGACCATACAAGGTTCTAGTGGCGCACCTCGGCCACATTCAGATCTTCCCTACTCTCCACTAATGCCCTTTATCTTGGGCCATCTTCTACTACTTAGCCTTCTTCTAGCGAACCACCTCACCCTCCTCCACTTCCTGCTCCTTCCTTTTCTTCTTCAAGTTGGGGATTGGAAGCAGGCCAGTTGTAGAAGGAGGAGAAAGGGGAAGAGTAGAAGGGAGTTGAGATTTTGGGGCCTCCTTAGATGATGACCTCTTATTCCTCTACGAAAGGAGATCCTTCAGGCCTTTCCTCTAGTTCAGGGCCAACTCCTCTTCCTCCTTGGAACTGTCGTCCACCTTGGCAATTATAAGCTTGGGGGCCACGGAAGACCTATCGAGATCACTCCCGGAGTCTGAGATTTCCAAAGGCTTTTCTTGCGCCTTTTCTTCTTCCTCGAAGCGAAATTGGTCTATCTCAGCCTTGAGTGACAGGAGCGAGAAGGCTATCTCTTCAATAGGAGTCGCGACCTCACGGGGGGAACGGTGGAAGAGCAGCTCAACTAGTGGGAGATCTTCTCAGGCAAGGAAGCCGAAAATTGAGACGTCTATTCGGGCTAGCCTTGGATCGCCTACCCTTATCGCGTAGCCCACGTCTTGAAACTTATCCGACAGGGGCACGAAGTCGAGGATGAGGTGGACAACTCGCAATTCTCTGTCTTCTCTCACGAACACCTCAGACCTCAACACCTTGTTTAGGCTCGTGAAGTTGGCGAGGTTGTGGTTGGGAGCTACGTATCTTTTATCTGCAAAAACATTCGAGAAGAAAAAACACGATTGGGATAACAAAGCCATCCATCAGGAGTGAAGACCATCGTGTCATGCCCCCGAGACTATCAGGAAATCATCCTTCATACCCTTATTGGATTTAGGGAGACACGAGACAAGCCTGACCACCGAGAATCTAGACTTAAAATAACACCCTGCGTCTCCAAGCAGGTGACACTCGTACATCCAGAAGATGTCGTGCCAGGTGAGATTTAGCCCCATTTGCTCATTGAGAGCATCTACGTTACCCAGAATCCTAAAGAGATTAGGCGCACACTGGTGGGGGCACAGCCTATGGGTTATTAGGTAGTCTCGGGTTACCCTACCCATAGGAAGTGTCATCCCTCCTTCTATGAAGGCGATCATAGGAATGACCACCTCTCCCTCATTTCTCTAAGTAAGCACTTGATCCGTGGTACAGTGCTGCAAGGATATTCCTTACGGAATGTGGTACTTAGCCCTAAAGCCCTCCATACTAGCGGGAGAGTCTACAAGGTGCTTAAATCTACCCATCTAAGCAAGCTAAAAGGAAGTGAAAAAAGTTTTCAAGGAAAGGAAATAAAGAACGGAAGGCCGAGGAGATTGGCTGAGGAGAAAAGAACCTACGGAAGAAGGAACTTACGAGAATGAGCACGTGTGTTGTTTCCTGAACTTCTTAAAGGTTTAAAAATTAAAAAAAAAAAGACTTGGAGGATTTAGAAGCTTGGGAAGCCTTGAAGGTTTGAAAGTTTGGGATTCCTGGAGAGCTCGAAAATTTGTAAAGTGGGGAAAAATGACTCCCCCCAGGCGCCTTATATAGGAGGCAGAATTGGGTGGGAGTTATCCCGCCCAAAATTCAAGGAGAAATGCCAATCGTAGGATCTGCGTCTCACCGTAAAATGCGGGGAATAGAGTGCCACTTGGAGCATTTAAGGAGGCGTTTCGGACTCCGAAGCGTCAGGAACAGTTACGGGACAGGCAAAGCGACATTTTCACGTGTGGGAGTTAAGGAAACGTGTGGAATTAATTATCCAAAGTCAAAACCCCAATTTTCTCCTCGGATAAGAGGGAAAAACCGGATTTTTTAAGGGGCTATTGTAGAGTGAAAGGGCCCAAGAATACATATTGGGCCTTGGGTCATGCCTGAGGACACTCATCGGTCCGAGGACAGATAAACAGTAATGAAGGCGTAATACCCAGAATTCCACGAGCAAATTATGACTGGGAAGCTTGGGGAAGGTAGGCTGAGGAAGAGTGTCTCCTCGGCTAAGTGAAGCAAAGGTCAGATGGTGTGTTCTGTTATCTAGAGTGACATTCCAGGAGATTCTATTGATAAGAATATACTTCATGGACGTACAGGACAAGGAGAAAACTATGAAATATCTAAGAAAAAGCTACTACCACCATATTAAATGCTCTGTAGCTAACTCTTTGATGGGATAAGGATCAACACCAACAATCCAATCTACGCGTGGAGGGTAGAGATGGAAAGAGGGAAAGAGTATAAAAGAAAAGGAAGGCCCTGAGAGAAGAGGATCGAGAAAAAAATAGAAAAACATTGTAGCAACCAGAGTTGTACTTGTAATCAGACTCAAGTGAAATATATTTAAGAACTAACCTCGTCGGATTGTGCCGAAAATGATTTTCTTTAGTTCAATCTGGTCTATTTTTACTTTTTGGACATCTGGATCCATGATACTTGTTGTTTAACTCATTAGAGCTCAGTTTTCCAACCTACTTTCTACAAATTCATTGTATTGGGCTTTTTGGGCCAAAATCGATCCATCCTTGGGGTGGGGAACCAAAATCGAGTCCTTATAGAACTTATAAAAATTAGAACCACCAACCTGATAAATTATATATATATATATATATATATAATTTATTACAAATCTTATTAATAATTTGATGTCTTATGAACTTAGGCTGTGTTTGTTTTGGCTTCAAATGGTTTCCGGAAATGTTTTTACACCCACGTGTGTGTTTGGTTGGGACTGAAAATTTGGTCAAATGGAATTAGAATTCCGCGTTGACCGTAAAATCACATGCTTTGGGTGTAAAATCATTTCCGGTTGTATTTTACCTTCAAATGAATTACATCCTCAGCTGAAGCACACGCACTCCTCACAGAGCTTTCTCCTCTCCAAGCTCAGCTGAAGCACTCCTCAGATCGTGTCGGCGAGATCGCGCCGGCGCACTCCTCGGATCGCACCTTTGTCCTCTCCAAGCCCAATCCCAGACACACTGGCGAGATCGCGCCATGGAGATCTCGCCATCAAGATCACGCCTTCGATCTCGTTCGATCGCGCCGACGAGATCGCGCCTTCGATCTCGTTCGATCTCGTCCCGATCACCTTCGATCTCATCCGATCGCGCCTTCGATCTCGTCCAATCGCGTTCGATCTCATCCGATCGCCTTCGATCTCGTCCGATCGCGCCTTCAATCTAGTCCGATCGCCTTCGATCTCATCTAATCGCGCCTCTGGGTCAGATCATTGCTGCCGATCTCGTCCGATCGCCGTCTCACTGTTTCTTCCTCCTCAATCTCTCACTCTTTCCCGATCTCTCTTTCCCTCAGTCTCTCCCTATTCTTCCTCTCGTGAAAAATTATGAATAATAAAAGATGTTTTAATTTGGATTTTCGGTTGCGTTAATTGCATGGATTGAAATTTTTTTGTTATAAAATTTGTTTGGGAGTTGAGAAAATTGATGGAAAAATGTGTAAAATTTGTAGGAAAATAGCATTTTCAGAATGTTACCAAACACCGTAAAACATTTTTTGGACTATTTTCCATTGCAAAACCAAACACTCAGGTTTTATTTTACTTACGAGAATTCACTTTCCCTTGCATTCATTTTACACTCGGAATTCAATTTACATTGAACCAAACGCACCCTTATTTACAAACTTACATAATTCAATTTCAAGACTATATAAATATATTTTTGTAAATGTATATATATAAACATGTAATAGTATATGAATAAATTACAAAAATATCCCTTGAGGTTTAGGAAAATGATACTTTACCCAAAAAAAGCTTAAGGGAAATGACACTGTGCTCCTTTGAGGCTTCGAAAAAATAAACATTTTAGTCCTTTAGTTGATAAAATATTCTAAGTTTTAAAAAGATTTCATTGACCAAGCCTCAACCATGGTTAGTGAAAGCTTTTTAGGGTAAATATTGCCATTCTTTATCACCAAAATTTCCAAAAAACACTTCAAGCAGCAACTTAAGTAAGTTTACAAATCTAGCTACCTCCAGTAATTCTTTCTTTCCCTCTACAATTCTTACAATACCACACACACCTCACTAACTTTTAAATTTTGGAATATTATGTTATTCATTAACAGAATGACTGACATGTTGATTTCCTTCAAACCTCAAGAGAGGAAAATGTCATTTCCCTTAAGTTTTTGGGGTGGAGTATCATTCTTATAAACCTCAAGGGAGATTTTTGTAATTTACCATATTATTCATACTTAAACAGAGTCTCATACTCATAAACTTATTCACAAAAATATTATTAATTTCGAGCTTGGTTATTCGAGGTGTAAGCTTAGGATTGAGTTTGACTCATTTGCTAAATGAATAAATTTTTTTTTTATCTGAATCCAAATTGTTCATAAACAACTTAATTCATTTTATCGCCCAACTCTAATAAACACCTATTGAGGTCTTAGTGGTTGACTTAGGTAAAAGGTGACTTGGATTTGGTGTATGTAATATAAGAAAATGGTGATTTTTAACAGAACACAGAGATATAAAATTATTAATTTTGAGTTTGCGACTGTATATAAGATTATGCAACAATGGTCTGTACTATAAATTAGTAGAACTCCATTTGGCATCAACTTATTTGATTTTTTAAATAGATGGTGAAATTATAATTAAACTTTTTTTTAAAAAATGATATTGTTAAAGGGAGTGCATAAACAAAATAAGTTAAAAGTCATACGAAAAATTTGGTGGCAAACGGACAAGTGAGGTAAATTTATATATGAAGTCTATTGTAAGAATAAAAATTAAAGAATGGTAATAGTTTTTTCAAGTGGATTTGGTGAATTGGTCTAAGAGTACCTCTTTTAAGGTAAATTTTTTTATAAAAAAAGATAAAGAAAAGAAAACGGGGCTTACTTCATTTGTTTACAAATAAAAAATTAAGAAAGCAAAAAATTGATGTATATATATTACTTCATTGATGCATACACTAATACAATTAGGACATGTTTAGTATACTGTAATTGATACTGTAATGTAATAGATATTCCTATGGCATTACAATAAATAGTTATTCCTTATGAATTTCTATTCTTCAAAAATGAGGAATAACTATTCCTTATAAAAAGTACTGAATATCTATTCATTTACCTTATGTAATAACTTTCTAAAAAAATTTCCTAAAAAGTCATTAGTTGCCACATCTTCAAAAGGAAAGAAAATAAATTTTCCTTCTTGTTAATTATTAGCTCTATTTTGAACACCCTAAAATAAATGTTTTTTAGGAAATTTGACTTAAAAATGATTTAATTACACCTTCTTTTAATACTCTACTAAATTGTGAATGCATATTCAGGATTCTATTCCTAAATGGTTATCAAACTGTATTCCTTGTAATACTTATTTCTATTCCCATATAATAATCATTACAATGTACCAAACGTGCCCTTAGTTTGGCAAACTATCTTATCATCGATCACCATCAATTATTTTGTTTTAAATTCATTTTCTACAAATTTCAATTCACTTGTTTAATATAATAAACATAAGTAACCATTTCCTAGTCAATTGGTGGGAAGTGACAATTTACAAGATCATAATAAGTGTTTGGTGTTACAATTTTCTTTTTTTTGGGGGTTGGGGGGGGGGGGGGGGAGTAAGAGTATATAGGAGGGAAGATTTTTACTTTAAATATCTCTATTAAAATTACCAAATATGTCAATTAAGTTACAAAGCTCTTTCACCTCAAAAAAAAAAAAAAAAGTTACAAAGCTCTTAACAGTGTTACAATTAATTGTACATTCAATTTGAAGGTAAAACTTGCATTAAAAAAAAAAAAAAAAGGGATCGAGGACATGTGTAATCGACCATTGATACTCCCATGTTTAAGTTAAAAGATCAAGATTTCTTGAGAAAAATAAATTTTTTTTTATTGGGTAACTTTGTGCTCACCTTATTCTTTGGATCTTGGGTCTTTTAAAGGTTGTCTCCAATGATTATTCATGAAGGATCGTTATAAGAAATCTTGAGGTCTTGATAAATGATTGTTAATGACTTGTAAGCATGGTTTTGAAACCCAGACCGTTCATTAAACCGTAAAAGGAAAAGGTTCAAGGTTTTTGAGGTTGGACCAAAGTCAAACCGACGTCAAACCGTGATGATGTCATAATTAATTTAATAATTAAATAAAATAAAAAAGGTATTTTAAATATATAAATAGTTGCAAAATTGACTAAAAATATCTAAAAATAATTAATACATAATTTAAAATAAAATTTATTGATATTATAAGGTTAATATAAAAAGTGCAAAATAAATAAGCATTAAAAAAATATTTCATAATAATCCTACAAGTCTAAATTATTTTGATTAAATAAAAAAAATTACTTTTGATTATGTTAGTAAATTCACATGCAAATGCATTATTCTTTAATCAAAATTGAATTAATCAAAGAAAATAAATTTAGTAATATTTAATAAATTGAGAGAGATGTGATAGAATAAGTTGAAAAATTAAAACTGACATAAATCTATAATAAATATAGGGTTGTGTTAATGGGCATCGCAAGGTGCCCATTAACAGCAATATTTTTGTTTTTTCTTACAAAAGTTTTTGTTTTTATTCACCTTTATGTCAAATTTTCAACTTTTTAAGTACTATATGGTGTTCTTTTTGACTTTTTTCTAACAGTTTTTTTTTTTTTTTGTCCTTTTTCACCTTAACAAGCACCGATTCGGTGCTTGTTTACAAATCCCATAAATAAAATACACTTCATTGTTGTTCACAAGCAACATGTTCGGTGCTTGTTTACAAATCCCATAAATAAAATACACTTCATTGTTGTTCACAAGCAACATGTGTGGTGCGTTGGTCATGATATTGGACTTGATTCTTAAATAAGGCATAGGTCTCAAGTTCTAAACTTCACGGCTCCCTTTTCTTTATTTTTAAAAAATAAAGTCAACTGTTTGACCCGTTGAATGATTGAATCGGCTCACAGTTCAGCCAGTTTTCCTTGTTGCCAATTCAAGAGGTTCACTCAAAATATTTAAATGACCGGTTTTCACATATAAAAAACCGGATTCATGACTGGTTCACGGGTAACCTGGTCCGACCGACCGGTTCGATCCAGTTTCGATAACCTTGCTCGTAAGTCATAACCGCTAGCGCTAGGCTTGAATGCTACTTGTTCGTGTCTTGAATAGTCTCACACATTGGGGTTATGATTTTTGTCTATTTTTGATTAATGATTAGGAGATGTGAGCTAGCCATGTGTTACTCTCAACTAAGTAGGCACTATTTTCCAATGTTATTAATTCCGTTTCAGACCTAATTTTGGTTTGTCTACTGGAACGAAATATTTCGATACCAACCTATTTCAGCGTATTGTTTTGGGATGTTTTGGGATTCCTAAAAAACACACACACACACACACACACATATATATATATATATAACATAAAAAGTATCAATTAAAGAAGTGTTACTATTATATAAAATAATAAATTTAATTCAATTTGTCTTAAAAAATTAAATAAAGTGGGATTAAAAAAACATTTATTATAATTTTTCTACAAATAAAATTCACATTTTGGATAATTGTAAAATATACAATAAATGTGAGAGTTGATGCACTTATTGCATGGACAAAAGTCATTAATATTTTAATTAATATACAAATCTTAAATAAAATTCACAAATGTTATATCCACAATATTTTCACAATGCTATGTCCACAATATTCAAGCCGAAGCTTCAGCCATATCGTGGGCAGTACAAATTGCAGCAAAGGAGAATTGGAATTGAATCATTGTGGAAGGAGATGCCAAGTCATGCTTCGACCCTCTATCCTCTGATTGTGCTTCTACTGACTGGTCCATCAACAGTATTATTAGTGGCATTTTAAGTTTAGGGTAAATTACAGTAACCTACCTGAGGTTTGGGGTAATACCAAGCACATCCAATGGTTTTAAAAAATGACCAATGTGGTCCTTAAATACAAACGGCATGTAATGCCGTTTGTTCATTCTCTTCCAAACAATTTTTTAGTTCATTTTGTATTCTTCATTCTCTCCTCTTCGCCTATAACATATACGCCTCTCTCTCACTCACAAGCTCAGATCAATATCCAAAGGATATACAATTAATACACAACCATGTATGTAAGCAAATTCAAAAAAAAAAAAAAATCTCATTAAACCAATATCCACTTTCCAAAATCATACATAGTTTCGTTTGAGAATACAAAATTGCAGAACATTCAAAGAAAATAAAAATCTCACTACATCAATGATCAAAACAAAATCAACCCAATTAGATCCAGCATCACACAAGACAGTCAAACGTGGATCAACTCAACCAATCAAACATCCAATATCAAACCTCAAACATACCCAAATCAAAAATATTTCAAAACAAAACCCAGACCCACAACAAAGACCATCGTGTGACCCAGCAACCGGTCCACCACGACACCACCTATCACTACCCACTCATCCTCCTCAAACCCAAACAATTCCAACTATCTAACATCATATGATTCACACCCAAACCCAAACAAACCCAAATCAAAATTAAAAAATTAAACCCATATCCACAACAACGAGCTCCACCAAACTATGATCCAATCGCCGACCATCACTCATCGCTACCCAACAGCTGCAGTACACCATCCTCCTAGATAGTGAACCACCCAACTTTAAAGGAAAGCGTATGGCGTGGGATTTATGGGTAAATCGACTCTGAAACCGTTCTAGTGGCGGATTTTGTTGGTTCTTTGTTGAGTCTGAAACCTTATAGCTTGGCTTGAGAGAGAGAGAAGCAAAGAGATTTTCTGACTTGGAGAAGAGAGAGCAAAGCGACAGAGCAAAGGAAAGGAAAAATGAAAAAAATGAAAAAGAATGATTTAATAGACAATGCACAAACGGTGTTAGTGTTTAAGGACTAAATTGGTCATTTTTTAAAACCCTTGAATGTGTTTGTTATTACCCCAAACCTCAGGGTAGGTTATTGTAATTTACCCTTAAGTTTAAAATGTTCTTTCTTTTGCTGTTGTTTTAGGTGGGTTTGTAAAGAGTGCACTTCTGTAGCTTATAAAGTTGAAAAATACACTCTTAGTTGTAAAAAGTCGTTTTGTTTCAATAAGACAGATCTTCCGAAAGTCCTGTACTTTGCTTGTGTGGAAGATTGTCATCTTGCTTCTCCTTAGTTGAATGAGAATCAAAGATTATAAAAAAAAAATCCTAAGTGACAGGTTATTATGGGTTGATATAGGTGGGCAAAAAAATAATTTTAGTAGCAGATTCAAATTAAAACTAATAACTTTCAACCTATAATTTGGTGCGAAAATTGTGAAAATGTTGTAAACATAATACTTTTCTAAAAATAATACCTCTTTTTTTAGTATATATTAATAATATTATATACCATTGTGCCTAGCAACACCTAGTTTGACACTTTGATTTTTTTTAAACTTTTCTTTGTCTTTTCGAAAGCTAGCCACAGCTAATAACGTGTGGCTCAGTAAAAGTTGAAACTTAAAAGAGTACTAGACTGTAGAAGACATTAGACACTAGAGAATTAAAAGAGTACAAGAAGAAGAAGAGGGAGAAGAAGTAATGGAGAAGAGAGGAAGAAGAAGGAGATGTAAAAATGGAAAAGAGAAGAAGAAGAATGGTAGCCAGCAACATGGAGGGGACCTCAGATTGATGGGTTTGTATTTTCTTTTTTTCTTTTTTCTTTTTTTTTTAGTAAAAATTTGATACCGGCCGAAATGTAAATTTCGGTCGAAATTAGCCAGAACTTGACAGAATGGTCAGAACTTCTCGAAACTAGCCGAAATTTGACCTGTGGTGGAATGGGTGGTACTACCATACCGGATTGCACGCCGGTACAAGATATTCTGGCCATTCCAACCCAAATGGAACAAAGTTAATAACATTGCTATTTTCATCGAGTTGAATATTATATATGGGACAAGAATTGAGTCCAGTGCACATATGTGGATATGTGGCAATTGTTTGATACATGTTCACATCTCAATGGATCCAGTGTCTAGAGCACTAGACTTAAACTTGTTCTTTGTATATAAGTAATGTTCGTGCAAAATGCTACAACAAATTCAATGAGAAGAGAGAGTAGACACAGTTTTGTCTTAACCGACTTGAGGATGTGTTGTGTTCTACCCAAAGTTGTCCATATTATTTGGATTAAATTATTTTTATTTGGTTTATTTATAAAAATATATATTCATTGTGCAAAAGTATAACCATGCCTAAAAAAATTAGCTTTAAAATGTACCTAAAAGAATTAGTTTATTTTTATTTTCAAGAAGAAATAGGTAAACAAAATGAAAAATGCTAATATTACATTATTAGCATTGTAAATGAACTGGTGTGCTTATGAATAACTTGGGCTCAATTTGAGAAATATAAAACTTGTTTACATTCGTATATTTAGCAAAATTATAAATTTAAACTTAACTATTAAACAAATCAAGCTCAAACATAATATCGTGTTCATGAACAAGTTTGTGAACATCAAATTTGATTATATATGTGTGTGTGGGTGTGAATACATACACACATATATATGAGTGTATGTATGTATGTATGTATTCATGCATAGACATAAACTTTTATAGACTTGCTATATAGTTAGATAATGTATGTAAATAAATTCATAAAAATATCAAATTATTATTTATAATTTATTGATAATATTTAAAAAAAAAAAAAAAACTCATTCGGTAGGAAATTTAATTTTTATAAGTTCTTTAATGAAAATCGCTATATCTAACATATTAAAATAATTTATACAATTTTAACTAAATTTAATTATTAACGTAAGTAGCATATAAATAAGCTCGAGTTTGTTCCAAAAAAAAAGAGGAGAGAGAGAGAGAGAGAGAGAGAGAGAGAGAGAGAGAGAGAGAATCATGGTTAAACATGTTAGCTAGTTTGATGATGAGATCAACCTTAAAACCTTTAAAAAATTTTAGTGAAGAGCTCTAAACTTTTAAGAATTGACTTCATGGAAGTTGATTCAACTAGCTAATTACCGCCTTACACATTAATTTGATGTTTTAAAATAAAGAAATAAAAATGAATGGAAGATAAGTAATCTTGTTTGGGAGTAACATAGAGAAAATAAAATAGAATCATTTTATGACAATATTACTATTAGACCCCTATTTTAAAATAAATGGTTGAATATATAAGGGTATTTTGGGAGTTTTAATAAAAAATTCATTAAATATAATTTCATTCTCTTTCATTCCTCCCAATTTCGAGGAAATGATAATTTGAGATTTTAAGGGAATAGAGAGGAAGGAGTGTTCCCTCTTACCCATTCCATTCCCTCCCACTGAAACTCCCATTAACAAGGATATGAACTTTTCATTCCCTTCATTAAAACTCCCAAACAAGGGAATGAAAAGAATATTATAAAATTATTCTTTTTATTCCTTTTCATTCCATTTCATTCAATTCCCTCCTCCCAAACGAGAGCTTAGGTTATATTTGGTAACATTTTTTATTTTCTATTTTCAAAACTTGTTTTTTCGGAAAATAAAGAAAAAATAATTTTCTTGTATTTTTGAAATAAAAAACATGTTTGGTTAGTTGAAATTAAAAAAATAGATTTTCAAAGAAAAAAATAGAAAATACTAAAATGTGTTGTTACTAGGAATTGAACTCTAATGCTAACTCATTAAATGAGACAGATTCATTAGATTAAATGCATACTTTCATTGACTTTTGAAAATTAGAAACTGAAAACAGTCTTTTGTATGTTTTCAGTTTCCTTCACAAATTGAGTTTTAAGAACAATTTTTTTTTTTTGTCCATTTTGGATTGCCATAAAAGTTTTTGTCTCAAAAATAGAAAATTGTTTTTGGAAAAAGAAAATAAGGGAAAAAAACAGTTACCAAACATACCCTAAGTCTAACTTACACAACCTTCGATTGAACCTGTGGTTTTGACCATCAGTGATGGGATGTTATTTGTGCTATAAGTCCGAATTTTGTAAGGATGGAGTGTAAAACTCATATTTTCCATGTTTTACATTATCCAATAAAAAATTATCACATCAGCATTTTGCTTAAAATTCAATGCATCCTACCATACCTAATAACATATCAATAAACTCCTAATTTTGTTAGATTTATATATGGGTATTAGAATTAAGTGGGTGCTTATTCTTAAATATGTAATAAGATGATGTGTCATGTTGAGATTCGAGAAATAAAACATGAAATTTACATCATATCCTTACAAAATTTAACCTTTTGTGGTACAACTTTATCAACTTTCTTTTTTGTTATTTAGACATCAATTCAATCTGTGACGTTACTTTTTTTTTTTTTTTTTGGATTGGTGTGATTATTTTTTTATTTCTTAGTTATAAAATCAAACATACGTCATTGACTTAACAATCATTGATAAATAGATTGTTCACATAGATTTTGTTATTGTGGTGTAAACGCGTATATTATTAAAATTTTGCTTTTGATATCTAGAAGAAAAATATAAGAAAGGATAAATGCATCAAATGTTTTCCACGAGCTTTGAAAGTAGTTTGCTTAGTATTCATATAATCATATCTCTACTTATTGTGGATTACTTTATTTAGTATTCCTCATATGTCAATCACATTAGCAAATCATTTACCTTTCTTTTCTTTATTAGAAAAAGGGGCGTTGAAAGTTGAAAGTTGAAACGAGGATATGAATATGATATGAGTATTTTTTTTTTCATGTATTTACAGTCTCTTTGTCTCACACATAGTTAATTTTAGAGAGGAAATCATGGGAGGCGGCTAATAAATAATATATCATATGTTTATAAATAGTTTAGATTAGGCTAAGGAAAAATCCTGTTTATGTTCACTTATTTTGCAAATAAGATATTGCAAACTCAGGTTTAAACTCTACTATTAAATGAGCCAAATTTAAATGTAATGATGTATTCATAAATAAAATTGTGAATATGATGTTCGATTTGAGTACATATAATATTATATATTTATATGTATACATATATATAAAAATATATTTATACATATTAAATATTAGCATTGATCAACCATGTTAAATATGCTAGTATGGATGCAGAAGCGAAAGCATAAAGTATAGAATACAATAACATACGAGGGTTACGTGGTTCAGCCTAACAGCCTATGTCCACAGAGGAAACCCTAAAAAGCTACATCAATAATATATTAGAGTGTAATACAAATCATATATTACAATAAACCATAACATGTGTATATATAGTATATTAACCCTAGACTAATAAACTTCTAGTATAAGTAGGAAACTTGGCTTACACACAAATTTGAATTAGGCTTGGGCCTATGCTAATGGGCTAACATATCTCTAACAATATAGACTTGAGATTGGATTGTATAAATTTGTAAATGTTTACATAAAATTAAAATATCATGTTATTATTGGCAATTTATTGATAATGTAAATAGTATATTTCTAATAATACAATATTGGTAAATCTAATTTTAAATAGTTCATAAAATATTATATCTAATCAAATCAAACAATATAATTTCAACAATAATTTAGTTATTAATTATTAGTATAGAATTGTGAAGACAGTAAAACAAAATTGTCATAGTGTTTACTATGTATGGAAAAAAATATTAACCAAATAGCTAGTGAAGAAACTTGAGCTTATTCAACAAGAAAGTTAAAAAACTTGAATATATAATCTACCTTGATGATGAACTCAGACTTAATTCATGTTTGAAATAAAATTAAATATACCAATTTTTAATTTTTAACGTTGGACTCAACCTGACTTATTTATAACCCTAATTAAATTCAACTATGTTGCGATTGGCCAATGAAAAAGTGTGAGGAAGCTCTTTGCAATTTCATAAAGGATATATGAGATTATAAAGAAAAAAAAAATAATAATAAAAGGTATATGCGATTTGGATTTAGGATTTACAACCATATCCTCCTTGGACCCATTGAAACGGCTACATTTTCTAACCACTTTTTTTTTTCTTTTTTCTTTTTAAATAAATTCAATAAAAAAAAAAAAAAAAACAGAAGTGGAGATTTGAACCTTAAACTATAGTTGTCAAAACATGAATCGTATCGTGAATCGATTTTTGATTTTTCTGTATCGTGTATCGTATCGTATTGTATCGTGTATCGTAAGATACACAAACACTTAATAAAATTTATAAAATATTATAAATATACATATATAAATGATATATTCATTATAAATTTTGAATATATTTAGCTAATGACTAATTTATTCATCACTTATGTAATAATATTTAATAAGCTAACTAAATAAATCAAACTAGCCGTGTTTATAACATACACATTCAAATTACTTAAATTCAAAAGTGATAATATATAACAAACGACCTAAAAATTAATTTATTTTCATCATATTCATCATATTGGCTAATCAACCTCATCTAAGTTAATACTATCATCGTGTTTATTATTTTGCAAATTTATTTATTCATTAAAATTTTCTTTATCGTCATTAACATTTACTGTCTCTTCTTGTTCTTTTTATTTTAACAATTAAAAAAAATCTTCTTGGCATTCTAGTTTCTTGAACTTATAACAATAGTGAAAAAAAATATAAATAATTATATTTTCAATTAATATCTTATTCATGATATAGAAAATAAATTTGTAAATATTAAAATGAAGTGTAAGTGTGTATTGTGCAGTTCAAATTTTGTAGAAGAAAGAGAGGGGAAAAAAAAAACTTATAAATATGTTATTTTATTAAGTTAAATAAGTAACCTAATAATTTTGTGTTTAAAACAAGTCTAATAACATATAAGATTCAAATAAAAATACAAATTTTAACAAAAAATCTCATTTTAAAGCATTTGTCTATGTATCGTACGATACGTAAGATTTTACAATACGATACGATTCATACGATATACACATTGTATCGTACGATTCATGAGCACTTACAATACGCCGATTCGATACAGAACTTTTTACACACGATACGATACGTATCGTGTATCGTACGATACTGACAATTATGCCTTAAACATCTATATTAAAAACACCCAAAAGTGTCAATTGAGTTGTAAGACTCTTAAGTCTTGACACGTTTACTATCTCTAGGCACCTTAACCCAAGTCATAAGATCTTTCTTTAATCTCAACATCTCTAGGATGCATATGTTTTTGTATCAAAATATTACATCTTATATTATTATATATAAAAAAATCACCATATAGTCAAATGAAGTCATATATTATCTACCAATAGCAACACCCGTTAATTTTAAACTTCATATGTGGATTTCAGTCAACAAATAAAGTTTTTTATCGTCAAATAAGAGATATGAGATTCAAACTATACCTGCACCAAAAATAAATTGTCGTCTTAACTTGATGATAAAGAGTGATCATCATAAGGTAGGCGTCATAGATTTAAATTGTATCATATCTATAAAATAAAATACATAAGCTACATATTTTATTTTATTCCCAAGACATTGTCATTTGTGTCTTATTTTTATGGTTTGAACTTTGAAGGGTACTTTTATTATATATTTTAACTTCTTTTATGATTTGTTCTAGTCTCATTTGGAAATTACTTTGATTTAGGCCTTTACAGTGCGGTCATTAGTTGCTTGAAAGTTAAAACTTACGGAGAAAATGGGTATTTGGCCCTTTCGTCAAAACTTTTCAGCAAAATGCTCCATATTTGAAACTATTTAGAAAAATGTACTTGTTTTAAAACTCGATTTTTAGAAAATAAAACTTAATTTTTGAACAATCGAATTATAGCGAACTGAAAATTTTAAATAAAAAAAAAACTGGAACTCGAGTTCCAAAAAAAAATAATAATAATCTAAGTCCATGTTCACGATAACAATATTTCAAAAATCGAGTTATACATTTGAAACTCGATTTTTAGAAAATCGAGTTTTAAAATAGGAGTATTTCTCTAATTAATTTCAGACATAGAATATTTTGCTGGATATTAAATAATAATAAAAAGGTCAAAAGACAAAAGACAAAAGCCCATTTTGGCCTAAAACTTACAAATTAAAACCACTCAATTTTTCCATTTTTTTGCAAAGACTGAAACAGAGAGTGTTTGCTATGCTTGGGAAAGAATTTAGGTCATAAATTGAGAGGGACACAAAAGTTTTATCTTATGGCATTTAGCCCGATAGCTAAATGCATGCCATGTGTCAAAATTAGCTGAATTAGATCCTAATCAGACCTTAGCGGTTAGCAACAACATGTGAAGTGACTTAATCTGTCTCTAACAACAGGGCTCCTTTTTCTCTTCATTCTCTGCAACATGCCCTATTATTTATCTATAATCTACACGAAATAATGGGATTGGTTATGGACTTTAAGGCATCAAGCATCCTAACAAATTCTGGAAGTGTCACAAGTTGACGTAGAAGCATCCTTATCGTCTCTCTGCAACAAGCTGCTATGAATTTGATGTGATTTCAGCCATAAATTTATTGTTGTTTTTCTTTATAGCTGTGAGATTTCAATCCCCATTATTAATATTCCAAGAACTATTGAGAGTAGAAGTGGGGATCACACCGCGGTGCAATTGAATGCATATAGTGTCTTATATAAACCTGATATTGACCTAGTAGGAATATGACTTTAAGAAAACGTAAAATATAGATATGGAGTGTCCTCTATTTATCACAACAATGCATTATTAGATGCTCGTAACCGGATAAGGTATCTTGCGTATGTAAAATATGCATTATCTCTATCTATCATAATATAATAATATATAATATATGTAGAATCCATGTATTGTGAGAGTATGGTGCAAATGTATAAAGCTTTACTATTGTGCAGGTGATCCCACATCATGTATGATAAAATTTAAGTAGGTCGAGAATAGCGACCAGCTGACCACACTTATGAAATTTTTTTTTTTTAAGTTTATAAAAAAAATGTTATGTATGAAGTAGAAGTTTTTTATTCATTCCTCGAACACAAAATCCTTATATTCCTTCTTAGCAAATTCACGACTTATATCAATAATGTTCTTACAAAAAAGTGCCATGTTTATAAAATGTGAATGCCAACTGCTAGGGGTGTGCATGGGTCGGGTTGGGTCGGGTTGAGGGAATTTTTTGACCCAACCCACCATGGTGGGTCAAAAAAAATTCGACCCAACCCAACCCATCACATATGTCCAACCCAACCCACATGGGTCGGGTTGGGTCGGGTTGAACCCATGGGTTGAACAAAATTTTTTTTTTATTACTATTATTATTAAATTGAGCATACAAAAATATATCACACTTGCCACCTGAGTTGATAAACAAAATATACATTAATATATAAACTAATATTCAAACTCAGTTGTAAACAAAATATGTCTAAATGAGATAAATATGTCTAACAATTTTTTTTATTAAATATATAACATATTTTAAATATATATTAAATATGGGTGGGTCGGGTTGGGTTTGGCGGGTTTGTAATTTTATGAACCAAACCCAACCCGACCCGCTATAAAATAATTTTTTGTAACCCAACCCAACCCACCAGGCCTAAAAAACCGACCCAACCCGGCGGGTTGGGTTGGGTCGGGTCGGGTCGGGTTTGGCGGGTCGGTGGGTTTTCTGCACACCCCTACCAACTGCCAAGGCCCGCCTAACATGCGCAACATTATCTTCCTGTCCAATAATGAGAAAAGAAAACACGAGCAGGATTTGTCAGAATGACAATAGTGCCCCAATTGTGGCATTTCTTTTTTCTTTTTCCTTTTTTCCTTTTAAATTGGTGCGTAAAGATTTAAATATTGAATGTTTTCATTAAAAACACTAAAGAGGTACTAACTAATCGAATTACAAACACTGACACAGTTTATTATGATTACATCTTAATAAAATTGATGTTAATCTAATTATAACATAATATCTGTGCGGGCCTAATAAGAGACTATTGGGCTAGGCTCTCACTTGGACTCACAATTTATTTATGAAGTGGGTTTAGTATTTCCTACAACGGGTTGTTCATTACACTGAGGCCCAATGATAACTCTCTTGCTTCTCGACTAATTCACTCTCCTTTTGTTTTGTTACTCTCCTCCCTCTCTTTTACCTCCCCCCTTTTTTCAGACCCCTCCCCCCTTTCTTTGTAGCCCTCTCTTATTTATAGCCTCAATTGGATGGAGGGATTATGATCGCTCTGGGTGATAATGGAAAAGAGGGTCCAATGTCGTCATTGCTAAGTGAGAATTTGGTAGTTGAGTGGCAAGAGTGGCATTGGAACTTGCTCATTGTTGCTGGCAATATGTCCGGCAACTACTTCCCCGGCATGTTGCCAGCCAAGTCGAATACAATGCTCCCTTGTGAACAAATCTCCACGGAAACGCTCACTACCAAACGACGGCTGGTCCAATCAGCCAACCATGTAAAAATGATGCGATCGTGAGCAATGGAGTTCCTGCTGGTTATATCAAAGCCCAATTTTTGGGCAATCAATAATGTCCAGCCCGGCCCAGATTAAGGTGGAATGACCGAGCTCATGGATCACGAAGCGAGACCTTATTCCTGAAGCCCAATAAAGGGTTAGCCCTGGACCGTACAATAGCCCCCCCTTGATTAGTATCCGCTTGCCGATGACGAATCAAGGAAGTCCGGGTGTTGTAGCTGCCCTAGAACGCCAAGGGGTTTGACATCGAAAGGTTTTAAGTAAAACTTTAATGCGCCCTGAAAAGACGCGTCATGCCAGCCTGTTGTTCCATCCATCATTATTGCCTGACGGTTCGCGAATCGAGGCGGCGCGAGCGTGCCAGTGAGAGCCTACTAAGTCGTAGTTCAGTTGTGGTCCATACCTGGCGAGATGTCTGAAAGGTGTTCGGATGGTTACGCCGAAAGTGGTTCAGCTGGGTCCTCTCGGGGATCCACTTGGCGGGAGCAAAGGCACAAAAGACGTGAGGACAGATACCGAGAGCGAGATGAAGAGCAGTCCGGTCGAAGCGAAGGAGCGCGCGAAACCCAGCAAACAGTGTCCGGTGCCACGGAGAACAGGCAACTCGACGAAAAAGATGAAGAGCTTGAACGATTGCGAAGGCTGGTAAGAGATTTGGAGCTGGAGGCCGAAGGACGTCGAAGAAAGAATCTAGAACGCCGGGAAAGAGGGCCGAGAAGAGCGAGGAGCCGCCGGAGGGAAGGATCCGAGCAGTCTAGCCAATATCGGCCGCATGATCATTCACGCTCGAGGGAGACGCAGCAATACCAAGACCGCTCCCGTTCACGAGGTTACACCGACCGCAGTTTGGACTCCCCGGAAGAGCGACGCCCACGAAATGCAGCCATGGATGCTATGAGTCGAGCACTTCGTAAAGCTGTATGATCCCCATTTTCGGATGGCGTTGAGCAGGCCCCAATGCCGAATAGATTTACTCGATCACTGTTCAACTCTTACAACGGGAAAACAGACCCGGTGGAGCACGTCAGTCATTACATTCACATGATGTCTTTGCATAAACATGACGACGCGCTAATGTGCAAAGTCTTCCCTTCCAGTCTTGGTTCCATGGCGTTAAGATGGTTTAATGGATTACCAAAGGGTTCTATTCACAGTTTCGCGGAATTGATTCAGGAGTTTGGAGCCCGGTTTGTGACCTGTAGCCGGGTTTCGCAACCGATAGATGCTTTGTTGTCTATAAAGATGAGGGTTGGAGAGACCCTGCGCAGTTATGCGAACCGCTACTGGGAACTCTACAACGAGATCGACGGGGGCAACGAGCACTTTTAGAATGGGGCTACCCGAGAACTCCGAGCTACGAGAGTCATTGACGAGGAAACCTCCAGAGGGCATGAGGCAACTAATGAGGCGCATTGAAGAGTACAAACGCCTAGAAGATGATCGGATACAAAGCAAGGGTAAAGCCTTACTAACTGCTCGTCCACGGCAGAACGAATTTCAGCCAAAACCCCGAAAGGGTTTGACCGTCCAGGAACCAGGATTGCAACAGGGGGAGGTGAACGTAATGTTTAAGGAGCCGGTGCACAGAATCATCGACTGGATAAAGAACGAGCCATACTTTAAGTGACCGAATAAGATGGCGGGTGACCTGTCCCGGAGAAACCAAAATCTATACTATACATACCATAAGGACAAGGGACACACCACCGAGCATTGCCAGGTATTAAGAGATCACTTGGCACAGCTATTGAAAGCAGGGCATTTGAAAGAGTTCGTAGTCAACGCCAACAACTATGAACCTGGACAGGGCACACTGCCGGGCAGGAGTCCCAACCCGTCCCCCATCGGAGTAATTGAAGTAATTCACGCTGCACCAAGGGATATCGTAAGGGTCGGGAGAAGAGAAGTATTGATGGCGTCCCCGGTTGAAGACCATTCGGAGGAGTATCCATCTAGAAAGAGGGTAAATCCCACCTGAGAGCCTATTGCTTTCTGCGACGAAGATCTAGTAGGGACAATCCAGCCGCACGATGACGCATTGGTAGTGACGGCCCAAATAGGTGGCTTCTTAGTGAAGAGAATATTGGTGGACCAAGGAAGCGGTGCCGAGATCATGTATCCGGACCTGTTCAGGGGGCTTGGGCTGAAGGTTGAGAATCTCACAAAATATGACACACCCCTGATCAGCTTTGACGACCAGGTAGTGGTTCCTAAAGGACAAATCTCCCTTCCCGTGGTTATGGAAGGGAAGGAAGTCACAGTATCATTTATAGTGGTTGCATCATTCTCTCCTTACACCGCAATTTTTGGGAGGCCATGGATTCATGCAATGGGGGCAGTGCCGTCCACCTTGCACGTAAAGATTAAGTTCCGGACCGAGCAAGGCGTCGTTGTGGTAAAGGGAAGCCAACAAACGGCCAGGCGATGCCTTATTGCAGCAGTGAACCGGGAAAATCAGAACACCAAACAGAAGGACCAATCTGAAGAGGTCCCTTCATAGCAATTACTGCAGCCCTCGGGGGAAACGAGGGCTAGTCACGCAGAAGAACTGATCAAGGTAAAACTATTGCCGGATGAATGCAGGTATTTCCAGGTAGGTGCGACTATGAAAGACGAGGATAAGGTGGGGACGTTGCTGCTCCTTGTACGGAATGTGGACGTATTCGCTTAGAGCCCATATGAAGTACCCGGAGTGGACCCTGAGTTCATCGTCCACAAGCTCAATACCGATCCGTCAATCGCCCCTAAAAGGCAAAGGCCGAGAAGGTCAGCCAAGGAGCATGTCGAGGCTGTGAAGATGGAAGTAAAAAAACTAAAAGAGGCGAGGGCCATAAAGGAGATTTTCTACCCGGACTGGTTAGCAAACACGGTAGTTGTGAAGAAGAAGAATGGCAAGTGGAGGGTCTGTGTAGATTTCACGGATTTAAACCGAGCATGCCCGAGAGATCCGTTCCCAATGCTGAAAATCGACCAACTAGTGGATCCCACATACGGTCACCCGAGAATGAGCTTCCTAGACGCTTTCTAAGGTTATCACCAAATAGCCCTAGCAGCTGAAGATCAAGAAAAAAAGGCATTCATCTCACCAGAGGCCAACTATCATTACACAGTGATGCCCTTTGGTTTAAAAAATGCCGGGGCCACTTACCAGTGGATGATGATGAGAATGTTCCGCGACAAGATAAGACACACGGTGGAAGTATACATAGACGACATGGTCGTCAAAAGCAAGCTAGAAACCGGGCACAATGAGGATCTCCAAGGGGTGTTTGAAATCCTTCGTCAATATAGGTTGCACCTTAATGCTGAGAAGTGCGTCTTCGGAGTGGGAGCTGGTAAGTTTTTGGGGTATCTGGTCACTACCCGGGGAATAGAGGTCAACCCCGACCAGATCGAGGCCGTGAGGAACCTGAAGCCACTGAGGAGTGCAAAGGAGGTACAAATACTAACCGGGATGTTGGCTGCCCTTAACCGGCTCATCTCTAGATTTGCCGATCGCTGCCGTCCTTTTTACCAACTCCTGAAGAAGTGGAAGGGGTTTCAATGGGATGCAAAGTGCGACGAGACTTTCTAGAACCTAAAGATGTATTTGGCGCAGGCCCCTATGCTGACCGCCCCGATGTCCGAGGAGGACTTATTTATGTACCTCTCGGTATCAGAACACGCAGCTAGCGCCGTACTTCTAACAGACCGGGAAACACAACTGCCCGTGTATTACATCAGCAAGACCCTGGTCGATGCGGAAGACAGATATCTGCCCCTAGAAAAGTTAGTGTTGGCCCTGGTGCACGCCACGAGGAAGCTGCCTCATTACTTTCAGGCCCATACCGTATACGTGTTGACTGAGTACCCTTTGCAGTCGCTACTAAGAAGATCAGATTTCACAGGGCGGATGGCTAAATGGGGAACCCGGCTTGGCGCTTTTGACATAAGGTATAGATCGAGGAATTCGATCAAGGGTCAAGTGTTGGCCGACTTTGTGGCCGAGTTTTCCCCTAAGAAAGAAGGGGAGATTGTCTGTCGGGTGGCCTCTTTCCCGTGGAAGGTCTATGTGGACGGCGCTTTAAGCGCAACGGGGGCTGGAGCCGGGATAGTCTTAATCACACCAGAGGGAATTTGGCTGGAGCATTTTTTTAGACTGGGGTTTAGGGCCTTCAATAACGAGGCAGAATATGAAGCCTTGCTTACCAGCATGAGGACCGTGGCGAGGTTCGGAGCGCAAGATGTTGAAGTATACTCGGACTCACGGCTGGTGGTTAACCAGGTGCAGGGCAGCTTCGAAGCCAAGGACCCCAGAATGAAAAAGTACTTACAGCTGGTAAGGAAGGTCATGGTCAGATTCTGCACAGTAAAGTTAGCGCATGTTCCCTAGGGGCAAAACAGGCACGCAAACTCTCTAGCCACGCTAGCATCGGCATTGACGGAGAACGTACCTCGAATGATCAAGGTAGAACTCATACAGGAACCCAGCATCCTAGAAGTGGGGGATGCTAATGGCCCTACAGTGGACGTTACCACTGTTTCCAATGCCGGCCTATGTTGGATGGACCCTATCATTCAATTCCTAGCCAATGACCGAGTCCCGGACAATGAGAAGGAAGCCATCAAGATTTGCCGAACTGCAGCTAGGTATTGGTTATCAACAAATCTGAGATTATACCAGAGATCCTTCGGGGGACCGTACCTTTTATTCTTGCACCCCGGTAAGGTGGACAAGCTTTTGACCGAGTTACATGACGGGGTGTGTGGCAGTCACGTGGGAGGACGTTCACTTGCACACCGGGCAATTACTCAGGGATTCTGGTGGCCGCAGATGCAGAAAGATGCCGCCGATTATGTGCAGAAGTGTGAGAAGTGCCAAAAGCACGTCCCCTTGATCCATCAGCCGGCAGGACCTCTTAACCCGGTCAGCAGCCCCTGGCCTTTCGCCTAATGGGGGCTGAACATTCTTGGTCCATTTCTCCGAGCGACGGGCAACCAGAGATTCGTCTTGGTAGCAGTGGACTATTTTACCAAGTGGACGGAGGCTGAAGCATTGGCGAATATTCGAGATGTGGACGTCAAGAAGTTTGTCTGAAGAACATAGTGACAAGGTTTGGAGTGCCGCACTGCCTCGTGTCTGACAACGGGTTGCAATTTGATAGCCGGGCTTTCCATGAATTTTGCAGTAATCTGGGCATCAAGAACAGGTACTCGACGCCCGCCTATCCTCAAAGCAACGGTCAAGCTGAAGCCGTTAACAAGACAATCGTGAATGGGTTAAGGAAAAGGTTGGATAGCGCGAAAGGTCGGTGGGCAGAGGAGCTACCCAGCGTGTTATGGGCCTATAGAACAACACCCAGAAGATCTACAGGGGAAACTCCTTTCTCCTTGGCATATGGGGCAGAGGCTGTGATACCAGCCGAAGTACACCTATGCAGTGCCCATGTAAAAGGGTTTGATCCCGGTCAAAACGAGAAGATGTTAACGCAGTACTTAGATCTCCTCGACGAATACAGGGTCGCCGCACTGATTCAGCTAGCCGAGTATCAGCAAAAGATGGCTCGTTGCTACAAGCAGGGAGTAAGGACAAGAGGATTCGACGCAGGGGATCTGGTCCTTCGTAAGGTTATAGGAAACATGCGTGACACCAACGTCGGGAAGTTGGCCGCAGCCTGGGAAGGTCCGTACAGAGTCACAGCAATCGCCGGGGAGGGGGCTTATTATTTGGAAAGCCTAGATGAAAAACCTCTTCCTCGACCATTGAACATTCATAACCTGAAGAAGTTTTACTGTTGAGCGCTTCAAGACAAAAGTATGAACCCATTGTTGTCCTGTGAATGTTTTTTACCACTCGCAATTGAGGGGATGCTTAATCGGTGCAGTGTTGTCTATAAATATTGCCTCCCGACCTAAGGACAGAAGCCTGTCCTCGGTTCGACCCTAATCATCGAACAAGTGGAAACCTAAAATAAAAATCTCTAAGGACAGAAGCCTGTCCCCGATTCGATCCTAATCACCGGACAGGTGGAAACCTAAAATGAAAATCTCTAAGGACAGAAGCCTGTCTCTGGCTCGATCCTAATTACCGGACAGGTGGAAACCTAAAATAAAAATCTCTAAGGACAGAAGCCTGTCCCCAGTTTGATCCTAATCACCGGACAGATGGAAACCTAAAACGAAAGTCTCCAAGGGTAGAAGACGGTACCCCGTGTGATTTTAACCGCCGGACAATTGAAAACCAAATATCTCTAACTTCTAAGGATGAAAACTTATCCCTGATACGGTCTAAGTCGACAACTAGACGTTCATTATGTAAATATTCGATTGAACGGTACCGATCAAATTCACAAATTAAAAGAATCAATTTACCTCACATTCAAAATAAAGCATTTCATTCAGGCAATGAGATCAAATCGAAATGTTCCGAAGTATAAGGTAGGCAAAAACATACATTAAAAAGAGATTTGGCATTTCAGTGATTAAATAAACCAAAATAAGTCGTGACATAAAACTTAAAAATAACCATTGTTCAGACGCCACAGCCCGGCGTCTAGGCAAATGAATCAAAGAAAAATTAAATAGCAAAAAACACTTAAAGTAAAAACGAATGACAGAATCAAATGGCCAGACTTGTCTAGAAGAGCGGGGCTAGGTCAGCAACGACTTGGTCCGGGCCCTCCTAGCTAGGTTGCTGGAAGATCTCTTCATGTCCGAGAGCATTAAGGCTGCTGGTAACCTCCAAGTCTAGATCTTCGACGTGAGTATCAATGGCCTGAACCAGCTCCCTTATGTTCTCCAGGGTCCAGAGTGCGGAGTCCCCGGGAACACCAGCAGCCTTGAGAGCGGCCTGCTAGCCCTCTTCAAATCCATGCGCCCAAGCTTGGAAAACGACAGGCTCCACGGAGTTCTTGGCATCTGCGAAACCTTCGTTGTACCACTTTTCTTCACAAGCCTCCAGGGTTGCCTTTAGATCGGCAATTTCCTCGTTTTGGGCCATGGCTAGACTCTCAGCTTGAGCCAGCTTTAGTTCAGAATCATTCAGCTTTGCCTCTAGCTCAGCCGCTCTCTTCTCTGCCAGCTGCTTGGCCTTTTCTGAAGACTGGGCCTTCTTCTCAGCATTCTCGGCAGCACTAGCCTTATCCCGGGCTGTCTCAGCGACCACTTCCCTTAACGCTTTCTCCCGCTCGGCGTCTTAAGCTAGTTCCTCCATCCTTTCACCGAGCAGGTGCGTAATTTGTGCGGCCTGGAGCGCAAAACCAGTAGGCTCAAAAATGGTTGAAGGAACCACACACCCATTAAGTCAATAAAAAAGCAGAAGTTAAGAAGCTCACCGCTATAGTATGCCATTGGAGCCTCCGCACTATGGAATCTTCGGCACTGTCCTTGAAGAACTGGACATCTTCAGGCAACATCAAGCCGCTGGCCAAACTCTGCGCCACCCGACCACCCTCCCCTTGAGCCCACAATCTCAAACTCACCGATGCTAGTAAGGGCTCGCTCCCCAGCATGAACCTTGGTTGCCAGATGGCTGGATGTTTCGAAGTGGAAGCGGCCCCCACACCCCCGCTGGTAGCTGGTTGAGAACCGCTCACCGATTCCCGGATCACTATCCCGCCAGAAGGACGGGGAGGCGTCTTCAAGTGTGCGTCTCTTTGCCTTCCGGGAGGAGGGTCCCCAACGCCTTGCTTCTTTTTCTGCCTCGCGGGCGGAGGGGGGGGAGTGCGTTCCCTGGCCCGAGTTTGTTGTTGTTGAGTTAGGGGCCGTGATTCGGGCAAAAAGCGATCTACGATAAGCATCTTCCTCGTCACCATCTCGGTAATGGGGATGCCTGCTCGATCAAGCTCGGCAACTTCTGCTTGAGCTGCTTGGGACTCAGCCTCGTCTCCTGCGAAAGGAACGTGTGCGCGCTCCTTCAGTAGCCGGGACGCCCTCTCAGCTGACTCGTCTCGGACAAGTGCTAAATCGTCGGCTGTTGTATAGCGCGGGCCAATATCTCGGGCTTCGCCAACTGTTAGAGAGGGGGGGAGAAAATTGGCGTGACGAACGTCTATGTAAGAAAGCAAGGGACTATCCACCAAAAGGGCCTGAGTGAATGGTTGCCAAGTCCTGTAAACTGGTGTGCAACCGAGAATCAAATGGGATGCCCAGAGCTGGCCGTCAGTGTGTACAAAAATCTCAGACCTAAGTACAAAATTATTTCCCTCACATGCACTGAACTTATATCCGGGGTGAACACTCTTCCGTCTGCAATGGAAAGAAACAACAGATTAGCCTTCATAAGGTAACATAAATAGTAGTAGGAAAAAAAACAAGTTAGTATTCGGTACGAACCGACTTCCTGCCGTGGGAGGGGGCAGGGAGCATCATCGGCAAACCAATTGCCGCTGACCGGGACAAACTCCCCGGTAGAGTTTCTGTTAGAGTCAGGTAGGCAGGAGATTAACCGTACCCATATATCCCTAACTTTCAAATAATAGTTGGTTCTCTTATTCCCACACAAACTATACGTGTGGTTTATATCGTTATGGTCCAGTTGAAGACCGTACATCCGATTCAATCTATTGACACAACTAACTACCCAGTAAAAGTTAGGAGGAAGTTGATCGAGACACAACCCGTAAAATCTAAGGGTGCTAAGCAAAAAGAGGTTCACGGGAAACCTAACCCCACCCTCCAAAATTGCCATCAAGGGAAAGAAAGCAACATTGGACCCCCTATGAAGAGCAATTTCGCTCTCATGGCAATATGCAACATTCATATCCTCTGGGATGTTGAATGTCTGCCTAAGGGAGACTAAAGATGCTTCAGTGTTTAACAAGTGAGCAAAACCCATCCTAAACTATGGAAACTAAGAGAGGAAGCTTAAACGAAGAAATTAAAGTAGGAAGAAGAGGCAGAAAACTTACTTTGGATTCTAGGAAAAGGGTGTTCTGGGTTGAGGAATAACCACTCAGATGAATGCACGGCAAAAAGGGAATTCAGAAACTAAGGGAAGCAAAAGTTTAGGAATGAATTGGAGTGTACTATTTATAAGTGCAAGAAGAGCAAAGATGAGCATTAATTAATGAAAAGGGAAAAGCGGGAAAACTGGCGACCCTTCACCTCAAACTGGCACGCTCGCACCGCCTCGGTTCGCGAACCGTCAGGCAATAATGACGGATGGAACAACAAGCTCGCATGACGTGTCTTTTCAGGGCGCATTAAAGTTTTACTTAAAACCTTTCGGTGTCAAACCCCTTGGCGTTCTAGGGTAGCTACAACACCCGGACTTCCTTGATTCGTCACCGGCAAGCGGATACTAATCAAGGGGGGGCTATTGTACGGTCCAGGGCTAACCCTTTATTGGGCTTCAGGAATAAGGTTTCGCTTCGTGATCCATGAGCCCGGTCATTCCACCTTAATCTGGGCCGGGCCGGACATTATTGATTGCTCGAAAATTTGGCTTTGACATAACTGGCAAGAACTCCATTGCTCACAATCCCATCATTTTTACATGGTTGGCTGATTGAACTAGCCGTCGTTCGGTAGCGAGCGTTTCCGTGGAGATTTGTTCACAAGAGAGCATTGTATTCGACTTGGCTAGCAACACGCCGGGGAAGTAGTTGCCGGGCATATTGCCAGCAACAATGAGCAAGTTCCAATGCCACTCTTGCCACTTAACTACCAAATTCCCACTTAGCAACGACGACATTGGACCCTCTTTTCCATTATCACCCAGAGCAATCATAATCCCTCCACCCAATTGAGGCTATAAATAAGAGAGGGCTACAAAGAAAGGGAGGGTCTGAAAAAAGGGGGGAGGTAAAAGAGAGGGAGGAGAGTAACAAAACAAAAGGAGAGTGAATTAGTCAAGAAGCAAGAGAGTTATCATTAGACCTCAGTGTAATGAACACCCGTTGTAGGAAATACTAAACCCACTTCATAAATAAATTGTGAGTCCAAGTGAGAGCCTAGCCCAATAGTCTCTTATTAGGCCCTATTGACAATTGTGAAGAAAAAAAAAAAAAACTCTAAAAATTCTCCGTCTCCATCATTGCTCAAGAAATAGAGGCAAATATCAACTCATGGATCAGAGAATCCAACCAAGACTAGAGTACCGAGTACGCAATGCTTTTATTCTTAGATTTTAACCTGCTCTTCTCCGCGAATTGTATCAAAAAAGTGATGCGAAAAAAGAGTCAGCCTCCTTCGTTATCGATTGGCACGTTACCGTATCGGCTAGAAATCGTACTCGCAATGTGATTCTGTACTATTGTTCTACCTTGTTTTGATTCGCCTTTTCTTCTTGTCTTTGGATAGCATTATATATACCAGCATATATTCTGACTTTCTGAGGTCTCTAGTCTTAAAATGACGAGGGATTGGACTATTCCTCTCAATTTTCAATCCACAACTTTCCATTCCGAGGAGGTATATATCCCTGTTTCAATTCTATCAATGCAGAATTTGTGAGCGAAAAGAATCAAGGCAGGATATAATTATTTATTAGTCACTTTACATGCTTGACCAACCCTCATATGCGCAGAGGTACAGCCTCACAAATGGTTCCAAGTTCTTTTTCTGATGCCCGAATATAAGGTTAAGCACTTAGATTTATGGTCAATTTGAATTAAAGGAGAGGAAAGAAGAGTAACCCACTTCTCACGTAAGAGTATACTAGGTCCTCCAACCCCACGAATGGTTTCAAATTCTGTTTTCTGATACTGAAGGTAGTGTGAGGCTCTCTAACTCTAAAGTCTTTACCCCTCTTGTGGGGAAATTGTTAGGCCATCTTAGCAGACATACTAATAATTTCTACACTTATTAGTGACACTTATTGCAGACACCTTCAGCTTATTCATTAAAAAGCTAGCATGGATGGGGGCCATGCACAATGGCCTGTTCCTCTTTTTTGTATCAAGCTTTATCATAGTTATATATTTATATTATATTGTCAATATAATTTTTTGAGTTTGCTTGAAATTGTCAAGAAATTATACGAACAATTGTATTATTTAAGTTGCCGCTAAACTTAGGTAAGAGGCTTCAGCCAAAGCAATCTATTAAATGATGTACTAGCAGAAAAGGGGAGGGAGAAAAGACATTTCACAGAAATTAATTTGCTGTGTCATTCATGGAAAAGATTATAGAGCTGGTCACTTATTATAATCAAAAGATAACATTATACTACTGTTCGATCATTCCAAGTTTCCAACAACTTCAACGTGACGCTTACAACTTCAATGTGACGGTCTTCTTATGAGATTCTATTTTTCTTTTTTGGATAATTCAATAAATTCCGATACTAATTATTACTCTACTACGTTCTAAGCTCACTATTCACTGTCACAAACAATTGACCCCCAAGGCCCCCAACACGCGCACACACACATATATGGGGAGGAAGGCTATAAAAGTGCAGTAAATACCAGTGTTCATGTTGCCAACACTCACAATTGGGGGCATTAGTGGCCAACATCTGGTAGCATTAAGCATCTATATATGTATAAAAGATAAAGCTAAGAAAAAATTCAATTAGGTTTTAAATTGGATTTTAATTGTTGTCTAATTTTACGCTACGTGTTCTAATTAAGTTTTTAAAATTTTTGTTCTAAGTGAGTTAATGAGGTGCAAAAAACGAAGGATATAATATAAATAAATCATCAAAAACTTAATAATAATAATTAAAAAAAAAAAGTAATCTCACATGTATCTCCAAAACAAATTAAAATAAATAAATAAAAGAGTATAATTTGAATCCATGTGTGTGTGTATATATATATGTGTGTGTAATTGTAATTGTAATTACACGGTCTATACGCCAATATAATATAAAAGTTAGGTCAATAGTTAATTAGGCCCACTAGTTAATATCTATAATGTAATTCATATTGAATTTGTTAAGCATTGATGATTCAACAGCGCTTGCTTAGTCATTGACACATTCCATCTTTCTTCAGCTCTGGAAACTTTATTAATTAGGTCCAGAAACGTGAGGAGTTCTTTTTTTATATGCATGCGTGAACAACGATAGTTTTTGGTTAAGTAACCATAATAAAATTTGTTAAGTAGAAAATTTTAATAATCATCCAAATTTACTTTTGTAATATCAGGTACTAATTTATATGTCTTCTAAAAAAAGTATTATCTAAGAAGAATATAGGGGTCAGTTTTAAGCCAAGTATTTTATAGTTTAACTGGTTGTAATGATGCCAAAATCGTCAATTGGGTCACTTGTCCAATCTAGAGCTCTTGATGATCTTGTAGGACTTGCGAGATAAAGAGAGTTCATCGAAAAGACCACCGAGTTGTGTCCGGTGGAGAGCCTCCAATGCTTAAGTCAGTATCAACCCATATCTTTCATATATAGATGGTATTTTGTAATAGTTTCTGACATACCTTAGCAAATGGACAAATTGTCCCTTTTATAAGTGACTTAGGTAGCTGTTGGACATAAATGAGGGTGATTAATACCCTAATTGTAAGGTTCTTTGTCTTGATGAAAGGGTTTGAGGCTTTTGATGATTGTTATTGAATGTGTTAGCGGTTACTCATCTATCTTTGATAGCCTACTAATGACGCAATGACCATCCATTAAGATGAACAACCTTAATAATTTTTATGGGCTCATCAATTGCCCCCCATTTCCAAGTCTGATTTTGCTTTGTGCTAGTCAGGCTTTAGGAATATTCGCGACTTGTTTAGATTCAAACTTCTTTATCTTCAACTACTTTCTTCTTCAAGAACGATAGTATTTTTGCGACGACTTCTTAGTATCTGCCTTTTGACGATCTTTTTGGATGTTCGAGGGATCATTGCTTGGTCTTGAAAATGAGCTAATTTCTTTGGACAATCATTTTTTATCACTGCTGAAGAGTAAGGTAATTTTTTTAGACGACCATTTTTTATCACTGCTGAGGAGCGAGGTGATTTCTTTGGACGACCATTTTTTATCACTGCTGAAGAGCGAGGTGATTTTTTTTGGACAACCATTTTTAATCACTTTGATGCTTCTTCTTTCATTCATTTTTTGGTTGTCACGTTTGATATTCTTGATTTGCGTGTGATTTGCATTTGTGTGAGAATCCTTGTCTGCTTACACTCGTCTAAGGGTATCTAATCACTTAACCACTTTTAAGTGACTTACATACAGTTACGAAGCTTCGTCATTTAGACTTTGTCAGCGATTTACATCCGTCTAGTGGAATCTTGTCTTTTTTTTTTTTTTGGTGATGTACATCCATTTAAGGAATCTTATCACTTAAGCTTCGTCAGTGATTTACATCCGTCTTGGCGGAATCTTATCACTTAGCCATTTTAGGTGACTTACATCTATTTAAGGAATCTTGTCACTTGTTGCTAGAAAAATTCCTTGACACTATGTCGTTTTGGACCTTCTTGAGGCCATATTGATATCTGCATTAAATAGCACATGCACTTGCCAAGACTTAGTTAAAGAAGAATTTTGGAACAATTTATACATGAATAATAAGTTACCAATGGCCTAGGTGGGCATTTTTTTTATTTTCTTGTAATTCTAGAGTTTTACCTCTTTTGTAATCTGTCTAGTAGTACATACATTTTTGTCTTAAACCTTACTAGGTGTAAATTTTTATAGACGAATATAAAAGAGATAGAGATAAATGTGTTACCTTCAATGACGACATTAGTTTGTCACAGACCTCAATCTTTTTATTGTTGGGAACTTCTTGACAAGCTCTTCTCTTTTTAAGATGACGAGCTCTTCTCTTTTCAAGATTTTTTAAGCTCAAAATGATACTTCATGTCTAAGGCCTAGACCTCTTTTGCTTCAATTTTTTGAAGGCGTAAAAACTAGGCCACATTGTTGCCCCCGTTCAATCATGAAAAGGGCAATTCTCGTTTGTTGACGACTAGAGGAGTGGTTTATCATGATTGGAACTTTTTTTTTTTTTTTTGCGTGCTTTGACAACTATGGTCATTGCTGTTTGTAATAGCAATTTCCTCTTCCTTCTTCTTTAATTATATGCTTAAGTCACTTCACTAGTGCTAGCTGCATTTTGTTAGTGTGCATTCTATATGAATCATAGAGAAGTATTTTGTGATATATAAAAATTGAAGCTATATGAATATATGCTTGTTTTAAAATGAGCTTTGTTAGGTGCTTGCACCGTATATAATTTATAAAACAATTTAAAAAGATTTTGGTGAGTTGACAAAGACAGCAGAAATTTATTGAGACTTAAACTCATAACCATATTGTGAACACGATCATCTAACATTTTAAGTCTAGGAGACTTAATAGAATTTCTCAGATTCATGACGATAGAAAATATGCTACTAATAATATAGTCATATTAGATGTGATAATTGTGACAATTTTATAGCGATATTTTCAACATGATTTATATGTACATATTTGTAGATAATCATGCAAGCTTGATATGCACTTAATTCTAATAAGATAATATTTGGCATGGCTAATTAAAAAGAAATAAATAAATGAGTTACCTCGACAAGAGACCTTAAATCACGATACTATTGTGTACGTACCTCGATCTTTTCATTGTTCTAGTCTTCTTGAAGAACTCTTCGTCATTGAACTCTTACTTATAGAGCTCTTCTTTGTTGGATTTGTACAACTCCATAATTTACAGGAGTTAAATTGGGCATTTGTGATGTAGATGGAATTTTCAGAACTTTTGGCTATATCTCTATTTTCTTCTTAAGGTTTCATCGTCAAATTATGACATCCCCTTAGAAAATTTGGAATATCTGTTTTTTGCATATCTGAAGCTAGTAATCTAGCAAACCTCTTATAGGTTTACATATTATAAAAAATTTTGGGTGAATTGATATAGCTTACATCCAAACAATTTCATTTCATGTAAGAGCTGTATGAAAACTTAGTGAGGATTAAAGCCACACTTAATGCCATGCGATCAAATAAAATTGTCTTATTTTATGTATGAAATACATACTCTATAGCCAATTCAGCCATTTCCACTTTTTTCTTTGTTTTGGTGATAGTAGAATAGAAAAAGAAATGGACGAACTTAAGATCATTTGATCGGTTAGAGATCAAAAGTCTAAAATAGGTCACACTATCTAGAGCAGATTTTACTAATCAAGCCTTTAACTTTAGCAAGAAAATATCTAGTCTTTTGTGTCAATTGTGCATGTTTGTACTAATCTTGTAATTTAGCAATTTGCCTTTCCAACAATCGTTTTCATAACTATTACCCTATTCTCGTGCAACTAAATAACACTTGGCAAAGTGTTCAAACTTTTTAAAGAGTGTTGGAATTCAGTGTGATTAATGATATTTGCCATTATGATAAACAGTCATCATATTTATCATGGTAAACAGTTAGGATCTTATTTTAAATTTCGTAAATAGCTAGGTTTTTTATTTAGCAATAATGATATTTGTCATTATGCCTAAAACTTGACTTTAAACGTTGTTGCAAATACTTGGAGAGCTAAAAGGAAAAGAAAATTTTAAATCTAACCTTAAGGCCCAACTGGGCTGCATCATTGCTATATTTTTTTTCCAGCTATTTGAAGATATAGATATATCCAGAGGGCTTGCCCCCGTTCAAACACGAAAGGTACATTCGCTATTGGATGCTGACGAAAAGAATGACCTGTCATGGTTTGTACCTGTATTTTTCTTCCTTTAGGCTTAATCTTAATCCCAAAGGGAAATCTTCATAAAATTTCATGTCTAATTTATTAGAAAAAAATTTAGAAACTTATAGACCAATGCCCATGAATATGCATGGATAAAGATGAGAAAATATGTTCATGATAGAAAATTATGTATAAAATTATAGAGTAGTCCCAAAAAGACATTGCTACTCTTTAAAAGAAATGAGTAGAATGAAAGAAATAATTAACTGGATAATTTATGAGAAACTTGTGTCTCATTTTACCTTTGTCGAGCATAACATATATTTACAAGGATGGCAACCTTATGAAATGATAAGAAGAGGTCATGATATGGCTGCATATAATTCACGGAAGGAAATCAGTGTAAACAAATAAGGGTCTTGTATGTATTCCAGCCCATATGACATGCATGTGCGCATCGGTTGCCAAGTCCGTTTTGTAGCATTAAAGTAAGCAGAAATAGCCTAACATCTCATTTGCTTCATTCTTTTGAAGGTGCAAGTACTAGAACACTTTGTTCGTTCAAGGTTATATTTCCTTCCTTTAGGGACGAAGGTTATGCCAGGTGCTTCTATTATTACATGCCTAATTGGTTACGCATATACTACAATTTAAACAGAGAGTACTTATGCTTGACATGTGACCTATCATTATACTTTCATACTCAATAAATATTCAAGCTAATGTTTTAACATCACATCTCTTACATATTATTGTGTGAACCATTATGTAATAGACATATAGCATACCGATATAGCATAATTTTTTTTTTTTAAAGAAATATTCATGATGCTATGAAAAGAGTTTAGGCTTTTCCATGCTTTTTCGCCTTGGTACAAAATTACCTTATTGCAGTGTCAACAATTATATATAGATAGAGATGGGGTGGTATTATGCTATCATGTCACATACCTCTGATCTTCTTTTTAGCAAGCTATTCTTGATGAGTTCTCATTCTTAATCCTGTGGACTTGAGAGTATATGTATAGTCGAGATAGTCTAGTTACTCTAATCTTGTTGTACTACAGGTACTCTTTTTATGCAAAGTGTTAGACTAGAAGCAACGATATCAATAAAGAAATTCACAAACAATATTAACCACAAATGTATAAAAAATTTTCTAACTTAAGGACAATATATGTTAATGCGTCTATGACATAGCATAATATCCCTTAGAGTGTTTGCATTACACAAATATATTTTGGAATTCTTTCTCAAAATTAAAGTTGCCGATATCATTTAGAAAAGTTTGGAATAGTGGGTCATGATTATTATTTGTGAATTCATAATCAATTATATGCTCATGGGATTTCTCCTAAAAGAGAGCTACTGAGAAATATTTCTTCCACTACTTGCATACATTAGTGTATAACATATGAGATATATATATATATATATATATATATATATTATTCTTTTTGACGAACTATAACATATGAGATATTGATCAAAAGAAAACAATGTTTTGCACATGTAATTAATTAGTTGTGCTTATGCATATGCTAAAATCTAGGATTTAGGCATGCCATGCTCCATTTTAAACCAGCAATTAAGGACTTCAAGCTCAAAAATATCTGGTTTCATGCTTTTCAGTACCCAAAATTGGGATCTTTAAACTTTGGAAAGTCAAAAAGCAGCTTCTCTTATTTTTAAGCCTATAAAGCAAATATAAAATTGACGATTTTTCTTGAAACCTTCCTTTTAAGTTTCTAGGTTTTTGATGGAATAATAAGAGGGACTATCTTAAAATCATTTAAGATTGACAGTAAAAAATAGGCCTATTCCCATGCAAATAAATTACACTCAGTAAAGTGTTTAAAAGGCTTTGAATCCCGATGTGTTAGCCTATTCCTTTATGGATGTGAACCATGTGGAGTTCTTGTGTGAGATAAATAAAATGCATTATTTTAGTTATGGTGTAAGAGCAAAACTAATTTGTGATTTGCCTATGATTGGCATTGTGAGCAGTAAGCTTAGAATGGTTTAAGTCCAGACTAAAAATCATTTGAACTACTAGTGAGAGCTTAACTATGTTTTAATTATGTGGTTGTTCGGATTGGGACGAATAAAATTGGGTAAATGGTCGTGGTTTGCTACCCACCACCTTTGGCGTAACAACATTTATGGGACATAAATTTTAATTTGATTCCATATAGGATACACTCATACACATAATTCTTCTCTGCAACAACAGTTATGGTAAATATTTCAAAAGAATTTGATTTGTTTTGTATTTTCTACCATTTTCATAGTTGACTTTCTTAATAGGCACCCTCCTTAATTGGTACCATTCTTTATTAAGCAACTTTCTAATATACTTTCCAGAAATTACATTGCCTAATGCAATAATGAGTACACAATTAAAATTATATACACGGCAGCTGGCTTTCCTCAACCATTTTCTTCTTTTTATTTTTCTTAAATTTTGTAGACAATAAATGGTCTTTTAATGTGGCAAAACCGTATTGATATTTGTTTTCATGCCAAAACTTGTATTTTCAAATGCAATTTGACCTCACCTCTTTAATACCCAAAATTGGGATCTTTAAGCTTGGTAGGACAATAGACAACCAAGCTTATTCTAAATCTAAAGCCCGTGAGGAAAGCATTTTAATTTAGAAAATTTTTAGAGTGAGGCAATCCAATAGTTTGAAAGCAGTTTAGCATGAAATAAAAAAAGAAGCCACATGCCAAAACAATGATATAAACACTGTTGCAACTTGCAAATATTTGGAGAGCTAGAATGGGAAATGCATAAATCTGACCTTAAGACCCAAGAGCTGCATCATACCCTTGAGGCCTGTTGAGGTCGCTTGAATTTTGTGGTCGTCTTTTGTTTAGTCCATGCCTCACAATGAGCCACCCACTTGATTGCCTCCACCTTTAGACCCAAATGGATGTCATGTTTCTCTGTTTCAACGATGTGGACCCTAAATTTAAAGGCCAAGGATTTGAGACACTGCATCTTGGTTCTTGCATCATTGTCTACTTGTTTGGTTGACAAGTCATGCTTTGAAGACGAAGGTGTCTTGGTGATGCCTCTTTATCTCCCCCATCTCAGCCCAATCGTAGATTATATGGAAAGAGCATAGGCAAAATGAAGAGATGATCATAGGGTATTATCTCATGGGGTACTCTTAGATCAGTCCTTTTGTATTCATAATTCTCCATTGAATTGAGTGAACCCTTTGTTGTAGGAAGAGCTAGATGACTAATCACGTTCCCACAGATAGCGCCAAACTGATGATGCCAAAATCGTCAGTTGGGTCATTTGTCCAATCCGGAGCTCTTGACAATCTTGTAGAACTTGCGAGATAAAGAGAGTTCATCGAAAAGACCACTGGGTTGTGTCCGGTGAGGGAGCTTCCGATGCTTAAGTCAGTATCAACCCATATTTTTCGCATATAGATGGTATTTTGTAATAGTTTCTAACATACCTTAGCAAATAGACAAATTGTCCCTTTTATAAGTGACTTAGGTAGTTGTTGGACATAAATGAGGGTGATTAATACCCTAATTGTAAGGTACTTTGTCTTGATGAGAGGGTTTAAGGCCTTTGATGATTGTTATTGAATGTGTTGGACGGTTACTCATCTATCTTTGATGGCCTACTAATGACGCAATGACCATCCATTAAGATGGACGACCTTAATAATTTTCATGGGCTCATCAGGTTGGTATCTCATAGATTTTCAACAGCATCCAAGGTTCAAATCTCCTCTTTCACATTGTAATTAAAATATAAAACATAAAATAAATAAATAAATAAATAAATAAATAAATAAAACCAGTTTTAGTGTTTAAGCTAACAGTTTATTCTCTTCGTCCATGAAATAATTCATTTCATTCTTTCCTCATCCGGTGGGCAAACCAGTAAACATTTTCTTTTCCAATAGCCGGCATAAGCTAAGCATGACTCATCATCTCTAATATAATTTGCATGGCATATAGAATACTTATCTATGGATGGCAAGAGATAAGGTGGAGTGTTAAGGGAAAGACTTTAATTAGCAGGGGACTGAACATTAATTAAGAAATTATCCCAAAAACTGAGTCACCGTATTATGCGTTTGAGCTGGCTTTGATAAGTTATACACTTTTGTTGATTTGAAAGAGTCAGAAAAGGCATACTATTTTTCGATTAATAATGTGCATTTGGATTAGCATTTTGCTGAATGCATATTTATATATTTGTCACTATAGTTATATGTTTATATTATCAAAGATGGTTTATACTAATGAACAGTGACAATAAATTATTTGAGGACCTTGCCGAGTCACCGAGTGTATCATTTGGGACATGAGTTGATCCAAAGCACGCAGACTAGTGGCCATTGGGCTCTCTCCCTTTGACCCAACATTGAGTTCCAGGCTAGCTCCCAAAATCACCACTGCACAGAAAACACCCCAAAATAATATATGCAGTTTGATTGTTTTGGGGTGTTTTTTGTGCAGAGGTGATTTTGGGAGCTAGCCTGGAACTCAATGTTGGGTCAAAGGGAGACAGCCCAATGGCCACTAGCGTGCGTGCTTAGTTTGAATCCGTAAACACTGCTTGGAAGCACAATTCTACTTGAATCAATATACTTGTAAAGCTTAAAGATTGCAAAGATGTCAAAAATTTCGTTAATAATTTAATACATGCATAAACTGGGACTAAGACCATAATGTCCACTAGAGTTTGAGTTTTGATGACCCTAGTTAGGCATTCGAGTGGTAGCAGAGATAAAAGCAGTGGAATTATCTAAAGTCACCTAAGGATGAAACTGCTGAAGATAAATTTATTGATTGAGAAGTAGTGGACGCAAATCATCAGAAGTTGGAAGTTAGTGTCTTGTAGTCACAGCAACTGACAAAGAAAAGAAAACTTAGAAAGGACCTCCTTTGTCAATGTTTCAAGTTGATGTTTAATTTGGTTGACAAGAAGCCACTAATTAGTCCATAAAAAGCTTCAATAGCAAGGCAAGTACTGGGAGCAAGCAGTAAAGACTAAAGAGTAAGTACCCAGAACACCTTCTAAAATATCCAGAGAGTAGTGTAGTATTTAACCAGGAGACAACTGTGATGTCTTACAGCATCCAAAGAAAATATTCTAGATTAAAACTCTTTTCAGCTGAAGGTTTTCCGACGAGGAGAAGGGCAAATGAATTGGCCACTACCCACTAATATCACCCTTAAGCTTAAAGCTCTTCAAAACCGGAATAACAAGGGATTTACAAACAAGATAGGTTGAATAAGTGGATTCAATACGAACATAACTCCTAATATTGATGAACAAAAAAGGAGTAGCCGCTGAAGACGAAAAGGAAAGGAAGGAAGCTTAAGGGCTGGATCAAGTGGAACCATGAGAATCCACTAAGAAAAGAACCTAGAGCTTCAATACCATAAAGAGAGACCCAAGGAATGAATGCAAAACCGTCACTAGACTCCAGGAATAGTCACTGCCTAACCAATTTCTACTACAGGTTATAAGAATATTACAACTATGCTCATTTCATGGGTCATAAGTACAATACTCATACATCATTCACAACAAACAAACTTATATGCTTAATACTAATTCAATCCAAATTAATGGTGTTAAGGAATCACTAAACTCTTTCTCGGTCTCTCTCTATGCGTTCAACAAAAACTATTAAAATAATACGAAGAAATAAAAGATATATATATATATATATATATATAGAGAGAGAGAGAGAGAGAGAGAGAGAGAGAGAGAGAGAGAGAAGGCAAGAGAGGAACCAAGGAGTATTACATGGTTTTGCCCAACAGCCTGCATCCGCAATAGAAAGCCCTTAGCAACTACATTTTTACTATTTAGAATTGTTATTTTACAGTGAACCCTATATAGGGTATATATGGGAACTAAATTGGCTTAGGAGAATTTGGTTGGACTAAAATCAAGGTCAATTAATGTTCCTTGATTTTAGACAATCTAGGATATCAACGTGTACTAAATGTGATATGCATGGTACACCAACAAAACCAAATCTAGTAGAGGATGAACTTATTTTTAATTGCCCCTTAAGAGAAAAGGCAACGGTCTTTAGCCTCATTAGCCAAGGGAAATTTGGTAAGAGAAGGGTTAAGAGAAATTCAAAACAAAGCTATAGATCTTCAATGAATTTTTTATTTTGGCTATGGATCCTTAATGAATTAATCAAGGTCGGTTATACGTATTATTTTCCTCCACTCTATTCTATCCAAAATCATAGTCTCTATTACTTCCTTAATTGAAATGTCCTTTTTAAATACTTTTACGAATATTATATTTGGTCTTCCCTTACTTTTTCTCGTTCCCTCAACTTGAATCAACTCACTCTTTCTTACCAGTGCATTAATCTCTCTTCTCTGATCATGACCTAAGAGAAATTCAAACAAGCTAATATATCATATCAAAAACATTAAAGACAATCAGGAAAATAAAAGGACAATTGTAGGTGTCAATTGGCTTAACTAAAAAAGTATGTTGTCATCAAACAGGGGACTTGATATTTTTCAATAGAAAATATCCGGCATGCATATTGAAAGCTCAAATAGTGTAAAATACTATTGCTTGTTTAGACCCCCAATTTTAAACTTACGGCTAGATTGCTTTTACCCTACTTAACTAAGTACGGAATAAGAGTAAGTGTAACGCAATGAGACATGAACTACTCTAAAGCATATGCAAATACAATAGACAATAAGCATAAAGCATAAAGAATACGAGAAGTGAGATACAAACAACGAGATAACACTGAGATGTGTTATCGAAGAGGAAACCAAAGTATACGGCAAAAAAGCCCTCCACAGCCCTCTAAGCTAAAATGATCCACTAGTGAATAAAGTTGAAGTACAATGATATCAAAAAGACCCTCCAAGCCTAATCTACCCAATGTACTTGAATCCTCCAAGTTCCAGTTCCCAACGGACTTCACCGAGTCTTGTCTTCACTAGTTATACGGATCCCGTAATTAACTCCAAATTGCATCCGCCAATCAATGGCTTCTTCCAATGCTTCTCACACACGCCAAAACTTCTCTCAACACTCAGATTGGGTGAAATAAGTGTTTAGGCTAAGAATCTCTCAAGGATTTGTAATTGGAGAGGTAGGAGTAAAGGAAAACTAATAGAAATTGTGTAGATGATTGTGGGTTTACAATCTCTAACTCTCAAGTGTATTGCTAAGGTTTTCTCTCTGAAAGTCTCCTTACAATTTCTTAGGTAATGTGGGCTTATATATTGTAGGTAAAAAAATGAGGAAAGCACAATTAAAATCATCTAGGCAGAGAGTTTCACAAGTCACTCACGAGTTGGCCAAGTCACAAAATGACTCGCGAAATACAACCTGGCAAAAGACTATTCAGATTCCAGCATGTGTTTCTCACGTGGCCTTTTGCGAGTTGTCCACTAACGAACTAGTCATAAACTTCACTGTCTTCACAATTCTTCACCAAACTCCCACACTCAACCCTTACATTAAATCCCACATACATACCAAGAAATGATTGAACAAAATACAATCAAATTTGACATAGAATTAAAGCCAACAAAAACATAGTTGTAAATCACAATTTTACACATATTACAATAATAATGGAACTTTGGTTGATTTGGCACATACCAGAACTAGATGGGTCGTAGGAAATATGCCAAACCAATGAGTCAAGATTTTTAAGAATATAATAATTTTGCTCTATTCTAATAATACTTATTAAATGCATGATTGTCCGACCATGTTTTGAAATTCTAGAATTAACCAAGAATCTTCTGAAATTGACAAACTAAGTGAATCTGCGATTGGTTTTGGTACATAAAAGAAAAGAGTCAACTGATGGCCCGCCAATAAATCAACTGAGGCCAAAAACAAGAAACAACTCTTCTTATAACACTAAACACTTACCTCAGTGTTTTGGCTAAGATGAAGGGTAATATCAAACTAAAAGGTTCACATCTTAAAGCACAGTAATGAGTCTGCTTGTATATGCCTATAATTGTTTAGTTTTTACCAGTAACATTCATCATGGTTAAAACACAAGATTTGAATCAATGATATCCACCCTCATGGTGACTAAAAATTATAATACGAACAAGGGACCTCCTAGACAAGACTTGTTATTCACTGTATATCTCTATATCACTAAGGTACTCGCATCTCAAATTTTAATGGTTACAATATCAATTAATTTTTTGTGTTCTATCATACGTTATGTTAAAGGTAGTTTTCCTTGTTTATTCTGGTCACCTATCCTACTCTATTATGATTTATGACAATATGATTGCTGGTGCATTACCCTATTACTATTACAAATGCAATTTTTCATAAAAAATCAGTGTTACATTAACCTTGCTGCTATGTAAGTTTTTGTAGTTTCACATAATATGCCAAAGATTGCAACTCCCATTGTAATTGAAGTGAACTATAGGCCTTTCTCATAATAATACTAACCATTTAGTACATCACCAACTCAAATTAATAGAGCAATGGTCAACTTCAGGACTGTGTAATCATATTTTATAGATTTCCATAGAAACTAAGAAACATAAACATATAAATTAAGTTATGTTACATCTAATAATCACTTCAAGGAACAATCTTACAAACCCCCTCCTTCCACACCCCCAAAAAAAAAAAAATCCTGCTCAACAACAAAACTCTATCTCGGAATCAACCAAGGATAATCAACCCAAGGTGTTGATCAACAATTCTTCTACTGGTTTATGAAATTCACATAACACGGACATGAGAAAAGTTATTGGAACAACATACCAATGTGTTCTTCAGTTGTTTGGAGTTTTAATTATTTGCCGTAAAAGCACCGTCCTTGCCTTTGTTATTTCCCGGCGACAATTATCACCATGCTGACTTAACTTCTGAATGTCATCCATAAACTCTTCCATCTTCTTTTTGATCTCATCCATTGCAAGCTTCACCACCTCCTCTTCTCTAAGAGCAAAATCAGCATTCTGCATCAGTGACTCAACCTTAATTTCCACTTTGCTGACAAGTACTCCAATGCTTTCCAAGTCCTTCATTGTAAGAAAAGTGCCGACTTGCATTGTGCTGATTACCTCCCTTTGTCCTTTCAGTGCAGTCTCATAGCGCTTCCAAAGTGAGTTACACCATTTTCCCACTGGGCCCATTGGAACAGCCAATGCAGCTGCCAAAGCTGTTACAACAGGCGGAGCAGCCATGGCTGCTGCCACCACAGAGAATATCAACACAGACACAAAGGCAGCAACAAAAATGACATTCGACACTCTTCTCCACGTCTTCACAGATTTCAATTTCTTATCTAACGTTCCCTTCCTCTGCTGCAACTCGGAAAACATTGAACGATGCTGCTTATGAACCGATTTGAACAGCTCCAAAAACCCTTCTGTAAAAGGGTCCCCGGCCGCCTTAAATTTCCTTAACTCTTGCAATGTCTTCACATACTTCCCCCCATCAACCCCATCTCCTACTTCGTCCTCAAAATGCTTAACCGCAAGTTGAATCATCATCAACTGGTTATCACGTGTGCGCTTCAGACAGTTCTCAAGGGCAGTACAGAACTCCAATGTTTTGAGACTGTTTTCGAAGTAAATCTCCACCAATGAAAACAATTCTTGATTTTTCCACACATCTTTCTGACAGTCTAGAATGACTTTAACCACGTCCTGGTTCATTTCTAGCAGACTATTTGTGACTTCTCTGAGTGCATCAAAAGATAGGGACCGTACCTCAACCCCAGTGGCAAGCGAGCTGATGGCCCTTGTGGTGTGCGCTTGGATAGTAGCATCAAAGGACCGTAAGGTTGGATCAAGCATACACGCCGCCTCATAAGAGCTGAGATCGACATCGAAAGTGGCATCGGCATTTATTTGGAGCGGTTGTGCTGGTGGTGGTGGTGGCGGCGGCGGCGGCGGTGGTGGTGATGGTGGTGGTGGTGGGGCATCACTAGAAGTTTTCTTGCTAAATTTTCCTCCCATCATTGCCAATTGCACAGCAAGAAACGATAAGAAGTAAAACTAAGCTTTATATGTATATATGTTTGCTATCAAAAAAGAGTGTTTCTACTGGCCAAATTATCAACTTCACAATCTATGTATCTTTTATTTTTTTTCACTTCAATTGGATGGCAAGAAATTATAAATCAAAGAAAAGCACCAGCAATCCAGCTAACCAGATCGCAATACCCAAATCTACAAAATTGAGCTAAATCGGGTCGATTTGGAGCTAGCTGAAACAGGGTGGAAGAAAAGGCTCAAAATTTTTGGTTAAGATTTTGAGAACCCAAACCTTAGATTCACTTGACAAGACAAGCTAGATCGAAATGAAAACAAATGTAAAACCCTAAAGTCATAATGTCAAATTTATAAGTGAAATCTAGCTAGAGAAGTCAATTTTTTGGATAATTGAAACCCAAAATGTCAAAACTCAACTTGGAGAGTTTCAGGTGCCTGAATTTCACCTGAGAAGGTTTTCTCTCACTTAAATCCATCAAAGAAAGCTAAGCAATCCCAAAATCCAAGCTAAGATCTTTGTGAACTAAGTAGTAGTATAGTACACGATCGACCTTGAAGAGATCGAAAAACAAAAAACTTTAGAAATGAATGAACAGTTACACAAAGATACCCATAAACCCATAAACCAAAGCAATGATTTTTGACACCAAGACAAAAATACCAATAAAAAAGGACAAGTTTCAATAAGCAATGATGATGGGTCGGAACTATGAAGAGCAGCAAAAACGAACTTCTTTAAGCTCTTCAATTTTGATGGGCGACTTGCAAGGGAAAGTGAGAGGAAAAATGGTGGTGAAGAGTGAACACTACCTAACTAGAATAAGGTGCTGTTTTGAACAGTGTGTTTTTCCACAGAGTTTCCAAGTTTTCAACCACGCGTGACGTTTGTTGAAAATTCGTTGTCTCTGATTAACAATAAGACTAAAAAAAATATGTGAAATTGGAAAATATATAAGCCACCAGTAGAGTGACATATGTGCAGTGAACAAGGGCGGAAACCTCGAAGATGTTTCTTTACGAGGAAAAAAAAGGTAATGTATATTTTATGTATGAGTCATAATATACGCCGAATGATTTTCTGGATACGGATCTTTGTACGTAGGGAGTGTGGCTAGACAGTCTTTAGTGGATTTGCCTTTGCCCAAAAGGCTTTAAGATATGAGTAAAGACACATCACTTGATTAAAAATGATTGGATATATCTTATAATATCGTTTAGAATCTAGTTCATCAAAAAAAAAAATATATATATATATATATATATATCGTTTAGAATCTAGTTCATAGATATTATAAATTAAAAATTTTAAAAAAATTCTAGAATATAGATGATAATCTATAAAGATTAAAGATATCGTAAAAGCATTTGGAATATCCAAAAAAATAAAAGGAACAACAGCAAGTAATATATTGGAATTATAAAGCAATATATATGTGCACGTTTGGTAATTGCTTATTTGCTTTTTACTTTTTTGTCTCAATTTTATTACAAACTCGCCGCAAATTCACGTGTTATGCGTAATAATTATTTTTATGATAGTTTTATTAATTTTTTTTTTTACAATTTAAACTAATCTAATAATGAGTAATGTATTTTGTAATTATATTTTTATTTATTATAGGAACAATCATAAATGTAATATAAGAACAATCCAAAACACCAAAAAAACGTAAACTAAAAAAAATTAATAAAAAACTTAATAATGATTAATTAAACCAATATTAGGATAAAATTTTGTTTTTGATAATTTATTAAGGTTATTTTCTTTGTAAAAATTATAACTTCGGCCACCTAAAATAAAATAAACAATTATTAGAAAAATCTAAGAATTAAATTTCTATACATGCATTGTTATAAAATAATAATAATCAAAATAAAATTGCAAAAGTTAAAATTTGTCATCTATCCGATTATTTTCGTTTGGCTAACCTTTGCTACTTTTCTTTAAATGAATGGCATTATAGAGTACTTCTAATACAACTATTAAGAGTACTTTGTTCACTACAAAGGATTAGAAAATAAACAAAAATTAGTAAAGTCTCATAGTTTAACATCTAAATTAAGCACTATAAAAAATCATGATATGTAACAGTATAAATACCAAATTATCCAAATCATGCTATGTAATAGAATAATATTATATTTTTATATGCTACATTTAATTCTTTAGAACGCAATAGGATAACATTTAACAATAAAAGAGAATAAAAAATAAAATAAAAACAACAACAACAATTTAAAAAATAAAACTAAATAGCATTAATCCAAAATAGAGTTTTAAAAAATATAAAAAATTATCAACCTAAAATAGAGATGCAAGAAAAAAAAATCTGCCAAAAAATTTAGAGAGAGAGAGAGAGAGAACCTTTTTTTTGTGAGGGAAAACTATGCATAGAATAGAAGAGATAGTGACAAATTTATAGTAAGAGGGTGTGAATAAGAAGAGACAAAAATAAAGGAAGATCAAGGGAAAAAGGAAAAATAATATTAATTTAGAGGGTAGTGGGGAGATGAAAAGGTAAGAGAGGAAGAAATGTTGAAGAAATAGTAGCGAGATGAAATGATAAGAGAGAGAGAAAAGTTGGAGAAGTGTAAATATTAAAAAAATAAATGTTAAAAATAATAATAGAAAAAAAAAAAACCTAAAGCTTGAAAGGCTTCAACTTTTTGTTTTTTTTTTTGTTTTTTTTTTTTTCCTTTAAGCTGAAAGGCTCACATAAAACCCTAAAACTGAACTGAGAAGGTTTTGGATTGGGCTTGATAGTAGAACTAAATAAATAAGAGGTGGACTAGATTTATTATACAGATTTATTATAGGGTGATAGTGAAAGTAAATAAATAAGTAGTAGGCTGCATTTATAAAGCTGAAAATTGTAAAAACCATTTAAAAATTGTAGGACAAATCATATTTTTAAATAAATAAATAAAAAGAATAACATGGCAGCTGATGTGGCGTAACGTAAGAGCAGCAGCATTAAACGCTACACTTCAACTTTTAGTAATATATAGATAATTTAACTTTTAGTATTTTGGATAATAAACTAACTTTTAACTTTCACACATTTATAAGTTCAGTTAACTCAACTAATAAAGTCTCTGATGGTTAAATAAGAGACCTGAGATTCAATCTCTGCCTATACCAAAAATCAATTGGTGTCTTGGTCTAATGATAAAGAATATTATCAAGAGTGGACACCATAGTTTGAAACTCTCTAAAAAAAAACTTTCACACATTTAACATAAACTTTTTTTTTTTTATAAACACAATGCAAATGAACTGGCTAGAAATAAACAATTCCCAAATTGACACATAAGCTCTTAAATTCATAAATCATGATGTTGGAATTTTCAAGGAAATCAAAATTATTTCATAAAATTAAAATTTGAAAATAAAAGAAATACAATATACGATAGATTGGGTTGATCACTGGTTAGGTTAGTTCGGGTTTACCCTCATCCCCTCACTCAACCTAACTATGGGTGAGTTTGGTTTAGCTTTTGAAAATTGGGCTTTTTGAAAAAGTGAGGTTTTTAAAAAGTGCAGTATGAAACTGAGTTTTTTGTAAAAACTGAGTGTTTGGTAAAATCTGTTAAAAAGTGTTTTTTGAAAAAGCTGAATGTTTGGTTAACACTTATAAAAGTGGTAGTTTGAGAAGTAAATTACCAAAAAGGACAATATATTTTTTCACAAAAATTACTACAAATTCTATATGACAAGTTGTTAATGGTAGAAAAAAAAAATGTCACTAGTAGGTCTAGATGAAAACTAATAATAACTTACTATGTAAACTTTATTATGAAATTGTTATAAAAAAATTCTATCAATAGTACTATTTTTTTTCTAAAGAAAAATAGTACTAATTTAAAAAATTTTGAGATATAATAAAATGTCACAATATTTTTACAATACTAATTTAAAATTAATCTTTGTAAAATAAAATTTTATTAACATCACAGTTGTGAAAAAGAAATTGTGAAATAATCTGTGTTCCTACTCTCTGTATTTTCTTTCACGTTGCTTTACCCAAATCCAAAAACTCTTTTAAACTTTTTCTTTCACTTTTTTTCTCATCCACTCGTTCTCCTCTTCCTCGTCTTCTTATTTTCCTTTTCTTTTACTTTCCTCCACACAAAGCCCCACACACTCCACCACATATTAGTAAAGGACTTCAAGATTTTCAGAACAAGATCTTCAGTCGGCTCTGCCTTGTCGTTGTTGTTGTTGTTGTTGTTGTTGTCTCCAGCTAACTTATTAAGGAAAGAACGTAGCTGATTTGCAATATCACAGCCTTGAACAAGCTCTTCTATTACCTTTTTCTTGCTAGAAGGTAAACTCTCAAGCAGAGACGGACCTAGGATTTTAAGCTGGGAGGACCGGAGATAAGCGAAAAAAAAAAATTTTCAAATACGCATCCATATAGTATTAATAAACTATCAACTAAGACAAATACCAAAAAATAATTGTTTGTTAATATATTAAGATATAATCATCTACTAACAAAAACAAAAGACACGAAACATACACTATTGTTTCTTTATACAATTATCTATGAAAAGGAAACTCGACGCTCTTTCAAATCTTCAAAATCATCTTCGATTGAATTCAAACTAAATGCCGAAGCTATATTCTTTTCAATGTATAACATCAAAGAGCCCGTCAAAAAATCATTTTCCATTTTGTTTCGAAGGTTAATTTTGACAACTTTCATGGCTAAAAATGCTCACTCTGTAGTAGCAGTAGAAACTGAAAGAGTAAGCACAAGTCTCACCATTCTATATACAAACCCACTAACCCAATGAATGCCACTACCGACACTAAAAACTTTTCTTTAACTTTACCTTTTTTTCTGTCACTTATCCGTTGCCCAACTCCACTTGTCCCTATTATGCCCAACTACCAATGAATGAGTCAACAAAGAAAAAACTAATCTCTACAACTACAAACTCTACTCTCTCTCTCTCTCTCTCTCTCTCTCTCTTATCTATATAATACAAAAGAGAGAGTCACATACACAAAATGACAGAATCACAAAGCCAAAAAGCCAAAAAAAAAAAAAAAAAAAAACACCATAGGAGGCAGCAACGACTCAATTCACAATCAGTTTTCAGTTCATCACTCATCAGTAAAAACACAAACATGAAACACCACAACCACAAGTCCAAAAGGCACAAGCACAGTTTCTATGAATCTCAGATTCTTAGATCAAATCACAAACATTTTATATTTATTAGGTTTTGAAGAAAAAGATAAGAGTAAATACCTCTGAGAGGCGGCGGCAAGTGGGTCTCGAGAAACCAGCGACGGCGGCAAGTGGGTCTCGCCGGCATGGGTATTGGGTAGCAAGATCAAGATGGGTCTTGCTCTCTCAAGCGACACAGCGACACGGCGTGGGCGGCGGCAGTGACGTCACGGGGTGGGTGAGTGGGTCTCTCTGAGCACTCTCTGTCTCGCCTCTCTATCTCTCTAGTCTCGCCTCTCAGTGCTCTTGCTTTCCTTTCTTTTCTTTTTTTTCCTTCGTTTTTTGCTTTCTCAGTTTGGTTTTGGACTGGCTGAGTGAAGAGTTTTTTTTTTTTTAGATTTACATGGGTCATGGTCATGGGCTCTTGGGCTAGCCCGATGATGGGCTAGGGGGGCTCGAGCTAAAACTAAAAGAGGGCCCAAGCTAAAAACTAAGGGGGCCCAAGCCCTTTTTTTTTTTTTTTTTTTGAAAATTTTAGCTACTAAAAATTTTTTTTTTTTGGGCCCAGGCCCTCTTTGGCCCCCACCTGGGTCCGTCCCTGCTCACAGGCCAAGTACACTCCATTGTTGTGTGTGTGAGTTTTAGTGTGTTTTGAGACTTTTGTGTATATGTGACTGTCTTTTGAGCTTTGAGTCCCTTGTGTTTGAGCTCTCTTTTTTACCAATCAATGTGAAGCAAAGCAAGAGGGTTTTTTGAGATTCACTATGTAAAACGTAAATAAAAAAAAAATAGAGAAGAGAAGAAGAAGAAGCAGCACAGAAAAAGAAGAAGACAAGATGCCGCAACACAGCAACATAGAGGAGCAGAAAATACTATGGGCAATTTAGGAAAAAGAAAAACCCACCAATGATAATATTTTTGTTTTGAGAAAACGCGTTTATGCATTTTGCAACTGCAGCTCAAAGCTGCCATGCCAAAACGTAGAAATCCTTTGAGCAGGAATCATGCATGATAATCAAATTGAGAAAAACATAACATATTGTTAATAGTTCATCACCTAATTATGGATTGAATGGTTAATAGGTTTAAAGATCAAGTACGTCAAATTCTCAGTAATGTGAAGGTGATCTCGACCTCCGCGAAGGATATATCTTGATATTTACAAACAAATCTCATCATCAATGACAATATCCAAACCTTGCCGGCATCAAATGGCCTCCAATTAAAGCAAACTTCAATAGTTGTGAAAGAGAAAATGAGAGAAGATGTGATCAGGAAGTTTCAATGGTTTAAACCTCATAACCCAATATCCTACGTACCAAAAAAACAAGCAGGTTTCATAGCAAAAAAACCCACCATTCAATAGTTGTGAAAGAGAAAATGAGAAAAGATGTGATCAGGAATTTTCAATGGTTTGAACCTCATAACCCAATATCCTACGAAAAAACAAGCAGGTTTCATTGCAAAAAACCCACCATTGACTAAAACAATGATTGAAATCGATTAAAATGCTTCAAAGCCGTTGGGATCAAACAAGTGGGTTGAGTCCAATAGGTTATTGCTCACCCCCAATTACAGACACAATACAAATATTCAATTCACATTCAAGAATTATCTTACAAAAGTTAAGTATTTAGAGTATTTAATATCATATATAAATTTTTATTGAGTTTTATAAATCCCAACATGCCATTTTTTTATTTAAAAAAAAAAAACTTTTTCTATTTTTTCATGTTTGATATTATGGGAGGAACGAATTTTTTCTCAATCAGGTATTGTTCGCTTTGGGAATGAGCCGAGAAATCAATCCCACCATCACGAATTTGTTCAATCTCACATCGGAAAAAGACGCTTCCCACTCTTACCTTATAAGCACTAGGTCTAAGGAATGGTGTACCATAGTGTGTGTGATTATGGTACACCCTTCCTTAGGCCAAGTGCTTATAAGGCAAGGGTGGGAGACATCTCTCCCCGATGTGGGATTGAACAAGCTCGTGACAGTGGCATTGGCTCCTCGGCCCATTCCCAAAGCAAATAATACCTAATTAAGGAAAGATTCGTTCCTCCCACAGATATGGTAAAAAAAAAAAAACAATCATAGTGTATATAAATATATATATAAATATATATATATATATATCCCAATAGTAATTTATCTTTCTTGACCTCAAATGTCTCTCCACAAAGCAACCATTAATCAGCTCTTAATTTTGTTTCCAAATGATATTTTTTTGACCTCAAATGTCTCTCCACAAAGCAACCATTAATCAGCTCTTAATTTTGTTTCCAAATGATATTTTTTTTTCCTTAAATCAATCACTTTCCCACTAAATTTTTCATGTAGATTCAAAGGCAATTCTATCACATGAATAGCTTTTAATAGGCCTATTAAAATTTTGACTTCCCAATAACTAATTTGGTTGGTAATTTGAGGTCTATTTTCCACATTGAAATCCTCAAATGGCCCAAAAAATATATAATATATTCCTATTTGGGGTTTAATTTTATGAATAATTTTTTGATCATATAAATTCTTAGATTATAATAGAAATTTATGACTCTCAATGTGAGAGAAACAACCAAAAAAAAAAAATGTTACTCGTTTCCAAATAACAAGTTAAAAACGTTTCCAATAGATAAAAACTAACATATTTAATTAAAGTTGATAATGTTAAGAAGTCCAAAAACAGTGTAAGTAAACGTAGGTACGTGTGTGTAATTTGATTATGTTTCCATACAATAACCCACCTCTTAAACAAAATTCCCAATCCCGCCCTAATAATAATGAGAAAAATCAAATAACAACTGCACAATGGATCAACCCTAAGCATGCAGCAATTCTTTAATGATTGATCATTTCTATTAGTATTTTTTTCCATTCATTTTCAATAAAACAGAACGGTAAACAATGTTTATAGGAAGAGAAATGCTATATCTACAATATTTCACAACAAATTCTATATGGCAGGTTGTTATGGATTGTTATTGTTAGGATAGAAAAGTAATTGTAGTGGTATATTTAAATTAGAACCAATAACAACTAACCATATATGATTTGTTGTGAAAATGTTGTGAACGTAGCACTTCTCTTATAGAAAACTACAACTTAAAAAAAAAAAAAAAAAAAAAAAAGCTACTTAATCAAGGTAGTGTAGGTGAGATTAGGATCTCAGGGTAAATTTATCATGGAGTTTCTCAGACCTTATCCATTCATTTTACCACATTATCAATATCTAAATTAATAAAAAAATAAAAACTAATTCACTAATCTATGTATCTATATATATAATAATAAGTGAAGCAGAGAGAAACTCAAATAGAATTCCAAATTAGAGTTTCAATTTTGTGCCATGTGTCTAGATTTGGATTCTCAATTTTGCGCCACTTGTCCTAACCAAAACTAAAAAAAAAAAAAAACTAATTAGATTATAAATTGGACTCCAATTTTGTGTCATGTATCTTATCTAAATTTTCTAATTTTTTGTACCCAAATAAATATTGCATTAACATTTAACACGGAAGCCAAGAAAACCACAATGAATCTAATTAGATTATAAATTGGACTCCAATTTTGTGTCATGTATCTTATCTAAATTTTCTAATTTTTTGTACCCAAATAAATGATGTATTAACATTTAACACGGAAGCCAAGAAAACTACAATGATAATGTTCATTGGCCTAAGCAAGAACATTTCACCTGCACACTTTTATGAGTGAACTCAATAAAGATTGGAGCTCTTCTAATCCCACTACTAGAACCAAAGAGTCCAACGAGAAAGACTATAAAAGTAAAACATCATCTACTCCTAATGTCATATTGTCATCCCATGTCTCTTCCTTCTCTCTCAACATCTACCAACTGGATCCACACACTACCATTTCCTCCTCTTTTTGGATTTCTAAAAGTAAGGCCGAGTTCAAACACAATGTTTAATCTCACTCTTCTTTACTTCACACTTTTATACATTACTGCTTTATTGGCGCCTCCAAGAAGATTCCAAGCTCAATGATCAGTTCTTGTCGATAATTTTGTACTACATGTCCAATTTCTAATTGTAGTTTAATTTTGTGCTATGTGCCCAATTTGATTTTTTAATGTTGGTATTAAGTTACTTCCATTCATAATGCTCAATGTGAAAACTAAATCTACTAAAATAAACATCTTATCATCACAATTATTAATATTTCCATGCATAAGTACGGACTACATGCTAATTTCAAATTAATGGATAAGATTATCAATTCCCCAATACAATTGTACATTGCCCAAAAAATTCGAAAAGAGATCTTATTATAATGAAGTTATCCTAAAACTTTTAAAAAAAATTTAATTGCATAGTTGATATTAGAATATTAATTCATATTTGTACAATCTAACCTCATCGAGCTCTAGGATAACAAGATAGGTAGCTTCATGAATGATACACTTAATTAGACTAAAAATCCTATAACTCAATTAATACTCTCTTTATATTTAATTGAGATGTCCAGGTTCAAATCTCCTCATAGTCAATTATATATATAGAATATCTGTTGAAGGGCTGTAACAGCAATAAGGTCGTTCCAACTTCCAACCGCGTTAAAACTTTTGGTCGGGAGGTAACTTTGCCATCATCGTGACATCATGATTAGGACCAGGTCGAAGTTGCAGCGTTTTGAACTGAGTTAAATATCATTTGGAGAGCAGTTTTAACATCAAGTCGTTGTAGTATAGTGGTAAGTATTCCCGCCTGTCACGCGGGTGACCCGGGTTCGATCCCCGGCAACGGCGAATTAATTTTGTTTTGCACACACAATTTTTGGTACTCTCGGTATCAAAGATTCTTTAACCCCTTTCCATTAAGCAGCTTTGAACAAACATGTCTAGTGCTTCTTTACGTTTTTCCAAATGAACATATGGACCGAAAAGCTACCAGTCCCTCTCTTTGCCGGAGTTATTGACCAGACCTGAAACAAACATTTACTGTATATGTTAGTGCCCAAGCCCAAACTATCGAAACTAGCATTAATGGAGCCAACATATTACGTCCGCAGACTCGAAAGAGACTTTGATCAATTGGACTATAGTTATGCGCAGGTCATTCATGAATACACTTTTTTTCTGGGCAAGTGCAATGCACATGTTAACATGTACAACACGTGTTATGGTCTGGATGTTTGGTGAGGGAAAAGAACCAGACGAAATTACTCTTCTCGTGGTCCTATCTGTTTGCTCCCCGCATATTATCATCGAGGAAGGTTTTCCATATAGTTTGATGACACTGAATTAGCAGATTTGTAGCTTAGATATAGTTGCATGGTTGATCTGCTTGGACAATCTGGTTTGCTTCATGGCTGGGTAGTTTGTTTACTTTAAAAAGTTTAAACCCATGTCTATCAATCTGGATGCAATTATATAGAAATCCCTTTTTGGTGCCAGTCAAGTTCAAAACAATTGTTAAGTGGGATAATATTGGATCCTTGGCAAAACAAAGAAAATTGTGAGGCCTTTGTAAACATTATCCCACTGCCACTGTGACTGTAGCCAAAAGAAATTGAAGGGTAAAAGGATCAAAGAAATCATTGCAACTTGCAGGCAACACATAGAATCAACTTTCAACAACATAAGAGATAATATGTTTGAATGCAGCAGAGTAATTAACAGACTCTAGCAGATAATAAATTCAAAAAGAAGTATCTTGTGAGGTAATTTTCCCATCAACGCGTAACATAATCCAACTTATCACAAATTGAGGAATTATGTCGTGTGAGAATTTGCAGGGTTCAATCAAACTTCAAAAGGCTCAAATGTTTAATTGGTTAAAGGGGAATAGATCCCCATTATCTCTATAAAAGAATCTAAAGGGCCAAAAGCATTGAGAGAATGATGAATCCCTCAAATTCGGATTTCATGAGAAGATCTATTCATTTCTTCTGGGCATTATTACACAGGATGATGCAGCATATTACTGGCATCTGAAAGATAAGACTATTCCAGCATACACAGATGAATCTCAAAAGAAAAAAGATTAATATAATTGATTCATCCATGTAGAAGAATATTCCAAAGATTTCATATAAGCTCTTCTGCTACAGCAAAGTCTTCTAACCTTTTCTCAAACATAACAATCCATTTCACCTAACCAATAATTGTTATACATATAATGAGACTAGTTTTGCCGATTAGCAATGTAATTAGCCAAAGCAATCAACGGCGCAGCCTTCTCTGGATCAAACCCAGATAGCTGATCTTGTGCATCCTTGTTCAATTTATCCGCAAACTCCTTGGACTTTTCAATACCCATTAGCTTTGGATAGGTAGCCTTATCAGCCACCAAGTCTTTCCCAGCTGTTTTCCCCAATTCCCGAGACGATTTTGTCACATCAAGAATATCATCCACCACTTGAAACAACAACCCAATATACCTCGCGAAATTCCTCAACTTTTCAACCTCTTCGTGAGAGCCACCTCCCAGAATTGCTCCTAGCACCACAGCAGCTTCAAGCAACGCTGCCGTTTTGTGTAAATGGATAAATTCAAGGTGTTCCAAACCCACATCGGAAAGTCCCTCAGAACATATATCAACCACTTGGCCTGCAACAAGTCCTTCTGTCCCAATCGACCTCGCGAGCTCTCCGACGGCTCTGATAACCCTCGCCGGCGGCACACCCACCGTAGAAACCGCTATGTGCTCGAAAGCGAAGGCTAAAAGCGCGTCGCCGGCGAGAACCGCGACGTCCTCGCCGAACACTTTGTGGTTTGTGGGCTTTCCACGGCGGAGATCGTCGTTGTCCATGCAAGGAAGATCGTCGTGGATGAGAGACATGGTGTGGATCATCTCGACGGCGCAAGCGGCGGGCATGGCTATGGACTCGGTGCCTCCAACGAGCTCACACGCCGCGATGCAAAGCATGGGTCGGACTCGCTTGCCACTGGCGAGGAGAGAATAGCGCATAGCCTCGTGAATCTTCTTTGGGTCCTTAAGCGAAACACAGGCTTCGAGGGCTTGGTTGACGGAATTGGCTTTCAGGGCAACGTAGTTTTTGAAACTGAAAGTGGGTTCTGATTCAGACTCTTCCTCTTCTCTGAGAGTGTCTTGCTTGGTGAGCACCGCAGCAACTGAAAAAGATGAGATGGGTTTTCGTCGTTTTTGGGATATGATGGAAACAGGTATGTTTTTCAGAGGATGAAAGATTTGGAAACTTGGGGATCTGGATCTACCTGCTTGGTTGAACAATGAACAGGTTTGGACCCATGTACTAAGATTCACACAACTCATTTTTTCTTAAACTTGAGATAGGAAGGTGTTTTTGGTTTCTTTGTAGTAGGAGAGAGAGAAACCTAGAGCAGAGACAATTGAAGAACAAAAAATGAATTTGATTTCTTTTTTCTTTAGGTCTTGATTATGGAACTATCTAGTTTCGCTAAAATAGTACTTCTTATAGATATAAGCTGAGGGTTAATGAATTGCAAAAATCGGATTGATATGTGGGCAAACTCAGAGATGTTTCCTAAGACCGCATTAAATGAGTTAACAGTAACATACACTGTTTAAATGGTAAACTCTATTTCTCAAAGTTTCAGAGCAATTCTGTAAAAGAGAGAGAGAGTGTGTGGAAAAAGGAGGATAGTGTTTAATGCACTACGGACTCAGCACAGTGAAGTAGGGACAAAGATAACGTACGTGTTTTTTATTTTTATTTTTTGAAATGGATAACGCACGTATTTGATTGGTTGAGCTTTTGATTAGGTAATGAGCAATAGAATGAGATCAGCTGAAATACCTATGGCACTTGATGCAATTAAGGGAGTCGATACCGTACCAAATGCCGTTTCAGTTTGGTTATTGGAATGAAATATTTTGATATCAATTCGTTCTGATATACCGTTTCGAAATTACTGCTATAATAATAATTAGTCGCTAACCCGTGCGATGCACAGGATAGTTAAATAAAAATTAAAAGTACTTATCTTACTTAAAGGTATATGACTTAAATTTTAAAAATGTATAATTTGAAAATGAATGAAAATAACTAATTTCTTCAATATAATGATTTAAAAAAATTCTTTTTCTTTCATATCATTGGTTTCACATAACACATTTCGACGTGGGTTATTCTATGATGATAATTTTACATAATATTTAACTGCAATTATATCTACAATTCACTACCAATCTAATCTATGTTATCTTGATAGTAGATCTACAAATTGCATTCTAGTATTCTTAGAGCTTGCCACATTATTGTTATTATTTATATATAATATAAAACTGAAAATTTTAACTTTTTGAAAGACTTACATTAGAATTAGGATTAAAAAATAATTTTTTTTTTAAATTAGACCTTGTGGACGACTAAATTTCTAGTTCGAAATAAATCAAACAAGTAAAATAGTTTCACAAATGCGAATTTGTATTGATGAATGTGTGGTACAATTCTCTGTGATTACAAAAGAGTGATCCTCTGATTCGATCTCCTTGAAAGATTTGTTGATTGGAATTGTGGTAATGTGATTTTGATTCGAACACCAAATATACTTTGATTTGACTGAAGCATGGATCGAAGATCTTTGAAACAGAATTACAAGGAATCTCTGGCTATGAGCTTGTTAGAAATCCTTTGTTCTTCATGTTCTTCGTGTTCTTCGTGTTCTTGGTGTGTTCTTCGTGTTCTTGGTGCGTTCTTCGTCTTCGAAGGTTTATGGTGGAAGTTCTTCGGTGCTTTAGAGGCTTGAATCCGTAGAGCTTCGTTGATTTATGGTTTGTTGAGGTTTCTGGAGGCTTTTGAGCTTGAGTCCAGTGAATTTGAAGATCTAGGAATATGATTTGGATGATTCCTCTTTGAATATTCTTCGTATTTGAAGGTTTGTGGTAGGAGTTCTTCGGGGCTTTAGAGGCTTGAATCCGTAGAGCTTTACTGATTTGTGGTTTGTTGAGGTTTCTGGAGGCTTTTGAGCTTGATTCCAGTGAACTTGAAGATCTAGGCAGGTAGTTTAGATGATTCTGCTTTGAATGTTCCTTGCATTTGAGTTTGAAGTTCTTGAAGTTCCTGGAGGCTTCAGGGCTTGATTCCAGCAGAGCTTCAATACTTCTGAATCTTCTTTGATGCTGCTTATGCTCTAGATGGCTTCCTCTTCCTCTTAAGATGTCTTGGCCTCCGATCTCCTCCTCCTCCTTAATGCCTTAGGAAGGCTTCTATTTATAGGAGTTTAGAGGTAGGTGAGCGACACGTGGCGGAGTCTGATTGGTGACACATGTCACAGCCTGATTGGTCTGCTTGTGTCATTGCTTACACGTGCTGGACTGCTTGTGTCATCGCTTACACGTGCTGGACTGCTTGTGTCATCGCTTACATGTGCTGATGTGTGATTGGTTTACTTCAATGACTTCAATAACACTTGGCAAATTTCTATTGGTTTCTGAGTATTGATAACAAAACCTAGTTGCCATGCGTGATACTTTATAATTAACTGTATTTTGTGGACTTGATAGCATGACGTGTCAGCTTGTGATAGGTCGGGAATTTTCCCTCTCTACAGACCTCACGTTAGATTTTTTTTTTTTAAGGGCTCACTTTAGGTTAAAAAAATAAGACTCACGTGAAAAAAAAAAAAAAAAAAAAAAAAAAAAAGAGAGACTCTTATTAGGATTAAGGAAAAAAGAGAGAGACTCCTATTAGGACTCTCTCACTATTTAGTTTAACAAATTAAAAATTTTTTATAAATTAAAATGATGAGGAAAAAAGAGGAAGAGAGACTCTTGTTAGGACTCTCTCACTATTTAGTTTTAAAAATTAAAAAAAATTATAAATTAAAATGATGATGTGGAAAATTGTGGAAGTTTCAGAAGTTTCGGTTATATATATATATATATATAATAATAATAATAATAATATCTATATATAATATAAAACTGAAAATTTTAACTTTTTGAAAGACTTACGTTAGAATTAGGATTAAAAAATTTTTTTTTTTTTAAATTAGACCTCACGTTAGTTTTATTTTTTATTTTTTTAAGGGCTCACTTTAGGTTAAAAAAAAAAAGACTCACGTGGAAAAAAAAAAAAAAAGAGAGACTTCTATTAGGATTAAGGAAAAAAGAGAGAGACTCCTATTAGGACTCTCTCACTATTTAGTTTAACAAATTAAAATTTTTTATAAATTAAAATGATGAGGAAAAAAGAGGGAGAGAGACTCCTGTTAGGACTCTCTCACTATTTAGTTTTAAAAATTAAAAAAAATTATAAATTAAAATAATGATGTGGAAAATTGTGAGAGTTTCAGAGGCTTCAGTTTTTAATATATATATATAGATAATAATAATAATAATAATTCTCTTAGACCTATGCCTTCTATGTTCTTTAGGATTTAAAGAATTTGTTAATACATTTTAAAAATAGCTAAATTTTTATCTATGACCCATGTAATTAGCTAAACAGAGTAAATTAAACACCATGCTACTAGAAGTTGACACTTGCCCATCTAAGCAATTGATTAAATAAAAAAAATAAAAAAAAAAGTAATTGAAAGAGCAAAATAAGCAAGAGATAAGAACAAAGGTGAGTCACGTGGCTTTGGGAAAAGCAAATGAAATAAGAAGTTTTTATGCTTTTGGCGGAAAAACCAAGAGAAACTAAGTTGAATATAGAAACGTAGTACATCAGTCCAGCTTTTACTAGTCCAACATCAATGTAAAATTTAAAACATTCAAGTAAAGAAAGCTTCTCAAAAAGAGTAGAGAAAGAAGGGAGCGAGCAGGGAGAGAGCAGATGAAGAAGGGAGCGATTACAATGGCTAAAAAGAAGATCTAAATGGCCAAAACGAAGAAGAAGATGATGTTGTTAATGATCTAGCAAGCTGATCCTTCAATGATGGTCACTAGTTGTTGTAAGTATTCAGTTTTTTCAAAAAAACCCAGTTATATTTGTACTGATCCGAAATGAAAATACCGCCGAAAAGCTCCGAAATTCGCTAGAATAGCCAAAACATGCTGGTACACCCCGGTATTTTGGGCGGTACGATTCAGCCCTGTTTTTGTACCGGTTCAGGCACCGGAACGGAATATTCCGACTGTACTGGCCAGTACAGTACGAAATCGTCTACCTTGAATGTAGTTGGTATAAATGTTTGAGATTTAAAATTGCTTTAAATTTAAAGTTTCAAAAAATAACTTTAAATCTCAACCATTAAATATAAAAAATGAGTAAAAGTAAAAAAGTAAGGGATAATTACAGATTACGCACCTATAGTTTAGCTTTTATTTAACTTATCCACCCGTAGTTTCATTTTTGACACTTTACCCACCTATACTTCACTGCATTACTACTCCGTAACCCACCTCCCTTTCAAACGTCACTCTAACACATTTTTTATCAAAAACAAAACTCAAAACAGATCAAACAGTCTTCTCTCTCAAAACACACTCCCATCAACATAAGATAGATCTACTAATTTGCTTGAAAATCATGAGTACATACAATATGAACATCTTACCGTATTAATAATTATGATAAAGTCAAGAACATCTGAACTAAAAGATGTACCACAAAATCAGCAACTTGTGCAACAACAAAAAGGAAAAAAGAAGTCACTAGCCATCATAAAAGTTGGGTTAATGCTCTTAGCATTGAGATTTTTTTTTTTTTTTTTTTTGGTGGGTTTGTTGTTTTCCTTTGAAACCTGGGGTTCTTCAAAAAGACCTGGGGTTTGTTGACAAAAACTATGGTTAAGGAAAAGAAAATTGCAAATCTTAATTCTTAAAGCTGGGTTTATAAACTAAAAAGACCCACTTTTTGAATCTTCAAGTTAAACAAAGTGTAGGGATAAGGGGCCCAAAAGTATATATTGGTTGGGCCTTGGGTCTTGGCAGAGGACGTTGAGTAGTCCGAGGGCATATAAACAGTATTGAAGATATAAGACTCAGAGCCCTATAAGTAAGCTACAAATGAGATGATTGGGGAAGGTATGCCAAGGAGGAGTATCCCCTCAGCTAGACGAAGTGAAGATCAAAATGTGTGTCTTATCATCCAGGGTGATGTTCCAGAAGGTTCTATTGATAAGGACATGCATTACGAACGTACAACAAGGATGAGAGCTAAGAAATATCTGAGAGAAAGCTGCTACCACCGCATTAAATGCTCTATAGCTAACTCTCTGGCCGCATTAATGAGGAAGTGATATATGAACAGTGCTTTTCAGCCTTACAGCTACCCTCAAAGACTTCAGGAGGGTGCTAATGGGATAAGGATCAACACAAGCAATTTATTGTCTACATGAAGGGTAGAGATGAGAAGGGGGACATAGTATAAGTTAGAAGGAAGACTCTAAGAGAAGGGGATCGAAAAATTAAGAAAGAAACACTATAGCAATTAGAATTGTACTTGTAACCAACTTCAGGTAATATATACTAGAACTGATCTCTTCGGATTGTGCCGAGAATAATTTTCCTTAGATAAAACCAATTCACCTTTACTTTATTGTCATATGGATCCATTATAATTGTCACCCAACTCATTATAACCTAGTTTTCCAACTCACTCTCTACAAATTTATTGTATTGGGCTTATTGGGCTTAGATCCACTTACTTTTTGGGCTTAGGACTCAAACTGCGTCCATACAATTGGCGCCATCTATGGGAAATCTTGGTATGATAGTGAGTGTAACGGTCTGTTATGGTAGGTTCAGGTCCAAACCAGGTAGAATCTATGGGGTCTCAGCGTGAAAATCATTTCCGCAATCTTGAACGAAGAAGGGACCGAAAAGGAAGTGTGCATACTACCCATACTAGTAGGAGCCAGTCTCGAGGTGGGAGTCGTGTCTCTCATGAGGAAAATGCCGAAGCCATGCAATTGGAGATTGATCATTTGAAGAGGAAGTTGCGCCATAAGCGCGAAGGCGAACTCCCCCTCACTCTGACATTTCTTCTAGTGATGAGTGGGATACCAGCTATAGACTCAGATTGAGAACTCCACCCAGTGAGTTTTTCTCATATGGCGAGGATTACCACCATGAGTGTAGCGCAGGGGCCCGTCTCACAGAGGCCTGGGAAACGATGCCATAAGCAAGGCTTTGAACCAAATTTTCAGGTCGCCTTTCATGCACAGAATTGAAGGGGCAAAACTTCCTCATCGATTCACTCAACCAACGTTCACCATTACAATGGTCGAACCGACCCTGTGGAGCATGTAAGCCATTTCAACCAAAGAATGGCTGTCCACTCCAGGAATGAAGCCTTGATGTGCAAGGTGTTTCCATCCAGCCTGGGGCTTGTGGCGATGAGATGGTTTGATGGCCTAGGGGCAAGTTCTATAGATTCTTTTAAGGAACTTACTCGAGCATTTGGATCTCGTTTTATTACCTGTAGTAGGGTTCTTCGGCCTTTAGATTCCCTACTGTCCTTGACTATGCGAGAAGGGGAGACCCTGAAAACGTACTTGGACAAATACTGGGAGATGGTCAATGAGATAGATGGTGACTTTGATGATGTTGCCATAAGGACTTTCAAGGTCGGCCTACCTGCCGAGCATGGTTTGAGGAAGTTTTTGACTAGGAAACCGGCTACCAATGTACGTCAGCTCATGGACCGGATTGATAAGTATAAGCGGGTTGAGGAAGACCAACAACATGGGAAGGGGAAGGCTAAGGTTATCCCTCAAGAGAGGAGGGATTTCAGGTCGAACCGATACAACAATAACCGGCCTCGGAGAGACTTTGCTGGGCAATCGGGGTCTACTAATGCTCAGGTAGTTAACAAGGTGTTCCAAGAACCAGTACACCAGGTTTTGGAGAAAATAAAAAAGGAGTAATTCTTTAAATGACCAAATAAGATCGGAGGCAACCCCATGAAGCACAATCAGAGCCTTCACTGCTAATATCACCAGAGCCGAGGACTTACCACAGAGGACTGTAAAACTTTGTGGGATCATTTGGATCAGCTGGTCTGAGAAGGAAGGTTGAAGCAAATTCTATATCATCCTACTGGTCAGGGGGGCCAGGTAGGATTAGAGCCTCAGAGAGATGCTTCTTCGAAAGCCCCTTTAAGCATTAGTAATGGCATCCTCACTACTCTAGGGAAGACTGGTTCTCATCCGTCCAGGGTAATGTCTGTGGCTCGGCCACCTGTTGAGGATTCTGTACATGAGTCGAAGAGGGCTAAGATGAAGGTCTGACCAGCGTTGAGCTTCTCGAATGAGGATAAGGTCAGAACCATACAACCACATGACGACACTCTATTAATCACCCTCAGGACAGGGGGGTATAACATGAAGAGAGTGATGGTGGATCAGGGTAGTGCGGCAGAGATTATGTATCCTGATCTGTATAAGGGGCTAAACTTGAAGCCGGAAGATTTGACAAGTTATGATTTTCCTCTACTGGACTTTAACAAGAAGGTTGTTATTCCAAAAGGTCAGATTAGACTACCCGTGCAGGTTGGCTCAAAGGTGGTGGAGGTGGATTTTATTGTGGTAGATGCTCATTCTCCATACACAGCCATTGTGACACGGCCTTGACTCCATGCCCTAGAGGTTGTTTCTTCCACCCTCTATTTGAAAGTGAAGTACCCGTTTGAGCACCAGATTGAGGAGCTAGTTGGGAGCCAATTCGTGGCTAGACAATACTTGGTGGCCGCAATTATGCATCAGCCTGAAATCGAGTTCTCGGCCTCTACTGATAAGGATTTATAGCAATCAAGGACTCTAGTGTTACCTGTGAAAGGGACAGCCGAGGGGGCAAAATGTGAGGATTTGGAGAAAACTGTTGTAGGTGATGATTCAGAGAATTTTTTTCAGGTCAGAACTTAGCTACCTCCTCAAGAAAAGGAAGAGCTGATAGAGTTTCTCAGGAGGAACATTGACGTGTTCGCGTGGAGTGCTTACAAAACTTCTAGGGTGGATCTGAGCTTCATCTGTCATCATTTGAATGTCAATCCATCTGTTATCCCCAAGAAGCAACAATCTCGACGCTTATATAAGGATCATTCTAATGCTGCCAAAGACGAGATGATGAAGCTCAAGTAGGCTGGGGCTATTAAAGATGTGTTTTACTCTGAGTGGCTGGCCAATATTGTAGTGGTGAAGAAGAAAAATGAGAAGTGGCGAGTGTACGTGGACTTTATAGATTTGGATAAGGCCTATCCAAAAGACCCGTTCCTTATGCCTCAGATAGACCAGCTGGTAGATGCAACTGTAGGCCATCCTTGGATGAGTTTTTCAGACGCCTTTCAGGGATACCATCAAATACCACTGGCCTTAGGTGATCAGGAGAAGACAACTTTTGTCACTCCTATTAGAAACTTCCACTACAAGGTGATGCCTTTTGGTTTGAAGAATGCAAGGTCTACCTATCAGAGGATGTTGACTAGGATGTTTGAACCACAATTAGGTAAGAATATTAAGGTTTATATAGATGATATGGTAGTAAATAGAGAGGTGGTGTCCGAGCATGTGGGAGACCTCGGGAATATTTTTGAAATACTAAGGAAACACAAGCTACACCTTAATGCTTCCAAATGCTCCTTTGGAGTGGGATCAGGCAAATTTCTGGGCTATCTCAACCCTGATCAGGTTAAAGCAATTAACAGTCTATAATCACCTCGAAATCCTAAGGAAGTCCAAAAGTTAACAGGAATGACTGCTGCCTTAAACTGGTTCTTCTCTCGGTCAGTGGATAAATGCAGACCCTTCTTCCAGCTATTGAATAAGTGGAAGGGATTTGAGTGGACCAAAGAGTGCACCTCGGCCTTCCAACGGTTTAAGGAATACCTTTCTCGGCCACCTGTCATGTCCAGGCTCGAGGTAGATGAAGTCTTATTTGCTTACATCGTTGTGGCTTTTTATGCTGTAAGCTTGGTGTTGGTGCGAGTTGACAATGGTGTACAAAAGCCAGTTTACTATGTAAGCAAGTTGTTGTATGAAGCTAGAGGTTCGTTATCTACCATTGGAGAAGGCTATTTTAACAGTAGTACATGCTACATGCAAACTCCCTCACTACTTCCAATTCCATACAGTTGTTGTTTTAACCCAACTTCTACTTCGATCACTACTTCGGAGTGCTGATTTCACAGGGAGGATTGCCAAATGGGATACAATACTAAAGGCTTTTGACATCAAGTATATGTCTTGCACCTCTGTCAAAGGCCAGGTCCTCATAGATTTGGTGGCTGAGTTCGCTAAATCCCCATTGGAAGAAGAGGTAAAGAAGCAAGGCATGGATGTAAAAGTAGTTGGCATGGTCTTCCTGTAAGAGCCTTTATCTTGGAGGGTATATGTTGATGGTACAGTAAATTAAAGGGGATCCGGAGTAGAGCCAGTTCTAGTATCTCCTGAGAAGATCACTATTGAGAAATCCTTAAGACTGAGCTTCTCGGCCACAAACAATGAGGCTGAGTATGAGACTCTATTGGTGGGGATGACCATGGTTCAAAAAATGGGCAAAAAGGAAGTGGAGATATTCTCGGATTCAAGATTGGTCGTAGGCCAAGTGAAAGGGGAGTTAGAGGCCAGGGATGTGAGAATGAAAGAATATTTGAATCAGGTTAGACATTTGCAATAAGAATTTGAGTCTTTCATCTTGCTGTATATACCTAGGAGTGGAAACACACATGTTGAATCTCTAGCCACGCTTGTAACCTCCTCGGCACAGAGTTTGCCTTGAGTCATCCTTGTTGAAGACTTGTGCGAACCTACTGGAGTAAAGAGAGAGATGGTCCGTATCCATCAAATTAGGGTGGGGCCTAGTTGGATGGACCCTATAGTGCTATTCCTTAAGGAAGATATCTTGCCCGAGGAGAAATCAGAAGCTGATAAGGTGTGAAGAAAGGCTCTTCAGTTTTGGCTATCCGATGACCAAAAATTGTACAAGTGCTCTTTTTCTAGGCCATACTTGCTATGCGTACACCCTGAAGCATTAGAGCTACTCCTTTAGGAGTTACATGAGGAGATTTGTGAAAGCCACAAAAGAGGCAGATCTTTGTCTCACAGAGCCCTCACTCAGGGATACTAGTGGCCGAACATGCAGAAGGAAGCACAAGAATATGTGAAGAAGTGTGATTAGTGCCAACAATTTGCACCAAACATTCACCAACCGGGAGGAGTCATTAATCCTTTGTCCAGCCCTTGGCCATTTGCTCAATGGGGCTTGGGTTAAAGCTGAACCATTGGCAAATATCAAGGACGTGGAAACCAAGAGGTTTGTTTAGAAAAATATTGTCACTCGGTTTGGGATCCCCCATACCCTCATCTTAGACAACAAACTTTAGTTTGATAGCAAGACCTTCAAGAGATATTGTTGTGACCTGAGAATTATGAATCGGTATTCCACCCCGGCCTATCCACAAGGGAATGGATAAGCCGAGGCTGTCAATAAGGTCATAGTAAATGGACTCAAAAAAAGATTGGATGATGCGAAGGAAAAATGGGTGGAAGAGCTGCCACACGTCCTTTGGACGTATTGAACCACACCTTATAGGTCAATAAGGGACACACCCTATTCAATAACTTAAGGAGCCGAGGCTGTTATCCCTCTAGAGACTGGATTCCCAACGTTGAGAACAAGTTCTTTCACCCCGAGTAACAATGATGAGCTGTTAGGGAAGAGCTTAGACTTGATTGAAGAGTGAAGAGAAAATGTCATGGTTCAATTGGCGTATTATTAGCACAAGCTCAAGCAAGGGTATAATGCCAATGTGAAGCTGAGGCCATTAGCATCTGGGAACTTGGTATTAAGAAAGGTTTTAGGTACTACAAAGAACCCAGAATGGGGAAAGTTAGGGCCCAACTAAGAAGGGTCGTATCGCATCACCTTGATGGCTGGAATAGGTGTCTATTATCTTGAAGACCTAGATGAAAGTGTTGTACCACGCCCTTGGAATGTAAACAACCTGAGAATGTATTATTATTAATAGAAGTTTCCCTTGTCATATTCTCATTTATTACATTATACACTGTACTTCCTATTATTTATTTGAATATCAAACATAACCTTGGTCATATCTGGCTCCTCAGACCATATACCTTAGGTATGATATTTTTAGACATCTTTCTAAGTGTTAAACAAAACCTTGGATATGTCTGGTCCCTCGGACCACATGCTTTGGGTAAATTAATACTTAATGACATTTTCCTGAGCGTTAAACAGAACCTTGGTTATGTCTGGTCCCTCGGACCATATGCTTTGGGTAAATTAATACTTAATGACATTTTTCTAAGTATTAAACAGAACATTAGTTATGCCTGGTCCCTCAGACCACATGCTTTGGGTAAATTAATACTTAATGACAATTTTCTAAGTGTTAAATAGAACCTCAGTTATGCTTGGTCTCTCGGGTCACATGCTTTGAGTAAATTAATACTTAATGGCATCTTTCAAAGTGTTAAACAGAACCTTAGTTATGTCTGGTCCCTCGGACCACATATTTTGGGTAAATTAATACTTAATGACATTTTTCTAATTGTTAAACAGAACTTTAGTTATGCTTGGTCTCTTGGATCACATGCTTTGGGTAAATTAATACTTAGTGACATCTTTCTAAGTGTTAAATAGAACCTTAGTTATGTCTGGTCCCTCAGACCACATGCTTTAGGTAAATTAATACTTAATGACATATTTCTAAGTGTTAAAACGAATCCCAAGTTGAATTTAGCTCCTCGGATCACTTGCCTTGGTAAGTTAATGTTCTTGGTTATTTGCCTAAGTACATGGTCATCTTCCTTATTATTTATATGTGTTTGATTTGTTTGAGTTAGCAGCAATGCACTACTGTTAGCTTTGGTAAAGTCAGGGTAGTAATAATTTACTGTTGTCAACATCATCATCAGTTTTAAGTCCCATCAGGTTGATAACTACACCAACCTTAGTTATGCTTGGTCTCTCAAGTCACATGCTTTTGGTAAATTAATACTTAATAACATCTTTCTAAGTGTTAAACAAAATCTTAGTTATGTCTGGTTCCTCGGATCACATGTTTTGAGTAAATTAATACTTAATGACATTTTTCTAAATGTTAAACAGAACTTTAGTTATGCTTGGTCTCTCGGATCACATGCTTTGGGTAAATTAATAATTAATGACATCTTTCTAAGTGTTAAACAGAACCTTAGTTATGCCTGGTCCCTCGGACCACATGCTTTAGGTAAATTAATACTTAATGACATCTTTCTAAGTGCTAAAACGGATCCCAGGTTATATCTAGCTTCTTAGATCACTTGCCTTAGTAAGTTAATGTTCTTGGTTATTTGCCTAAGTACATGGTCATCTTCCTTATTATTTATATGTGTTTGATTTGTCTGAGTTAGCAGCAATGCACTACTGTTAGCTTAATTTGGTAAAGTCAGGGTAGCAATAATTTACTGCTATCAACATCATCATCAGTTTTAAGTCCCATCAGAGGGAAAAATGATAACTACACCAACTATAAAATAAATATTACAGAAAGAGGAAAGATTCATAAAGAAAAAGTGTAGCCCCTTTTTATTAAATAAAGGAAAGGTTCATTATATACAATGGCAAACTGCCATCACAAAAGAAATGATACAAAGAAAAACTACAAAAAAAAAAATGACAAAAAGGAAATAAAATCCTAAAAGCTAGGCCTTGGTTGGAGGAGGAGGGTCTTCTTTCTTGTTCGGCTGAGAGGCAGGAACATCTTTGGCATTGGGGTCAGCCTCTTTGGATTTCACCTCGACCTCCTTTGCTTTGACTGTAGCATCTTTGGCTTTGGCAGCGTCCTTGACCTCTGAGGGGGGCTTGGCCTCCTTGCCCTTGCCCTTATCTTTGGCCACCTCAACCCTTTGGCTTTGATCACCAGCTTGGCTGGATCCTTTGGAAGCCTCGGAGAGGGGAGGAAGGACCTGAGCAGTCAGGGGCTGCTCAGAGGCTTCTGGAGAAATGGAAGAGGGAGGTGGAAGGGTAGTTGAGACTTCGCAGATGTCGGGAGGGTAGTAAACACTTCCAGCCTACCTCCACTCCGAGGCAGCGAAGACCCCTGCAAGATTGAGGGCCTCTATCCATGTCTCCTTACAGTAATCCTTGCATACCTCGGCTAGCTCCTCAACCAGCTGGATCTCGGTTTCTTCTACCCCGAGGTTATGGGATGCTTGCCTCAAGGCCTCCGCAGCTTCCTCGGCCGACCGAGCGACATCTTTGGCTTTCTCCAAATTAGCTTTAAGGTCCAGAACTAGCTGCTTCTATGTGCCAGTTCTATCTCAGTAAGATAGAGCTTTTTACGCTAATCTTTAGCTTGGTCCTAGACATTCTTTAGGCCAGCCTCAGGCCCTCAGCGCTCCTCCGCGCCCTCTTCTCGACGGTCAGCTTGGTGGCCAGTTCTTGGTTCTTCTGCTTCATGGTTCCCAGGGCCTTGTTGGTCTTGGCGCAGAGATTAGCCTCAACCCTGGCCTTGTTTTGAGAGTCCTTGACCCATTCCTCGGCTACAAAAACCTCTTGGATAACCTACACAAAAATGACAAAGGAATCATGTGTAATAAAAAAAAAAGTGGAAAGGGCACCTAGCATTTAGCTAAAAGATATGATGGTGAAACTTACCATGGCAAGATCCCTCTTCAGGGACATGAAGAGGTCTAGCTACCTTATGTGCCTTAGACATCCATGTCTTTCAGCAGGAGGAGGGGCTACTTTAGGGCTTCAGTAACATAGGAGGAGTGCCCTCTCTGGAACTCCCTAATGAAAGAGTTCCATGGCATGGCAGCGTCATCCTGCTCCAGCCGAGGAGCCCAAATACGTTGTTGTTGGAGCACCTCGACCATACTTGGGTCCTCCCTATTGTCCATAGAGGAGGCCCGCTTGTCCTTGGCCATTTTCTGCTGTTTGGCCTCCTTTTGAAGGACCACCTTACCCTCCTTTACTTCCTGCTCCTTCCTTTTCTTCTTCAAGTTAGGGATGGGGATCAGGTCGACTGTGGTTGTAAGGGGAGGAGGGGGAGGGGGGAGAGTGAGGGGAAGCTGGGATTTAGGGGCCTCTTTGGATGACGACCCTTTATTCGTCCCAGCCATGGGGTCCCTCAAGCCTTTCCTCGGATTTAGAGCTATTGCGTCTTCCTCCTCGGAGTTGCTATGTACCTCGGCGATTACCAACAAGAGGGAGCGAGCTGCCGAGGATCTATCAAGCTCACCCTCAGTATCCGAGATTTCAACAGGATCTGCTCGTATCTCTTCTTCCTCCTCAAGTCGAAGTTGATCTATTTCCTCCTCAAGTGATAAGCGTGAGGAAGCAGTCTCTTCCTTTGGAACAGGTGCTTCAGGGAGAGCACGTTGAGGTGGCAGCTCAACTGGTACAACGTCTTCTCAGGCGAGGAACCCAGGTATCGAGACATCTATCATATGCATCCGAGGATCGCCTGCCCTAATCGCGTGGCCCACCTCCTGAAAATTGTCCGATAGGGGCTCAAAGTCTAGGATGAGGTGGACCACTCTTAGCTGCCAGTCCTTGCCTACAAACACCTCAGACCTTAGGACTTTGTTAAGGTCTACGATGTTGACCAAACTGAGGCAGGGCGCTACGTGCCTTTTATTTGCAAAAATAGCCGAGCAGCAAATTCACAGCCAAACCTATAAAACCCATCATTAAAGGGAAAAGTAGCAAGACTAAAAGTTATTTTTAACTTATAGTCAATTTGGTTTTTACTGTTAAGTCACTAATAAAAAATGTCTATGTCGCAAATGATATGCACTATTGGTACACTTAGAGGTGACATGACTTATAAAATAATATTAAAAATTTGTCATAAAAAAAAGTGTCACCTCGCCTAAAAATATATTAAAATTAGAAAGAAAAAAAAAAGCTCATCATTAAATTTTTATTCTTTCACTTTCTTGCCAACCAAATCATCTCTAATTCTATTTTTTTTATTCCACTTTACTAGTAACCGAACACGGAAATCCATCCGGAGATCAAATTCCCCAGGAACAACCATCAGCCACCACTGATCATCCATACCCACCAAAACCCAGTGACAGTGTAGCAACAAAACCCAAATGAACCCATGCTAGAAACCCTAAATCAATCCAACTCATTTGCGGCAACAAAACCCAAATCAACTTAAAGCAAAATCAACCAACCATGCAATAGTAAGAGGGATAGTGTTTCAAGCTCATTAGAGCTCAGTTTATGTTTATTGCGCAAAACTGGGAAATTCGCTGGAAAACGAAAGAATTTTTAGCATAGAGTTTTTTCGTCCATTATTTCACTTCAATGGCTGATTCAGTTTTTGGGTTTAGAGAGAGAAAAAGATACCCAGTTGTACTGGGTTTTAATCGTTGGGTGTGACCATGTGAGGGATTTTTTTTTGCGTGTGATTTGTTTTGGATGTATTGTGTGATTGGTTGCTAATAAAGTTTAAGAAAATATTTTTAGTCTAATTTATTTTGTTTTTGTATTTCTCTAATTTTTATATATTTTAGGTGATGTGGCATTTTTATGTTAATTAAAAAAAATTAATATTATTTTATAAGTCACGTCAATTTCAAATGTGTCAACAGTGTGCACAGTTTGCCACATCAACATTTTTTTATTAATAACTTAATAATAAGAACCAAATTAATTTTAAATTAAAAATAATAAAAATCAAATTAATCGTGACCCTAAAATATACGGTAAGAATCAAAATAAGGTGTTTGTGATTACCACTTGAACTCCCCTTAATGACTGTGTAAAAAAAGACTTTTGTACTTCACGCGTGAACGCTAGTAATGTTAAGCGCAATCGTCAATGCACTACACCCGTGAGACTCGTGAGATAGGACAATAGTTTCCCATTGCCATTGGCCAAATGGGAACTGGGACGTCCATCTCCTAGGTAAGGGCATGCATATGAATACCAGCAACAATATTTAAAAGCTTTTTATTAACGAATGAATGGAGGGTAGCAGTTAATATGTATTTAATATTTTATTAAATAATATTAGGGTATTCATTATTTTTTTTCCTTTATATATTTGTCAAAAAAATAGAGTTAAATTATGTACAAACATTAAAAAAAAACACACAACAACAACAACAAAATAATAAATTTATGCATGTAAATTAATAAATTATTTTCAAATATATTTTCTTCTTAAAAAAATGTATATTACAACTCCTAATAAAAATTTTTGCCAATTATTAACATATGCTTTTCGAGACCTCAATAACGAGTTTTTTGGCTGAACATTGTTTTTTTCAAAGTTTATTTGCGTTATGTGCACTGTTTGAAATTTTTTGGGATTCTGAGGAGAGATAGTGAATTTCGGCAACTGTGTTGCCGAAATTCAATCAAAAAGTAGGGGAGAGAAATAGTGGGCTGAATTTCGACAATGACATTGTCGAAATTCTGCTGCCCAATTTCCCTTCTGCCCGTGGGTGTGCTCGAAGCGAGAGAGGTGAGTGAGGGGTGCCCGAAAATTTTTTTTTGCCCCCCTTTGCCCCCCTATTTCGGCAATGCCATTGCCGAAATAGGAGGGAAAGAATTAAAAAAAAAAAAAAAGTTGCCAACCTATTTCGGCAATGTCATTGCCGAAATAGGAGAGAAATAATAATAATAATAATAATAATAATAATAATAATAATAATAATAATAATAATAAGGAGGGGAGATTCATCTTCAAGGGGCTTGGGAAATGACGCCATGAGTAAGGCGCTCAACCGAATATCTAAGTCTCTCTTTACGCGCAAGATTGAGGGAGGACGACTTCCTAGACGATTCACCCAGCCCACGTTCACTCTCTATAACGGCCGTACTTACCCTGTTGAGCATGTTAGCTATTTCAACCAGAGAATGACAGTGTACTCTAACAATGAGTCCTTGATGTACAAGGTGTTCCCATCTAGTTTGGGGCCTGTGGGGATGAGATGGTTCGACGGCCTGAGAGCGGGCTCCATCGACTCTTTCAAAGAACTCACTTAAGCATTTGGGTCCCGTTTTATCACACGTAGCAGAGTTCCCCAGCCCCTGGATTCCTTGCTGTCTTTGTCCATGAGAGAAGGAGAGACTTTGAAAACATACTTGGACCGATATTGAGAGATGTTCAACGAAATAGAAGGTGATCTTGATGATGTGGCCGTTAGGACCTTTAAGGTCGGCTTGCCCGCCGAGCATGGATTGAGGAAGTCCTTAATAGGGAAACTCGTTACTAGTGTATGCCAGCTCATGGATAGGATTGACAAGTATAAGAGAGTTGAGGAGGACCAACAGCAGGAGAAGGGGAAAGGTAAGGTTATCCCTCAGGAGAGGAGGGGTTTCAAGTCGGACCGTTATGGCAATAACCGACCGCGGAGAGAATTTGGAAAGGATTCTGGGCCCAGGGCCGCCCAAGCTGTTAGTACTGTATTTCGAGAACCGGTACATTAAGTCTTGGAGAAGATTAAAAATGAGCCATACTTTAGGTGGCCAAGCAAGATGAGCGGAGACCCCGCAAAGCTTAATCAGAGTCTACACTGCCAATATCATAGAGAGCGCGGGCATACAAACAAGGACTGCAGGACTTTGTGGAGTCATTTGCAGCAATTAATCCGAGATGGAAGACTAAAACAGTTCTTGAATCGACCTAATGAGTAGGAAGGTCAGCCAGGTTTGGGGATTCAAGGTGGTAATCCCACCAGACCCCCCTAGGAACCATTCATGTTATCCTTGTTGCGCCAGGTAGAACAGGATCATGCCCCTCCAAGATGATGACTGTAGCTGGGCCGTTTGACAGGGACCCTAATCGCGAGTCAAAGAGGGCCAAGATAGGGGCTCATCCAGTATTAAGCTTCTCGGACGAGGACAAAGCCGGAACTATACAGCCCCATGACGATGCCCTAATTGTAACCCTTAGGATTGATGGCTACGATGTAAACAGAGTACTAGTAGATCAGGGCAGTGGGGCCGAGATTATGTATTAAGATTTGTACAGGGGGCTTAACCTCAAGCAGGAAGATCTAACCAGTTACGATTCACCTCTGGTCGGCTTTGACGGAAAGGTTGCTGTTCCATGGGGGCAAGTTAGACTGCCGGTCTAGGCCGGCTCAGAGGTGGTTGATGAGAATGTAAATTGTCATATATTTCTCTCTTAATTCTTAGTCTTTTACACTTACTTGGTGCCTAAATGTACTCATTATTCTTATATTTTGATTTAGGGTGCAAATGGAGGCATTAAGTGCAAAACGTAGCTAATTGGGCGATTCTGGACAGCTTTGACATCTCTTCGTAATCTAGGCATAACTCTCTCATCTGAACTCTGATTGAAATGATTCAAGATGCTATGGAACGCCAAGACAAAGATCTACAACTTTCGTGTTTTGAGTTTTGAGAGATACGGGCCGCATCAAGGTTGAAATTGAGCTTGAAGTTGCTGCACATGCATTGTTGACGTTCTGGAATGTTCCTTTGCCTATAATTCTAATATGCAAATCTGATGCGGTTTATTTTTGGAAGCTTCCAAATCTGATGCACGAAAATTTCAGCTAAAAAACACAACTTTCCTAGTTATATTAGGACTTTGTTTTATTTTTTAATATTTTTCCTTAATTAGTCAGATTTGAATATTATTATTTAGAATATTTTAGGAAATTTTGTAGGCATGGAAAAGGGGGAATTAACGTGAAAAAGAGGGAGAAGAAATCAGAATTACACATAGGCCTCTCTCCCTCCCCTCTTCTCTAATTTTCTCTTTCGAGTTTTATGTCATGGGCCTGCGTGGCTAAACTTTTATACTTGGTCGAAGGAAACTGAAGCCTCGAAATCAATAAAACTGTGAGATCTAATTTGTTTTTATTGTTCAATCTATGCTTTGAATATTGGATGTTCTTCTATGCCTATTTTCATGATTGTCTCGTTTAATTACTAGGAGGCCAACTAGTTTATTATTCATTGCAATCTACTGCTAGATTAGATATCAAATCCGTAATTGTTTGATCTCTCTAATTTGTGAAGCAACCAAGATTTAATGATTTGCTGCGTTAGAAATTATTAAATTTTAGGAAGAATGCACGACTAAATTAAATACAACTGCTTGTGCTTGTGTTGTTTTAATTCACCGATCTCTCTAATTCTTAAGGCTGCTACTAGATTAAACCTTTAGCGCTTGTCTTAGGTTGTTTAGTAGTTAGGGTTAATTAGATCACTTGTTTTCTAATTAACTGCAACTAAGAAGAGATAGGAAAATAATTCCAACGGTGAATATTCAAAGTGTGAATTGATATATATTTGCATCGATGATCAGTTGTAAATTCCAGTGGTGGATGTTGACTTAGACCAAGGTTTGTTCTTTTGATTGACTTCGATATTTTAATTTGAATTATTCTTTAGTTGTTTTTCTTAAAATTGTTTTCATTATACTCAAACCCCCCCCCTCTTTGTTCACATGGCATAAAACTAGGCTAGATATTCTCCGTGGGAACGATCCTTACTCGCACTACTACATATATTTTTAGGAGTATAGGTTTTATTTTTGGTTGCCTGCGATAGCACACCAGTGGTAGAGGTGGACTTCATAGTGGTGGATGCCTTCTCCCCATACACTGCTATTGTGGCACGGCCCTAGCTCCACGCTTTTGGGGCCTTTTCGTCCACCTTCCATCTCAAAGTGAAGTACCCATCCGGGGATCGAGTTGAGGAACTGGTTGGAAGTCAACTTGTGGCCAGGCAGTGTTTGGTGGCTACTATCACACATCAACTTGAATTAGAATCCTCGGCTCCCGCCGATAAGAATCGTAGCAGTTAAAGTCCGAGGCCTCGGTTTCTAGTGGCGAAGCTGAGGAGGTAAAGTGTGAGAGGTTAGAGAAAATTTTTATTGATGATGACCTGAAAAAATTCTTTCAAGTCAGCGCTCAGTTGCCCCTTCTGGAGAGGGAAGAGTTGGTACGATTCCTAAGGCAGAATATCGATGTGTTCGCTTGGAATGCTTATGAAGCCCTGGGGGTAGATCCGAATTTCATCTGTCATCACCTGAATGTTAATCTGTCGGTTACCCCAAAAAACAACCTCATCGGCGTTCTTCAAAGGAACATTCTGATGCCGTAAAGGAAGAAGTGGCGAAACTTAAACGGGCTGGGGCTATTAAGGAGGTGTTTTACCCTTACTGGCTGGCTAACACTGTGGTGGTGAAGAAGAAAAATGGCAAATAGCGGGTATGTGTGGATTACACAGACCTGAATAAGGCCTGCCCAAAGGATCCCTTCTCCATGCCTCGGATTAATCAATTGGTAGATGCAACTGTAGGGCATCCTCGGATGAGCTTTCTGGATGCTTTTCAGGGCTATCACTAGATACCCTTGGCCTTGGAAGACCAAGAAAAAACAGCTTTTGTTACCCTCGTTGGGAATTATCATTACAAGGTGATGCCATTTGGGCTTAAAAACACGGGGTCTACCTATTAAAGGATGATGACACGGATGTTCGAGCTGTAGTTGGGGAAGAACTTCAAAATTTATATTGATGATATGGTGGTCAAGAGCAAGAAGGAGGCTGAAAACATTGGTGATCTCGGAGACATCTTTGAAGTCTTGAGGGAGCACAAGTTATGACTCAATGCTTCCAAATGTTCCTTTGGTGTGGGGTCAGGAAAGTTTCTAGGCTACATGGTTACTCACCGTGGAATTGAGGTCAACCCAAACCAAGTTGAGGCCATTAATAAATTACAGCCACCTCAGAATCCCAAGGAAGTGCAAAGACTGACAGGAATGACCGCTGCCTTGAATCGCTTCATATCCCGATCCGCAGATAAGTGTAGACCCTTCTACTGGTTATTGAATAAATGAAAGGGTTTTGAATGGACAGAGGAATGTGCCTTAGTGTTCTAGCAGTTGAAGGACTACCTTTCTCGGTCGCCGATCATGTCCAGACCCGAAGCAGATGAAGTCCTATTTGCTTATATTGCAGTGGCCACCTATGCGATAAGCTTGGTGTTACTAAGGGTTGACAATGGTGTACAGAAGCCTGTGTATTATGTGAGCAAGTCCCTACATAAGGCCGAGGTCAGATATTTGTCACTAGAGAAAGCTGTTCTGGCTGTGGTGCAAGCCACCTGCAAATTTCCTCATTATTTTTAGGCGCATACTGTTGTTGTCCTGACCCAATTACCACTCAAGGCCTTGCTTCGAAGCGCTGATTATACAGGGAGGATCGCAAAGTGGGGAACAAGGCTGAGAGCTTATGACATCAAGTATATGCCTCGTACCTCTATAAAGGGTCAGGTCTTGGCCGACCTTTTAGCTGAGTTTGCCGAGGCCCCAATAGAAGAAGATGTGAAGAAACAAAACATGGATGAAAATTCAGTTGGAATAATCTCCGTAGAACAAGCATCGTCGTGGAAGGTCTATGTTGATAGCGCCTTAAACCTTAAAGGATCTGGAGTGGGGCTAGTTCTGATCTCCTCCGAGAACATCACGATCGAAAAATCGCTAAGACTTGGATTCTTCGCCACAAATAATGAAACAGAATATGAAACTCTACTAGTGGAGATGACTATGATTCAAAAGATGGGAAGAAAGACTGTAGATATATTCTCGGACTCCAGATTGGTGGTAGGTTAGGTCCGAGGAGAGTTAGAAGCTCGGGATCCTAGAATGCAAGAGTATTTAAGTCGGGTTAGACATTTGCAATTCGGGTTTGAATCCTTCAATTTAATGCAAATTCCTAGAAGCAGAAATACATATGCTGACTCGCTTGCGACGTTGGCAACCTCCTCTACACAGAGTCTACCGAGGGTAATCCTCGTTGAAGATCTCTTGAAACCTTTTAGGATGAAAAAGGAAGTATCAACCATTCATCAGACAAGGGTGGGCCCTAGCTAGATGGATCCTATCGTTCAATTTCTCAAAGATAACATTCTACCCAAGAATAAGCTGGAAACAGATAAGATACGAAGGAAGGCTCCTCGATTTTGGCTGTCCGAGGACCAGAAGTTATATAAGAGGTCATTTTTTTGGACCATATCTGTTATGCATACATCCCAAGGCAATTAAAGTTCCCTTAGAAGAGCTACACGAGGGAATTTGCGGAAACCACACTAAGGGAAGATCTCTGTCTCATCGAGCTCTCACTTAAGGATATTGGTGACCCAATATGCACAGAGAAGCCCAGGAGTATGTAAAGAAGTGTGATCAATGCTAGAGATTTGCCTCGAACATCCATCAACTGAGAGGAGAACTTAATCCTCTATCCAGCCCCTGGCCTTTTGCCCAGTGGGGCTTGGACACTGTAGGTCCTTTCCCCAAAGCAGCAGGAAACAAGAAATATCTGGTGGTCGGCACAGATTATTTCACTAAATGGGTCGAAGCAGAGCCATTAGCCAACATCCGGGATGCAAATATAAAAAGGTTTATTTGGAAGAACATTATCACTCGGTTCGGAGTCCCCCATACCCTTATCTAGGATAACGGACTTCAGTTTGATAGCAAATCTTTCTAAAGATACTGCTGCGGGCTAGGAATAACTAATCGGTATTCCATTCCAGCCTATCATCAAGGGAACGGACAAGCCGAGGCTGTAAACAAGGTCATAGTGAGTGGGCTCAAGAAGAGGTTAGATGACTCCAGAGGAAAATGGGTTGAGGAACTACCGCACGTACTGTGGACACATCAAACTACACCTCGGAGGTCTACTGGTGAGACCCCTTTTTCGTTGACGTCTGGGGCCGAGGCTGTTATTTCATTGGAAACTAGCTTCCCTACACTAAGAACAAGTTTTTTCACACCGCGCAACAACGATGAATTACTAGGGAGAAGTCTGGATTTAATTGAACAACGAAGGGAAAGTGCCATGGTGCAATTGGCCTACTATCAACATAAACTTAAGCGAGGGTATGACGCCAATGTGAGGTTGAGGCCTTTGGCACCTAGAGATTTGGTATTGAGAAAGGTAGTTGGTTCTGCAAAGAACGCAGCTTGGGGAAAGTTGGGACCCAATTGGGAAGGTCCGTACCGAATTACTTCTGTGGCTGGAATAGGTGCATACTATGCATACTACTTGGAGGATTTAGAGAATAAGGCAGTGCTACACCCATGGAATGTAAACAACCTGAAAAGGTATTATTATAAATAAGAATGCAATTTATCGTATTCCTGTTTATTAAAATGCGTATAATGTTTAGTTACTTTAAATTTTGGGAGTCAAACAAAACCTCGGTCATGCCTGGTTCCTTGAACCACATACCTTGGAAAAATTGACATCTTCCTATCATTTTTCTAAGTATTAAACAAATACTAAGCTATGCCTGGCTCCTCGGACCATCTGTTTTGGAAAAATTAATACCTTATGACACTCATCTAAGAGTCAAATAGAATCTTGGTCATGCCTGGTTCCTTGAACCACATACCTTGGAAAAATTGACATCTTCCTATCATTTTTCTTAGTATTAAACAGATCTGAAACTATGCCTGGCTCCTCGGACCATCTGCTTTGGAAAAATTAATACCTTATGGCACTCACCTAAGAGTCAATCAAAACCTCGGTCATGCCTGGTTCCTTGAACCACATACCTTGGGAAAATTGACATCTTCCTATCATTTTTCTAAGTATTAAACAAATCCTAAGCTATGCCTGGCTATTCGGACTATCTGCTTTGGAAAAATTAATACCTTATGGCACTCACCTAAGAGTCAAACAGAACCTCGGTCATGCTTGGTTTCTTGAACCATATACCTTAGGAAAATTGACATCTTCCTATCATTTTTGTAAGTATTAAATAGATCCAAAGCTATGTCTAGCTCTTTGGACCACATACTTAAAAAAAAAAATTTTTTTTTTTTTACGACTTATGATATTTATATAAGTATTGAACGACATCTTGATCATATCTAACTCTGCAAAATGTGTGCAGTGCACAAGTTAACCCTTTCTAACATTCCCTTTAAATCTAAGGTGCTCATGAACATCATTTGAAATATTTGCCTATGCGTCTATATTAATTTCGAGACTGTTCATCTTTTTACTTCATTATTATTCACATCGTTTAATAATAGGAGATGAATGTTTGTTACTTCATTATCACTCACATTGCTTAAGAAAAAGAGCTGAATATTATGCTGATACAAACATGAGAATCACAAGAAAAGGAAACTTAAAAACACCCTTCATTAATATAGGCCTCTGAATAAGGCAAGCTAAGTACAAAAAGAGAAAGTAAAAAAAAAAAACATAACACAAACGAAATAAAAGCCTATTTCTTTTTTATTACAATCTTCTCTATAGGAGGAGGCTGGACTGTTTGGGTTACTGTGGCTTCAGGGAGTTGTTGGCCTTTGCCCGTCGGCTCAACTATGGCAGGCAAGGGTAAGGTAGCCAGCACAAGTTCCATCCTCTTGTCAGCCTCCTTTTCTGCAATTTTGTCCTGGGCGATGGCTGAAGGTATCTGGGCATCAGGAACCACTTCATGGCCACTTGTTTCTTTTTCTTCCTCCCCAAGATGCTCAACCTTATCGGACCCCTTACCAGAGGAGGTAGGAATGTTAACTGTACTATCCTTGCCCACCTCTGCCTCGTCGGACTGAAGATCAGACTTCGAACCGGAAGGAGTGGACACTCGGATTGCGGGCGGATAGTACACGTTTTCCGCTTTCCTAAGCACGGATGAAGCCTCGACCCTAGCTTGGTTGAGAGATTCATTCCATACTTGCAAGCAGTAAGTCCTGCACACCCCTGACACCTCAACCCTTAGGGCTTCCTCGGTCTCTGCCACCCCCATATCATATCCCTCCTGTTCGGCCTGATCCCGAGCCTTCTCAGCCTTCACCCTGGCCATCTCCGCGTCCCCTAATCTCTTTTTTAGGGCGGTAATTTGGGCTATAGAAGCTGCCAGCTGCTCCTTGGCATTGCGAAGCAGCACTCTTTGGCCCTCGACCTGCCTTTCCGCATTGTCGAGGGCAGTGGCTGCACTTTTTCGCTCTCTCTCCTCCTTCATTAACTTCTTCTTCTGCTCTTGCATGCTCTTCTCAGCGGTATTTAGAGTGTCCACGGTGGCATGGTGCTTGGCTTCCTCCTCCTTCATCTGCCTATGGCAGTAATTGGTCATCTCTTCCGCCCGGAAGGAGGCTTGGACGGCCTGATAAGGAAGAAAACATGGTGAAAAAGACAATAATAACAGTGATGTGTATAATTGGAAAAAGAGAGGAAAAAAAAGATGGTAAGTTCAAAACATACTATGCCGAGGTATCTCTTCAGGCTGAGGAAGACTTCGTGCCTCCTCAAGGAGCGGAGCTCAGCCATGTCTCTAGGGAGCAGTAGAGCTTGCTCCACTGCGTCAGCTACGTAAACCCCTCTACCCCCTTGGTAGCCCCTGATGAAGGCACTAGCTGGAAGAGGAGCACCATCAAGCATAGGGGCTGGCAGCCACGCCTCCGGTGCAATTGAGGGGCTACTCCTCCTCTCTATATCCCTTAGCCCCATTCTAGGCTGCTTAGCCATCCTCAGTGCCTCGTCCTCTTGGGTGGATGGGGCCTTCCCTACGTCCACTAGTTCCTTGCCCTTTGTCGCCCTTTTCCTCTTTAGATCGGCAGCTTGGAGTTCGAGGGTCTGAGTGGACGGAGCAGTAGAAGGCACGGAGGGAGGCTTCGTCTGCAGCGCCTTGGCCAGGACATCCCTCCCTAGCTGGGACTCTATTAAGTCCAGCAAACTTGACCTCGGTTTGCGCTGAATCCCATTTCGTCGGAGGTAGGCACAAATGAGGGGACAGGATCAAAAGTTGGAACTTCTAAGGACAAACTTTGATCGAAGACTTCAAACTCGTCTTTAGACTCAGAGATGTCCACTACGTCCTCCTCTTCCCTAAGGACTGGCTAGAACGCTGATGTAGCTTCCTCGGCGTCTCGTTGGGAAGAAACCTCTACTTTGGGAATGGCATCCAAGATCGGATCAGTGGAGAGAACTTCTCCTGGGACCGGGCCGGGAAGAAGAAAGCCCGAAGTTGCTATGCTTATCTGTCGAAGACACGGGTCCCGAGCCTTAATTACGCACTTCGGCGCTTGGAATGCTGTGGAGATAGGAGTGTAGCCTAAGATGATGTGAGCTGCTCTCAGTTGACCGTTCGAGTGAACAAATACCTCGGACCTCAGGATCTTATCCAAGCTCTTTTGATTTACAAGGCTCAGATGGGGAATGGTTGAGTTTTTATCTGCCAAATCAGCATAGAGGAACAATTCATCAGCCAGGAACGAATTAAAAAAAAAAATACCAAACACTAGTAAAATAAAAGGTAGCGATAAATAAACAGGTGCGAAGAGTTTGAAAATCATGAACCTAGACTTGTGAACCCCACCTGGTTTCCCCTCCCTCATTGGGCAGTGGAGGCCATCGTGCCAATCACCAAACACGATTAGGAAATCCTTGTTCAAACCCTTGTTAGAATCGGGAAGACATTGGATAAGCCTAACCTCAGGGTATTTAGATTTGAGATAATATCCTTAACCCTTGAGGTGGTGAAGATTATAGACCCAATTGACGTCGTGGTGTGTCAACCCTAAACCTAACTTTTCATTTAGGGCATCCACACAGCCCAGAATCCTAAACACGTTAGGCGCACACTGCGTGGGTGCCAACATGTGAGCTATGAGGTAATCTCTCATAACCGTGCCCATAGGAATCCTCGCCCCTCCTTCTATAAAGACAATCATTGGGATCACGACTTCTTCCTCCCGCCTCTTCTCATGCCACTCACCTTCTTTACAATATCTAATCTCTACCCCAGGAGGAATCCTATACTGGGCCTTAAAGTTTTCTATAGCCTCCTTCGAATCTACCAGGTATTTAAACCTGCCCATTCTTAGAAAGGCTTTGGAGGAATCTAAGAGAAATAAAGAAAGGGAATAGAGCCAAGGAGAGAAAAATCGTAAAGAACAAAAAATTATATGAAAAAAAAAATTTAAGAACTTAGGGAGACTTACACGAATAAAAGAGGTCTCCTCGGACAGGCTTTTGATGTTGGTAAGAATAAGAGTAAGAGAGGTAGCTGACGGATTCAATGTATGTGCACTAGAACTTAATGAATGCTAAAGTGAAGCAAAGAGTTGATTGGGAAAATATTTATATTAAAAAAGCAATCAGAAGCGGGAAGATTCCCGCCCATGCCCTCATGAAACTCCCAGCCACACGATTCGCATCACACCATAGAACGTGGGAGACACGAAGCCGTCTTCATTAAATGAAAACGCGGGTCGAGAGCCGCAACGTCAGGAGCGTGTCCTGGGAAGTTAAAAGGCGTCTTTGTAGACAAGAATGGGCCGAGATCAGCGCATATCAGGTACGGTGATATCGAAATCCTCCTTTCTGTCCGAAGACTCAGAAAGAAGTATTTCAATGGGCTATTGTAGGGGCAATGGGCCGGCAAGAGCAATGGGCTGGTAAGAGCAACAAGTCAATTGAAATGTTGGGCCAAGAACTCTTTATCCATTTACACACTGCATCCAAAGCCCAAGCCGAGGACTAGGGCTAGTCTGAGGACGATTCAACTTGGCCTAGAGGACCCGCATTAAAGGTCGAAGAAGTTGAATGTAAACTTAACAATCCCATAGGCATCGCCGAGTATGAATACTACCTTGGATAATTAAAGCCGAGACAAGACTTGGAGGTCTGTCGACTGGGAAGGTACCCTAGAGGATTCTGCTGAACTGGGTGAATGTTGTGGAAGCATGTATCAAGAAAAGATCCCAAAATATCAAGGAAGAAGGCTGCCACCCCCGCATTGAATTCTCTGCAGCTAACACTCTGGCCGCACTTACGTGGAGAAGACATCTGAGCAGTGACTTCCAGCTTTACAGCTCTTACATAGAGGATTCTGGAAAAGCTAGATGGGACAAGTGTCAACAAAGAACCATTATATCTATACGTGGAGGGCTCAGAGAAAGGAAAAAAGCAGCATAAAAAGAAGATGAAACCTAAAGAGGGGGGGGGGGGTGGAGATTAAGAACAAAACTTGTACCTGTTTCTGAGCAATTGTTATATCAAACAAATATCCTTGGATATACGCCGAGGACAATCCTTTAAGACCAATCTCTATGTTTCCCTCCAATTTGTGTTCTTAATTCATCTAATTGACAGTCTAATCTGCACTAGCCTAGTTTTCTTGACCCACTCTCTACAAATTCATTGTTGTTGGGCCTTTTAGGCAGATCCACCCACCTTTTGGGTTGGAATACTAAATCTGTGTCCTTACAATACTTACATTCATTTGATATTAGATTGTTAAGCTTGAAAGCAAGTTCATAAGATATCATATTAACATATATAATTTATTGATAATATAAATAGTCATGAATTTTTATAATTGTAAAAATATAAGTTTATAAAAAAAAAAATTCTATCTAACTAATTCAAATAATTTAATTTAAAAAATAACTTATTTGCTATTTTTTTATAAGTATAGTTTATTCATTAATTATTAATGTAGATACGTGAAAAGGTAAAAAAAAATTAATCTTGTTGTTTACTATATATGGGAAAATAAAGAAGTAATAAAGTTATTTGTGCGCAAGATTGAGTTTATTAGTAAATAATTTTTTTTTAAAATGAACAAAGCATAAACATATAATTTAATTTGTCGATCAACCAAACTCAATTAGTGCTTGAAACAATATTAAATAAAAAAAATTTTAACATCCTTTGTAAATATATATATATATATATATATATATATAGTGTTGAGTACTAAAAAATTAATCATAATTATGAATGATTCTAAACTTTTACACTCTTTTTGGGAGGAGGCAAATATATGGAAAATAGTAGAAGAAGAAAAATGATGTTGGAATATTCTTTCAATTCTCTTGTTTGAGAGTTTAAATGGAGGGATAAGGAAATACTATTTTCTTGTTTGAGAGTTTGTTGAGGACAAATTTTTAACACCACATGGCTTCATTTCATTGGCGACTCGCACCACGTCAACACTATCATGCATTTTTGGGAAAATCTCTTTTTAAGCCCAAAAGAGTCCATATTCACAAAATGACGCCGAAGCCCATGGTCCAAAACTCATGGCGATATAATCTCATTAAAACCCATGGTTCGAGCTCGTGGCACAACATCTCATTTTTGCCTCATGATCCAAGCTCATGAGTCTCATCGGGGGAATTTTGGGAGTCGTGGTTTGGAGGGCCAAAAAAGCTCCAGTGGTTCAAAATTGGTAAAAGAAAACATGTTACTTGGCATATCTTCCCCAATTCCCTGAACTTTGACAGGTCAGTGTGCAATAGGTAACATTTGGTAAGCCTCTCATATCACATAACACTCAAAATGATAAAACTCTTCATGCTTTTTACATAAAAAATTAACGTCCATCATATAATATAAGTTTAAAAATATAATTATAGTATTTAATATAAATTATATTGTTATCATCTAAATCAATTCCAAACACATGGCTAAATATATATTAATATCTCATATCTAGCATTAAATGCTCTCCTTACCATCCAAGATTTGGTTAAAATACAAAAAGACCATAATTACATCTCTAAAATTTCATCAAATATCAACCAATTAGTCTATTACTTACCAAAATTATATATAAATTAAACATATAATTTTTCCAAAATAGGAAACTTAGCCAAAAATATCAATAACAGCTCTGACAGAAGCTGAAACAGCTTCAGCAGAAGCTGGAACAACTCTAGTAGAAGCTGGAACAGCTCCAGTAGAAGCAGTTTCTGCAGAAATTGCTCCTGCAGAAATAGCTCCAGCAGAAACAGCTTCTGTAGAAGCTACAACAGCTCCAGCACATTCTGCAGTGGCTCCAACTGTGGTACTAGGAATAGAAGGATTTCATAAAGATCATCTTACCATTTTTAGCCAAACCATGAATTTAATACCAAGAATTCTCCTCCAAGCAAAGGATATCATTCAGATGACATCATCCAGCTGTGTCAGTAACATTAAAGTCCCAAACTTTCTTCTTTTGGTTAAAAAACAAAAAACTACTTACTTTGTCAAAGATTTTTCCTTATTTGCTAAATTTCCCTTCAACTAGTTCTAATCTAATTACATGCTTGACTCTATATAAAGAGACCAAGTTACACACTAAAGAGGACACCATCCATCCCTCTCTCATCTTAAATATTCTGAAACTTCATTTAGCTGCCACACACATACATATTCTTATACTTCTCCATCTCTCTTACAAAATCTCTTTTCATAGATAACAATACAACACACATATTACAACACCATTATCCATTACTTATCTTTCTCACACTCCATTATTCTGAAACTTCATCATTTTGCTGCCTAGAAACACATCTCCATCTCATTCTTTATTTCTCATACAAGATCTCACTTCTTGGAAAGCAACATAATCAATGTCATAAAAAATAAAAAAAAACTCCACTAGCAATTTTCGCTACATTTAACTTTCATATTATTTACCTCATACTTTCATATATTTTACAAACACATTCCCCATAAAATACTCATACATAACTCTCATACATCTTTAAATTCTATGTCTCTCAAAATATACATATACAAGATCCATGTCCAACAAAGTATCTACCTACAATTCCTATACATATTACAAACACCATATCTCACAATAAATAAATAAATATATATATATATATATATATCTATCTATTTTTTTTTTCTTACCATCTCTACACATCTAAAAACATATCAAACACTTTTCCAAGAATTTATTACTAAAAACCCTTTCATAATGCTAAAAGCCCTTCTATGAAAGGAAAAAACTTATAATACTAAAAGTCATTCTCATGAAAAGGCAACATCACTCATATTGACTAAAAACTAAAAGAGCATTATATGGGGAAAGTCATTTAAGTGCATGATGAAAAGGGGATAAACTTAATTAACCTATGCACACGGGTGGACATACTCTCTCTCCCTCCAATTGCACCCATTTTTCCCTTTCAATCATGAAGTCACCATGGAAGGACTCATAATATCATATTGTACCGCTGGACTCACTTTATCATGCTGCTAAACTGTCTAAGTCCACTGCTGTCCTACGGTTGGAGCCCTAAGCTATGAAGATAAATCATTATATTTTACCTTCAAACTTATATTATTAAGTACATGTTAACTCATTATCATTTTACCATTATCTCACCATTTAATGAAACATGATCACACTAATACTTCATTAATAAACATATATATATATATATATTAATAAATTGATCTACCATAGTTGAATATATTACTTGGACATAAACCATTGTTAAATGTATATTACTTGGACATAAACCATTGTTGGATGTGTATTGCTTGGACATAAACCATTGTTGGATATGTATTATTTAGACATAAACCATTGCCGGATATACCTTATTATATTGAACATGAACCATGAACCGCAACTAGACATGGACTATTGGACTCATCCTATTGTTGGACATTTGACATCTAATTAATTATTTTCTAACATTGGACATCATTTAATATACATAATAATAACGTATCAACTCGCCGTCTAATCAAAACTATCATGCTAAGCATATCATTTATTTATGTAAATCATTATCATGATTCTAAGACTTTGGGTTTCGTCTATTTTGTAGGCTTAAAAATACATTGGAAGCCATTGGTCTATACGGCCCGATGTCGAGTTTTGGGTTGAACTCCCTAATACAAATCCGGGTTTAGCAAAGTCACACTTTCAGCAGGAGACACGTGGCTACGCGCAAAAAACTGCCCCCGACAGAGTTTAAGTGAGAGGAAATTAAATGGGTAGAGGAGAACACTCATTCCTCCCATTTCTCTCAAATAAATTTTAATTCTCTTAAAAATTGGGAGGAATCAGAAGGAATGGAATAAGATTTAGGCGAAAAACCCATTTTCGTTTTTACACTTTCACGCGACTTCTACTTTGGTTCCTATATTTTATTTTTACTGCTTTTAGTCCCTGTTTAGAAAAACGCTTTCCATTTTAGTCCTTTCCGTCAGTGCCCTAACGGCACTGACCTACGTGACAGACGGAACTATTAAAATAATAATGATAATAAATTTTATTTTTTCATTAAAAAATGCCACATTAGCATTTAAATTAAAAAAAAAATTATTAATTTTAACGAAATAAAAAATAAAAAATAGAAACAAAAATCAAAAATCACATTAGATGAGATCGAAGTGTGTCTTGAACAAGAACATAAACCCAGATCTAAGAACTTAAAATTAAAATCCAAAAATCATAAACCCAGAAATAAGAACAGAAAATTAACCTATAGATCCACATCAAATTAAACATAAACAAGGAATTAAACATAAAAACAAACATGAAAACCAACACAAACATGAAAACAAACACAAAACACAAACCCAAAAAATTAAAATAAAACCAACACAACACTCTTACTTTCATTTTATACTTCTTTTTCTTCATTCTTTCCAGATCCATTTCTTCGTTCTTTCCAGATCCATTACTTGCTCTATTTGTGTTTGTATCTTTGTTTTTCTTCTTTCTTTTCAGATCCATGACTCTCTCTTTCTCTCTCAAATACCAACACCTTAGTGTTCAGCATGGCCGCTGACGTAGCGCACACGCGATGCCATGGTGGCGCGCCTCGATGAGACGCTCTCCAAGCAGTCCATTCTCTCTAAGCGCTATGGCACCTTGCCGAGTGACAAGGCCTTCTCTGCCGCACGCCTCATTGAGGAGGAGGCTTTCTCCACCGTCGTCGCATCTGCCTCCGCCGAGGGCGATGGCATCGAGATCCTCCAGGTTTACTCTCGCGAGATCAGCCGCAAGATGCTCGACACCATTAAGACTCGTGCCTCCTCCGCCATCGTTTCTTTTGTCTTCGATGCTGGAATTGCAACGTAGACTTCGTCTCTCGAGGCTGCTTTCGCCGCCGCTGCCAATGAGGATAACTCTCCTACCGTCACTGAATCTTAATCTCTCTCTAGGATTTAGCTTTTCTGGTATGCTAGGATAAATTTGTATTTGTGTTTGGTTGACAAGAAAGGGCAAGAAAATGGTTCTTATTTTCTGGGTTTGTGATTTTTGGATTTTAATTTTGTGTTCTTACACATGGGTTTGTGTTCTTATTGTTCTTGTTTAAGACACACTTCAATCTCAATTAATGTGATTTTTTATTTTTATTTCTGTTTTTTATTTTTTTATTTAGTTAAAATTAATAATTTTTTTTTAAAATTTAGATGCTAACGTGGCAATTTTTAATGACAAAATATAAATTTTTATTATTATTTTAATAGTTCCGTTTGCCACGTAGGTCAGTGCCATTAGGGCACTGACGGAAAGGACTAAAATGGAAGGCGTTTTTCTAAACAGGGACTAAAAACGGTGAAAATAAAAGATAGGGACCAAAGTGAGAATCGCGTGAAGTGTAGAGACGAAAATGAGTTTTTCGCCTAAGATTTAATGAAATTTTGACTAAAACTCCAAAAATACCCCTGTACATTTAGTCATTTATTTTAAAATATGGGTGTGTGGGCCAAGATTAGTTGAATGGGCCTAGGTTGAAATCGGAAAGGGCCCAATGAAACATTCCTATAGAAGAATTGGACTCAAGTGGTCCAAGGAAGGCTTGAATCTGAGGAACCACCCGATGTACGAAAGAAGTTAGGAATCATATGAAGAGGTTTGAGAACTGTCAAGCCATGCTAGGGATGACGACTGATAAAAGTAACAGTAGCTAGTCCAAGCAAAGGTTGGAAGAAGCTTCCTGATGAAGCTACCATCCCCTCCAAAATTGAATGCACTGTACCAACCAAGTATGCCACATTAATGGCTGAATAGCCCATTTATACAGTGTTCTAACAGCCTGTTACCTACTCAGCACATCCTCAAAAGGAAGGCAGAAAAAGGATGGGACAAGTATCTTGATTGAAGTGTCATATATCTACTCTACAGGTGGGCGACTGAGATGAAGGCATCAGGATTATAAATAGGAAAAGATCCCCCATGTACAGGGATGAGATTTTAGAAAGAGAGAGCTAAACCTTTGTAATATTCAAAAGAGACTTACTGTGTATTCCTTTCCTGACAAAAACAATCTTCAGACGTTCTAAGGAAAGTGTAATAAACAGATATAAACAAACTTATAATTTTGTTTGAAGCCTTTGTTTTTAATACTCTTGGTCAAGACCCTATTTTCACTTAACTGTTAGTCCAAATACCCACATCTTACAAATGAATTGTCTCGAATAACGGCCTAGACCAAACGAGGGACTTCGGTTTGTTAGCCCATACAATGGGTATAATAGTAATGTTGTTATAAAATTATTATATTCTATTTATTATATATTGCTTCTAAATAAGATTACTTACATTCCATTTTTTTCTTATTAATTTACCTTTTATTTTCTATTGCGTAAAATAAATTCCATTCTATTGTTTTAGAACTCCTAAATGAAGTGTTAGTACTATAGTCTATAATCTATATGCTCGGCATAGAGCATTCGCATTAGACAATGTGAAATAGCATAAGGGTCAATTTTACACATTGTACCCCAAAATACACCTGCATCAGTTAAACTCAAATTGTATAAACATGCATTGTTATTTACATGGTTACTGTAACTATGTATATAATATTTTAAATAATTTATTCCTCTCCCTTTCTCTCTCTTTTTTTTCTTCTTCCTCAACCCTTAATCTCTCTCTCTCTCTCTCTCTCTGACCTATCCCCAAGCCCATAAATTAATATATCTCTCTTACTCTTGGATTAGTCTTGAAACCAAAAACAGATCTAACTATCCCACCGCTACATCCTGTCAACTAGGTTCAAAACAGTTAATTGGGTTTTGAAATGGGTTTGAAACATTGAATTGGTTCAAAATCAGTGAAGCAGGAATCTAGATTTGGATTTGGTTCGATGGGTTTGAAGCTTGATTTGGTTTCGCCATTGAAGGAGAACTAGTACCTTGATTTTACCTAAAAAAAAAAAAAAACCCACCACAAAAGCCAAATGAAATCATTGAACCCCTCCTTCCCCCTAAAAGAACACCACCACAACAAAATCACAACACTATATCACACCCAAATCAGAGGAAGTTGAAGCCTGGGACGAGGTTGGTCATGATGTCATGGGCAAAGGTTTTGATAGAGAAGAATACAGTGTTGAGTTTGGAAATGGGTAGTGGACGGGTTTGGAGGGAAGACAGAGGGACGAGAGATAAAAAAGAAGAGAGGAGAGAGAGAGGTGAGATTTGAGAGAGAGAGAGAGCTGAGACTTGAGCAAAAGAAGAGAGAAGAGAAGATAGAGGCAAGGAGAGAAAATTAATTAAAAAAGAAGTAAGAGATGTTACAGTAACTTCTACTAGTTGCAAATTACTCTAGCTAAGAAATAAAATTTTGTTAGATATGTCATCTCAAATGGAGTAAGATTTTAGGTGTTTGAAGTGCTATTTTTTTTTTTTTTTGGACTGAAAAAGTTCATGAAAGTTTTATTTATTTATTTTTGGATAGGAGAAGCTCCAATATGAATGAAATGATTTTAGTCCATTCATTCCATATTACTCAAAGTGCAAAAACTTAGGTATATAAGTGATATTTCCTAGGTTTTGTTCTTAAAATTCAGCCATATAATTATTTAAGTAAAAATATACTTCCATCTTACGGAAAAAAAAAAAAAAAGAATTCTAAGAAAAAAAAACCAATGGAACTAGCCAAAAATGAATAAAAATACATTCAATTTTATTGTATTGGCATAAAACTCCCACAAGAATTGTTTGTAGTATAGACTGTATGGTCTATAGTCTAGACTACACGCTCGACTTAGGTTGGCTGACTTGTACACAACTCTACATGCCTAAACGATCAGCACGAATCTTTGATTAAGCACCGCGCAGGCCAAAAAGGCCCCCACTCCTCTCCACTATTATACAATCCCTATCCATTGTTTTTTAGTTTCCATTGACACTTCTTCGACTCGACTCCCTCCCCAGCGTACAAAAAAAGCAAATATTTTTAGGCACAATTTATTCATCTATTCTATATCAGCAACAAATCAGGCAGAGCCGCAGGAACAAAAATCTCTCACAGACTCAGAAATCCAACAAGTCCACCTATTGTTTGCCAAATCCGTGCAACTGTTGTTTCCTTTTTATACCTAACCCATCCATTCCAACCCTTCCTCGCTCGCTATCTCGCGCGGGCCTCAATCAAATAGTTTCCTCTCTCTCTCTGCGACTTTTCATCGAACAGGTTTGCTTCATATGAACCCTTTCCTTGATATCATCGATTATTGTATTATTTGTCAATATTTCTTTCCTTATCCGTATTGGATTTCTCAATAGATTTCGCACTGAACCCAATTCAGGTTTTCAGATTGTTTACTTGAAAAAACGGAAAAAAGTAGTTTTCATTACTTATATAGCACCTGGGTTTTGGCTTCTGATATGGTATTTATATTTTGGACTTTGGGTTTAAGCAAATTTATGTTTTTTATGACCAGTTCTAGGGTTTCTTGCTAAATTCTTGTTCTAGTTATATATATATATATATTTTTTTTTTTTTAAAGTAGTAACCGATGGTTAAGTTTCGTGCTAAATTCTTTTTGAATTCATAATTATTAGAAGCAGCGGTATCTGCATTCATCTTTGAGTTAATGACATTACATGATGTGTTAGTATTGGTTGGTCCTTTGCAATCAGGGAATCATATTGGTTTAGCATCGGATTAATTTATATAGTCTTTGCCAAGAGCATTGCAGCTCAACTAGCACCTCTTGGTGTTTCCAACATCCGGGTTCCAATCCCCCTCTACCCTGTTATAATTATCGAATTTATAAAAATAAAATGAAATTTTATATTGTGCATCAACCGGTGAAATGCTGTCATATAAACCCGATTTCAAACCCAACAGGTGTTAGAAAATTCTAAAGCCTAGTAAGAGAGAGTTGATTTCTACTAAACAAAGACAACTTTGGAGAACATATCATATAATGCTTTTCTGTTTCATCTTATTGCATGACCGAAAAAAGGGGTATGTAGGATGTTGATGAATGTGTGTAAGTTGTTGAATTTTTTTGAAGTATCCTGTTACTTGTAGGGCTTACAAGACTGTTACTCTTGAGAATATCTTAACCAAAAACAATAGGATAGTTACTGCCACAAGTTTACGCAAAAAAGGTGAAGAATTCAATTTGAGAATGAGGGAATTTAATGAGTAATGTTCTGACCTGGAAAGGAAGAATATATATATATATATATATTTTTTTTTTTTTAATTTACGTTTGAAAGTATGGAAAATAGGCTTTACTGTACTTGAGCTAGATGCCAATTGCTTGTTGTTGCACACTTAAAATCAACTCTATTTGATTATTGACACGCAGTCTTATATTTTCGTTTCACAGTGGTTTTGTATGATATATGCCATAGTGTTGTAAACTTCTTCATACAAATTGGTGGATGGAAGTCTACTTCTTGGTTCAACTGGTGACAACACGCTGCGTCCGAAAAAAATTAGGGTTTTTATACGTTTATTTACTAGTTGGTTAATGGATTGAATTTTATATGCAGTGGTATTTGCATTTTGAGATTTAACTCGCTATTGTTTTGCCTTGTGATCCATGCAGTTGTTCATCTAAGTGATATTTTTCAATTATGTTGATGGATTTGATTTTTTGTGAAGCACAATGATATGTTGCAGGCTAATTGTAATACCTTTTTTTTTTTTGGTAGGAAATATGATTAGGCTATTCAAAGTAAAGGAAAAGCAGAGAGAACTTGCTGAAAGTGCCAATGGTGGGGCACCTATTAAGAAGCAAAGTGCTGGAGAATTGCGTCTTCATAAAGGTTCTCTTATCCATTTAGTGATGACACCATTTTGTTTTTACTTTTAGTTTTCTTATGGCAATATATTCTCTTTATCTATTGTTATTCTACTGTTTTATGTTGGCTTGCTTAGTTTCTGAAGGGTTTTTATGAAGCAATATAAGTCATTTTGGTAATAAGAGTCATGATAACTCCTAAGGGTTAGAGACTTGAGGAAGAAATGGAGCAACGTGGATTACTACTTAGATGATATCTTCAGTAATTTCAGCTCTTGTTTTGGGTGAAGGAAGTTTGAGATGGATTAGGGTTCAATGGGGAGTTTATAGCCATTGATAATATGAATTGGTTATAAAAATTTATATACAAGCTCATCCATTTCTACAATTTAAAGTCTATTTTGTGAAGCGAAGTCTGGTTGTTGTTGTTGGTTTTTTTTTTTTTTTTTTTTGTTATTTCATTTTATTTATAATTTTTTTAACTGATACAATTTTTACTGAAGGTGATGTTGCTTTCAATACACTTCTGTAGAGAATGCAGGGTCATGGTACATTTTGCTTTGTGTTCTATCATCTTAAGGGTTTCTGATTTTTGATTCATTTGTTCTTGTTTAGCCCCAAGTTGCAGTCATATGATAGGGTCAAGACTATGTTAGAATAAGCATCTGTTCATGTAATGTTATCTGAAAATATTGAGTAGGGAGTTCCATCTAGATTGAAAAGGGATTGTGAATGGTTAGGATCATGTCATTGTTGGATGTACATAATGGGATGAAATATTCAAATAAGATACCTCATAATTTATTGCCCCCACCCTTGGTACCTCAGCGGTAAAGGAGAGTTCCTGGACTAACTGTAAACCCAGAAGTCTCTAGTTCGACTCCTAGCTGAGACATTGCGCGATTTACCCATTGCCTGCTCAGTGGGGGAGCGTAGGCATCCAGGGTTTATCCCTTGGGGGTGGTCCCACTTGCCTGTACCTTGAGGGGGTTCCTCATCATCAAAAGAAGAAGAAGAAGATACCTCATTATTTATGCTTTTTGAGGGTGGTGTTTAAATCAACTATCAATTTGTGAGCAATACTGAAGTTTAAGGCCGACATCCTGATTAGATCCATTCCAAAATATTTTAATGGGATCATAATTTTTCAAGTTGGCTCCAGATTGAATAGAGGGCAGATTAAGTTAGGGTAATTTGAGAGGGGGTTCAAAGGACACACCAGTGGTTCCAGCACCTCTTGTGGTGCCTGGGCATTGGGGTTTGAACCTTACCAGCACCCCGTTCCCCTATTTACCTTTCAAAAAAAAAAAAGTTCGGGTAGTTTGAGAGACGGACAGAGTCATTGGAGATAGAATGATAATTGAACTTCTCAACCTTCTTGGTTGCAAAGGTAGCTGGTTGGTGCCATTATAATTTATTTAGGTGGGGTTATAGGGGAATAGGACCTATGTTGCATGAGTACAAACATGATACGTAGTACGGCGACATGACATTTCTTGAAAAGCTAGGATACAACACGTCAAGAATACGGCAATTAATTAATTAATATTTATTTATATTTAGGTATACTAACAAAAAAAAATAATAATAATATTCAAAAAGTCCAACTTAGAGAGAGAAACTAAAAATAATTAGCAAACTAAGTCACTAACCAGACTAGCCAAAAATCAATTAGAAGACATGTTTAGTGACTCAGAGTCACTGACTGACCCACCAAGTAACAAACTAAACATAATAAAAAACGTAAGTGCAAAACAGAGAGAGAGAGAGAGAGAGAGAGAGAGAGAGAGAGAGAGAGAGAGAGCGAGAAAACTTACTGGTTGGCAGTCGATGATCTGTGGCTATAATTGGCTGTGAGTGTACCAGAGTGAGAGAAACAGAACAGTACGAGAGAACGAGCTAGAGTGAGAGAAATAGGTGTGAAATTTAGGGCTAGAATTGAAGAGGATTTGCACTAAAGAGAAGATCGAATGGGGTGGAGTTGCCTGGTGTAATTATCTTTCATTTTTCCCCCTGTTTTGGTCTTTCTGTTCCACAGATATGTCCTGACTGTGGCTGAGCCATGTCCGAAATAAAAAATTGATATATTTTTTTCTCCTGGGTACGTACTTTACACATTCGGACCCTTGTTGCCCTGTGTCCGTGTCAGACACCAGTACCTTGGCAAAATTACCGTATCTGTGCTTCTCAGCATAGGACATGTTTAATCATGTTTGAAGCATGGTCCCTGGCTGATCAATTGACCAGCAGAAATGTTTACTCTATTGTTGGTAGTAACAGGGATCTTTGTGTTTGATGTGGACTATATGGGGGTGGAATGTAATTGGCGTATATTCAGAGATGCAGAAAGTACGGGGAATTAGTTGTTAACAAACTTTTTCTTGCTCTTTATTTGATTGATCTCACGCGTGAGGTTTTACAAATGGTGATTCCATTGCGACCTTTTTTTAGAGACATTTTCTTATTGTATATAATTATTTCTTTTTATTTTTTTTTACGCTTTTTCATGTTCATTGTCAGTCTTTCTTCAATTTAGTTATTCTTATCTATAAAAAGGAAAAAAAAAATTCTTATTTTGCCGTGAATTACCACTAATGTGTTGCTCCCTATGAGTGTGTTTGGTTGAGAGGATTTTGGGGGTGACAGAAGAAGGAAGAGGGAGTGAGGTTTTCATCTCTTCAATAAAGAAGAAAATAGGGAGGAAGGATAGAGGCATGGGACAGTATTTTCACCCGGTCCCACACATTTTGATCCACCCAAAATGGGGAGAAATCAGAGAGGAAAACAAAGTGTAAGCTGTAGTTAACATTTGGCCATCCATGTCTTCCAATGATCCAATCCTATCGGCACTTTCTTAACTCACAATCACAGACCTGCCTTGTGTTTCGTCATCTTCATCATCATCCCATTTGCATCCTATTTCTGTCACTGTAGCTCAAGGTTTTACCAGTTGCTAAGCTAAATGCTTGAAATTCCAATTACTATGGAACAAATTCACTTTAACACTGCTCCCAAGACCCAGAAGTCATAGTTGTAGATTCCTAGTCTGTCATGCCTTTGATTGGGAAACAGTTGAACCCTTGAATTATGAACATAAAGATTCTGCCATGGATGACGAAGACGATGTCTTTGGTAGGTTTGAATTGATATCTTGACTTCTTGGGGTCAGCCATACGCATCCCTTTTCACTGACCCCTCTTTATGTTAGGCCACTAGAAAATTCACGGGTCATCTATGTTGGGGTTTCTTGTTACATTTGTAGCAAATGATGTAGTTTGGAGAGCAATGGAGTAATGACATTATCATGGTTTGACTTTTGGTTAATTTTGGTCCGACTTCAATACCTTAAGTTTCTCTTTTCTTCAACTTTTTATGTAGTCTAGTTTTTAAAGCGTTGATTCTTTTCCCCCTAGGTTGAGAATCACAAATTGTAAACCATTGGTAGCTACTAGAAACTGAGGCACCATGGCAAGTGCTGGATGTGTAAAGAAATAGTAAGGTTGTAAATGGACCAAGATGTTTAGGCTTAAGTGCTTGACTATTAAACAAGCCAAGATCAAATATAAGAACTTGTTTGTGAACAAGCCCATGAGTATGAGAAACGGTTTAAGTAAATATAATGTCATATGTTATATGTATACGTGTATACAAATATATATATATATATATATATATATATAGACTTGAGATTGGATCGTATAAGTTTGTAAATAAGTTCGTTAGATATAGAATTATTATTTGTAATTTCTTGATAATATTAGCAGTCTAATTTCTTAGATTATTTATTTCCTTCTACTTTTCTATTCTCCCAATCGAACAGAGCTTAAATTTCAATGACTTGCTCTCTTTTAGAATGACTGGCTTTCTTATAGAATCTTAGGTTTCAGAAACTAGAGGTTCCCTTTCTTTTTGAAGCTTAGGAAGTTAGGATTCTACTAAGTGTTTCTCATAGGGAACTAGGGACGGACTTCCTAATTTCTGCCATCTAATACAATGTAGAATTTCTTCTAACAGAGTTACCTTGTCACCTCTTGCAGATATCTCTGAGCTGAATCTACCAAAATCGTGTATCATATCATTTCCCAATGGCAAGGATGACCTGATGAACTTTGAGGTTTCCATTCGACCTGATGAAGGATATTACTTGTATGGAATTTTTCTAACTTTAGTGTCTGGAATTTGTTCAAACAAGTGCATTTGCTTTGAAACAATAACAATGCATTTTAAGGGCATTTGCTTTAGAGTAGAATTTTATTTGTGACTAGTCCTTAATACTGAAAGCAATAACAATTGAGCTGTCTTTTCTTCCATTTGTGGTTACAGAGGTGGCAATTTTTCATTCTCCTTCCAGGTTTCTCCCATCTATCCACATGAGGCACCAAAGGTTAAGTGCAAAACCAAGGTAGACCTGTTCATTCTATCTATTTTGTTTGTTTTGTTTTTGTTTTGATTTCTCTTAATGGCGTTTTCATTGGTTTATATGGTAAGCTAGCTTCTTATATAGAATGGTCCTGCTTGCAGCTCTACCATCCAAATATTGACTTGGAAGGCAATGTTTGCCTCAACATCTTACGTGAAGATTGGAAACCAGTCCTTAATATAAACACTATCATCTATGGATTGTATCATCTTTTCACAGTATGACTTGATACTCTGGTGTATAGATAATTAGATCCATGTGATATTGTTGCCATCTAAATCTGAATGCTGTTGTTCTTTTTCTTCCAATTATGTGTGCAGGAGCCAAATTATGAAGATCCCCTTAACCATGATGCAGCGGCAGTGTTGAGAGACAATCCCAAGATGTTTGAAGCCAATGTGAGGAGGGCTATGGCTGGTGGGTATGTGGGGCAAACCTTTTTCACACGGTGTATGTAGGCTTTGTAGCACTGACTGCTGGTTCACACATTTCATCTATGAGTGGATGCTCACCGATTGGATTGTGAATTTATTTGAAAATTACAATTTCTGTCGTCCCTTTGTGATTTCTGGGTGGAGCTAGGGCATTGTTCCTGAAAGAACAAGCAATTAAAACCCAAATGAAGGTGGTGTGTTATTGTAACTTCTGTGATGCTGTTTGTATATTGATATGCAATATGTTAATGTGGGACAAGGATAGACTGGATATCCATTATTGGCATAAAAGGACACATTCTCTCTCTTATTTGTGGTACTTTCAATGCGTTGAACTTACTATACATCTACTGTGTTAATACTCGAGCGTTGGACTGGAATGGGTTCAAATTTTTATTGGAGATCCTAGATGATTGGGAATCCCGTGGTGATGAAATCATACTGACAAGGGTCTGAGGTGCTGTAGATGACTGCTATTTGTTAAGTAAGAACTGTGACATTAGAGTTTAGATGATTAGGAAGAAAACTTTTTTTGGTTTTTTCCCGATAATTAAAAACCATCCCTTTTTCGTTCCTTCTGAGTGGCTTCATACTGAGGTTGAAGATTTATGCCTTACAAGTTCGAAGTTCTAACTGCTGTAGACAAGAAGATCCATCTTTCTGTTTTAGTGACATATCTCCATCTTTCTATGTTAATGATATGTCCAGAGTCTCCGACATGCTCAAGACCACATTCATCCTTTTTATTCAATCAAAGTAAAGCTGCCCATGAGCTTGCACGCTCGGCAAAAAGTATACATGATTTTGATTGTGACTGTGATTGTGATATTTGGATGGAGGATCCGTATGCAGAGCAACTCATTGCTCTTGATGTATAAACTTACTTGTCTTCTAACTTAAAAAACTCTAGGGTTAGGTTGAATTTTGAAAAACGTCATCAATAGAAACTTAAGATTTTATGTGAAGTCGTCTAAGTAGTGATAAAGTTTTTGACAGTTGAATAAGAGATCTAAAGTTTAGTTTTCGTTTAGACTAAAAATCGATTAATATCTTAATTTAATGATAAAAAATGTAATTATTAGAAGGGAATGTTATTGATTAAAACTCTATATATAAATCTTATATCCCTCTCTCCACTCCCCTGTGTGTTACTTAGTATTATCTATCAAAAAAAAAAAAAACTCTATATATAAAAAAATGATATTTAATATTTGATATTTCTATTTCTATTTCTATTTTATCTTTAATAGAATGATAAAATAATTATTTTAAATAAAATAATTATTTTATCCTTACTTTTTGCACCACTTCGAAATCACTTTTGGCCTAAAGCATTCTCACTGTTACCGTAGCATCAAATTCACCAAAATAGTCCCACGTATGGTAATGCAAAATGCAAAAAATTTTGCATTTTGCTACAATAGCATCTAAAAATAAGGAAAAATCTCTCACGCGCTAAGCGCATAAGATACTAGCTCTTAAAAATAGATATGCATTATAGCAACATATGTATCTTAAACATTATTATTTTATTCCATACCCAATTATTTTAATCTCGCAAAAAAAAAAAAAAATAGAGTATTAAATGTAAGAGTATTGTTAAAATGGTAATGTAAAACAGAGTAAAAAAAAAAATATTTAAATAGAGTAGTAAGATAATAGAGTATAAGATGTCAGTGTATTGTTAAAGTAATAATGTATAATAAATAAAGTACTATAATAATAATAAAAGAAAGTAGTTTTTTTATAATGCTCTCTGGCATTTCCATTTGGGTCACTCATCAAATTGCAAATTGTCTTTTCTTAAAGGAATTGTACCCAACCAACCAATCAATATATCTTTTACTATATATATAATATCTGAAGTCTGATCCTCAAATCTCTCTGATAAGACATGTGACATATGAAATTCCCTAACCATCGCAATTGGCAATTCTCAAAGATACCGTGTAAAACACATTGTAAGACACTATTTAACTTAATACATTTCATGATGTCTTTTTTTTTTTTTTTTTTTTTTTTTTCCTAAAATTTATATGAGAAATGATTGATTTGAAATATAATAATTCTTTGCTCAAGTTTAGTTTCTTTTGCAACAATTGAAACAATGTCCAACAAAAGGAAAAAAAAAAAATAATAATAACACACAATCAAGAATGTATAAAAATAATTGAAAGATATTTGCATTCTTGAGTTGGCATGAATCATGTCTATCTATATCAGTCATTATTTCATGCAATTTTCAAATTTATAAACACATATAATATTATCAAATCATCACGTCACTCTTAGTGTCTTTCTATTTTATCTATAAAGATTAGATTTTTTTATAAGAAAAATTATTGAAATATATATATTTTTTTTTTGGTTAAGAAGGATCTTTATTAACCTTAAATAGCCAAGAACGGCAAAGTATTGGCTACACGCCTTACATAATACAGACCAGTGGCATCTTCATTCACAAAAGTTACAATATCAGGGGTGGGGGGATTAAACAAAATAGCAAATTCTTCTTGCTGCATACAACCCTCCTTTGCCAGCCCATCAGCTGCCTTGTTCGCTTTTCGATAGATGTGATTCACCCTGGTTTGTTGGAACCTGCTGATAAGGTACCTACAATCATTCAAGAGAGAGGAGTAGTCCCTATTAGTGACTGAATTAGACAAAACCAGGTCTGCCACCACTTTTGCATCAAGTTCAACTTCCAGGCAAACAACTCCCAACTGTAATGCAAGCTGCAGCCCATCACGCAATGCCCAAAACTCAGCAATAACACTTGTAGTGAATCCTATATTACGAGTGTAACCTCTAACCCAAGCACCTCTATGGTCCCGAATTAATCCTCCACCCCCTGCTCTCCCTGGATTTCCCAACGAAGCTCCATCTGAATTTAACTTACACCATCCTTCCATTGGTCTATTCCATTTGACCATGGAGTACCTTACTTGTATGGATCTAAATGATTTCCCCACACAGTACACATACTCAATGGCTTGCTTTAGGCATGAATCATGAAGTTTCGGGTTAAGTGTAGTGTTTTCAAACGCTACCCTGTTCCTATGTTTCCAGAGTGACCAAACAGCAAAGGTGAAAACTGTCTTCCACGGACATCCTTTCACCTTAATCAGCGAGTTGCACACACAGTTAGTTTCAAGCCATTTAAGTATATCAAAACTAAAGGTGGATTTTAGATCAGTTGGCACACCAATTTTCCTCCAAAAAGCTGCTGCAAAGGGGCAATCCCTCAACATATGAATTATAGTTTCTGCATCAGAGTTGCAAAGAGGACAAATTGCATCACAATCAATTCCTCTCGCTGCAATAACCTCCCTAACTGGTACACTATTATGATGACACAGCCAGAGAAAGTGACAAATCCTAGGTAGTGAGTCGATTTTCCAAATCCAACTCCCTTTGAAACCATCACCGACCTCCTCCTCAGGTCTTGCTAAAGCATAAGCTGATGCCACCGTGAACTCCCCATCCTTTGAAGCTTTCCAGTTCATAGAGTCCTCTTTCTCCCCATATATCTGAATGGGTGTAGCAAGGATTCTTCCTTTTATACACGGTGGCAGATCAAAAGAAATATCATTCCACTGCCATTCCCCTCCTTGTCTCATCTCCTCAATAGTGATTTCCTGCTCTACCTGGCGGATTGGTCCCTGAATTAGCTCTCTAACTGATTTGCCCTTGACCCAATTATCAGACCAGAATTTTAGCTTGGAGTTACTCCCTACATTCCATCCTATTCCCTTCATGAAAATAGGGAATCCCTGTTTAATTGCTTTCCAGTTAACAGAACAAGGAAGTTTGTCTGGGTCCCTGGCATTCTTCCGAGCTTGGGTGCAATACTTGGCCAGTAAAACTTTCGCCCACAGGAAGTCGCGTTCATGATACATTCTCCAATTTAATTTAGCTAGAAGGGCTATATTCTTTGCCTTTGCTGCCTGAATGCCAAGTCCTCCTTCCTCTTTTGTTTTGATAATTTTACTCCACCCCATCATATGCATCTTCTTTTTTTCTTGTGTGGTGCCCCATAGAAAATCCCTATTGACCTTGTCAAGCTTATCACACAAATGGGAGGGAAGGCCAGCACCTTGCATAACATAGGTCGGAATGGCGGACATGACTGATTTAACTAATACCGTCCTTCCGGCAAGGGATAGAAGCTGGGCGGATATGCAAGTAACGCTAGGAGGAAGCTTCTAGATAAAGCACCCATCACTTTCACATTTAATGCACTGCACTAATTTAGCTAGCCGCATTAATGGCAGAATGACCCTTGAACAATGTCACCACACCTTATATCCTACTCCACGACCACTAGCAAAGCTATGATGGGACAAGTATCTCTGAAAGGATCAACAACCCTCTAAGTATAAGGTAAGGATGCGATCCAAGCAGCTATATATAGTAGGAAAGATCCTCCTAAAAAGGAGGGGAGAGAGAAGAAAGAGTAGAAATAAAGCAAAAGAGAAAGGAGAGAGAAAATGATAGGGAATTGTGCAACCTAAAAGCTTGACTAACGAAAGAGTTTGAGTAATATGACTTGTTCTTCCCATGATTAACTTCTTCACTTTTTGTTTTATGTATTGTTTTTCCTCCAAATTCACCAATTAAGGCTTGAAGGGTTGATCTTAACAATCCACCTCTATAAATAAATTGCATCAGGTTGGAGCTTTAGCCCACACCTATTCCTATTAGGCTTGGGTTCCCATCTTAGCCCCTACAATTATCGATGATTATACTAGGGGCATGAGTATATCTAATGAAATAAAAATCTATCCCAAATTATTTGCTTTAATCCTTTCACCAAGTCATCCAACACGATCATTGGAAAAAGGCCACAGCTACTGAGATCAAGAATAATCAAACATGGAGCGTAGTTGATATTTCAAAAGGAAAATGATCATTGGATGCAAATGGATATATAAAGTAAAATACTAATCTCGATTAGTTGCAAGTGAATTTTAAAGGGAATTTAGATTATTATGAGACATTTTCTTCAGTCGTTAAACTTACCACAATAAGGTGTTTCCTTCGCAATTGGTTTTTGACCCATCTAGATGTAAACAATGCTTTCCTTGCACGGTGATCTTAGCATTGGGATAGAGCCTTTACATAAAAACGGACTATTTAGCTTGCATAAGCCACAAGCAGCTTTCCTTTCCTTCATGACTTACTGGATCTATTAAACACTCATTTGTAATTGGGCCGTAGTTTGAAGTTGGGTTTATGACAAACTTGCTTAATATAAGCCTTATGTTTTTGAAGAGCCCAAATAAAGCTTGGTTTGGTCCAGCTTAGCATAGCTTAAATAGAGGAGTAAACTAGGTCTCTCTTTCATTCATCGCCGCAAACACAAACCTAACCCTAATGCACAGCAAAGCAGAGAATTCAGAAACTTTATCATTAACCAATAGCAATGGAGACAATTGTGTTGGATTCCTTGTTTTCAGAATGAGAGGCAAGTCCAAGAGCATCGTTAATAATCATAGGTTCACTGTTGGACTTGCGTTTAATTCCCAAAATAATGGCTTCAAGACTCTTGAGACTACTTGATCTGTTAGCCACATATGGCTACACTTTTTTTTAGTCCAAGACTCGGCCACATATGGGTGATGAAAGAATATGGTGTGGCCGAGTCTTGAACTAAAAAGAAGTGTATACCAATGGTAGGAGTCGCATGCATCTTTGGCTGCATCATCAATGGGAAACTTCGGATCCACAAGTGTAGCTATCGTCAGGTAAAATGATCTTTTGGTCTCTGTTTTCAGAACCTTTCATTTGACCTTGTGGAGTGCATAGTTTTACTGGATGGGGGGTCATCTAAACACGAAATATAGCAAGTTAGAGTTTCTAGCAAGGCACATCTTTTTGAAATTCATATCAACTAGTATGAATCTGTTATTATCTTCTATTGTCTTTCCGAACTTTCTAGCCATGAAAGTATTGCTTTTGATATGGAATTTTTCCAGCGCTTTGTTTTCTATGTAAAATGTTTTGTGTTTGAAAAAAGTGTTCGGTGTGTGACCTAAGACGAAATGAAGAAAAAAAATGTCATATCGCAACCTACTACGACCGCAAGATTAGCACAATCCAACCCAACCACCCAGTAGATCGACGCAATTTGAGCAAATCGGTATCTGCCAAGCTTGCCACCACCATATCGGCCTAAAACCTGACTAGATCTACGGCCCCAACCACTAGATCAGCGCGACCCTGTGGGATCCACAGCCCCTGCCTCAGCTGCGGTTGCCAAAAGCCAACCACCACGAACTAGGCTCCGACGACTACCTCTGTGACTGTGAGCAAGAGAGGAGAGGGGTGGAGGGTGGAGGTGTATGTCGAGTGTTCAATTGAATCTGTACTTGGGCTCTGGATTAACAATAGCTCTATAAAGCTAATCAATGAAATTTACATGCTAAAAGTTTGATTGGTTTTTTTTTTTTGGTTGCATTGACTCTGATTTTTTGGTAGCTCAAAGCTCATCATTCATCTGGGTACCATTCTTTGGCATCACTGGTAATTAATTAGTTTCATACGTATTAATTTTTAGTTTAATGTTGTTCGGAATAGAATGTTAGTCAGCTTTTGTGAGGAACAGAAAACTGTCTACAGGTGGAAGTTTAAAGCGTAGACCGGTAACATATGGCAGTCCTTTTATTTTTGGTAAAATCAGATTAGTTTTTGATGTTATAATAAATCATAATTTTAATGACAATCTACTCTGGTGTTCAAGAACATGCTCTGGAGTAGTGCTAGTACGATACAACAGCGACACGGTCAGTCATTGTGGTTTTGAGTGAGAAGCTGTGGCGCCAAGGAGACCAGCATGTAGCAAAAGCTTTGGTAATTCTTACAATTTTAGGGTGATTCTATACAACAAACGTTGGTGACTTGGTTCTCTCTTCTTCCTCGCAGTGTCTCTCGCACGTAGGGCATATTTTGGATGAAGCCAGCGCTGGATCCTCTAAGAGTAATTTTTTTTTTTCCTGTTACTAAATATAGTAATGAAGCTGCTCAGAGTTATTTGGTTTTTTTCTGTTACTAAACATGGTAATAAAGCTGCTCATGAGCTTATGCAAAAGGCATACATGATTGTGTCATTTGGATTGAGGATATTCCTGTGTAGATTGTAGAAAAAGTCATTGATGAATAACACCATAAATAGCAACTTTAATTTATATGTTAACTCGTTTGTCCTTGGTCAAGTAGTGATATTTCTAAGTTTCAAAAAAAAAAAAAAAAAGTAGTGATATTTCTATTATCTTGGCATATTGGAAAGAAGGCCTCAAGAAAATTCCGAGAGTTAGAGAAGCTAACTAGTGTGTAAGTGTGTTGATGTACTACTTGACAGAAGGGGAGCATGTTGTTTCTGTTGATTAGTTAATGAATTTCCCTTTTCTACCAAAAAATACCTCTATTACTCATCTTTTACTGAGTGATTATATTAGTATTTTGTCCCATTTTTTGTACCTCACTTGTTGCATCTAAAAAGACAAAAAAAAAAAAAAAAAATCCCCACGACTCTTTAAATCAAACCCAAAAAATTTCTAATGAATATTATTTTCATTTCCTTATTTGAAAGTTTAACATAAGCCTATCTTTTAATCCCTCCAAAATTAGGAGCAATAAGTAGAGAAAACAGAGTTCGCTTTAATAATTTTTTATTAAAGTCTCCAAAATACTCTTTTTTTTTTCTTCTCCATAAAACATCCATATCCCTATTAAAAAATGGGAAATGTTAACCAGCACCGTGCGGTGCTTGTTAATGTTTCCTTTTTTGTGTTTCACTTAAAAAGAAGGAAAAAAGTTGTCAAAAAGATTACCAAAAGAGATAAAAAAAAATTGCCAAAAACTGAAAAACTTTCAAAAGCTGAAAAAAGTACCTAAAAAGTTACCTAAAAGTGTATTATTAACGGGCACCTTACGGTGCCCGTTAACACAACTCTTAAAAATATATGCTATAATAGTAAGATTGTTATAAAATGATTCATTTCCATTCAACACTTAGACAATGTTACTTTTCATTTCATTCATTTCTAATCAAATATCCAAACAAGAGAGAGATAACTATCATTTCTAATCAAATATCCAAACAAGAGACGAGATAACTATGTAATACCTTTCCATTGATTTTCATTCTCTTCTGTTATATCTCATTTCATTTCTTGGTTTTATAATCTCCCAAACATGGTGTTAGTAAATATTTTAGATATAGAGTTCAATTGACTAAGCATATAATATTATTTGTTCTATTACCATGTACCATGTCGTTAGCTTTATGATGATTTTTTTTTTACCATTAGACTAAGATAATAATTGATGTTTAATATAGGTAGGTTCTATGAATAGTATTCTACAAATTTTTTTCTCAAAGAAAAGAAAATATTTGACAAACTAGCAAAAAGACTCGTTTATAATGGGTCATAGCTTGAATTTGGATTTATGACAGCTAGCTCAAAATCTAAACCCTGTTATTAAAGATACCAAATAAAGCTTGGTTTGGTCCAGCATAGCATATAGCATGAATTCAGAAATCTAACCTTAACGCACAGCATAATTCAGAAACACAATCAATCTACTTCAGATCAGTCCCTTTGTGATGGTCATCCATTCGACCCCCCAATGATGTCTAGACCTACGAAACATCAAATTTTATTATTGTCTCAATGTCTTCCGGATGACATTGTCTATGACATCCTGACTCTGCTGATAGTGAAATCCTTAATCCAATTGAGCTGTGTTTCCAAATCTTGGCACTCCACCATCACCAACCCGGATTTCAAGAAGGCACACCTTGAGCAAGCTAAATCATTATCCAACAACAACGGCTATTTGTTTTTTTTAGCAGAAAGAGAGCATCTCTCATTTTTTTAAGAATTGTGCACATTTGCTTACAATACATTGACAATGACACCCCAGATTTCTAGGTTTGAAATTCCCTTTTCGGATGCCCACATGCTTGGCTTCTGTAACGGCATGTTCTGCTTTGATAGGCATGACGACCATGGAAATCATATAATATATTTGTGAAACCCAAGCATTAGAAAGCTTTAAGATGCTCTCTATTCCCAACTTCATTGACCCTAATCATAGGGTCGCTCTTGGACCTGTGTATCATTCTCAAATCAGTAACTTCAACCTTCTGAAACTTTCATGGAAAGGAATTTGTGGGCAAAACCAAAAGGTGAAGGCTAAGTTTTAGACATTGAGTACGGGTTCATGGAGAAGGGTTGTGGTATCATTATCAGTGGTTCTTGACTCATTATGTTTATTTTTAAATGGAGCTCTGCACTTTATAGCATACTAGTACCACAAATTTTTTTTATCCTTTGACGTCAATGATGAGAGATTCTACGAGATATTGCTTCCTCAAAATTACTAGGATGTTTTTGATGGAGTTTATCGATAGTGTCTTACAGCGTTCAAGGGATCGTTGGCATTGATTGTTTTCAGTTGTACTCTACCTTTAGATTAGGAGAGTGACACTTGTGACATAAGCCCTGAGTCTTGGATTAAAAAACGTGTACAGATGAAAGGAGTTGCAGGCATCTTTGGCTGCACCATAATGGGTAACTTCTGATTGAGAATGTTAGTTCCTTTGGTCACCCTTTTCAGAGCCTTTCATTTGACCTTGAGAGTTTAAATGAGGAAAATCTTAGAATTCCACACCCTAGATGTATGCTTTACACAACTAATTTCGTGGAGAGTTTGGTTTTACTTCATAAGGGAGAAAATCTCATCTGAATACAAAAATTAGCAAGTTAGAGTTTCTAGCAAGGCAACTGATAGGAAGTTTTAAGTTTTGTTAATTATTTATTTTTCAATAAAATGAATTTATCTTGTGTTTTCTTTCTGTTTGTTCTTGGCATGAAAGTATTGCTTTTATATATAAACTAAATTTTATTAAACTGCCTTAATGAGTAGAGAGTACTAGTTTTGGAATCGAGTTGACAATTAAAATTTGTTTTTCCTATAAATTATTGATACTTGGTGGCTGGTACCCTAAATTTTGATTTGTCTCAATACACTTTTTTTGGATATCACGATTTGATCCAAGGCGACAAAATAATAATAATAATAATAATAATAATGGACTAAGATTTAGGGACACAATTTTCCACAATTGCTTGTGTAATGTTGTAATGAAGTCATGATAAAAGTGATTTTAGTGAGTGGTCTATGTAAAAGTAATGTTATTCCAATCACAACTTGCCACTTTAATAAAATGTGAAAAAAGTTGAAAAAAAAAAAAAAAAAAAAAAAACTTAATTTGTAGCGTTGCTATTTCCTGGGTCAAAACCATAATCACTTTTTTTTTTCCACAACAAATATATGTCAGATAAAATAATAGCAACAGCTGATAGAGCATACGTGCACAGCATCAGCAGAGTATGCTAAAAAGCAGACATCATCAGAACATGGAGTCCTCTAGGCATATGCAATTCAGTTTTATTATTCCTTAACGAGCCATCATCTTTGCCGTGCTAGCCAACCCCAGAACTGTAAATGAGAGTTCAAGTTGGACATACACCGGGACGAGGAGTGTTACCATTAAAATTTCATGAAATTGTATGAAAAAGAAACTGAATTATGCATAATTTTCTCATTAAAGCCAAAAAGGATCATCTTTTGAAGTTGAAAGTCCATCTTGTGTAGTTTATTTTAAAAGACAATTTGAACTCCAACTCTTGAGAAAATTTCCTAATCTTGAAAGTCATGAGTCCTAAACTTAAACTTAACAGTATTATTCACATTTGGAACTTCTGCAACTAAATTGACACTTCTCGTGTCATATCTTCCTCTTTCAAAGTGGCCAGTCTAGCATTTTCACGGTCCCGCCTAAAAGTACGATACAAAGGTGTGTAAAACAAGCAACACAAACCAAATGGTACAGCCATCATCGAGAGAAGTCCCTTAGACAATGCCAAAGCCTCTGGTGCAGACCCTCCTACTGGATCCACGGATTTTGAATCATAGCCATATATCTTTTCTGATATAATTCCAACCAAGGGAGCAGCAAAAGAAGAGAATGATCCTTCAAAAGCACGATCAAATGCATAAATCATAGTCCTGTGTTTAGCAGGAACCACCTCAGCAAACACGGGGGCATTTACAGCAGAGCCATTCCAGCTAATGGATAGACCCATTAGAAAGAGGGTGGTAGCAAAGGTGTAATAGCTGCTTACTGACTGTGGGATCACTCTAAGTAGGAACAATGAGAATGGGATGCCCATGAAGGCACTGAACTGCGCACACATGATACGACCTGAGTGGGGGTAGATTTGAGATAATTTATCTGCAATTAGACCACCAAGGAGGGATCCCAGAGCACATCCAATAGCAAAAAGGCTAAGGAGGGTTGCTGTAGCATTATGATCAAAACCTGCAAAAAGAACTAGATGGCATCATACCTCATTCATGTAACACAGATAAATGGAATAGCTAAACACTACTCATCGAATGCCCATATAAGTAGGCATTTTATGCATGGCTTACCAATTTTAAAATTATAATAAATACAAGTGAAAGGCTACCAAGATAAGCAAATAAATTTCCTTTCTTTGCACTGAGTAATCTTTACTTTGGCACTCTATCATGATTGCAGGCTACAGATGCAAATGGTATATATCATCTTCAATTTCAACATCTTTTGCTCAAAATAAACTTACGAAATCATAGAAGTTTGCTTTTGTGCTCACCTACTAGTTCAAACCACATAGTGAAGAACACCATGGCAGTCCATGGTAGCGACCCAACAATGCCCTGCAAGACAATGACCTGAAATGTTTGCACTTTCATAACCATTTTCATTGCCATCCAAGACTCTCGCCAAAATGATGCCGCGCTACTAGCATTGCCCTTTTCCATCAAAACCTTCCTGAAACAGAAAGCATCCATTCAGCCAGGTCACCAAAAAACTGGAAAAAGAGGAGAAAATGCATTTGCTTGAAAATTAATTGAGTTCATTACAGCAAAGGCTATTTATGATGACATGATTAAATAATATATGTACATGGAGGCAGCATTGAAACAGATAACAACTTGGGGCAAAAGGGAAAAGCAACTTTACTTTTCTTCAGCCTCTCCCGTATCATGATTGATGCTAATTGTTTGTCTAGGGTCTACCACAAACAAGAAAACAAGGAACCCAATTAGTGAACTCAATGCTGCCATCAGAATGAAGGCAAAACGCCATCCAGGCATACCCCAGTATTGGTGACCAGCCATAATTGTTGCTAGAACACCACCTCCTATGCCACCCAAGGAACCCACAAGGCTTAGCAGTCCAAATCCTGTTCCCCTCACACCATCCATATAGCTATCAGCAATGAAGGACTGGAGTGCTGGTATCACAATCGCCAAACCAAAGCCATTTATTGCTCTCCAGAATGCAACTTGAAGAAAATGCTGGCTAGCACCCACTGCAGCAGTTGATAGGGCCCAGAAGAAAGTGCCCATTGCAAGAACTGTAGGGCGATCATGGTTTATAACTAGTACACCTGCCAAGGGTGATGCAAGTCCCTGCACAAAGTTCCTTATGAATGTAAGATACCCCAGGTCAGATGGCCCAGCATTGAAAGCTTCACTGATTTCTTTGTAAACAGATGGGAGGAGATTCTCATCAGCGCGCTCCATTATGGCAGCCAAATTGATGAGAATGAGAGAGAGAGAAACCCCAAAAATCTTTCTTGTCCTGTGAAAAGTGAGCGATTGCAAGGATACATCAGAAGTCAATGCATTGAGTGAAACTCCTTTAAACAGGAACAAAATCTAAGGCATGAATTACACATCTTCAGGCATAATGTTGATTATTTAAAATGGGATATGGACAGTGTCTCCCTGCTAGAAAGAATTCTCAAAATATTTACTGATTTCTTATCAATGCTCCCCCTAATCACACATTTTAAACTGTTAAATTTGCTAATCTTTTGATCCTTTTTGAGAACTAAGAAGCTATCTACAGAATATTTGCTGTGTTGTTTGGTTCCTCATACTGATTCAAGTTCCATCCCCCAAGCCTCATTGTGATACTCTGCTTCCTGTTTCTCCTTGCCTAGCTCTATCCAGAAATAAGATCCCCAAGCTACTTATGGGCTATCTAATATCACAATTCAGTTAAAGGAAATCCCATTCACTCAAAGCACAAAAATCTAGCCAATGCATATGTTTTATGTAACAATAAGACTCTTCTTATACCAGCCAAACAATGAAAGGGTAACTACAGCATCTACAAAAGCATTACAGTGGAATAGTTCCCTATGGCTACTCACTGATTTTCCTCCACATTTCCTTTTTTAAGAATTGGCAAAAGTCCCCAAATTTTAGAAACTTGAGTAGCAGCAGCGGAAATAATTCATTGAAACATGTTGAATTTGGCTGAAGCCACAGAAGGGATTCATTGTTCGAATTATTAAGAATGGACATTGTAAACAAAGTTATTACTGTATACTTGTGAATTATGAACAATGTTGATGAAGACAGGTTTACGACTATATATAACTTTGTTATCATAAGACTAAATGATAAGTAGGAGTATAAGAATATCACTTCTTAATCAAGGTCTAGGGTGTTTTTAGAGTCCAATAACAAGCCCAAGAAAAACTATATAAAAGAAACCCTAATCAGTTCCTTTTCAATCCTAGAGGCAAATCATCAACAAAACAACAACTACTTCTATAAAACAATAATAGCAATATGTCAGTGCCAGAGATGTATGATTGCTCCAAGAGCATTTCAGATATAAAAAAAAAAAAAAAATTAGAAGTTGAGAGTGGAGGGATTTGAACTCCTAGACATTTCCGTTAGAAACACCAGAAGGTGCTAATTGAGTTATAAAACTCTTGACCAACAGCATTTTAGATGAAATGTGCAATCCGCAGCTTTAAATAGGATATTGAAGCAACAACGTCATTCCAGCACTGTCTTTATCATTTTTTTGCCCAAGGATATTAGAACTACACTTATATCGAATCAGAAATGTCAAACAAAAAATTGTAAAGGTTATGCAGAAGTATGTTTAGCATTTTTGGTGTCTGTTTCACATAGACAACCTAAATCAGACCAACAAGTAATTAGAATAAATCTAATATAGTATCATGTCAAAAGAATTGATAAAAAATCAAAAATTATACGTCATATTATGTTATGAATTTAAAGTCTCAACTACACCTCCTATCTAAATCTAAAACTACACTATGGTTTTGAATACAGATCTAAAATTTACAAATGACATATTGAAGCCACATCCTCAACGAAATCCAAATAAACAGTGATAAATATGGACTTAATTAGCTTGACAAAACAAACAATTAATCCAACATAAAAAAAACCGACACGTAAAGAAGAGAAATCATGAAAACTGACCTCATGTTCATGGCTTCCAAATGTCTGGGAAAAAGAGGCCTGGATCGAAGAGGAGCACCAAGTCTTGGAACCATGAATGAAAGAATCCTCGGAAGCTACGAAAGCGAAAGGACAAGACAAGGTCCCTCAGCACCTATAGCGGATCTGGTGCGGCCACTCGCACTGTCCAAACTCCAAACTCAAAAGACTCAGACCCCATAATGGGGGCTGATCAGGCATTTCCTTAAATAGAATATTCAAACTCTGATTTTGTTTGCATATAAAACTCCCACTATATCTATATCACATGGGATGATGCCCATAAAAAGATACGAATAAAGACTCTGATAGCAGTATAAAATATCTGAGTTTAATTCTTCCTTGTAAGAAACTCTCCCAAAAAGATATGAATAAAAGTCTGTCACTGTGAATAAAATAGTCAAAGAAGGTTGTTGGTGGTTAGTCGTGGTGGAATCGGATTGTTTAAATTGTTTATGTTATCCCTTTGGCCTTTTGTTTTCGAAGTCGCTTTCAAAATGTGCAGGCCACGAAACGTTTTGATCACTAGCTTTTGAAGACCTCTGGCCGGCAGCCTAGGCGTGGAAATGGTCCAATGGAATACAGGGAAATTCTAGGATGCCTGATCTATTTTTTGAGGTATAGATTGTTTTTTATATTTATACACACAAGTCACGATTTCTTTCTTTTTTTATAGGAAAATATTGCAGCATAGCATTAAATTAAAAACAATCCGGTACATCAGAGGTTATAGCAGTTTCTAAGAAACTGGGGGTTATGCCTCAAAATCAACAACAAATTTAGCATGATGAGCTAAGATACGTCTTAAGATGAGAAAAAACAACAGAGCGAAAAACTGAAGATTAGAGAGAACGCCATCTAAGACATTAGCAACAGCAGGTGGGGAATACTAAGTCCCTGTAGAGCATTGCAGACAAGTCACGATTTCTAAGGACTTGTACTTAACCTTTTCTATTACCATAATTAATTTTCAACTTTTCTACTTCTTTGTCCTTTTTGTGTTTTTTTTTTTAAAGAAGTTTGAAATAGGTAGGGTCTGCATGAGCTGGGTTGGTTCGTGTTGAAGGGTTTTTCAATCCAATCCATCATGGTTGGATTGAAAAAATATCCAACCCACCTTAATCAAGTTAAACTCATAGGTTGAACAGTTTTTTTAAATTGAATATTAGCACCAATCCAACACAAACTATTTTATTAGAACTTCTAAGTTTATACGTGACGAGGGTAAAATCTATTAGGGTGATAGATCTGAGTTTGATTGACTGATATTGATGTTTATAGTGGACGGATCTATAGAGAACGGGAACTTAGTGGACGGGTACACATGTCATCAATGGAAGTAACTTGTGATACACGCATTGCTACGATATATAGAATTTCGATGGGAATAGAATCTAGATATAAAAGGGATTTTGCAATGTTCGCCCAATTAATGACAAGTTTTATATGGAAAAGACTTCTTACTCAAGGAAAGAAAGTCGGTTTTACGCTACTATAAAAACCCCAAGGGCTCCCACAAAAAAAGTACGCATACTATTCCCCAACTCTGGCATTCTAGGGTTGTGAACATCTACTAACTTAACCTTCGGAGAGTCATTGGCTGGTACCACACTGGTACCCTTTCAAGATTTTTCTTGTTTTGTATTTTGCAGGTTGCATAGAGTGCGAGGAGAAAACTTTGCAGCTTACTGACGATATTTTGAGCATCATCAGTTGGCGCCGTCTGTGGGAACTCTTTACTTTGTGCTTTCTGGACAAAAAGTTGCATGGTACTCACACGCTCGATGGCGACCATGACGAACGATCAAGGGGAGACACACACGACAGCTCTTGAGAGGCAAGTTCAAACCCTTGCAGCGGCGGTAGAACGCCTCACGAAGCGTACCAACGACTTAGAAGAGCAATTGCGCCAAAAAGACGCAACACTCAATACTCAGGAAGAAGAGCAGGAGGCCAGCATCGCCGAAAGAAGAACCAACCACAGGCTGAAGGGAAGCAACGCCCATAGCAGGCCAAAACAACAGGATACGAATCGACCCTCGACTGTAGAACAGGTCCCTTCTAGTGTAGTGGTGGAGATGCAGATGATGAAAGAGCGTATGGATTTTATGATGAACGCTCTCAAAGGTCGGGTATTCAGCAACCTAGACGACCTAGTTTATCGAACCGATTCACCATTCACGGTGTCCGTCAATTCGTACCCTCTCCCCCAGAAGTTCCGCATGTCTCGGATTGAAAGCTACGACGGATCCAAGGACCCGTTGGATCATCTGGAGACCTTTAAGACGCTGATGCATCTGCAAGGAGTCGCAGACGAAATTATGTGTAGAGCCTTCCCTACGACATTGAGAGGCTCTGCAAGGGTCTGGTTTAGCAGGTTGACACCAGGCTCTATCAGTACATTTAAGGAGCTAAGTGCACAATTCGCTTCACACTTTATTGGAGGACATAGGTATAAGAAGTCCACTGCATGCCTGATGAACATTAGACAACGGGAGGATGAAACGCTAAGATCATACATTGCCCGCTTTAACAAGGAAGCACTTTCGATAGATGAAGCGGACGACAAAATACTGGTAGCCGCATTTATGAATGGACTACGAAAGGGTAAATTCCTATTTTTCCTGTATAAGAATGACCCAAAAACCATGTCCGATGTACTATACAGAGCAACCAAGTACATGAATGCGGAAGATGCACTCTCGGCCTGAGAAGAAAAGCCCCCCAAAAAGAGAGAAAGGCAAGACGACGTATATCAAGATAGGGGACGGAAGAATACAAGGACATGAGAAAAAAGGGAAGAGAGGCACTCTAAACCTCCAACGGGGAAGTTTATACACTTCACTCTGCTTACAGCCCCGATAGACCAAGTCCTAATGCAGATTAAAGACGAGGGGGCCCTCACTTTTCCAGGAAAGCTGAAGGGAGATCCCAATAAGAGGCCTTAGGACAAGTACTGCCGCTTTCACAGAGACCACGGCCATGACACGACGAACTGCTATGACCTGAAGTAACAGATAGAAGCACTTATAAGGCAAAGAAAACTACAGAGGTTCGTTAGCAGGGAGAAAACGGACCCGCCGCAAGAACAGATTCCATGACGAGAAAACGAGCGCCTGAGGCCGCCCATAGGTGACATAAGAATGATTGTAGGGGGCACAACGATATCCTGCTCTTCAAAGAAGGCTCGAAAGACATACCTCAGGACGGTTCAGAACGTCCAGGAGACAAGCTTCACTCCCAGGAAAGAACAGGAAGAAACACCTATCATTGGGTTCTCAGAGAACGACGCTCGACGTCTTCACCACCCACATGACGACGCACTTGTTGTTAGCATACAAGTGGGAGATTACAACACACACCGGGTTTTGATCGACAACGGAAGTTCCGCTGATATTCTTTACTACCTAGCTTTCCGGTAAATGATGATTGGTGAAGAGCGGTTGATTCCAACAAATGCTCCCTTTGTTGGGTTTAGGAGAGCCAAGGTATATCCCCTCGGCGTGATTACTTTGCCTGTTACGATCGGTGATTACCTCCGGCAGACTACAAAAGACGTCACTTTTATCGTGGTTGATTGCTAGTCCACATACAATGCCATAATTGGACGTCCCACTCTTAATTCATGGAAGGCCATAACTTCGACCTACTATTTAATGCTCAAATTCCCCACTGAGTACGGGATAGGAGAACTACAGGTGCACCAGGTCGCCACGCGAGAATGTTACGTAACGATGATGGAAATGGATGACTAGATGCAGACCATGAGCATCGAAGAACAGCAGACGGTGGCCGAACCTGTTGAGAAGCTTAGGGAAATACGCTTGGATGACTCAATCCCGGAGTGGACGACCCGAGTTAGCACCCTCGCCAGCCCAACAATCCTGCAAGCACTAGAAGGGTTTCTTAAGGCAAACTGGGACGTTTTTGCATGGAGTCATGAAGACATGCCAGGGATTGATCCCTCCATCATGGTCCACAGATTGAATGTGTCTCCCACCTTTCCACCGGTTCGACAGAAAAAGCATGTTTTCAGGCGAGAAAGAGACCAAGTTATAGTGGAAGAAGTCCGCAAGTTGCAGGAAGCGAACTTCATCAAAGAGGTCTACTACCCCGATTGGCTGGCAAACGTCGTGATGGTTAGAAAGGCCAACGGGAAATAGAGGATGTGTGTAGACTTCACGGACTTAAATAAAGCCTGTCCAAAAGACAATTACCCTCTCCTAAGAATTGATACTCTAGTTGATTCGACTGCGCAACATTAGTTACTAAGTTTCATGGATGCTTTCTTCGGGTACAATTAGATTAAGATGGACGAGGCAGATCAGGAAAAGACCTTGTTCGTAACAAGCCAAGGCCTCTTTTGCTACAAAGTGATGCCGTTTGGCCTTAAGAATGCCGGAGTGACTTACCAGCAACTCATGAACAAAATGTTCACAAAACAGATTGGGAGGAACGTCCAGGTGTACGTAGACGATATGCTGGTCAAAAGCTAAAAGGAAGGAGACCACTTGGACGACCTCAAAGAAACTTTTGACACCCTTCGATCGTACAACATGAAGCTTAATCCAAACAAATGCGCATTCGGGGTGACAACTGGAAAGTTCTTAGGATTCATGGTATCACAAAGGGGGATTGAAGCCAACCTAGATAAGATCCGTGCGATATTAGAAATGATGCCCCCTAAGAATGTGAAAGAAATACAGAGCCTCAACGGTAAGGTCGCTGCGTTGAACAGATTCGTATCAAGAGCGACGAATAAATGCCTACCATTTTTTCGAACATTGAAGAAATCCTTTGAGTGGATGGAAGAATGCCAGCAGGCGTTCGAAGAACTTAAAACCTATCTTTCTTCCCCTCTGCTACTGAGCCCAACTAGAGAAGGAGAAGAGTTGTTCTTATACTTAGCTGTATCACCAGCAGCGGTTAGCTCGACCTTGATCCAAGAGGAAGATAAAATTCAAAAGCCTGTGTACTATACTAGTCGTGCATTTCGTGGAGCAGAAGGAAGATATCCGCCAATCGAAAAGCTCGCATTTGCCTTAATCACGGCTGCTCGAAGACTTAAACCCTACTAATCGCCCTGACAGAAAAACCACTAAGACGAGCCTTGAGTAATCTTGAAGCCGCCGGAAGGATGGCGCTGTGGACAATTGAGTTAAGCGAGTTTGATATACAGTTCCGCCCGCGTACAGCCATGAAGGGACAAGTAGTCGCCGATTTCATTGCAGAGTTTACAAGTCTAGAGGACCAGGGGGCGGAAGAGCATCCTCCATGGAATATTTATACTGACGGCTTGTCCAATAAGCAAGCAGGCGGAGTAGGCATCATACTTCGGTCTCCGGAAGGCGACGAAGTGGAATGCATGGTTCGCCTAAACTTTCCTACGACGAATAACGAAGCGGAGTATGAAGCTTTAATCGCAGGATTGGATCTCGCAAAAGCAGCTGGTGCCACCAATGCTGTTGTCCACTGTGATTCCCAAATAGTCACCAATCAGGTGACCAGCGAGTATGACTGCAGGGGCACAAGGATGAGGATGTACCTAGACCAGGCGAAAAAGAAGATGAATGACTTGCAAGCACAGATTGTGCAGATCCCAAGGAAGGAGAACGAGCAGACCGATCGGCTAGCGAAGGTTGCATTAGCAGAACATATGACCATCCATGATAAGGTACTCTCCTTTGTTCAACTTTCATCTGCGATTGATAACATAGACGTGCAGGAGATAGGTTCCGGAAGTAATTGGACCACGCCAATAGTCGTCTACCTAAAGGAAGGCATGCTACCTGACGCTAAAGAAACTGCAAGGAAGCTAAAGGCCTAAGCTGCGCATTTCATACTGATCAACGGTGTCTTATACAAGAGAGGGTTTTCACGCCCATACTTAAGATGCCTGGGTCCCGAGGAAGCCGATTACGTAATGAGAGAAGTACATGAAGGAGTCTGCGAGAACCATTCAGGATCACGGTCGTCAGTTCACAAGCTCATCCGAGCAGGGTACTACTGGCCTACCATGCAAAAGGACGCCCAGGTATACGTTAGAGCTTGCGACAAATGCTAAAGATTTGGCAATTCCATAAGACAACCAACGGAGGAACTAACTCCAATGACGACCCCATGGCTGTTCGCACAATGGGGTTTAGATATAATGGGCCCCTTTCCTACCGCAGCCAGACAGTTGAAGTTCCTAGTCATCGGCATCGACTACTTCACCAAATGGGTAGAAGCAGAAGCGCTGGCTACAATCACTGAAACAAATGTGCACAACTTTGTATAGAAGAATATCATTTGCAGGTATGGCATACCAAGAGTTCTGGTCTCGGACAACGAGAAACAATTTGACAATAACTCTTTCAGAAATTTTTGTTCAGAACTTGGGATCAAGAATCATTATTCATCCCCCGCACACCCTCAAGCCAACGACCAAGTTGAAGTTACGAACCGATCTTTACTGAAGATCATCAAAACTCGGCTCGAGGGGGCAAAAGGAATATGGCCAGAAGAACTTCATAGCGTGTTGTAGGCGTACAGGACGACGGCAAGAACTCCTACAGGCGAAACACCATTCCGTTTGGCATATGGAAGCGAAGCAGTCATCCCCAAGGAAATCGGACTCACCAGTTACAGGATAAACAGCTATGACGAAGGAAGAAACGACGAGGCTATTCATCTCCAGCTCAATCTAATAGACGAAGTCAGAGCAACGGCTGAGCAAAGGCTTGCTAGATACCAGGATCTCATGGCCAAGCACTACAATTCCAAGATCAAGCCTAGAGACTTCAAGGTTGGGGACTTGGTCTTAAGAAAGGTGATGGGCAATACTAGAGACTCGTCTTAGGGTAAGCTTGGTCCAAACTGGGAAGGCCCCTACAGAGTTACTTCATGGGTAAGGAAGGGTACTTACCACCTAGAGATCCTAGACGGACAAAGATTGTCTCACTCGTGGAACACCGAACACCTCAAGAAGTACTACCAGTAGAAGAGAAAACAGAGAAGGATGCTCCATAATTTATTTTTGTTTCCTAGTTTTCTTAGTTTTTAATCCAACTGTCGTTTAAGGATTATTTGATTTTCGCTACAATACTTTTTAAGACCAAGAGGCAAAGTTTCTACTTATGCATGAGGAATTTATTCAGATATATGTTTTGACTACGATGCCTTTGCAATGAACGGAACTAGGAGTGACATCAACAAACTACAAAGTCCTTAAGAGGATGGATACATCCCACGAGGATGTAAAAATCTTAAGTCCTTAAGAGGACGGATACATCCCATGAGGATGTAAAAATCTCATCAACAAACTACAAAGTCCTTAAAAGGACGGATACATCCCACGAGGATGTGAAAATCTTAAGTCCTTAAGAGGACGGATACATCCCAAGAGGATGTAGAAATCTAAAGTCCTTAAGAGGACAGATACATTCCAAGAGGATGTAAAAATCTAAAGTCCTTAATAGGACGAATAAATCCCAAGAGGATGTAAAAATCAAAGTCCTTAAGAAGACGGATGAATCCTAAGAGTCTTTGATAGGACGGATACATCCCATTATGATGTAAAAACCAAAGTCCTTAAGAGGAAGGATACATCCCACAGGGTTATAAACATTAAAAAGGCCCCAAGAAAACAGATGTTGCAATTAGAATTAATATTATCAAGTACATACAAGGACGGACTTTAAGAATGCATAACAAAAAGAACGGGCTGAAATTCCGTCTAAAAATACATATAAGGACGAGTTTAGAATAAAACAATCAAAGTACATAAATGAAAATGCCTTCAAAGGCAAATTGTTCATGACAAAACCAAAATTAAACTTTCTACAAAAATAAAGACTAAAACTACTGGACGGGGGAATCAATAATTTTCGCATCAGCATCAATATCTTCTGCCTGAGTTTGAACCTGGACGGCTGTCTCAGCCTCATCATCACGATTCCCGTCGCCCTTAGCATCTCGATCTTCAGCAAATAAACGTTCAGTGCTGTCGGAGGCAACCGGGAGGACGGATGTTTGAGCCTGAGCCTCGTCGATGCTTACATGGGAAAGGTCCAGCTCTGGGTAGGAAGCCTTCACCTAACGGATTGCGTCGTCAAATCCGTCAGCGAAGGTGCCGCCCAACTCCGTCAAGTATATTTCGGAGTCGCGATACTCCTTAACAGCGTCCTCTTTGGCCTGACGGAGTTGGTCCTTGACAGATAAAATCTTCTTCTCTTTATCGCCAAGTACTTTTTGCAGCACCTCCGTCTGCTTCTCCAATTCACCCCTTTCTTGCTCTGACATGGCTAGCTTCTTTTCTATAACTACCTTCCAGGCTTGGAATTAAGCTAGCTCGTCCTCTGTCTCAGCAGCTTTAGCCCGTACACGACCCAAAGCCGTCTCATTATGAACACAATGGTCTATGAGCCCTTTCATCATGACCACGGCCTGAAATAAGAAAAAGTTAAGTAAAACATGATGGTAAAAAAAAAAAAAAAACGACGACGGATAATGTATTTACCTGGGCGAGGTTGAAGAGACTCGTCTCTCCTATCGCCTCCGTCGCATGATTCCCCAAGTCTTCATAATCCTCTGAAGTGAAGATTGAAAACAGCTTCTCCAAGGCATACTTGAAATCCTCGCAAAGGAGGACAGGTGGCTTCTCTACGGGAGGGACTTGGCCACCCGTCATCAGGCCTTTCCCTTTGCCATGTTTGACGGGGGTTGTTTTCTTTGCCTCCACCTGAAGGCCCACAACGGTTTCAGTCGTGACCTTTGGCTTTTTGGCATGACGGTCTGTCTCTTGTCCCGGTTTTCTTTTGATGACGGGCAGCTTGGGGGCGACGATTCCACCCGTCTGGCCACCCTTTTTCCTGGCAGCTGCCTGTTGTTTAATAATTGCTCTCCTCTTAGCATCATCCATTTCTGCGAAGAAAGACGGTATAAAAGTTAATGAGTTAAAAAAAAGTAGTAAGTAACTAAGTGTAAAATTCAAGTGAACGGACTTACGTGCTCGAACTTGGTTCTCGTATCGGATGGCTTCTTCAGACGGTTCGGGTCCGTTACAATGCCAATGAATGGTCTCGAGACATACCAATTTAGCCCAAGACCTTTCCTCCAATTTAGTTTTTTGGAAAATCTTCTCCAGAAAACTCCACTGCTCGAGTGTAACTTGTGGACGGTCTTGAGCTACAAAAAGTAGACGGTCAGAAATCAATAGCGTATCAAATTTAAATCTAAGAAAAAGAATGGGTGCATATCAGACGGGGGAAGTACACCTCACATTGTGTCAACCGGCATGAACTTAGTCTCACCAGGACGACACATCCACTCACTACCGTCCATAAAGAAATACCTAGACTTCCAATCCCTATTGGAGTCAGGAGTGTCACTCACAAGTCGTAGCAACGGACTCCTCGTGACAAAACTATACATTCCTCTTGACTTTGTTATCTCAACAAGACGGTAGCAGTGGAAGAACTCTTCCACTGTTAGTCTTCTCCTCCCTTTAGACATAACTCCGTAGAGGACTTCGACACCTAGGAAAACTCTCCATGCGTTTGGGGAGACTTGGTTGACGGACAAACCTAAGTATTGGAGAAGTTAACGGTGAAGTTGACTCAAGGGAAACCTCAACCCAGCCTTAAGCATTTGCTCATAAATCCCGACACCCTTGACACCGTCATAATAGCATTTCTCTGATTTATAGAGTAGACGAAGGGGTATGTTGATAGGTATCTGGTACTTATTCCTTAGTGTTTTGAAGTGAGATTCCTTAATTGAGGACGTAAAGTCGTTTACCGTCCATAGTGAAAGCATAATAAACTTCCTCATTCCATTAGAGTCTATGACGGATTGGATTTGTGGTTCGTTTTCCCCTAGGTCGTCACTAAGGTTATCCTATCACTACTTGAGGAAGAAGAGATGGAAGATGAACTCTCTTCACTTGAAGTGTCAGGATCTCTTGGACCCGATGGGTGAACTTCATCGTAGCCCACTCCGTCGCGGACAAACGATTGGTTACTGGACACGCTAGACATCTGTCACCTACACGTGACGGAAAACCCTAAGTTTAACTAATCTAAAGGTATTTGACGGTGATAAAAATGAATTAATCAATAGTAAATACTTACCGGTTGCGTTTTCTGTTGGAAAATACAATCGACGGGTGTACGAACGTGACGGACAAACAGGATTGACGAATCAAAGTTCGGCTAGGTGAACGAGTGCGCTCTGATCATTTTATTTCAGTAAAAGGTGAAAAATGAGGGAGAGAAAGGGAGGCTTATATATGAGGAGTAGCGAAGGCGAAGGGACGCCTCGTTCTTGACACACAATCATTAAATTGACGACACGTGTCCCATATGATTAATTACTTAACATTAATTACCGTATGACAGCATGTCGAATCAGGTCTCTTTCATTGAAAAATGAAACCGTCACCCCATTAGTCCGTCTCCTGTGAGGTCATGAACTCATGGGCTGAGGGGGCAGCTGACGAGGGTAAAATCCATTAGGGTGATAGACCTGAGTTTGATTGATTGATATTGATGTTTGTAGTGGACGGATCTATAGAGAACGGGAACTTAGTGGACGGGTACACGTGTCATCAATGGAAGTAACTTGCGTTACACGCATTGCTAGGATATGTAGAATTTCGATGGGAATAGAATCTAGATATAAAAGGGATTTCGCAATGTTCGCCCAGTCAATGACAAGTTTTATATGGAAAAGACTTCTTACTCAAGGAAAGAAAGTTGGTTTTACGCTACTATAAAAACCCCAAGGGCTCTCACAGAAAAGGTACGCATACTATTCCCCAACTCTGGCATTCTAGGGTTGTGAGCATCTACTAACTTAACCTTCGGAGGGTCTTTGGCTGGTACCACACCGGTACCCTTTCAAGATTTTTCTTGTTTTGTATTTTGTAGGTTGCATCGAGCGCGAGGAGAAAACTTTGCAGCTTACTGACGATATTTTGAGCATCATCAAAACCAATACAAATAACAACAGATTTATATTAGTGGTGCATCAAACTAACACAAATAATCAAACCAAATAACATTTCATTTAGTTAATAAAATATTAAATAGTTCTATCTCAACTCAGTTAAGAAACAAAACAAACATGAACTAATTTTATTATTCTATAATTAGTAGGATATTATACAGTTCTATCTCAAATAAAAAAAAAAAATATTTTTTTTTTGAGAATATCTCAACTTTTTTTTTTAGAATATCTCAACTCAATTGATAAACAAAAGAGTAAATAATAAAATCATATAATATCTATACTATCTATCAAATGATTCCCTTCTTTGCACTGTACTATTTTTAACAAAATTACCTTTATCTATTATCCAATAACTTCTCTTGCAAGTATTTAAAAAATAGGGTCAATAACGTCACACCAAGTTTCCTTTTTTTTTTTTTTTTTACAAGTTCAGACCTTTTTTTTTTTTTCCCTTTCCCTTCAAAAACAGAAATCCTTAAATTTAGGTTTTTTTTTAATTTATTTTCACATTCTTCTTCGTTTTAAAAAAAATATATATATATATTTTTTCACATTTTTTTTTTCATCTCGTACGGATGAGGTTTTTTTTTTTTTTTGCTATATTTTTTTCACGTTCTTTTTCATTCGGTAAGGATGAGTTTCTTTTTTGGATAGAATTATTGATGTAGGTTACCATGGGACGAGGATAGGGTTTTCCAATTTTTTCATCTTATTTGAGGTAAAGGTCTTCTTCATCTTTGATGTAGGTTATCTTACCTACAAAATAGGCAATGTTTAACTTCCACGTTTAACTCTAGTTGATTTTCAAACTAAGCATTACTCCACGTTTTCACTTTTTTTTTTTTTTTTTCCCTTTATCAGGACTTAACTTTTTTTTTTTTTTTTTTTTGCATAAAAAAAAGACTTAACTTTTTTTTTTTTTTGAATACCAGGTTTCCCTTCCCTTGCTTCTTTATTTTCTTATGATTATCATTTTTTTTAATATGCGTTTGAGGGTTAAAGTTTACTTATTGCTTTTCTTTTATTACAATAGTACAATGCTTTTCTTTGATTACTATTACAGTAGAACAAAGGCCGAATTTAGAACACAAACTGTTCAATTTGGATAAATATCAAATTGTGTAAAAGAAACACAAAAAAAAAAAAAAAAAAAACCTTCACTCGAAAATGTAGTAATTCTAAATTATAATCGTTACAAATTATTAAATATTTACTTAAAAATATAGAAGAGCCTTTGAGCATGCGCTCACGCGCATGCTCAGAGGCTAGTCCTTTTTATTTGTTTGAAAAGAAAAAAAAAACAATCATGTGCTACTTTTAGATACAGTTATTGAAATTACGTTAAAAAAAAATTTGTCGATCATCTTTTTTTTTTTTTTTTTTTTAATTATCGTTCTTGGACTGGACTTTTATGTGCTTCCAAAATACTCTAAAAAAATAAACAGTAACTCCTCTTAGAATTAGGGTCAATAATGTCAAACACCACTCAACCTCCCCCTAAAATCATAAACTCAGTAAACTCACTTAATACACAATCATTCACCTCCCGTCTCACACTGTTTTTTAAGAGCCATTTTATGAATCAATACTACTGAAAAGGTATGTAAACCTTTAATTTTGGTAGCACATCCTCTTTGTACGCACTATATATTCACTGAATTTGTATTCTGTTCATGCAGATTTTCGCTAGAGCCATTTTATGATAGAATTGCACAATCAACATGGTTGGAAAGGAATGTATGCAATAGTAAACCTTAAATTTTGGTAGTAATTAAATTTATTCTTACGGTTCATTAAATTTTGTTTGACAAAGTGTTTTTTGTTCATGCTGATTTTTTGCTAGAGCCATTTTGTGATAAAGCTGCAAAGTCAACACTACTTGAAAGGAAGGTATGTAACCATAAACCTTAAATTTTGGTTGACAAAGTGTTCACTAAATTTGTTTTTTTGTTTTAGAGAAAAAAATACAAAATTCATGCATAATTTTTTTGCTAGATCCATTTCGTGATAGAGCTGCATAATCAACATTGCTGGGAAAAAAAAAAAGTATGTAAGAGTAAACTTTAAATTTTGGTGGTCATTGAATTGATTATTACTGTTCATTTGAGTTGTATGGTAATGGATTGGATGATCTTTTATCCAAATTATTGTCATTTGATCTTTCTTCATCTTGATTTGGGAAAATTCCGTCCTTAAAATGGAAATAAAAAGAGAGAAGGCTTTCATTAAAAAAAAAAAAAAAGGGCTTTCTTATAAGCAGGTAGCCAAAGTACCAAGTGACGCAGTGAGAGTCCCCCAGTAGGCTTCATACCTATCCTGCGAAATCATAACTTCACATCGCATTCTCAACTTCAACCTCGCCAAAATTAACCCAACCACAAAATTAACTAGCAATGAATGACCAGATCACATGGCCACACCACAAAACTTATCCAAAACAAAACCAACACGTCTACAATGCCTGAACACTACACGCTACGCACCAACCCCACCACCCCATTTCTCCTCATGTAAATCTCCAAGTTTTTGTCCAGACCCTTAAAATAGAATGTAGGTGCTCAAAGCCTCTTCTATTTTATTTGATAAATATTAATAATTTGTATCAATTATAATTTGAGAAAACTCCGATCACACAAAAACTTAGTGGTGTAATGAATATTATGCGTTTATGGAGATTTATGCATTTGTGAATGAAGTAATTTTTTCGTGCTACATTTCATCACACTCCTAGGAATTATGGTGATCGGATAATGTACCAACCCCAAATTAGTATATAAGAAAGTTTTGTTCTTTAGAAAAAAAGGAAAAAAAAAAGAAGAGGCTCACGATTGTGATTTTTTTTTTTTAAATGAGAGTTATCAAGGTCCTTTTTTTTTTTTAATCCTAAAAGGTAGCCACTTAGTCCTAAAAATGTAGTCTCTTAGTACACATCCATAACAAAAGTTTGAAATGCCAAAAAAAAAAAAAAAAAATTAAATAGTAGTATTTTTTTTATGGGAAAGCCTCTCACCTTGTCAAGTTTTTTTAGTCCTGAAATGTAGCCCTTTAGTACACATCCATAACAAAAATTTCAAATGACAAAAACATCAAAAAAAAAAAAAATAGTTTTAATTTTTTTTTTTCTTTTGGGAAAGGATTTCACGTGAGCAATAACATCATTTAATTTTAAAAAATGAAAAGAAGTTGTAGTGAAAGCCTGAAAGGCACAACAATTGTTAGGGATAAATATAAAGCTAAATTGTATGAGTTTCAACATAGAATTACACAAATTGATAAATATAAACATAGGCAGGATTTTTTTTTTTTTTTTTGAGGAGAAAGATTGATAGATTTCATTAAACAGAAATTAGCCATAATTGGCTATGAGTACATTATTAAACAACCACTTGATAGATGACTACCGCTCTATTATATAATCCTTGAATCATAAAATAATACAGTCTCTCACCTGAACTAAATGTTCGTGCTATGCAATTTAACAAAAATGTTGATATGTGACCCTAAAAAAAAGAGATAAAAAAATTAGGATTAAATATAAGAAAAACAGAAAACATTAAATAAATAGGATAGGAGGCAATAGTTCGTATGAAAATAAACGCAATCCTACAATAGTAAAAAAAAAAAAAAAAAAAAAAAACAGATAGTCCTGCAAAGGATAAATATCAAAACTTGATAACGTTTAAAATAACACCGACCTAAAACTCCCAACAGAGAATAAGTATAGAGCAAAAGTAACGTACCAATATTCTGGAGTTGCAATTTGACAAATGATGAAAAAAAAAAAAAAAAAATTGGCAAAGCCGCGAATTTCAGTTTAGTTTGTAAAATCCTTCAATAGTCCAAAGCTTGAATAAAAAATCATCTTTACATCGCCCCAAAGCACCAGACCAACTACACCTATAGACCAAAAGTCTCCATGTTGTTTTGTGATGGGTTTCCTTGCAGTTGGGGGAAAGAAAGAAAAAGAACATAAGACTGAGAGGATTTGAGGATGAAACAAATACAATTTATGATGAAGGAGAATTTGAAAACTATATATCGTGTGTGTGGTCTTATTTTGTAGATAGTATTTTACGTGGGAGTTAAATAATAATTTTTACCAAATTTTGCCCCTACTTAAATATAGACGTAGGGGTATTTTGAAACCAAAAAAAAAAAAAAAAAAGTCCAATCCAAACTAAGGAAACCTTTTATATAGTAGTATAGATATAAGATAAATAAAGGTTAAATAGTATAAACTGTTTTCTAAATATCACATAACCAATATTTTGTCTTACTTTTTTATTTTTCATTTTTTTTAAAATGAATATATAATTATCCTCACTAATGTGAAAATAGGTTAATGGCAAATGCGGCTGGAAAGCAATTAGAATGGTGAACAACAGATATTGCTCCACCAACTTCTTCACCATAACTTGCGTAGTGTGGATATGATTTTTTACGATGTTTCTAATGTAGTGAATTTATATACAATTTATTTCGATGTAAATATTTCAAATTCCTTAAATTGATCTATTAACTTCTTATTAATAGATTTCATAAACAATTGCACACACTATTTTAAACCGCTTATAATTACAAAATCATATCATACATTTTCAATTGATGTAAATTTTTTATAATTTATTTTGATAGTCTAAAAATTAACACTAATACACATTCTTTGTTATTGGAAAAACTAGCGTCTAAGCACGCGCATTGTGCGTGCTTAGATGCTCTTATATTTTTTTGGGTAAAGATTAATAATTTGCATCTATTATAATTTGGGATTACTACATTTTCTAATCACAAAAAAACCTAGAAGTGTGATGAGTATTATACGTTTGTGGGTTAAATTTTTTTTTATCATACTCTTAGGTTTTTTTGTGATTAAAAAATGTAGTAATCCTAAATTATAATAGATGCAAATTATTAGCCTTTATTCAAAAAATAGAAGAGCCTCTGAGCACGCACAACGCGCCTGT